>OY856384.1:2845000-4267500 GCA_963693495.1 Malacosoma neustria
TCAGTATTCTTATACCGCACTTGCATTTGTTATATAAACACAAATCTAAGAGGTTATAGAAAATAACATTAAGGTAAAAAGACTGAGCAAATTTATCCACAGAATTTCTATTTCTTTTAAGATGCTAGAATTAAATGCCATGTCGCTCTGGCTAGATATAATAAAAACATCAAATATTACCTAGGGAGTCATAATAGATCATAAATTTATCATTTTTTTATTGCTGTATGACAGCAGACAGGCTGACGGCCCGCTTAGAATGATAGGAATTTGTTTTATTCTGTCAATTTATATTTTATTCTTATAATAGTCAGTTTTCAAGTTAATAATCAGAGGACAAATACGGATCTCGGTCGGACTTGGGAGTAGCTGAGGTCGTTTACTATAAACTATAATGTGTAAAACCGTTGATAGGCCAACTAGCCAATATTGAACCACCAAGCCATTAGTTGGCATTTGTGATAATTGATAATACATTAAATTAGGAATATAGCGGGTAGACGTAAGGAGAATTGTATGAGGGAAAAGTTAAAACTGTTTTGTCGCCTTTTACAACAGACCGAACCCCGCCGTAGAGGTCAGTATTATTTCTCCTCCCCTGCACGGATAACAAGGTTAGTATATGTAAAAAGAAGACTAAAACGACGCAGTATAGTGGTGTGGGCCATATCTATATCGGGTCGTAATGGGTTTCAATTTTTGTTTATTTACAAGCAAAAACAGCGTTCACTTTCTCCTTCTGGGGTTTAGAGATCAAATGATTTCGTTACAATCAGAACTAAGTCAGTCAGGTAGACATGCTGATGTTATACCTGTGCAACAAATCTTAAATTCCACAGTAATACGCACAGGACGCAACCGAGATGAAAGTATAATAATAATGAATAACACAAAAAATATTCATACAAAGAGAGTGAACGCCAATTGTTTTCATGAAAAAAAAATAACGATGACAGCAAACGCTTAGTAATAGGTAAATAAATTAGTTTTTCTTCACCCACGTCTATTTTATTTAATATTAATACAAGCAATTGCATAATTCTTAATGAGGAACTTAAAATCGATTATCGTAGGTGTCCGTTTGACGACCTGCATCGATAATTAAAGACCACCTGCCTCTCCAGGGTTGCTGACACTGTCTGGCCTTGTACCACGCGCGACTGGCTTCACGGCGCCACGCTTTTCACTGCAAGGGACGACTCAAGCGAGCCACCATGTGGCAAACAATGTGCTATTTTGCGTAAAAGAAACATTTGACGACCTCCGTGGCGTAGCGGCTAACATACTTTGGTACGCTTGCAGAGGTCACAGGTTCGGTTCCCGTCCCGCATCTGAGTGCTTATGTATAATACATATTTATTTACAAAAGAAAAGTATATATGTGGTATATTAGTTGTCTAGTGCCCATAACACAAGTGCTATGCTACTTATTTTGGGACTAGATGGCGTTGTGTGTAACGTCCCAATATATTGATTTATTATTATACAAATTTATTATTATTTTTATTTCACCACACACACACACACACACACACAGGCCACAGGGGTTAGTATTCTTACTCCGCCGACAAGAGTTAAGATGGCGCTACAATCAGTGTACATTTTGGTTATAGTAAAAAAAAATTACTACACAAATAGTTGAGGTTTTCAATAATGTACTGTCACTAACTACTATAGTTGCCAAAAATATTTCATTTTAAACTTAGCATACTTCGATTCGTCTACAACAGATTCACTGTAGCTTCAATAGTTTAATTCTAACGGGTTTTTGAACTTTTACAGCATATAGCTAAACATATTGTCAACTTCTCCCCCATATTAGACAGTACTTACTAGTACTACACTCCATAGTATGGTATAAAAACATTGTATAGTTATACAATATTATTTCTCTAAATTTTTAAACGAAAAACGGAACGTTACTGTCAAATTTCGTCCAGGAATTAACATTAATGAAATTCTGATATATATTTTATTTGAGAAAGATACATTTCCTACTTCTATTAATTGAATTTCCGTTCTCGAATAAGGTAAATAGATGATCATCGAAAACAGAGAAAGAAGTATATAATAAATTAGAAAATTGATTAAGGATGCAAAGAAAAAATAAAATATAATTTTAGGGGATTTTAATTTCTTCTGTCTACGTCACTTCGCCTTTGCAGACTTTACTAGAAAAAAAATCTCACTTAAAGTCATATTTTAAAAATATTTATGAACACATAACTTCATTGCTTCCTGTCCAGCTAAACTAAACCAAGTAAAAGCCTTAAATCCACAACTGCCACATGCTTCCGGAGTGCATACATCACGATATCATTAAGACATGAAAACATTGCGAGGGGCTGCTTTATCACAAATTACAGGAAATAGAACAATTTCATTCAGCTGAAAGCATTTTCTAAATATATCATGGCTTTGAATAACATAATGCATTCAAAACACAATTAAGTGATCATAATGCTGAGAACTGTGTAGAAAAAATATATCATAGATAAATAATTCTTTATTCTTCAAAGAAATACTTACAAATATAATCATAAAAAACAAAACATATAATTGATTGCACAAAGTGTGGTCTTATAGCTAAAAGCGATCTCTTCCAGACATCATATAACAACATCATATAAAATATGACCTTTTTTGGTTTCGAACAGCAGAAACGATGTTTGCGACGCCAAGGGTACCGCGCCGTCCGCATAGAGGTATTGGACCCTTGGTCACTTATGCTGGAACTGGAAGGTTATAATCATATTTAGAAACCATTAGTTCCATTCATAATTAGAAACCATAGTTGTCATTCAGATGGCCTTGGGGCCTTACCACTTATCTCGTGTTGTTTTGTCGCCTTTTACGGCAGGCCACCCCCGGTCGCTGGGGTAGTATTCTTAAACCACTCTTGCACAGAGGTTTAACCTAGAAGTCGTAATTAATAAAATAATTAACAAAGTTATTAAAATTTATGATACATTAAACTTAATTATTAATTAAACAAAAACAGATATTGATTATGATGCATAACGTAAGATTTAAGTAGTGAAATTAATTAATTAGAAATTACATGAATCGGTGCGGTGCGATGCGGTGGTACGCCTTGATCGGTCGCATATTGCATTAATATTGCAGTCTACTTTTACAAAAAGCTTAAACCTTTTAAAACTTAGTCTATTCTTTCTGGATCACTTAAGATCTTAAGTTTTTATGTTTTTTATTGTGTAATAATGACAGAGCCTTTAATACTGAAACATATAAGCTATATAAAATATATCTAAATATTAATATTTTTAATGTTCTGGCCTTCATTTTTCTAGTCCCAATTGATTTTGGTGTCCACTCTCTAGTAATTGTCAAATGTAAATTCTTCGTTTACTTTTCATAAGTTTAACATATGTCGAGACATCTATTTTAGCGTATTTTTTTATTTCTAGCATAGAATATAATAATTTACTACAGATAAGGTTACCCATCCTATACTTAACTTAGTTCGGAACTAAGCTCAATAAAAATGTTTAATAGTGTTCAATTTTAGTATTTAAATTTATCCTTATGAAACTTTTCTCTACAATATTAGCATAGATATAAGCAGAACTAACACGAAGCACAGCTATATTACGGATCACAACAATTATATGTTGGAGCGAAAGAAAAAATGCTTGAGAATTCCGATCGCCGATAAGACGGCACGATTGTTTGGAATTGCATATTGAAAAAACATGCAACAGAGATAAGCGTTACATGCCTCACCGAGTTAAAGGCATCGCGAGTGAAGTAATTTCATTTCCTATCAAGTTAATAGCACACGAATGGTAAGTGAGAAACGATTAGTAACTTTGTAATTGTCAGACACAGAGATCTAATTATACATTCAAAATAACATAAATTTAAAAAAAATCATACACCTCACATGGTTCTAGGTATTTCAAATAAATTTTAGGAATACATAAATCCTATAATTTATAAATAAATAACATTTAAGAGTTTGTTCAAAAGTAATTTTTAAAAAAAAAGAGAGTTTTAAACATTAAAAGTTTGTGTGTATTTTTAAAAATTATTTATACAAATCGGAAATAATGTCCTTCGGTTACAGTTGGTGATATAACTCAGTTAGTCGCCATTTACGTTGTCCTAAAACACGATAGCGGCCCTGTTCTCTTCATTAGTACTTGATACATGGTAGACATGTATTACACTTGGAAACCAATCTAGAACGGATCCGAAACCCACAATGACAAACACCTCTTAGACAGTTTTTCTCATCTATTTCTCGCCAGCGTATAATATATAGCTACAAAGTATACATAAATATCCAGACGCGTGCGTTCCGACAGAAAGCCACTACGCCACGAGTAGTTAAATATATTCCATAAGTTTTGTAATATATAATCTATATTAATCTTAGAGCTTAGAAAGATCAGTTTCGAAATGCAGCCATACCAGACAAGCGGACTCCCCTTCGTTATCTCCACGGAAGTTGAATTACGGTATCAAACAATTTCTTGAGCAAACATCTTACTTGAGAGTTGTCACACGAGTCAAGTGCGTTATGATTAGGTACTAACATATACATACAGCGCTTTTTTTTACTTTAAAGCGAAGGTAATACGGTCCTTTCTACGATTCTCATTGTCAAAAGTTGGTTGGGAGATTAGAAGAAAGAATGTTGTTAACATCTCAGAGAATAATAAGAAGGCTTTTGTATTTATCGATTCTCATCAACTTAATCTTATTTTTGAGTTCAATTCTGATAAACTGGATATTCCCCATACGCTATTTTCCTTGATCATTCTAGAATTTGGCCCAAGATATTTCCCAAAAGCACCAAGTACCCTCATGGCGCAAACTAGATATCCCGAGTTGATTCCAACCAAGGCATGTACCAAGTGAATGTTTCAACAATTGCTAAGTACTGGTGAAAGAAAAAATCGTTCACAACAAGATCGCAGATGTGAAACTTGCCTAGGTATATGTTTTTATCCGTGCAGGGGCGGAGAAAGAATACTGACCTCTACGGCCGGGGTCGGTCTGTTGTAAAAGGCGACACAACAGCCTACCCTAGCTACGTGTTAGGGACACAAGCCCGTCTGGATGGCGACCTCTTTTGACCTTGAGTATGCCGCCATAATAACTTTGTATTTTATTCCGGCATTAGTGACCCAAGTTCCTGTACCCTTATGGGACAACAGCGTGTTCGCGATGGAAGGACGTCCAGCCTGACGAAACTATGACCTGAGAAAGGTTGCCGATCAGGGCTGGATGAGAAAAGCAAGGGTGACTTGTGAGCTCCATACATCCCGTGTTGAAATGCCAGATCATTCAAACATTTCTTATTTATCTGCAGACATACAGCATCTTATCATTTACATTCGGCACCGCTTTGTACCATTGTGATGCTTATCAGGAAAGTCATGAATGGAGACATGTTGGAGATAATTCAACATGTTGACATTGTCTATTTAATTTAACGGTCAAATTTGTTGAATTTCTCTTCATATTTTTAATATGCCTTCAAATACGCGTGATATTTTATATATTTGTTTCTCAAAATAATATACTTAGAATGTTTTTTTTTCACCTGAAACATATACTATATTAGGTATATACAAACATTCGAGACAGCCTTCATGTTCCTGATATTACAGACAAACTGCGAAAATCGCCTTGACATGGGGAACTTCTGCCATAGCCGGCTACCTACATGTAAAACAAATGCATAGCCATGCCTCCACCGGCCCTGAAAGGTGGGTGTTACCCAAAAACTGGCTTGGCGTTGTAAAGGGTGATACCGTGCCAATGGACTCACTCCCAGAGATGCTAAAGACTGAGCGAAACAGACGTTTGAGTTGCATCGGGGATTTGATGCGAATATGATATGCACATACTATATAAGAGTAAAGCTACCCTGTCGTATAGACAGATAGCAGAGGATTGGTTTTACGTGAGTCTGGTGATCTTGGTATACCCGCGACACTCATCACACACACACATCGGTCATCTTACTTTAAATATCTAAACGATATTTTCCTTCACCGTGGCAATTATATTTGTATGCATATTAAGGATGATTCACGCTACACCGTGTCGCGACCGAACCGGGCCTCGACCGAGCACGTCCACCGTGCGCCGGCCGGGCCAGTCATTCATGTATACCGGGCTGTTTGGGTGTATTCTTTGCAGGGCCGTGTCTATGTTATGTGGTTTTTGTCAGCTAGTGATCTCATCTGTCGATAGACTTGACGTTTAAGTAAATATGCAATTTTCACAATTTGAATTGGCAGCTATTGCAATTGCCATCGATGATGATGAAGTATTCGAAAAACGAAGCGAAACTACTAAAAGAAGATGGGGTGTACATCCAACCTGAAGAAAGCGAGAAGCAGGAGAATTTGCTTTACTTTACAAAGAATTAATAGATGACGAGAGCAAGTTTTATGGTTATTTTAGAATGTCTAAAGAATGCTTTACTTTTTTACTTGAAAAATTAAACCAGACCCAACCAAAAAAATTCTCATCGTTAATTTTGCTGTTGAGCTGCTTACCTCACTAAGATTTGACGTTGACTGCTCTGCGGGCGCCCGGGCGCATATGTTTATGTTAGAGCGTGTCGGGACCGGACCGTGCCGGAGCCGGGACACAATACCCACCTACATTTCAACGTCATGTCCCGTGTCACGGTCAGGCATGAATCACTTCATACAAAAAGTATACCATAATGTTTGACCGTGCCCCGGCCGGGGCATTCTCCGGTCGCGACACGGCCGTGCAAAGAATACACCCAAACAGCCCGGTATAACATGAATGACTGGCCCGGCCGGCGCACGGTGGACGTGCCCCGGCCGAGGCCTGGTCCGGTCTCGAAACGGTGTAGCTTGAATCATTCTTTAGACAATAATACACTGCCGAAGCGGTAAATACCAACATAAGAATTGAACCCGACTACCACACACCTACATGTTCTAATTTATATCACGGTTATATAAAGTCAGTTTCTGTAATAATAATAATTTAAAACACAGTCGGTATCTTTGATAATAACAATATAAAACGGAACAGTGGGTGCATTCATAAATTTTTAGTAAGGACGTGATAAGGCAGGCCAAACAGGGCCACCAGGAGAGCGGGATGGCTCGTATCACTAATGTTAATATAAGATGACGTGAAGGTGTATAATTCGTAAAAAATATCTTCTTGTTTCATTATTACTCCCTGATTATATATTTAAGCTCCTTGGCTTAAGAAACTATTCATAAAGATTATCATTGTTATGGTAATACGAGAAGGGTGAACTGTAGATATTGCTTTTTACGAAAAGTACGCGGATGAAGAAATATTAATTTTACCATAGTTGTTAAAGTTTATGTGAAGGAGGAGAACAAAAAGTTAGTATTTCTTTATTATATTAATATTAAAACATACTTTAAATTAACAAAAAAAAAAATGATTTCAAAATTCGAATGCAAGAAAATCAATTGCTACCTTTCCTATCTTATTGGTCACTTCAGAAGATTCCTAAACTATCGTTTAATTTGATCAAGAAGTAGTGAAAACTAATACTGAATGCAATTTGTACTTACATCCAATAAGTACAAAGTGACATGAACTAGTTAGTCTATTACTAGAAACACGTGTTTTAAACTATACAGTGAACAATAGAGAATCAGATACAAAACAATGCAAGTATAGGAATGTTAATTTGATATACGAGTAGCGAATCGTAGATTGTTTTGATTTAACGCCATTTCTAAATAGCATTAGTCGTATTTCTGCATTAACTGTATTCATGTTCGTTAATTAACATTTAGTAATTATAATGTAATAGAATTTAATAACACGTGTTAAGTATTATAAGTTCAATGAACTGATCTTAGTTTTATAATATAATGCGCAGGGAAGAATGACATATAAGTAACAAGGAAAATAATAGACATGAGTTTTTTTTTTTATTGCTGTAGGACAGCGGACAGGCTGACGGCCCACTTAGAATTTAGCAGTTACCATCACCTATAGCTGTTTGCAAAGCCAGTGGCATCGCGAACACGCTGCTGTCCTATAAGGGTATACTTGAACTTGGGTCACCAATGCCGGAACACAACACAAGGTTATTATGGCGGCATACTTAAGACCAAAGGTGGTCGCCATCCAGACGGGCTTGAGGCCCTACCACGTAGCTAGGGTGGGTTGTTTTGTCGCCTTTTACGACAGGCCGACCCCGGCCGCAGAGGTTAGTATTCTTCTTCTTCTCCTGCACGGAGTGGATGGATATGGAAGTAAAAGTAGACTAAAAAAACATGACGGCTAACAGAGGAGATTGGAAGGAGAGGACATGTTGTGCCAATACCAAATAATGTCGGATAAAGGCAGGAGGAAGAAGAACTGATCTTTTTTTATTGCTGTAGGACACCAGACAGGCAGACGGCCCGCTTAGAACTTAGCAGTTACCGTCGCCTATGTGTTTGCAACACCAGTGGTATCGCAAACACACTGCTGTCCCATAAGGGTACAGGAACTTGGGTTACTAATGCCGGAACACAAAGTGGTCGCCATGCAGACGGGCTTGAGGCCCTTCCACGTAGCTAAGATGGGTTGTTTTGTCACCTTTTACGACAGGCCGACCCCGGCCGCAGAGGTTAGTATTTTTTCTCCGCCCCTGCATGGATGGGACTTTATTTTATTCTGTCAATTTACATTTTATTCTTATAATAGTCAGTTTTCAAGTTAATAATCAGAGGACAATTACGGATCTCGCTCGGACTTGAGAGTTGCTGAGGTTGTTTATTATAAACTATATATATATATGGGTTGGACTATATATGGGTTGCCTGGAAGAAATCGCTTAAAGCGATAAGGCCGCCCATTGTCTCCAATATTTACAATATTCTCTTTAACTTGTATTATAATCATTAGGTTAAGTTGGTGACAATAAAGTATTATCTATCTATCTAATGTAGTTGATAGGCCAACTAGCCAATATTGGACCACCAAGCCATTGGTTGGCATTTATGATACTTGGTACTACATTAAATTAGTAATATAGTGGGTAGACATAAGGAGAATTATATAAGGGAAAAGTTAAAGAAGTGTCCAACTGTATGTTATAAATTATAGTTCAAACATCCCACCAGAGTACGGCGCTAGTGCAGCTATATACCTAGTCAGGTCATAAGTATTGTCACACAGTAAAAACTTTTCTTTTAGAATGCTGGCCACAAAAAAGTTTATTGAATTCGAATCTCGAATTGTTCATGAAAATAAAAATGTATACTTTTAGAATTTTACTCATTTTTTAAATATGGAGTGGACGCTTAAAGAAGACCGTGTTGCAGTTATTGCGTTGCATTGTTGCGGTTACGCGCCAATTCAAATTTTTAACATACTGAAAAATTTGAATATAACCAAAAGATTCATTTATCGTACCATCAAACGATACAATGAAGACTCTAGTGTAGATGACAGGTCAAGAAGTGGTCGCCCTCGGTCTGTTAGGACTCCAGCAGTGATAAAAGCTGTGAAGGCACGAATTCAAAGAAATCCCAAACGTAAGCAGAAACTGTTGGCCCTTCAGATGGGGTTAAGCAGAACCACGGTGAAAAGGGTGTTAAATGAAGACTTAGGGCTTCGGGCATATCGAAGAAAAACAGGACATCGTTTGAATGCTCGTCTAATGGACCTGAGACTGAAGAGATGCCGCGCTTTGTTGAAGCGGTACGCGGGAAAAAAATATCGGGAAATTCTTTTTTCGGATGAAAAAATGTTTACCGTAGAAGAGAGCTACAACAAACAAAATGATAAGGTGTACGCACACAGTAGTGAAGAAGCGAGCAATCGTATTCCGCGTGTCCAACGAGGTCATTTTCCATCCTCGCTCATGGTATGGTTGGGAGTTTCTTATTGGGGCTTAACAGAGGTACATTTTTGTGAGAAAGGTGTAAAAACGAATGCTGTTGTGTATCAAAATACAGTCCTGACGAACCTTGTGGAACCTGTTTCTCATACCATGTTCAATAACAGGCACTGGGTATTCCAACAAGATTCGGCGCCAGCTCATAGAGCGAAGAGCACACAAGACTGGCTGGCGGCGCGTGAAATCGACTTCATCCGGCACGAAGACTGGCCCTCCTCCAGTCCAGATTTGAATCCGTTAGATTACAAGATATGGCAACACTTGGAGGAAAAGGCGTGTTCAAAGCCTCATCCCAATTTGGAGTCACTCAAGACATCCTTGATTAAGGCAGCCGCCGATATTGACATGGACCTCGTTCGTGCTGCGATAGAAGACTGGCCGCGCAGATTGAAGGCTTGTATTCAAAATCACGGAGGTCATTTTGAATAAACTTTAATGTCATAAGAATCTATGTTTTGTTAAGTTCATTTTGGTATATAAATGGTTACATAATGAATAAACTTGTTACAATTATTTTACATTAAACATGTGACAGAATTTATGACCTGACTAGGTATATATATAATGTATGCTGTGAATACAGCTGTAAATGATGAACTGAAGTATGCCGAGTTAAAAATGATCTGGTCCATACTAATAAGTATATTCCTATTTAATTTTTCCTATTCAACATTTATATTGATGTGATTGTGGCGCCACCTTAATGCATTTTGACGAACGCTTCTCAAACAGAGATAAATAAATCTCTTTACAATACCCTCAATAATCAGGACGAGTAAAATATAACTAATCTTTTTCTGAATGAGAACGCATAAGGAAAAGTATAAAATACATATAATAAATGTAGTTTTTACATGTTTCTATTTATTTGTACTTATATGTATATAAAAAAGCAAAATGGCCGTGTTCGAAGTATTCCGAAGGAAATCAGAGAAAAATTCCATTAAGGGCAATATTAAAATTAAATTAACAAAGAGTCAATTACATCCCCTAAAAACAAAATTGGGTATGTCCGCTGCAAAAATCCAAGGGTTGCCGAATTTCTTTCCGGGTGTATAGATTTATTTAATTAATCACATTCTTACAGCGGGGCCCGGACGAATGAATGCTTCGCGTTTTTATGACCAGCATCGAATGAAAATTGGGGAATTTGAGGTTACATTTGAATGCCCGGGGAGAAATGAATC
This sequence comes from Malacosoma neustria, assembly GCA_963693495.1. NCBI lineage: Eukaryota > Metazoa > Arthropoda > Insecta > Lepidoptera > Lasiocampidae > Malacosoma > Malacosoma neustria. The sequence goes on from OY856384.1 coordinate 2,856,086, forward strand.
TCATCAATTAGGGTTCCTAGTCTTCTCTAATACCTAAGCTTCCCAAAAGATTTGCTGCAGAGCATCTGCACGACTAGGTTCCGCAGCGAGAGGTCCGACCCACCACTAACGTATTCTAACACTGTACGTTCCACACTGTCGATAAAGCACTGCATTCTCAACAGGCCGGAGTAAGCTCCCGCTGAGTAATCTCTGAACATTTGAATGCATTTGTACCAATTCTCAGCACCACACCCTTGAGATTCAGCTCTGCTATATACTGGAACTTCATGCCCTATTATAGGAGTATATCACTCTCAGATTAGTCAACCCCAGGAGAAAAGACAAAGCTTTGTCTGCCATTCAGAAAGGTATATAAGCTACCAGATCTTGCTGAAAACCCTTCTTAGCTCGATATAAAAGACGACTCTCTCCGTGCAGGGGTCGTTAAGAATTTTGACTCCTTGCAGCCTATTGTAAAAATCGGGCTCCAAGCTGGAAACCATCCCTGACTTCGGTTTGTATATCGGCATATGAAACCCAGGTTCCAGTTGCCCTGCGGATGGCAGTGAGTTAGCGGTGCCCCTGACCTCGCAAACATTCATAGGTGACGGTATCTGTTATTGAGTCGTCAGCTTACCTGCTGTTCCGTGGCAATAAAAATCAAATAAACACAGTGACAGTTACAGCGACATCTAGTGCCAAAGTTCCATACTTTCGAAAAAAATATTTACCGTATGGTACATAAACAACTAGACTCATGATATGAATTAAACCTGCGATCCCCGCGTTGCAACGTCCATGCCATCTGTTTCATAAATACAATTCATATGTAATAAATACATAAGTGTTATTTGAAATAAAATAAATTACAAATTTAAAAAATACAGGCTTAATGAATATATGCGGACGAAGTCAGAGTTAAAAACTAGTTTCGAATATACGAGGGGGCTTTATTACAAGTCACTACGGAACAATCAAATATATAATTACGTTATACTAAAAAATAGGGTTGCTTTAAAACGTACGAAAACGTTCTCAATAAAGAATAAGAGAAAGCCGATTGGTATCCAAACACGATGTACATTTTATGTATTACTTGCTAATTTTTTCTAGAATTTGTACACAAAGGGAACATATATGACTACTTGACGCATGCGTTAGATTTCCGTCGGGTCTGAGTGTTTATGTATAATATGTATTTATTTATAAAATAATAGTATCATCATCATCATCATCATCCTAGCGTTAGTCCCGGTTGCCACCAAAACTTTCGTTTCGGTGCCCGGGGTCCGCTTTCCGACTTTTTCTACTCCACTTCGCGCGATCTTCAGCATCCCTGGTAGTTAGCCCATTGGCACGCATATCACCCTTTACGACGTCAAGCCAGCACTTTTTGGGTCTACCCCTCCTGCCGGGGCCCGGCGGAGGCGGCATGGCCAGACATTTGTTTCCCACGTAAGCATCCGGTTGCCGTAAAACATGGCCATACCAACGGAGCCGACACTCCTGCAATTTATCTGCAATGTCACGGACACGAAGACTACCGCGAAAAAATAATAGTATATGTGTAGGATATCAGTAGTCTAGTATGTACCCTTAACACAAGTGTTATTCTACTTTGGGCGGACTATGTGAATTCTTACAATAAAAAAATGTGTTTCATTTATGTACATTTTTAATTGTGAACTTGTATTTTAAGTATGTATTTAATTTAAATTTTATGTATGAACTTGTTTTGAATAAAATGATTATTATTTTATAATAATACTACTCTTTTGTTTCATTTGTAGAAGTTCTGGAATTTTTTTTCAAATCTGCCATCAGTCTATCGACTTTTATCAGATTGGTTGAGGTAGAGATTGACTTTTGATGAGCAAATCATTGATTAATCTGCTCATCCCTGGAAAAGTGCACATTGGCTCTTTTGAGGCGCTTGATTTTGTTTGGTTTTAAGAGTTTGCCCGTCAGGGGTTTAGGGTGTTGTTCTAATCTGGTTTTGTATTTCGATGAGTACGATTTTGCCTCTTCCTCTACAGTTTTGATGTCGAGATATTCGTGGATTTCAGAGTTGCGGGTATACCACGATGCATCACTTATGGTTCTCAAGATGGAATTTTGGGCTCTTTGTAGACAAAGGATATTTGATTTGCTGGCTATTGCCTAAAGTTGGATGCCGTAAGTCCAGATTGGCTTGATGACCGAGTTGAATACTCTGAGTTTATTACTCAGAGATAGAGTTGACTGCCTCCCAAGAAGCCACAAGTTCTTATTTATTTATTGATTTACTACAACAATGATCATTCAGCACACATTTCAAACTTACATACTAATAAATAATGAACAAGAAATTGATAAAAAAAAATCACACTTTGTAGACTATATATAAAGAAAACAATAGAGTGATATTTTCTTCATAATCCCTAATTCCTGGTTTCAGTATTCAGTATGTATATATTAGTCTATATTCTTTTTCGCATAAAGCATAATTTTATTAGTTCGGGTACAGATGCATGAATTTTGTGCTAATTTAAAAAAATCCGCCAACTGAACTTGTATTACAATATATAATGCATAGCACAGTTTTATTGTTATCTATATAATTTATCAAAGATATTTAAAAAAAAATAAAAACAATCTCACTGTTTACGTTCTTGTATACAACACAAAAAATAATATTTGAAAAATGCAATATCATAGGCCCGTTACATCTCGAATAAATGTTTTTTATTTCAATTTTGGAGGGTTCGCTAAACGTTTTGAGCGAACTCTATTATTTGGTGCGGGATTCAATGTGACGTTGGCACATTCGGCACTCTACGGAACCCTAAGCTGCGTCTACACTGTAACTATTCTCTATTAGCCAAGAAAAAAGTATAAAAATACAATATATATCAACTAAGAATAGAGTTTCATATTTTATTAATTCTACAATTTAAATAAAAATGCATAGAGCAATGTAAAATTTGTAAAGACTGAATGGGATAAAATATGTATTAAAATGTAAAGTTTATTTCATATATTTATTACTGAGGAACGGGAGACAGGCTGATAGCCTACTTAATAGTAAGCAATTACGTTTGCAACGTCAGGGCCACCGCAAACACGCTACTGTCCCATAGAGGAATAAGTACCTGGGTTACTGATCTCAGAAAACTACACAAACATATTATGGCCGTATACTTATAGACCAAGGGTGATAGTGCGGTCCACGTAGGGGAATTGTTCCTGGGTCACTTATACCTAACATAGCACAAGGTTATAGCGGAATTTAAAGATCAGAGGTGTTTGCCATCCAAATAGACTCGAAGTTCTACCACTTAGCGAATATAAAATACATAAATATATAAAACTGATAAAATTATAAAAACTGACTGAAATATCTATTCTTCGGCTATTTTGTGTAAGTATTGAAATCTTACAAAAAATACTTTAGAATATGTAAATGCAGCTCATCGTTTTAGCGACAAATCTCGGTTGCAATCCATTTTTCCATTTCGATATCCGAGGCCCACTTTCCGACTCTTCTTATCCATTTCATAGGGTCATCGGGCGTAAGTCCGTTGGTTTGCTTATCACTCTTAATGACATCAATCCAGCACTTAGAGACCCTTCTTTTGCCGGAAATTGGCAATTGATATATTTGGTATAACATTAAAAAACTCAATACCAAATGTATATTTATTATAACTGGAAAACTTTAAAAGTAATTCATACACTCTTCAAACAATCAACACACGAAATATCAAAAGGAATCTATAATGATAATAAATTAAGATAAAGTCAGTGTGTACTCAGCTTTACGTGACGTCGGCACATTCGGCATTCGACAGTCGTTTGTTATTAGCGTAATAATACACATCATAACGTATTCATATCTTTTAATCTCAATGGATATGCCAATTTCATTATTTTGCTTCGGAAAGATTAATAGGTATGCTTTTTATATCTGATAAATGTGATATTATTTAGAGTACTTTATATTTAATGGCAACACTCGTGCTTATATTAATTATGTTCCATAAATTCCATAAAAGTAGGGCCACCTGTAAAAAAAATAATATACATGGACAATTGTTCTCAAAATAACCATCATAGAGTTATTTGCGATCTGCGTTATCAACGGATCATTCTCGACCACGAAATCGTGCGTTCGATTCTTGATTAATTGATGAGCTAAATCCTATCTTACAAGCCTTTGCGATGATATAGAAGGGAAATAATATTAGTTTTTATTTATTACCGTCATATCCTATTAGCTATAATGTTGCTATAGAGCAATAATAAAAATAATAAAACATGTCAATAATAAGATTTTATTTAAATCAAATATGTATGCCAGATACCAGATCTTTGTCATGTTTCTGAGAAATAAACGAATTGAAAAACGGAATGAAAAATTTTGTGCTAGCTAAATTAATTTAACATTGATAATAATGTATGAGACAGTAACAATAAATGAAAACTACCTTGCCTGAAAGCATATATATTATTACGACAAACAAAAGCGGACGGAGAAGAATTTGACGCAGTTAAAGATTACCAAAGAAAATTTTATAATAATACTTTAAAAACATTAAATTAATAAAATACGCATTACACACACTACCATGTTCTAGATACTTTCGCACGCACACACACGTACGTAAATACTTGTTTGTTAGTGGCTAAAGTCTTCGATTACGAAATGTACGTCGTACGCAAAGATTTCGACGACTTAAAATTTGAAAAAGGAAACCCAATTAACCTTACCAAATCTATGATTATAATACTTTTTCGACAATGGTACCTTAATATTCAAGCTTACAACTTAATTGAATTATGGTCGAAATTCGACCACAGGCGACTACTAGTTTAAATAAAAAGCCGCTCCCATCTAAAAGCATATTTGTATAATAATGTAGTATCGTGGATTTATTTACATAAATGGCTACATGTACAAATTGTCTTTATGTTTTCCGTGCGTGCGACCCCTGACGAATCAGAATATTAACGTAAATAGTAATGGCGGTAAAAAAAGCTATTATGCAAATGAAACATTTCGAGTTAAATAGAAAGTGACGTTATTCGATGCCCCAATAAAGTTTTTTCATGTGATTTAATTTGATTTAATTTATTTTTACAGATTCTCTATGGTTTATGGAATGGTATACGAAGTAAATTTTCATTTACAACTTTACTTGTTGTTTTTGGAATTCCATGTTGTGTATTATAAAAAAAAATTATAAAATTGTATTATAAAAAAAAATTATAGCTTAAGATTAAAAATGGATGCCCGGTTAGTAAATATTATTCTAGATTTTAGAATGAAATGTTTTTCCACAATGACGGAAAGGTCGTAATTGCTTGTACACTGCACAGTTATAAAAAATTGAAAACAAACTCCAAAATTTCGAATTGAAATAAATTAAAAGTAACATACATACATAACATGTAATATAAATACTTGACACTGGCCCAATGCACGAATGGTGCCGAGCCATAATTAAGAAGAAGAAGAACATGCAACATTTTCTAAATAATATTTATAATTATTCAAATAAAAATAATGGCTGTCTTTTTGTTCATTATGATATATAAAATTTAAATAATATACATATACTATATTGTATTCTAAAACACTAATTTGAAAAGACTCTCAGATCTTTATTATAATCACTCAAATAAAATCGAGAATAATTAAAATTCGCATCAAAACAAAACAAAATCTCCAGACAGGACTTAATAACAAAATATCTTTTCGTTTAATCAACAAAATATAAAGCAATAAACTATATTAAGAGTCCGATAGAATTTCTCATTTCGTCTCGAGTCAGACGTAAAGTGCGGCGTTCAATGTGTTATTAACGCGTCTCCATAATTACAGGGCACATCAATCAAGGGCATATGCAGATAGAATTGTGCGAGTCAGCCACCAGGGCCTTTCAACCCTTTATTGACCCAATGATATTAAAAAGGGCATTTAAATAACCCGGAAACGTGTAACTTGTTTTATTTGATCTTCTATCATAGTTGTAATATTTATCTTCAAGGAACGGTGTATACAGTGGGCAATGTGTACATTGTCGAGGAGCGCCTGCCATCTATGGAATCGTTGATATGATATTAGAGAAAGTTATTAATTACGTGAAAATATAAAATATAAATAATCTTTACTAAAAAAGAAAAACAAGAAAATTCGGTCGGAAACTTTCCCAAACGCTGGCTCCATTACCGCGTTGGATGGCAACACTTATCCTTTACTCTAAATACAAACCTACTCTTTGATCCCGTTAGACCTTTATCAAACTTTAAAATATTAAACACTAAATAAATTTCATGAACTTTAATTGTTAGTCATTTAAATTATTTTATTACAACCATTTTTATTTACTGTTTATATTATCATAATAATAGTATAATAATAAGAATTATTTCGAATTTATAGTTTCCTCCTTCAATTATTTAGATTAAATCTCTAATTTCGACCTCAAAGGCCTCCTCCAGCTCATGACAGTGTTCTATTTAGAGCTGCTCGTCTCCAAAAGGGACCGGCCCCGCTCAGCTCATCTTCTCAACGCTTATTTTGCCCTGCTTCTTTTTCATCCCTCGGGTACCAATGTGTCACTCACTAGTTGGCTCAACTAGTGAGTGACTCAAGTTTGTGACACAATATCTCTAAGTTTGGTTTTTGCTTTTTTTGGCTGACAGCTTTACAGCTAACATGTTACGCTACAGTTTTTTCTCCCATTAATACATCAAAGTAAATTTGTCGTAAATCGAAAAGTTAATAAATACTCCAGGTATAATATTTGTTTTTGCTCTACCTATACAATGAGGGCAATTACATGCTTTTTTTAAATTTGATACTATAAATGTACGATTAGATTTATAAAAATATCCTTGAGGCGTTCGATGCTCAGTCCCACCGCCAAAGCCACCCACCATGATCGGCACATTTCAGTCAGAACGGCACAAATTGACCACAATTAAAAGAACAATGACTGGTTTCAATTCCCCAAATTTAATTTCCTCAACTTGAAAGTGTAACTAACCAAAAATTTTATATAAATGAATTGAACCCGCTTCAGTGGTTCGGGGTGCTTGCTACATACAGAAGGAAATAAATGTTTTATTTGGGACACAATAACACTTATAACTATATACATTAAGTTGATAATATATTCAGTATGTCCCAAACTTGGATTCCAGCTCTGCATTGCGCCAGCTAATTATAGTCAGCACTGTTTTTCCGCTTGAAAGTGAATTAAGCGCACATTACAGACATAATTTGAGTGTATATACATGTAATTTAGATACACAGAAAACTGTTTATTGTCCACCAAATAATACAAAAAATCTATAGAAATAAATAAAATTGGAGTGTCTGTTTGAAATATTAAAATAACCGCTTTTTACTAAGTACATTCGGATGTATACATGATACATGTAACAAAACAACATTTTTTACAATTTTTGTCTGTCTGTTTGTTCCGGCTAATCTCTGAAATGGATGGACCGATTTTGACGGGACTAACTTAGGCTACTTTTATTTTAGAAAAAAAAACTAGTTTTAGTTAAAAATGATCAGTTTCGGAAATTTTTAAACATCCAATTTTTGTTGACCTCAAATATCCAAAAAATGCTGCCCAAAGTCACTATTCCACGGACGGAGTCACGGGCACAGCTAGTTTTAAAATATTTTACAAAAAATGGATATAAGCGATCTCTTCCAGACGTCCTAACTAAGATCTCATTAAGGAATGTATATAAAAGCGGTGCACATTAAATAACAATGTATACAAAAAAATTAAAACTTTCTTAATAGTTTATAGTTTAGTACCACTATTGGCAGAATTAGCCAGTGTCAATATTGTTTTAAGACGATTCCCTTCACTATGTGAAAAACTGTATTATGCTACACATATCTTTTACATTTTTAAATATACTTGTGACAATTCACACAGTGGCAGTTAGTCCCAAATTAAGCCGTAGAGGACTTGTGTTATGGGTACCAGACAACTGGTCACTTTTATACATCTTCTTTTTAAATAAATGTTTCCGAAATGCAAAAGCCGCTGCTTACAGAGGTCATTCTTGAAGGAGAGTTATACATTCACCAATTAAACTATTCACAGGGTTGAGTTAGAATTAAACGCATAGAGACGGCCATATATGTTCACTCCGCATAAGTCAAGACATTTTTGTTACAACTAGATTGTATACACAATATTTCTCGTGAACCGTCAAGATCTACAAGTCTTGACTTTGCAACTGTAGTACAGGAGGGGAGCTCTGCGGCTCTTTGAAGGATTATTCTCTAGATAAACGCGAGTAGAGTTTCTTAATCATTTTTGTGTTATTTGAAAAATTATTATCATTTCATATGTGTTTCAAAATGTATTTTAATGTGTATCATGAACAATGTGGGTAGTTTGAAATAAGTTAGGGAACTACTCTAAGTATATGTTCTATTATGCAATAAAAAATAATAACATTTAGAAATAAGTATACTATTTAAAATGTCAACATCATCTATAAGGAAGACCCTAACATCTAAAACACAGCCTGGCCTAGTTTAGATGTTAGTAGTCATACATTTATTTTAGTGTAGTCAATAAATTAGTTTAAATGAAATTGTTACTTAGATATAAGATTTTTGGTAAATAAATATATAAATAAATACTACCAGCAAATATGAAAGTTGTAACAAATTTCATTTGCGTCTAAGATATGAATGATATTATGACTCATCGAAAACTGCGCGAACGAACAAAAACAGTGGCGTAATCGTTTAATTTTTAATATTTAAATTCAATACAATATACAGATTCAGTACAAATATAATTTATGTATAAAAAATTTAATACGTCATAATTGCGGCAACGAAAAATTTCGCATTTTGAAAAATGGTTCGGACTATCAATGAGCTTGGCCACCCCTGCTATATAGAATACGGTGGATGGGCACGGCTTAGACAGTTTTTGTCACCTCATGTGCATAATAAAGCACAATTGCCATGTACCAATTATTATTTGCAGATAATTATATGTACATTACACGAGTCTCCGAGAATAATACTACTTGGTTACCACGTCTAGACTCAACAAAATGACGATGAAATATTACCACACAAAGTTGCGTGAAATGTCTAGTAATAATAATTATAAACTATTCATTTACAAAGACAAAGCTCTTGGCCACGTGTCAATAAGTGATTGACATGTGATGCCGTCAACGCATTCGACCAGAGCCAACTTGATTTGCAGCTACACGATTTTATCAATCAATTATAGACTTTATCGCCTTATCTTAAATTTCCATATTACAAATATCGTAATATTAAAGTATTCAGGCTTCTAAAACTCTCTAATTAAGATTTTCGAAATAAAATATATAATGACTTTAAAAACGTTGATACGTACTATAAACAAAAGTAATATTTTATAATAAAGTTCGGTTGGAAAATTAGTATTTTGGTGATGTAGCGAGTGAAATCCTTATTCCACCAATTATGATAATTATTAGCAGAGTATATCATTTTTCCGTGGATATAGATTCCACAGACAATCTATATAGACAAGTCTAATTAGACACTAGACAAGGCTGGCCATCCACCTTGAATCACTAACACCATTTTCAAAGTTTTGTTATTATTTCGTATTATATCATAATGTTAGCCTACCTAGACTTTGCACAAGTTTTAAACTTTAGAACAAATAATGTGTAAATCAGTTACACCGCGGTCCCTTACAATAGAGTTATGTTTTGTTATGTAAAAGACTAATAATCGTAGCTTATTGTAAATAAACCGTTCCAGTAATATATATTTTTAAGTACATCTTCAAGTATTCGCTCTTCGGCCAAGAATGGGATGGAGTATGAAAAATAGCCCTGCGGCCGCGGGCGACCTGTCTTAAAAGGCGACGAAACAAATATATCTAGGTGGTAGGGCTCCAAGCCCGTCTGGATGGCAACACATGTTGTGTTCCAGCATAAATGACACATGTTCCAGTTCCACTACGTGGATATCGGCGTGTTAGCGGTGCCCTTGGCGTCAGAAACATCCCTAGGTATGATAACTGACTATTAAATATGCCTTCAGCTTGTTTGCGTTACAGCAATAAAAAAGGTATTTACAATATAATATTTAATTTTGCATATTTTTAAATTTATTAAAATTTATTGAAAACTTTAAAATACTTTGAAATCGGAAGAATTGTGCAACATATTGCTCAAATAATAAAAGTAATAAATAAAAATATTACCATACATGTGCGAATATTTAAATATCAGTCCTCAATCACTGCACTGAATGGAAATCAGTGGGTATGATATCGATGGTACTTAGTATCGAACTCGATTTATGATTAAAGTGCTGATAAATTTACCAAAACAACAAGAAAAAGGCTCAATTAATACAACATCAGATGAGTTCGTTTTCCGTATCAAAAGCCGGTTAAGTATGTGGACTCTTGATCCGTAATAACTTGTACTACATACTTTTAACTTCTCTTAAAACTATTGACAGTTATTTTAATTATGTATTAGTATTATTAAATTATAAAAAGGTAATTGATCTTGATGTTCGTGTTATTCTAAATAAACACAACAATCAATATACTTGTATTTACTTCAATATACGTTTTCAATTCAATATATCAACGTTTTCATAGTTTAAAATATAACATTAGTTTTTAATACCATAGACACCACAAAAAACGATACGATTGACGGATCTTATTATGTAAACGAACTTTATAGAAATCGTGCCAAACTTGGCGATGTTTGGATTATAAAAAATTTGCCCATAATTTATGCAATTAATAAATGCAAAATGACAGCACGCTTTATGATGCATCAACGTATGGTGAAGTGTTGAGCTATGCAAATTAGGAATAGTGGATCGCAAAGAATCAATCAACATCAGAACGAAATCCGCCATCAATCATAAACATCGGAAAGGATTATAATGTGTTGCACCTTCGGGAACTCGCTCGCCCTTGTTTTTCTCCAACCCGTAAATACTAAGGGGCGTAAGTATGGCTGGAGGGCGGCAAATATCGGGGGCCATTGCCCCCTTGCCCCCTGGAGGGGGAACTATCCCTTATCGCGAGCGTTACCCTCGGTAGACACCCGAAATGTAGGGCAAATCGATTTCCATGCCCCATTTTTCTACATCTGGACCGGTATCGATTTTTCGCTCGCATTTTAATCGATTGCATAATGCTACTTAATTATCTCATTTTATCACACGCAGTTCCATTAACTCGATATTGTAATAATTTTATTAATTTCGTTATCAACTTGATACATATAATGTATATTTCATATATAAGTACTTATACCAGTATACTGTACAGTAACATATAGACAACTTAACCTTTTAATCGTGTGTGCAAACGAAGCCGTTTCTTCTGAAGTCAGCGTTTTTTTTAAACTGTTACATTCTTGTTTTTTCTCTTAATATTGTAAAAATAACAATAAAATTATATAGAAATAAACACAGTGGGGTTGTACCGTACCTAGTGCATTTGCATCTCTCAAAAAAGGTGTTCTAGGTATTATGATAAAAGCAAAAAGGTGACGCTCGTAAAACTGGAAATAAAGTTATTTATTTAAGTACTGCGTCGATAATTGCATTAAATGTGTGTACGAAGAAATGAAATAATTTTATATAGGCTGTAAATTACTTTAATGAGGCCGTATAGAACTGAGGCCACGGTTAATTGTCGCAATTTTATAACACTCTTCGAATACATTGTTGGCTAAAACTTGTTATATTGCGAAGTCAAGTACATGTAACCCTTCCTCAGGTACCATCTGCAGGAAATAACTTAAAAAAACAAACCATTTAATTTTTCATGTAGCATCAAAGTTGGAAATTTGTTGCGAGCCACCGATGAAGGTTATTAACCGGACTTCAGAAAAGAACAGTCTCATTCGCAGTAACTTGTTAACCAATTGTAGAAATATGTCTGCAATTATTAAAAATTAAAATAACCATTAAAGATAATTTATCCATTAATTAACTCTGGGCGCGGCAGTTATTAATTGAACTTTACATTCGCTTAGAAATGTATTCTAAACGAATGTAACAATGTAGGTTTTATAAACGCATTATTTAATTAAAAATAAAGGAAACAAACCGCGCAAAGGTTGTAAAAAGCAATTTACTATCTCTGAGCACACAACCGAACACACTTGATACTAACCTCAGGTAACACCTATACGGCACTTTTTTCTTAGCTTAAATATTATCTTTTTCGAGAATTTTATGCACCTCATAATGTATTTCCAACTTTACGCTTTGAAATGTACACTTTTTTTTGGTCTCGGGGAAAACCTCTCTTGACGGGTTCCCCTGGGACTCCAGGAAAGATGTTCGGCTATCCGACCACCCACTAAAAAACCCCACTGTTCTCCTATCGCCTACGCCCGGGCCTACGGATATATAGCCTGCCGATCTCGTGGCCCGGGCCGCCCTTTGTCTTAAGGCGAGCCCCTTCTATTGAAATGTACATTTGAACCAACCGACATTTAACGCTAAACAAAACTATCACTTCAAAATACGCAGTGGTCGGATTTTTTTTTACTTTATTCTCTTTTCAAAGAGATACAAGACTATTATTTTAGCATCACTGTGTCTAATAATGAACTATTGTCTCACAATATTGCCCATTGGCAAAGCCTGTCTTATACGCTTATACAGGGTCTTTTGACAGCACTTTATCTGGTTCCAGCATATGCATTCATAGAATGAGGTTATGTTTATACATCAAGGAACATACTTCTTCTTTTAAGGATAGGTCCTAACGCTAATGACATTCATTTGTCAGCTTCATACTTTAGTAAAATCAGTATTTTGATTTATGTAAGCCAGAGTAACAGATACTGAATTTGTCGACAGTAACGTTTCAATCTCAATAGCGAAAAGAAAATTCAAATTTGTTGGTTTTTTTATTGCTTTAAGACAGCAGACTAGCTGATAGTCCACATAATAGTTTACACCGTCGCCTATGGATGTTTGCGGCGTTAGGGGTATCGCTAACACGCCATCGTCTGCTTAGGTGAACTGAATCTGGGTCACTTATGCCAGGACAAAATTCTAAAAACTCTCTTACGCATGCACGCTACACCGGTCACTTCACTTCTCCGCGGCAAGAAAACACACATAACAGAACACGTAGTGCTTATAAAATTAGCTGTTTCTTAAAACTTTAATAACTTTATATTAAATGAAGATAAAGCAATATTTTTTTTAGATAAGTGTCTAAGAAATAAAACTTAGAAAGTTTAAATTAAATCTATCCAGTAATTTTGCCGTGATGCGCGCACAACTGCAGACCTCTATCATTTTATTTATATAGATATGGATTAAAACTGCATCTATCACTGTGTAGGCACTCCCAAGTCCTATATCGGTTCCCCTTTTTAAATTGTTGCGAATGTTTTATTACTTTTTATGTAGTTTTATTATAAATCGTATATCAGGGTTTAACGAGGCCCCCGGACGGCACTAAGTAGCCCTTATCTGGCCTTTCTTTGTTGTAAAACTCTTTGATTTGTTTGCGCCGAACTGTTTCATCGTTTTGCGCAATAAATGTATATTTGTTGCCAGTATTTATTACATGTATATCTAGATCATTCGTTATTACCTAGACTAACAGCTTTTTACTTGCAGGATTACTCAGAATTGTATGAATGTAAAGATCGCTGCTAATGGGAGACTAGGGAGAGTTATTGGATTGAACAGTCTAGAGTATCTGTAGTAAGTGTGGTATATGTTGATGTACAAAATAAAAATATCTTAATAATCTGAATTGTCTGGAAGACATCACTTTAACCGATAAGGCCGCCCATTGTCATACAGCATTGCAAATAGTTGTTGTCCTAGTCCTACTGCTAGGCTTGGACCCCTTCCTAGAGAGAACGGACAATATTCCCGCCACGCTCTTCCAAGGCAGATTGGCGGGTTGCACATACAGGTGAACTCGGTATGCAGGTTTACTCGTGATGTTTTCCGTCATCGTCGATACATGGCAATTATCTAAAATGCACATTAGGCGAAAAATGCCTAAGCGATACACGCCAGTGGGATACGAACCCAGAACAGATTGGTCTACAAAAGTATGAGTTACACCTAATTCTATTCCGTAAGTAATATTTATATTGGCGATCATTCATAGTCTTTAAATCATTAATTTAAAGAGAATACAAAAATAAACATGCACTCGTAAATAGAAAATTTTAACAAGAAAAACCCGCCTTCAATAAAAAAAACTATTCCATTAAAATAATTGCATATTCTTCTATCACTTAATAATCAACTTACTTTTTCTACTCATCAATATGTAGGTATGATCTATATAACGATAATATAATGTAGTTACAATTATTGTTATTTTTGGAGTCGGTGTCAGCCAAGGAAACACTACAATATACCTAGCAATAATTTTCTGAAGTCGGTTAAAAAACAATAATTAAAAATGACTTGTGATTGAATTTTATATATTTTCTGCTTCAATTACTTATCCCTAATGATCTCATCCACTCACAATTAATCATAAAATTTCATTCACACAATCACTAAGAAATAAAAAGTTCTCCTACATTTCCTACCATTGTCTTGTAAATCAGCATTAGAGTCATAAACACACGTTATGGTATTATTTAAAAAGCAAAAAACAAACGGTAGCATGTCGAAGTGTATTATTCTATTTAATTCTAACTAAGTAATAATATAAATGCCAAAGTCAGTTTGTTTGTTACGCTTTCATGCCTAAACCGCTGAACCAATTTTGATGAAAATCGGTATAGTCATAGATTGTACCTTGGAGAAGGACATAAGCTACTTTTTTTATAATTCATATGGCAGAAAAATGTGCAAATATCATTTATTTTCAGAAATCTGCCAATAATTGTGAGATAGGTGGTAACCAAGTGGTATCATAGTTGGAAATCAACCTAGACGTCACGGGTTTGACGCACGGTCAGGAAAAGTATCGTGAGGAAACCTGCATACCAAGATAACTGATATATGCAACCTGCCAATCCGCTTAACCTAACTAATATAATTAACCTAAAAATATATCTATTTCCCCTAAGGAAAGGCTAGAATATTGTAGTGGAGCGTAATATATAGGCGTAATATATAATATAGACTACAATTATCTATACATATAATAAGGAAAATGGGGTTCCTTTGACGCTCCATCACAACAAAACTACTGAACATATCAGGATGGGACTACTACCACTCGATTAATTTTTTGTAGATAATAATAATAATAAATAAATAAATAATAAATATTTTGTGACAATTCACACAGCGTTATCTAGTCCCAAACTAAGTAGCACTTGTGTTATGGGCCCTAGACAACTGATATACTACTTATATACTTTTTTTTTGTAAATAAATACATATTATACATAAACACCCAGACGCGAGACGGGAATCGAACCCGTGACCTCCGCGAGCGTACCGACGTGCGTTATCCGTTACGCCACCGAGTTCGTCAAATGGTTATAGACTATTTATTTTTTGGATTCCATTGACCTTTTCTCATTTTTTTTTATTTACTGTTGCCTGTAATTCGCCCAGCGAAGCGATGAGTTGAGTATGTTCTTCTTTCCATTCTAGATTAGGACTTGAATAAAGCATGTGATATTTGACTTATATCTTCAACAAGCCTAACCTATATGTCTGTCCCATAACCTTATATGAATAATAAATATTTAATCAATCAAATTCAAATATAATAACCAAAACATGTACTTCATTACAGTATCAAATTCTTTCCAATTATAACAAACCATCGCTGTGCTAATCCGTAATTATCTGTACGTTTTACATTTGTAACAGTTCATCTCATGATCAACAGCAATGGCTCCTATCCAATAATTAAACATGATTACAGCTCAACACATGTAGTGCAATTATAATACGCTATACAGCTACTGGTGATGTTTCATGCGATATTCTCTATCGACGGAACAAACGGAAGCGGATAATTTAATTAATACTTTGTATATTCAATGCAATTGCTTCAACAATAATACGTTTTTGTATATTTACTCAATTGAACTATTTAATCCGTGCAAGGGAGTAAGACTACTGATTATCCCTGCTCTTTCATTATGCCGCCATAATAAACTTATGTTGTGTTCATAAGTGACACAAGTTCTTCTTCTACATACGGCACTCTGTTAACGGTCGCTCTGCCATCACAAAAATCTATAAGTGACGGTAACTTTTCACTATTAAGTTCTGCTTGTCTTCTGTTCTACAGCAACACAAGATTTGACATAAAAATTTCATCGAAAAATTAATTTAGATTATATTTTAATTAATAAAATATGAAGAAGATCAGACAAAGCTTCGACTTTTGGCCAGTGTGGAGAAGTATTGTTTATGCCATTTAATGGTGCAATATACATTAAATAGAATTTCGGTAGTTAGAGAAACACTGGTTTCAAGGGATTTCACCAGACAATTGACAGCTGAAATTTGGCCTTTAACTGGATGGATCTAATAAAGTTATGAAATTAACTGTCCGTTAATTTTATCTTGTTTTAGTATTAATGAAATTGGCATTCATGTATACTTTAGATAAATGTTACTAAATTAGTTGGAAAGGATGTAATTTTATGTTTGCATGTAGTTATCCATACATAAGCAATGTTCGTAATTCAGTTTTTAAACTAAAAAATTATTCTTCTGTAAATACACAGTGCTCATTCCGCAGACCTGTTTAATTTTCCATTTTGAACAAGTATTCATTGATTTATAGACACATTGTAATTTGCATTACGAATTTTAGTATTAACATCTTCAAGTCGTCGGTTCAATGGAATGCGAGAAACGGCGACATCTTCACAATACGACTGTCTCCGCGAGAGTGACTCAAAAGTGCGTTTGTATTGTACACCCACTTGTGGAATGCGGGAAGAAAACATTCGGCATTTCATTCAAATCCACGGTCATGAATGAATCGAATGGAAACGAGACGGATATATGCATCAGCTCCAAGTGCGAGTGGGAGGCAATTTTAATAGTACGCGAAACGGAAATAGAAACGCCGAGATAATTCCGTCTAGCCAGGAGGGATTCCCTCGTGTCATTTGTGTGGGTTTTAGATTCGTACGAATCCAAATGTGTTTGTGTTGCATTCGGGAGGGTTCGTTTCGTTCATTCCGAATGTCAGACATTGCTAGCATTCATTCTTTTCCGAGGGCCCCGTCCCCTGCTACTTGTTGATCAATTGTACTAAATTCCCTCCATAGTATTGCCGTTGTGGAAATGTTTGTTGCTTTACTGCTTCAAAGGAAATTGCGTTTCCTTGAGCCACTCAATCGTGGTGTGTATTTGCCATTTCACTGTTCGCCAGATGAATGAATTAAGGCGGATTTAACGGATTGTTTGGCTTTGATTGTCTTCACTTAACTTATTGATGCTTTCTTTGTTAATTTGAATTTATACTATTAGTGAAAAAATTTCGTTAATACTGCAAGCTTCAATGTTAAGACCACTTACGAGAGATTCGCTTGATTGCCAAATTAGTTGGCATTCGTGCCAATGTTGAAAAAATGTCACTAAAACACAAACAGCCCTGAAAGATTTGAAATCGAAGAAAATTGACAAATAAATCTTAAATTTAAAATATTTCAAATACTAAACTCTGCAAAACACACAGATTTGTTCATTTGTAAAAAAGTACCGGAGAGTTAGAATGATTATTTATCATAACATATTAAACAATGAGGATTTTATCATTAGAAAACAAGAATCCTATAATTCAACATTTGCTACACTAACTACTCGACTAATATTTTTATATCATTATCTCTATAGCATAGTATTTGACATACTCGTAGGTCTCTACGAAGCTGGACCAGCTGACTGTACCCCACTTTTAGCCGGTGTGTATTGTCCACATCCGGTTAGTATGGATAATATGTTAGAAATTAGAAAAATTATTCCTATTGTAATACTGATTAATTTCTAATACATAAACCAATTTATACAATAAATGAAAGATTTCATAAATTACAAGATGGCGGCGACATTCAAAACAAATTATCATTTAAAAGAAATATCTTTAAACACTCCAGTAATTGAATAATAAGCGAACAATTATAACATTCCGATAACTACAAATGGGTTAATTAACGATCTTAAAAAATCACATTACATTAATTAAAAATGAAAGTTAATTAACTCCGTTCGGATTGCTTTTTACAAATTGTAATTGCTAATATATTATTCACCAATTGTTTTATAGCATATTTTAGCATAGATCGAAGTCTGAAGAACTAGATTTTTTTACAATTAATAAAAATATGTACTTAAATTAGTTACTAAGAATTTGAACTTTGTTACAAACACTGAAATCTGAATAAAATACAAAGAAAAAATAGTATGTATATTTTTGCAATTTCATTTCGTAAAATACTTTCAGTTATTTTTTAGTTGGCTTAGCATTGACAGCTCAGTTTCTTTTATTTTTAATATTTATTAGTTTCCAAAACAGGGAAAATTTTATATTAATATAACAAATTTAGCCCATAACCTTTTTTAAAATATATAAAAACTTATATATATTTTTTACAAGCATACAATCAACGGACCCGTAAAACGTGATTATAATTTTGTTTTTCAGAACATATTTTGCACTACATGGAATCAAACCCACAGACAGACAAAACAAGACTACTAATGCAGCCAATTACAGCTATCGTTAAATTGCCTATAGATTACCAATATAAACAATAAAATAAAAAATTAATTATAAATATTATACTTTTTAAAATGTATGAGTAATGGCTGCATCAACATGATGAACACAGTTTTAACAAATTAATAAATCCAACACCACGCGTGTCTCAGACACTGCATTGCGGTGTCTTGGTTTAATATTTCAATGAGAATCACTGCTTGGACCAAAGCCAGTTAAGGTTTGGGCGACATTCCGTGTATTATCTAGCCGGTGCCGTTGCGTACCAATAATTCCCTGAAATCAATGTCCATAATAACAATCTATAAGATTCTCTTTTATATACTTAATGTAGTATAAACAAACAAATAGCATTACTTTTTCACTTCCATTATTAAAATTACGGTACAATACGATACCTTCTTTGCCCTAACAAGATCTACAGCAATAGATATTCTAGCCTTTCCTTTCAAGATTACAGGATTAAATAGGGCGACCTTTGTAAAAGATATGACGAGGAATTTCTTAATATCACTAAAAATGAAAGTAGAATTAAGGATTCAGATGGTTAACAAGTATTTTAACATTTCTCATTTATAAAATCTATACAGCAGTACTAGTGGCAGAAATTTGTGCGGGCTACTTGATTTTATGTAGATTATTTATAAAGATTACTGTATTAATACAATTACAGGGGCGGAGAAAGAATACTAACCTCTGCGGCCGGGGTCGGCCTGTCGTAAAAAGCGACAAAACAACCCACCCGAGCTACGTGGTAGGGCCCCAAGCCCGTCTGGATGGCGACCACCTTTAGTCTTATGTATGCCGCCATAATAAACTTGTGTTGTGTTCCGGCATTAGTGACCCAAGTTCCTGTATACCCTTATGGGACAGCAGCGTGTTCGCGATGCCACTGGCGTTGCAAACACCCATAGGCGACGGTAACTGCTGAATTCTAAGCGGGTCGTCAGCCTGTCTGCTGTCCTACAGCAATAAAAAAAATAAGAATGTTCCTCCTCTTAAATCGGCAGCAAATGGAGATTATTTAATTTTTTCTGTTCCAGACATATTTAATCGCATTGAGCCTCCTTACATAAATAACTATGACGGAAATACGCTTGAGTTTATCCTGGGATAATACCCAACAGCAGAATGTGCTCTAAACAAAGCTATAACTTAGATAAAACACTTAAAACTATAAAATCTGTATTAAAACCTACCTATAATTTTTAGTATACTAATTTTTACTAAGATATATTGGTTAGTACTATTGGTAATTTTAAACACATAAATTGAAACTTGAATTGTTATCTTTCATTGCTACCACTATTGATTGTTATAGCTTAGTTTCAAAGAGTTCTTAGATCTTATTACTAGTTTATATCCGTGCAGGGGTGGAGAAAGAATGTTGACCTCTGCGACCGGGGTAGGTCTGACCTAAAAGGTGACTAAACCCAAGCTAGATGACAGGGCTCCAAGCCCGTCTGGATGGCAACCACTCCTGGTTTTTAAATATGCCCCCATAATACCTTGTATTGTGTTCCGGGGCATAAGTAACCGGGCTTCAGTGGCACTACATAGATAGAGCAGCATGTTACAGAGGCCCCTTGCGTTGCAAATACTTATAGGCGACGGTAACTGCTGAATTCTAAGTCGTCAGCCGATCTACAGCCATAATAAAAAATGAGGCAATTGTATCACACCACATCACTACTTGCCCACATCACTACAGCGATTTGCCCTTAAAACTTCTAAGCAATAGTGATGTACCATTACTCGCGTGATCCGGCGAAACATCTGAAGGATGAATGTTAATCCATGTCATAATCTTTACATTCACACCTAAGTTTATAACAGCAAACAAAAAATACTTCCGAACTCCGGCGCACCTCCGGCTCTACAAAGGTAATGAGCCAGTTATTTCAGTCTCGTGTTTATTTACAAAATATCACTCCGTTTGAAGGCGGACCATCAAAATAAGTCGTAAAGCTGAAAATTCCATAAAAAGTCGTGTTGATGAACTCAGTAAAGAACTGCCTTTGTAGCAGAGACAATGGACGGAACTGGCTCTGGCTCAATTGGGTACGAATTATAAAGTTAAAGGATTAATTGGGTAATAGAAAACATCTACTTCCAGATAAATTTGTCAGTGAGCACGAAAACCTGGTATCAAATTTACGTCAAGTTCCTTCATAGACACAAGTCATGTATGAGCCTAAATAAAATGTTCTAGAAAATGTAGTTACACTAAACTTTGTCAATTACAATTAGATTTTGGCCTAAATGATTTAAGATTTAAAAATATCCATCAGATTTTACAACGGCATTTTTCAGTTCCGCTATATAGAAGGTAGCGTGTTAGCGGTGCCCCTGATGTCGAAAATTGCTTACTATTGTAGCCGGAAGCTTGTTTGCTGCTCCCGAGTAATTAAATTATGACGATGATACAACGAGAAACGAAAAATATATTGATAAAAACAATAACATCAAAAATATAGACAAATTTTCTAAAATTTTATTCAATGCATATATACGGAAAGAAATCAACCCGCGGAAGAAATTAAAAAACCGATAACTACCACGTTAAAGAGTTATATGAAGTCAATGAACAACCCTTAGTTCCTCAGCTCGGTGGTAATTCTATACGCAGCCCGTTTATCTGTTGTCGAGCAATTATTGAAGCGTGAAAAGGAGCGTCCTCCTATTATTTATATTGCGTTTTGAATGCGGGCGTTCCGTTTTTAAAAATATCATATTACTAAATGCATCGCTCACAATGACATCTGACGACCGTTGCAGATTATACACGTAAAATATTAAGGCTAACAAAACTTAGGCCAAACGTGTTTTTAATCATTTATAGCGTAATTTTAAAAAGAATATTAAATAGATATTTAAAATAAACCATTCCGATTTATGTAGTTATTTCATTTTTCAACTTAAAAAAATAGATGAAGAAAGAGAAATACCTCAATTTAATAATTTAAACCTAATCCATTGATTATTATTTAATGTTTTTATATGTTCTAATGAATTCTCATATAATTTAAAAATAAATGATATGTGAAACGAAATGTCAAAAACATTTGAAATAGGAACGAGTGGAATCGTAATGGTGGAAAGGTGTCGATACAGATTAGTTTGAGTGAAGACCGCCGGAGCGAGTCAACCTTTTTGTCGGTGTTTATTTTTAAAGAACAGACAAATAAAGCAAACATTTTTAATTCACAGAAACAAAAAAGTATTAGAAGACACTGCAAGATTCACTTTTAATTTTTTGCTATTGTAACGGCCGGTAGCATATATAGCTACCGGAATAAACAAGCGTAATGCAGTTGTATTGACGACCTCCGTGACGTAACGGCTAACGCATGTCGGTACGCTTGCGGAGGGCACAGGTTCGATACCCGTCCCGCGTCTGAGTGTTTATGTATAATGATTATTTATTTACAAAAAATACATATATGTAATTTATTATTTTTCTAGTATACCTATAACACAAGTGATATGCTACTTACTTTAGGTCTAAATGGCTTTGTGTGAATTGGCCCAAATGTTACATATTAAATAAAATATTCTAATATAGTACTTTGAATTCAATTTCCTTAAACCACTGTAACATTATAAAAACGGCAAATAATTGTAACAACATATATTATAACCAGTAAACTATTTCGATCCCTAATAATACGCGAACCTAACCAAGAGGGAACTGAATTCTTCCACTATATACACTAATGAAAAAAATTGCAATACCCGGCGCAGAACACAAGATAAATTAAATTACACATACCACACACACCCCTTTAAATTTTTCTTAAATAAACAATTTATATGAATGTATATTTAGTGAATTTATAAAAAAAAAAAATCATAACTTTATTTTGAAAATAATTACGAAAGTAATCGTGCAGAAAACAATAAAAATATCCATTTATTAGTGTAAACATGAATGAAAGCAATAAAAATTGTTAATAAAATTACTTTAAATAACTTATCATGACTTCATCGATCGAATTTGTGTTAGTACAGAAATTTATTTATACGACATTGTTTCCGGTTGCGATACAAAATCAAAGTCACGTATATGAGATGACCATTTAAAAAAATAACACGCGTAATTAAAAATTGTAGTTAACATAGTTACGAAAAGATAAAATGAAAAATATGTCATTAAAATGTCTTAACATATTAATTAAATTAATTGAGTAACCGTTTAAAGAAATTAAAAGAAAGTAACCCCAATATAAGTAACATCAAGAAATATATTCTATTCCAGGTCAGTAATACTGTAAATGTAGTGAACAATAATTATAAATAAGCATATTCCTTCGTAATATTGCTTAAAATCATAACACATCTTTTAACGGTCTATGACAGGCCTTTGCAATAATAACAATAACTTACAATTACCTATTCTACTGAGGCTTAAAACAACCATAATCAAACATTCTGTCAAATTCCATCCAATAAACAAACGATAGTAAAATATACACAGAACTCGAATAAAAAGTATAAAAATGTTTTTTTACATGTCCCAAAAGCAAACTTATCCAGGCCATTACATTTTTAAAATCGCATTCAGGGAGAGTGGGGCTGCTTAGATATATAGGCCTACCGGACGAAGCGGGCATCCACAAAACAAGATTTTTTTAATCTAACTTTAGCGTTTGTAAAAATTACTATTTAAAAATTTACGCGTTTGCCGCTAATTAACAGGGATTTAACCCTTCCGTCCCCGAAGCTCACTTTAATATTTAACGCGGTGGTAATATTTGGAGCGTATTAAAATGTGAAAAATTAATGCGGACCGCGGCACCGCTCGCATTGTTTCATTTCTCATTATGTTTTCCACGGTTGTAATGAAAGACATGTCGCGCTTAAAAGATATTTAAGGATATATAACGGATACAAATAATTAATATATTTGAAGTTATAATTCAGGTTTATATTAACTCGAGTAAATTTTCTAATCATTCGGCAGTGCTAGGTAAAAATACAAACGTATACCTTTTTACTTTTAGCCATTATCATCCCTCATCTTATAACTTTACTGCGTAATTACATGTAGTTGAAACAGAATGCGTAAATTAAAACGATTTAAGTAAAATAAAAATAACCAATTAAAAAATTATTATCACGATGTCATGAAGTATAATTTCTGTACACTTATACATATTTGGCGTAATGGCTGACACAGTTTTGGGTGTTATAAGTAGCTACTGTTATGACGGATGCGCGCACTCACAGTGTTTTGTAATGAAACGTACCTTGCCGTGGTGCAGTCCCTGTAGAGGACGTCGAAGTCCTTGCAGGAGAGCAGCTTGCACCGGTTGACGCCCGGCTGGATGGCCCCGAGGCCGCGCAGGATCCGCACTTGCTCCACGTTGCACACCAGGGGCACTATGTCCAGTCTCTTGAGCTTAGTGTACACCGTGTGTAGCCCGCCCACCAAGTGCTTTAAGAACAGTTCGAACGCCTGCGGCAGGCAGAGCATCGTATCGCCCTGGATGATGAACGCAGCCACTTTCTGGCCCCGGTAGTCGACCAGCTTGCACTCGTTGGCCGATGGGTCCGAGGTGGATATAGGCGGCGGGCTGCCGTAGCGCGGCGGCCCGTGGTGGTGCGCCGCCGCCATCAGCTCGAGCGGCGAGTGGTGCATCATCTGCAGGGAGCCGAGCAGCCCGAGGCCCGGCGGCGGCAGCGGCAGCCGAGGCGCCAGCAGCTGCGGCGGGCTCATCGCCCGGGCCGGTGAGGCAGCCTTTACCCTAGGTGAGCCCCCGGAAGAGCCGCTCACTTCGCTTGCGGTCGAAGCTGAGTCCACGACGGACTCCATCATCGTCGGCGATGACTAAACGCGCATTACACACCCGTCGCGCGCGCCCGTCCGCGCAACAATAAATAAAAAGCGGGAGAGGAGCGAGGGCGCGGCCGCGTGCGCGCGCCCGCCCCGCCGCGCTGCCTCCATTGGCCAGTGTGAGGCAGCCACCGACGCGCCATTGGCCGGCGGCCGCGGCGCGCCGTCCCCGCCTCTTTTTTCGTGCACGTCGCGTTGCGAACGCGTGAAGAAACGTTTCTGTTTCTTTTGGGCAGCGCGCCGTGCGGTGCGGAGCGGCGCGGCGCGGCACTTGTCCGCGTCGGGGCGCCGCGCCATTCATAACAATGTCACTGGTAATCAATATAATTCCAGCAGATTATTGGACACCGCCATAACAATAGTATACAACCACTGCGATGTTGTTGAACTTGAGCGTCCAGCTACTCATGATCAGCGTAATTACATTTAAAACAAGTTTTTCCAAACATTATTAATAAATGGACGTAGAACTGTTTTATAAAGAATTCTGATTCTTTGATGAATTATGGTTATTTTATTTTGAGTGTATTTATAGGCTATACATGTTTTTATTTATTATAAAACACATCTCATCGTCTCAGGTCGAAAATACTTACTATTTACGAAAACCTTAAAAAATCAACTATAAATAATAGAAATAACGATAAAATTAAAATGATTAACGAAAGAATAAATTTTTTGTTGAATACTAGTTTATTCTTTAAAATCATAATGGCAGTGTCTGTTTGCAAGATATCTTTCGGATGTAGGTACCTATGCGTTTTTATTTTCTTTTTGGTTTATCTTTGAACGGTTTACTATTATTTTCAAATAGTTTCCGTGATATATGACGATGATAATGAAGTATAATTCCAAGAGTTGAATTGGTAAGTGTAGCGTCTACAATTCAAATAATACTTATAATTCCTATAAAAGTCATGAGAACTTGTTTAATCTATTTTACCGAATAATTTTTTTGAACAAGAAATAAGTTGCAATATGTATGTAACTGATACATTTTATAGATATAAGAATGTATATAAATAGATATGGATATAATTTGTTATACAGTGTGTGTAATTAATAGGAACTAGTGTAAACTGTCTCTGGCATTATCGTCAGGGGAAACGAATTATAATAATAAAACTATTTTCTCTGTCCTAATTTTTATTTACTTAATTATTAATTACATCAACAATCTTAAAGTTCCATTTTAAATTTACATACTCGCACATAAAATATGTATCAAACATATATGTAACAAACATATATGAGCGTATCGTAGTGTTAGCTGAAAAAAATATTTCGTCTACGCAAAACTAGAATGTCCGAGTTGCATCCGACGCTTACAAGAGTCTGAAGTATGGTGAACATTGCACCAAACAGTCAAATGCTTGATGCCAACATTAGCGCCCTAAGTACCTACCTTTTCTTGTGCAAAAATAAAAACAAATACATAAAATAGATGCGGTTTTTATACAGACTCTCATTCGTTCCCTCTGTTTATCTAGATTTTGTTTTTTGATACTTAAATGCCAAGTATTTAAACAGTTTAATAATAAAGAAAATTTGTATTAAAATCAGATAGAAGTACCTATACTTAAGTAATACATAAAACACTTAAACGTTCTTTATGCATAAAGAAGTTGTAACACAAAGAATCCTAAACAAAAGAAACAAAACGACAAATGTAAAAATAGCTCTTAATACGTAGTAATTCAGTTTATATTAATACTTTTTAAATTGGGTTTCAAAATCTCAAACCCTAACAAACAATGTAAAGTAACTTTCGAAAGCTGTCGAGAGATGGCATTGTTTAATGTTTCGATACTCAAGTGTTCGTTGATGTATTGTAGACTACTATTTCTTAAAAGATAGTATTATGCGTCCAGCCAGTAACATATGAACCAAATTGGCGAGACGAAAACCAATTTTCGTCTGTACATGAAGAATGGTGATGTGGTTCCGCAATTGTTCGGGTGCAGGCTATGGTCCGCTATAGCTCGCGTGGTTTGATCTACGATGTCCATGTCCAAAGACTTTTGAACGTGTGTGTAACGTATCGGCGTAGGTTGATATGTAAACTTTATTTGCACTATAAGTTTCTGTGCGCGATTAGATAGAAAGAAAAAAATTATTGGCAAAAAAAATTACTAGTATAAAATATAAAAAAAAAAAGCCAATATCAATCAAATACAATAAACGATAATATAAATAATATATAATCATATTAACAATGTACTTAGTGCTAATTTCCCAGCCAACGAGATTTTGCATTAAGCATTATGCTGAGTCGAGTTACTCATAAAAACATGTTAATTTATTTTTAAATGTAACACCCAGACTAAAGAAAACTATTTTCATCATAAAAATGAATTCGTGGGGTTCGCACCCATAAATACGACCATACCAGACCACAGGCGCAGTTGATACAGCGGTGACTTCATACACAAGTTGCAATAATTGAAGTAATCTCGCATTTTCGATCTTAGGCTTCTTTTTTGGAAACATGACTCCCGTGTCATACTATAGTGTGTCTGAATTTTTCATATTATTTTTCCGTGGCGCAACAGCTAACGTACGTTGGAATGCCTCAGTCACTCGGTCAGGTTAGATTCCCGTTGCGAGTCTGAGAATTGATGTATATCTAATATATAAAATTCTCGTGTCACAGTTTTCGTTGCCATACTCCTCCGAAACGGCTTGACCGATTTTGATGAAATTTTTTGTGCTTATCCGGTATCTATGAGAATCGGCCAACATCTATTTTTCATCCCCCTAAATGTTAGGGGTGACCCACCCCCAATTTTTTTTTTTATTTTTTGACATTTAATAAAATGTCAAAAAATTAAAAAAAAATTTTTAAATAATAATTTATATGGCAGAACAACGTTTGCCGGGTCAGCTAGAAAAATATATTTACAAAAAAGCATATAATTAGTATATCAGTTGTATATTACTAATAACAGATTCTTTACTTTGACTTAAATAACTCAGTGTGAATTGTTTCAGTAAGTATTTAATTATTATCATGTTTTAAAGCACTGTCTAATTACGCTTTATCTCTTTAATTTTATAATTCTTTGCTCTGATTCCAAGCCATATTTTATCTCGTAATCCTTCACATTACAACATCATATGAAAAATGTGTTATCTTGTTGAACTACGTGCGGATCATTTGTTAATTTGTTTGACTGCTGATAAAATTGGAACTGTAGATTATCTACGGCCCAAAATATTCCTCAGGTGTATAGTGGTAAACAATTACTCATATAATATTATAGATTTTTTAACACGCTGTTGTCTCATAAGGGTACAAGAACTTGGGTCACTAATGCCGGAACACAACACAAAGTTATTAAGGCGGATACATAACACCAAAGGTATTCGCCATCCAGACGGGCTTGGGGCCCTACCACGTAGCTAAGGTTTTTTTTTTTTTTCTTAAAGCTAAGGCTGTCATCGTCTCAGACGACCAACGACAGCGACACCGGGCGGAAAAGGCATTCCGACCCCGTGGGAGCGGGGTCGATCAGCCGTGGCAGCGTGCTCGGTCGCGCGCCTCCTGTGAGGTGCGCTCCCGGCTCGAACGCTGCATGGGGATAATTGATAGCAGCCACGAATGGCAAGAATACTATTAATTGGGGACTATCGACTTCACCGGTGAAGCCGATCCTATTCTAATCTACTACCGTTTCGGAGTGCTTATAGCTGGGGGAGAAGAAACGGCGAAAGAAACTCCCCTGCAACACATCTATTCTACGTGTATTTCTGTAATGTGTGATTGTGTACGGCTACAGGCTATGGGGGGCGGAAGGCATCCCTAAACCTGTTTCGTCGGGCTGGTCCATGCCGGACTGGAGGGGATTGCGTCCGCGAGAGCATTCGCTTTAGCGTCCTAGAAATGGGGTCGCGTCTATCCGTGAGCACGTTACGCGGGCGGCGACGTGCGTGGGGTGCTCGGCGGTTGGGCGTGTAATTGACTGTCTCCACCACCAGTGGATTGGGATGGTGGGGAGCGAGACCGAAGAAGGATCGCGAAAGGGATACCATGTACTCCTTCACGGGAAGGAGCTCCAGGTCGCGGTGAAGGTCCGCGTTGCGCATGTAAAGTGGCGCTTGGACTGCCATGCGCAAGAACTTATTCTGCAGCCGCTGCATCGAGTTGATGTAGCATTTGCCGGCATGGGCGAAGACTACGCTCGAGTACGTCATGATCGGTCGGATGCAGGTTTTGTAAAGTGTCACCTTATTCCTAAGGGACATCTTACTCTTCCCGCATATCATTGGGTAGAGGCGACCGAGCACAAAGTGTGCTCTGTTCCTTACCGTCCTGATGTGCTTGCTGAAGTACAGGCCTCTATCTAAAGTGACTCCTAGGTATTTGACCTCGTCAACCCAAGGGATGACGCGGTCAAATAGATGTATGGGGACGAGAGACTGCCGCCTCGTGTGAGTCGGCCGACTCTCATTTTGAGTGCGGGGGCCGCGAGCGAACATGATCGCTGCGCTCTTGTCCGGATTCAACTCGATCCGCCTAGTGCGGAACCAGTTGCCCAGCGTCTCAACCGCCGTGTTGAGACGACTGCAGATCCGATATTGACTGATATCGGAAGTGAAGAGGGCGGTATCATCTGCGTATAAGGCGAGATGTACCTGTGGGGTACGGGGCATGTCGCTGGTGTACAGCGTGAAAAGTAGGGGGGACAGAGCCGAGCCCTGGGGGACTCCGGCTCTGATGGGGTGGAGAGATGAGCGCGTGCCCTCCACTCTGAAGCGGAAGCTCCGATCAAGGAGAAAGTCTCGTAAGATGAGCACGAGTCTATCCGGCACTCCTAGTTTGTACAGCTTGTAAATCAAGCCGTTGTGCCAGACCTTGTCGAAGGCTTTCGCCACATCGAAGAAGACAGCACCCGTCTTCCAGGGTTTGGAGGCGCGATTGAAGTTCGCGAGCACGTGCTCCGTGATGCGGAGCACTTGCTGGGGGCACGAGTGTAGGGCTCGAAAGCCGAACTGCTCGTCGGGGATCAGCTTATTTTCATAAGCGAAGTCTCTGAGTCTGCTCAAGAGGAGGCGTTCGTACAGCTTGCCCAGCGCGCTGAGCAAGCTGATCGGACGGTAGCTGCAGGGTTTCGCAGCGGGCTTTCCTGGTTTTCGGATGCCGATGACGTCGGCTTCCTTCCAGGCGGAGGGAAAGGAGCAGTTATCCATGGCGGCATTGAAGATGCTCACCAGAATCATCAACAGATGTATAGGGAGTAGCTTGAGCAGCTTGTTGGAGATGCCGTCGGCTCCGGGAGCTTTCCGGGGCCTGAGGCCTTTTATTAGGTCCTGTACCTCTTTTACCGTGACAGGCTCGAGTGAGTCTTCCGCGGGAAGAGAGGATCTCCGTTCGACCTCGGCGTCCACCTCGCGCAGGTGGGCCGGGTCGACGTGCGCGGTGTTGGGGGAGCATTGCTCCCTGAGACTCTCGGCGAGACACTCCGCCTTTTCGTCATCGTCAAACGCGACAGTGTTGTCGGGTTTTTCGAGAGGCGGCATGGACGAGAGGGATTCCGCTTTCAGCGATCTCGCCAACCCCCAGTATGCCTGGTGCGTTGGGGAGATCTCCGAGAGCAGGCTCTCCCAGCGTTGGTTCCTGAGCTCCTGAATGCGGGCTTTCACTTCCCGATGAAGTGAACGAAAGGCGACTCGGTTTTCCTCTGATGGGAAGCTGTCATAGGCTCGGGCGGTGGCTCTCTTCCTCCTCAGCAGCTCCCTCGCGTCCCTCGGGGGCGCAAATCGGCCGTCCCCGCACGGGACTTGCCGAGTCGACTCCCGAACGACGTTTTGGAGGTGGCCGGTGAGGGCTTCGATCGCCCCTTCCGTGTCCTGAAGGGTCCTAATGGGGGCTGGGGCCTGCTCAGGGTCAGCGAGTCCTCCGCGTTGGAGTGAGTCCCTGACCCTGGACCAGTCGGTGATTGACTTGGTCTGAGGCGTCCGGTCTGGCGAAGGGCCTAGTTTAAGGACGACCGGGCGGTGATCCGAGTCGATGTCGTCTAGGGATTCGATTGAGCGGAACTGGAGGGACACGCCCTTCAGTAGCGCCAAATCGAGAACGTTGGGCGTGCCTCCGGTTGCCCGATTAAACGGGTACCGGGTGGGCGTAATGGGGGCTAGGATGCCGAAAAGCAACTCGTCAGAGTGACGAAGGAGGGTCCTGCCGTTAGGGTTGGAGCTGGAGCAGTTCCAGCTAGTATGTTTACAGTTTAGGTCGCCGGCGATGATAACCGACGGGCCTAGACTGAAGAGGGATGCAAGCTCCGCTTGAAGTAGCGGTCGCTTGCAAGAGAGATACGCGCAGACGATGACTATGGGCTGATGGCCTGTCATCGCTAATCTGCAGGCAGAAACTTCGAGATTGTCTAACGGAGGCGTATTTACTGGGGAACAGTGCAGCGACCTCTTGTAGTAGATGAGCGTGCCTCCCCAAGGGGCGGTACGCCTGTCGTTTCTAATGATCTTATAGTTGGCGATCTTAGGATCGCCAATACTGGGTTTGAGAAGGGTCTCCTGCACGAGAAGAATGTCTATATTTTCTTCCTTCAGGAACTCATGAACCAACTCCCGTTGGTCACGCAGGCCGTTGGCGTTGTATGTAGCCAGAGTCAATGAGCGGGGTTTTTCCCTACTTGTGCAATCCATTAGGAGTTAATGGGTTGCGGGACTGGCGAGGATCTGAAGCAGCTCCCCATGCTCTATGGCGATGAGGAGCTGGTCCTGTACAGACCTGGCCTGTCTTAGCTTATTCGCTAAGATCCTGACCTCCTGGAGGTCGAAAGGGAGCGACTTTGCGAACTTGGTCGCAAGTGCAATTCCTCTGCGGCAGAGGGGGACGCGGTGACCGGTGCCGCGGAGGTCACGACTGGGGCCGGTTTGGGAGCAGGCTTAGCTGTTGTGAAGCCAGCTATAGCCTGTCGAGGGGGTGGAAGGGTGGGGAGTCCTGTCCAGGCGTTGAACGCCGGGGCAGGTGCCGGCACATAGACCGGTTTGGGGGCGGCCGTTGGGCGTTTGCCCTTTGGGGGCTTGCCTTTGGGCTTAGGCTTGGGCTTAGGGGCGGCCGAGCACCCGCGGTAGTTCGCGGGATGCCCAGTCTTCCCACAAAGGACGCAGGCTGGTGGGTCGGGAGAGTCCCTGGTGCGGGTGCACTCCGCGGTGCCATGGTCCCCGAGGCACTTCACGCACCTGGGGCGGGACTGGCAATTGCGCGCCGAGTGCCCGTAGAGTTGGCACCGGTGGCATTGCCGGAGCGTGGATTTGTTGTGTGGGCTCTCGAAGATGAGCTTTGAGAGCCCGCACACCGATCTAATATTGAAAACTTCCTTGCCCTCTTTTGTGAGGTCAAGGATCGCGAGTACCATATTATATGGCTCTCGCGTGTTGCCGCGGTGCATCCGGTGCACCTCGTGAACGGGGAGGCCTTGGGAGCGAAGGTCCTCCAGGATTTCGGAAGTTTCGACTTCCTTGGGGAGTCCGCGGATGACCACGCGGAGACGTTTCTCCTCCTCGAGCGCATAGGTATAATACCCTATGCGGTGCTCCAGGAGGTATCGCGTGAGGGCGCGGTGGTCCTCAGGTGACTTCACGGTCACCCTGATACCGTGGTGAACGTCTCGTGCTTCCACGAGATGGATAGAATTACGCGGGAGGGCCGCATGAATATCCCTCCAGAGATGTTTATCTCTGATTATGAGGGGGGGTGGGGGGCGTTCGCGACGCGGTGTTGGGGCCGTCGGCTCCGCCTGACGCGGCTCCTTGCTGGCCGGCGCAGCATCGGAGCCTGAGGATGATGAGGGGGCCTTGCGCCTCCTTTTGTTGGTGTGGACTCGGAAGCCCTCCGAGTCCACATTGGGGTCGACCTCCATGTCGGAGGACGACTCGGACGAGTCCGTGTCGCTCTCCGACACGGATGCCGTTTTTGGGGCGCGCTTTTTTTGGGCCTCGGGGCCCTTCTTCACCGGAGAAGCCGGAGAATTTGGCGAGAACGGGCTCACTAGAGCCGCAAGGGAGTGTGCCGTTCCGTTGAGGACGGAGTCGGCGGGGCGAAGAGACGCGGTGATTTCGGGTCCGCGGGAGGTGGAAGGGACGGCAACGGCAGCGCGTGGTTGCTTGCGGGGCGCGGGCGCGGCGGGTGTTGGCGGCGCGGCGGCTTTCCGGAGCGCGGACGCGAGGGAAGGGGGGGGCGCGGTTACGGCCGGGGTAAGCGGCTCTCGCGGGGGCGCGGGTCGGGGCTGCGTTGCGTCGCAACGCTCCGCGATGTGCTGCTGGAGCACCAAAAGGGTTTGGGGGTCGCTTCCCTGGACGAATTTTATGATTTCGGCCAGGGAGTATGGCGACGGGTGGTCCCTATTCCCGTCCATCCTCGGGTGGGACAGCCCGGGGATGTGCGCGAATGTGTTCAAGTCCCTCTGCCGGGGTAGGCAGAGGGGTGTATGCTAGGGTGAGCCCTAAGCTGTGTGTTTATTCCTTCGCCGATCTTATTGTGCGAAGGCCCCTAACTGCTTTGGGGGAAAATCAGCCCCAAAGAATGGAAGAAGGGATGGGAAGGTGGGAAAATGGGCGATATCTGGGCCCGACTAGGAGTCCCCCCAAGGCCGGGTGGTCCAGACCCGTCCGAGTTTGCCTTTCCCTGAAGGGGAACGGCAGGCGCTCGGGGCACGCCTCAGCCAAGTGCGTTATCACCGCTGGGTATCCCTTGGCTGACCACTCGCGTGGATTTACAATGGGTAAAAATCGCCCGTAAGGTGGATCGCAATCAATTGCGAATTAACTTCGCAACAAATTGTGTCCACCCGTTCGGTAATATAAGAAACAATTTCGCGGCCGCGATGAGGTAGCTGCTATTGTATTACGAATACAATAGGCTAGGCCCGGGCGCGGCGGCTGTCCGATGCGGCGGGTGCGGCGAGGTGCGGCGGGTATCCGACCGATGCGGCGAGGTGCGGAGTGGGGGAGCTCGATAGCGATTCGGGAGCGCAGGCGTGGATACGTCCGTGCGGCGCGGGTGCTGGAGCCGGAGTCTGGCGTCTGTAGCTAAGGTGGGTTGTTTTGTCGCCTTTTACAACAGGCCGACTCCGGCCGCAGAGGTCAGTATTCTTTCCCCGCCCCTGTGAGTAACTAACATACATGTAGGTAATTTGGCTACCGTTTCTGTGTATGTAGTTGAGATTAATAATACCCAACCATTTTTCTTTTACTAATTCATAGATGTGAATTAGATAAATAACGACAAAGAGCTGTTAGGGCTTTCGACTGGATGGCGACCACCCCTAATTTTATAGGCAGTTTTTCTAACGTTTTTATATCCCAGGAAAAACGAATGACCAGTACCACGCCGGGCTACGGGGGGGGGGGGGGGGAAGCTGTAAGTTATGTCGGCCTCACCATTCTATCCCTACGGCAGCCACCTTCATGATACTGGCAGAGATGGAATGATCAGCGGCGGCTATTACAGCATACCGCTAAAGCCTCGCCACTAAAAGCCTTACGTGGAGACATCGCAGGATCAACATATGGTCATTGCTCTGCTACAAGTCAGTTTTTTCATTGCATTCATCCTTACACATCGTAATCTACCGTTGGTATAAATTTTGAGTAGAACCGTAGAAAGAGATCAGTGTGTGCAATCCAACAATCCGCTTTGGACAAGTGCAACAGGTATATTATTTGTTCTTTAACGGAAAGGCTTGAGACTAATAGTTTCATTATTAATTTCACTCAGATTAAGTTCGTATAAATATTCGTGTTATTATAATAATTATATAATTATTATTTGCTGCTTCAATGTTAGTCAATAATAACAATCTCGTATGGTAATTACATATTATCACATGATAGTATTTTAACAGACTGTGGAGAACATTCTCGCTCAGCATAAACTAATTAAGGTTTCGATGTTGCAGCGCCATCTGTTTGTTCAAATTGTGTATTATAACCTCTTCTTAAAATACAATATAATTACATTCACTCACGGTGAATGATGGTTCATCGAGAGGAAACCTTTCGCCGGCGTATGGAGCCCGTTAAACCGCTGCTGTCTCCCTCTTCTTAAGAAAAGCCCGATCCATTTTGTTCGTCGCACTGTACCGCCCCTTTAAAAAAATGGGCTAATTATAAATTATTATTCTGTTTTAATTGAGCCCAGACAAGAAATTCAGAAACCAATTCTAAAATAACGGAATAACCGGATGATCTCACCAGTAAATAGTCATGCAATATTGGTCCTCGCGACGAACCCTGCGCTACACAAATTTAATTTTATTCCCGTAGTTTGAACAACACTAAACGCTGGGTGGGAACCTGGGATACCTGTCGGTATTTTAACTCAGAGCAATCTGTAACTACTTTATTATATTATATTTTATCCTTAACCTTTTAGTCGGGGTTGACGAAATATTTCGTCATGAAGTACTACTGCAATGTGTATGACGATATTTTTCGTCATTGAAATTTTTGAATAATAAACTACGAATTAATTATTCAAATTATTCTAATTAATTATTTCTGCGTTAAAGTTATTTGATTTATATGTTATAATAAAATATTTTGTCAGTAAATTTTATTACTAGTTTTTAACTTATTTTACAATTTCCTTTTATTACTTAAGGTATTTTTTTATTGCTGCGGAACAGGCTGACGTCCCACTTAATTAAGCACACGTAAGCAGTTACTTCCGCCTAGCTAGGCAAAGCTCGTGTTATGAAGTATTTTACACACACCTCATCATCTTTATTTAACTTCTTTAATAGAGAATGAGATAACACAGCTATAACAAAGAGACAAAACCGAAGCTCACTTTTCTCATATGAACCTTATTATCTATTTTAAATCTACCTCACACTTATTAAACTGTACTTTTATGTAAATTTATTTCAGAAAATAAAAGAAGGACTTAGGAAATTAGCCAGGGATCCTTCTTGTTCTTGCCTTTATCCCACATTATATAGGATCGATACAACATGCCCTCTCCTTCCACTTTACTCTGTTAACCATCATATCAACATTCACGCCCTTTTTCACCGTAATGGGGACATCCATTAATTACATGAGCTATTTTTTGATCAGTTTAGACTCCCCCCCCCCCCCTTAGGTGCGATTTAGTGAGCTTTGCCTGGACCCCTCCCCCCCCCCCTTACGTAAGATTGGCGCTAAAAATATTTTAAACTAAAATTTATTTTTACTATTCGGGAAAATAATAAACCGTTCAGGTATACTATAATTAATTAAATTAAATAAAATACAAAGTAAAAAAACAGATAAAAACATATTTTTTAATATCTGTAATATTTTATATTTTTTGAAGGTGACGTGAGATTTTCGATTATCCCCCCCTCGGTTTAAATGAGATTTGGTGAGATTTCATTGGACCCCCCCCCCATTCTGAGCTCACGTAATTAATGGATATCATCTTTTACACAATCCATTTTTTTTTGCTCAACCTCTTCTTATATCCATATTTACATCTTAAAAATTTTAATATTAACTTTTAATTTTAAAACACAAGCAAGCAGTCTACAAACTATGACTACTTATACAGAACATGGAAGCGTGAATTAGGTACAGGCAGCGTTATTAGTTTTGTACTTCAAAGGAACGCCCCTTGCCATTAGGAGCAACAGTTAAAACTGTTTACTAGGTGAAACCAGTCGCTTTGGTTAAGAGGCCTCGCTTTGATGTAAAAATCATCACCCTTCAGCGTAGCTTATTGACACGGGAGGTGTCGCTGAGTGAACTTACAAAGCCACCAACTCTTTATGGGTACCGAGTTATGAATGTCCTAATGTTGACAATACGAGAAATACAATTGAAAGAAGTAAACGCGAGTTGAAGATGTGTAAGCGAAGAGTTTATTTTACTATGTGTTTCTAAGTTCAACTAACGCTTTAGTTATATTTATGAATATTTAATTTTACTCCTTATAATTTTGTTTAAACGCGGGTATGTATCTTATATATGCAGGGAGAACTTGAAAAAGTATACCTATGTTGTAAATTATAGTTCAAAAAGCCACCAGAGTGTGTTAGTGCTGCAGTGTATGCTATGAATGTAGCTGTATGAGGTAAATGACGCATTGAAGTATAATAATAATAATCTGTAATTACAAAATATTTAGATCTCGCTCACGAGGTTGCCGCCATGTGGCACATGGAATCAACGAGCATCGTACCGATAGTGGTGTCAGTGAACGGGCTTATAGCGAAAAGCGTCGATAAACACCTAGAGAGGCTTTCGCTAGGTAAATGGGTGAAGGGTCGGATACAGAAGGCGGTTCTCCTAAGCACGGCACGCATAGTGAGGAGATTCCTGTCTCTGGAGCCCTAACCACCGGTAGCTTGGGCCCTAGGCCTCGCTCCCAGCGACGGACAGTTTTATATTTTTTAATTTAATTTCTTTGTAAATATCGTTTTATAAAATAAATTATTTTTTTAATATTAATAAGTATTTTATAAAATGAAATGTAAATTATTTTGAAAAATGTAAATAACTAGAAAAGAAAATAAATAAAGAGGTATAATCTGTAATAATCGACACCTGTTCCATAGTGCGACGATTCCTTACATCCACTACTCAAATCCCTGCAACACTACACAATGAACGAACTCACTTGGTGTAAGCCCGTGCTAGGTTCACATTTACCAGCATTAGCTGAGGAAAAAATATAATAGTAAAGCCGTTATTTTTACAACTCATACCTTGTTTGTTGTATCTTCTACTTCTAATGTTAGTAATGTAAATATTAACTTAGTAGTTAGTTGTAAGAGTGGGGATCCCTGTTCAGGTGACTTCTTTCTCCTTCCATGCTTCTCTATCCTTGGCTAGTGTTATCCAGTTGTGGTCTATTGCTGTTATATATTCAGCCCACCTTTTTAATGGTCTGCCAACATATCTTTTTCCGACTGGTCCTCTCCATTTGGTAGTTTTTATGGGCTACTGTCGTCAATCATTCTTGATATGTGACCGGCCCATTGCCAATTTAGTCTTAGAGCCTTTGATAGCGCGTCAGTCGTTTTTGTCTGTCTCCGTATGATATCACTTATTTTTTGCACTTTTCTAATGTTTAACATACTGTGTAGTTAGTATTTTCTGTTTGGTTTTATCTATATAAACCCATGTCTGGCATTCATATAATAAGCTAGGTAGAATCTTCTTCCTCCTGCCTTATCCCACATTATAATATGGGGTCGACACAACATATTACATG
The DNA here is from genome assembly GCA_963693495.1 of Malacosoma neustria. Taxonomy (NCBI): domain Eukaryota; kingdom Metazoa; phylum Arthropoda; class Insecta; order Lepidoptera; family Lasiocampidae; genus Malacosoma; species Malacosoma neustria. The sequence continues at coordinate 2,893,836 of OY856384.1, forward strand.
TTGTAATAGTTGTGGCTTAGTTTTTACAACCAGCCGCCTACCTGACGTTAAACCATTTTTGAGGGAAAATCTGTCATCGTTTTTATTTAAATTATTTTTCTCGTTTCACATTGAAAGTACGACACGAAATTTCGTTGTCAATCACCTAACATATCCTCAAGTGACACTTTTATTGGTTCATTCTTAGTAAATAACATCCGAGTGTCGGTTTGGGTGTGAAGGGTGGCACTTTTGCCGGGTCGCCGACTTTTACGGGGTCCGTGCACAATTCACATTCGACAACTACGTCACGAGGGCTTCTAAATAGGAAATTTGCAGTGCCAAGCGTCTTCGAATGCTCTTGGTCCTGCATCCCGTTGCACTTGAATGCAGACACAGGTTGGCACAATGCGTCCATCTTCATATATTTTGGTGGCGGCTCACAGCAATCTTCCTCTTGGTAAGTTAGATACCTTGAAATTCGAGGTTCTTTACAACAATTCATAACCTTCGGCGAAGGACATCGTGCCAAGCAGGGATAGCACATAGGTGGATCTTCACAGCACGTTGTTGGACAAGGGGCCACTAACATCGTACATACTGCAAATTGCTCGGAGTCTTCAGGGCAAAAGCACGCCATTTTTATTTAGATTTTACTTCTTTTTCTTTTCTAAATTTTATATCATATTATATAAATTTCCACTAGAATTTTGATAATTTTGACTGATAATAAGCTAGGTAGAATATAGGTATCAAATACAGTTTTTTTTCATATGTATTATTTTTTTTTTTTTTTATTGCTGCAGGACAGCAGACAGGCTGACGGCCCGCTTAGAATTTAGCAGTTACCATCGCCTATGGATGTTTGCAACACCAGTGGCATCGCGAACACGCTGCTGTCCCATAAAGGTACTGGAACTTAGGTCACCAATGCCGGAACACAACACAAGGTTATTATGGCGGCATACTTAAGACTAAAGGTGGTCGCCATCCAGACGGGCTTGAAGCCCTACCACGTAGCTAGGGTGGGTTGTTTAGTCGCCTTTTACGACAGGCCGACCCCGGCCGCAGAGGTTAGTATTCTTTCTCCGCCCCTGCACGGATAAAAATCAAATTAATAATTATCAAATTAATAAAATAATATGTATCATTTTTTTTATGTCAATTCCATAATAATTTGCCCTTAATTTAGAAACTTGTCCTTCAGATATTCATCTAAGTTATAATACGACTTCTCAATTAACATTTGTTTCAATTTGTTTTTAAAAGTATGCTGGGTTAAAAATTATTTATTCCACTCTAATAACTTTAGGCGCTTTCCTTTAAAATTTACACTCATGTGATTGAGACGCCACCTTAATTAAATATATTTTGACGGAGACATTCAAACACAGAAATAATTTTCCTTAACTCTACCCTAAATTAAATTCGTTATATTAAAATTACTAGGTTTTGAATAGAATACAGAGACAAAACCTTTTTAATTTGTAATAATAATCAAAATTTAGAATCTATCTAAAGTAAAACAAAGAAAAACTCTATGACGATTTCTTAGCAAAACGCACGTTGGAACTACGGGGATTAAGGGTAGGTACATTGCGAATTTGGCTTTTTTTACAAAAGAAAAGTAAATAAGTATTACATCCGTTGTTAATATTCCTAATATATAGTTAGAAAACTTTGGAATAGCGTTGTGTGAATGTCATTATCTTTACTCAATTGTTTTTCTGCCTCTGTTTCTGTTGTTTGAATCGATTTTACGATTTTATTTTTACGATACAGGTATGGAAAATGGTTATATTGGTAAATTCGGCGTGTTTCTTATTTATATTAACAACTAGCTGTGCCCGCGACTCCGTCCGCATAGAATAGTGACTTTGGGCAGCATTTTTTGGATATATCTTATGGTATATATTTTTGGATTACAAACCCTATAAACCCTAAAATATAAATGAAATATGCAAACAGTCAGTGTTATCGAATGCTACTATTACGCCATGCGCCTCCGGAATACGTGCGTTCAAACCTACAAAGTGCAGCCTAAACTAAACCCGATTTCATATGATTGATGACATAAATCTGAGGTCAACTTAAATTGGATTTAAAAAAATCCGAAACTGATCATTTTTAACTAAAACTAATTTTTTTGCCTATTAATAACCTAAGTTACTCCTTGTTACATCAACTAGCTGAGAGTGAAAGTCCCGTCAAAATCGGTCCTGCCATTTCAGAGATTAGCTGGAACAAACAAACAGACAAAAATTGTAAAAAATGTTGTTTTGGTATATGTACCGTGCATACATCCAAATGCACTTAGTAAAAATCGGTTATTTTAATATTACAAACAGACACTCCAATTTTATTTATTTGTATAGACTAGCTATGCGATTGTTGTGAACTCCGAAAGTATTAATGTCATACCAAAAACCAAGGAACTTACATTTAAAAATATTTACACAATAATTTGTAATTATTGAAGCCTTATTCAGTAATTAATAATATTTTAAACTAACTTCCACATTAGCCCCATACTAATTTTATGGTTAAATAATAATTCCTTTACAAATAGCCACCCCAGCCTGTTGTTTTCTTTTTGAGTTTACTTTACGCCCTGTCTGTCTTTTGATTCAGTGGCTATGATGTGTCGGTGCATTTATTTTTCACTCTTACGGCGCGCAAGTTTATTTTGCATTCTCTTGGTGTTGCCAGTCGGAACGCTTTGAAGTCAAAGCTCTTTTGAGTGTGCGGTACGGCTTGCCAGAGCTGACCGCGTCCTATGAATGACACTCCTATGAAAAGACTCGATTTTTACACGCTAGTGGTGGGTTACATAGATGGTTTATTTTTTAATACAATAAAAATATTTTAATAAAAACCCTCAGCGTTTCTGTGACGTAATAACCTCACTTTGGTACGCTTGCGGAGGTCATGCATCTGACTATTTAGGTATAGTAATTATTATGTATTTATTTACACAAGAAAATTATATATATATAGTGTTAGATTCAAGTGTAATATTTTATTAATACTATGCAATTTAGTGTTGTTTCTAAATTGATTATTTTGATTTAAACCAATTGGTTTAAATAATTATTCTTTGATAATTCTTTGATAAGGCCTTTTTTTATTTTCATACGCTAACTTTAATTGATAAATACGTATTCAGAGTAAAATGAAACATTTTTCAATAGTTGGTTTTCCCTTTGGTGAAAAATTACAAGATTCTGGAGCAGACTAGAATTTTTGAAATTAATTGAGCAGAGTTCATTTCGTTATTATCATTACATTAATTAATGTAACTGGGACTTGTCAAAAGGTTTTTTCTTCTCGATTCTTTTACTGGCATGAGCCAGTGCCTTTTTGAAAGCAAAGAATTTGATTTAGCGCGTATTGAATGTAAAATATTGACAAGGGCTCGCGGCGTATCCGCTATATTTAAACAGGGTTATCAACAACTGATAAAACTTTATTTATTCCCATCTAATAAACAGTAATTAATTTTTCGTTATTCTACAAAAAGCTACTTTAATCAAATTGTAAGCTATGTTATGATCCTACCGGAAAACTCATTTATGAAAGCCACAACCGAAACTATGGTGATTAAATAAAACAAAACAACTTCGTGTCATCCGATTATCCCACGGGTAACAATTTTTGGTATAGATTAAAACCTATCATATGGATAATTCTATCTATATGATAGGCGTAGAGGTGGATACATCTGGTAAACAGAACATCATTTATCTTACAATGAATTCAGTTCCTGATTAAGAATTCGTACACATTTTTTTTTATTACTGTAGGACAGCAGACAGGATGACAGTCCGCTTAGAATTTAGTAACTACCGTCACCTATGGGTGTTTGCAACGCCAGTGGCATCGCGAACACGCTACTGTCCCATAAGGGTACAGGAACTTGGGTCACTAATGCTGGAACACAACACAGGGTTATTATAGGGGCATACTTAAGACCTTTTGAGCGAAGACTTTGTCAAGTATTTTCCTCCAGAGAGTGCTGGTATATTTCGGCGATATTGCATTACCACGATCAGCAGTGAGCAAGCAATTGGAGAAGGAAGACTTAAGACCAAAGGCGTTCGCCATCCAGACGGACTTAAGGCCCTACAACGTAGCTAGGGTGGGTTGTTTTGTCGCCTTTTACGACAGACTGACCCCGGCCGCAGAGATTAGTATTCTTTCTCCTTCCCTGCGCGGATAAATAAGAGTGGCATTCAGTTACCATATCAGCACATATATCATCTATTGTCATACCATTCTTCATCTGTTTCACAAACCCTGTGATTCTGTTTTACCTTGTCTGATAAAATAATTCAAATAAAAAACGATATGTGCCAACCCTATGTGTCGGTGTTTGAGGATCCTAGAATCGAATGTCGACGGTTGACACGTTTTGAATACGCACCGTCGCGGCTATAATAAATAGAATATCTTTATCGGCACTCCACACTCGCACACGACAAATATTACTGGTTTTTTTGTATACATACTCAAAGAAATTGAATAACACACCAAAAGTGTGTTACAAAACTTACTATAAATTAATACGAGGGTGGTCTGAAAAGTTTCCGACCTTAACATGAAGATAGCAGCACTCGTAAATAAAAGCTAGTGCATTTCGTTTTTCATCTGTTGACAGTTACTCACCAGTTTCAGCCTTTTTTTTTTTTTTTTTCTTAAAGCTAAAGCTGTCATCGTCTCAGACGACCAACGACAGCGACACCGGGCGGAAAAGGCATTCCGACCCCGTGGGAGCGGGGTCGATCAGCCGTGGCAGCGTGCTCGGTCACGCGCCTCCTGTGAGGCGCGCTCCCGGCTCGAACGCTGCATGGGGATAGTTGATAGCAGCCACGAATGGCAAGAATACTATTAATTGGGGACTATCGACTTCACCGGTGAAGCCGATCCTATTCTAATCTACTACCGTTTCGGAGTGCTTATAGCTGGGGGAGAAGAAACGGCGAAAGAAACTCCCCCGCAACACATCTATTCTACGTGTATTTATGTACTGTGTGGTTTGTGTGCGTCTACAGGCTATGGGGGGCGGAAGGCATCCCTAAACCTGTTACGTCGGGCTGGTCCATGCCGGACTGAAGGGGATTGCGTCCGCGAGAGCATTCGCTTTAGCGTCCTAGAAATGGGGTCGCGTCTATCCGTGAGCACGTTACGCGGGCGACGACGTGCGTGGGGTGCTCGGCGGTTGGGCGTGTAATTGACTGTCTCCACCACCAGTGGATTGGGATGGTGGGGAGCGAGACCGAAGAAGGATCGCGAAAGGGATACCATGTACTCCTTCACGGGAAGGAGCTCCAGGTCGCGGTGAAGGTCCGCGTTGCGCATGTAAAGTGGCGCTTGGACTGCCATGCGCAAGAACTTATTCTGCAGCCGCTGCATCGAGTTGATGTAGCATTTGCCGGCATGGGCGAAGACTACGCTCGAGTACGTCATGATCGGTCGGATGCAGGTTTTGTAAAGTGTCACCTTATTCCTAAGGGACATCTTACTCTTCCCGCATATCATTGGGTAGAGGCGACCGAGCACAAAGTGTGCTCTGTTCCTTACCGTCCTGATGTGTTTGCTGAAGTACAGGCCTCTATCTAAAGTGACTCCTAGGTATTTGACTTCGTCAACCCAAGGGATGACGCGGTCAAATAGATGTATGGGGACGAGAGACTGCCGCCTCGTTTGAGTTGGCCGACTCTCATTTTGAGTGCGGGGGCCGCGAGCGAACATGATCGCTGCGCTCTTGTCCGGATTCAACTCGATCCGCCAAGTGCGGAACCAGTTGCCCAGCGTCTCAACCGCCGTGTTGAGACGACTGCAGATCCGATATTGACTGATATCGGAAGTGAAGAGGGCGGTATCATCTGCGTATAAGGCGAGATGTACCTGTGGGGTTCGGGGCATGTCGCTGGTGTACAGCGTGAAAAGTAGGGGGGACAGAGCCGAGCCCTGGGGGACTCCGGCTCTGATGGGGTGGAGAGATGAGCGCGTGCCCTCCACTCTGAAGCGGAAGCTCCGATCAAGGAGAAAGTCTCGTAAGATGAGCACGAGTCTATCCGGCACTCCCAGTTTGTACAGCTTGTAGATCAAGCCGTTGTGCCAGACCTTGTCGAAGGCTTTCGCCACATCGAAGAAGACAGCACCCGTCTTCCAGGGTTTGGAGGCGCGATTGAAGTTCGCGAGCACGTGTTCCGTGATGCGGAGCACTTGCTGGGGGCACGAGTGTAGGGCTCGAAAGCCGAACTGCTCGTCGGGGATCAGCTTATTTTCATAAGCGAAGTCTCTGAGTCTGCTCAAGAGGAGGCGTTCGTACAGCTTGCCCAGCGCGCTGAGCAAGCTGATCGGACGGTAGCTGCAGGGTTTCGCAGCGGGCTTTCCTGGTTTTCGGATGCCGATGACGTCGGCTTCCTTCCAGGCGGAGGGAAAGGAGCAGTTATCCATGGCGGCATTGAAGATGCTCACCAGAATCATCAACAGATGTATAGGGAGTAGCTTGAGCAGCTTGTTGGAGATGCCGTCGGCTCCGGGAGCTTTCCGGGGCCTGAGGCCTTTTATTAGGTCCTGTACCTCTTTTACCGTGACAGGCTCGAGTGAGTCTTCCGCGGGAAGAGAGGATCTCCGTTCGACCTCGGCGTCCACCTCACGCAGGTGGGCCGGGTCGACGTGCGCGGTATTGGGGGAGCATTGCTCCCTGAGACTCTCGGCGAGACACTCCGCCTTTTCGTCATCGTCAAACGCGACAGTGTTGTCGGGTTTTTCGAGAGGCGGCATGGACGAGAGGGATTCCGCTTTCAGCGATCTCGCCAACCTCCAGTATGCCTGGTGCGTTGGGGAGATCTCCGAGAGCAGGCTTTCCCAGCGTTGATTCCTGAGCTCCTGAATGCGGGCTTTCACTTCCCGATGAAGTGAACGAAAGGCGACTCGGTTTTCCTCTGATGGGAAGCTGTCATAGGCTCGGGCGGCGGCTCTCTTCCTCCTCAGCAGCTCCCTCGCGTCCCTCGGGAGCGCAAATCGGCCGTCCCCGCATGGGACTTGCCGAGTCGACTCCCGAACGACGTTTTGGAGGTGGCCAGTGAGGGCTTCGATCGCCCCTTCCGTGTCCTGAAGGGTCCTAATGGGGGCTGGGGCCTGCTCAGGGTCAGCGAGTCCTCCGCGTTGGAGTGAGTCCCTGACCCTGGACCAGTCGGTGATTGACTTGGTCTGAGGCGTCTGGTCTGGCGAAGGGCCTAGTTTAAGGACGACTGGGCGGTGATCCGAGTCGATGTCGTCTAGGGATTCGATTGAGCGGAACTGGAGGGACACGCCCTTCAGTAGCGCCAAATCGAGAACGTTGGGCGTGCCTCCGGTTGCCCGATTAAACGGGTACCGGGTGGGCGTAATGGGGGCTAGGATGCCGAAAAGCAACTCGTCAGAGTGACGAAGGAGGGTCCTGCCGTTAGGGTTGGAGCTGGAGCAGTTCCAGCTAGTATGTTTGCAGTTTAGGTCACCGGCGATGATAACCGACGGGCCTAGACTGAAGAGGGATGCAAGCTCCGCTTGAAGTAGCGGTCGCTTGCAAGAGAGATATGCGCAGACGATGACTATGGGCTGATGGCCTGTCATCGCTAATCTGCAGGCAGAAACTTCGAGATTGTCTAACGGAGGCGTATTTACTGGGGAACAGTGCAGCGACCTCTTGTAGTAGATGAGCGTGCCTCCCCAAGGGGCGGTACGCCTATCGTTTCTAATGATCTTATAGTTGGCGATCTTAGGATCGCCAATGCTGGGTTTGAGAAGGGTCTCCTGCACGAGAAGAATGTCTATATTTTCTTCCTTCAGGAACTCATGAACCAACTCCCGTTGGTCACGCAGGCCGTTGGCGTTGTATGTAGCCAGAGTCAATGAGCGGGGTTTTTCCCTACTTGTGCAATCCATTAGGAATTAATGGGTTGCGGGACTGGCGAGGATCTGAAGCAGCTCCCCATGCTCTATGGCGATGAGGAGCTGGTCCTGTACAGACCTGGCCTGTCTTAGCTTATTCGCTAAGATCCTGACCTCCTGGAGGTCGAAAGGGAGCGACTTTGCGAACTTGGTCGCAAGTGCAATTCCTCTGCGGCAGAGGGGGACGCGGTGACCGGTGCCGCGGAGGTCACGACTGGGGCCGGTTTGGGAGCAGGCTTAGCTGTTGTGAAGCCAGCTATAGCCTGTCGAGGGGGTGGAAGGGTGGGGAGTCCTGTCCAGGCGTTGAACGCCGGGGCAGGTGCCGGCACATAGACCGGTTTGGGGGCGGCCGTTGGGCGTTTGCCCTTTGGGGGCTTGCCTTTGGGCTTAGGCTTGGGCTTAGGGGCGGCCGAGCACCCGCGGTAGTTCGCGGGATGCCCAGTCTTCCCACAAAGGACGCAGGCTGGTGGGTCGGGAGAGTCCCTGGTGCGGGTGCACTCCGCGGTGCCATGGTCCCCGAGGCACTTCACGCACCTGGGGCGGGACTGGCAATTGCGCGCCGAGTGCCCGTAGAGTTGGCACCGGTGGCATTGCCGGAGCGTGGATTTGTTGTGTGGGCTCTCGAAGATGAGCTTTGAGAGCCCGCACACCGATCTAATATTGAAAACTTCCTTGCCCTCTTTTGTGAGGTCAAGGATCGCGAGTACCATATTATATGGCTCTCGCGTGTTTCAGTTTCAGCCTTTTTGGACGCGCAGTTGTTAAGTAGCAGTCGTTTAAGTGAGTTGATGTGAGTGTTTTATGAAAATGGACAAAATCGAGTATCGAGCTGACATTAAATATTTGTTTTTGAAAATCAATGCGACTACGCAAATCAAAGATGAGTTGGATTCTGTGTATGGAGACTCTGCACCATCATTTACCATAGTGAAATTTTGGGTATTTTGAAATATACTGTGGCCTCACACAGCGCCAAACAAGCCAACACACAACGCCAAAGCAAGCAAAAAAGCGCTTGTTTTATGAGTAATATACAACTATTACTACTTATTTTAATATATATTTATTATGTGAATAAATACATATAAAAGCTACAAGACTCGTAACGAAAACCAAGACAGTGACCTCCGCTGGTGTACCCCGCCAAACGCTTCATGTGTGACCATAGTGTTTTTTTTATAAATACTTTATTGCTCGCACGAGTGAGTCAGACCTATTTATTTACAGTTTTCTTTCTTAATTTTTTTTATTTGAGATTCTTATCATCTAGCATATAATTATGTTTACTACGTTTACTTAATGCAACTTAAATAAAGTTATTATATACTAAAATATATTTCCAACATTTCTTGGTTACTTATTTGTGAACACAGTTAGCCGTTACTAGTCCTTATACAATAGGAGAACGTACATATTTGAGAACTGTATAAAAATAAATAAATAAATATACAGAACAATACACACAGCGCCAACTAGTCAAATAAAGTAGCATACTTAGCACTTATGGGTACTACTTAAAACTTATATATTACTTAAATACTTTTCTTATATAAAATATATATCATAAACACCCGAGACGGCAATCGAACTCGAAACATCGGTTGATTCGAAACGGAAGTCAAAAATCCAATGACATACAATCTCATCATATATGTAAGTAAGCAAAGACACTTTATACTTGTTATAATTTTATGATATACATATATAGGTACACTAACATAGTATGAGTTTCAGACATGGCTAACCATAAAGTTGCAACCTAACTTCCATTTCGGTGCCCGGAATCCACTTTCGGATACCACCTCGCAAGGTCTTCAGCATCCCTGGTAGTGAGCCCATTGGCACGCACCCTTTACGACGTCAAGCCAGCACTTTTTAGGTCTACCCCTCCTGCCGGGGCCCGGCGGAAGCGGCATGGCCAGACATTTGTTTCCCACGTAAACATCCGGTTGCCGTAAAACGTGTCACGGACATGAAGGCTGCCGCGAATGCGAGAGTTCCTAACACGGTTCTTCTGCGTCACTCCACACATCCACCGTAGCATATACATTTCCGTGAGACGCAGTTCTTGCTTGTGTCGCTCTAACACCGGCCACGTTTCACAGCCGTATAAAAGGACAGGCCTAATGATGAAGTACGTTTCGGGATATCGTATTCGGTATCGCAAGATTAAGTCGCTCGATATAGTGCTTAACACTTAACCATAGAAGTCGCATCATGCTAAATTCGAAAAAAGTGTACGTGCTTCCGTTACAAGTGATCCATCAAAGATTTACCCACCCTTCAGTCAAACGAAGCATCTGTTTATTGTGTGGGATTTGCGAAATTGCTTTAGCGCAACATCGTATGCAGGGGAATGCGGCCTTCCAACTACGTTAGATAATATACAGACAGATTTATAAACTCTGTATTTATAATTTTTTATTGCTGTAGGACAGCAGACAGGCTGACGGTCCGCTTAGAATTTAGCAGTTACCGTCGCCTATAAATGTTTGTAACGCCAGTGGCATCGCGAACACGCTGCTGTCCCATAAGAGTACAGGAACTTGGGTCACTAATGCCGGAACACATCACAAGGTTATTATGGCGGTATACTTAAGACCAAAGGTGGTCGCCATCCAGACGGGCTTGAGGCCCTACCACGTAGCTAGGGTGGGTTGTTTTGTCACCTTTTACGACAGGCCGACCCCGGCCGCAGAGATTAGTATTCTTTATCCGCCCCTGCACGGATAGATATTTCCCTAATTTATTTTAATAGGAATAATTTAAATATTTTATAATGAATGAAACCAGAGATTTAAAACATGCAGCCAGTTAAATGTTGAAGTAAAAATAAGGTAAATGTAATTTCAAAAATAATATCAGTGAAAACAGAATACAGTAAATTTAATATTAATTTTTTTCTGGTAATATCTTATTAATCTTATAGAAATTATAACATATTTTCTTTCAATTGCAAAGCCTTAACACTCAATATAGTATTAACATACAAATTAGAAGATTTAAGTTACATTATTAGTTACTATTCTGAAAAATAATTGACCACCAACATTTAGTAATTAAAAATATAAACTAAATTTATTTAAATTTATATTAATCCTCAATTTTCGGAATAGGTAACCAGATAGTAATAATTATTTAAATACAACAAATAGAGTTCATCAAACGGGCAAACGGTGCCGGCAGCGGGTGGTACGGTCGCGCATAGACGTTTGCAACACCAGATACAAAGCCAACATACTGCCGACTTCGAAGAAAACTTTTAACGCCTTTTTAAAAACTCCGCATCGTACTATGATGAATAAACCTCAGCCGGAAGCTCTTTTCGAATTCTCCGAGTACGTAATCACATCAGACATCAAAAAATTAAAACAAAATATTAATTTATTATGAACTGAATTTGTAGCTAATGTGGCATATCTAAGCACTTTATTTTTAATACGTTTTTAGTCTCAATACAAAAGAGCGACTTTATCGGTAATTCGTTGCTACTCACATAGTACAAAAGAAAAAATATTAAGCTGTGAAAATAATTCATTGAACACAACGATAATTATACTTTTTAACTAAAGGGCTAAGTGAATACAGATGTTTTGATTGAAATAAGTTGTAGTTGTGGACCTACAATATATAATTTGTGTGTATTTAATTATTCTTCAAATATCTCGAAACCAGTCATCTATAAAGAAACCTTTACTTTTATCCGTACAGGGGCGGAGAAAGAATACCAACCTCTGTGGCCGGGATCGGCCTGTCGTAAAATGCGACAAAGCAACCCACCCTAGCTACGTGGTAGGACCTCAAGCCAATCTGGATGGCGACCACCTTTCGTCTTAAGTATGCCGCCATAATAACCTTGTGTTGTGTTCCGGCATTAGTGACCCAATTTCGTGTACCCTTCTGGGACAGCAGCGTGTTCGCGATGCCACTGGCGTTGTAAACACCCATAGGCGACGGTAACTGCTATTTCCTAAGCGGGCCGTCAGCCTGTCTGCTGTCCTAAAGCAATAAAAAATACGAAGATTGACTCCAGTTTTCTAGACTGAACAAGAACTTTTTATTCTTCGTCGTGTTCTTCATGCCCGTCTTGATAAGCCGCGAAAGATAAGAACAAGAACAATTTAATTGAAAACATGAAAACCTCTTTGACGACCTCTGTGACGTAACGGCTAATGCATTTCAGTATACTTACGAGGTCACGGGTTCAATTCCCGTCTCACGTCTGGGTGTCTATATATAACATGTATTTATTTACAAGAGTATATAAGTGGTATATCAGTTATCTAGTACCCATAACACAAAAGCTATGCTACTTACTTTGAAACTAGATGGTGCTGTATATTGTCACTAAAAAAAGAAAAATATCACGCCATATCGATGATAGCCCGTACCCACTGACAATAATGACATATCGCCGACATAAAGGCGTGAAACGTGTCTCGATGAAAGCCACCGTCGATATTGATACACGGAAAAGATTTCTCTTTGATAGTTGTGGTCCGTGCGTTCTGACGCCTCTCGTCTCCACCCGGTGTACATGTAGAGATGGCTTATGTTATCGATAATTATCCATATTTGATATATGTACATCGAAAATATCACTTTTTAAAGACGATCGTAACTTTCGGAGCCTAGGGCCGCTTAGGATTTAGCAGTTACCGTCGCCTATAGGTGTTTGCAACGCCAGTGGCATCGCGAACACGCTGCTGTCCCATAAGGGTACAGGAACTTGGGTCACTAATGCCGGCCGGAACACAACACAAGGTTATTATGGCGGCATACTTAAGACCAAAGGTGATCGTCATCCAGACGGGCTTGAGGCCCTACCACGTAGCTAGGATGGGTTGTTTTGTCACCTTTTACGACAGGCCGACCCCAGCCACAGAGGTTAGTATTTTTTCTCCGCCCCTGCACAGATAAAACATGCATGCAGTTCCTCAGCAATAAAAAAAGTAATAATTTAGATTCTTGATAGATTGTAATTAATCTTATTTGTCCCCGTCTTTTATCTTCAACTATCAGAGTGTATGAAGTTTGCGTAACTCTTTTTGCCCGGGGAAAACTGCACCCCATCTGTGCCACGTTGGGTATCCGAGGGAAGCCTACGCGAGTATGTTGGGTTCTTCACCCTGTTCCTACGACCACCCATCTGGCTAGCTAAACATAGCCAGGCTGGTAGCGGCGGAATACCCACCAAAAACCCGAACGTCATCTACATTCTTTTCTGGTGGGAAGGGGGTCGTAGGATCAATTTTGGTCATAGCTCTTTTTTTCTTTTTTGGAAGGTGGAAAATGCTTGCCGCACACCCCGACGCGTGGGAACGGGCGGCGGGGTAGTGTGGAACTCCCCGTGCAGTGCGCCCGTACGTCCTCCTCTCTACGCTGGGGGACGCACGTCGCTGGTATATCCACTAAAACCACCCCGGTGTTCCTTCGCGTGCTTTGAGTGCCAAGGCCGCGGAACGCGACGAATCAGTGAGACCGTAGCCCCGATTGGTGTTGGCTCACTTGTACGGGCTCTTCAAAGCCGGGGCATGCTGAACCCCGGTATCTTCTTACGCAGGGATGAGCTGGGCACGCGGAACACCCACGCGTGCTCCTCTCTCAGCTATGTGTGTGGACAGCCCTTTCCCAGAGAGCCGTGCCCGCGACCGTTCACTACGGTGGCCGAAGGTCTGTCGCTAACCTCCGGCGACGAGTGACCCTGCGTGAGCCCGATCATAGTAAGGTGTCGGATGAGGCGGTCTGCAAGCACTTTCTCGAAAAGCTTGCCCACCTCGTCTAACAGCACTATGTGCCGGTAGATAGACGATGAGTCCGCCGGCCGCCCCGGCTTCTGGAGAGCAACAACTTGCCTGTCTTCCACTTCCTGGGAAAGCGGCCCTGGATCAGACAGTTGCTGAAGAGCTGTATTAATCGGATTCCAGAGCATCGTGGACTAGAACACACGGTATGCCGTTGAGGCCGACAGCGGTGTTTTTGGCTTTGAGCCGTAATATAGCCCTCTCCAGCTCCACCCGATCCACGCTGGGAACCGGAGCTTCGTCCGCACGTGGGCCATGTGGCAGAGCCATAACAGGAGGCGGGTGCACTGCCACTGAAGGAATCAGCGCGTCAACGAGCTCTTCGAGCCGTTAAAAAGGCTCTCGGTGATCGGGGGCGCCCACGGCCGGAGCTTATTCCGGGTCATAATGGCATTAAAAATGTCGATATTCTAACAAAAAATATCGACAAATGAGTCTCTCTTTGTAAGCACTATAAACCATTTATAAGCCCACATCCCCACAGCGGCACATTTATTGATGGACTTTGGAAGTTTTCAATATTATGGCTACTTTACATATCGCATACTTTTATTACTATTTCGCATTTGCCGCCTGATGCGAGAAACCATTTCAACTTCGTCACAAGAGGTCTTTGATCTAAGTTTTTTCCCTATTTTTCTGATATCTTTTATGTTTTTACAGGTTTTTCATTCTTCGTATTTATATTTAGAAAATTAATTTGATGGTGATTACTACTACATATAAATAATTTTCTATTAGCAAACGTCTGTAGGTGATGCACCAACTATCGTTTGTCTGTCTGATGATCTCAAGCTATTTATTTTAAAAATGTATTGATGTATTTAGATAATTGTGTTGTAATTATTTATTATATTAAAGTGTGGTAAATACTAGGGTCTTAGAATTCATTATTAATAGAGACAAAACACGTCAAGTGAGCACCCCCAAACCACTATGTCGTCGATTTTTACGAAACATAGATCAAATGAATGCCTATACCAATACTAAACATAACTCCAAACAATTTTGCAAAATTTCAATTTTTATAGTTTTTACGAATATTTAAATATTTTAGTTACTTTTAATGAAATAATTAGTTTCTCGGACACTTTTCAACGAAATGGGATGAAAATTTTATGAGAGATTCTTAGAAGTTTATATTTTTAAATGAAATAAACAATTTTTGTAAATTTATTTATTTATCTATTTATTATTTATATATTTATCTAATTAAATAAACAATTGAATTTTTAATAATGTTCTCATGTTTCGATTATTTCGAATCTAGGCGCAAAATATTCCTCGGACATTGAACTATAAGAATCCGCAAAAAAATTCGACTCCCCCGACTCATTCTGTAACTCGGGATCAATTTTCTTCGATGCAAGTATAATCTAAGCTAGAGCACCTGAGCGTACCTTCTACGTACACCGAGAAATTAACTTACTTATTTTTGGTTATTCGGGTGATTGTAACTTGACATTAATATTTTAAGTAAAACTATGGAATTCCCTACCTGTATACATCCGTAAAGCCAAAACCCTTCCTATCTTTAAAAAAATGGTGTATAAACATTACCTTTCCCTACAAAACTGCTAAGGTCACCCAGATCTATATTTATTTATTTTTTAATTACGTCACGCCTATGTATTTATCCATTCACTGTCATTACCATTTTCTTTTCTTTTCTCTCATTTTGTTTCTTCCTTCATGTATTTTGTGTAGATGGACTGAAAATATAATTGTTTATAGTTTTATAATATAAAACATGACTGTATTGATATTATTACGTATAACTTTGTGCGCCACCATCCACGTGTTAGTTAACAGATGTATTCCACTCCATTATAGGGTTGCCTGGAAGAGATCGCTTTTAGCGATAAGGCCGCCCATTGTATCACTGTAACTTATTCTAGTTTTCATTGTACATAGATTTAGTTGGTGAACAATAAAGTGTTTTTCATTCATTTCATTCATTCATTCATTTTCTTAAGCTATAAATCTACTAATAAATTTAAATAATAACTACCCACTATTAAATAATTATTACAAAGATCACAGACGAAGTAAATAATAATCATTTTTAATTTTTGTTATATTGCTGTTCCTTTCTTAATATTTAATTAAAACGCGTGCTTCTTTCTTCGTTATTAAATTTTAAGCAGGCTTAGCTATATTTTCACTATTTTTGACTTACGCTGTCGACACTCTTCGCGTAATAACTTTTTATACAAAATCAAAATTTTCAAATCCATGCATTTCTTCTCCTAGCAGTCTCGTAAGTCAATACCTTTTACTAATTCCCCATCGATCGTCATCAGGTATATGAAATGAATTTTTTCTATCCCCATGAAAGTATTCATATAGACAAAAAGTAGTTTTAATGACAAATAATAACTTTAAGGAAACATAATCCTTATATACTACGAATATGTCATCTCTAAAACCTCAAGTAACATTTTAAACAAGCAATAGCACTCTTATCGGGGGCCATTTATTTTTTCCATCTAAACCCTGCTTTCGTCGCCCCGTACGTCATTTTTATGTGGCCACTTTTCGACATAATATTCCATTCCATTGTGGCAAAGGTGCTCAGGGATAAGGACCTTAATATACGATTATCGATGGCACTCACTATTGTGGTTGACCTGTGCGAGAGATATTGCTAATAATGGCACGTCCATTTCGACATTCTTTAATGAAAAATTGTTAGATATATCATTATAATTTTTATAATAACTTTGATTAGGGTTAAGCGTAATCTTTACAGATTTATTGTAAAACAAAACGAATTGTTGTAAAGCCCTATGGGACAGCAGCGTGCAGCCCCTGGCATCGCAGATATCCATAGACGACGGAAACTGCTGCTGCTTATTAAGTCAGCCGTCAGCCTGTAATTTAATATATTTTTCTCCATTCATATAATACTTTTATCATTTTTATTTATTTTGTGTTATCCTTTTTGGCCAATTTTCTGTTCATTATGTAGTATGTAAGTTTGAAATTCGTGCTGTTAAAGTAAATAAAATGATTAATCTTTGCTATTTGATTAGCTTGTTCAAATTGTATTGCTGGCTAGTTCTCGCTTGTAACGTTACCAAACTGATATTTTCTTATCGAGGTTTTTTGCAGTTGCGGCTGACAGAATTGCTATCCAACATGGTAGCGCTGCTAGCCTTCTAGACACGCTCAATGACAGTGATATCTGACAGTTTTGAAACAGCCTTTCTTAATTATATTGTATTTAATAGTATGTAAATGCCCTTTAAGAATAATTTTATCATTAATAGATCTAATAGCACACCTAGATTGAGAAGTTATTGAGTGTTTGTTTTAAATTATTATTATTTGTAAAGGTTCCCAATCAGCTTCTGGCGTTATTTTTTATATCTTAAATTATTATAGATGACTGAATCCTTGCCTTGGATTGTTGAAATGGCTCTTAATAATAAAATCATACTAATATTATATATGTGAAAGTAAGTTTGTTTATTACGCTTTCATCATGAAACTTTTACACATATTTTTGGAGGTCTTAGAAGTAACCTATGATACTTTTTATTAAAAAAATTTTTTTACGAATTCTCCCTTCCCCATTTTTTTTTCGATTTAATTTTGCCTGTTAATCGCCCAGCGGAGCGGGCGTGATCGGCTAGTATAATAATAAAAAAGGTGAGACCATATATATAAGAATATTCGCTTTAATATCCCAAAAAATATCCAATGGCCATCGATTCGGCACAGATACAAAAAGCTGACATTAAGAGTGAACGCAATCTAACAACTTTTTAAAACCGCCCTCGTCCCGTGAACACATAAAAAGCAGACATCGTTTTTCTTTTAAAAAGTCTCTCATTTGCCTATCAATAGTGGTAAGGCAGATCTGACCGTAATAAATGTCATATTTTATGGCACTTTGGAAAAAATGCAAGGGCGCCATTTTACATTTTAGCCGGTGACCGGGATCGCTATTCGGAATTACGCATTTGTGTACTCGTATGAGTAGCCGTTTCCTTGGGGAGCTTTTAACATACACTTTTATAGTGTTGTATGTTTTATTAGTTCATACTTTCAGTTTCCTTTTTTCGTTTAATTACTTTATATACATACATTATTTTAATAACATTATCGACCGTAGTCTCCATTTTATTTATTGCTGTAGGACAGCAGACAGGCTGAGGGCCCACTTAGAATTTAGCAGTTACAGCCGCCTATGGGTGTTTGTAAGCCAGTGGCATCACGAATACGCTGCTGTCCTATAAGAGTACCGGAACTAGGGACACTTATTCCCTTTATTCGCCATTATATTATATAACTATAATTATTAATGTGCACCGCCATTATATCTATAAGGGCGGTGCATATTAATAATATAACAATATATACAAAAAAGTAGGAAAAATAAAAAGTAATGACAAATAATAAAAGTTATGTAATTATAAAAGACCTAATATTCTAATTTCATATACATTGCATAGAATAGAAGTAAAATCAGATTTATTGAAGCTTAGTGTCGAAACTGGTGCACCGCGCCATCCTATCAGATTTAGGCTACCATTGTTCCGCTAATGAGATTACTCATGTATGACGCGGAATACCGCTGCAAAGCAAAATTCGCTAAAACACTAAAGCTTAGCCCCTAAAGTGAACTAGATTGGAATTTGCCAGCTCATATTTTGTTAATCGCGTGCTTTTGGTATGGTTTTTAATTATCTCACCATTTTATTATTATTATATTTATTGTTCTTTTTTCTCAGCTCTAAGGCTGGGATCCTTGGTGCCGACATCACGAATGATGTGCAGTTTAGGGGATAATTGGAGGGCAAGCTAAGCTTGTCTCCAAAAAGCTGAGTGTGCTACACCAGTCCAAACAATATTTCACTCCAAGCAGTGTTGGATTAAGCAAGTGCGGGGCCTGTAGTAAATTCTATTTGGCCTTTGAACCCTTGATCTGCTAGGGGTTCTTAAGTAACTGAAGTGGAAAAAAAAGCCATTCGATTCTCAATACCTCAATCGTTTATTTGCCGTCTATGTGTTTTGTTTGTTTTTGTATATTAGATACTCAGGCTGAGATGATCTGGTTTAAACCAGAGGCCCCTGTATATTTATGTACGGGGGCCTCTTTTGCGCGAGGCCCGTAGCAATTGCTACAGTTGCTACGTGGTTAATCCGGCACTGACTCTAAGGCAACGGCTTGTGTTATACAAAGCACAGGTCAGGCCGCATATGGTGTACTGCTCACATTTATAGGCTGAAACACCCGCCTGTCAGCTCAATTCCCTAGACTCCATCCAACAGCGCTCTTTCAACTGCGTCTCTTTGTGTATTCTACCGTCTGAACAACGGGCAGTGTTCTGAGAAGCTATTTAGAATGGTACTCTCGTCGTGTTTCTACCACCGCACTGCCCGCCATAGGCTGGATGTTCATTCCCATTTCTTGGAGCCTCTTCTTTCTTGTACGAAACGGTTCTCAAGAACATTCATGTTGCGTACTCTCAGGATTTAGAATAAGCTTCCGGCTGAGGTTTTCTCAGCGCAGTACGATATGGAGTTCTTAAAAAAGCGTTATAAAATATCTCCGAGGTCGGCAGCGCGTTGGATATGCCTCTGGTGTTGCCAACATCCACAGGCAACGGTGACCACCTGCCAGTGAGGGTCGTTTGCCTGTCTGCTGAACTCTAGCTATAAAAAAACAAGGTGTTAACAAATTCAAGTATTTGGGATGTTAACTGTACATCCTAAATACTTGAATTTGTTAGAGAGTCAGGAAGAACATAGAAATAGAAGACCTGGTGTCCGAACCCAACATTATTGGAGAGACTAAAGCGGCTTCAGTGACTCGGATATCTAGGGAGAATGGGAGAGAATCGTGCCGTGAAGAGAGCGTACCTGAGACAACCAAATGAGAGACGCCCGGTTAGACGTCTTAGATACCCAAGACCCGCTCAATCTCAAGCTCAACCAGAGCTAGCGCAAGATCGAGAGGCATGGCGTGATCTGATGTCGGAGGTCAAGACTCACTTTGGGTCGTTGCGTCACCATAGTTATATATTTGACGACCTCCATATTATTATATGTAAGTATTTATTTATATTTACACAAAAAATATATATACATAGTATATCAGTTATCAAGTACCCGTAACACAAGTGCTCTGCTATTTATTTTGGATTTTGTGTAATATACATATAAAAAAAACAGTATATCTATCTACAAAAAATTATTTTAAAAACAAATATTATATATGTAATTTATACTACTACAGTGTATAATACTACTCTATCAAGAAAGCACCGGGAAAAAATCAATAATACACAAAATGTTTGTTATTCCTCCAAATTTAGTTTATCACTTTCAAAGTATGCTCCTCCAAAGTATCCTTCAGAAACGATACACTTACGCCAACGAATAATCCAATCATCAAAACATTTGAATTTGGAACCATAAACACATCATCCATTCCCGATACTTTTTTTTGTGAATGTAAATTATTTTCTTTGATTTGTGAACACAAACAAACAATATTTAAGTTACTATACATAAAGAGCAATTTAAAAAAGTATTTCCACTATTTATTGTGTATTTATTCTCTTGTGTTTACTCTATGGTTATGTTACCCTATTACTAAATTTTAAAATAACTCGCAACAAAGCGGTAGCATCAGGATGCATGCTAGGCGTGAAATTATTTTCCTTGGCGTATGCAGATTAGACGAGGGTGGCTGGTGGCGCAGGATTAGTTCCGATGTACTTTTTATAGGATTCCGATGATAAATGTTGATATTGGATATAGCGGGTGGTGCGTGTAAAGTGTCTAAATAAGCTCATTCAACTCGATGGTAGCAATATTCGAAGCAATCATATCGAATGCGGGGAAATGGATACTGTTAAAGACGTGTTGTTGAGCTAAAAGTTATTGTGGTTATGAATAACCTAACCTAACATGAACAAATGTTGAAAGAGATATTTAATCTTGTTAACTGTATCCATTGGATAGATACTTAACAAGACGACGCATGGCTCATTCTGGATTTAAACGAAAAGATAATGGTTTGAGATCAACGGAAACCGATTATTTTATTTACATCGTATCAAAGCAAAGGTATAAAGGTTTGATTATCATGATTTGATTATTGCATGCTAGTGAATTAAGTATTCATTTACCCTCTTTACTTCTTTATATTCTTGCTTCGAGAATCAAACGGAGACGTTTAATATTTTCACCAAACCATTGTAACTTTATTTTAGATAAACCCGCTAAAACATTTTTTTAACAAAATGGCGATATATAAAACACTCTAAACTATATAACATCGCTATCAACTTTAAATTATTCCAAATTATTCCAACATTATATTCAGCTTTTTATTTTGAGTTTCGAATCAAATCCCAATAAATCAGCATGGCTTTAGTTTAATTTACGAGTTACCAAAAAATATTGTTATAGCGGGTTTTGCAACTACGCGCCTCTTATAGGATAATGACAATATTCAATGAAAATTTTATTGTTTTGAAATTTTTTTAACATCATATATAAGCTTTAGAAATGAGATAGATTTTCTACATGGTAAGGCCCCAAGCCCGTCTGGATGCCGACCACCTTTGGTCTTAAATATGCCGCCATAATAACTTTGTGTTGTGTTTCGGCATTAGTGACCCAAATTCCTGTGCCCTTATGGGACAGCAGTGTGTTCACGATGCCACTGGCGTTGCAAACACCCATAGCCGACGGAAGAAGAGCGGCTTATTTCTAAAAACAGATGCCTGCCCTATTGGAAGAGTGGTATCATAGTGTATTTTTAGAAAAAATTAATCAACGTCTTTATTAGCTGCTTTAATATTTTATTAACTTAAACAATTTTCACCGTGGTAGGCCGCTTGCATAGTCGCTAACTAATCGCGTTGATTGTTAAAATGGAAGTAGATCGTGGATCTACAGACGTAGATCTTATAAACAATTATATTACAATATTGTTATTGTTTGTACATCAAACCATAATTTATAAAGTAAGGAAAAGCGCCACATGTCACCACCCTTCCATCACACTAACGGTTTGAAGTCAGACAAAAAACGAGGAAAGTGACGGAGCAGGGAGCAGACGGGATGGACGAATGCCGAACCAAAATATGATTTATAGACGGGCGTCACTGGCAATGTGCTTTCTATACGTCACAGGACACGTCGCCCGAACCACCCTGAAGGGGACAAGAAATTGGCTTCATATTAAAATTTAACTGTTTGTGAACTGGACGATATGGCAACAATCTTATTTAGTACTTTTGGTATATTACAATTACTTTGCGATTGTCATAAGATTATATTCTTCTTCCTGTCCTTTGTTGTTCACTCCTTCCACTCTCCTCTATTAGTCGTCATCACAACATTCCCACCTTTTTTGCCATATCATTCTTTGGTTTACCCCTCTTTTTGTATCCACCCACTCTCATTTCTACCAGTTTCCATGCACAAGCAGCCTGTGTCGGAACGCACGGACCCATTTCGGTACATGAGCTGCTTGTAGGTTATGGTAGTTTATTTTTTTATGATCACCTATGTGGCTAAAAATCTGTAGCTGCGGTGGCGTTAATACATAAGTACCCAGTTTCCTTGTTACACGACTTTCTCGCATTTTATGGCAATAGGCTAGCCTATTACTTTTCAACTTCTTACCTTTTATTGTCAATCTTCCCCTGATCATATCTTAAGATGATTTTATTGTGTTAATACTCATCAGTACATATACTACATAGTCTAATATAAACTTCATTAACATGGAGGGGGGATACATAATGTTATTGAGGGACTATATTTGGGAATCGTACGGACGTAAAGGTGATGGATGAAGGGACTGACTGCAGATCGTTACGTAACAAATATTTTGAAAGATGTTCATGTTGATGCAAGATAATGCTCGGCAACATACAGTTTGATCAACTCAAGGACTTATTGAGTTTATAAATAAATAAAATAAAATAAGCCTTTATTGCTGTATCCTAATCCTATAGATATATCAAAAATTAGATGTGCTTAAAACTATATTAATATTAATATAAATCTAATTTAAAATTAATTCTAACTTAAGCTAACATCTGCCACTGGTTTTTCTTTTACAGCTTATCATTCGACAAGGGCCTCATCTAAAGCTTTCCATTTGGTCCTGTCTTTGGCAGTGTGTATCCATTCCGACCCTGCCATCCTTTTCATATCATCTTCCCAACGTTTGAACTGTCTACCTCTGTTTCTTTTTCCATCCCGTGGGTATTCTGTCACAATTCTTGTCCACTTTTCTTCCTTTTCTCTTAACATATGTCATTGAGTTTATTAAGGTAATAATAAAGTGAATATCACAATGATGGAGTAGCCACCAAGTTATATGAATCATGTAGAACATGTCTGCGACTTTAGAAACGTGGGGAATATCAAGAATCCCAGCTCCAGTCAATGAGCGTGGATTGAGCCGTAGTTGAAGTCTGGCCGAGCTTACCTCAAGACACTCGGCAACATCATTCTCAGCATAGGTGATTAGAAACTTTAAATAGAGATTGAAGAGGAAGTGTGTGGTATTAGTTATTTTTTATATCAACAAACAAGTGTTTTCATTTCATTTATCAAGTTTCCTATTAATTTTTCAAAGTATCTAACATGTACATGTACATTACACGTGATCACTCACTATGACATAATTTTCAGTAAAAAGGTCTTGTTATTTCATTATAATTTTTATTGGCTTAATATTCCGCCGTTGTATGTACGTATTTCAATGTTCAGGAAGAACCGTGAAGCTAAACAAATTAATTGAAATCGTCCATTGTGTTTTACTTTATTGCAACGAACGATCATCGTGAACCCACTCCTAGTAGTCAGAGTAAAAAATATAATAAATATGCAAATAATAACGACGACCTCCTGGCGTAACGGATAATGCACGTCGGTACACTCGAGAAGGTCACGGGTTCCATTCCCGCGCACCGTCTGGATGTATATGTATATAATATGTATTTATTTACAAAAGAAGTGTATTATGTAGTATATAGTTGTCTATTACTCATATTACAAGTGCTATGCAACTTAGTTTAGGACTTGATGGCGTTGTGTGAAATGTCCCAACATATTTATTTATTTTATATTTAAAAAAAATTAATTTCCATACTAAATGGGAAGTTATATTTTCTACCATTAATATTTACACATCAGCAATATTGATGAGGGAAAGTTGCGAAAAAACGTATCAACCAAAGACCAAACATTTGTTTCAAATAGAACAATAATCGCTCATATTGTCAGTTACAATACAATTTGTTTGGAAACTCGACGCGTGAGAGAAATAATAACAAATGATTCGCGCCCTGACACCGGCTGGCGTTGAAAGATCACGCCTATTGCTCCTCTCTTGATGAAAAAAGTATGTTTTATCCCTTCACAAGATACATTATAAAACGAAAAAGCTTAGTGTATTAATCGCACAGTAACATTGTAAAGTCGCCCCACAAACACCACTTATGAAACTAAAATAATTGTTAAAAAAAAGTCATACGAATTATTTACTTGTAGTTATTATGTTGTAAGTCTCGGGGCCCACCTGAGTCCCATATAGGTGCATCGATAGGGTGTGGCGCGCATCGGTTCACACCACTCGCCATCATATTTGGTCTGGAAAATACAGATAGACGCGGGCGCCATCCTCTGCTGTCTGTCATTTGAAATCGCTAGACACAGCAGTCCTTAACCACAAATGCCATTAATTATATCATAGATCGTATTGTGACGTACATTCTATCCACGTATGTGTTATGTGTCTCTTGCTATTTTCAATTCTTGACCATACAGTGCATCTTTTAATGATTCCTTTGTTTAATTTCTGTTCTTTAGTTTGAATTTTTATAATGTTGGGTAAAGACTCATAAAGCGCCCACAAGGGGAAAGTACCTATTTTAAACAATTTTTATCCTCATCCTCCCCTTGGTGACTATCCGTAGTTTATGAGAAGACCCCTCCTCTTCTAGTTTTGACGTAGTATTTTATAAATACGGTTTTCTATCATTGTCTTTATTAGTACGCTTGCCAAGTGCGCTTGTATTCCTATACTTAAAAGTGTAAACTAAACCCTAAAAGCTCTATACTTGAAAATAGCTATAACCTTAGCAGAATCTTAAAGTTATCATTTAAGTACTTTTTTGTATGACGACCCGCTAAGAACTTAGCAGTTACCGTCGCCTATGGGTGTTTGCAACGCCAGTGACATCGCAAAAACGCTGCTGTTCCATAAGGGCACAGGAACTTGGGGTCACTAATGCCGGAACACAACACAAGGTTATTATGGCGGCATACTTATGACCAAAGGTGGTCGCCATCCAGACGGGCTTGTTTTGTCGCCTTCTACGACTAGCCGACCCCAGCCGCAGAGGTTAATATTCTTTCTCTGCCCCTGCACGGACAATACTTGAGACATGTAATCACGGACAAGACAACGTTGGTATGACGGGAGCGCAGGGCATTGACAGTGCGATGGAATATTCTGTTCCGCAAATTTACTCGCAGCACTACAGAAGATGAATCTTCTCTTCCGAAGCTTATGAGGCAATAATATCTTTAGACAGCTTATGGAGTTATAAAGCTTTGCCGTCCACCAGCCATTTCCGCGAATTCTCGACGGTATCGGTTTAATGAGGAAGAAAGCCTTAATGCCTCTAAGATTGCGTGGCAGCACTATCAGCCTATATTAAAGTGATATCACCCCGCTACAACTGCTATTCGGAAACATTGGATAGCTTTTATATCATCATCATCCCAGCGTTTAATCCCGGTTGCATCCTAACTTCCTTCTTTTCGACTTATACGGGGTTCGTGCACAATTCACATTCAACAACTACGTCACGGGGGATTCTAAATAGGAAATTCGCAGTGCCGAGTCTCTTCGAATGCTCTTGGTCCTGCATTCGTTGCGCTTGAATGCAGACACAGGCAGCTTGCTCACAATGCGTCCATCTTCATATATTTTGGTGGTGTCTCACAGCAATTTAGAGGCCTTGAAAATCTCGCGACTTCTTTCACAACAATGCATAACCTTCGACGAAAGATCGTAGCAAGCAGGGATAGCACATAGGTGTATCTTCACGGCACGTTGTTGGGCAAGGGGCCACTAACAACGGACATACTGCAAATTGTTCGCAGTCTTCAGGGTAAAAGCACGCCATTTTTATTTAGATTTTACTTTTGTACATTTTTATCATAATAAATAAATCTCCGCTAGAATTTTGATAATCTTGACGGATTTGCCAAAAAAAAAGACTGATTATTTATTTATTGAAAGCAATTGTTATATTTTTTGGATGTTGGCTAAGAATTGTTTAGAGTCATTTCCCACCCCAGAAACTAATGAGCGTAATGGATCAGTGGTGGGAACAATGATGGCAATTTTACTTTACCACCAGCACAATATAATCCAACAGATTCACCGCTGTATTTTGGCGCTTTACAATATTGACAACTGTTGTCATTTCCCCAATTTTTACGGATTGGTCGGCACAATAATTTTTTTCCGGGTCGTAGTGAAATGCTACTCGGTCTAGGTTTACAGGAGCACTGCGTCTGCGGAATCGCTCTATTTCATTGTGTTCTGCTCGATGTTGTTGTGTTTGGTGTGCCCGAACTTGGTCCATTCTAAGCCTACTTATTTTTCACTGTGGAACGCAATTATCTTTCTCCCACTAGTGATCAGTGTGGTTTGCACGTGAGGTAGTCCATCGCACATTTGACTGAATTCGACGACCTAAGTCTGGTCGTCTTCTCCTTGGCATTAAATCATTGTCTATATCTATTAGATCTTTTAATTTTATCAATAAAAATCGATTACCCTGTCATTGATTCCTCGATTCTCGATAGTAAGTTTACTGCACATTTATTGATATTTTGGGGTTTGATAGTCAATGATTTTGCTTTTACATTAGGTTTCTTCTAATAAAATATTTGTTAAATATTTGTTGCCCAATAGAAATTTAATAATGAGTATTTTGGGGGTTGAGTCTTCCCCGTACGTAGGAGTACTCTCGTAGGGTACTCCCTAATGTGAGACCCTACACGTGGCCCCTAGGTGGTGCTAATCGGATAACACACTGGTGGTAGGCTCAGGCCGTGGCTAGTGACCACCCACCGGACAAAACCGCGCCGCCAAGCGACTTGTCGTGTTCCGGCGTGATGTCCGGTGACGCCGCTTGGAAGGACGGGTCGGGACAGTAGCGCAATCTCGTTGCAGTCCACCATCATCTCGAGACTGACAAACCGCACCTATTATTTCTTACGGAGACGCAGGTCAGTGGTCCATCCGACGTTTCACACCTCACCTACCCAGGGTACACCCTGGAGCAATGCTTCAGATCACGTGCGGGTGTATGTCTTTATGCCCGGGATGATACTTGTGTTCTGCGTCTCCGGAATCTTGAAAACCCCGATTTTTCCGTTATTTGGACTTTGATGGACACAGGTATAGAGAAAATTCTCTACGCTTGTGTATACCGATCGCACAGCGGAGACCTAGCAACGACCAGGCTCTTTGAATACATCAGTGAAACGACGGACGTGGCCCAGCAAAGGTATCCCATAGCCCAACTGATATTACTGGGGGACTTTAACGCCCACCACGAGGAGTGGCTGTTCCCATTTCAGTGTACCGATCATGCTGGAAGAGAGACGCGCAACCTCGCAATGTCGTTAACTCTCACCCAGCTGGTTAATGAGGCAACACGGGTGCCTGATGTTGACGGTCACAAGGCCAATTGCTTGGACCTTCTGCTGACAATAGATCCGGACCGCTACTCGATATCGGTTTCATCACCTTTAGGTAGCTCCGACCACTGTTTAGTGAAGTCTGTGTCGACATAATCCCCGCCCGACCCCAGCCTTAAAGGCACCCGGCGGGTATGGCGATACAAGTCGGCAGATTGGGACGGGATGCGATCATTTTTTGCATCTTACCCTTGGCAGCCAGTTTGCTTCTCTTCTGGTGATCCTTCGACTTGTGCGGAAGCCGTGACTGATGTGGTTCGTCAGGCAATGGAGTACTTTATACCATTCTCCGACATACCACTGTCCGGCAAAGCTCGCCCATGGTTTGGGGCCGAATGTGGACATGCTGAAGCGCTTAAACATGAGGCTTACCTTGCATGGGTTGACGCACGAAACCGAAAAGCGAAGGACATTAGCCGAAAGAAGAAAGCCTATAATAAAGCTGCCAAGTCCTGCAAAAGAGTTTTACGGAAGGCTCGGTTCGATCACATAGGCCGAATAGGGACCAAACTCGCTTCTTACAGCATTTTGGTCTCTAGCTAAATCTGTCGAATTGAACTTCTGTCGCTCTTCACTGCCTCCACTGCTGAAACCCGACGGTTCGCTGGCTCACACGGCCCAAGAGAAAGCAAACTTGTTTGCTTCTCTTTTTGCAGAATCTTTGCGCCTGAATGCTGGTAGCGCGTTACCTCCTTCTCCTTTACGGGATTGCGAGACGGTCATGTCAGATATTCGCATCCGCCAGATGGAGGTACACAAAACGCTACGCAATCTGGACGTGAATAAAGCTAGTGGCCCTGACGGTATTTCAGCCATAGTACTGAAGACTTGTGCACCTGAGCTGTCTCCTATCTTGACACGCCTCTTTCGCCTTTCGCTTGTGGCTGGACAAGTGCCAAAAGCCTGGAAGCTGGCCAATGTGCAACCTGTGCCCAAAAAAGGTAGTCGAGCTGATCCGGCAAACTACAGGCCCATCTCAGTCACGTCCATACTTTGTAAGTGTATGGAACGTATACTGAATAACAGTTTGTTGGCATACCTCGAAGCAAATGATCTCCTCAGTGACCGACAATACGGATTTCGCCGAAACCGGTCCACTGGGGATCTTCTTGCGTATGTCACACACATCTGCAGCGAGGCCATCGAGAGGCACGGAGAAGCTCTTGCAGTTTCTCTCGATATCTCGAAAGCCTTTGACAAGGTCTGGCACGATAGTCTAATTGGTAAGCTTCCAGCATTTGGCCTTCCCATCAGGTTTTCGTTCATGGATATCAGATTTCCTGAGGGATCGATCAATTCGAGTGGTCCTAGAGGGCTGCTCTTCTGATCGATTGGGTATTAATGCCGGGGTACCTCAGGGTTCAGTTCTCTCTGCGACTCTATTCCTGCTACATATTAACGCTCAATCCCGGTATTTTTGGGTATGCAGACGATAGCACGGCTGAAGTGAGATATACATACGATCCTCGGACCGGTGGCACGCAAATTCAGTTACTCCGAGAGGCCTTGGTTGATCGAATGAGCGAGACATTGAAGGCGGTGTCCGATTGGGGCGATGCCAACCTTGTCACGTTCAATGCTTCGAAAACCCAGGCGTGTCTGTTCTCCGCTAAAAGGAGTCAATTCCATCTGACTTCCACTTTCCGGAATGCACCCCTGCAGATTGCTGACCACCTGGAGCTTTTAGGTGTCACTTTAACATCGACTCTAAACTTTGGTTCATTTCTTGAATCCAAGGCCAACCTTGCCTCGAAAAAACTAGGCATATTGGCCAAGGTGAGACAGTACTTTACACCGGGACAGCTTCTTGATCTATACCAAGCTCAAGTCCGATCATGTGTGGAGTACTGTTCCCACTTGAAGGATGGCTCTGCCAAATATCGGCGGGAGGCCTTGGATTCTATAGAAAGACGAGCCAAAAGACTCATTGGTAACGATGCTTTGGTTGAGACTAGACTTCAGAGTCTTGAACATCGACGCAAAGTTGCCAGTCTCTCGGTGTTTTGCAGGATACATTTCGGAGAGTGTGCGGCAGAATTACACAACTTAATTCCTCCATCTCCCTTCCATCACAGGACAACCAGACGTACGGCAATGGGCCACCCATTTATGGTCGACATGCCCCCTATCCGCACAAAGCGTTTTGCTTCCACATTCATCATGCGAACAGCCAAGGAGTAGAATTCTTTGCCGGCGTCTGTGTTTCCCGAACATTATAATTTAAGGGTCTTCAAGAGGAGAGTGAACAGGTTTCTTATAGGCAAACGTGCTACACCATCGACCGCATCGTCGCTTAAGATCAGGTGAGATCGCAGTCAAACGTACGCCTATCTACAATAAAAACAATCAAATTATTATTGGGAACTCCCAATGATAAGATGGTATATCTCCATTCATTAAGTTTTCTAGGGAACTCCCTAGAAAACTTAAAACAGAATGAATGGCGATATACCATCTTTTCAAAGTAGGATTGGTAGGAAACAACCAATTTTTTAAATCATATCTACCTCCTAAGCAAGCTTCGAGTTGGTAACGAAAAATTTGGTACCCATAAGTATTCGTTACTATGATCATCAATCCTCAGTACTATCGTATCGTTACGTTACCTGTTACTTTCGATACTAACGTAAAGCACCGCATTGAGTCGATTCGCGTACAATGTGTAGCTTTGATTATATAATATAAGCAAGCTATAGCTTGCTTATATAGCGCGCTCTATAGAGCGCGCGCATCGCTTGTTGTCCATTATGCCAAGTGTAAGCAGATGTTCTTTAGATACTGATACCTGATGTAGCAGTCAAATAGTGATGTGCTACGAATGATGTACTCGTATGTAAGTATTAGGTAAGTATATAGTAAAATTTAGGTTTTAGCAGATCAATAAAACAGTTATGTCTTTTTAAAATAATAATAATAAAAATATATTTCACAAAAGTAAGGGTAATAAGATTTGCATATTATAAATAATTTTAATTTAATACATTAAAAAAGAATGAAAACTGATTTTTATTAATTAAATAACACAATTTAAAACTAATCAACTTACTGCCCCTTAAAAAGGGTTAACTTGACGTTGGGCGACTCGGACCCCTCAACTCCTAGAGTTATTACAGGAGAGTGCCGGAGGGATGAAAGTCTGACCCCCTGGCACCAACACTTTAGAAGGGGACCGCCTTACGACATAGGTCGGGCCAGCGCCGGCCCGGGCCACGAGATCGGCAGGCCATATATCCATAGGCCCGGGCGTAGGCGATAGGAGAACAGCAGGGTTTTTTAGTGGGTAGCCGACTTCCCGGAGTCCCACATATCCCTCGGTCCCGGCCGAACCAGGCCGGGGGAACCTGTCAAGAGTGGTTTTTCCCTGAGACAAAAAAAAACTCCCTGGTTTTACTGGAGTGTCGTCTGGTAGTCGTACCCACACCTGACTAGCACGCGACGGGGATGCGAGTCCCGTCCGGAATTGCCCGCGGACCTGTCGCTCCCGGCCCTGGTTCTGTCCATGGTCAGGGGTGATCCTAGATGGACGGCCGTCGCCTCCTTTTGCGCGGCAGTAATGTCCGCAAAAGGATGCGGGAAGTCCGGGAGCGGGAGTCAACTCCCGCCAACGCAGGCCACGTCGTTGGTGCCGGAGGGCAAGCAACAACCTCTGGCCGCCGTAGAAAGCGGTCGCGGGCGGCCCTTCGGGGGAGGATCCGCCGCCCGCACTATTGCCGCGAGGGAGAGGGCTGCGTGCTGTTCCGCGGCCCCCCTCAACTCCTTGAGACAACACAGGAGAGCGCCGGGGGGACGAACCCTGACCCCCTAGCGTCAACACCTTAGAAGAGGCCCGCCTTGAAAAAGGGCGGGCCGGCGCCGGCCCGGGCCACGAGATCGGCAGGCCACATATCCGTAGGTCCGGGCGTAGGCGATAGGAGAACAGCGGGGTTTTTAGTGGGTAGTCGGATGGCCGAACATCTTTCCCGGAGTCCCATATATCCCTCGGTCCCCCCGGGCCGGGGAAACCCGTCAAGAGAGAGTTTTTCCCCGATAGCAAAAAAAAAATTATAAACTTGTCGTTTTGTTTGCCTAATCGAATTTCTGCGAACAAGATATTTTATTCTAATGTCAATATATTTTTGAATGACAGCACGCAACAGATGAACCAAATGGTTGCTGCATGGCGATTGTTGGAATATGTGTGCACGAAGACACGAAAAAATATCTTTTCCTATATACAATTTCATAGTCTCGGTAACTAAACTAAGAGCCATTATATTGCATATCATTATATTTTTAATCATACTAATATTCGATGTATACATAATTACATTATATTACAATAAAAAATGAAAAAAGAAAGAAACCAAAAACAGGAAAACTATAAAAACACATTATGTTCTTATGTTATTGTTAGTTGTTGTTCACGAAGCTGCGCAAGCATTTTATTTAGAGACTCTACTTTCTTTTTTAAACGATTTTTTTTTAAATAAAGAGCAGTGCAGCGTAATCGTCGTCGTTTCGCGATTTCTTGTAAATTGATAATTTGACGTTTTAGTTTACGCTTACGTGGAGTATCATCTGTAGATGGCACCACTGTATTTTCATCCGTTACTGGCTGGCAATAGTAAAGTTTCACAGTAGAAAGCACCATAATATCATGCGTAGATGGATTCGACAACGGTTCACTGATTGATTGCACCACAATTTTTTCTCCTCTAGATGATATCGCGGAATCTTCTTTTGTTTCATCCTAAAAAAAGTAATATTTAGTTAGATGTTTTAAATAAAGACAAATGACATTAAAAAACTGCAAGTATAGTAAGCGAGGCATAGAAAAGAATAGAAGATTTTAAATTAGGCTTATGCCGAAAGGCCGACGAAGAAGAATTAAGAAAGTGATTGACATAAATATTATTTTTTCTAGAAAACATGATGAAATGTTAGTTTTAAGAAATGTTAATTTATCATGGATTATATTCATATGTTATAAAGACCATTGGATAAGTAATTACAATTTGAGAAATTCGCGATTAAGTAATTATTTGACTATACTATGTATAATTAACGACCGAAAACACAAAATACTTGTTTAATCCCTTAAAAATCATTATAATCTTACTTCAAGTTTTACCTCCGGTATTGCACCTTCGACCAGCTTGCGCAGTCGACTCTTCGTTTCATAAAAGGATGAAGCATTAAAATGCATGGAGCAGATAAAACTCCAGATGTTGGGCTCCCAGTTCGGCCTTTTTATTGCTGTCCACCCATTTATTTGCCAACTCACGGTTTTCCGGAAATCTAAAATTTAGTTATATAAATATATAACCATAAGTATTTAATTTTACCGATTATGTATTACAATTCCAAACTTTTATTTTAGCCATTGATCTTATATTCAATAAGGAAATAAAAAAAATCATGTTATTACATAATATTCGAGTACAACGTGGTACAGCACTAGCTCCAATGCGGTGAAGGTCGGAAGCGGGGGGTGCGGGAACGCATGCTGCGTAAACCCACCCGCGCACCTCCCGCAACACCCTTTTTCGCCCTGAGTAATTTTCTTAAAATCTGTTTTCTTATCTAAACACTACTTATCGATGAAAAGAAATATCATTGTTCTTTTTAGTTTGCTTCCGTGAATCATTCTTACAACTTGGTACTGCACAATTCACCAATAAAACATTAAATTTAAATAAATATCGGCGGGAGAAACAATCAGCGCGTTCGACCCTACGTGACTAATAGCGTCGGCGTTGCCCTTGCTACTGCTACTTCGATACTGATCAAACCCGTGCTAGTTCGCACTCGCTAACGGGCGCTCTATAGCTTGCTTATGTATACTCTATGGTATGTAGTCATTCATTCTTCTTAAAAATTCATATTATTAAAATATATGGGAAAGTAACTGCACGTCTATTCTATTACATTTACACACCTAACCACTAATTTTTTTGGATTTCAATATAAAGATAAATTGGACCTAGAAGAACATAGGCTACTTTTTATGCCAGAACCATTTTGCCGGGCAGCTAATACTGCATAAACGGTACGTTTATGTATTATTAGCTACATAGCATAAAATGGGATGAATAGGCACAAAATCGAACTTCACACTACCACAAATTGAACTGAGGCAATTATCCGTTCGTATAACGAAACAAATTAACACCACCACTACGATTTAAGTGAGTAACGAAATATATTTGTTCGTTTCGTAACTTGGTAACAAACACTACGAACTACGATTCGATACAACATACAGTACCAAGCCAATCACTAGCACTACGTTCTCTGTTTATTGTCATAAATGTCATAATTTTAATTCATAATCGAATGTTCCCGACCCAAGGGGATTTAAAAAACTACTGCGTCCGAGACAACTTTCCAGTTATTAATTAGCTCGTGCTAGTACTTAAATAAAATTTTGAAAATAAGCAACAATGAAATGGACCGTGCAGCTCGAAGGCGGACCAATGCGAGTGAACCATGCAGCAGTTTGCATCAACGACAGGATATTTTCTTTCGGTGGTTATTGTTCAACCGAAGAATATAAGGATTGGGAGCCTATTCCTGTCCATGTACTGAATACGAGCACACTTCGATGGTCTCCTGTTAATTATAGGAGAAATAATGCTGTGCCTTTTCAGAGATATGGTCACACAACAGTACCTTATAGAAACAGGGTAAGACAGTGTTTTATTGCGTCCAATCTAATTCAATGTTAACAGGTCATAAAAAGAATAAAGCACCCTGGGTGCAATTTGTCACAATATTATTGCTTTTTTCTGTGTTAAACTATCATTATTATTTTTATTCTACATGATAGACCTAACATATTTCAGGTATACATGTGGGGGGGTAGAAATAATGCAGTAGCATGTAACACTCTCTCATGTTTTGACATATGTACCCTTACTTGGAGCACTCCAGCAGTCACAGGCAGGGTTCCTTATGCGAAAGATGGTCACTCAGCATGTGTTATTAGAAACAAAATGTATATATTCGGTGGATTTGAATATCTCACTGACCAGTATTCTCAAGAAGTACATTGTTTAAACCTTGATACCATGAAGTGGACTTTCATAGATACACATGGAACACCCCCATCACATAGAGATTTTCACACAGCTGTCCCATTCAGTAATAGGATGTATGTTTTTGGTGGACGAGGAGACTTAAATAGCCCATATAATTCCCAAGAAGAAGTTTATTGTCCTCAAGTATATTATTTAGATGTTGACAAAGAGGAGTGGGTAGTAACCAACCCTGATGGTACTTGGCCTGAGGGAAGGAGAAGTCATTCTGCATGTAAGTCTGTAAAAAATATATTTCTTCTGGGTACAATATGTCAAGCTTTAGTAAAGAAGATGGGAGTAACTACACTGATCAGTGCAGCTACAAGCAATCTGTCATAAAAGGTGAAAAACAATCCTAGCTAGGTAGTGGGATTCCAAGCCTATCTGGATGGCAACCACCCTTGTTTTAAAAACATACTGCCATAATATCCTTATGTTGTGTTAACACTATGGACCGATCGTTTTTGAGTCTGCCACTTTCCAAGTACAGGCTTAGTCATGCACACATTTACTCCCAGTACCAGTCATTATGTTGTCCTTTTTCCTTTTGTTTCAAAGGAATGTAATTTTATTGATATTTATTCTTTATTTGTCATTTATTTCATATAAAAAGGGCCTTATAAACTAACATTGATAACAAATTCAAGGCAGTAAATGTCCTTAGCTAAAAGCCGATAAATAGGCTAGCAGTCAATAAAGTGTTAAGGCATAAGTGTCCCAGGATCTAGTTCCCCTTCATAAACAGCAGCATGTTCTCAATTCCCATAGCAATGCAAAGGGCATTGGCAACGGAAACAGATATTGGAATGTGGGCTATAAGTCTGTCTGCTTGCCCAGAGCAACAATTCGTGTCTTATATTCCTAAAAGAGTAACCAGTGATATCACAAAGGTGCCTTAGGAATTGAAGGTGTATTTTAAAACTTTTTTTTTATTGCTGTAGGACAGCAGACAGACTGACGGCCCGCTTAGAATTTAGCAGTTACTGTCGCTTATGGGTATTTGTAACGCCAGTGGCATTGCAAACTTACCGCTGTCCCATAAGGATACAGGAACTTGGGTCACTAATGCCGGAACACAACACAAAGTTATTATGGCGCCGTACTTAAGACCCTTTGGTCTTAGGTAGTCGCCATCCAGACGGGTTTTGAGGCCCTACCACGTAGCTAGGGTGGGTTGTTTTGTCGCCTTTTACGACAGGCCGACACCGGTTGCAGAAATTAGTATTCTTTCTCCGCCCATGCACGGATTAAACTAGCAGATCAACTCATTTGTAGATGGAACTTAATTAACAATTCTCCTTGTCCCAGTCCTATCAAAATGTATACATATCACAATTATTTACATAATTTCAGGGATATACAAAAATAGTATGTACATTTTTGGTGGATTCAATGGCAATACAAAAACACACTTCAATGATTTACATAGATATTCAATAATCGAGAACACTTGGGAACATATTAACGTTGGTGGCAAAGTTCCATGCAAGAGGCGACGTCAGGCATGCCTTGTTCACAAGGATAAAGTGTATTTATTTGGTGGAACAAGGTAGATTTTCCTCAATCTTAATATTATAAATGAGATTGTTTGTTATGCTTTCATATCTAAACCGTTCAACTTTTGATGAATTTCAGTATAGTCATATTTGGACTTTAGAGAAGGATAGGCTACTTTTTTTTTTAAATTCATGTGATAGCGTTTGCCGGATCAACTAGTTATTTAATAAAAGGAACTATAAGTGATTAGTATGTTTTGATTCATACTGTTATTTATTTAAATAAATAAAGAATGATTAACGGCCGCCTAGATGGACTGACGACTTGGTAAAAATCGCTGGGTCTCGTTGGATGCAGGTGGCATTGCACCATGCATTGGTCACACTGGAAATTGATTGGAGAGGGCTATATTCAGCAGTGTACAGCTATAGGCTGAAATGACGATGATGAGAATGGAGTGTCATGTTTGCTGGTAAGGACACATTTTAGAGCAGCTAGTGACTGTGGGAAATAAAGAACTAGCCATGATGTCTATACTGGGCCCACGCAATAGGGGGTGATCAAAAAGTTCTGCCTTGGCCATTATAAAGGGTGATATGTGTGCCAATGGTTTTACTGCCAGAGTTGCTGAAGAGATGATGTAGAGAAAAAATAGAACGTAGATCATCCAATCACCGAAGCAACAGTTTGATGATGATGAATAAATAATAATTTTAGGATTTACTTAGTACATACAAACATGTCAATATAGCTGCCAGCAAACAGGTCATTGTTTAATTATTTTGCTTTTCTGTTTTAATTAATTACCTGGTTTTCGTAGCTCTATCCTCATAAACTCAGACCATATGATTAATTTTAAATATGTTTTAATTAATATCTATAGGGAACATACTACATGACCCGTTTCAGGAGGGATGGAAGTCTTCACAATACCACGCTGTAGAACAGCAGACAGGCTGATGGCCCACTTAGAATTTAGCAGTTACCGTCGCCTATGAGTGTTTGTAACGCCAGTGGCATCGCGTATACGCTGCTGTCCCATAAGGGTACAGGAACTTGGGTCATTAATGCCAGAACACAACACAAGGTTATTATGGCGGCATACTTAAGACCAAAGGTGGTCGCCATCCAGACGGGGTTGCGGCCCTACCATGGGCTTAAGGCCCTACCACGTAACTAGGGTGGGTTTTTTGTCGGATTTTTTTTATATGTAACTGTCTGGTACTATAAGAGAACTCTCCAACAATATATTTAAAAATAAGTTAAAAAATTGACTATTGGATAAATGGTTTTATACATTAGAATAGTATTTTAAAAAAAAATTAATCGCACTAGAATAATATGACAAATTATAGATTTTAAACATTGCTAATAAAAAATGCTAAGAAGAGGCGAGGCATAAAACATGTTGCCCTGTTGAATTGAATTGATGATGCATATCATTCTAACAACTTTATACATGTGTTTTGACGCAAATATGTTATAATAATAAAAATGTTTTTTCTAGCCCTTGCACTCATCTTAACAACAGGCCTATTGAAAATGAGGATAGTAACCCTGAACGTCTCATAGATAATAATGATCTTCACATCCTGGATTACTTGCCCAGTCTTAAAATTCTGAGTATCCTAGCTGTTTTAGAACATAAATTAGAACAATATTCGCTGCCAAGGGATGTCATGTAAGTTATAATCTTTACATTAGAACTAGCTGTGCCCTTGACTAGCTGTGTCCACTTGGAATATTGACTTTGAGCAGCATTGTTTTGATAAATCTTATGGTTTACTTTGGATTACAAACTCTATAACCCTAAAATATAAATAAATGAAATATGCAAACAGTCAGTGTTATCGAATGCAACTATAACGCCATGCTCCTCCAGAATACATGCGTTCGAACCTACAAAGTCCAACCTAAGCTAAACCCTATTTCATATGATTGTTGATATAAATCTGAGGTCAAGTTAAATTGAACTTTTAAATTTTCGAAACTTATCATTTTTTAACAAAAACTATTTTTCTTTTTCTAAAATAGAAATAGTGTACTCCTTGTTACATCAGCTATCTGCCAGTGAAAGTCCCGTCAAAATCGGTGCAGCCATTTCAAAGATTAGCCGGAACAAACAGACAGACAAGGATTGTAAAAAATATTGTTTTGGTATATGTACCGTGTATACGTCCGAATGCACTTAGTAAAAAGCGCTTATTTTAATATTACAAACAGACACTCCAATTTTATTTATTTGTATAGAATTAATTGTGGGTCTCAACACCTGAATCTTTCTTGCAACTCTGAAAGCAATTGACCAACATTTAAAATCCAATGTGGCCTGTGGTTCCCATATAAATAAATAAAAGCCTTTTTTTATTGAGGAACAGCAGACAGGCTGATGGTCCATTTAACAGTAAGCGTCGCCTATGGATATTTGCGATACTAGGGGCAACACGAACACGCTATTGTCCCATAGGGACAGAGTACTATCTCCTGCGGCCGGAGTCGGCCTGTCGTACAAGGCGACAAAACAAACCCTAGCTATGTGGTAGGTACTCATCTGGATAGCAACCGCCCTGGGTCTATAAGTATACCGCCATAACAAACTTGTGTTTTGTTCTGGCATTAGTGACCCAAGTTCTTGTACCCCTATGGGACAGCAGCGTGTTCCAACTGCTTAATGGTAAGTGAGCCGAGAGCCTCAGTCTACAGTTCCTCAGCGATATAAAAATAAAAACTAACTCTGGAATGCACTGCCTATTGCTATAAGACAAGCTAAGTCACTACCAACTTTTAAAAAATTGGTTAAAAATCACTACCTATCTTTAGTGTAACAACAAAACATATATTTATTTATGTATTCTACAAATATAGATATTTAAGTATGTTTATCTATTTATTTATTATATTTTATATATATTATTGAATTTTATGTATATTATCTATTTATTATGTAAATAAAATATAATTATTATTTATTACCATACCTCCCTTCCACATCAATGTAACACCAATAATGTTCTATAGCCCGGGTTGCCTGGAAGAGATCGCTCTGTAGCGATAAGGCCGCCCATTGTAAGTCAAGTACTCATTGATTGTGTAAATAAGTTTCATTGTGTTTATATAATTGGTTTACAATAAAGTGTTATCTATCTATCTATCTATCTATATTTTATGTTCTTTAACACTTAATTTTTTCTATGTTATTTCTATATCTTATCCGTACAGAGGCCGAGAAAGAATACTAACTTCTGCGGGCGGGTTTGGCCTGTCGTAAAAGGCGATAAAACAACCCACCTTAGCTATGTGGTAGGGCCCCAAGCCCGTCTGGATGGCAACTACCTTTGGTCTTAGTATGCCACCATAATAACCTTGTGTTGCATTCCAGCATTAGTGATCCAAGTTTCTGTACCCTTATGCGACAGCAGCGTGTTCGCGATGCCACTGCCGTTGCAAACACCTATAGGCGACGGTAACTGCTAAATTCTAAGCGGGCCGTCAGCCTGTCTACTGTCCTACAGCAATAAAAAAACTTAAGTATTTGTTTTTATTTCAGCCTGGACATTTGTATAGTGACTTTACCGAATCGCATTAGCAGGCCTTTTAACCAAGCTGGATGAGTATCTGCGCATGAGTAAAAATTCGATATATTATAGAACTAGCTGTGCCCGCGACTCCGTCCGCGTGGAATAGTGACTTTAAGCAGCTGTTTTTTGGATATATGAGGTCAACTTAAATTGGATTATAAAATTTCCGAAACTTATCATCTTTAACATTTTTTTTTTTCTATAATAAAAATAGCCTAAGTTACTCCTTGGTACATCAGCTATCTGCCAGTGAAAGTCCCGTCAAAATCGGTGCAGCCATTACAGAGATTAGCCGGAACAAACAGACAGACAGACAAAAATTGTAAAAAATGTTGTTTTGGTATATGTACCGTGTATACGTCTGAATGCACTTAGTAAAAAGCGGTTATTTTAATATTACAAACAAACCCTCCAATTTTATTTATTTGTATAGATTCCACTCAAATAGTGTTATAACGCACTAATTATAAAAATATTATAAAAAAGCTATACTTAGTTGTACATATCGAGGGGTGAAAGGCAAACATTGGTAATGTTTATAAAATGTCGCTTAAACCAATTATCCTTTCAGCCCTCAAAATATTGCATTTTAAATAGCAGTTACAGCATGATTAAGTACATTTTTTAAATCAATTCTACGTAATATCATTAATGTGCAATAATGATGATTATACCTAGTCAGGTCATAAATTCTGTCACATGTTTAATGTAAAATAATTGTAACAAGTTTATTAATTATGTAACCATTCATATACCAAAATGAACTTAACAAAACATAGATTCTTATGACATTAAAGTTTATTCAAAATGACCTCCGTGATTTTGAATACAAGCCTTCAATCTGCGCGGCCAGTTGTCTATCGCAGCACGAACGAGGTCCATGTCAATATCGGCGGCTGCCTTAATCAAGGATGTCTTGAGTGACTCCAAATTGGGATGAGGCTTTGAGCACGCCTTTTCCTCCAAGTGTTGCCATATCTTGTAATCTAACGGATTCAAATCTGGACTGGAGGAGGGCCAGTCTTCGTGCCGGATGAAGTCGATTTCACGCGCCGCCAGCCAGTCTTGTGTGCTCTTCGCTCTATGAGCTGGCGCCGAATCTTGTTGGAATACCCAGTGCCTGTTATTGAACATGGTATGAGAAACAGGTTCCACAAGGTTCGTCAGGACTGTATTTTGATACACAACAGCATTCGTTTTTACACCTTTCTCACAAAAATGTACCTCTGTTAAGCCCCAATAAGAAACTCCCAACCATACCATGAGCGAGGATGGAAAATGACCTCGTTGGACACGCGGAATACGGTTGCTCGCTTCTTCACTACTGTGTGCGTACACCTTATCATTTTGTTTGTTGTAGCTCTCTTCTACGGTAAACATTTTTTCATCCGAAAAAAGAATTTCCCGATATTTTTTTCCCGCGTACCGCTTCAACAAAGCGCGGCATCTCTTCAGTCTCAGGTCCATTAGACGAGCATTCAAACGATGTTCTGTTTTTCTTCGATATGCCCGAAGCCCTAAGTCTTCATTTAACACCCTTTTCACCGTGGTTCTGCTTAACCCCATCTGAAGGGCCAACAGTTTCTGCTTACGTTTGCGATTTCTTTGAATTCGTGCCTTCACAGCTTTTATCACTGCTGGAGTCCTAACAGACCGAGGGCGACCACTTCTTGACCTGTCATCTACACTAGAGTCTTCATTGTATCGTTTGATGGTACGATAAACGAATCTTTTGGTTATATTCAAATTTTTCAGTATGTTAAAAATTTGAATTGGCGCGTAACTGCAACGATGCAACGCAATAACTGCAACACGGTCTTCTTTAAGCGTCCACTCCATATTTAAAAATGAGTAAAATTCTTCTTTCTATACATTTTTATTTTCATGAACAATTCGAAATTCGAATTCAATAAACTTTTTTGTGGCCAGCATTCTAAAAGAAAAGTTTTTACTGTGTGACAATACTTATGACCTGACTAGGTATTATAGTATTTTATTGAAATGATAACTGAATTATACTTTATTTTAAAATATAATGTTTATTTTTATCCTATTTGGATGGATTTCTAAATTTTAATGGAATTCTGGATGAAATCTGGACGTTTTGATTTTCCGAGTGGTTAGCACATCTCGCTTTTATGAACTCTATGTGCAATAATAGTGTATGTCTGTGAATTAAATTATCATCCATATTGAAAATGTATTTAATCTAATCAGTGACGGATTTGCCCAAGGCCCAGGAGGCCCGGGCCAAGGGCGGCCAGATATTAGAGGCAGCCAATCGTGACAAAAAATTCACTAATGATAACAAGAAATAACTCAAAGTACGTAAATATTCTAAAGGCCGCACATTATGTTGGGCCGCAGTGTACCGCATCGTATAACAATAATCTTCTTAAATCACTTATTAAATCTTATCTTCTATGATAATAAACCTGTAATTAAATAATTTTAAATGTTTTATTATCCCTGAAACCTCGGAAAATATTAGAAACTAGCAGATATTATAGTTAACTAAATTTCAGAATCGATTTCCATAAAAGTTGACAAAAAAGTAAATTCATTATGTATACTCAATATGCTGTGATGGGTACTGAGAAAGGGGTGGCTGGTACTTATTACATGGTCTGGGACCTAGGGCGGCCAAGACTGTAAATCCGCCACTGAATCTAATGTGATATTGTAATGAAATTTAAATGTAATAAAGTTTTAAAATAAAATAACTTTAAAAAAATGTTTTATTTACATAATAATGTATATGTAAATAATGGTATTTTTTTTTATTGGAGAGGAACTGCAGACAGGCTGACAGCCCACATAGTAAGCAGTTACCGTCGCCTGGATGTTTGCAATGCTATACGCCGCGAGTAGGCTGTCCCATATGTCCCCTGTTCCCCTAGGGGGGGGTCACTAATACCAGAACAACACAAGGTTATTATGGTGGCATACTATCAATCCAGATGGGCTTGGGTTCTACCACGTAAGTTGTTTTGTCGTCTTACGACGGTCCGACCCCAGCCGCAGGGGTTTTAGTATCTTTACTCTGCCCCTACACGGAGAAAAATAAACTGATTATATTCTGACGTCGGAATGTCTACAAAAGTCACGGGTTCAATTGCCGTCCCACATTTAGGTGTTTATGTACGAGTATAATATTTTATGTATTTACAAAAATTAAGTAATGGACGAGTTTGTCTAGTAACCATAACACAAGTGTTAATCTACTTACTTTGGATCTAGATGGCGTTATATGATTTGCCC
Source organism: Malacosoma neustria (assembly GCA_963693495.1). NCBI lineage: Eukaryota > Metazoa > Arthropoda > Insecta > Lepidoptera > Lasiocampidae > Malacosoma > Malacosoma neustria. The sequence continues at coordinate 2,936,718 of OY856384.1, forward strand.
TAAGTAGTAAGTTTATATTATATAGCTCATGAGAATTGATAATTTGTCTAACACTGTAGGTAAACACCATTCCTGGCATCAAACTTTGCGACAGACTCTAGCCCAAGTACTAGGGGTACTTGTTGAACAGATTTCCTCAGGATGATATCCTTCACCACTAGTACATAGGAATTATTTTTTGCACATTAAGCGATAATAACCAACACACAGTATGTTTTATTCTGATCTAGATTCCTGTTAATTTATAAAAATCTTTGATATAGATATATTTATACTAACTAACCTCACAAACATTATTCTGTCATATAAATTTGAAAGATAAACATGCAGTGGACTGAATAGTGAATCTAAACCATTCTCAAATCCACTTGAACACATGTTAAAGAAAAATTCAGTCATACAAGCACAAGAATTATATATATCAAGATTGAATTCTCACAAAGAACTTAACACAAACTATAAATTGGCTTGCAGGAAGTATAAAATAAAAGAAATATTTCCTCAAAATACTTTATTCCATCACTCGTCTTCCTTAACCACATTTCTCTGTTTTTCCCGAACATATGGAACACTTCCTGGTTTACTATGAGCCCTTTTGTTCCCTTCTTTTCGTTTAATTTTCTCCCTGATAGTCCTGATTTCTTTCTGAGCATTCATTATGTGTTTGGGAACATGTCTGTGACGGGCAATGCGTTTCACTTGCGGGTGACCAGCAAACTTCTCTTTCAATGCCTCTGCATAATTCAATGCAGTTCTTTCACGTGGTTTCAGCTGTGAAGACAATTGAATAATATATTAAAAAAAATTAAACACTGAGTATATATCTCTGTATATTTTTTGTGCCTTGATCTTAGAACTCAATATAGACGTGTAGAAGTTTTGTCCTTTGGTTTCTACCAGACACACCTGAAACCAGTCACTTATGCCAGAACACAACATTATTATGCTGGCATATTTAGGGACCAAAAGTGGTTAGTTAACTAGGGTTGGTTTGTCGCCTTTTATGACAGATCACCCCCAACTGCGAGCATTAGTGCTCTTACTCACACCTGCATGGCGCAAAATACTTTCTTCTCTAAAACTAAAGCTCCAATAGTAATGACACATATTTAAGAAGAAAAGTAAGATACTTACAACACCAAGCTTCTCTGACGCTCGTGCCTTCCACATCCTTATATTCATCTCATCAGAACCAGTCAAGATGTACTTATTATCCAAGGACCACTTAACACATGTCAATCTTTGCATCCGTTTAGTATGGTAGACATCTCTAGAATGGCCTTTATGACTCTCAAATATGCGCACAGTTTTGTCGTAACTACCCGCAACAAATTCTCTACCAGTGGGCGCATAATCTACATCTATTACCGCTGAGGTATGATCCATGTGAATATTGATTGGCTCTTTCAAATTTCTAATGTCAAATGTATACAGACTGCAAAATAAAGTTTAGTTTAGTTAAACTAAATGTAACCTCTAAGTTGTTCTATTGAGTGTTCATTCCTTCTCGGTGGGTGCTTTCCACTATAGAGCTAGAAGTAACCTGTTGAGTCACAACAAAGTTTATCATAACCTCCTCATTGAGAAAAGGAAACCTTTTTTTCTGTCTATGAACTAGTGAATATACATCTTTGAATATTTTTTGCACCTTTTATTGTAGTGGAACGGCAGACAGGCTCATGACTCAATTAACTGGTAGCTAAACCAGTTACTGCTGCTTATGGATGTTGGCGACGCCAGGGGCACGCGTAAGGGAACTATTGCACTTATGCCACAACACATAACAGGCCGACATATTTAGAGACTGGGGTTAGTTGCTATCCAGTCAGGTTAGTTGCTATCCAGTCAGGTCAGGAGCCCTAGTCATCTAGCTGGTGTCAGGGATCAGTACCCCTCCTCCACCACTGCATGGAAAGATTATTTCTTACAATAATTTTATCTTGTTTGAATCTGAAGTGGAGCTTGAGGTAAGGTTGGAGTGTACACCTTATTGCTTTTACTTGGCTTACTGTTGGTATGTAGATCAAGTTGAATCCTAAAGATCAATTTACTTATATAGGCAAAGAGATATAACAAAATGAATGGAATGTAGATAAATTTAAATTCTATAGGAGTTCAGGACTTAAACCACCAAATGCAGAAGGAATAGTCAAATTCAGAGTTTAAAATCTATGAAACCTAAACTAGATTAACCTAGCCTAGGATTTTCCAGTACTGTAGAAAATCTTATAAAACCTGTACCTCTCATCAATAAATAGATATATCAAGGTATCAACATAAAACAGAGTACAGATGTAAAAACTTAAGCAAATAATATGAATAGGTTTCCAAAATTATTCTTACTTATAATCCTCATTAGCTGCAGTGAATATAAATGCTTCCATAGGATTCCAAGAGACTGCATTTGACCTGTGCGATAAAACAACTTTTCTAAGTGGCCCTGATTCTCTATAATCATAGAGAATTACACTGTTGTCACTTGCACATGATGCGAGTAAATTGTGCTCCACCTGAAATCATGCAGATCATATATCGAATGTAATCTACATCTAAATGCCTTCTAGTAACAAATAGTCACAGAAATAACATTATAATTATGTTTTTTTTTACATATATAACTCATATGGTGTGATCGTTATCTTTCTACCAAAGACTGCCCACCATTGGCTAAGCTTTATCCCCATTTCCTGAAGCCTTTTCTTTCTTGTGCAAAATGGTTCTTAAGAACATTCATATTAGGTATTAATTAGAATGAACCAATTTGGAATGAGCTGCTGACTGAGGTTTTCCCATCACAGTACCATGTGGTGTTTTTACAAAAAGGTTTTATAAAATTTCTAGCCAGTAGCAGGTTGGTAATGCCTCTGATGCTGTAAACATTCATAGGCAGTGGTGACCACCTGCTTTAGAGTGGTTTATTTGCCTGACTGTTAAAAAAATAATAATTGATCAAATAGTTCACAGCTAAAGCTATCTTTTTTCTTGAGCCTCCTTGCTCAATAATATATGATAAGGAAGAGTCACTATGAGGCATTGACATATATAAAACATTGAAGTTGTCTTGAGAATATCCTCAAACATGGAACCTATGCTCCAAAGTGCAATATTTGAATAGAACTGGGATTAGATATAATGATGATAAATATGACAAATCAATAAGTTGAAAAACAATCAACAGAACTTATTGATAGTACTATGATCATGTAAATATGTTATATGCACCCTAAGTATGCACCTCATAAGCATCCCTTCCTCATGGTTGAAAATTTGTTGCCTAGCATTTTACATGGCCACGGAGTATTGTCCAAAAATTCTAAAGAACTTTTTTTTTCTATCAAGTAATTACATATATCATAAAAAAAAATTGTCCATGCGCCTCTTTGTTATGTCGCCTAGATATGTGCCTAAATTGCCTTTAAGTTAAGAAATATAAATTATTATAAAAAAACATTTACCTGATTAAATGAAACATGATTAAGGCTGTCAACTCCCCATTTGAAGACTTTAATAGGCTCATTCCTAGTATTCTCCCACAATTGACAATGTTCACCACATGTAGCAAATACTGGCTTAAACCTATGATGGGTCACACCTGTTACTACAGACATACTAAGCAAAGTGTTAACCGGCTCCTCATCTTCTTCGTTCAACACTTCTGATTTCCAACTCTTTATCGTTTTGTCATCGCCAACACTCGTGAATGTGTCACCCTTTGGCGTGTAACATATTGCTCGAACCCAACCCTCATGTGCTACAAAACTTCTTAAACATTTTCTGACAGAAAGGTCCCATAAACGAATTTCACCGTCAAATGCACCACTAGCGAGCACTGCTAATCTACTTGGATGCTTAGCCATGCTAGAAACTCCATCACGATGTCCATCTAAGCTGCCGATAAATGGTTTAGCGAAAACTCTTTCCAATTTAACAGCATTTAGAGCTCTGACGTATTCACGGGGTGCTTCCATGGGATGCAAGCTTGGATTATAATTTCTGGGCACTGAAAAGGAATTAAGCCTTAGAAATAAGTCTGCGTATAGGCAAAACAATGAAACACTAGAACATAGAACTGGGTACATTACTTACTTTTGTGAATATCTCGCTTTGTGGCACGTAAATAGTCATCCGGATTCCGACTGATAACTTTTATTTTAACTTTAGACATTGTAAATATACTTTAGATAAGGTTAGAGAAATATTTTTGTTGCAAGTTGCAATGTAACTTTGTAAGTAATTATAACCTCGCTATAATTGTTATGATATGTGAAATTGTGAATGATAAGAATAAGATGTACACGTGACACTTGACAGTGATAAATGTGACAATAATCAGAAACAGTGACAACCATGGACCTAAGTGACAAAATGTTATTTAACCAGTGTTGCCAGATGGCCATGTGAATGTCCCCCAACTTTTTTCGAAAGTCCCCGAAAATAAGCTCTTTGGAAAAAAACCCCCAGAACAGTTTTACTTATTTTAGGAGAAATATAAAAGCAAAAGTAGCTAGATATATCTATAAGAATTATCATTCATTATTGTTTACCTCATTTTTAGAGTTAATTCAAATATAAAATGAAATGCCGCTTAAGCTCAAGTGACAGATGTACAAAACACCGACTAAACCTGCTCTGCTACTACTTCCTACAGAAGGCGGCAGAGCAGAAAGCCAGACAGACAATGAAACAACTGATATGGCTCACCCAAACTCTAGTTACTTTACTCGTCTTATTTAACCAACACCAATACTCAATTAGTTAGTGCATTCCAGTGAATTATGATTCTACCACCACCCATCGGCCAACATCAATACCCATTCACACAATAATCAAATCACAAAAGAAATGCAAACGTAGTTTTTAATTTGCCTCCACCAACTTCATCTTTACCTAAGTAACTTTTTGATAGGGCATGGTATATCTTTATTTTATAAACATATGATGGACTGTCCATCATGAACAGGACGATGTTTCTAAATAAAATGTTAATGTACTGAGTAAGTACATATATGAATACTCGTAGTATGTCTAAACAGGGACACTATTATTTTTTGAAATATTCTGAAGTTCATTAATTACGATTACTTATATTTCATTCCAAGTAGAGTTTCTATAATAACAACCTGGTACTCTACAGAACCTCTCCCAAAGCATGCCACTGAGCCCGATCTTCGGCTCTTCCATCCACTCCCTGCCAGCTGCCTTTCGAAGAACATATGTACCTACTTATGGTAAAATACGATACTAATACCTACGATAATATGTAAAAACATTGTTTACTAACCTGAAAATACCGCTTCGTCTTCCCATTTTTTCCAGTATGTTCTGACATATGACTTGTTAGATTTCGACATTTTGCTTGCACTTTAAACAATTCGTAAGAAGAAAACTTGGAAAATTAAATAAACGACACGACATCAAAATCAACCAACAACAAGAAACAGTCACAAACCATTAACAACCCAACACGAACGAAATAACGAAACTCATAAGCACTCTCGCCTCTTGATATAATATCGCATCGGTAATCGTCAATCGGCAACATGAGTAAAAGGACAGAGACGGCATAGTAACGAACGAACGAATGAATTGAATTATTAATGAACGATTGAATTGAAGTTATCTATACAAATAAATAAAATTGGAGTGTCTGTTTGTAATATTAAAATAACCACTTTTTACTAAGTGCATTCGGATGTATACACGGTACATATACCAAAACAACATTTTTTACAATTTTTGTCTGTCTGTCTGTCTGTCGGTCTGTCTGTCTGTTTGTTCCGGCTAATCTCTGAAATGGCTGCACTGATTTTGACGGGACTTTCACTGGCAGATAGCTGATGTAACAAGGAGTAACTTAACTATTTTTATTTTAGAAAATAAAAATAGTTTTTGTTAAAAATGATAAGTTTCGGAAATTGTATTTTCCAATTTAAGTTGACCTCAGATTTATATCATCAATCATATGAAATAGGGTTCAGCTTAGGCTGGACATTGTAGGTTTTATTTCTAAAACCATAAGATTTATCAAAAAAATACTGCCCAAAGTCACTATTCCACGCGGACGGAGTCGCGGGCACAGGTAGTGTATAAATAAACATATAATTAAATAATTAATTATAAGATAAAAATATATCGTATTATATAATAATTGTAGTGATGGTAATTGTGTCTGCGGATGAATTATTGGTACTTAAAAAACCTCCAAAATTTCTCCCAACTTAATTTTTCCCCCCGTAGGTTCCCCTAAAGAATTCACCCCCGAATCTCCCACCCAAAGTCGAAAAAACCCGAGTTTGCAGGGCATCTCCCCCATCTGGCAACGCTGTATTAACCAATCATGACAGGTTTTTGTTTATTTTATAAAAGTAGTCTCACCCAGAAACTATAGTTAGTAAAAATTAATTTAAATTATTAATTCTTTTTTACTGTGATACTGGTTAAATCAATTCCAGAACACTACAAAAACGTCGAAGTCAAGAATAAAGTAAAACGATTGATAGTGTTAAATTTTTTTGTTGTTCTTCGATTTATTGAATACATTAAAATTTTGAAAATTTTTGAATTATTACCTGTAGGATTTTTATATCGTGATAAAAATGTCTTAAAAATATTAATAATTCTGTAGATGTAGTGTAGTCGAAGAGTAGAGAAGAAATCATAGTTATTTTGGAGTAAAATAAATAAAAACAGTGGTTTAACTTCATTAAGTGAGTGAATATTTTGATATCTAACTTAAAATTTATAAGTTCAAATGTAACACTGCATGTTTTACTAATATATATTTCATGTTTCAATATTACCTTGTGGTTAGTAATAAATATTATTAATCTACAATGTAATTGATCATTTATACTAATAAATAATGTTACATTTTCTCCACTATTTTATATAATGTGAAAATATAAAATATTGATTTATGAAATCTGCTTCTATTGTAAGTGTGTAAAAATATATAATGATAACTTTCCATAATGTCCTAATGCAGGAGCAGGGTTTCCTGAAAAATATTTAAAAGAAGCCCTGATTCACTAATGTCTGGGGTTGGAATAAAAAAAATATTTATACCCTGTGATATGATGTGGATCCTTGAATTATCGTTATAATAAATATGTATGGGCAAATAATCTAAATAATATATATTTTTAGTATATATTTTAATTAGAATGATTCACAATCTGACAGTCCGGCTTCGTGGAAGGTGGCCCATGTTCACCCTATTCCCAAAAAGGGTGACCGAACGGACCCGTCCAACTACAGGCCTATAGCAATAACTTCTTTGCTCTCAAAGGTGATGGAGCGGATTGTCAATGCACAACTCTTGGGTTACCTGGAGGATTCCCAGCTGCTAAATGATCGCCAATATGGTTTTCGACATGGTCGTTCTCCTAGGGATCTCTTGGTTTACCTAACCCACCATTGGGCTGAAGCCGTTGAGAGCAAAGGAGAAGCCCTGGCTGTTAGCCTAGACATCGCTAAGGCCTTCGATCGGGTCTGGCATAGGGCTCTTCTTGCGAAGCCTCCATCTTACGGGATACCTGGGAGGCTTTGCACCTGGCTATCCAGCTTTCTCGCTGGGCACAGTATTAAGGTCGTTGTTGACGGTTGCTGCTCCAGTGTGAAGCCTATTAATGCTGGTGTGCCCCGGGGTTGTGTGCTGTCGCCGACGCTATTTATTCTGCATATCAATGACATGTTATCTATAGGTGCCTTTCATTGCTATGCAGATGATAGCACCGGCGATGCACGGTACACTGGTCGTGTAAACCTCTCTCCTGCGGTTTTGGAAGAAAGTCGGGTCAGACTTGTGTCTGAAGTAGAGAACTCTCTAGAAAAACTCTCTGAATGGAGACGACAAAACCTTGTCCAGTTTAACCCCTCGAAGACGCAAGTCTGCATATTCTCTGCCAAGAAAACCCCATTCGCACCTGCGCCACAGTTCCAAGGAACCTCTCTTTCCATCGCAAGCAGTATTGGGATCCTTGGTGTCGACATCACGAATGATGTGCAGTTTAGGGGACAATTGGAGGGTAAAGCTAAGCTTGCCTCCAAAAAGCTTGGTGTGCTAAACTGTTCCAAGCAGTACTTCAGTCCAAAGCAACGGCTTGTGCTATACAAAGCACAGGTCAGACTGCATATGGAGTACTGCTCACATTTTTGGGCTGGAGCACCCGCCTGTCAACGGCGAGCAGTTCGTGTTGTCGACAATCCCATACTCACAGACGGTCTAGACACGGTTGGACTTCGGAGAGACTTTGTGTCTCTTTGCGTATTCTACCGTCTGTATAACGGGGAGTGTTCTGAGGAGCTATTTAGAATGGTGCCCTCGTCGTCTTTCTACCACCGCACTGCCCGCCATCGGCTGGATGTTCATCCCCATTTCTTGGAGCCTCTTCTTTCTTGTACGAAACGGTTTTCAAGAACGTTAATGTTGCGTAAAAAAAGCATTATAAAATTTCTTCGAGAATGGCAGCACGTTGGTAATGCCTTTGGTGTTGTCCATAGGCGACGGTGACCACCTGCCAGGGTGGGCTGTTTGCCTGTCTGCTGAACTCTCGCAATAAAAAAAAATAAAAAGTCATAGGCTCAGAACTAGGCACTGATCAGTCCTATGATGTTACATATTATATCCAGATGTTCTCCATTACCACAACAACATATTACACATATGGAATTGTTCTTATAAAGTTAATAATGACAAAACTAACTATAACCTTTATTAGGACTCCAAAATTACCACCATTAGTGGACTGACTATGTTTGTTTGCACATCATAGATATTTGATATGTTAGGGTTGAGTGTGGCTGAATTAACACAATTACAATATGAAATATTTATCTAGTATCTATTAGTTATATTAAATATTACAAACATTTTTACTTTCAAATTAAGCATTTTTTCTATCTCAACATTAATACCACCCTATATGATGATATTAAAAATGATTACAAAAATTAGTAAGCAGTAATTTTTAGTCATATTGAAAAAGTTAAAATTTTAATATCTAAGAACCACCAGTATGTACATATTAAGACTTATATGTACATGTGATACCATAATATCACACTAACCTAAAATCATTTAAGTTTCTGTGGTAACTTACAGTGATGGAAGGGATTTTTGTCAACATAGAGTTGCAAACAATGGAATGAACTTGAATTACGGTAGAGATTTAGCGTCAGATACATACAAGTTTCTTGAACTCCTTTTAGATCCACCTACCAAATTAAGCACCTAATGTATGTGTCAAATTGTCTGCAATGCAAATTATGTCTTGTTCTGTGGATTACATCAATCAGGAACAGTTTTCCGGGCGATCAGAATGAAAGAGATATAAAGAAGAACCATGGCCTATAATAATAGAAAAAGTGGGCGACAAAACATCAATATAAATCCAGCAATGAGCGGGTCGAAAGCTTGACCTATGTTATCGATTCCACCAAGATTCATAATTAGATGAACAGACTAATGCTACTGATATAGTTCACACATGACTATTCCTCACAGCATTTGCCCAAATATCCCTGCGATGTTGACTACATGTTTGCACAATACACATAACACTATCTAGTCTCTAAGTAATTAGCATGTCACTTGTATTATTTACTATACAACTGATATAATTATTACACAAATACTTTTGTATTTACAAAATACATATTTAACATAAACACCCAGACGTGAGACGGGAATCAAACTCGTGACATTCGTAAGCGTACTGAAGTGTGTTAGCATTACACATTACACCACGGAGTTAGTAAAAATCAGAATAGGATGCAGTAATTCTTTTGCCAATATTACAGCAAAAAGTTGAATTAAATTCATCCTTTCCGGTATGCGATGTCAATACATGTCGACAGTACACCTACTCCAATCCTTTAATTTCTACGCCATCTCCAAGTATATTTCAAGGCCTTATTCACTTCCGTCAAGAAGTGTCTTCTTGAGCAATCTTACATGAGTTAATTCATATTCACGGAATGACCAGAAAGTCGGTAATGCTGTAACATACAACTACGACCCACAGACTTATAATACAAACGCCGGTGCACGTCGTGTTAACCCGCGTAGCGTACAAAAGTAACCTTGAGTTGTGTTCCGGCATTAGTGACCCAAGTTCCTGTACCCTTATGGGACAGCAGCGTGTTCGCAATGCCACTGGCGTTGCAAACACCCAAAGGCGATGGTAACTGCTAAATTCTAAGCGGGCCGTCAGCATGTATGCTGTCCTACAGCAATAAAAAAATATTTTATTCTCAATAGAAATCTGATGGAATAAGAACATCTACTGCCTGTATAACGGTGAATGTTCTGAGGAATTGTTTCAAATGTTACCTGCGTCCACTTTCTATCACCAAACTGCTCGCCATCGGCTGGGCGTTCATTCTCACTATCTGGAACCTCTACTGTCGTGCACGCAAAGGTTCTCTATGACATTTATTTTGCGCACAGTGAGGATGTGGAATGGGCTTCCAGCCAAAGTTTTTCCGCCGCACTACGACATGGGGTATTTCAAAAAGGACGTCATAAAATTTATCCGCGGACGGCAGCGTGTTGGCGGCGCCCCTTGCAGACATCCATAGGCGACGGTGACTGTTTATTTTTAAGTGGGCTATCAGCCAGTCTGTTGTTCTACAGGAATAAACAATATAAATTGTTTCATACAACCTTTTAATAATTAGGTATACGTCGTCCAACTAGGACAGTACTGGCGTTGCGAGAAGCATATAAATCAAGGGACTCGGACATTGTTCCCAATTTATAATGATCTCTAGTAACCCACTTAAATTATTTTATTGATAAAAACTTCATTGCTTTTCATGGTTTGTAGCCGCGGCTTCGCTACACGCGATTTATCCATTACAAGATGCGACACGTGTCTTTTTTTTTTATTGCTGTAGAATAGCAGACAGGCTGACGGCCCGCTTAGAATTTAGCAGTTACCGTCGCCTATGGGTGTTTGCAACGCCAGTGGCATCGCGAACACGCTGCTGTCCCATAAGGGTACAGGAACTTGGGTCACTAATGCCGGAACACAACACAAGGTTATTATGGCGGCATACTTAAGACCGAAGGTGGTCGCCATCCAGACGGGCTTGAGGCCCTACCACGTAGCTAGGGTGGGTTGTTTTGTCGGCTTTTACGACAGGCCGACCCCGGCCGCAGAGGTTAGTATTCTTTCTCCGCCCCTGCACTGATAAAAACGGCCTTAGAGCGATTCCCCTGCTAATTGGAATTTTCTTTTTACAAAATATCTAAGTGTTATATATGAAGTAATAAAATCAACATTCTGTCGAAGTTAAAAGCTAACAAGCTCTAACGGAAATTATTTTTATTTGAAACAAACACGTAATATATTAAAGGTTCATATATGAATAGAGTGTTGATGGAAGTGTTTTCTTTTTAAACAAAAACCTATAATTATCGTTTTTAGTTAATAATTATAGTTTACTGACGTGTCTTCATAGCTATTGTTTAATTAAGTTTAGCCAGAGTTTATTTTAGTATAAAATATGTTTAAATATTGCTAATGCTTAATTACTTTGAAAAACCATAAAATATAAATGAACATAATAATATAAACAACTAATTATAATATTTCCAACAGAGCCTATTTCACTTACTATTATATTTCGTATATACCTAATCAAACCTAGTACTGTTTAAAAAACCCCATTCTTAACCCATGCATTTCTTGGCCTCGTTTCTTTTCCCATATCAATATAGGTATCTTTCGAGAACGGCAGTATGTCGGCAATGCTTCTGCCATCGCAAATCATACACTTTTTATTTGTGTCGCCACATCGTTCTTTCTGGAAATAATAATATTTTATCCTGTTAAAATAATAGCAATGATATCACCGTGCCGCGTGGGTACACGATATCTCCCTTGACATCCCAATTACTTACAATATTAGTTTTAACTTTCAAAGCGGTTTAGGATGCATTTATTTATATAGTCCCAAAATCGTCGATGTGGGTAGAAGAAGGAATAATGCTCTATGAAAATAATAAGAAATTTCTCTGGAATGTAAAGCATTCAGACGAAATTTTGGTTTTTAGTATCAGCAAGTCTTCAATTAGATAAATGAAGTTATGCATGCGTGATGAATAAAATGAGTGTTTAATAAAACTTTTTCATTGAATTTAAATTCGAAAAGGATGTTAAATGCTATATTGTTTAGAACTGTTGGCACAATAGATGTTAATTTGATTAAAAATCATTCACCCATATGAGCAATAATGTCGCTTGTCACGTAGTTAGCTTTGTTAAAGCGTCTAAGACAGTCATTTCAAATTTGATTGGCTACGTATACTTAGTGTGTCCATTAATTTCTGATACTTTCTGATCTCTGGAAATAATAGCAACTTAAACCTTTGTTTATTACATTTAACTGACAAATAACAAGATTATAACAGTTCTCCTTAATCAGTTTGTGATCTGATGCTGAAATTTTAACATGGAACGAAGAGCGGTCATTAAATTCAACACAAAACTTAGTAAAAGTTCATCAGACATATTGGAACGAAGTTCCTTATCGCGCGTTGTGAAAGGGGGCTAGACGGAAAAAATTCTCACGAAAAGTTGTAACGACACTTTGCTATAGTAAGCTGTGCGGCGTGCGCATGTTTCTCTGTCTCTCTCTCTCTCTCTCTCTCTCTTATAGAAAGCAAGCCAGATATTTTCATTTCTATTTCGCATTGAACAGTGTGGTGTCGCGACGATTATTTTTGTTGAGTGTATACAGGTTTTTTGTACGTAATAAATAATAAAAAATAATAATAATGAATCCTGACAGTGTTTCTGCACAAGTTCCGGATATTGCTGATGGAGTTAGGTTAGTTACTGATTAAATTTATATTACATTATATTTGTTAATAATAAAAAATATTATAACTTAAAAAAATAAAATTTTATTACAATTCCTTCACTAATTAATCGAAAGGAACTTCGTTCCATCCTGGTGTCCCTTGACACCTCTCAAGTTTTTATATTAAATTTATATAAGTTTAATATACATATATAAATCACTTTAAAAGAAATTGTTTCTTATAAAATTTTATATGAGAATGTTTTTACTCCATATCTCCGAGTTTAACTTTATGCACATAGCAGATATTGGTTTGACAACGACAATGTAATTTTACAAATAACAGTTAATCATCTAATAGACCTATCCCAGCAATATATGCTTCGAGCTTTATTTTTGCTTCAATCTTTTATCAAACTTGTCAATTGTGACTGATTGTCTAAGAGCTTTTTTAGATAAGGTCAGCGGCTTGTTGCTAGCTTCTGAATTGAATGGCAGTATTTTGTACGTTGACCCGCGGGCGGCTGCGCAGGCGCGCGCGACGTGTGTGATTAAACAATAATTATTTTTTTGTGTTTTTTTATTAATCATAGATAATTTTTAAGATATATTTGTGTTTTATAAAATTGCCGAGACAACCAGACATAAAGTTATTTAAAGTTTTGGCAACTTAATTGATTTGTTCCTAATTTGATATCACTATTTAGAGCAGTCGCGATTGTTCTCTGGATTTCTGGAATTGGAAGTGATGTGAGTACTGTTTCATATATTTTATGTCTAGTTTATCATACATTCGATATGAAGTTATAACTATTCGACTAGTATATCAATGTATACTTCCGGAATATTCCTAAATCCATCTAGATGGAGTATTTCGAAGTGTTTTTTTTTTTCAATATTCTTTAACATAATGAAATATTTGAGGAGCGTCGGAACAAAAACCGATAAATCACATTTGTGTTTTTTGTGGGAAAATGTAAAAATATGGCCTAGTTCATGGTTTTCTAATTTAGAGTTAAACGAAATCTGAAAAATGAAGATCCATTTTTTTTGTCGTGATATGTTACTCGTGACTCCTTTTTAATCATCCAAACTGACAGTAAAACAAAAAAGTAAATAACCGGCGACTTAATGTACATGTTAAAAGATTTAAAAGTACTGTTTAAAAAAAACTTCTTTTAGGAGATGGCATGGCACGTGCATTTTGCCAATGTCATGGAGGAAAATTTAATTCACATCTAAAAAAGGATTCATGCACTTAATCGGTAACGAATAAATGCCGGACTGTGTACTTGTATAGTTTTGTAAATATACACAAAGGCTCGGGTGAGGGACTGAAGCCGTGACCCCCAGAGGTTCCAGCGTGCGAACGCCGTTGCACCTTGATGATGTACATAATCTTATTACTTATCTTAATCTTGATAATTTTAAAGTTCCCTTATTCTCAATATTTTTCTCATAAAGTGTAAACGTCACTTTATTTATTCTAAAATGTGACCGTTAGGGACTTTTGTTGGTACACGATTTTTAAAAGGTTAATGACCATGAACCACTCATTTCGAAAAGGTTTTGTGAGAAAATCAACAGTAATAAAACAAGGTTTCTGCCACAAAGCTGAATCGATGTTATGTAGTCATTTATAATCTATATAAATAAAATGATCTGTATGATAATATAAATAAATAAAATTTGGTCTGCAGTTGTGCGCGCATCACGGCAAAACTACTGGATATATTTCAGTTAAATTTTATTTTATAGATACTTAGTCCTTACCAATGTATATATATTGTGATATCTTTATAATTATTATTCATATAAATATACATATGTATTTAAAGTTTTCAGTGATGTGTGTTTTCTTGCCGCGGAGAAGTGAGGCAAGCGGTGTAGCGCGCATGCCTATAAAAACTTCTCATATTTTTTGATTTACTTTCGCCTCATCATTCATCTCAAGCTCCAAATCAACCGCAAGTCAGACATTTTAATGGCTGCCGACGTATTAGGTGAAGTTTTAGGTACATTTTAAAATATCCTCACATCAGCCTTCGAGCTTATTTAAAAGAGGGTAACATATATCTCAGATGTAATGCGACTGATTTAAGAAAATATATCTTTAGTGAATAAAAATAATCAGATTTTGTAGTCGCAGCGATGATATTCTTCTATCCTCGTCCAGCCTCAATCGGCAAGTTTACAGGTCATCGATCTATCGATCGACATGATTAATGTATAAAAATTTATTTGTGTAGTAGTTAATTAGTATATTACTCCAAAGTCACGTCTGTCGTAGACTTCGTTTAGAAAAACTTAGTGTAGGATATTATTGTCTGATTGATTATATCGATAGCTTGTTTGTCAGTCGAGGAATTCGATGAGGAGAATTTTGTTTAACACATGTAATTTTGTTCTATATTCAAATCTAAGTTTATCTTCTTCTCCCGTTCATATCCGATCCCGATCATATTTCCGATCCATATCACATGCATATCATGTGGTAATAATAATTTCTCAGTTTGCTTCGATTGCGTCACGTGTTCTAGCACGCTGCTACAGTCGGTTTCTACTTTTCTATTGAGTCTCTCTCATTTTGATCTGGTTGTAACAAGTTACGTCTTCACCGTTGTTTGCTAATGTGGTAGGATTAAGAATATATTGTGATAATATATCAACTTGGTAAATTGTCACAACGTGAGCCGTCTGTGAGTTTCACCGTATAGCTTCAAGCGGAAGAACAGCGCCGGTTATAGCTAGCTGGCACAATACTGAGCTTGGATCCGAATTTGGGAAATACTCAATGTATTATCAGTTTAATGTATATAATTATAACTATTATAATGTCCTAAACAAAACATTTCTTTCTTTCGATTTAAGCTTCCCGTACTTCGTTAGAATGATTATATTCGAGAAAAGTCCGTGCGACACGTATCAGTGCCAATGATACCATTTTTTGCCTCTGGGGTCACATAGGGTGTACGTGAGGTTACCATAATCGCAGTTTTTACATTAAAAACATTGTTAGTGTATAATTTTAAGATTAATTATCTTATGAATGATAAGCTTGAAAAAAATGGCATGGTTACCTAATTTACTGTGTACAGTGTCATACATAAATGTATAGTAATTTAGCCTTCTATCAACAGCCCTCAGACATATCTTCTTCTTCTTCTTAGTCGATTCACTCTTTACAGAGCGGTCGTGATCAACTGGTAGTACTATTAGAGGCAGATATTGTTCGCTGTATGATTTTACGCCATTTCTCGCGATTCAGAGACATTCTGGAGCACTCATGCAAAGGCCCGCCCACAGCCGATTTGACCTGGTCGGTCCATTGCATGGGTGATCTTCCACGTGATCTGGTCCCCTCCACTTTGCCCTGGACAACGAGACGCTCTATGGAGTCATTGTTTCGCCTTGAAATATATATATATATATATATATATATATATATATATATATATATATATATATATATATATATATATATATATATATATATATATACATTTGGCATTTATCTTCTTATTGCTCTTATCCCACATTATATAGGATCAGTAATACATGTTCTGCTCCTCCATCCGCCTCGGTTAGCCATTACTATTTTTCGCCATATCATATTTTACATAATATGCTTAACTTGCCTCTGTTAGCCATCATCTTTTTTTTTTATTGCTGTAGGACAGCAGACAGGCTGACAGCCCGCTTAGAATTTAGCAGTTACCGTCGCCTATGGGTGTTTGCAACGCCAGTGGCATCACGAACACGCTGCTGTCCCATAAGAGTACAGGAACTTGGGTCACTAATGCCGGAACACAACACAAGGTTATTATGGCGGCATACTTAAGACCAAAGGTGGTCGCCATCCAGACGGGCTTGAGGCCCTACCACGTGGCTAGGGTGGGTTGTTTTGTCGCCTTCTACGACAGGTTGACCCCGGCCGCAGAGGTTAGTATTCTTTCTCGGCTCCTGCACGGTAAAAATTCATCATCTCATTAATCACAGAGCTATTTTCAGTATGTCTTTTTTTATCCAGCCCCTAATTTCTGGTATTGTCCTTGCAACGTTAGTCCATTGAAATGTTACATTTTTAGGCCTTGACGTGCGTTTTTCAGAGAATGCAATTTTAACTTTTTGATGTATAGGGGGAGTTAGTTTACGCTTAAGTTCAAGTTTGTGGGGGCCGCCATCTTAGAAAAAGGGGTGCAAAGGGTTTTCGCGCTGTATCTCGTAAACTAGCAAGCGTACAGAAAATTTTATAAGACATTATTTGTAGCAAATTAAATTGTCTACAACTTTAATTCTATTATTTTTTATCGTAAAATGGAAAATAAAAAAGTTATAAACAAAAATAACTGAAATTTTTTGAACAAATTATCTTTTGGGTGTTATAATGTTTTATCTGGTCATTTTACAATAAAATGACATCAGAGCAATCTTATAGAATGTTTTAAAACAAATAATTTCTACTACAGATTCGTTTAATTTCATTAATTTATCTGGGTTTTACAGCGCTCCGAAGTTGACCAGGTTCTTGAATTGCAGTTCTCCGTGCAGGGGCGGAGAAAGAATACTAACCTCTGTGGCCGGGGTCGGCCTGTCGTAAAAGGCGACGCAACAACCCACCCTAGCTACGTGGTAGGGCCTCAAGCCCGTTTGGATGGCGACCACCTTTGGTCTTGAGTATGCCGCCATAATAACCTTGTGTTGTGTACCGACATTAGTGACCCAAGTTCATGTACCCTTATGGGACAGCGGCGTGTTCGCGATGCGACTGACGTTGCAAACACTTATAGACGACGGTAACTGCTAAATTCTAAGTGGGCCGTCAGCCGGTCTGCTGTCCTACGGCAATAAAAAATGCAATTTATGCAAACGCATTACTCGGGTAAAATAATGCGAAACGGACTTGTCGGACGTGTCAAAAAATGTTTAAAAATAATATATAAAATTCGTCCGTACCCTCGTAATTCGGGTCTCTTTATTGGCCTTAGGTAAATTGGCAGCGGTGCCGTAAGCAGTCATCGCCCTGCCGGACACGTCGGTCACAATCAAATATTTATAACTATAAATAATATAGTACGTTACTGCGGATGCGCTTATGTAATTTTAATTTGCATAATATCTTCACTGGACCGTGATTAATGAGATTTTATTCTGATATATTTGAGCAGAAATGTTTTTAAAGTCACACAAATGCGTGTAGGTTTTAATTTTATCTTAAATTAATTAAATTACACATTATTTCAAAAGACGTTTGGGTGGTGATTGCTAGCAGACCTCTTCTGAATGAGTCGGGGAATGATCAGGAAATATAAGCATGTGGGATAGATGACGCATTAATAATGAAGTTAATTTCCTGCACGAGGTGTAGTATATAAAGTCCTGTATCACATCATCTTATCTGTGCAGGGGCGAAGAAAGAATACTAACCTCTGCGGCCGGGGTCGGCCTGTCGTAAAAGGCGACAAAACAACCCACCCTAGCTACGTGGTAGGGCCTCAAGCCCGTCTGGATGGCGACCACCTTCGGTCTTAAGTATGCCGCCATAATAACCTTGTGTTGTGTTCCGGCATTAGTGATCCAAGTTCCTGTACCTTTATGGGACAGCAGCATGTTCGCGATGCCACTGGCTTTGCAAACACCAATAGGCGATGGTAACTGCTAAATTCTAAGCGGGCCGACAGCCTGTCTACTGTCTCACAGCAATAAAAAAAATCACAGTGTCTGTCCCAATATAAATAACATATATAATAGATATAACACAGCTAGACTAGAGAAATTATCTGGTTATGAAAATGGTGGTATGCACACGACAGCATAACACTTCGTTCGCAATTTACTGAAACAAATAAATATTTATATTAAACTAAACATATCACTTTTACTATACTAAAGGCTAGGGACACTGAACACACCTTAAAATTTTATATAACTAGTTTATAATAATACTAGCTGACCCGGCAAACTTCTTTCTGCTATATAAATTGGATAGAATTTCCGTAAAACTTAGTAAGTGCATTAATTTTGATTTTTTTTTCTACATCACGAAATGAGTAAGTATGCTAAATTTCAAGTCAATTGGGCGAAGACAATTCCGAAACTCCAAAACTAGAGACCGGTTTTAAAATCCAGTAATATGAATATATTTTGTTAGCATATACTTAGGCTATATTTTCTAGCCAAATGATTCTGAGACGGGTGTTACTTTTGTATAATTTACGTCATAATGTCGTTTTATTTAAATTTTTCCTTAATTTCGATATTTTTCGCCAGAGATTAAAATGTTTTATCACTGAAGCATTTAATTCGAATAATAGTGTTTTCACAAATCTAGTCTCAAACTAAGTAGCATAGCATTTGTTATGGGTTAGACTAATGTACTACATATATACTTTGGTAAATAAAAACCCAAACGCGGCACAGGAATTGAACCCATGACCTCCGCAAGCGTACCGACGTGCGTTACCGTTATGTCGCGGAGGTTGTCAAAGAAGGACAAAATCTAACAGCAATTTTTTTTTATTGTTGAGCTATAGCAGACAGGCGGACGGCCCATTTAATAATAAGCAATTACCGTCGCCTATGGATGTTTGCGACGCTAGGGGCACCGCGATCACGCTGCTCTCCGCATATAGGTAGAGGAACCTGGGTCGAGGAACGTTATGACGGCATACTTATACACCAGCGGTGGTTGCCATCCAGACGGGCTTGGGGCCTTACCACCTAGGCCGCAGGGGTTAGTTTACTCCGCCCCTGCACAGAGAAAAATAATGCAATATTAACGAGAACACCATATACTTTGATGCTTATAATGCAGTGATATTCTCATTGAAGTCTTAAAATTGACTTTCTTTCCAGCTAGTCAAAGAAATGGTTCCTAAAATGAAGTTACGGCATATATGTTGCTTCTTACTTCTGTTAAATTTACTATCGTGGACCAGTGCAGAAGTGTTCACGGCAATATCAGACGTGGAACCACTGTTGGAAACTCACAAGAGGATCATAGATGATTTGGACGATTACATCAACAAAGAAGAGAAGAGGTTAAAGACTTTAAAAAAGTAAGAATGGTCATTTTATTGTAAATATTCATTGTGTAATACTGGACAATAGATTCACATGGAAACAAACATCGATGTGGGGTTGTAATTTTACGTCGCATGAATTATAATTTTATTTATAACTAGCTGTGCCCGCGACTCCGTCCGCGTGAAATAGTGACTTTGGGCAGCATTTTTTAGATATATCTTTTGGTTTATTTTGGATTACAAACCCTATATCTAAACCTTAAAATATAAATAAATAAAATATGCAAACAGTCAGTGTTATCGAATGCAACTGCTACGCCATGCGCCTCCGGAATACGTGCGTTCGAACCTACAAAACCAGCCTAAGCTAAACCCTATTTCATATGATTGATGATATAAATCTGAGGTCCACTGAAATTGAATAACAACCTACAATCCCAGCCTAAGCTGTACCCTATTTCATATGGTTGATGATATAAATCGGAGGTTAAGTTAAATTGGTCATAATTTTTAGCTAAAACTATTTTTGTTTTCAAAAATTAAAGTAACCTAAGTTACTCTTTGTCACATCAGCTATCTACCAGTGAAAGTCCCGTCAAAATCGGTCCAGCCGTTTCAGAGATTAGCTGGAACAAACAGACAGACAAAAATTGTAAAAAATGTTGTTTTGGTATATATACCGTGTTTACATCCAAATGCACTTAGTCAAAAATGGTTATTTTAATATTACAAACAGACCCTCCAATTTTATTTATTTGTATAGACAAATAAGAATTTATCATCATCGTCTATTTAAGAGCGCTTGCTCTTGTCGGTGGAGCATTTTCCAAGTATTGAGTATTGACTCTCTACAAAGCGCCTTTTCCTTGACCTCTTGATACGACACAACATACAGTCTTTCCTTCAGTTCTCCCTTCGATGATGGTTTTGATTAGATCGTCGTGTCGTATTAAGTGACCCAGCAACTGTCTTCTTCTATTCTAAAGATGTTCCTTTTCTCTTTCGCCATGTTCAGCATTTCTTAGTGGGTCTTTTTATCCGCCCAGCTCATGCTCAGCATTCTTCTCCAACACAATATCTAAAATGCTTCTAGCCCTTTGTGTCAGGGTCGACGTCTCACATCCATACAACGCAATACTCCAAGAATGTTTATGGTATTCTTATTACATGTCTTAATTTTTTAATGTAAAAGACTTAATTATATATAAAGATAATTGTTTCAGGCAGTTGAATATATATAGAAGAGAGCATGTCAGGGCGATGGAGGATATCCCGAATTATTTGGGGAATCCAATCAACGCTTTCACTCTCATCAAAAGACTGACGACGGATCTTGATTTTATAGAAGATAGTATTAATATAGGAACAGGTAGGTTTAGTTTTAAATTTTTTACCGTTACATAAAGCTTAGGACATATAGAAAGTAGTAAGATTTATTCTTAAAATGTGTTACAGCATTAGGGGACATCCATTAATTACGTGAGCTCAGAATGGGGGGGGGTCCAATGAAATCTCAACAAATCTCATTTAAAACGAGGGGGAATAATCGAAAATCTCACGTCACCTTCAAAAAATATAAAATATTACAGATATTAAAAAATATGTTTCTATCTGTTTTTTTACTTTGAATTTTATTTAATTTAAATAAATTAACTATAGTATACCTGAACGGTTTATTATTTTCCCGAATAGTAAAATAAATTTTAGTTTAAAATATTTTAGCACCAATCTCACATAAGGGGGAGGGGTCCCGGCAAATCTCACCTAGGGGGGGGGTCTAAACTGATCGAAAAATAGCTCACGTAATTAATGGATGTCCCCTTTGATTCATGTTTTTAAATCAATGAAAGCTTATTAAGAGAAATATTATTATTACAATTATCTCTCTCAGAACTGCATAGAATACACTGAAAACCAATTTAATTATGTGATATACTCGTATAATCTATAATTACGCGCAGAAAATATCAGCACATTTTGTAACATTAATCGTTTTATAGCAGCACCGCGCTTATATAAAACGGCGTGTGACGCATAATATTACATCTTCTGTTTCGCGCTCACTCGTTCAATATTTATTTAGCTCTTTACCTTAGCATCTGTTTATTCACTTGTTTCATATAAGTATAAGCACATTTTGCCAATTCTTTACAAAAATCACATAATATATTTTATGTTATTATATATCAGTCTCTATTGGTTCTTTATTTAAATGTTATATATGTTCAAACACGCATGGCAAACACTAATTTATATTGCTAATTTTATACTAACGTATATATTAACATAAATATGTTATGATATAATTATTACACGAATTGTTGTGCTTTATATTATATATACGTAATAAAGAAGATTTAAGAGTTTATAGTCGTTAACTGGCATCTCATATCGATATATTCTCACACAAATTAGGATTAAATATTATTAATACATTCGATTTCAATAAGTATAGTATTTCTATATTTGTAAATTTAGATATTCTACTTTGGAGTGGACTTTTTATTTTAAAGGAATTAATGTATCATATTTAAGGAGAAATTATAATCAATCGCATTACAAATTCGCATTGTATTAAAATCTGTAATTTTTTATGATGTATCATATTCATGAATTATTTTTCATTATATTAATGTTGATTGTAATTTTATCGTAGAAAAACTCAGTTGCCATCACTATAGGAAAGTGTAAGGAATTAGTAGTAGAATTATACAGCTGTTTTGTTTATTAATCATATTTCCTATAATTTTATATTACGTTAAATTGTTGATATGCCTTACAAGCATTTTAATCTAACCAGTCCTTATATTCGCACATATATACAAAGAATTTTAAATTAATGTAATGATTATGACAGACTATATAAAGAATGTGACCGTGAATCACGATGATGTGAAGTACCCGGTGTTGGAAGACTTGGCCGGGGCTGCGCAAGCGCTGACGCGGCTGCAGGAGACCTACCATTTGCATATCGAGGAACTCGCCGAAGGCATGCTTAACGGGGTTAGCTATAGGTGAGCGTGGATCACGATTGCACGATGCAACTTTCTATTGTGTCCTTTTGTACTTGTTTGTATTATCTTGTTTTACTATAGTTTTATTCGTTTTAAAAAAATAGTGCGATTAAGCATTCTTGATACAGAAGGAGGAGGATACAAATGAAAGAATAAGAATAGACTAATAATGAATAAGAAAGATCAAAAGAGATGGATTGCGTAAAAGATGATATTGCATATAAAGGTGTGAAAGTTAAAATTACGGCTAACATAGACAAGAGAGTAGAGGAGAAAACGTGTACCGACGCCACACAGTGTGGGATAAAAGCAGGAAGTTTCTTCATACCTGTTCGACCTGTCGTACAAAGCGACAAAACAACTATCGAGGTGTTAAAGCTTAAAGCCCGTCTGAATGGCAACCACTCATGGTCTCTAAGTATGTTGCCATAATAACCTTATGTTCCGACTTAAGTGAACAGGTGCCAGTTCCCCTACGCAGACGATAGCGTACTAGCAGTGCCCCTGGCACCGCTAACGATCAATGGCGGGGGTAACTATCTTCTGTTAAGTGGCCCCTCAGCCTATCTGCTGTCCCACAGGAATGTCTTGAGTGTCCGATCGCATGCGATGCGATTTACTCTTCCGACATTTGATACTGTTGAGTTTTGTAATTAGGCTAAATACTCGCTCCCTTACTTGCGCCAGTACCCATTCCTGGTGCATTTGGTGGATGAATTTCACGGTAGGGTTGGTCGACCAATTTAAAGTCGCCCAGCGTGTTCCGTGTTTCTCTAAAAGATCGCATTCGTAAAGAAGCTCCTCGAATGTGCAAGCTGAAGTGGCAGTGGGCCAGCCATGACTCAGAATGGAGTAAACAAGTATTTGAGTGGATACCGTGTCTTGGAAAACGCAGGACAGGGCGCGAAGCGACGAGGTGGGGCGCCGATTTGGGATAATTAATCGGCTAGGGTTGGATGCTACGAACCAAAAATAGGGCTTTGAGGCAAGCCTTGGTAGAGGCCTACGTCCATGATTTCAATAAGCTTCTGCTGACGATCCTTTTGATATAACTTTCTTTTTCTGTGCATAATCAACAGTCAAATAGATTAAGAAGATATACTAGTTTTTACAGAGGTTTCCGCAATACAATAATCATTTTGATTAGGTACCTTATAAGTAAATTTCTTTTAATATCTTGAAATAAATATTATTATGCTACTTTATTCAACTTAGTATCACTGCGTCCAATTTAATGATCTATTGTGATCGCCACATTTACTATAGCCCATTGGCAAAGCCTGCCTCGTTAATGTAACGAAACAGTTTTTTTTTTGACAGGAGCTGCTCGTATCTCATCCGGTTCCAGCATATGCTTTCCAAGTATGAGATTACGTTTATGCATCAGGGAACAGCAGGTGCAGAGGCGTTTCATCTGCCTCGTTGCAGAATCTGCAGGCCTTGCTATCCCTGATCCTTGTGATGCTATAAGGTGCTTGTTTAGGCCACGGTGTCCGGTTAGCGCCCTCGTTAATGTGCATAGCAGATTCCTGTTTAGTGCTTGTGTTTCAGGCGACGGCAACTGCTTATTGTTTAAGTATTCAGCCTATTTGCAGTCCCACAGCAATAAAAAAGCAAGCAGACGAAAATGCTTTGTCAATTTAGTATTTGTTTATTATATTTATTGCAATGATAACAAATACATAATAATTTTGCGTTATATATTCTTTTTAGTTTTCCTATGACAGCCGGAGATTGCTACGAACTTGGCCGTGCCTTGTACAACGACAAAGACTTCGAAAACAGTCTGGAATGGATGAGAGTTGCATTTAAAAAGTTCAAAGACGAATCTAAAACGGAGAACCATCCGTTTACTGAAGTCGATATCCTGGAGTATATCAGCTTTTCACTTTATATGCTAGGTTCGTATTGTTTGTACACTTTTAAATATTGCTTTTTGAAGTGAAAACTTCTTTAGCGGTGTTGTGCACTTTTTTGTGATGGGTAAAAATGTTAAACTCGCGTCAGGACACGTGACCTGATCGAAAATTCGTAAGACGGAGGGAGTTATGCTTCAGTAATACCAACCTTATTAATAATGACTTAAGGTTTATTTTATACCTAATGTAACTTTTAAATGATTGCATTGCATTACTTATACGTATCTATTCGAATTGCGACTTTATTACAATGAATTATAGTTGAGTTTTTGAAGTTAAAACTTCTTTAGGCGCTTGAGCACTTTTTGGGTGAACAATTTTTGGTTTGTAAAGAAGTGTTAATGAGCAATTTAAACTTTAATCCTTGATCATAAACACTTCTTTATAAACCGAAAATAATATAATAATAATAAGCTCGACGATACACTCACAAGTTACTTCGTTTTCACTTCTATCGGCAGTCTCCGAAGACTGCCCCGCATTTTTTTTTTCTTGCTGTAGGACAGCAGAAAAGCTGACGGCCTGCTTAGAATTTAGCAGTTACCATAGCCTATGGGTGTTTGCAATGCCAGTGGCATCGCGAACACGCTGCTGTCCCATAAGAGTACAGGAACTTGGGTCACTAATGTCGGAACACAACACAAGGTTATTATGGCGGCATACTTAAGACCAAAGGTGGTCGCCATCCAGACAGGCTTGAGTCCCTACCACGTTGCTAGGGTGGGTTGTTTTGTCGCCTTTTACGACAGGCCGACCCCGGCCGAAGAGGTTAGTGTTCTTTCTCTGCCCTTGCACGGATAGAGGATTTTATATGGATTTAAAATAACTTCCGATATATGTTATGTATGTTTTTTTCAGGGGACGTTAAAGAGGCTTTGGTTTGGACGGAGGAATTGTTGAAAATAGACCCGAACCACAGTCGAGCGAAAGGGAATATACCACATTATAAGAAAGATATCGCTAAAGAAGAGGAGAAATTGAGAAGACAGAAGCGTGGAGTTAGTAATTGTGATTATTTATAATTAAATATATGTAATATTTAAGGACTACCGTGCTATGTGGCGTATACCAGAATGGAGGATATGACTTCTCCACTAATTAATAGAGTTGTAAAAAGTACAAAAATCTATTAATTCTTTGTGCTTTTGATTTAAAAAAAGGCATAATTTGACTTTACCTTTAGGTTTTGGGGTCAGCTAAGCCTTGTACCCTAGAGTGAAAAAGGGCACAGTTGAGCTTTCTCTTTGGGTGTGGGATCAGTTAAGTCCTTAGACTCTGTGTGCAAGCCTTATATGCAAACGCAAATGCAAAGCTTGTTGAGATATGCAAATATCACATATCGTCGGCTTAATTATCATAATATCCACAAAATATATAGAAATTAGACTTCTAAATTTATCTAGACGGCTAGTGAAGTATTTTGAAGCCTATCTATTTGATTACTTCGTATGTTCAACAAAATATGGCTAATTTGTTGTGAGTGACAGTTGTATGGGTAAAATAATTCCCGTGAACAGCAAAAATTAAGTTTTTATTTGCTCCTGTAAAGGTTATCCAAATGGAGTTACGCATTCTGATAATCAAGCCGACGTTATAGTTTTCAAAGTCCGGGGTTACGGCATTCACAATTGGAAATGGCTGTGGCGGTCACGGGGAGTTTATTTATTTACTAGTTGACCAGGCAAACGTCGTTCTGCCAGATGAATTTAAAAAAAAGTAGCCTATGTCCTTCTCCAAAGTCCAATCTATGATTACACCGAAATTCATTAAAATTGGTTAAGCTGTTTAGGCGTGAAAGCGTAACAAACATCCATACATACAAACATTAGCATTTATAATATTAGTAAGGATTTATTTAAAAAATAAAAACCTGTAAGTAATACGTCAGTTATCTATGCTACCGGCACGCTATGATGGCCGTTTTGACGTTTGTCCACTCATGAAGTTTCGTATTAATTAGTAATTACATTTGAAGGAGCAAATTGCTGTTCTTTATTGTCAATAACTGCACGTCGCTATTGACAATAAAGAACAGCAATTTGCTCCTTCAAATGTAATTACTAATTAATACGAAACTTCATGAGTGGACAAACGTCAAAACGGCCATCATAGCGTGCCGGTATAGTAGTAACCATAACACAATCTGATTACTTTGACATTAGATAGCTCTGTCTCAATTACCACATATTTAAAAAAATCTTGTATATTATTTTCCTGCAGTTTGTACGTAGTACGTACCTATGTGGAATTCAATATTGAATTAATCTGTTAACTAGATTGTTAGCGTGAATCAATATCAATCAAATCAAATCAAATCAATCGTGGAATGAATATACCTAGTCAGGTCATAAATTCTGTCACATGTTTAATGTAAAATAATTGTAACAAGTTTATTCATTATGTAACCATTTATATACCAAAATGAACTTAACAAAACATAGATTCTTATGACATTAAAGTTTATTCAAAATGACCTCCGTGATTTTGAATACAAGCCTTCAATCTGCACGGCCAGTCTCTATCGCAGCACGAACGAGGTCCATGTCAATATCGGCGGCTGCCTTAATCAAGGATGTCTTGAGTGACTCCAAATTGGGATGAGGCTTTGAACACGCCTTTTCCTCCAAGTGTTGCCATATCTTGTAATCTAACGGATTCAAATCTGGACTGGAGGAGGGCCAGTCTTCATGCCGGATGAAGTCGATTTCACGCGCCGCCAGCCAGTCTTGTGTGCTCTTCGCTCTATGAGCTGGCGCCGAATCTTGTTGGAATACCCAGTGCCTGTTATTGAACATGGTATGAGAAACAGGTTCCACAAGGTTCGTCAGGACTGTATTTTGATACACAACAGCATTCGTTTTTACACCTTTCTCACAAAAATGTACCTCTGTTAAGCCCCAATAAGAAACTCCCAACCATACCATGAGCGAGGATGGAAAATGACCTCGTTGGACACGCGGAATACGGTTGCTCGCTTCTTCACTACTGTGTGCGTACACCTTATCATTTTGTTTGTTGTAGCTCTCTTCTACGGTAAACATTTTTTCATCCGAAAAAAGAATTTCCCGATATTTTTTTCCCGCGTACCGCTTCAACAAAGCGCGGCATCTCTTCAGTCTCAGGTCCATTAGACGAGCATTCAAACGATGTCCTGTTTCTCTTCGATATGCCCGAAGCCCTAAGTCTTCATTTAACACCCTTTTCACCGTGGTTCTGCTTAACCCCATCTGAAGGGCCAACAGTTTCTGCTTACGTTTGGGATTTCTTTGAATTCGTGCCTTCACAGCTTTTATCACTGCTGGAGTCCTAACAGACCGAGGGCGACCACTTCTTGACCTGTCATCTACACTAGAGTCTTCATTGTATCGTTTGATGGTACGATAAATGAATCTTTTGGTTATATTCAAATTTTTCAGTATGTTAAAAATTTGAATTGGCGCGTAACCGCAACGATGCAACGCAATAACTGCAACACGGTCTTCTTTAAGCGTCCACTCCATATTTAAAAAATGAGTAAAATTCTAAAAGTATACATTTTTATTTTCATGAACAATTCGAGATTCGAATTCAATAAACTTTTTTGTGGCCAGCATTCTAAAAGAAAAGTTTTTACTGTGTGACAATACTTATGACCTGACTAGGTATATAGTAACTTTTACAACTAAAGATAAACAACTTTTAGGACACCGGTGAAGAAGAAGAAGTGGAACAAGAAAAGCCCGCAGTGGCTTTAACAGATTACCAGAAGGAAAGGAAAACGTACGAAGCGCTGTGTCGCGGTGAAATGGACATACCGGCTGAAGTAGCAAATAAGTGAGTAAACTGACGCTTCCTACTTCTCACTAAAGTAATTAAATGCGTGCGTTTTTTTTTTTGTTTCTCAGCCTCACCGTGAAAGTACTCCTACATGGAGACAACATTGTTTTTAAGTGACAGTTTTGGTTTTTTTTACGTGTATAAATTATAGTATATAGTTTTATCCGTGCAGGGGCGGAGAAAGAATACTAACCTCTGCGGCCGGGGTCGGCCTGTCGTAAAAGGCGACAAAACAACCCACCCTAGCTACGTGGTAGGGCCTCAAGCCCGTCTGGATGGCGACCACCTTTGGTCTTAAGTATGTCGCCATAATAACCTTGTGTTGTGTTCCGACATTAGTAACCCAAATTCCTGTATCCTTATGGGACAACAGCGTGTTCGCGATGCCACTGGTGTTACAAATACCCATAGGCGACGGTAACTGCTAAATTCTAAGCTGGCCGTTAGCCTGTCTGCTGTCTTGTAGCAATAAAAAAATCCATTACCATAAAAGAATCAAGGGTACAGTATAAATATAATACTTACCAGATAGTTGTTCGCAAAACCGGTTTGATATTCCCATGAATGGAGAATGCTTGATGGTAAGTAAATAAGAATACGTGACGTACACCGTTTCGTACACCAATCCTTTTGTATATAATACAAATATTATAGAAACGATAATATATTCTTAGCACAGTATGAAATTGGCAAATATTGATATTGCAATATATGGACTCAGTAATCGAATCGATTTGTATTATTGATTTTTGTAAATACTCGATAATTGAAAATTTTGTGCGGTACTCGCATTCGAACTGGTCTAATAGATTTCAAGGTTTTAGCGGTAATGACGTATAGTCTTTATCACATTAAAGTGAAGGTCGTCAGCGTAAAAGTGGAATAGTCCATATTTATTATATACCAAGCTTTGGTTGAAAGAGTTTTTTTCTCCATGCAGAGGCGGAGTAAGAATACTAACCTGCAGCCGGGGACGGCCTGTCCCCTAGCTACGTGGTAACTAATGCCATGGCAACCAGGTACTCTTGGTTTATAAGTATGCCGCCATAATAACCTTATGTTGTCTTCAGGTATTAGTGACCCAGGTTCCAGAACCTCTATGCGGACAGCAGCGTGTTCGTGGTGTCCTTAGCGTTGCGATTATCCATAGGCGACAGTAACTACTTACTATTAAGTTGTCGGCCAGCCTGTCTGTTGTTCGTAAGCAATAAAAAGAAAGGAAAATGACCCGGAAAGAATAATGTCCCTGGAATTAGAAATGTGATAAAGTATTTTAGTTATTAATTTTTATAAATATTAAATACTAGCTGACACCCGCGACTTGGTCCGCCTTGCTTTCGTCATGAGGCAGAGGCAGAAGAGACTTCCGCTCTCCTACGTATGCGCGCCACACCGCTTGCCCCGCTTCTCCGCGGCAAGAAAACACATATCACTGAACACGTAGAGTGCTTATATCGTTGTTTCTTAAAAGTAATAACTTTATATTAAATGAAGATATCGCAATAATTTTAGATAAGGGCCAATTGTCTAAGAAAAAAAACTAAAAATAGAAAATGTAATTGGAATCTATCCAGTAGTTTTGGCGTGATGCGCGCACTACTGCAGAACTCTATCATTTTATTTATATAGTTACTAGCTGACCCGGCAAACGTTGTTGTGTCGTATGAATTTAAGTACCCTATGTCCTTCTCGAAGGTCCATTCTATGACTATACTGAAATTCATCAAAATTGGTTCAGCAGTTTAGGCGTGAAAGCATAACAAACAAACAAACTAACTTTCGCGTTTACAATATTAGTTAAAGACATTATACATTATTTTTTATTAATTTAACATTCCTTTGACAAACCAATATTTGTGGCATACGGGTGAATATTTAGCTATTTTTGTTGTGTTACGCCAAATAATATAATTTTCTACATGCGTACATAATCGTAACTGCACACAACTCTTTATTTTTACTTGTTTACAGTACTTTAAACAAATACCTTACTCTTGTCCGTGCAGGGTCATAGTGTGAGTGATCCCTGCGGCTGACATGTTGTAAATGGTGACAAAATATCGCTATAAGCTAAGTGGTAGGGCTCCAAGCCCGTTTGGATGGCAACTAGTCCTGTTCTTTTATGCCGCCATAACCTTATGTGGTGTTCCGGCATAGTGACCCAGGTTCCAGTTACCCTACGCAGACGGTATCGTGTTTGCGGTCCCTCTAGCACCACTAACATTCATAGATCTGCTATTCTAGATCTTGAATTTTTTAAACCATCGTGCCTGTTTTTCTGTGTTTTAAAAATATTATAAAAAAATGCTTCTTTGCAGATTGAAATGCCGATATATGACAGAGAATCATCCTTTCCTGAAGTACGCTCCGATCAAGATGGAGGAGAAGTATTTAGATCCGAGTATTGTCGTGTTTCATGACGTTATGACCGATTCTGAGATAGAGTTTGTTCAAGAATTGGCCAAACCGAGGGTAAGTTGGGAAATAGACGAAATAATCGATAAAATTGGATGGCGTCTGGATGGCGACCACCTTTGGTCTTAAGTATGCCGCCAAAATAACCTTGTGTTGTGTTCCGGCATTAGAGACCCAAGTTCCTGTACCCATATGGAACAGCAGCGAGTTGCGATGCCATTGGCGATGCAAACACCCATAGGCGACGATAACTGCTAAATTCTAAGTGGGCTGTCAGCCTGTCTGCTGTCCTACAGCAATAAAAAAATTATGACTGAATTACATATGAGTAGGTTTCGTTGATGAAACGTACTTGCAACTACATTAGTCGCTGTTGATGCTATGTTGCAAGGTAAAGAAGCATGAGAAAAAAAACTAAATGAAGTACCCACTATACGAATTGTCCCAGTATATTCAATGTATTATTTTTAACCCAGTTCAAACGGGCGGTAGTCCACGATCCCAAAACCGGTGAAATGATACAAGCGCACTACCGCATCAGCAAGTCGGCGTGGCTGCGCGACGAGGAGTCGCCCATAATCGCGCGCATCTCGCAGCGGGTCGCGGACATGACCGGCCTCAGTATGATATACGCCGAGGAGTTGCAGGTGGTGAATTACGGCATCGGTGGGCACTATGAGCCACACTACGACTTTGCCAGGGTGAGTCAATGAATACCTCTTTATATTTCAGAAAATGATTTGGCTATGCGACGATCTATCTTAACGTAGTAAATGATTATTAGAATTATCGAAAACTCGCTTCAATTCGTGGCCGATGTGAGGTCAAGATTTTTTATAATCTTTAATTTTTTCTTTTTAATTGACAATACTACTGATTTGGAGGATTTAAAAGTGTTCTGGTAACGTTGTGGATGCGGGTAAAATCCTCATGGAGAACAAACTATGAATATGTTGCTAATAGTTTTCGTGTTCTAGCTGTAATACATACTAAACATAATTTTTAAACATAAATAGTTTGGTTTTCATATAGAATTTATAACAAAGTCGGATATAATGACTTGGCTTATAGTGACATGTCACTCATTACGACCCATCTATATAAATAAAATGATAGAGGTCTGTAGTTGTGCGCGCATCAGAGTAAAATTGCTGGATATATTACAATTAAATTTAGTTCAATTAAATTTTTATTTGTTAGACACCTTATTTTTTTAATCTACTTAAAATTATTGCGATATCTTCGTTTAATGAAGTTGTAATTTGTTAAAGTTGTAAGAAACAGCGATTTTTATAAGCACTACGTGTTCAGTGGTCATACATCACTGATCATTATCTTGCCGTGGAGAAGTGGAGCAACCGGTGTAGCGCGCATGCTTACGAAAACTTCTCATATTTTTTCGATTTACTTTTTAATTTTATTCCACCAGCAAAGCAGGCGAGAACGGCTCCTCGACTTCGTCTTCCTCGTCACTTTCGCGTTGCTTGCGTAAGCTAATAGCTTAGTTAGGAAGGTGTTAGGAATCATGTCGGTCGCTATAACTATACTCTATTATATACATATAGGTCATAATAAGCGACATGTCACTATAAGCGAAGTCATCATTGTCATTATATCCGTCTTTGTTATAAAGAGTTTTATATGAAAACCAAACTTCACTGTGTAATTATTTCATATTATGCGGTTGGTCAATATAAGCGGAGTCATAATAAGCGAATTCTACTGTATGTAACAAATAAAAACAAGAGGTTTGTTATTTTCTACAAAATGCGACGAAAACTTATAACTTCCGCTTAGTATGACGTGTTAGTCGTTTCCCTTCGATGTCATTATAAATGGATTCCACTGTACATCAATAATTTTTACATATAAATATAGGTATTGATTTGCTAAAAGACTTTCATGTTATTAACATACTTATTCACAACTCGTTCTAGTAAGTTTTTGTGTAAATGTCCTTTTAGGGTAGTTACGTTATTTAATTTAACCTATTCGAGAACGTAACCAGAGACATTGATATTTTAGTTGTGAGTTTAAAAATCGCATTTTCTTATATTTTTCAGAGAAGTGAATCGATCTTCAAGAAATTTGGTGGAAATCGTATTGCTACAGTCTTGTTTTATGTAAGTGCTTCAGATATATAGGAATAGGACTAGGAAATTTAGGAAAAATGTGAGATATAGATATATCATAAATAAGAGGTCCTTTTAATATGTTGTAGAAGATAACGGACTAACCTTTGTCTTAGTTTCTCTATGTATATATTCGAGCTTTTTCTTGCTTAGTTAAAAACTGTGTTCCTTGTCAAGAGTGATCACCGATAGGCATTAATCAAGCTGACTAGTTGCTATGTGACTTTGATTAAGACTGAATCCCATGCTCAAGAGTGTAAGCTTTTAATTACAAACTAGGATTAACCACTTTCGATGATTATGATGAAGTGATCTGTATCAATTCATATATTACTCTTGTTAAAAGAAAAACTCTTTTAACATGTAATATATAAAGATGCCCTATCGTCACCAGAGAACAGAAATGGCACACTATGGGCTGTGATCCCTTCAATCCCAGTGTAATTTAAAAGCCTTGTGTCTGAGATATGGTATATGTTCTGAAGAACATCAAAATGTGGATCCCTTATGGGACTAGCTAAATGTCAGGGTACTCTGTTCACAGCTCAGGAAGCGTACCCATAATATGTGACCTACTTTTATTAGTGGATATTGTATACGCGACGAAAACCTAAGCCCGCCTGCATGTGACCAAGTTTGATATTTTGAAGACCTAATGAACGGGCACGCAGTATGTTCTCTTTCTGATGTCTGTTTGCTTGAAACAGCAAACAGGCTGATAACCCATTTAATAGTAAGCAGTTACCGTTGCCTATAGACGTTTGCGACGCTAGGGGCACCGCGAACACGCTACTGTCCCAAAGGTGTACAGAAATCTGGGTTACTAATGCCAGAATACAAGGTTATTATGGCGGCCAGAGATGAGTTGCCATTCAGGCGAGCTTGGTGCCCTACCACGTAGATAGGGTTGTTTTGTCGCCTTTTGAGACAGGCAGACCCCGGCCGCAGAGGTTAGTATTCTTACTCTGCCCTTGAAGGAGATATATTTCGCTGTTTTAGGAAATTGTATCATGAAAATGTAAGTGAAGCAATAATTACAGATGTCAGACGTGGCTCAGGGTGGTGCTACAGTGTTCACTGAGTTGGGCCTCAGCTTGTTCCCCAAGAAGGGTTCTGCTGCCTTTTGGTTGAACTTGCACCCATCTGGGGAAGGTGATTTAGCCACCAGACACGCAGCCTGTCCTGTGCTTCGGGGGTCTAAATGGGGTGAGTGTATAATCAAATCAAATTTATTTGCTGTATACGTGGTATAACAAGATGTACAATAATTATTATTATTGTATATACATATTAAAGTGTCCGCATGTAACATATCTATAAGATGTGCAAATATTTTATAACATATATAATTGAAAATAATAAATATTGTCATCTTCAATTAATATTTTTACTAAAAAAATTAAAACTAAAATTTTTACTATTTTTATTAATATTTTTAATAAAACATAATTTTATCTTCTTTCTGCCCTGATTTCATCTACATTATATGGGGTCGGCAGAACATGTTCCCTCCTGACACTCCTTTGTTATCCGTCATTTAAACAAAAAAATTTTGCCATATATAAGCTTTTTCGCAATCCAAAAAATAACTCAAAAATAAATATACTTTATCTAACGACTGATGACATTCGTAGCACCA
Organism: Malacosoma neustria; assembly: GCA_963693495.1. Classification (NCBI taxonomy): domain Eukaryota; kingdom Metazoa; phylum Arthropoda; class Insecta; order Lepidoptera; family Lasiocampidae; genus Malacosoma; species Malacosoma neustria. The sequence goes on from OY856384.1 coordinate 2,971,488, forward strand.
TAGCTAATACGCATTACAACGCCTGCGGGGGTCAAAGATTCGATTCTCGAATCTGAGTGTTTATGTATAATATCGCATGCTTAATCATAAACTGACCTAACTCAAAAAACCTGTTTTTTGGGAAATCGCAAAAAACGTTTTGTCATTTACTACTTATCCCATATATTGACTTATAACTAAATAGCGGTAACTCAGTGTGGGAAAGAGATATCGAAATAAATCTTAGTTTGGCCGATAGAGGGCGTCGAGACAATGCTGCCCGTTATATTATCTCACTTTAGACCTAAATCGTAATCGGTCAGTTTATGATTAAGCATGCGATATGTTACAGAAGATGGACTTGTTTCAATATATTTATTTTAGACCATTTTACTAATTTATGTCTTGTAAATTATTTTAATCATATTTTTCCAGTTTCAAATAAATGGATACATCAAGGGGGACAGGAATTCATCAAGCCCTGCAACTTGGACTACCAAGATGAGGCCATTATACGCACTATCCCAAAAGCAATCCCCAAAACATCTAGATAAAGTGTCATAATTTAGTTTTAATTATTCGAATCTAGCAAATAACTAGACTGACTAATGGTATGGAACTCAGTCACTATCAGTATCTCAGTGATAACTATCTCTTATTTTCCAAACTCCCACTATGCCCTAGGTCCAATTTCCCACCTCCGCCGCATAAGGTCTTCGGCATTACTTGCAGTGTATAATGAAATAATAACTAGTACTTTATTTACTTACTAAGGAAGGAGATTTTTTTTAAATATTGTAGTTCATAAAATTGCTCGCTAATTTTCAATTATAACAAACTTTAAAATATATCCGAGTTGGAAATCGTCGATAAATTCATATCAAATATTTTTGACTATAATACGACATTGAAGTACAATGGAATCCGTTTATAACACCGAAAAGAAATGACAAACACGTCATACTAAGCGGACGTTTTATACAAGCATTATGAAAGAAAATAAACAACCTCTTGTTTTTGTTAGGTATATGTGTATGTATTTATTTTAATAAAGAGAAACAACATATTAAGTCAAACATATGAAAAATTATACGTGTTAAGTTCATTAAATATTTTTTTTAATTTTTTACATATGTAATCAATAATGTTTGACTACCTTTATTTTTTCCATATTGTATTCTAATAACAATCTCTAATGTGGCGCAACTATGTGCCTGCGCATGCTTACTAACGCATGCGCAGAACGTCGTCGGGCGTCACGTGACCCTCGCGAACACTGCCGAAGGTGGGAATCATGTCGTTATAACCAGACATAATTTATTAAAAATGGGTCATTTTAAGCGACGTCACTATAAGCGAAGTCATTATTGTCATCATATCGGACTTTGTTATAAATATTTTTTTATGAAAACCAAACTTCGCTGTGTAATTAATTACTTCTAAGCGGTTGGTCAATATAGACGGAGTTATAATAAACGGATTCTACTGTACTAAGTAGAATTCTTGCCTAAAATATTATTAAAAACTATACACGTGAATATAATAGGAAATAGAGGCTGCATATTAATATCGGTATAAATGAATTTATTTAAATAATATTAAGCCATATATTTATAGGATAAAACCACTCGTGTCATAATCGATTGCATTTATAATTTACATTGAGTATGGGGAGATGGCATTCCGTTTTTATGGGGTTTTGTGCTCTATTGCGAAATATTTAAGTAAGGAAACATTGGACTTGTAGAGGTTAAGATTTATTTTAACGCTGTAACAAATAATCGAGTTCTAAGGTTCTAAAATCAAACGTTTGAGATACCGAGGTCATCGATTTATTTTTAAGCGTTATAGAAGGAAAATAATTACTGAACTTTCATAGGACTCATAAATAATTTCGTTATATAGAGGGTTCAAATTTCGAGTAACGGAGGTTTAGGGAAGAGAGGAAGGGTGGGAAGGGAACACAACATTTTTTTTAAGTTTGGAGGTATTCGACTTATCTAAGTTCGGCTTACAAAAATTCTACTGTATACACGATGACTTTGACAAAACCGTCCAAATTTTTTTTACGCACTAAACATCATTTAAGGAACCTATTTTTGCAAAAAAATTGTATGTCAAATTTTCACCATAAAATATTTCATTCCAAGGAAAGTATGGTCACTAATTCAATCGTACAAATTGTCATATGGTGCAAATTTCGTACGTTAACCTGTTATTACCTGTCTCTGTCACTCCCGCGTAAATATCGTAAGTGAGTAGTGCGTATTGATTCACACAGATGCAATGACCGCCGTCCTCGGCCTCGTACTAGGTCATTGAACCAGTTTTTTGCGGTACCGATGGAGAGGTCATTGACACTTGCGCGCCGTATTAGTAAGTTCTTTGGATGACTTTGTGATGCTGATTACTCAACATTTTTGTACTATGTGATACTAAACTAAAATACATGTTTCTCATAACTTTTACTAAAGATTCTTCTGTGTGAATTTGGAAGGTTTTGTCAAAGTCACCCTGTATAATCACTGAATATTAACTAAATATTTATTTTCTTATTGCTAAAGTTTTAAATCAAGTAGTTTACAATAATTTTATAATAATGTATAACTACAGAGATGTATAAAATGTATTCAATATATATGAATATTGTCTAAAAAAAACTACAAAATAATTGTCTAAATTATCCTGTTCTTACAAACATTTATACTTAAGCATAAGCTTAAATAAGCTAAGTACAAATATTTGATAAAAGTCAAATAATAATAAGTGAAAATACCTATTTCTCAGAGGTTTCGCAATTTTGCGCTGTCTGTAGGATCTATCCGCACGAAGAACAAAATATTTGGGTAAGTTTATAAAAAGTGATACAGATTTTCTCTTAAACATTGTATTGTCTAAGTCCGAAATGGTCATATAAATTTACAGTTTATGGATTGCCGTCTCCTCAATTTTTATACACAGTTAATTTAAATAACAAATTAGATTACTATTAATATTAATACCTCTTGATCTTAATAATATTATTATACAAATAATATATTATATATTTATTATTATTTACACAGTGTACAAATACCTTCAATAGGATTTATATGAATAAAATGATATAATATAATTTGTTTTTTATTGATTTGTAAAGTCTATGACAGCTAAACGTAATGTGAATGAATGAATGAATGAAAACTCTTTATTGCATACAGATACTTAAAACTAACTTAAAATAGGTATACAAAAATATAATGCTGTATGACAATGGGCGGCCTTATCGCTTAAAGCGATCTCTTCCAGGCAACCCGACTAATGTAGTCCCGGTCAAAAAGGCAAACGGCCCACCCTGGCAGGTGATCACCGTCGCACATGCACGTTTGCAACACCAGAGGCATATCCAACGCGCTGCCGGCCTCAAAGAAATTTTATAACGCCTTTTTTGAAGAACCTCATATTATATAACCTCATATCGTACCGCACTGAGAAAACCTCAGCCGGAAGGTCAATCCAAATCCTGAGAGTACACAACGTGAACGTTCTTGAAATGAGAACCTTTTCGTATGAGAAAGAAGAGACCCCAAGAAATGAGGATGAACATCCAGTCGATGGCGGGCAGTGCTGTGGTAGAAAGATGACGAGGGCACCATTCTGAATAGCTGCTCAGAACGCTTCCCGATGTACAGACGGTAGAATACGCAAAGTCTCTCCGAAGTCCAAGCGTGTCTAGACCGTCTGTGAGTATGAGATCGTCGACAACGCAAACTGCGCGCCGTTGGATTGAGTCTAGGGGATTGAGCTGATAGGCGGGTGCTCCAGCCCATAAATGTAGGCCACCTTCCATGAAGCCGGGACACCTTTGCGATAGGATAAGGTAAAAAGTCGAGAAAGGACTGAAGACAGCTCAGCCGAGCACATCCGGTCCGGTGGACTTCTAGACGTCGAGGGATCGGAGGACATTTCGCACGGCTTTTTGTGAAAACCGTACCTCCGACATTGTAGAGTCTCCACATCTTCTAATAGAAGGTGGAGATTATCCCCCGTCATCAAGAGTCGAATTGGCTGCAGATTTCGCCCAAAAGATCGACTTTATCTTTGACAGTATGAGCCAGACGGTCATCAGCTGTACGTAATCGATTTTTTTTTTCATAAATATAAATAATATATCACACCTCAAGTAATAAAAGGAAATGATCTAAAACTTATTGATTTTATTAATTTGGACAAAATATTTTATATCTATACAAATAAATAAAATTGGAGGGTCTGTTTGTAATATTAAAATAATCGCTTTTTACTAAGTGCATTCGGACTTATACACGGTACATATAGCAAAACAACATTTTTTTACAATTTTTGTCTGTCTGTCTGTTTGTTCCGGCTAATCTCTGAAATGGCTGCACCGATTTAGACGGGACTTTCACTGGCAGATAGCTGATGTACCAAGGAGTAACTTAGGCTATTTTTATTTTAGAAAAAAAAAAGTTTTTTGTTAAAAATGATAAGTTTCAGAAATTGCAAATCCAATTTAAGTAGACCTCAGATTTATATCAACAATCATATGAAATAGGGTTCAGCTTAGGCTGGATTAGTAGGTTGAATTTCCAATTTAAGTTGACCTCATATAATATTACATTTTATATCCAAAAAAATGCTGCTTAAAGTCACTATTCCACACGGACGGAGTCGCGGGCACAGCTATCATAATATATAAATAAATCAAACAACTTCAATGTAGAAAAAAATATCATATTATTTTGTGGTATGATATTCCAAATTTCCATGTTGAAAAATGTCGTCATGCCCATTGCAATAGTACTTCGTGTATGATGAAATGTTTCAACATACCAGATTAACAGGCTAACAGTGGATCTCAAAGTCCCTATTACAAGTTTAGAATGCTAGCAGATGTTACTGTTTTGACGACGGTTATGGTGACTTTTATGTCATTTTTAGCTATTAAATATGATGCCGGTAACCCTCATGGGTTACCGGCATCATATTTAATAGCTAAGCATCAGGTCTTGACACGTGTGCAAAATTTTGAATTTATTTGATCGTTCATAGTGGGTAAAAATCGAGTCCGAAAATTCCGTTACATAAGTTCTTCTTCTTCGTCGTGTTCTTCATTCCTGAAGGTCGTGCCCGTCTTGATAAGCCTTTACGGAGACGCTGACGAACTGCCTCCACACCACTCTGTCCTCGGCCTGTTTCAGAGCTGCAGGCAAAGTGAGCCCCGAGATAGCTTTAATTTGATTCGACCATCGGGTTGGTGACCGTCCTCTGGGCCTTTTCCCCTCTATTTTGCCTAGCACTATCAGTTTTTCGAGGTTGTCTGACTCCTTTCTAGCGATATGGCCAAAATAGCCGAGTACTCGCTTGTAGCAGGTCGTGGACAATCTGGTTCTGACATTCAGCTGGTCAAGAATGGATGTAATCTATTTTAACTAGTACATAAGTAGATACATGAAAACATAGATACATACAGATCAAGTTAATATAAAGCGTGTAATATCCGGTCATTTGTAGTCAAAATCTATTATAAATGCAATTTCAATTTCAAAATGAGTATACGTTACAACTTTGTTGAAACGAAGAGAAAACAGTCGTCTTAATGGAGAGGAAAGAAAAGAAAGAGGTAATCATTTTCAGTATGTGAAATATTCGACTGACCATGATTCACTATCCCGATTTAGGTCTACCGGGTACTTCACAAATATGATCACTTAACATGTTTTGACATGATGTAAGTATAAGAATCAAGGATCGGCGCAGAATATGGTCTACAAGGAAGTCGAACGCCCCGAACGTTACTGCGATACTAAGGGTCAGCGATAAGACCGCCCATTGTGCTTTTAAATGTTAATAAGTATCATTTGATGTAAATGTAATGTGTGCAATAAAATATATTTTATTATTATTATAATTTTTCAAAGAGACACTAAATTGCTACACTTTATCTCTGTATAAACTAATGAATAATTAGTATACTTTGACAATTAACACAGCGACATCTCGTCCCAAAGTAAGCAGCAGAGGCCTTGTGGTGCGGATACTAGATAAAAGATATACAACGTTTACATATATATTCGGGACAAAAATCGAACATGTGACTTCCGCAGCCGTACGACGTGCGTCAGCCGTTGAGCCACCGAGGCAGCCAGGCATATCTCGGTTCAGAAGCGTAACCTGCTTATCTATTATGTAAATAATGAATTGTAACGTAATTTATATTAATATAACTGTAATTGCGTCAAACTCTCTAGAATATGTTTTTTCGCAGATTAAAATTCCGCTACGTAACTGAAAATCATCCGTTCTTACGGTACGCTCCAATAAAAGTTGAAGAAATGTTTATAAACCCCACCGTCCTTTTATTCCACGATGTCATTAGTGAAGATGAAATAGAGTTTATACAAAAAATGGCTCGACCTAGAGTAAGTTTTCTGCGGCATAATTGTAAAATAGATTAGTGTAAGGCGATGGACAAAGTATTTTTGATGATGAATGAAGGAATGTATTGGTTAAGAGGTGAACTGTAAATTAAAGGCGAAATTGAACCATGCTCTAGAGCAGGGTTTTCCAAACTATTTTGGGCAAGTGACCCCTTTCCCATAATACTTTCGACCCCCGTAACAAAATTACTTTATAAATCTTATCTCTAGTTTTTCCCTATTGATACAACATAATATGTTAGGACATTATCCTACCTACTAAAATATTGGTCATTGCCAAATATCATTAAACTTGTGTTAATTAATAGGGGTCAGTTTTTAGACCTCGTCGACCCCCAAAATCAGTTTTAGTTTATGTCAACCCTTAGGAAACGATTTCGAACCTAAATCTATATCAATCACTTTGGGAGTCCCTACTCTAGAAAAATAGTTACTCCTATTACCAAGCGACCGTTTGCGATGATTCAGGACTGCAAATTACGTCAAAATTTTGTACGGCGCCCCTTCCACATAATAGTTTTGCACTAATTTACACTAATTTACACATAATTGCACTAATTTACTTCACACGCGAGAATCAAACGTTATTGGTACGACGATAAAGATTTAATACATAAAAATCTTGATTAAGATTTAATAAATAAAATCTACTTAAATCTTTACTTAAAAATAGGTTATAAACACAAACTTTGAGGCATGTGGTTCAAATTAGTTATTCTATCAAACATCAACTTATAGCGTCCTCCGCACGGCGACGATCCTCTTCTTGTATCGACTTGAGAGTAGTTGACAAATTAAGCGGAGGAAGCGGAGCAATAATTTTACATACCTACTCTAGTCAAGGGCCAAACAGATTGGATTTCTTTAAATGACCACACTTCGGTAATATATAATAGAAAACCTGTAAACACACAAATCATTTTTAGATGCAGCTTGTAAAAGCCTTACATAAAACCATGTTCAGATGAGGCATAAGGTTAACATTAGGCAAGTGGTAGCCAAGTTGTATCTCAGTCGGATACTAACCTCACGTCCGAATTTTCGAAATGTCACGGGTACGATTCCCACGGTAGCATACACGATTTAGAAAGAAAGAAACATTTAGAACAAATTAAACTCACTGATAGAAAAATGAATAAACAAAAAGCAACTTTGTTCTAATCTGGACTGCAGTCTGGATTCAACATGGTGCTAGCCATCTAAGACCAAAAGTGTTATAATTATTAATATAAAAATAAAAAGTGTTATAATTAAGAAATAAATATGCGATATAATTTGCCTTTCTTTTTACAGAAACACGAACCACTAAATGTAGATAACAGAATAGCCACTGTTTTGTTTTACGTAAGTTAATTAATTTATATATATTGTAAAGTGACACTCTAAGCGTAAGGCTATAAGTGATCGAAGCTCTTTGGAGCCTTAGGCTACCTTACCCGCCGGCTAATACACCTTGCATCGCCTTCTTAGTGGATAGACTGTAACCACCGTTAAAAAAATAAAATTTACTCAAATTCAAACCCCAAACAAAATATATGAAAATCTATTTCAATTCAAGTTATACTGTGGCGTTAAAACCGGCTGATATGTAATTTTCTCTGTTAACTCACAGCCCACAATCAAAAGTTTCTCATAATTTTAGTTTATCATTTCAATATCTAGAGTCAACCGAGTAGGAATCCAATTTTGAAATCCAAAACACTATAGCAGCTGTGTGGTACGATGAGTAGACATTAACATTGTGACGTCACACGCCCTCAGGTTTGTTCGGAAACTGTCAGTGCGTTTTCGGTACTGGATTCAAAAATTTATTTTTAATTAGATATAACTTTTTAATTATACCAAAAAAAAACAACAATATATGTTATAAAACACTCGTATATATGATCTGTCCATTTATGACGAGATTTTTTTTTCAAAAACCCATTTGGTCTTTTATTGTTTCCTAATTAGTCGTTTGCTTTCTCTGTTATGTAAAGTATTTGACTTTAAGTTGATTTTATTAAAGATTATTTAATAAAAATAAATGTAACTTTCTTCTTTTGATTATTTTTAAATACATATAATTGAAAAATGTGTGACGTCATATCAGGGGTAAGGGGGTTCTAAAAATGTGACAACCTGTGACAAGGATGGGAGGAAGGGTTAAAAAATCCTAAAATTTTTGTGACGTAATCTATGGATGGCTCCTTAAGGAAGATTTCGACTTAAGCGAAAATTGTTAGGAAGCATTAGACTTGTAGGCTAAGATTTGTTCCGGCTAATTGAGTTAAAGAGATGAAATAAATAAAAATCATAGTTATAAGAAGCAATACTGTACATTATGAATCATAACAATAAATGATAATAATAACACAAATATGCTAGTTTGCAGTTAATCTCTGAAACGATTTGGCAGTTTTAACTAAACTTTCATGGATATATATAATACATAAAAACAAGCTACATTAAGTTTAAAACAGAAGAATCTATAACTAGTAAGTAACATCCAGAAAAATTCGTAGATTGATTGATTCCATTTTTGTGTGTATTTGGCGTCGTCCATCAGATTGGTCTTACGCCTTAATTCTTCGCTGAGTGCAGAGCAATTTAAGACAACAAAAACGTTACATATAGAATTAAACGTATACTGTACATAACATTCCTGTTGTTTATAAATTACTCTAAAATTAGTTGCTTGAGTTGCGACGACTTGCATTTGTTTTCTATCGAAGGCGGTTAGAGTGTATCAGAACAAACAAAGTAAGTACATGCATGAATAGCCTTTAGCATTGCACACTACTGTGTTTGCTTTGAGACACCCTGAGTATCTTCTCATATCTTCATCACCAGATACCTGGTTTTAGGCTTCTACATGAAAAATCCATTTTTATGTAATTGGTATAATATTATGCATAACCATATCTGTAATGAAATATAGATAATATTAAATTGAGAAATATATACTGGCTGCATTCCAAGGTTACACTAGGAAAGCTCCTTCATAATTCTCCTGCACACATTATATGGGGTTGGCACAACTTTTACTTCTTTTACACTCCTTTAATAGTAGTCAACATTCACACCATTTTTTCATTATATCGGCAGGCTAAGTTTAGGAAAACTTCTTCGCAATTCTACATAAGTCTGTAACTGCTTCTTGATATGGAATAGAAATGGCTCTGCTCTACAAAAGCTGTAGAAAAGTTCTTCTTACAAATTAATTAGTCTCGAAGCATTCGCCAGAGTTGATATAGCAGAGAAAATGAAGTATATAAACCATAAATAAAAACTATAATTTTTTTTTAAGTATTTACATAATATGAATGAAAATTGCGTTATATTATTTTATATATTATAGGACATATTTAGACCACCTACTAAATTACTTTAAGTGAAATTTTATTTTTATTTGAACAATTTTTTTGAAAAGTTTATTACTAATAATATCATCATAAAGATTTTACGTAACCATACTGTTGTGCGCTTACCCTGACAAGCGATCGATAAATTCACACAACTCTCATAGGTTTCTAATTACGTCGCAGAAATGGCTCTTTGTGTTTTACTTGTTGTTTCTCTGAAAAATTTATTCTCGTATTCAGTCCATTCATTCCGTCTTCACGGAAACATATAGTATATGTTTCCGTGGAAGATGTAACGCGATTCGGTGAGCTATATGTACCTACGTAAATAATTACCTTATACATATACATAAGTAATACTAATTAATATCAGGGCTGAGACTGCTCCACAGATTCCAAGTTGTTCTGCGGGTAATGGAGCGGGCTATGTTAGGTGTTTCTCTTATGAACATGATCTGAAATGAGGATGTCCTCCAAGAATATTCGAAGGAGAACTAAAATGACCGACATACATATGTTAGATCGCTAAATATGCAAGAGAAGGGCTACTTACGTCTATCGCATGACTTGGACTAAAGGAGCAAACGAGTCCTGAAGTGGAGACCGCATCTTGGAAAATGTAGTATAGGACGCCATTGAGGCCGATGGGCTGACGACGTGCGCAATATTGTCGGTTGGGGCTGGATTGGAAAGTCACAGGTCTGGGGTGTGTGGCGCAAATCTGGAGAGACTTACGATCCAGTAGTGAACAACAGCGACTAATTAATTAATAGGAAATTAAGCTACATACACTTGACTGACTACGTACAATGAATTGGCCAGCACGCAGCCCGGATCTTAATCCCATTGAGCATGTTTGGGACAATTTAAAAAGAGCTGTATATGCGAGAAACCCTTTGCCCACGACAGTGGCAGCACTAAGAACAGCACTTTCAGAAGAATGGGACAATATTCTGCAAGATCTTTTAATAACCCTAATAAAATCTATGCGGATCCGATTAGAATCCGTAATAAGGGCACGTGGAGGTAATACACCTTATTAAAATATAAATAAACCCTTGCATAAAGTTTGTGTCTATTGTTAAAACCAATCTTTTAATTAAACCAATTTTCCTTAAATTTCTGTTTTTTCTTCAAAAAAAGTCTTAAGGTCCTTTCCAGTACACAAACTTAAACTTAAGGATGACCCTAATAAGGATTTAAAGTTCACGAACCAATCTAGAGGTTTCAATTTAAATCTGTATAGAAAGTTTGCATACTTATTAAAAAAAATCATTTCAAATTAATCCTGAAGTTTAATGCAGTTTATGAGTCCGTCAGTTTATTTCAATTCGGTGTCTGAAATAACTTACATAGTTTTATTGTATGTTCGCTTGATTATATACGCGCTCAAGGGCGTAGGGCCTATAAAATTAGAACTATAATTATTTTTCAAAAATAAATTTAGTAACTAAAACCTTCAACAATCTGTCCCAAAACCCAGTCACTAGTATATTCGTTCTACAGATTAGTCTGAGACAATGAATAGAAACTTCAATTCCTACACGAAAATTTTGATTAACGTACAGTTTACTATCACTGTCTGGGTTCCATTCTCTTTTTTTGAGGTAGAAATGCTCTATGCCTGTGGTATGGGACTGCCAAACTATCTGCTTATATGGTCAATAATTGACAAAAGATGTATGTACGTCATTACGCACTAAAACCACTTTTTATATTGCATTTTAAATAATTCAATTATTATACATAGGTACATTCAGTTCAGTTTTTGAAGGTGTGGCTCCAACGCCTTTGGCATTGATTTTGCCTTTGCCAATGTCTAAGTAAAATATAAAAGTGACATGTTTAATGGCAAAAAGGGGGGGGGGGGAGTCAAACGCGGTGATCAGTACGGAAGGTAGCTCTGTAATCGAGGTACATATAATTATATTTAATCATTATGACCGCTTCAGATATCACACGTAATTTTTACATGTGAAGAATTTCATTAATACTTCTCTCGTTTTTTTAATGCTGTAGGACAGCAGACAGTCTGACGGCCCGCTTAGAATTTAGCAGGTACCATCGCCTATGGGTGTTTGCAACGTCAGTGGCATAGCGAACACGTTGCTGTCCCATAAGAGTACAGGAACTTGGGTCACTAATGCCGGAACACAACGCAAGGTTATTATGGCGGCATAATTAAGACCAAAAGTGGTCGCCATCCAGATGGGCTTTGAGGCCCTAACAAGTAGCTAGGGTGGGTTGTTTTATCGCCTTTTACAACAGACCGACCCCGGCCGCAGAGGTTAGTATTCTTTCTCCGCCTCCCTTTATCTCTAATCTTTTTTACGTATAGCATAAAGTGCACAAAATGTTATACTATTTTCGAACTTTAATCCTCCAATCCTTCGATGAGAAACTCTTTAATTCTATATCATGACTATCAGCACGACGTGGCGACCAATCTAAAGCTGTTTTCTCTGGTCGAGTTCGGTTTCTTATGTTTGTTCAACTTGTATGATACCATTAATTTACATAAAACCAGCACGCCTTTGAGTTTTCTTCCTTTATACTATAAAATAATTTTAAAGACTCATATTTTTCCCGTTTGTCTTAAGGGTAAACATTACTTAACGCTTTACCAAGTAGACCTTCTAGGAACATATAACAATTGCAAATTCATATATTTCTGCAGTAACTAGAAATATAAAATCAATATAAAATATTTTACCCAGGTAACCCAATTTGGAATTAGCACCTACTCTGGTGGAGACTGGAATCTGGAAAGGAGATGACACACGCTGCACATTGGAATGTTGGATCACATTAACACTTGCTAAAATCTTAATAAATTACAATCACACAACAAGCAAAAGCTTGAAAAATTAAGGCCCTAATTAAATTGTATAATTTCTACAGGTGTCTGTGACATCTATGGTTACTTGATATGATACGTATCAGACAAATGCTAGTAGCACACTGCTGATGTCCACAGTCCGTTGTCGGTGGCTAATGATGAAATCGGAGCTGTGATTTGTAAACAGCCACTGTCTGGAATCCCAGTAATGAGTAACTATTTCAGTAGGGTGACCCAAAAGAAAGGAATATTTTTTCGAACTTATTATGAAAATTCTATGAAAGAGACTGCTGGAGCAGGACAGTTTAAGAAAATTTTAAGAGGTTGCCCAAGATTTTTTATTGTTACAAAATTTTTAAATTTTTTATCTACTTTTGTCTTTATTTAATTTCCTATTATTACTTTTGATATTTTCAAGCGTTGTCTGATGTTATGAATCAAATAGAATACCATTCTTTGTTGTACGAAACAAATACATATTTCATTATAGATAGAAATAAAAACGATGTCTTATCGCTGAGACCAATGAATATATTAAAAATATTTATTGTCCTTGGATATCTCCAAACATCGATTTAAAATTTACAGAATTTTTATAATTATTGTATTAGAAAAGAGTGAAACAACATGAATATTATCATTAAATATAATATTATATAAAACTGTCAGCTCAATCCCCTAGACTCCATCCAACGGCGCGCAGTTCGTATTGTCGGTGATCCCATACTCACAGACGGTCTAGACCTGCTGGACTTCGAAGAGATTTTACGTCTCTTTGCATATTCTACCGTCTGTACAACTGGGAGTGTTCTGAAGAACTATTTAGAATGGTGCCCTCGTCGTCTGTCTACCACCGCACTGCCCGTCACCGGCTGGGTCATCCACACTTCTTGGAGCCTCTTCATTCTTGTACGAAACGGTTCTCAAGAACGTTCATATTGTGTACTCTCAGGATCTGGAATGCACTTCCAGCTGAGGTTTCCTCAGCGCGGTACGATATGGGGTTCTTCAAAAAGGCGTTATAAAATTTCATCGAAGCCGGCAGCGCGTTGGTAATGCTTCTGGTGTTGCAAACGTCCATAGGCGACGGTGATCACCTACCAAAGTGGGCCGTTTGCCTGTCTGCTGAATTCTAACTATTAAAAAATTATGAAATCGATTTTCAACAATTTTGGTAATTTAAAATATTTTAACTGTCCTGTTATAAAAGTGTCCTCCTTTAAAGAGACGTTAAAGGTTTAAAGGGGGTTACTTAAACCATAATAAACTAACATATTTTTTACTCGGCCAGTACCATGAGATCGGCGAGCCAATTTATAATCAACCTAGGTACTAGGCGCTAAGAAAACAGCGGGGTCTTTTAGTGGGTATGCGGATATCTAACATCTTTCCCAGAGTTGCACAGACCCCTGACCCCCTCGGTTGAGGGGCACTCGTCAACAGTCATAACTCGAAAAAAAAATTTAGTAGGAGACTCGAAATTTTTTAGTTTTTTGGGTCACCTATACTTCAGCTATTTCAATTAGTCGTTGTAATGTTTTTAGGATACATTTTTTATTGTACATACCTGTATATTATTTTGTTAAAAGCGTCTTATCCTTGTTTTAGCAGATGCTTTGCCTGTAGCTCAAGGTCCCACTGCTGGGCACGGGCCTGGCCCTAGAGGGATCGGAAAGTATACCCATCACGCTTCTCCAAGACGGATTGGCGGGTTACACATATCTGTGATCTTGGTATGCAGGTTTTCATAAGATGATTTCCTTCACAGTTGATACACGGCAATCATGCACATTAGCTTAGACAGAAAGATCTGCGTAGAATATCACTTAGCATAGACGGGTGTGTGGAACTCCGAAGGCATAGTGCATTCAGCTTCCCCGTACCCCAAGGTCCGCCACCTAGTCGAAAGATCATTCGATCCCTAGCGATCCTTGTGAAGGATAAATACAATAGAAAACATGGGTAAATGTGGTTTAGTGTGGATGTTGCAGAGGGTTACCGTTTGCTCATATCTAAAGACCTAAAAGAAAAAACCAATCGATGTCCGTCCTCTCTTCTAAAGCGTTGAAGTGTGATTTTGTTATTTCTAATCAGATATAAATTTGGAAAATGGTGTAATTGGCTGTTAACAATATACATATAAATAGGAAGAATATTAATATTGTAACCTAGCCTGACCCGTATTGTCAGTTATAAAATACATAAATTAACCAGAAAAACACAAAAGAAACAATCAGTCATAGCGATATTTTCAATATGAAGCGATCTCTTTCAGACAACTTTTACTAGGATCTCTACCACGTAGCCAGGGTTGTTTTGTCGCCTAATACAAAAGGGCGCCCCCGGCCGCAGGAGTCAATATTCTTTCTCCGGATATAAATACTATATAAATTACAACTATATTTAAAAAAATAGGTTTGGGCATGATATATGCATGCCACTTATTTTTTACATCTGCAATAAACACAGTTTTATAAATTGCCTGTGTAGATTTTCTGAATATTTAAAACTAGAATATCACAATTTAAAACCATAAAATCATAGAGTTAAATCCCGACCAAAACTTCCGCTTTTTGACTATTTCCTCTCCACATCGCACGATCATTGGCATTCTTAGTATCTACAAAGTCCATTGGCTCGCATATCACGCTCTACGAATTTACTAATTAGTGCAGTCAGGAAATGTAGAAAAAAGAAGAGTATTAAATTCTGGAAAAGACCTTATTGAGGTCAGTTCTTACGCCGCCCCTACACGGAGAAAATGTACTTTTTCCTGAGCAGAATCATAAGAAAATAGTTTTGGCTAAATTCGTTTTTTAACTGGATCTACTGCATTCTGTTCCTAGATCCGAAAATAAAAACCAGGTTTTTTTATTTCATGGATAGTAGCTTCATTGCTTTTGGTGATGCTACATCATCACTTGTCTAATGTTTTATATTAGAGTCCACGTCCAGAAGAATAAAAATAAAAGAAGAAAATTATTTATAATATAAACATGGCTCATGCTACAAATAAGGCATCCTTGGAATTTACAAACACATTG
Source organism: Malacosoma neustria (assembly GCA_963693495.1). Lineage (NCBI taxonomy): Eukaryota > Metazoa > Arthropoda > Insecta > Lepidoptera > Lasiocampidae > Malacosoma > Malacosoma neustria. Next base: position 2,987,134 of record OY856384.1, read on the forward strand.
GCGGATGCGTGGAACTTTGGTATTTCTTTTCATACTTGTTTGTTTGCATCACGCAAATTGTTTACAAAATGCTTTCCCTGAAAAATCGCGCGCTTGTAGCATACATACAGCGCGCTTAGCACGGCGTTTAATGAGCGTTACCAAGGTGTTCATACTACTAGCTCAGTTCGGAAAATTTCTACTATTTCCTCCCAATTGCGTTTTTTTAATATTTTATTTTTATAATCTGGATTTTGCATGTCCCATATAGCTGGACGCTTTTGGATTTCATCTATAAATAAACCTGTATCGGAGTGTTCGATTTCTATAATACACGTGCACCCTATACGAAAGATCGCGATCAGATGTACAGCAAAATGGCGGCGCATGTATCTACAAGCGCGCAGCTGACGCCCGCGCAACGCGCGTTCCAACGAAATTCTGAGAGCGCGCGTCAGACGCGCGCTTGATCAGAAGCACGCGTTTGCATGTGTACACTTCAATAGGATCTTTTGGATATCAAAACGCGCGTTAGTAAATCGCGTGTTTCAAAGCGCCCAATGTGTACCCGCTGTTATTGAAGTGTACACATGCAAACGCGCGCTTCTCATCAAGCGCGCGTCGGACGCGCGCTCTCAGAATTTCGTTGGAACATGCGCCGCCATTTTGCTGTACATTTGATCGCGCGCTTTCGTGTAGGGTGCACCTGCATTATGGAAATCGAACACTTCGATACAGATCCATTTATAGATGAAATCCAAAAGCGTCCCGCTATATGGGACATGCAAAGTCCAGATTATAAAAATAAAATATTAAAGTAACGCAATTGGGAGGAAATAATAGAAATTTTCCGAACTGAGCTAGTAGTATGAACACCTTGGTAAAACTCGTTAAACGCCGTGCTAAGCGCGCTGTATGTATGCTACAAGCGCGCGCCCAACGCAACGCCGAGCACCTAATGTGTACTCGCTCTTAACGGATATTCATAGCTCATCAGTTAAGTATTATATATAAATAATTTAATTAGAATTAGGTGATACTATGTCTGAGTGCCATAATGTCTGAATGCCATGTCGGCCACGCCACAAATGTACTATCCATGAAGCATCGTCCTCAACTGCATTACATTTTTCGGAAGAGACTTCGGGCGACAATAATAATAGCGTACATATATCGACAGCGCGACCACATTCTCACAGCGCGATGTCACATTCAGGAATCTCAGGAATGACGGGAGGACGGGACGGGACCGACGGGAGCACGCTGCTAGCGCGCATATTTACATCGCCTGCGGAGGCGGCTGCGCGGGACGAGCCCTCAACCAATTTCCTAGAATTAGTCTCGTGTAACGAACACAAACCAAATCGTGAAATAAATGCTTGATTTCTCAGAATTAGTCTCGGGTATCAATATCTTTAACTGTTTAAATTTTTATCGCTTCTGATTGGTCGGCGAACCCTAGCCAAATCATATAAAAAGAGCACGAATTACGAAAAAAAAAATTCAGTACCAATTCAGTATTGATGCAGTAATCATTTCTGGTGTTTCATTTACAACCCATATGGTGACCCACTGAAGTACTGACCCCGTATCACCAAAGACATTTTTATCCGTGCAGAGGCGGAGAAAGAATACTAACCTCTGCGGCCGGGGTCGGCCTGTCCTAAAAGGCGACAAAACAACCCACCTAGCTACGTGATACGGCCCCAAGCCTGTCTGGATGGCGACCACCCTTGGTCTTAAGTATGCCGCCATAATAACTTTGTGTTGTGTTCCGGCATTAGTGACCCAAGTTCCTGTACCTTTATGGGACAGCAGCGTGTTCGCGATACCACTGGCGTTGCAAACACCCATAGTCGACGGTAGCCTGTCTGGTCTCCTACAGCGAAAAAAAAACATAGACCCTGTTACAAAGGAAAACAAAATCTTACACTAATGTATATATTAAGTTAGAATAATTATATATAGAAACCTAGTCCGCGCGCATATTTTATAGCATCTTATTTGGAGCCAGAAATGGCTCCAAACGCAGATCGCTCCGTAGTGTCCAATGTTAAAGCACGCTGAACGTGTCTCGCGAAAAAAATTATTATTAAGACGATTTGTGCAGTTAAATTGTGTCACAACACATCTGAAATACAAAAGAAGTGTAATAACATCACTTTTCACAGGTAAGCTTTCAATATTTCATAGTTTATTGTAGTTAATTAGGTCAAAATAGATTTTTTTTTTAATTTATTTATTAGCCGGATACAAAGTCCATTGGCACTTTAAAAAAAAGGTATAACAAAATATCTTACACAAATAACTATACTGACTTAACATTAAATACAATCAAATTATATAAAACAATGGTGGGCTTTAAATTTTCTCAACCGTATTTTTTATATAATAGTAAATAGATTTGAATAGAACTAGACATTTCAGTAAATCTTGGACACGGCGGGGAATTTCTATTTGTGATGGTTGACATGACATTGATAACTACCATTTGCAGTGAGTGATGAGTCTAAAGCTGATCTTGTCGGGTTATTTCTTATAGAATTTCCAAGTTTAATTTGATTATTCTCATCAAAATCCATCAACTTCATAATATCCGTTACTAGTATTAAACGTTGAAATTTAAAATGTTTTGTTTCAATACTCAGTGTTGCCCGAATGCGAAAATATTTTACCATTTTAACTGACTTTATTACTCCGACTAATTAAATTTAAAACATTGTTACTGATTTTTACGCAGGTATGTGATACGTTTTTTAATGTAGGTGTTTGTGTGATTTAGCGAGGTAATTATACCGGAAATTGTGTTACTTGAAAGTTGAGAAGTATAAACGAATTTTATTTTGGGGAACTTTCGGGAACTGGACCTTGACTGACATCATTACTCAAGTGTATGTGTGCGTGTCGCCGAGAGTAAGCACGTAATCGTCACGCCTGTGTGAATCGGTTTAGTGCTTCACTTTTGACACAGCGCTTGTATGTAGACTATCTTTCTATGTGTATTTATTCTAAGTATATTAATTTACTTAAAAATTTGTCTCATTTTTTTGGGTTTCTGTTTTTACATTCAGTATCATTTTTTCTAATTCATAAATTTTATCAAATATTGTTTTATGGATTATCGCCGAGTATTAAAAAAACTGGTGGAGCATCTCCAATTTATTTATAGCTTCTTACTTCTCTAGAATATTCTTCACTTGTGTATCCAGTGCTTGTTCAGCATCATCTTCACTGTCATTTCCGTTACCACAGGTCTAACAATAACGTCGTCTGTGTGTTCTCCGGTGGTAGACCACGTTGCCGTCAATCTGTACGAAATATTAGAAGGTCGGTGTTACCATACTGGTTTCGTGGTCGACTGTTGCTTATAGAGGTATAGACAAGTAGCGGTCTCAGTTGTAAGAGGTCCATAAGGGAAAACGACTATCTCGTGAGGTTTCCGTTTCTCACTTATAGAGGTATTGGAGGGTTAACATGACGGGACTTGGCAATTAATCTCACCTGTAGTTTTCTCGCCTATCCAGTTCTCACTCAACCAGATTTAACTTTACTCCGAAAATCGACGATGGGAAGTTGTCCACGGAGGTTTTATAGGGTATCCGAAATTAGTCCTCAAAAGTTAGGTCGCATGGTTAGTTGACCAATTGTTGTGGTTATAGAATCTTGTGGTTCCACGTGCCGTCTAGTAATAATTTTTCTTAAAACAAAAAACTTCCCAGGAGAGACGTCACAGCTGGTAGTTGTAAATTATTTAAATATAAAAACTCGCTAATCCATATTAGACTAACGTAGATGTCATGTCTGTGACATGGTGAGGCACAATCAATGGAACGACAATATTAACAGATTACCATTCAATATTTGTGAATAATTACTATAAAATATTTAATTATTCATCCAGAATCTTAATATCGTCACCACGATAACCTCTTTGTTTATATAATAGAAAATAAATTACCAAATCTATATAGTTATCAATAAAATAGTATAAATATTGTGAATTCCGCGTTATCTCGGGTAAATTTAATAAAAATACAAATCAAAGGTAGACCCTTTATTACGTCAAAGACATTCAAATTAAATTAATACAATAATTTCATTAATTAACGGTTTCTTAAAGTTTTTTAAACATTTATTCTACTACACCATTCATAACATTTATTTAAACACATTATCTGAACATATAACATTTAGATTTTAAAACATCTAACAGGTAACACAACATCAAATGGGAACATATAGAATAATTGTGAACCTTAAACATTTAGTGGCAAGGTTAAAATTGGAATAGTTAAAACATAAACCGACAACCTTTTCTCACAACAATACCCTGTAATCTCTCTCAATTCTTTCTAGGTACTTTCCTCAAGTATAAATAATATAGTAAATATATAAATTGGGTCTAAAATATAAATAGATTCTTAAATATATTGAAATGTTCAATCAATCAGACTTCGAGGAATGTGCGGTTAACAGCTAAGGGAGCTTACACATTGGACACATCTAGACCATTAAACGCGTTAACGCTACGTACAACATAACACCGATAACACCAAACATTTAGAATATCGAAAACGAGTGACATTCGAGAAAGTTCGCGAGCTGACGTGATCAATATGTGCCTTCAATTTATCACTAAACATCCAATACATAAATAACATAGAATATATTATTAATAGAAATATCTGCGTCTCTCTATTTGAATAACGCGAGTCCTTGGAGTGACAGATGCCTTAAAAGGGTAAATTTAATAAAGAGTAAATAGCGAGGCATTTAAAATGTAAAATATCACAGAAAAAACCGTGACAGGTGTAAATAATTTTAAGTACGGTTTATAATAGGTACCTATATAAAATAATTTTGTCATGATAAAGAGGTTAGGGCACAATAACCTCTTTTATAAATAAATTACTTAGAGGGATTCAAGAAAAATCAAACGCTTGTCCCATTTCAAAAACTAGTTAATAATAAATATATAACGATTCATCATTTTTAAACGGCTTTCAATCTATTTGTTGGTCAGTAGTAAAATTGTAGGTGCTATTCCAAAAATAGTTTCTTTATTTATATTTTTTAGATATTTTTTTCATGATTTAAGAACTATAAAAACCCAAATTTAAAATAAAAAATTTTTTGACAATTAAAAAAAAAAAAATAATCTTGAATTGTTTCAATAGTCCTTGTTAGGTTAGGTAGGTGAAATGGAACATGCGTAATTAAGAGCGTTTAAATCTCATAATTGCGGAATTTAGAGATGACTTCGGACGGGGGCTCTTGGTTGGCGTTTCCCCAGCGGCCCCACAGCGCAGCCCCACCTTCGGAGGCTCGACGAGCCCCTGGGTTTGCGGGTCCCAGGCTAGCAGGCCCCGAAGCGCGCCCGGCTTCGCCTTCCAGCATGCGGTCCTTGGTGTTGGGTTTGGACCAGTGCATGGATTGCTGCACGTGGTCCTTCATGCCTAGCCACTGCTTGTATCCCATGGCAATGCCGCTCTGCCTCCACTTATCATAAAGGGCCCGCTTCGCCGGATCACACAGAGTTTCTTTGGCCTCCTGTTGATTTTAAACAATTACACAATGTCAAATGAACAAATTGAATGAATGCAAAGAAAAAGTTATATAAACCGATGAAACCAATATATGCCATAATAACGATTACCTACAAGTAATTTTTACATAATTATAAGTTTAATGTTATGATTATATTTAACAATTTCTCAATGTGACATAGATCGCGATAAAAACTAATTAACTCCAACCGCGAATAAATTATGCACGCGTGATAATGCTTTAAGAGTTGTTGACGGAAACGAACCATCTATTTCAAATTATTATAGTGTACAAGGTAGAGGGCGTTCAAGTGTTCCTTAACGCAATTTTGATCCTCCCTCCTCACACAAACAACTAAGGTATATGCCGATTTAAGCGCGCAGTGTCGCGGAGTAAGGCAAGGTTTCCAGTTCATGAGACGCATCATCAGCGTTGCCTTGCATTCGGCCTTGTGTACACTATACTCGTACTAGTCAAAATTAACGGCCGATTCACATGCTGAGATGGTTTGGCCATGTTGAGAGAATGAATGAAGAACGATTGACGGAAAAAGTGTATAAGGCGAGTGTGAATGGAAGTGTTGGAAGGGGTAGACCTAGACGGACGTTTCGAAAGCAGATCAGGGACGTCTTGAAAAAAGGCCAGGTCAAGAGTACCCTAAACCGAAGGGCATGTATGAAGGGAATAATGAAAGTGGACGAAGCGAGACAAGTATGTAAGGATCGTAGCAAGTGGAAAGAAGTGGTCTCTGCCTACCCCTACGGGAAAGAGGCGTGATTATATGTATATGGTTCACATGTTCGATTGCTGTCTCGAATCTAGGCAAACACGCAAACTCGATAATACATAAACATGAATAATATATTTATTATTATACAATAACCAGCATGTCAATTTTCTTCTTTCTGCCCTTTTCCCACATTATATGGGGTCGGCACAACATGTCCTTTCCTTTCACTATCCTCTGTTAGCAGTCATCTCAACATTCACACACTTTTTGCGCCATATCATCTTTTAAGCAATCCATCCATCTTTTCTTTGGTCTACCTCTCCTCCTGTATCCATCCACTCCCATTTCTATGATTTGCCTAGTTATCAGTGGACCAGCTTCGTATTAAAGTCAGTGTAGTAACGGTAAGTTACTTACTAGTCGATGATAATCGATATGACCATAGTTGGTTTATGATCATACTGCTAATAGTCTGTGGTTGTATGAGTACTACACTAATATACTTGGAACTCGGACCAACGACGTTACAGTCAGACTCTCAACAATCTGTTATCTGAAGATTCTTGGGTACTTTGTTAACATTGCCCGACGACAGCCGGATAACTTGGATAAGTTGATCGTGATGGAGAAGGTGGAAGGAAAGCGACCCCGTGGCCGATCACTTAGCCGCTGGTGTGACCAGGTAACCGCCTTCGCTGGACTCCCAATAGCAACCGCTATTCGAGAAGCTGAGGATCGGACGAATTGGAAACATGACAGACAGGCCACGGTCGATTTTCAAGGACACGACATTCACCAATGAAGAATTCGACCGTAAAGAAGAAAGGATGGCATTCGTCCTTCACGCATAACACAAGCAGTGTGCTGCTTACTGTGAAAATAGATTTTTTTTATTGCTGTGGGTCAGCAGACACGCTGACGGGCCAGTATACAATGTCTGCCATTTGATAGGCACAAGATTAAACTTTGAATCGACATCAATTGGTATTTTTGCAAATATGGGAACAGCATCTTCTGAACATCCCCAAAATGCCCTCCTTATGCAATAAAATTATGCCCAATGGCACAATGTTGAGCAAGTTTGTCTAGTTAGGCAGAACATTCTACCGCAATTGATTTATTGTCCGGCTTTCTTCTTCCATTCTCTATTTCTCGCTATTTAAGAAAAAAAGGCTAGCCCTGACACTAGTCGCACTGTGTTAGGTATTACACGTACAGAATGACAGCTTTTAAAATGTGACAAAATAGATATCGATTTGCATTACATTATTTTTCTAAAACTAAAAAAAACATGTATTTTGTACCGCATTAAATGTGGCTCCGGCCTATATTTTTCATTACCCTCGGAATATTAAGAAGGCGCGTCGCTTTTCCAATGTAATTTTCATAATTTGGGTCGGTAATAATTTTAAATTTACTTCATTAAGGCATTCGAGGCGACGTAAATTTGTCGGGTAATAAGAAATTTCGAATATAAAATGTTACTGTTAAAGTCCGGCTTAACGTATTTTTAAGATTTACTAGTAAAACATGAAATTTTATACCAGCCTTAGTTCTGATTAAAGCAGATTAGATTTGATTTGAACTCTTATTTTCTTACATTTCGTATTATTTTATACAGTTTAAAAAATAGTTGCATATAGCTAGGTACAGTCGTCACGTCAAGTGTTAAAAACAGACTACGACCTGACCTATTTACTGTCGAAGTAATTGGGTCAACACAGAGCTGGAAAAATAATCAATCGATAGCTCTCTATAGTACTAAAAGGGTAGCGCATCGGGCATGTGAACACTAGAACTGTATTAAAGTAGGAGAACCTGCAGGCTTAGTCATAATAATCTAGGATTTTTTTTAACTCACGCTGTTCTCACATTTCAGATAATACCTGTATAACAATTTTTAATAAGAATGCGACATGACTATATTACGGCCATTTAAAAAACTTTTAGCGTCAGGTGATCTCGTACAATAGGAAAAGTTCTGAGGAGCTGTTTAGAAGGTGGTCTGAAAAGTTTCCGACGTCAACATGAAGATAGCAGCACTTGTAAATAAAAGCTAGTAAATTTTGTTTTCGTTCGTTGACAGTTACTCGCCAAAGTTTAAGCCATTTTAGACGCGCAGTTGTTATGTAAGAGTCGTTTGAGTGAGTAGATGTGAGTGTTTTTATGAAAATGGACAAAATCGAGTATCGAGCTGTCATTAAATATTTGTTTTTGAAAATCAATGCGACTATGCAAATCAAAGATGAGTTGGATTCTGTGTATGGGAACTCTGCACCATCATTTACCATAGTGAATTTAGTGTAGCTGAATTAAACATGGTCGTAAGAGCTTGGGAGACGATGAACGTTCGGGACGTACAAAAACTGCAACTACCGACGAAAACAACATCACCAAGGTTTACCAAATGATGCTAGATTACCGCCGAATTAAAGTGAGAGATAGCAGAGGTTATGAATATGTCAAATAAATATGTTTGTCACATATTAAATCAACATTTAGACATGAGAAAGCTGTCCGCGCGTTGCGTGCCGCGTTTGTTCGAGTTAGACCAAAAACGTGTTCGAATGAACATTTCCAACGCTCTATTGGCACAGTTTAGGCGCAATAAATCCGAGTCTTGACACCGATTAATTACTCCAGGTGAAACTTGGATAAACCATTATACGCCCGAAACAAAAATACAGTCCAAACAGTGGACTGCAAAGGGTTCCCCCGGCTCCAAAAAAAAGCAAAAACTGTTTTTTCTTTTGGGATAGTCATGGAGTTATTTTAATCGATTATCTATAAAAAGGAAAAACCATAACAGGAGCATACTACAAATCATTACTTGACAAGCTGAAGGCAGAACTTGTGGAAAAACGCTCACATTTGCAGAAAAAGAAAATCCTGTTTCACCAAGACAACGCACCGTCTCACCTCAGTGGTTGCCATGGCGAAAATCCACGAATTACGGTTTGAACTGCTTGTCCATCTATCTGCCTTATTCACTAGCCCCGAGCGATTTCTTTTTGTTCCCTTATCTAAAAATTGCGCTCAAAGGACAGAGATTTTCGTCAAATGAAGAGGCAGAAGAGACCTTCGTGTTCAATTATTTTGCAGAGAAAAACGCCGAGTACTATTTGAACGGGTTATAGAGATGGGAGCATCGCTGGGAGTAATGTGTAGAGTTACAAGGAGACTATGTTGAAAAATAAAATATAAAAATTCTGAAAAAATGTCTTGTATGTTTGTTAGGTCAGAAACTTTTCAGACCACCCTCGTACACTGCCTCCGCCGTCAGATGGGTGTTTATACATAAGTATACATAAGTATAAACACCCATCAAAGCATAGAAAAGACTCCAGGAAATACTTCCTGGAGTCTTTTGTTTCCTGTACGAAACGGTTTTCCAAAACGCTCGTGATGTGTACTCTCCTGATTTGGAAGCTGAGGTTTTCCCATCGCTGTGCAATATAGGTGTTTTTTTAAAGGCGTTATAAAATTTCTTTGAAGCCGACAGCGAGCTGTCATTGCTAGTACTATTCATTGCTAGTGCAAACCTATAGGCGATGGTAACCACTTGCCTTGCCTCACTTGGAAGAGCCATTTTCCTGTATACTGTATATAAAAAAAAATGTCTGAAATATATGGCTACTCCTCCTGTGCTTCCTAGCTACCAATAATAAGACAGGGTCTCTTCTTCCCGTATATTGAAATATGTTTTGCCTCACGGTCATAATATCCCACGTCCTTTTATTAGATAAGCACTATCCAACATAGGTAATTGGGTAATTAAAAGTAATATACCTTTAGTTTTTGAAACTTGGCCTCAGCTTCTTTGTCACCATCGTTCTTGTCGGGATGGTGCTGTAGGGCCAGCACTTTATACTCGGCGGTAATCTGCTCGGCCTGGAAAAATGTCCTTTTAAGATCACATTCGATAGTTTTTACATTGTATTAACAATTACTTTTCTTGAGAACCAAATTAAAGCCCTAATAATTGAAATTATCTCAATTAGGTGATTGGGCTCGACATAATGTATAAAAAATTTCCATTAAATTTTATTGTGGCAATCTTCGTCTGTCACATCACAAACCCTCATATTATATAATATGCAAAATTCCCATCGCTTTTTGTTGCCCTGCCATTGAACAAACCTTGAACCTCAGGTTCATGTTCATTGATGTTCGTTAATCCGATTTGTTTATGGCTAAAACCCCGAGACCTTTGACTTGAACAATATTTGTATGTTATATTTATTCTTTATATTTTTTTAAAGTATATAATTATTAATTATCGTAGCAAAAATCATACATATGTGCATTAATTTAAAAAATGCTTAAAATTCGTATTTTTGCTAATAATTCGTAAGTGATAATTAAACGCGAGTTGGTTGCAAAAATAATTTTAAAAAGTCCATTCATTTATTACCACTTTTTTGTAATTCTCCGTATATATAACGGAAAATTTGTGCGCAGCGACTGTCTCTCGAATAATATAAAAACATATAACATTAGTAAAACTAGCCATAAAAACAAACCACAATGCGGATAAAACCAAGCTTAATATATACCTACGATGTGAATCATAAGTCGGGAAACTGGAAAATCCGCTATCGTAATACGCGATAACACGTAAATAGTAAAAAAAATTACAATAATGAAGCTATGGTGGAAGCAGTGAGAAGTGGGTCACCTGGGCTCACCGTCCGAAAGAAGGTCATAGAGCTGAGTTCAATCAATACACCGATACAATGAAACCAAAGAGAAAGCCGTGTTAAAATCTATGTATTTTAAAGAATTTAACACTTACACTGGAGTTTTCGTCACAGCCTAGAAGGGCGTAGAAGTCATCATCGGGGTTTCTCTGATAATTCAATATTTCATCAACGCCAGTCATTTTGCATTCACGTCCCTTGCTTACGAAACCCCAGTGCGCACTGGCCTGGCGCTAGTGATGTGCTGAGTACTATATGATATGACAATCGACTACGTACTTACAACAGTAAAATTCAATATCGATAGTAAAATAGGAACTTAAACGTATGACTAATCGGCAATCGTGTCGTTAGAATTAGTTGAGCTAATAATTAAAGGTGATTTTCACTGTTTATGAACGATAGAAATCTTTAATTGTCAAAATACAGAAGCGTAGAAATTTTATGTAGACGGCCACAAAAATCATTCGAAAATTAGAATGATATTTATTTGAATACATATGTCAAAGATCATTTTATTTAATAAACAATTTAAAGATATGTCGTATTAAACAATGTTAATATTATATTGAAAAATTTGAATATAACCAAAAGATTCGTTTATCGTACCATCAAACGATACAATGAAGACTCTAGTGTAGATGACAGGTCAAGAAGTGGTCGCCCTCGGTCTGTTAGGACTCCAGCAGTGATAAAAGCTGTAAAGGCACGAATTCAAAGAAATCCCAAACGTAAACAGAAACTGTTGGCCCTTCAGATGGGGTTAAGCAGAACCACGGTGAAAAGGGTGTTAAATGAAGACTTAGGGCTTCGGGCATTTCGAAGAAAAACAGGACATCGTTTGAATGCTCGTCTAATGGATCTGAGACTGAAGAGATGCCGCGCTTTGTTGAAGCGGTACGCGGGAAAAAAATATCGGGAAATTCTTTTTTCGGATGAAAAAATGTTTACCGTAGAAGAGAGCTACAACAAACAAAATGATAAGGTGTACGCACACAGTAGTGAAGAAGCGAGCAACCGTATTCCGCGTGTCCAACGAGGTCATTTTCCATCCTCGCTCATGGTATGGTTGGGAGTTTCTTATTGGGGCTTAACAGAGGTACATTTTTGTGAGAAAGGTGTAAAAACGAATGCTGTTGTGTATCAAAATACAGTCCTGACGAACCTTGTGGAACCTGTTTCTCATACCATGTTCAATAACAGGCACTGGGTATTCCAACAAGATTCGGCGCCAGCTCATAGAGCGAAGAGCACACAAGACTGGCTGGCGGCGCGTGAAATCGACTTCATCCGGCACGAAGACTGGCCCTCCTCCAGTCCAGATTTGAATCCGTTAGATTACAAGATATGGCAACACTTGGAGGAAAAGGCGTGCTCAAAGCCTCATCCCAATTTGGAGTCACTCAAGACATCCTTGATTAAGTCAGCCGCCGATATTGACATGGACCTCGTTCGTGCTGCGATAGACGACTGGCCGCGCAGATTGAAGGCTTGTATTCAAAATCACGGAGGTCATTTTGAATAAACTTTAATGTCATAAGAATCTATGTTTTGTTAAGTTCATTTTAGTATATGAATGGTTACATAATGAATAAACTTGTTACAATTATTTTACATTAAACATGTGACAGAATTTATGACCTGACTAGGTATATATATATATATATATATATATATATATATATATATATATATATATATATATATATATATATATATATATATATTGAGCGATATTTTACCATAATTGTAATTTAATATAATAGAGTTGAATAATAAATAGTAAATCGATAAATCGACTAATAGAATTGTAAGTTTCGTCAGCAAACAACACTAGTTGTTAGCCCGCCATATTCGAATAGAGATTGCTCGTGCATAATGTTATTCATAAAATATTCATACTAATGCTGTCGAGATTTTATCACACATTATGGCAGCCATAATTCTATATTACCTATTGCGTATTTATTATCATGAACGAAATCCAAGTAATATTATTAAATAGGTGATGATTGCTTTTGTGATGGGAAGTATATAAAAAGATTTTTCTGAAATTTAATACTTATTAATTGCTATGAGAGTAAACTGTGTTTACCCGTATCATTAAATTTATGCCTTAAGATAGAATTCGTTTCCAATCAAATCATGTAGTTTAACATATATTCGAACCTTTATAAATCCGATGCTTACTCTCTTTAACATTGTAGCTTCTAAAGTTAAAAGGTTGTTTAAGTTTTTTTATGATACAGACATGTTTTTTATTTAGCGAAAACATTAAATGCGTATACGTAAAGTAATATTAATTTTACAGTTTCCAAATGACCTAAATGATAGCCATGTATTTTAAACATGAAAAGAAATTGCATCTGAGAAGAATATTACAAGATTTTTTTTACAAAAGTATAAAAGCACTTTCTATCCCAAATACTTTTAGAATTAATTAGATAATATTTTGTACATCATCTTTTTATAAACATAGTCTTATAAATATTTACCGCAAATAAAAATTTCTTGAATGTCTATCGATATAACAGAGGAATGAACGGTACATCACTATCACCCCCAACCCCTAAAGTGGAGACTGGGAGCTACTCCATTGTTCCCTTTTAGCCGGCACTAAGTACAGATCAATACTCAGAATTTCTTAATCAGGAAAAGTGCTTTTCTGTGCAAACTCATATGTCCTTTGGGATTTAATATAAGATAATTAAGGCCAATTTTTGAGGTAAAGAAAATATAAGGATATCGGATAACATTATATGGATTTTATTTTAAGGTTTTTTGCGAAGTTATAATATATTTTGTAGCTTTAACCTGTCTAATGATATAAAATTTTTCATGATATACACTGTATTTTATGCATTAATTTAAGAAATAAGAATTTTAAAGCAACAATACTGTCGTTTGAGGATATATTAGATGATTGACAACGAAATTTCGAGAGAAAAATAATTTAAATACAAAGGATGACAGATTTTTACCTAAAAAGGGGTTAACGTCAGGCAGGCGATCGGTTGTAAAAACTAAGCCACAATTATACAACATGTAACATGTTGTGCTGACCCCATATAATGTGAGATAAGGGCAGGAGAAAGAAGACTAGGTCATATAGAACTAGTCTTGTTATATCATATTAACAACCAAGAACGTCCCACGTCTGGGCACGGTCTTCCCCTACAGAGAACAGAGAGTATACCCACCACCTTCTATCAATCTCAGCTCGTATACCAATCTTCTATCCGTGCAGGGGCGGAGAAAGAATACTGATCTCCGCGGCCGGGGTCGGCCTGTCGTAGAAGGCGACAAAATAACCCACCCTAGCTACGTGGTAGGGCCTGAAGCCCGTCTGGAGGGCGACCACCTTTGGTCTTAAGTATGCCGCCATAATAACTTTGGGTTGTGTTCCGGCATTATTGAAGTTCTTATACCCTTATGGGACAGCAGTGTGTTCGCGATGCTGTCAGTGTGCCAGTGTCATTGCAAACATCCATAGGCAACGGTAACTGCTAAATTCTAAGTGAGCCGTCCGCCTGTCCGCTGTCTTACTGCAATAAAAAAAGCCAAGGCTGATTGACGGGTTACATATACCTCTATAAGGGTTATATGTGTTATATATACATATATCTCAGGACACGGCAAATAGGTGAGAAAATTACGAACCTAAGACTTCTAGTTTAGGCATCGAGAGTGATACCACTTAGCTACCACGTACCTATATAGTGAATGTCTTACGACCTGCCAGGGTGGGCCATCTGCCTGTCTACTGATCTCTAGCTATAAAAAATGTCTAGTTTTTTTATTTATTCGTTGTCAAGCTAAGGTTGTTTTGTCGCCTCTTACGACAGCCCGACACCGGCCGCGGAGGTCATTATTCTTACTCCGCATTGCACGGAAAATTATATATAATAAGGGCATCTTTTAAATAAAATCACGGCTATGTCAGTAAGTAGAGTAGTGCCACTCTATCAACTGCCTAGGAAGTCGTAAAAGACAACTAATGGATTATGGGTATGGGTTACTCCTTTTGCTAATACAGGCTTAAAAAATGGCACTGTGCAAAACCGAAATTTTGCCATTTTTTACAACATATTTTTTCCGGTACCTTTTTGGTCAATAAAAGGAGGACATTGGCGTAAAAAGCGTGTAGAAGTTTATCCCTGGATCTGAAATAAAAAGGTATTTTTAAATACTGTAAAACGAGAAACTATAAACTTTGGATACAACCGTCACTAACCACATCGATGATTATGTTGTACGCTAATGTCCTACATCCACAACTTAATTAAACTTTTTCAAGGTATAATAAAATTAAGGCAGGTCGTAAATATTTAAATAAGACAGTTGTTTATCAAACAACCTTCTAATGGGTTACTTTGAGGATCCATTTAATTATGGCACTGTATTAACATGTATTTTTAAATCCATATATATATATATATATATATATATATATATATATATATATATATATATATATATATGTGTGTGTGTGTGTGTGGCATAGCAATAAGAGTCGCGTAAACCTGGAAACTGGGTGGAAACCTGGAAAGTCCCCACACAAAGAAGGGAAGAGACAAGAGGTTCTGTTGTCTCAAAATATATTATTTACTGGCGTCTACGAAAGTATAATTAGCAAACTAGACTATAAAATAACTAAGTATTAATAAACAGGACGCATACTTAAGTCATCTAAGTATGGTAGAAATATATTATTTGATATTTTTGATTTATAGAAATATATTATAGTATTTGGATCAAGGTCACATTTTCAAGCTCACGGTCAAACTCATCTTACATTGCAGATACATTTCACAAAAATTTATAACAAATACAATATAAAACAATTAGATGGAAATTCGCTACTATGCAGAGAAATCTACATCTAATACTGGAAGATAATTAGAAACAGAATAGCACATTTATACATTTAAAAACTATTGTTAAACAACAATATCGTTACCTACTTTATTGAACATATCTTTGGCAGAAGAGACACCGAAACGCAAAAAGAACAAGAAACACTAAATAAGAGCTATAACAAAAGTTACAACATTTAAATTGTGGTTAAAAATTAAAATAGGAACAGGTAGGTCATGCAGCAAAGCTTACCTACAGATAACATTAGCAACATGAGACGAACAGTTAAAATATTATTGTGGATGGCTCACAAGACAAAAGAAGTAGAGAAAGACCAGTGACACAGTAAAGCGCTTCAGATCAGAGACGAGGAAATGCTAAAAACCAGAAAAATTTTGTATCCATTTGGGATATTTGCATATAAGAAACTAACAATACTTATAGGTAATTTAACTTACGAATCATCATCATCATCATCTCAGCGTTCATCCCGGTTGCAACCCAAACTTGCGTTTCGGTGCCCGGGGTCCGCTTTCCGACTTTTTCTACTCCACTTCGCACTTTACGACGTCAAGCCAGCACTTTTTGGGTCTACCCCTCCTGCCGGGGCCCGGCGGAGGCGGCATGGCCAGACATTTGTTTCCCACGTAAGCATCCAGTTGCCGTAAAACGTGGCCGTACCAACGGAGCCGACACTCCTTTTTTTTTTTTTCTCCGGGAAAGATGTTTGGCCATCCGACTACCCACTAAAAAACCTCGCTGTTCTCCTATCGCCTACGCCCGGGCCCACGGATATATGGCCAGCCGATCTCGTGGCCCGGGCTGGCGCCGGCCCGCCCTTTGTCTTGAGGCGGGCCCCTTCTAAAGTGTTGGCGCCAGGGGGTCAGGATTTTGTCCCCCCGGCGCTCTCCTAACAACTTTAGGAGTTGAGGGGGGCCGCGGAACAGCACGCAGCCCTCACCCTCGCGACAATGGTGCGGGCGGTGGATCCTCCCCCGAGGGGCCGCCCGCGGCCGCTTTTTACGGCGGCCGGAGGTCGTTATTTGACCTCCGGCGCCGCCAACGTGGCCTGCGTTGGCGGGAGGGGAGTGTGGTGGTCGACTCCCGCTCCCGCTCCGCCGCCTCCTTTGCGGACATGACTGCCTCGCAGAAGGAGGCGACGGCCGTCCATCCAGGATCGCTCCCGACCATGGACAGAACCAGGGCCGGGAGCGACAGGTCCACGCCGATTTGGGCGGATAAACTGCAGGAGCCGACACTCCTGCAGTTTATCCGCAATTTAACTTACGAATAATAAATAAAATGCAAAAGAATCAAAGGCTTTTTTATTATTATTATAAAATATTGTATAATAAAAATGTACTGACTAAAATGGAAAGCTATATAAACCCGAAGCCTGACGACATTGCATATTCCGTGCATGCTCTAGACATTGGCGTCGCAACGCGCTTTTGCATCAAAAATAGCTACAGAATACGCAACGCGCTAAATCGTAAGTTTACACGCGGCACACCGGCCGACGCGGCCGTGTGCTCACTCCCCGCTATAAAATTACGGATTAAAACAAAAACCGATCCGCGATTCATTTCTCGTGTTTTGTAGTTTGTACTTGGTGCTATGTTTTGATAGCTGATCGCTGTCAACGAACTAGTCGGTCGAAGATCTTCCATCTTTGGCAGCGGAAGTATAAGCGGATGTCCCGGCGATGGGTAAGCACCCGCATATGAATGCCTAACAACAATGCTCACATCTTCGTTCTTACAATTTCTATTCGAGCCGTGTCTGCCGAAAGTTTGTCAACCTTTATTTTTTATGTTTCTCGTTCGTGATTGTATAGATTAATGATATATCTGTCTGGAACACTATTTTTGACGCGTCCACGCAGTTTATTTGTTTAAAGTTATCTTAAATTTATTGTATTTAATATCTATTAATAACATTATTTTCCGCTTGTAATTATTAACAAGAGGATAGATAATAAATAATATCTAAAATGTCACAGTTAATATTTCAACTAGTTTCCTTAGTTAAATAAAAGCTCTTGTTAAGTCGTAATTCACTTAACCCTAAGTAAACGTCAATTCGAAGGTAGTTTGAAATACCTCTCACGGTTGCTTAGGCGCAACCTTTTCTTTCGGAGGATTTAGGAAGCAAGTTTGTGCCAAACACCAGTTTCATTTGCAAGAGCTAAAAACATCAATTTAGTTTTTTATTGATAAACACTGCTGCTCTCATAAGATAATTCCTATTATGTAATACTCGTAAACATCACTTAATCATAAATATTAAACAATCCTAGAACCCACGTTTTCTTAAAATAAGTAGGTTCATCCTAGACCGGTTAAAATTCTAACCCAATAGAAATTAATCTGACATCAATTCACTTCAACGTATCGATTATATAAGCTCTGGGAATTTTTTATACATATACATAAATTAATAGTTTCTATCATGTTCCTTAAATATAATTCTTCAATCGATACTTCATCCATGATCGATCATCATCGAACGTAAGTCATCAACTAATTTAAATTATAAACTCATATGATTTAAATCTAGTTGGTCACATCTAAACTACTTGTAAAGTCTATTAAAGAGGTTAGATACAAATCTATTAGCACACACATCTGCAATATTAGTAATCTGGTTCATCATTGAATTACAGTTCCCATGCTTGCTGTTACAATAACGGTGCAATTCAACATTTGTTTGTGTTTGTTAATTAAGGTCCCATGAATAAACAACTCCATTAACATTTACTGTTAACCGTGCCAATTGGCTCCAGCTCTATTCAAAGAAGGCATCGATATAAATAATCAATGCTTTATTATTCAAATATTGTATTAGGCGGGCTATAAACTGGTAACGACCGTGGCAAAGTTAAGATAAAGTACGTGAGCGAAATATAATAAACCTCATTAGACGCAGAACCTTTTTCGGGAACGATTTGTTTTTAAATAAACAGTAAACGTTTTGGTTTTATATTTATAACATTTATAAAACAAACCATAAAGCAGCAGGGTGTGATGGAGTTAAAAATATTTCTAACGTGATAGATGCAGTAAGCACTATTTGGTCTTTCGACTTTACTGCATCCAATAAGAAATGTTTTTAATGAGAAAAATTGGGTAACTTAATCTCGTTTTAAAGGCGTTACTTTAATAAATAGATTACTTCTGCAGACTTACCATATGGTTAATGTCCGTTAATACTGAATATACCGGTAACCCATTTCTACAACCATTTTTTTCAGATAATACTTCTCTTTTTCTTGATCTATCTATTCATCTCCTTTCCCAATAAAATCTATCTACTTTGTCCGTTTCTGAAGCATATTGACAATGCCCTTGGCAAATTATACTAAAGGTAACTTGTCTAGCGCCTTATTCCTACAAAAAACAAATAATCATCAAGATGATCCATTTTGAAGTACCTAAATATTTTATAAAAATTTGTATGAAAAAAATACCAAAAAAATATCAGGCCAAAGTAGTTTATTGTTGTAAGTCTTATAAGTCCTACGAAAGTAGGTCTGTTCCCACTTACTATCATGATTAATTTGACTCTAACGGAAACATCCAATTCAGCTAAGGCATTGTACTATGGTGGACCAACGTCCGTTTTAAATAAAGGACTAATGATTTTAGTTTGTGACAACAAAGTTTGTATTCCAGCAGTCGAACCCTAGTTTTCTATGAGTATTGTGGTTTATTTAGTGTACGAGGACAAATGTAAGCTTAAATTCGTTGTACAGCACTCAAGACTTCCGTTGGTGATATTAGAAATTAAGGTTCAGGTAGCAGATCAAATCAGCCGATGTCAATTAGAAGTTTCTAAATTGCCTCCATAAAATGTTTAACTGAGGATGGTTACAAGAAGCAACACAGGTATATTACGGTCCTATTCCCTAATTGTCGACTTCCGAGGGATCACTTTGAGATACTATATTTTTCAAATGACGCTTTCCATGATGCAGCGCGACCTATTTTGGAGGCCATTTTGAGTTCATAACCAATCCTTAATCACATTTTGTTTTACGCTTTTGTAATAATCATTTGCCTAGTATATTTTATATTACAAAAATGTATCTACAACATCTGATCTTAAGATATGTACAAAATATTTTTTCTCATTAGAATTCCAATCCAAATTACGATTTGTTACACATACCTTTTGGACTGTATGTAAATATTTTGATGACTAACGATGTTCCAAATCATACAGAGCAGAAAATATGAAGACGCGTTACTTAAAAATAAACTGCACGCGTTCCGCGAATATACTGCGGATTTTGAACTCGGAGCTGTTTATTTTATGTTAAATTTATGACTGCTTTTGGCTTCGTCATGGTTGTGATGCAGTTTTAGCGGACGCTACCTGGTGATACCGCTTTCTGGTCTAATGACTTTAGCGGGAACAAGATGTTGTACGCTTTAAAATAAATTTCAGATATTTTCTCCGTAATTCTAATGTAAAATGTAATAAACATTCTTATATTTATCTATACCTACATCATAAAATACAATCATAGAGTAATTTCACTATATTTATTTTTAACGAAAACGTAGAGTTCTAAAACTTAATGTGTAAATATTATATTATATAAATTTACTACGGTATATAAAATTTAGGTCGTAAAAGTAATTATTCTCCAACATTTGTACACTTAAATTAATTAACATTTAATTTAATTTCACCGTATTTTCAAAAATAACTATATTAAAATAATTTATTTACAGTGTTCCCATAAATCTGAGTGACACAAAATTAAAGTGAAACAATCACAAAATTAAATATTACTCTTTATTATTAAACGAATTAAGCTTATATTTCTAATTCTTTGTCCCAACCGCTGCTCGAAATCACCAGAAAAGAGTACTGGTTTTAATTAACCATCAATTACGTTTTATACGCTATGAATTGGATATGGCCGGGGTCGGCCTGTCGTAAAAGGCGACAAAACAACCCACCGTGGTAAGGCCGACATTAGTGACCCAAGTTCCTGTACCCTTATGGGATAGCAGAGGCGATGGTAACTACTAAATTCTAAGCGAGCCGTCAGCCTGTCTGCTGTCCTACATCAATAAAAAAGGGGCCAAATACTACTTTTGTGAACTGTTTTTAATATTTATTGTTTTCATCTTTCTTTCATTCAAATATTAAATATATATGAGACAATTCACACTACGCCTAGATAGATGGCGTTGTGTGAATTGTTCCTAAGTAAGTAACATAGCAATTATGAGTACTAGACTAAACCACTTATAATACTACATATATAATTTTGTTTTGTAAATAAATATTATACATAACCACCCAGACGGAACGCCGGAATGGGTATTGGACACGTGACTACCGCAAGCTACCGACGTGTGTTATGTCGTTACACCACGGAGGTCTATTGGTATGATCAACTTGCTTGTAAGATTTAAGCAAATTATTCTGACTTTACTGGACTTTACGTTTGTGGCTGCTTGCCTATTATTAATTAATTATATATAATTATTAATACATTTTATATAATCAAATATAAAAGCCGATTGTGTTTTTTCAATTCCTATCTGTCATTCTGCCTTGAAAATTATTTGGCAAATAATGACAAGAAAATGTAATATTTTTTATTGTGAGTGTAGTCATAGTTGTCACAACCTTTTTGGTTTGTTATTGACTCGATAGTGCGATGCTACACTTTTTAAACGAGTAATTTATAAGTAAGAATAGGTATACGAAACATGAGGCATATATATGAGTATATCGTTAGATTTAAGACGTGAACCAATTAAACTACAAACAACGCTAGACAATAGTTAATTGGAAAAGCACTATGAGAAGTGGATTTGTTACAGTACACTGCGCACCTAAATTAATTCTGTAAAGAGCTTGCGCAAAGTAAATTCCACTATTTATAGAACCCTTTAGAGCATTTTGTGTTTAATACAATGAATAATAAATTATTACTGATTATTGAGCATACAATGTAAAATTAAAATAGCAATGTTCTTGGTAAAGGAAGGTACCCTTGGGGTAGTATGAGCTTACTACATGACCCATTCAGGGGGGAGAGAAGTCTTCAAAACACCAAAGAAATCTTGTGCTGTTTCGAGCTGTATTCAAAAATATGACGCGTTTAGTGTTTGTTTTTGTACCTATGTATGGTATATATACATTATACATACATATACAAACAAAAAAATTGAAACTTGTTTTTTTCTAAGATGTAACATATTTATTTAATTAATATATTTACTCTCATTATCTACTCATCTCATTACTATCATTATCCGGGTTGCCTGGAAGAGATCGCTCTGTAGCGATAAGGCCGCCCATTGTAAGTCAAGTACATATTGATTGTGTAAATAAGTTTCATTGTGTTTATATAATTGGTTTACAATAAAGTGTTATCTATCTATCTATCTATACAGTGCTGCCATCTAAACGGAAGTTATGCCTTATAAGTCATTTATCAGTTTAGCAGTACCAGTTCCATCGCAAGCAGTATTGGGATCCTTGGTGTCGACATCACGAATGATGTGCAGTTTTAGGGGACAATTGGAGGGTAAAGTTAAGCTTGCCTCCAAAAAGTTAGGTGTGTTAAACCACCGGTCCAAGCAGTACTTCAGTCCAAAGCAACGGCTTGTGCTATACAAAGCACAGGTCAGACCGCATATGGAGTACTGCTCACATTTATGGGCTGGAGCACCCGCATGTCAGCTCAATCCCTTAGACTCGATCCAACGGCGCGCAGTTCGTATTGTCGGCGATCCCATACTCACAGACGGTCTAGATACGCTTGGACTTCGGAGAGACTTTGCGAGAGACTTTGCATCTCTTTGCGTATTTGCCATCGGCTGGATGTTCATCCCCATTTCTTGGAGCCTCTTCTTTCTTGTACGAAACGGTTTTCTAGAACGTTCATGCTGCGTACTCACAGGATCTGGAATGAACTTCCGGCTGAGGTTTTCTCAGCGCGGTACGATATGGGATTCTTCAAAAAAGGCGTTATAAAATTTCTTCGAGACCAGCATCGCGTTGGTATTGTCTCTGGTGCTGCAAACGTCTATAGGCACCGGTGACCACCTGCCAGTGTGGGCTGTCTGCCTATCTGCTGAACTCTAGCTATAAAAAAATTATGTGTTGTATCTAGATTGACATAGACATTCCTGGGAAGTTTTTTTTATCACGTAGAAAATTGTCCAAAACACGAAAAAAAATTGTAGTCTGTTGGACCAAAGTCTGGTGAATACGGTGGATGACGTATAGTTTCTAACTGCAGCTCCTGTAGAATTACAACGGTTTTTCGTGCAGTGAGGTCTTGCGTTATAATGAAGCAATAATGGTGAAGATCGATTCACGAGTCGAGGGTGTTTTACTGCCAGTTTCGACATCATTGTTCGAAGTTTGGCACAATAACATCTGCTGTTATTGCTTGACTAAAGTTCAGAAAGCTTTAGTGAATAACACCATGAAGAGACCATCAAATAGTTACCGTTACCTTTTTATTGATAAGCTTTAGATCACTGTTGCGGCGTATAACCATTGCATTTTTCGCTTACGATTAACGTAAAGAATCCAATATTTCCTCGTTCCTGTGCCGATTCAAGAAAGCAACACAAATTTCAACACATATTTCTTTCTGCAGATCAGTAAAATCATGAGGCACCCATTGTTCATATTTTTTTATCTTATTCATTTGATGCAAATGAGTCAATATTGTAGGTAGGGTAACGTTAAACCATGGCGCTAATTCCTGGTTAGTTTGACTCGGATCGACTTCCACCATCTCGAAATCGTTTAAACCAAAAACGCACCGTGTGTTCTTTATAGCAGTTTCCTCTCCAAACGCAGCGATGATATTGTGAACCGTTTCTGCCGCGTTAGTTCCACGTCAGAACTCGTATTCAAAAATGATTCGGATTTTCGAAGTATCCATTTTTCAGGTCTAAATTGAATAAAAAACAATTGAAAGTCGAAAATCATGTTTAAAATTTTTTAAATGAAGAACGTCGTAGGTTTCGTGTCAAAAACGTTTCACTCATAAATCTTTAACCATGAAGGTTTTATGTCAATTCAAAGCATCTATTACTATAGAACGACAATTTAGTACTTTAACCCCTATTATCCACCGCGACATAAACCAATAAAATTATGCTTTAGAGCGTGCGCGTACATATTTAATTAGATTCCAGTCTTCACTTCAGTATACTTCAAAAACTGTGATACTAACACGAATTATTTATTTAATGAGATTAGAAATGGAAATAGTGCAACCACACTAATTTATAATATAAACAAATAATCCTTTCTTTGTGGGTTTGATCCCCATGCAGAAATTGGGTACACGTGGACACGTACACTCAGACTGGAATATACAGACAGACGCTTATAAGATATATATTTTCCCAAAACGACATCGGCTGCACACTATATCGAAGGCCCAAGTAGACCTTCACCGACTGTTAGATCTTCGTACAGCAGGCGTATATCGTTACAGCTATAGAACAGAGTCCACACGAGAAGCGTGGATCTTGGACCCACATAGATGCAGCTAACTTGGTCCATATCATAGATATTCTATGGTCCGTATGGACATGTTGCTTGTTTGTTAGCCCTGCAATAGAGGTTTTAATCTGTGTCATGTCATCAGATAATCGTTGTCCACTGTTGGACCGGCAACCTTGCGCAGGTCATCGGTCCATCGGGCTGGGTGACGTCCTATGCCTAGACGCGGTCTCCACTCCAGCACACGTTTTCTCCAACGCTCATCGGTCTAACGACTAACGTGACCGGTTCATTGCCATTTCAATTTGCATGTTTTTAATCTAGTGTAGGGAATTCTATTTTAAATACATGGGCATGATTATGGAATTATATAAGACAAGGGGTATATCGTTACTCCGTGCCGAGTTCATATGCACGTAAGAATATTCCGCTAGAATATTAACGCTACTAGATCGATTCCAAAACGCTTGTAACTGAAGATCACGCAAACGCAGCTTATAAATAAGATGTTGGTATTTTTATTACTTACTAGCTGACCCGGCAAACGTTGTTCTGCCATATAAATATCAAATGTCAAAAAATTAAAAAAAAATTTTGGGGGTGGGTCACCCCTAACATTTAGGGGGATGAAAAATAGATGTTGGCCGATTCTCAGACCTACTCAATATGCTCACAAAATTTCAGGAGAATCGGTCAAGCCGTTTCGGAGGAGTATGGCAACGAAAACTGTGACACGAGAATTTTATATATTAGATAATTGTATAAGGTTGTCAGTTTTCCTTGTAAATAACTGGTCCATTATTCTCTCGTAGGTAATAAATACTGTCATAATTATATGATAAAAAAAAACTAGAAACAAGTGTAATATTAAAAAAATTAAAGTCAGGTTTATCAAGAGTAGGCCAAGAATTGGGGTAAAGATTTCTTTACGAATTTGGTCGATAATAATCGCTCTTGTAAAGGTCGAAAAAGTGCTCGACAAATTCGACCTAGCAACCAGCTTAAGATTTTTATACTAAAAATTTAGATTTATTAAATTCGGATAGGGGATAACAGAATGTGAGTAACATTAGCAACCCTGGTTTCGATCTAGTAGAAAATATATTATAATACCTAATATACCTACAATATATTATATATATATATATATATATATATATATATATATATATATATATATATATATATATATATATATATATATATATATATATATATATATATATATATATATATATATACCTACAATATTATTTGCTAATAAAAGAGTTTTCTATTGATGATAAAATAAAATTGTTTAATAGTTGATGAGTTTATCGAGAACAAACAAATCTCTTTACAATAGTTATTGACATAGATATATAGACAGATATACAACTCTTTATTATATTTAAAAAATATTATTATCACAATCAATGATGTTATATAAATCATCATTGATCACAATAGTAATTAACAACCAAAAGACTTTTTAAATGTAAAAATCAATGTAACCTCAGATGAGAGTGTAACCTTAAAATATATTAACGGATAATTTCAACAAATACTTTTAAATTTAGAACGTGAAATCTGTGGTGTCGTGCCCTTTGTTAAGCCTTGACAGGACAAAAGTGGGCTTTGTTTTACAGCAGATGCAAGTTAAATACGGTCGGATCGACATCTGGCGTATTTTTTTTACTTCCACTAAAACAGGGCTAATTCTCAAATCGTTCAAAATGTTAAATACGTGATGTTTAAGTTGCATTTATTTATAGGACTGCAAAGTTGCAAAGTTCGACCACCTTCAGGGCTCAGAGACTAATCACGTCATACTTACTTTTAACTTTTAAATTATTTTTTATTGGTGAGGCAGAACAGCAGACAGGCTGACGGCCCAGTAAGCAGTTATCGTCGCTTATGGATGTTGGCGATGCTAGAGTACCGTGAACACGCTACTGTCCCATAGAGGTATTGGAACCTGGGTCAGTAATGCCAGAATACAACACAAGGTTATTATGGTGGGATACATAAAGGCCAAGGGTGGTTACCATCCAGACGGGCTTGGGGCCCTGCCACGTAGTGATGGTTGTATTGTCACCTTTTATTAAAGGCGTAAGGGGTTAGTATTCTTACTTCGCTCCTGTAGGGAATAATTCGAATTCTTGATAAACAAATTTTGAATCTAACATATCAATCATAATTTTAAGAATAATAAAATTGATTCAGCTAAATAGTACTAACTATTTATTACTCAGTACGTGGTAGCCAAGTAACACTTGGACACCTAGAGATCATTCGGATATCCGTGCAGGGGCGGATAAAGAATACTAACCTCTGCGACTGGAGTCGGCATGTCGTAAAAGGCGACAAAACAACCCACCCTAGCTACGTGGTAGTTGGTCTTAAGTCTGCCACCATAATAACCTTGTGTTGTGTTCCGACATTAGCGATCCACGTTCCTGTACCCTTATGGGACAGCAGCATGTTCGCGATGCCACTGGTAACTGTTAAATTCTAAGCGGGTCGTCCGCTTGCCTGCTGTCCTACAGCAGTAAAACATATGTTCGGAATATGGTATATCTACAACACTTAGACAGTTTTTCTCATTTAATATACAAAATATAATTGCCACGTATATTACGGTGAAGAAATACATCGTAACCATACGTGAATGACGAGATCGAGAGGGAGCTATTTTAATTATAATTCACAGAAATCAACATTTATCTATAAATTGCATTAAACTTGTTCTATATTAAGGGAAGTAGTCTGGTCTGAAAAGTCGCTTTGACGATTATTTTTAATGTTATGAATACGCGAGTCATAAAATCAAGATGACATTTACTGTAACCTATTTATTGCAACCTTGACTTTTTAATTCAATCGTTTAAAGAACTCCGATAGCCTATTTAATTAAAGACTAATCTTCCAAGACTAGACATGCGTTATATTGAGCTTAATGCCTATGATAGGACCGATATTTTGGCCAAAAAAGCAACGTCAGGAGGTATCCCAGTACACTATAATATAAACTATATCTTCAGTACACTTTAAGAGTTTAAGAGGAGAACGATGCTATAGTAACTGGGATCATCTTAATGAAAGACAGAGAGAATACGAGGCGGTACTCTCCTTTTTGAATGTTTCTTGAATCTTTACTTCGAATCTTGCTAGAAAAATAGTTAAAAATGAACCACGCAGTGAATATGTAAATATTTTTCCTAAATACTGCATCGAAGAATATTTTAGTGATTAAAATAAAATGTAAAATTCTTATAGCGAAATCTTTGGTAATAACCGCCCATAAAAATCTCATTTTTCGAGTCGGGAGCTGTCGAAATTGGAATACCTACTCGTCATACATCAACGAGGTTTATGATTCGACTTCAGCCAACTAGTTTCAGAGCACTTCACTGAAATTGAAATAAAACTTGTTTTATATTTAGAACTTATGATTGGATGTTTTTATGCGTAATAGCCAAGCTATTAGCTCTTAGGGGTTTCTTTCTGCTACCATACACTCAAGTTTTACTCTATCGATATGATTTATACGTATTTGAAAAACAATTAACACAGCTAAGATGGCGGGGTGGTCATCTTATTGCCTAATGTATCGGTATTTTACCGTTTGTATAAGTTAAAAAAATAGTAACACTAGGGCTCTCAGAGCGACTTAATTTCAGAAAAAATAAACTCTACATATACGTTTGCTATCTGTAGGTACGTGGTACGAAAATAGAAGAAGTCAACGTGTTATCCTTTGATTATATCAAAGGTTTTATCCGAAAAAATCCTAGAGAAGCAATCATAGTTGAAAACAACTTCAAGTTATACAAAAATTGCAAACTCTGATTCACAGTATTATACAAGCGATTATACTCTGAATATACTAATACCTTGGCAACTGCTTGCAATTATATTTACTTTTCAAATTCATCCACAGCCTGCTCTTATGCAATTGTTAGGGATTATTGAAAACATAATGCTTAACAAACCGATTGTTGGGTTAGATACGAATCTAACGCCCGCAATTAATAACTGAAATACGCTGAAAATGACTGTCGTAGTAAATATATGATAGAGGCCGTCAAAACAGTATGAAATTTAAAAATAGACTTCGGAAAATACCTAAATCTTAATCATAATTTCCGTAGCACACGCCAGGCGTTAATGTTTGTAAATAAAGCTAGCATGTTGATATTATAATAGTGATATTTGTTTCGTTATAGCAGCCGAGCGGGCTGGGGATAGGGTGACCCGAGGAAGTCGATGGTGTACCGTTCGGTAATAAACTAATCTAATAATAGACGGGGCGTGCTCCACTCCACAAACGGGGCATATCTCTGCTTTGAATTAGACGAGACATAACATAAACTAGCTAGAATAAAGATTGATCAACTGTAGTTTAGAATATTTTATTCTACGATGGTACCTGAACAATATATATACAGCTTCTATTAACTATTCAGACAATTCTTATGAAATCTTAACATACGGTACATACTCGGACCTCTTGAAACCCGTGTCCAGTCACATCAAGACCAAGTATATACGTAAAGAAGCTTATCACTGAAGAACTAATCTACCTGATATCACTTCAGAAAAATTACATTTTAGGCATCGATCATAAGAAAACCGAGGAGTTTTTGGCGTTAATTTACATTTAAGAGCAAACATCAAAAAAAAAATTTTTTTTGACTGCTAATGGTTGCGCTAATTGTCTTAAATTATTCGTCATCAGCCAATTGTTGTCCACTGCTAGACGTAAGTAGGTCTTCCCAAGTTTGCTCCACAAATCCCGATCTTCTTTCGGTCCAGCCCCGACCGTCAACCTTTCATAGGTCATCGGTTCAAGAATCTTAAATTAAGCTTATCCTGTCTGACTCTCTGGGGCCATCCATAAATTACGTCACACATTAAGGGGGAGGGAGGGGGTCGACGAAGTGTGACATTGTGTGACAAGGGGGTGGGAGGGGTCCTAAATTTTGTGACGTCACATTTCCAAACCTACGTGTTAAAACACGAACTTTGCACTATTAACGAAATACTCAAAAACATTTGCAACTCTATCTTGATTGAAAATAGGCGACGATAACTGCTAATTCTAAGCGGGCCGTCAGCCTGTCTGCTGTCCTACAGGAATGAAAAAAAATTCTATTTTTGAAGTGCTTGGCTCCAACGCCATCAATTTGCCGAAGTTGACTTTGAAGTAGAGAGAATATATGACAGGTGCAAGAAATAAATAAATATAATGCTATGTTCGGTTAAGATTTATATTATTAGCTAATAAAAATGTACGTAGTTACGTGCCTATCATCATTTAGTGATAGAAGAGAGTTCCAGTGACGTAGCGAACTTTACTCGCGCCTGGGGACAATACCTTTTTGGCACCCCCCCCCCCCCTCCCCATTCGAAAACCATTTAATATAATATGTAAATTTATATACTCGCAAATAAATAAAGTCATAGGCTCAAGCTAGGCTTTAAATTTGAGACAAAAAATGTAGAGAAAACAAGACTAGATTTTGAAATGTATATGATCATCTAGAATTAGTTCAAAGAAGAAAGAAATTAGAACAGACGTGCCATTTCTATTATGAATATTATGATTACAGTTTGATGAATATATTTTCTAGAAATTAATTATAATAAAACTAAAAATTATCCAGCAATTTTTTGTGAGTAGCGCCCGGGGCATGATGACCCCCCTTGCCCCCCCCCCCCCCTCCCTCGCTACGCCACTGGAGAGTTCACACTGACGAGAGAAATCACGTGCAAGAAGATCGTATAGCGATCGTTGTACAGTTGAGGCAAAATATGTGTCATTTGTTATATAGTTCCTTCTGAATCATGTATTAAAATGAACCAGTCTACGCAGTCTCAACATGTCGTAAATATTTGGGGCGCGTGGATGAAAAGCTTCAGCGAACGGCCGCACGTGTACCCCTGAACGGCGCTCACCACCTGCGCCGGAACTTCACAGATAGCGGCGTAGGCGCATACGGCATAAACCGCCGCGCGTTCGTCGGGATGTGTCGTGTATAGTGTATAGTATACTCGTGTACTCAATAACCATGGGACCCCAATTCGATTATTGTTTACGAGCAACCAGTGAGTTTCATTTGTATAACATAATTCATATAGAAGTTTTTTTAATCTATTTGTTTTTGTATTTGACTGTTCCTTTTTTAAAATATGTCAATCTAGCTTCTAATTATTTTCTTGTCAGAATAATACTTAATTTTAAAAACAATTTCTTTGGGTCTACCTAATTGGGTTCTGACAACTGACAATGTAGCATCCCTATGTCCATTTTACTTATCTAAGACTGTTAATAAATGCTTCCTTATATCAGCACTTCAGCAGTTCGGACACATTCCTCCAACAAGTGTACTATATCTTCACTTGTATCACACTACAATTAAAGGTTGGGCTTCGTTTGATAGGAGTATTCAAAATCCGCCTGATCTTATTAAACTTATTATAATTTTCTTCCGGCTTTCAGTTTACTGAAGTTTTCGTAATTTTGCATTCAGAATGTATATTTATGTATATACAATCGATACAATACCGTGTCGGGCTTGCTTAGAAACGTTGGTTTATATCTGTCAAGATATGGAGTGCATAAATACGATGCCCTGAGTGGTAGCATTTTAATTAGCTATTCAATTTGGCCGTTTGACTTACTTATTTATACATTTTAGCATTAATTAGTGTACTTAACTTATAAATTAAATAAATATATGTAGTATAAAAATACAATGTAATTTTATGATTTTTAGTATATAATGATCGTGTTTTTTTTAATATAGTGTCAAACTCAATTTTATTTTAATTCAAAATAGATTCCTAGTTAGAAGATTTTTGAAAGTCAAATATGTATACCATAAATTAATATTATTATATTTATAATACGAGCTACATACGAGCAAACAATTAAGCTGTATCCCAATGATTTGGTCTCCAACGCTGTGTTTCTTACGATTACGCTTTGAAGCTCAAAGTAGCAGAAATTGTGACAGGAACTTTTAGTGGAACCCTTTAGTGTTTCTTACCATGATTTATTACTGTCCCGCGTAAATAAAATAAATATATAAATGAGTGACTAAATTTAGGTTTTTATCCAAAAACAAACAGTGTCCATCTGGACCACGTCATCGTCCGAGCCAGCTATCAGTTAGTTCAAGCAGTTGGAGATAAGAGAACAGCGGGGTTTTTAGTGGGTAATCTCACGGAGTCCCGTATACCCCTCTACTCTCCCGTGATTTATGTCTCGCAAAGTAGTTTTCCTCGAAAAAAAAGAAAATTTCGTTTGCCGCTTTTAACTACTCACTAAATCAAAAATAGTTCAACTCTTGTTTCTAGTGGGACAACGCGGTCAGCCAGATTTTAAAAATTCAATATAATTTTAAAATTCATGTAACAAAATTGATTATAACATTTTATACATTCCTATTTAACAGTCGGATTGTGGAGTAATCTTTGTATATAAACATTAGTCATTGCTTACTGAAAATAATCTGAAACGTATCGAATGGAGTTTCTCGGAAACCGATTCATAGTTTTAATTTTGTACTGCCTAACCGATATAATTCGCAAAATATGCAAGCTGAAGTGGCAATGGGCCGGGCACGTTTCTCGTAGGACCCACGGGCGTTGGAGCAAATGAGTCCTGGTGAAGACCACGTCTCGGCAAACGTAGTGTACGCCCTCTAGCCCGATGGGGCGATGACCTGCAAAAGGTCGCGAGTCGGGGCTGGATGGAAAAGGCAAGGAACCATGATTTGTGTCGCAAAATTCGGGATCTCTACGTCCAGCGGTGGACAACGGGTGGCTGACGACGTTACAGTATTTACCGTTCTAGTAAATTGTGTAATCTGATTATGGTATATAATGGTAATAATATCTGCCTTACTTATTAATCACTTGGTTCCTATAAAACGCTAAGTTATTAAGTAATTAATTGGGTTCCAATATTACTTTTAAGTAAAAAGTTTTCTTGATGTTAGTTTAAATTAATTTATATTTAAAATTACTCATTTACGTCCTATTTTAATATTAATGTCGTCGTCCTATTTTAATATTAATATAACGTCCTATTTTAATCTTTAGATTATTTTGCGGATGATAAAGACATACTTGGTGTAATAGCTAGCGCACGTCGGTATGCTTGCAGAGGTCATGGGTTCGTCTCCCGTCCCGCTTCTGGGTAAACACAATTTCTATCCGTGCAGGGGCGGAGAAAGAATACTAACCTCTGCGGCGGGGTCGGCCTGTCACTAAAAGCCGACAAAACAACCCACCCTAGCTACGTGGTAGGGCCTCAAGCCCGTTTGGATGGCGACCACCTTTGGTCTTAAGTATGCCGCCATAATAACCTTGTGTTGTGTTCCGGCATTAGTGACCCAAGTTCCTGTACCCTTATGGGACAGCAGCGTGTTCGCGATGCCACTGACTTTGCAAACATCCATAGGCGACGGTAACTGCTAAATTCTAAGCGGGCCGTCAGTCTGTCTGCTGTCCTACAGCAATAAAAAAAAGTACTATGCTACATACATATACTAGATGGCGTTGTGTGAAATGTCCCAATATATTTATTCCTTTTTTGTATACTTAAGGCATAATCCTATTACTTTCAGAGGGCAAATCACCCTCATCTGCCAACTTGTGTACCATGATTATGAGACTATTTCGTAACAAAAAAGTTTCAAAAAATGGCATCGACACAATCCCTAGAACCTAAATAGGATAGGAACGAAATGAATCGCTGGAATGACGTCATTAGACCGTAATAAGGAGTAGGTTTATGAAAATACTGCCAGACACGTTTTTGTAGAGCATTCAATTCCCTACAAGAATATGCTACGGCCTTACATGATTAATGTGATAATACGTTTCTGAGTTAAAAAATTCCAAAGTGGAACTGATAGGTGTCCCCGTGTCAGCCAAATGGGAAATTGAAATTTACGATGCAGCATCTCATAATATAAAGAGGAAACTTTCCTATGTCTTTCTCGTCATTTTCAACAATGTTTTCGATATATCTAAGAAAAAAATTCAGTTTTTTTTAATCAGTCTATATTATACTGAAACTTACTAAAATGAACCGAACTATAATGAATACAGTAGATAATCATTGAAAATAATTCATTACAATCGAAACAAATCACTAATGAATGGAACTGATCTCCATTTAACATGGGAAGCATTCTGTCCTTTACTCCCTGTGGCTAAAAACACATGTGCACCCAAAAAAATAGGGCCGCCCTCGCCATAATGGGTCCCTAACACTTCACATATGCGGGCAAATACACAAAAAAACGAAATTCCGATAAACGACATATAAATGTTTATTGTATTTTGAAGAATACGATTAATTGTGTTTAATTTAGTTCGTTTATTGTTAATCCAATATATATAATCATGTCTGGAAAGACATATTATCAAAAAGATTTAGTAAAAAGAACTTTTTCAACTCTTAAATAAACAAAAATTTGTTTTCAAACTTATCAACATCACTAAAATCTACTTTTTGAACTTTCGTTTCGCCTTATTTGTTAATATTCTTCTAACTCAAGTCTTCAACATCCCTTAGGTAGTTTTAAAGTGCTTGCTTAGATTTGCATTACTGGAATAACTTTCGCTCTGTTAAATTCGTTCCTAGCTGCTTAGTATACGCTGTTTGATCACATGGCAAACCATTTGCCTTAATGCCTTCATCATTTCAGCCGGAAAACGTCCATTGCTGGATAAAGGCCTCCCCCAAAGATCTCCACGATGATCGGTCCTGCGCTGCCCTCATCCTCCTCCTTGATGCCTTATTTCATCATCATTTCAGCCGGAAGACGCCCACTGCTGGACAAAGGCCTCCCCCAAAGATCTCCACGATGATCGGTCCTGCGCTGCCCTCATCCAACCTATCCCGGCGATCTTGACCAGATCATCGGTCCATCTTGTGGGGGGCCTACCAACACTGCGTCTTCCGGTACGCGGTCGCCATTCGAGGACTTTTCTGCCCCAACGGCCATCAGTCCTTCGAGCTATGTGCCCAGCCCACTGCCACTTCAGTTTTGCAATCATCCGGGCTATGTCGGTTACTTTGGTTCTCCTGCGAATCTCCTCATTTCTGATTCGATCTCGCAGGGAAACTCCGAGCATAGCCCTCTCCATTGCTCTCTGAGCGACCATGAGCTTTCTCATAAGGCCCATAGTTAGCGACCACGTCTGCGTTCCGTATGTCATCACTGGCAACACACATTGGTTAAAAACCTTCGTCTTGAGACACTGCGGTATTTGGGACGAAAAGATTTTACGGAGCTTCCCGAACGCTTATTTAACTAAAAAAAATACAATATATTGTCATAAACAATAATATCATTGCCACTTAATTTCGAAACACCTCCCGACAAATGCGTCGATGACATGGTCAATCTAGGATAGACAATGGGCGAAGATTGTCTTCAATTCGCATTATCCGGCTTTTGAATGTTGCTCTGAGCCCCACTGGCCCTAATGGGATCCGTATGTCATTGACGTTATTGAATAATTCGCTGTCCAGTTAAGATTTAAGAGTATGTAACAATCTATAAAGCCCATGACTTCGCGTACTTTTATATTCGTGTTTTTTTTATTTCTGTATAATTTTCGACCTTTATATCTTTGGAGTTTCGTTGTTTTCACGATGTAACTATATACAATACTAGCTGTGCCCGCGACTCCATCCGCGTGGAATAGTGACTTTGGGCAGAATTTTTTAGATATATCTTATGGTATATATTAGATTACAAACCCTGTAAACCCTAAAATATAAATGAAATATGCAAACAGTCAGTAACATCACGTATTATCGAATGCAACTGTTACGCCATGCGCCTCCGGAATACGTACGTTCGATCCTACAAAGTCCAGCCTAAGCTAAACCCTATTTCATATGATTGATGACATAAATCTGAGGTCAACTTAAATTTGAATATAAAATTTGCGAAACTAAATCATCATCTTTAACAAAATCAATTTTTTTTTCTAAAATAAATATAGCCTAAGTTACTCCTTGATACATCAGCTATCTGCAAGTGAAAGTCCCGTCAAAATCGGTGCAGCCATTTCAGAGATTAGCCGGAACAAACAGACAGATAGACAGACAAAAATTGTAAAAAATATTGTTTTGGTATATGTACCGTGTATAAGTCCGAATGCACTTAGTAAAAAGTGGTTATTTTAATATTACAAACACACCCTCCATTTTTATTTATTTGTATAGATAACAAATTAAAGGAATCAAATAATCGAATACCGAAGCATCAAGAAAACGCTTCTTATAGTAGTTTTTGCGTCTGCCATTACAATTTCATCTCTGCTCACACGGGGGGGGGGGGGGGGGGGTTGCTAGATGGCTGTGTGAACTGTCACTGTATATTTTTTTATTTAAAATTTATCTTTTAAAAAATCCGTACTCATGCCAAAGGTTTTTTATGATGTTATTTTTAATAATATATTATATAACGTTATTGAAAGGTTTTGTAAAAGATAACGACGCCGAATATAATCTTGAGAGGCTCGCCAAACAATAACCGATGTTCTTGTTTCAAGTGCTACAACATCCTTACTTAGCATGGAACTTCAATAGTCAATACATTAATTTTAGGAACCACCGTAAAGCAGATAAGCATCAAAAACAGCCGCTACAATCAAAATATGAAAAACTATAATAAGGCATATAAATTATTTGGAATAACTAAATTCAACGTTTTTTTGTTATAGATAACCCCTCGTACTTCGCTCTACCGAACAAAGATGTCACTGACCACGCCGAAACTCAAAGCACATCTGCAGAGCAGTTCTCGCGATCAGCTCCAAGCCGCGTCTGGGCCGACATGAGACCCTTGGGCTCACCTCGACGAAGAGAACCCGAGAGTCCAAGGAGGAAGGAATTCAGGGCGTTGCTGCGTTCACTATCTGCGAGAGAGCCAGAGCAAGCTGAAGCGTTTTTGAAGGGCCAACCGAGGCCTGGGGACTGCGCTCCACGTGATATGCGGCACACTTTCACCGCACCGAGGTTGAAGTGAGTTGAACGGTTTAGCTTAGCACGTGAGATGAAATTCATTAAAGTGCTCAATTCTCTGATTATTAGGAATTGTTTT
The DNA here is from genome assembly GCA_963693495.1 of Malacosoma neustria. NCBI lineage: Eukaryota > Metazoa > Arthropoda > Insecta > Lepidoptera > Lasiocampidae > Malacosoma > Malacosoma neustria. Next base: position 3,023,565 of record OY856384.1, read on the forward strand.
ATGGCAGTCCCATCATTATTATCTATGTGGTAAATACCAGTTTCTATCCAAACCTTGCACTTTAAAGGGGTACAATTTTGAGTATAGTCTCACCGTAAAACATCAGCGATTTTAGCATCAAAACAATCAACAATATACAAGTACAAAGCTCAAATATGTTAAGGCTACGTAAGGTGTTTTATTACAATCTAAAAGAGAAATCGATGATAATAGAATACAACGAGATCTTCTTCTTCCTGCCCTTATCCCATATTATATGGGATCCGTACAACATGTTCTCTCCTTCTACTCTCCTCTGTTAGCTGGCATCTCAACAATCACACCCTTTTTTGCCATATAATCTTTTACGCAATCCTTATCTTTTTTACAACGAGATCATTATAAAAATAGTTATTATTATAACTGTGTAATTTGAACTCGAATTCAGTACAATAATATTTGGAAACCCTTTCTTTGGAAGGAAGATCAAATAAGTTGTCTGTAGACTATTTTTTCTCAATCGACAAACCGAATTAGTCCTGCCAATCCTCCCAAAACCGAATTCAGAAAGAAGTACTTGAACTATCCCAGTGATCAAATCAAACTCTTTTTTGAGCTTTAAGATACGGGTAACATATTGGCTTTGACGACCTCTGTGGCGTAACGGTTAACGCTTGCGAAGGTCATGGGTAAAAAAAGTATATAAGTAGTATATCAGTTGTCTAGTACCCATAACAAAAGTGCTATACTACTTAGTTTGGGACTAGATGGCGCTGTGTAAATTGTCACAAAAATATTTAATATTTATATACACACATCAAAAAAGTCTAAGCAACATGTACTAATTTAAATTTATCCATTGTTCCTGGGTCCATGTTCTGCATTATCTACACTATTCATTTCGACGAGCGCGATTCCCGTGACGTATTAGTGGGCTCCTAATTGGGCGTCGAGCTTGTAGGCCGTACTCGTGCAGTCGATTTCGCACAGTTTGGGGACTTACATCAACACCACTTGAATTTTGTAGCCTCAAACTTATCTCTCGAGCGGTTAACATCGGCTGGCGTCTTGCAGACAGTTGTATGTACCGGTCTTGCCGAGTGGTTGTACTCCTTTTACGGCCCGGATGCTGTTCAGCGGGTTCCCTTGTATTATTGTAGTACTGCCAAAGACGACAAATAACACTTCTATGAATGCCAAAATGACAAGATACCTGAGATTGATTACTTCCCGCTTGCAACATCCCTACAGCTCTTTGCATTTCATTTGCCGTCAAATGACGTAGCTCCGTGACGTAAAGAATATCTAACAATTCAATTTTGTCGCTAACTTTATTTAAATGGTCGGTAAAATTATAAAATCAAGACTAAACGTAGCAATAAAAAACCCACTTAAATTCAAACAAATTCCCTTTCATTTAATTTTATGAAAAAAATAAAACATAATTGAAATTTTTTTGTTACAACCAGCCAGTATGTCATCAATAACAAAAAAGTTTACATACCTACGCACTTTGAGTGAGTAAAGACTTAGAAATTAATTAGTATAAATCACAAAGTAGATAATGTATAAATGGTAAATTTGTAATATCATGCATGTTGCTTAGACTTTTTTCATGTGTATATTTTTCCAACGTTTTTAACTCGAAGTTTTTAACAAATAAAATAACAAATCAAACTGTTTTTTTGAACTCTTACTAAGGCAAAATCTATGCTACTCGTATGTATATTAAAAATAAACTTATCGCCCTATATTGTAACAGTCACAGAGTTCAAGGAGAAATATAAGTACATTTTACTCTTTTTAAGTTACTACTTAATAAGAATATACTAACTATACTACCATATGTAAACTAAGAGATGTAAATAATGCGAGTATTGTAAAAAATGGTAATTCTGTAAAAAAATATATATTTATTTATTGTTTTAACAGAAAGGGCAAAACATGTGCAACAGCTACGTCTGAGAGTGTGCAGGAGCGTGAAGAGGTATTCTACACAATACCGCTTCATGGGCGAAGAAGGCATTCCGTTGGGGGGTATCTCACAACTGGAGCAGCTGGTGTTGGTGAGGTGACGGCCGTACCGAGTGAAGTGCCCAGAATGCCTCCTCCAAGATTCAACCAGAATGATGATGCTGTGAAGCGAAGAAAGCCTAGGAAATTCTCTTTCAAAGGTTAGTTCTTTTCTCTAATATACCTATATTATAGGAATCTCTTTAACGAAGACAGGTATGAAATAAAATTGCTTTAAGTTTCTGCCCTTTGCCTATACTATTTACTATTCAGCCAGCGGGTGAATATAAATAAATAAATAACAATCTAAAGCCTAGGCAAAAAAATATTTTTTAAAGTCAAATTTATGTTAAAATAATATACATACCTGGTAGAAATTAAAAAATTAACGCAATATGTACTTAAATAATTTATAACACTTCGTTTTTATTACTATATATGAAAACTAATTAGATATAAAAACTTTAAAAAATATTACTACTGAATTTGACTACTACTGAGCTGAATTTTTAAATATGATTTTAAATTTTGCTTTAGATATATGTATTTTTGATAATAAGATATTTAATGTTTTTTGTCAAAATTTTGCTATACGATTAGCTTATCGATTATAGTTGTGCAAGTAAACAAGCTAATAATTTGTTACTTAACATCTTAAACTTAAATCCTAGACTACGTTTCCGGCTTTGATTTAGTGTTTTTCTTTTTTACGACATACAATCTGAGCCAAATTTTTAAAATTCTTCTGAAAGTTTGTTGTATTTGGTGTATTTTCGAAGTTTTTATATACTCGTATTTTCAGAGCATAACATCTTACTTAACACTTTACTTTTTGACCACCTTCGTAGCTTTTACACGCTGGAACGTGTGCGGGTCACGAGCTCATTTATATCCCATGTATGGGTGTTTATGTATAATGTTTATCTACATAAGTATATTAGTTGTCAAGTAGCTTAGTTTGGTACTAGATGTCACTGTGTAAATTGTCACACTCTATTATTTTCTTATGCCCTTTCTTCCTGAGCTAACAGTCCTCGTAGGACGCGGCCACGTGGCTAATGCAAATAATATGACCTGTTTTGACAATAAAATATTATGTGCAATAGCGTGAAGTATCGATCTGCTAATATTAGTTTAGGACTTCTCGGACAATCAGAGAGATAAAGATTTCAATCAAAAACTGTCAACATCGACAAAGTATAACAATTTACATATTTATTTCTTTATAAGAAATTTAAAAAAAAAAACTTTTTTTATAGTTACGTAAATCCCAGTTTTTCTCAATTATTATGCTTGAATATTCGCGCCCATGACAAATATGTAATATATAACTTATTTAAGTTGTTTATATGTAGATTTCAAATTCGATAACTTTGTTTAAGATTTTATTTATTACAAGATGCTTTTTACACTGACTGAATAAAACCACTTAAAATACTGTAAGGAATTTTAGATAACGTTTTGTGATAAACTTAAAAGTCTAAAGGAAAGGCTGGTCGTCCAATAGCTTTCTTTTGAGCTTGATATCCAGCCCGTACGCAACTATAGCTATGAAAACTAAATTTATTAATATCTATTTCATTTTGTTGCTTTATAATAAAAAATGATACAAAGGAAGAAGTTGTGATTGTATCATAAAAAAAACGTATAGTCCTATTAATCTTTTTTCATTTTTTATTGCTGTAGGACAGCAGACAGGCTGATGGTCCGCTTAGAATTTATCAGTTACCGTCGCCTATAGGTGTTTGCAACGCCAGTGGCATCGCAAACACACTGCTATCCCATAAGGATACAGAAACTTGGGTCGAGAAAGGTGGTCGCCGTCCAGACAGGCTTGGGGCCCTACTACATAGCTAGGGTGGGTTGTTTTGTCGCCTTTTACAACAGGCCGACCCGGTCACAAAGGTCAGTATTCTTTCTCCGCTACTGCACGGATAGGTAAGTAGGTATAAATCTTGGAGTTGATATAGTACCTACCTATTTTTATTCAATTAGTGAGTTGTGTATGTTTTAAGTGATGAGAAATATGTTTTTTTTTATTGCTGTAGGACAACAGACAGGCTGACGGCCCGCTTAGAATTTAGCAGTTACCGTCGCCGCCGTCGCCTATGGGTGTTTGCAACGCCAGTAGCATCGCGAACACGCTGCTGTCCCATAAGTGTAAATGTATGTTACCATTTCAATGCTTAAATAAAGGAAATTTACAGAAATACTATTATTAGGTAAGGGCGATACATGGAAACGATAAAGATAAATCATCATAAACAAGTCAGTCGAGTCGTAAGGCTGATAGGGAAGACGTTGCACCCACACAACCTTCGACCTCCCGATAAGTGCAGATACAAGCGGTGCCGAATGCAAGAATTACGCGGCTACTTTGTATTGCAATCAGTAACCGTAATTTTTTAATTGCATTCACATCCAAAACCTTTGACGTAATAGGACTAGTTATCAAACAGTTTGCATAACATATTTCGGGTACCATCAAAGTGTTTCTTTCGGGATTGGTCAGGGCAGATCAAATGTAATTCCTCTTCTTTCTTGTGTAACAATACAAAAGAAAAAGTCATAGAAGAGCAACAATACGCAGTCCAACAAAAGGGAGTCATTTACCCTTTTAGTAAGGGCTTCGATATGGCCATCATTACCTCGGCCTTATTTCAGACTACACTTATTTCAACACCTACATAGCAGCATCTTCATAGGCTGGTCCTTGGCTAATTTTCTGGGTTTATCAGCCGTCTGGGGCCTTAGCGTCCTCCCCGGCTTCCTGTGATTGCGAGATTGGTCTATCTAATCCGACGAATGGGAATAATTGTTTGCGGATTCAATTTGAAAGGACGCAAGTTGTATGTAACTTTAAGAAGAAGAACATTGCTAGAAATATTTATACATAAAAATAATTACAAAATAAGTACATGTTATTCTGGAATGGAGCCTCAGACCTGAATACAATACAGACGTGTCATGTGTTTACAGAATCCTATTTGGCGATAGATAACATTGTAAGAATTTTTATTTTTTGATCCTAACATTGATGGTGTAGCAAAAAACATATATATTTGTGAGTTTCGTTTAACTTTCGTGTTTCATCTTATCAGCATTTTAATCTTGACGAAAATACTGCGCGCTGAGTTAGTATCCTTACTTGACATTTTGGTAACCAAACTGTTCGCATAAGAATAGACAAAGTCTTGAAGGACTTATTACCCACAAAAGTAGATTTGTAGAGAATACGAAAATTTATTAGGATACAGTTGTAAGCTGTGAATATTCATATGTATTCTCGAAACGTCTATTCTTTGAGCGAATTTATAAAGGCAGCGCTTTATAGTATATGTTATTCGTAGGGACTGCACTATCGATTTGGTTTATCTGTGATGACAGTTGTGTTGTGTTGAAATATATAAATTTTAGTTTCGAAACTGCCATTTAAGTTTACTGAAGAAAAACTAATAATAATTGTAAATATTGTCATCGGTTGAAATTGTGTGACTATTTGAGTACAAGTTATGCCTTAATATGAGGGGAATATTTTTGATGTTCTAGAAACACTTTCCTAAATCATAAATTTCAATAAATAATCGAGTTATAAATGTACCTAAAGTAATAGATCAAATCAGTAATTAGCACACAAACACATCACTTCATATCTCCTCAAACTAACCAATTATACTCCTATTATATGTAATATAGAAAATTAGAATATCTTTGAAGCTGAATCTGAATACCAAAACCAGATTAAATACTGGAAGCTTCGCAAAGCAAATTCAGAAATCCGAATTTGCTTTACCGCAATTCGAACGCATCGAAATTTGGTACCTTGGAACGACAATGCTTGTCGTATATCTAGTAAACCAGACAACATAAATGATTTTCATCATCCAGGCGTTGTATCCCGGTCGCAACCTAAACTTCCGTTTCAGTGTCTAGTATCCGCTTTCCGACTTTTTCTATTCCACTTCGCACGGTCTTCAGCATCCCTGGTACTGAGCCCACTGTCACGCATATCACCCTTTACGACGTCAAGCCAGCGCTTTTTGGGTCTACGCCTTCTGTCAGGGCCCGGCGGAGGCGGCATGGCCAGACATTTGTTTCCCACTTAAGCATCCGGTTGCCGTAAAACGTGGCCGTACAATCGGAGCCGACACTCCTGCAATAATAGTTTTACGTAATAAATTATTTATCCGCAATGCTAAATGAAAAATGCTAAAACTGTATATATTGTTTTTTATTTCCTTCGTTGTGTTTTTTCAAATTCAAATATTTATTTGCGCATCTATGTGCTTAAATAGTGTTGTATATATCTATAGGATTTATTTTTAATAATAATATATAAACTATAACCAATTAAATAATAGCTAGATAACATTTTACTGTTATTTTTATAAATTCTGTAACTTAGCTGTACTGATTTTCTTACTTATCCGCATCAAACTTAATTACAACACATAAACTACTAAATGAATTATTTATTATATTACGGACGCATTTTTGATAGGTGTTTAATAATATAATAGAAATCTGTCAACATCTTGCACATTACTTAATATTAAAAACATCAACTCCCATGTCGTGGCATTGCGTTAGTTATTATCACATTAGAATTCATAAATTCTATCAAATTAGTGTCATCACGGGCAGCTACTGTCTCGTTAATATTTCCCGCAATAACCTCAACAGTGACGTTTCCGGCATCATGTTCTGAAAATGTGTACTGTCCCGTTTTCGCGCTCCTTTAGGGACACTTAGTTGCGACTCGCGATTATTGTCGCGACTCGCTTAGTATGCGAAGTGCGTGCGTGTGCGCCGCCTGACGCCAGTCCCCCGGCGCGCCTCGCCAACACTCCCGTCAGTCCCGTCCGCACTCAGTACTTCTGAGTGCTTAGTGCTATTACACTGCAATTCAGTGCAATGGTACACGTTTCATCAGTTCATTGATATATCTGTTAAGTAATTAAATATGGAGGATAAACCTGAAACAACTGCTTCAAGTAAGCTTTTTTTTAATACGTTTTATTATTTTTGAAATCAATATTTATTTAATATATACTTTCATGTTAATATGATATTTTTTGACGACTTTATCGCTATTTTATGATTTATTGTTATCGCTTTGTTGTTTTCATTTATCAAAAAGTTTAATGTTTTAGTAACAAGATAAAATTTTAGTTTTACGTTGTTTATGACTTTGTTATTAATGATTAAGATTTCTTTATGTAACGAAAATATGTATTTTTTTCCATCGGCGAGAAATATCGGAGTTGTCTTTTTAAAACTTCAGAAAACTAAAATACCAAATACAATTGTGTTTCATAACTTATTTCGTCTTCTATTTTTCTCTCTCTTCACTCACTTTTTCACCTCTCTTATTTTTAAAGCCGACTTAAAGTCATAAATTTTTTATAAATTTATAGTAATGATTTCATTTAACAAATGGACCTTAAATAAGATTAAAGCTTTTGTTAAACTTTAAGTGTCTCAATTGTCCTTCAAGATACCTGCATTGTTCTGAAACAAAGTGACACTTTGTAACATAAAGACGTATACTGTCCAAAATCAATGTCAAAGGAACCTCATGGACTCGTCGAACGTAATTTTACCACTCCCAAAACTACGATATATTATTTTGAACTTAAAATACATAGATACAAGATTGAATTGATTGTTACTCAGGCAACAAGACGATTGTCGCATTATATATGCAAGCTATGGATTGAATAAACATACTATAATTTACATGCATCGCAGTAACTCCAGTAATGTACCTGCGAGCTGAATGCAAATGTAAACGCCCTTTGTGATTTCGAATCTATTATTCCTCACGCAGATGCGTTGCCATGGGTCAACAGGTTGATCTGGGAGGAAATGTTATGTCAAATGTATTGTTTCCTGTGGTAGGCCTGAGAAACTGCGAGACTGCATTGTTTCAAGTAAATGCATTATAATACCACCCTTTTTGGTTTCAAGTAATGTTACCGATCACAATTGCGTATGAGCATAGTTTGAAGACATATAGTTTACATTTATATTATTATTTTTAAATCAAAAATTATTGAAATCTTAACGTTCCGTTTTACAAATTTGACGTATTATAATATTTAGATAAGTTTGTGAGCTTGTTGAAATATATCTAACAATGCGATTTAGTCCCGGTTATATAATAACAATGCGATTTAGTCCCGGTTGCATACTAAGCTACGCTTATATTGGTCCTCGGCGTTCGTTGTTTAACTCTGTTACAGGACAAAACTTCGTTAGCGTTTCATTAATTTCATCAAATCTTTTTAACTTTATCAGCATACCCAATTCGAAAAATTTGCGTCATAGTCACATTCGGTGTTTAGCAGATAGTATTTTTCTTCTTCGGCTCCGAGTCTTGATAAAAACTTGACTGTTTTCTGACAACCTTAGTTTTTAATTAATCAAAGCTACATTCATTCTTATCGTTTTTACTATTAACGGTTCCATTGAATTTGTTACAATGTAAACAGTAATTAAACAGTATTACAAATATTTAAGATGGCGGGGTCTTTCATCCCTCTAAAGACGCAACAGTTAAGACGCATAAATTAAACAATTGATTTATTTTGTTTTGTATCGATACTGATAGTGGTGAAGCGTCAGTAAAGGACGACGACTTCTTATCTAGGTGGCCGCATTCAAGGCAATGGTCAATATAGTATAAGATAAACTATGTAGTAAATATTTTTACCACAAACAATAGAAATTGTACAAAGAAAAAGGCATTTGTACTTCCACATTTAATAGCTAGTATCTGCCTAGTATATCTGATTGTTTTATAAATGGTGATATTTTTTTAAACAAATCTTTCACCTCGATCCTCAAGAACCTTTTACTTTAAAGTGTGAAGTACATTCTTAAGTACCACAAGGCAATTAAGGCACAAGGGCTGATATCTTTGCGTCTTTTTATACCAGTGCCCTTACTTGCTAAAACACAATATTCATTTGACTCAGCTAAATAGGTTTTCACTAGGGCGACTGCCATAAATAAATTAAAAATAAAATTGTGCTTTAATTTTATATATAAAAAATATAGATTGAAAATGGGTAAAGTAAAAATAGTGTCTGAAATTTCCGTAACATAGTTACTCATACATACAGGTGAAGTTAATAATAAAAGCATGGTCGTATTTATTTAATTTTATTTTTTTTTAAATATATAAAACTCATACCTATAACGCGTATCATAATCATAATCGACGCTAACATTAAAATATTTTTACTATAAATTGTCCCCCAAATTCGAAATGATGATTCATGATGTACAAAATGGGTTAAGATGGCGGCTATTGGAAATGGAAAGGTAGAATATTAAAAAGACATTGTCTTGATTGATACTTTAGTTAGGTATAAGAAATGCCTATAAATTAAGTTACGAGTTCCCTTATATATAAATAAATACATTGGAACATTTCACACAACATCATCTACTCCCAAACAAAGTTGCATAGCACTTGTGTTAAGGGTACTAAACAACTGATATACTACATATATAATTTTTCTTTTGTAAATAAATTCATATTATATATAAACACCAATACGCGAGACGGAAATCGAACCCGTGACTACCGCAAGCGTACCGACGTAAGCGTTAGCTGTTACGCCAGGAGGTCGTCAAAAAATAAAATTATTACGTGAAAGTATAGCATAATAAAATATTTATAATCCAAATCATATAATAATTTGTGTCAACTAACATGCGCTTGCCTTATTAGTAACGGGGTTTAGTCGTATTCGAGACCCAAAACGGCGTGTTTTTGACGTGCGCGTGCGCATGACCGTACTTGCCAAAACAGCTATGGGGCTTAACGTATCACATAAGTAAATACTTAGAACCCAATTGTCTTATCACTTGTATAAATAAAACGTGATCATTAATGTATTATCGATGTTTTGACTAATTGTGGTTAGGGTAGGATTGACCTTAGGCCGAGGTCTGACTAATTCTCGGCCTTGGTACTTATGGCGTGTAAAGGAACACCGGGGTGGTTTTAGTGGGTATACCCTAGCCTAGAGAAGTCCCACACTACCCCGCCGCCTGTTCCCATGCGGTGGGGTGTGCGTCATGCATTTCCACCTCCCAAAAAAAAGGTTGGCGCTACCAGGCTTAAGCCACAGTATTGGCCACGCCATCTGTCCTTCGGCCTAAGCACTAAGTGATAGCAGATGAGCAAATTTTTTTTGTAGGTAGGCGCGTAAAATCTCATATAACTCCCGAATCTCCCGCAGTCGGGGAATCCCAAAATAGGTTTATTTAAAAAAGTTAGCTCTACCAATGAGATGAGTTTCAGAGTAACACCAGTGACGGCCAGCTATTTAATAGCTAGGCGAGCGGCTACATAGATCGGCCCTTACATCTTTTAGTCTTGTCCATATCCTATAACAAAAGAAACGGTTGAACAGGGATGATGGAATATGTCATATTTTACAACTGTTATAGATAGTGTATGGACATAAAATCTTCCTTGGTTGTACGGGCGATAGAGCCGACATACTACAGACTTAGGTAATAAAGTTTAGGTAAACTTACATAAAAACCTTAGAACATTGTGACAATAACTTTATAATTTTGATGAATTTCGGAAAAGTCATAGATTGGACCTTGGAGAAGGACGTAGGCTACTTTTTTTACGAGCCTACAGCTGGGCTCGGGCCCCTCCTTAGGGGGAATGGGAAATATACTCGCCCCGTTTGTCCAAGGTGGATTGGTAGGTAACACATATTAGTCTTGGTTTGCAGGTTTCCTGGTGATGTTTACCTTCATCGTCGCTACGCGGCAAATATGCTGTAATAAGCTGCCTATGTGGTGCATGCTATCTAGGGATTCGAACCCGGGACCTCTAGATTGGTCTCCACTCTTCACGTGTAATAAATACTAGTATCCTACTAGGTACCCTACTCTTTGACGCTTATGAATCTTAAATTTTATTGGTTTAATGATAAATATATCTCACAAATAAATCTCGCAAAATCGCTGAATCATAAAATCAAATACATACTGTTAGTCGGATGCAAATACAGATCATAATAATCTCTTTTCATAATTTGTATAAATCTTAATTAGGCTAACCAGACGGGAGCACAAGTTTATTTTGATGTCGTATGAATCATATTTTCGATGTAAGCCGTTAATAAGCTATCGTGTCTGCTAGTTATTAACCCCCTTCTAGGCATCCCATTTCCTTCATATCTAGGCTATTGACCAATTTGCTTATATTAATATCTAATAAGATAAACATTTACGCTATTCACTCAAAGGAGGGAATATTCTTTGGTTCGTCATTCGTGATTACAATCATCGATTTTACAGATAGTTAATGCTTTTGCAATTTTTTTACGCCAAAACAATTCACAAGACGACGAAGATAAGACGACTTCGATGGCTTAATGGCTAACGCTTGCGGAGGTCACGGGTTTGATTCCCATTTCGCGTCTGGGTGTTTTTTTATTGCTGTAGAACAGCATACAGGCTGACCGTCGCTTAGAATTTAGCAGTTACCGTCGCCTATAGGTGTTTGCAACGCCAGTGGCATCGTGAACACGCTGCTGTCCCATAAGGGTATAGGAACTTGGGTCGCTAATACCGGAACACAACACAAGGTTATTATGGTGGCATACCAAAGGTGGTCGCAATCCAGACGGTCTTGAGGTACCCCTACCACGTAGCTAAGGTGGGTTGTTTTGTCGCCTTTTAGGACAGGCCGACCCCGACCGCAGAGGTTAGTATTCTTTCTCCGCCCCTGCACAGATAAGAGTGTCTTTGTATTTATTTACAAAAAAAGTATATACATACATACATATAATCACGCCTCTTTCCCGTAAGAGTAGGCAGAGACCACTTCTTTCCACTTGCTACGATCCTTACATACTTGTTTCGCTTCGTCCACTTTCATTATTCCCTTCATACATGCCCTTCGGTTTAGGGTACTCTTGACCTGGCCTTTTTTCAAGAGATCCCTGATCTGGTCTCGAAACCTCCGCCTACGTCTACCCAAAAAAGTATATTCATAGTATATTAGTTGTATAGAACCCATACCAAAAGTGTTATGCTACTTACTTTGTGACTAGATGGCGTTGTTAGAAATGTTTAAAAAACATATCTTTTATTTAAAAAAATTGTAAGTTATTGTCTTCTTGTTTCACTGATAGTTTCTTACATAATAATTATTTTCCGATGTAAAAGTATCGCACTCGCAAATTCTGTGGAAGCCAAATGGTTATCATATATGACGCAAACTAAAGGTCACATTCGATTCTTACCATTGTACTAACCTCATAATTTTTATATAAGAATATTAGTATTAACATTTATGATGGTGCTGCAGAATAAGGTAATCTGCTCACCAAGAACATTAGTGTTACCCCCCCCCCCCCCCCCCGCCTTCTACATGGATCCGTTCCCTTTAAAGGAAGGCAAGAACAGTTCATGGACGTTATGTATTTTTTTTATTGCTATAGCAGACAGGCTGACGGCCCGTTTGGAATTTAGCAGTTACCGTCGCCTATGGGTGTTTGCAATGCTAGTGGCATCGCGAACAATGCCGGAACACAACACAAGGTTATTATGGCGGCATACTTAAGACCAAATATGGTCGCCATCCAGACGGACTTGAGACCCTACCACGTAGGTAGGGTCGGTTGTTTTGTCGGCGTTTACGACAGGCCAACCCAGGTCGCAGAGGTTAGCATTCTCTCTCCGCCCCTGCACGGATAAAAATCTAAACCGATGTTATAGAAAGTGGTCGTCAAGTAGAGAGAAATAAAATATATTATTTTACTATTCTATAATATTTTACACAGGAATATTACCAACACTTATTGCGTATAGTCTGTTATTCTCGGCTAATGTTTTTTGCGGCTCTAATATTTTACAATTAAAATATTTTCTTATGTACTTTAGATACTAATATAAAATCTTGAAATACTATCAGATCAACATAATTATATAAAAAGTATTTTTCTAATAGTTTCTCTGCATCACGTGTTTGTTTGATGTTTGGTGGAGGGATAGGATCGTCTGTTTCATTTTCTTCATCCACTTGTTATTCCTCATTGTGATTATAGTGATGCCGTATTGTTATCATTAAATAGTGTCGCTATGTAGAGTATGCACTCTACAATTACATAATACAATAATGCTATTGTACTTACATAAAACAAGGCAAACCGACTAAAGTTAAGCAATTTTAACGTTTAGTTTAGTAATTTTAACGTAGTTTGTTGTGAAATCGAGTAACGTTATAATAGAGTTTACACTGTAAAATAATATAATTTTATTTAAACTGATCAATACATGTCATTGGATTAGTAAATACTTAAATTTAGTGTTAGTAAAATCGTAAAAATTTCGTTACAATTGTTGTGTGCGTCAAACAGTTTCGCACACGTAAGGGAGTCGAATCCATTATTATAATTTATTAATTAAAAATCATAAAATTAACCACACGGCTCTAAACTAGACACCGCCTGTATTTTTGACATCGAGTGAAGACATTTTTGACCGCATTGTCACGAAGTTACAGAGAATGACAATCACATAGGTACTTACATATTCTAATATTCTTTAAATTATAAATACAGATTCCCATGATATTTGAATGTAAATATTGGAACTAACCGATAAATCAACGCAGGAAACAATAGGCAACGGAAACAAGGACGGGACTTTGTTCAAACATAAGTAATGACTATTTATAACAACAACGTCATTATTCCGGGAATCGAGACTTGACCAAATCTCAGATGTGAGGTCATCTTAACATCATTTATAGAAAAAACCTATATTTACAATTCTTGCAAATGCGAATAATTTAGACAAAGATGAGTGTACACATACAAGATGGCTGTTGTATTTAAGATTCGAAGAAATTGACGACCTCCTGGCGTAACGGCTAATGCACGTCGGTACACTTGTGGAGGTCACGGGTTCGATTCCCTTCCATCGTCTGGGTGTTTATGTATTTACAAAATAAAAAGTATATATGTAGTATATCAGTAGTCTAGTTTCCATAACACAAATGTTATGCAACTTAGTTTGGGACTAGATGGCGTTGTGTGAAATATCCTAATATATTTATTTAATTGTATAAAATTATTACTTATACATTGTTATATTAAAATGAAGTTATCTTATATTTGAAACAACTATACAATAAAATAATAAAGCCCTTTTACTAGCTTGTATAGCATTTAAGTGAAGTATGACTTAAAAAGTATTTAAGAGAAGTACTAAAACAAAATGTTACACTGGCAATTACTTTTATGAATAAGATAAGCTGGACCAAGCTATCTGGTGCTTTTAGCGATAAGATTGTACATATATATACATTGTACATATTGTATTTTCTGTCTTATATTTTTATAATCTATTTAGTAAATAGAAGGAAAAATAAATTTAAACTTAATTTTGAATTACTGTATGGAACGTATCCGCATTAATAATTTAATCTCAATACCAAATTATCTCTTCGAATTATTCCGTCCCAAGATTAGGACCGTATATATATGTTAATAGTCCAGAGAGTCTATTTTAAAATTAGAGATTTCTTTCGAGATATTATAATAAAAATATTTAGTTGCAAATTGTGTTTAAACAATAAAATTTTAATATGTTCTAGTATGCAGCAATTACACTTTAGAGGATCACTTTCTGACCTGATTATACAACAAATTATGATAAAGAAGTAAAGTTAGAAGGAATAAGAATTAAAAAATAAAATACAAAGATAATAATAAAAATTGTGAAATAAACGGTGCTTGCTTTACATAAAAGAACATGCTTTCAACACAAACCTTTATTTAGATCTTATGTTATTTTTCAACTTCTTAAATACTTCCCAAAGAGTATGTAATTACGTATACTTCCTGCCAGATATGTATGATCTGAGTACATCACTGAACCCTTGTTCTAAAGATAAAAGAAAATTCGATACACAGTCCGTTTAGATGCGTAATAACAAAGAATGCTCTCATTACGTCACTGTGATGTTCACCGTACTCCAAATACTGGTAAGATTTGCATCACACCTTTCAGTTGAAAAGCTTTGTATGGTAGTTTATTATTTCATCGGCAACATCAAAGATGTGCGGGCAATGAACTGAAAACGGCCAGCTGCGGCCAACACTGCCCATGGGATGAATCCGATGAATGCATGTAACAAGTAGATACTTTGTTCTGTCTGAAAAAACTTTTATAATCATACATTGACGGCCTGCTGGCTGGTCACAGCTTGGATTCCCAGTATCTGGATGTTTATGTATAATATGTATTTATGTACAAATTAAAAATAATGTATGTTATATCAGTTGTCTAGTACCCATAACACAAGTGCTATGCAAATTAGTTTCGCACTAGATGGTGTTGTATGTAATGTCCTAATATATTTATTTAGATGGATACTTACGTGTTCTAAACTGATTAATATTCATGTATAGTGAAGATAAACTTCCTGAAATGGAAATAAAACCAGTTTAAAATATACAGCAGTAGTCATAATATTAAAAGATAACTGTCATTTGTTACATGGTTACTTCATATATTTAGTTATTATTTGCATAATATATTTAAATAATATAAAAAATAATATCCTGAATTGTAATATATTAATTAAGTAGCATTTTTTTCATGCAATAACATCTTTGATAAATCTTGGTTAAAAGTACTTTAAAAATATAAAGTTATGCTAGAAATTCATTACTGTCGTGTAAGTAAGCAGACTCGACTCGACTGCTTCACATTGTGTTCACATTGACATACTTAAATTCTATTATTTTAAATAACGTAAACCTAAGTCCTTTAATATTCAACAAACAGCGAGTGGCCACGGCGAGCGCTTTTAATAGTTATTCTGGGCGTCGGTGATAGACGTTTGTCTATTTAGGAAACGGATATTACATTTAGCCGAGTCTTCATTTGGCGGCATAAGGTGGTAAGTCAGTTTAAACCCGTACGAATTTCCGGTGCGCGGGCGCACGCTGCATAGCATATTTTGTAAGCAGACGATGCGTATGCGAGCCGCTGGATGCAATAAAAATTTTAACACCCAACGTATGCTTTCATTCATGAATATTGTTTGAATGTGTGTTTCTGGGACGAATTTATTGCTTTTCCATACCATAGATTGTTAGAAGTTTCCAAACTTGTATATATTAAAAAAATTCAAAAACATATTCGATATTTAAAATTTATTCACAGTAAATAAATTTTTTTACTGCTGAACAACTGCATACATGCTGATGGCCCACTTAACATATCATCCATACGACACTAGGGGCACCGCGAACACGGTGCTCTCCCACAGGAACCAGGATCATTAATGTCGGAACACAACACAAGGTTATTATGGTGGCATTTTTATAGACCAAGGGTGGTTGCCATCCAGACGAGCTTGGCACTCTACTACGTAGCAAAACGAAAATTACAACAATGTGGTAAAAATATAAGGGCCTATTGAAGTAATTAAAAAAAAATTACAAATTAAAGGTTCCATTACAAGAAAATTTACTATGAAAATACCTGGTAGTGGTGGCAGTAGAAGCGTTCTAAAAGTGTTCTTAGTCTATGCTTTCAATATAGTCTGAAATTATAAAATATATTTTTAAATGAAATATGAAGAAGTACTTGGTATTTTTTGTTTCAATAAAAAAATATACATGAAATATTTTTATTCTAATAAAATACATAATTAATTGAATACTATTTGGATGAATACTAATTGACAGATTAAAAAGAACAAAAGATGGTAACATACTTAAGTCAAAGAGCAAGAGGGCGCCAGTCTGCTGAAAGCAATTTATCAGCTTTCGATGTCTGAGAAATGCAATACTTGTTTGATCAATGGTTGCATTTAATTGATTTCAAGTACCCATTGAATTAAACATCCATTCGTCGCACGCTCAAAAACAATTTCGTGATTTAATTTGTCCTTTTTCTTTGCTTATGCTTTTTAATTCTGAACGAAATAACCGAGCTTAAAAAGTTAAAACTACATACGTCAAATCGATTCCACGGTTTAAGTAATACTGATATCTAGAATATCGTGATAACAATAAAGCAAATATTCGTTATTCAGCGGGATACACGGGCTTGTAGGTGTCGTTGACTTAAGACCTGATCCCTCCTTGACTAGACTGATGCCTCCTTGTCACAGATCATTGACCAAAACTTTATCCTGCAACCCCTCTACAAAGGCTCAAATAACAACCGGGGTTTTCTGTGGGTATAACACAACCACCGCTGGCTATTATTTGCTAGCCAGGTGTATGGTCACAGTAAGGGAGTTGCGAGAACCCCACATACCTACGTCGGCTTTTCCCTGAAATTTCGACGGCACTGATAAGGTTTACTTTATCCCCGGGCCTAAAAAAAATATAAAAAAATGGCGAGGCCTCTTACATCACACGCCAAATGCTTGAATAATATCCATAAAAATAATACATCAATGTAAAATAGTAAACTCAAGCTCAATTATTTAAATTTCATATGTAACACAAAACTCATCAAGACAAACAATACATTCAAACTTATCCGTCTTAAAATGTCTCTTATCATACGGGTAGACAATAGGTCTCAATAATTCGCTCTGACCTATCTAGTCCGTGAGATCCGGGATCCGACCCCTTGCTAAACGAGCCGTCCGGTACCGTGGCCAATGACCTTCGTTCGATATCAAATGAACGACATCATTCATGTCTTGATTATCCTTTGGACAACATTTCCTTTTAATGCCATATTCGGATGCGCCTTAATATTGAGACGGATTACTTTACACCGACAATTTAATGATCATTTTATATTTGTATTTTTAATTCGACATTTCACTCTCTTTACCGCTTTCAATTGAACCTGTCTTTGACATTTCGGGAGTAGTAGTCACTTTCAATAAATTTCTACATGCTTCTGTAGCATTCCTCCCTTGTTGAAATTCGTACAAAATACAGTGGCGTAGATGAATTTTATCAGTAACCATGGTTACACTAACGTTTCACACTTAAGACTAATTTGAATTAACTTTATTATAGCCAATTTACTACGTCAGTATATATACACATTAAGGGATAAAATATAGAACCGAACATGCAGCAAATAAACTTGTGCTTACGTGTCGAAACTTGTAATAGAAACGGACAGAACTTTCCGGTAGACCTATTATTTAGTATAACAATAACAAAATATAATATATATTGTTACAGAAATGGAAGACATAGCGATCTTGTGGAGTTCTGGATCGCCGGAGAGTGCTTTATGGTCGGATTATTTGGTTGCCAGCTTTGATAAGATTATGTCCCAAAGGGCAAGGCATCATTACAGGTACATCCTAACTAATATTATAAATGCGAAAGTGAGTTTTATGTTTGTTACGCTTTCACGCCTAAACCGCTGAACCAATTTTGATGAATTTCGGTATAGTCATAGATTGGACCTTAGAGAAGGACATAGGCTACTTACTTCAAATCATATGGTAGAACAACGTTTGCGGGGTCAACTAGTATTAATATAATCTATTAATTTGGCCGCGAGTTTCTTGTTATAATAATTAATAGTGAAAATGGAAGACTAGGGAATTACTTCTTTTTAGTTCTACTTTTCAGATCCCGAAGAAGTGCATCGTTTGATTTTTCCTTTCGGATTTTGCAGGTCACCTTTCTGACCTGCAAAATCGCTTCTGTAAAAACCAATTTGCGCGGCAATTATTCCAAAGATTTTATATCTTCTTGGCCTGGAAAACTTTGTTACTGATAGCTAAATTCAAACAAATCTGACTAAGGCTTCGAGCTTTGGATTTTATCTCGATCAATTACTTTAATGAAGATTTAGAATTTTCTATTGAACCACTCGACTAAAGATATGTACCTTCATTGCAGGGTAACCCCAATAACAGCTGAGGAGTTACTATCAGCGGATTCCCAAGATAAAGTGGAGAAATTATCCAAAGCACAATTACAAATAGTGATCTTATGCCCAAATTTCGCCCTGAAAATGACGGATTTGAAGAAAGAAGTGAATTGCGAGAATTTGTTCAAAAATGACAAAGTTTTGGTGATGCTGCTCGGAGTTGAAAAGGGGCAAGTCATCGCCGACCACTTCGAAGGTAATATAAAAATAGTTAACATTGCGACTGTTCAAAAATTTTCGTGCAAGCTAAGGTGTTCCTTGCTCCTTTTATGTCTTGAAAAAAAATTGTAGTAAGTGTGTAACTATTTTAGATACCAAATACAGATTTAATTTTGGTACAGAAGTATTTAATTCTCGAATCTGCCTATATGTCAGTTATAATTTTAAAAAAAACACCCTCTTTTAAAATACTAATCTGCCAACCGATATGTGGTTGAATACATCAATGATTTTTGAAGTGAAAACTTCTTTAGCAGCGTTGTGCACTTTTTTTGTGATGAGTAAAAAATGTTAAACTCGCGTCACGACACGTGACCTGATCGAAAATTCGTAAGACGTAAGAAGGGAGTTTTGCTCCAGTAATACCAACCTTATTAATAATGGCAATGTTTATTTTATAATGTAACTTTTAAATGATTGCATTGCATTACTTATACATATCTATTTGAATTGCGACTTTATTACAATGAAATACAGTTGAGTTTTTGAAGTGAAAACTTCTTTAGGCGCGTTGAGCACTTTTTGTGTGAACAATTTTTGGTTTGTAAAGAAGTATTACAGACCAATTTAAACTTTAATCCTTGATCATAAACACTTCTTTATAAATCGTATAAATAATAATCTAATACCGTAAATAATAACGATACAATTCACAAGTTACTTAGTTTTCACTTGTATCGGCAGTCCCCAAAGACTGCCCCGCATGTTCTTTTAGATATATTTATGACGGTTTGTAAAAATGTAATTCTCATATCCTTATAGAATACCCCACCATAGACCAGTGGCACATGATGTCAGTGCGAGAAAAAGACACGTCCTTCGTGGACACATTCCTGACGGCGGCCGTCGGCATCCTCCGGACCAAAGACTGCAAGGATACGGCTACCGACCGTACGAGCTTTTCCATTGTACCAAAGAAGGTGAAAATTGTAAGTGCAGCTTATATAGAAATATAATTCATAACGTTAAAGGTCAATGTAATTAGATTTTATTTAAAAATAAAATGATGCCTATGGTATTTAGAAAACTATCGTTTATTATGTCAAAAGTTAGACTAAGTGTGTAATTATAAATATGTAATTATACATTCTTTTTTTCCTTACCCTGACATTGGCAAAATCAGTGCCTAAAGCATTGGATCTATCAATAAAATAAAGAAGAAGAGTGTTATTTTTTTAAATTGTAACTTCGCACGGAAATAGTATGATACTATTTCAAGAACAATTTTAAAACAATTTCGTTTTATCATTTATAGCTGTTAAACCTATTGCTTAGTATTCGATTAAGTAAATTTAATTATTCTAGGGCCAAAGTAGAGTAATAGCACTCCTGAATGACCCCATCAGAGAAGAAGACAGCATTAAGATAATGGTAGACAAAAAGGGCGAAGTCATCCACATTCCGACTTACAAGAAGCGAAATCCTTACACGCTACAATTTGACATACCAGGTAAATATTAATGTAAGGCAACAACTATGTTCACTAAGAACTTGTAGAATGTTCGATATTGTATTAAAAACTTACTGCATCCTAGTCAAGTGTTCTCTATTTTTGTTTTAAGCTATCGATAAAATGTTGCTGCGATTGTATTGATGTTGGAAACCATTTTGAATTGGGAAGCACTTGTCAAATCCACAGATTGAATTTCAAAACTTTTAGTACTTTTAATAGATCTTTGTCATATCATGCATCTCTTAAAATAAATTCTAACATAAGATGTAAAGCAAATTTCTACTTTGATTCTTCTGCCTTGTTCTGTTTAAAAATATGAACGTTTACAGAGATTACTAATGTATAATAGTATGTTAAGTTTAAGATTATAACTTTGGTTAATTATTGAAATTATAACTTTGCTTAGAGTCCTGTTTGGAGGTATCTATGCTGGTTTGGGTGCGAGTTAGCAAGAATGGCCAATCTCTTGGAAGAAGACAGATAAAATGCGAAAGTCGGCTTCGTGAATTAGACCAATTGTTGCGAGCCTCTGACCATCCTTTGGAATTTATGTGTCAGGTCTGTTATTTTATGCATAAAGGTATCACACTTGTATATTGGATCGTAAATTAACAATACTAAAAACCAAAACAAAGCCGCTCACAACAATCATTCAACAATGTCCGAACTTCAACTTCAAAATTTTTTCTCATTTTATTTTTGTATGGCATGGCTATAACATTTTGGCATAATTCGATGAAAATTTGACAGTTAAATATAATCGTTATTTCCTAGGGAACAACTGTCACTTTTTTTTTTTTAAATTTTTAGGGAGAGACACAAAGCCACTGTGCTTGGCTCGGGCAATTTGGCGTGCGAAATTTGAGCCACTGTACTTGGCTCGGGCAATTCGGGGCGTTTTAGCGGTTAAGATGTAATTGAGCTTCACCGCTAAGATTATATTTAAAAATTATATTAATTAATAAATTTAAAATACGTATTAGTTTTTA
This sequence comes from Malacosoma neustria, assembly GCA_963693495.1. NCBI lineage: Eukaryota > Metazoa > Arthropoda > Insecta > Lepidoptera > Lasiocampidae > Malacosoma > Malacosoma neustria. The sequence continues at coordinate 3,045,138 of OY856384.1, forward strand.
AGTTGATGAAAAAATTAAAAGCTAGACATGTAGGCGCGCGATTATTATTGTAAAAACGTATACCGAATTATTGCGTCTTCTTCGCATTCATTGAGCATTTATTCAGGGATATTTTCTTACAGACCCTTGGCTTCAAAACGACGAGTAAAGAACAACTGGACAGTTGGATGCTGAGCGCCTTCCAGAAAAATATCCCACCGCATTTCAATCTTTTGGCGTCCACTGAACAATTCAATCCCAAAGCAGATGTTACAAGTGAGTTACCATCTTTTGGCTTTTCTGATTTACTTTTTCTACACGTATAAATAAAACTATCAAAACTTTATTTTCATTTTTCAACCTGTTAGGGCTACACTCTTCTAAATTATTTTTCATAGTAAATCTTTTACAGTATTCTTATTAGATAAAAAGTCAGCATTCAATAAAAATATAAACAAAAATAGAATGTAATAAATTCTGTTTATTTGATAGGTGGTGAAGAATATCCAACACTATTGCACTGGGCTGCCAGATTCGGACTAGAAAGAGTATGTTGGCAGCTACTGGAGTGCCCAGGAGGTGGAGCGGCAGTAGCGCTGCGAAACGTACGCCAGCGTACCCCTGCCGATCTCGCCCGCGACCATAAGCACCACCGCCTCGCAGATGTTCTTGCAGATCATATGGTAATTCATCATGTCTGTTTCTCTAACCACATTTACACCTATTAAAACCTATTTAAATTTGATGGATATGAATATTTTAGCAGTAACTTTAAGTATCGTATCTTTTTTTACTTTTCAAATAACATATTTCTCGTACTTATATAAGAATATAGGTCTAACATTTAAATCTCTTTTACAGAAAATTAATGAATTCTCTAACATGTATTACTACCTAAAGAACATGTCAGATAACGACAAAGAAGAGAGTCAAGATGAGGTTAGTCGGGAAGAGTTGGATACTAGCAAATCTGGTGATACAGTGGATTCACCAAACAAAGAGGTGGGCTCTTTGGGCACAAACGGAGAAACAGATCCTTTCAGTGAAGCCTGTACAGAGAATTTGGAACAGACTTCGGAAAAGTCCGAAGAAGAACCGTTGCGCCGTCCATCATTGAAACTACCGAAAGTGAAGGAACAATTCTACCAAAATGATTTTCCAAATCACGACGACACCGCTGGAAGAATACAACAAGCGTTAGAACATGATTATTTAGTTCAACCTTCAAATATCAAAGTTGAAAGTCCGAAATTTAGACCAAATAATTTATACGCAAACAGTTCGAGGCTGATGCCATCGCAGCCAGAAATATTTCTATACTCCCCCACCGAAGAAAGTAAAGCTTTTAACATAGATACGCCTACTAGTGATATAAGTACAATTAATCTAAGCACCAAAGATATTAGGAATAGTGGAAGTGTGAAGTCAGGTAAAGATAACAGTCCTTTGACAGGACAAGACGAATTAGCTGAGATAATAAACGACTTTAAAAATAATGTGTTTACGATATCTGAAGTGGAGAAGTTAGTAATGGAATGGAGAAATAGAAATGAAACACAACAATCGATGAAGGAGAAGCAGGAGCAACTGAATAAAATGAGAGAAGAGTACGACAAGATTCAACAGAAGATTAAAGATAACATGAAAAGACCAACACCGTTTGAAAGAGTGAAGAAAATGTTTTCTAAGAGCAAAAACAAACGTGAGTTCACTCTAAACAACTCAGTCTTTTTCTGCTAGTTTTATGACTATGTTTCCAATTTAAGATAATTAATTCCTTTTGACGGATGATCAGTTATCAATTGTGCCTTAATTTAGTGTTTATATAATTGAAATTTGCCGTTAGGGGTCATCCGACCCAAAACTCGCTCAGTAATATTAGTTTGGGTCCTGAAAATTCTAGAATCCATTTTATCCTGTTTTTGCGTTTTTTAAATTTTTATTTTTTTGGCCAATTTCTGTATTATTGTGTAATTTTAAATTATATGCTTTGTAATCATTGTTGAATAGATAAATAAGTCACGTAATTATTTCAGATCTCGACAACCATAACGGATCGATTGAGAAACGAAACGGAAATACTCGACCTAACAGTAGTTTGAGTGATAGTAAGTTTAAAAGACCTGTTTATTAATATTCAATTTTTTTTCGTATGACATCTTTAATTATCCTTCTTACATTTTTTTATTGTCACCATCATCATTTTGTCAACAAGGCTAAACTATTCGCCTCTTCGTGACTCTTCTTTTATTTCTAAGTATATATTTGATATTTTACATGATGAAAACATGACGGAATACATGTCTGATAATACACTTTTAATAAAACTTCTAAATATGTAATGAACCATTCAGCACCTAATGTAAAAATATTTATATTTAATAGTTTCTTAGAATATCGAGAGTGGATATAAAGAACATCCCTTAGTGCGGGGATTCAGCGAAAAGTGTTGGCTAAACCCCTCGTACCATATATAAAGAACCGTCTAAAAATCCTTGTAGTGTTATTGTATACATATCACGGAGTAAAATTAGTAGAAAAGGTTCCTCAGTCGCCTTGACAGTTTCCTATAATGTTCGTCTCCTCTTTTTTCGGGCTTTCGAAGCTTTTATACACTAGTATATGAATTGTATTTGCTTTAAAATATACTTTTAGCTTTGTAAAAATATTATAAAAAATAATAAACCTCCAAATAATCCTAATACCCTTGATATATATTTGTCTAATTCCCTCGTAGGTTACTTTTCTGAAGTTACGCTTCTGCTGTGTGTTAATTGCACACACACACATTTTTTATTAGTTATGTTAATGATAATAATTCTTTGGCCACATTGCGCGGAAGGAAGGACATAACCTTGAGCAACTGATGGTTACTGGCAAAGTGGACGGCAGGAGGCCAAGGGGTCGCAGCCCGGTGAGATGGTCTGACCAAATCCGCTCAATACTGAACACCAAGCTCTATGATGCACTCCACCACGCCAAGGACAGGCACAGGTGGAGGAACATTATAAAAGAGAAACTGGGTTCTCATAAGGGGAATCACGACCCTCAGTAATGAGGTACACGACTCAAGGAGGAGGATTTTTAATGATAAATTTATTTCAAGGCTCTTCATCGTCTGGACGTCTAAGTACCGTCAGCGGGGGCAGTGTGGCTGAAACCAATAGTGTTCAGTCTGAAATCGACGACAAGACCAGATCGATTGTAAGTTTTACATTGAATATTTTGAATCTTTAATAATTATTTTTAAATTATCATTACTCATTTTTTTATTTGATAAATTTGTATTATTAGTTAGTTTTGACTATGTTTTATACATGTTCATATAAACCGTTCATGTAAGAAAGAAAAAACAATTTGCTATTTGGCATAATAGGAGCTATACATACAAAAATATTATGCTGTAATTATATTGTGGCGCGCATCGGTTCACACCATAGAAAATACCGTCAGGCGTGGACACCACCCTTGGCTATCTGAGGGCTTACGACAGTCAGTACTCAGTACAGACTACGTCGTCCACCGCACGCCAAGACGGAAGGTTGCGCTCGCCTCGTAAACGTAACCCGCCAATAAACCGACAATCGCGAAAGCCGTTAAAACCCTATTGTAACGTAGTTTCTAATTTTGTATTCTCGAATTCTTTTGTCATAACGGTAACTATTATAACTTATACAACGTAACTGTAATTATTAACAATACAGTGCATCTTTACAAATCCCGTTGTTTAATTTCTATTTTTAGTGTTATTACTTTTGCTAATGTAGGTCGGGACTCTTAAAGCGCCCACAATATCTTAAAATCTTAACCCTTTACGTGCCAGAGCCGATATATCAGCTCGCACTTTGTAGCGCTTTACTATTCGCATTGCGAGAGATCTCTGTCTCCAAATAAATTGATATTAATTTATAAATAGTCTAATTTGATTACGAGAGAATTTAAAATAAAAAATTTGTCGGTTTCACTTTTTGAGGCTATTTATACGTGAGAGCGATTCGGTGTTGAAATGCGATATGATTATATTTTGATTTAAGCAGGTTTCATCACGATGTTTTCGTAATATTTATAATACGCACACTAGACGAGAGATTACCGTATCGTGCTAAGTAAATCACGTGAATACCTGTTATAGATGTCATCGAGTACATTGACAATGCACACAGCCTGTGACAGCGAGAATCGAATGGATGATTACTTGGTTCCACCCCCACCAAGACCCTTAAATGGTTGTCCCCAGTTCACAACCTTTGGACACCCCAAATACGACAACAGGTACTTTTCATAGCATAAACCTTCTAAACTTTAAATGCAGGTTTCATCAGCAGAACGAACTCTGTGGAATAACAGCTAACACACTTACTAATCGTTGGAGATCACAGGTTTCATTCCCGTCTCGCGTCTAGGTGTTACAATATATTTATTTACATAAATATATATGTGATATATTCATTGTCTACTACACCGACACGCTATGATGGCTGTTTTGACGTTTGTCCACTCCATGAAGTTTCGTGTTAATTAGTAATTACATTTGTAGGAGCAAATTGCTGTTCTTTATTGTCAACTTAATAATATGAATAATGAAAGTGGACGAAGCGAAACAAGTATGTAAGGATCGTAGCAAGTGGAAAGAAGTGGTCTCTGCCTACCCCTACGGGAAAGAGGCGTGATTATATGTATGTATGTATTTATTGTCAATAACTGCACGTCGCTATTAACAATAAAGAACAGCAATTTGCTCCTTCAAATGTAATTACTAAATAATACGAAACTTCATGAGTGGACAAACGTCAAAACGGCCATAATAGCGTGCCGGTAGTTTAGTACCCATAACGCAACTTTATCTCCGGGGCGAACTAAGAATACTAACCCTTGCGGCCGGGATCGACTTGTCGTAAAAGGCAATAAAACAATCCTAGCTACGTGGTAGGGCTCTAAGCCCGCCTGGATCGCAACTACCCTTGGTCTATGTCACCATAATAACCTTGTGTTGTGTTCCGGCATTAGTGAACCTAGTTCCTGTATTCCTATGGGACAGCAGCGTGTTACCGGGGCCTTTAGCGTCGCAAACGGCGATGATTAAGTGGGCCGTCTGCTTATCTACTGTTCCTGAATTTAAAAAAAATAGTATGCTCCTTGGGGACTAGATGGTGCAGAGTGAATGGTCCCAGAATGTTTAATAAAAAAAATGTTACTTCGGGGTTACGTAATAACGTTTAATTTGGAATACAATTGAGGCGAGATTGAGTATGTATATTATTTTTTAAACAGGAGTCCACACATGGCGACGATAGTCGAACGGGAGGCGTCCGCTTCCCGCGAAACCCTCGACAGCGACACTGACAGCACACATTTGCGAATGAACTTTGGATCCCGGGAAAAATCCCACGGAAGGTGCGATGACCGCGACGGCTCGCACCTCTATATGAATATATCAGCGACACACACTTAATGCTGTTAACTATGTTCGATTTTGAAACGTACATAAAAACATATCGCATGCTTAATCAAAAACTGACCTAACTCAAAAAACCTGTTTTTTGGGAAATCGCAAAAAACGTTTTGTCATTTACTACTTATCCCATATATTGACTTATAACTAAATAGTGGTAACTCAGTGTGGGAAAGAGATATCGAAATAAATCTTAGTTTGGCCGATAGAGGTCGTCGAGACAATGCTGCCCGTTATTTATTTATCTCACTTTATACCTAAATCGTAATCGGTCAGTTTATGATTAAGCATGCGATATAATGAGCAGTGATTATTTAGTTAAAACTTTTTTGGACCTTTAGTGTCCTTACTCTACAAACCTATATACATTATCGGCTTGATACATCAAAGGGTATAGGGATCATCGGTGTACTCAAGTGGTTTTCCATTTTACTTACGGGACTCGAAGGCAGAATCTTAAATGAACATTTAGGGTACATAACTTGATAAAATAACTACAAGAGAAAAATAAATAATACATTTTTCTGTGATTGCATTTAAAGTGCTAAGGTTATCTACTGTCTATCTACCACCAGTGGTATACCTTATATTAAATACAAACCTTTGTAAGTTTCGTGTTTTAGTAGTTTTAAATTTTATGTAGGGATTTTTTTGTAATCTAAAAAACAAAGAGGCTTAATCAAATGAACATTCAGAGCTTGTAGGGGTCTCGGTTTTAGTAAACTCATAGGCCTGGAATACACATGCTACTAGAAAAGCATGCTTGTTTGCTACTAGGTAGTATACTCATTTATAGCATGCTCTCAAAGTGTATAACATTTGTTCATGTGAGCACATACCTCAGAAGCATACTTATTGCTAGCATGCTTCTTTCTAGCGCGTGAAGGAGACACATGCTCATATTCAGCATTCAAAATGGACGTTTCTTTGCGGAATTAATTAAATTCAGCTATATTATTATTTTCATAAATATAAACTTGAGCGTACATTCCATAAACACTCATAATTTCGTTAATGAAATATAAAATTTAAAGTTTTGTCATCGAGCCATCGTGATAAACAAATCAAGTAGCATGCTCGCATAGAATAAACGTTCAGACTTGCTTTGGAGCCGCCCTTTTCTCCCCCGCACCTCACACCGTGTGCTAACTAGCACGAAAAATAGACCGGCTCGCGATTTTCGTATACACATGCTATTAAGTAGCATCTGCTCGAAACTAGCATGCTTATGTGCTACTACGTAGCATGTGTATTCCAGGCTTTACATAAAATGGTAAGCACAAGTTCGTTCAATCGTAAAATATTGCATGCGGAAATGTCTATGAATATTGTTTGGAAACGTATCTAGCATAAATTTAAAAATCTATTAATATTATCTTAGAATTGTAAGACTTGTGAATGTGAGATTTTTGCTGTAGTACAATCAGCATAAAAGTATTTATGTGCCAAATATTAGAAGACTAAGTTTGATTGTTATCATTTCTCAACCCGTAAGGTTATTTTTAGCCATTTCACATAATCGTAATAGATGCAGAAGTAAATGCATTGCATGAATATTATTTCTTTAATGCATGTGTATTCTTTAAAATAATAGTCTTGAAATCTCTGTAATTTTTTACCTACATAATTGAGAAGGGTAGAGTCGAAATGTGCTAAATTAGGTAGGCCCACAAAAGCATCAGTGTAAATTTTTAGGTTAATATTTGCCAAATTATTTTGAAATACCCTAATAGTTTCAATGTACTCTACTCGATAAAGATATTAAATATTTAGTCTACAAAAGCTACATATAATACACTGTAGCTACACTAGCGCCATTTTAACAAGTTTTTAAACTGTCATTTACAGTGCTTATCTGAACACTTTGAACTTCTCCCCCAAATGATACATAGATGAACTCTACCCTCCATAATAATTGGTCACAAATATTGACATTGATTTTCTACGTGGTAGGGCCCCAAGCCCGTCTGGATGGCAAAGTCTTGGTCTTGGTCTAAAGTATGTCGTCATAATAACTTGTGTTCCGGCATTAGTGACCCAAGTTCCTTTACCATTAAAGGACAGCAGCGTGTTCGCAATGTCACTGGCGGCGCAAACGCCTTTAGGCGACGGTAACAGCTTACTGTTAAGTGAGCCGTCAGCCTGTCTGCTGTTCCTCAGCCACAAAAAAAGATAAAACTTTTTTTTAATCATCATTTTTTTACTGAATTTGTTAACAATATTTAAGCTCTCTATTATGTTTTGCTTATAAATATTCCCAAAAGCGAATGAAGACTGAAAAATCTTTGTAAATATTATTTGTACATAACTCACCGATACAATCTTATATTTATTATATTAGCTAAGATTTTTCTGATGCGCAATAGTTATTTTTAGAGTACAAAATACAATTCGTGTAGTGGAATTGTCTAATATACGCGTTTGATAAAGAAAAATAAGATACCAATGTAGTAATGAATTTAATTTTAATTATTTTATATGGAATTGTCCTCATATGCATTTATTGTATGAAAATAAATATATACACTACTATTGGATTTTTTTGTCAACCTTATAATATCCTTTTAGAAAATGACCTCAATCATCACGCTTTCATGGTATAGAAATCCGGATGGGACGTAATCACCTTTTCGTTAGAAACATGTCCGAGAAAGAAGCGGCAGAGAGTGCGTTAGTCACCTTCCGCTCACTAGCGCAGCGTCATCATGAGTAAAATGACCCCCAACTTTACCAAATTTAGTCTTCAATTAGAATTTATTCCCCATATTGCCATTAAATTGCGACTTAATTCGGTTTCCCTTGCCTACTTTCGGCTTCTCGACACACCTTCATGGTCGCTTACGTCGTATGCAACACACGTGCAGTGCTAGAGTTTATGTAATTTTACTAACAATCTGCCTAACACCATTCGTTGCATGAAGTTTGCGACCAATCTCCGGTCCCCAGTGCTGTCCTTGGGAAGGCTCGCAATTTGTACTGAAAGTGCGAAACCTATGCCGAGACTATTGTGATCCCGGTGAAGTCGGACCGGCGCCAAAAGGGGTCGCGGCCAAACTCACGTTAAGTCTCGCGGTTCCGGCATTTTATGTTACGATGGCCCACTGGGCTAGTTTTTGTAAGAATGAAATTATAATTTATATAGAAAAGAAAATCTAAGTAAATAACAACAAATATTCTCATGACTTTAATAAAAATCGGTACATTAATTTCGCACCAAAAATAGTAATCAAAACAATACTAATAACACACTCGTTACAATCTCATTGGTAAACTGTTATTACAATATTAAAACATATACATTCAAATCACATTATTATTAACACAACGTATTATCACAACACAACCATTAATATTAATTTTTGTTAACGCCAATTGGCTAAAATGGGCCTAGGTGACGATGCTACCCGTCTCTTTTCCTCTTACCTTATGTCCGCTCTCCGTCCTTGTCAAAACAAGTACGACCAACATAAAAATATAAATAAGGTCTAACGGCCACTTATTGACTGTCGGTTCCGCCTTACTTATTATGTAATATAAACAATTATAATCAAAGCAAAGGGTCAATTACTTAGCTATGTGTTTTTGAAGAGAGTACAAACGTACCATCCCGCGCGTTTAGAGGCTCATGCGACACTACCCTCGTTCCACGTTCGCTTTTACCATTTATCTCACCGAAATTGAGGATAGATAAAAAAATCAGGAAGCGAGATTTCAAATACCCTTTATGCAAGGATCGAACAATGTATTTTATGGAATAAAGAGGTTTAATTATTATTATTGTATTATTCACTATTACAAATAAACGTGATTTGATATGACAATTCACAAAACGCCATCTAATTCCAAAGTAAGCAGCCGAGCACTTGTGTTATGGATACTAAACAACTGACGCGCTATTTTTGTAAATAAAAATGTAGAGACTCGGAACTAGAATCGGACCTATGACTCTCGCAGGTATTCGGGCGTGCAAAACCGTTGTACCCTAGAGGTTGTAAAGAGGTGTATATTACATTCATATATTTGTTTTACAATATATAATTTTTTTGGCCATATAACGAACCAAATACAAACAACAAATAAAAATTAACAAATAATAAAATGTGTTAAATAATAATAAATTACGATAAAAACAACAAAATATTAAACCATCGCTTTTAGCATAATTATTAAAATATCTCCGATAGTTTGGTACAATACTGGTTAGTTTTACATAAATATATATTTATCAAAACCACATAATTGCAACATTCATAAAATTGCTTTGCATTGAGCGCTCATTTAAAAAATGGCCTTAACATTTCTCAAATTTCGTACATAAATATAATTTGTAACGAACCATATTTTCATAAAGCGAGTAATATTGGCGACGAATTTGTAAAAATCAATCTTTTAATCATAAAAATTAATATTATTGTCAAGTGTTAAAAGTTTAAAACACATAGAAAATTTATTTTATTTAATTATTTTTATAAAATGAATATCAGATACAAACTGCTTTAAACTGTAGAAAATGTTGTTTTCGTATACACTGCCAAGATCACTCGTTTCCACTCTCATTTAATTATCACCATCGATCTTTTTGAGGGTAGTTGGCTGCCCATTGACGAGCGGGGAGTGCGGGGGTGGACGGGCCACTATCGCCTGGTACACACTCCACACCGACAGCGGACGCATGTAAGCTATCGACCTGTGGTTGCCGTTCTCGTACAACGCTTCGGGGGTCTCGAAAGATAAACCCATTTGGGTCAACGTGCGGTACATGCCTCCCGCTGTGGCAAAGGCTTCTTCGTGCATACCTGTGGAACACTTGCTTCTTTAACAACTCGACAGTTTATCAGTGTTTAATATCGTCGGCTTAATTAACAGAATGCGTAACCCCATTTCGATAACATTTACAGGAGCTAGTAAAACCTTTGTTTTTGGTATGCGCGGGAAAAAATTTTACTCGTCACTCATAACAAATTAGACATATTTTTGTAGGACATTAAGTCTTATTTCGATATTTTGTGGAGTTACATATTCTGATAATCAAGCCGACAATATTAATTTTTTTTTATTGCCGTAGGACAGCAGACAGGCTGATGGCCCGCTTAGAATTTAGCAGTTACCGTCGCCTATGGATGTTTGCAATGCCAGTAACATCGCGAACACGCTGCTGTCCCATAAGGGTACAGGAACTTTCACTAATGCCGGAACACAACACAAGGTTATTACGGCGGCATACTTAAGACCTAAGGTGGTCGCCATCCAGACGGGTTTTGAGGCCCTACCACGTAGCTAGGGTGGGTAGTTTTGTCGCCTTTTACGGCAGGCCGACCCCGGCCGCAGGGGTTAGTATTCTTACTCCATCCCTGCACGGATAATTTAATTATCCATTTAATAGATCAAAAAATATAATGTACGAACACTGAAACTTTTCCACTGGCTCATTTATAAAGGGTACTTTTCAAGCAAGCATTTTATCCTGATTGGCTCATTCTGTGCTGAGCAAATACTTTATGGACCTCTTGGGCGCTCACGGCGGGGTTGTGTAGGATTCCCGCGTAACGTCCCCCACTATTTGACAAGGGGACGCACCTCGCTGATATACCCATTAAAATCACCTGTGTTCTTCCCGCCCAATATTATTTTATTATTTAAATTTCCATTTGTTATTTCCAGCTTACGAGACAGGCCACGGTTGATTTTCAAGAACACTACCTTCAGCAATGAAGAATTCGACCAAGAAGAAGAGAATAAATACTGTGACAATACACACAGCACCACCTAGTCTCAAAGTAAGCAGCAGTACGCTTGTGTTATGGATAATAGACAACTGATATACTACTCACATATTTTTTTGTAAAGAAATACATATTATACTACCCTCACTCGGGATTAGTATCGGATCGATAACCTCCGCAGACATTTCGGTTTATGTTTGCCGGTCCGAACAACATTTTACTATAACAAAACTGTGACAGCATACCTTCGTAGATCATGGTGGCAGCCAACCCATAAGTGACCCCGGTCCACATCTCCATACTCTGCAGCGCGGTGATGTCCACGTGTCCGGGGTCCCCTTTCACGAATCCGTTGACCGCCCCCATCTTCCCTCCGGCGAAATTTCGCACGTTGTTCTCGTATATCGTCGCGAGGGTTTTGCGGACGTTCCTCTCGGGGAATACGGACTCCGTGCATCCAGATGCACGTAAAAACCTAAAACCGATTTTTCACATGAAACATCGCCGGGTTAGATCGACGAAGGGTTAGTCGGCGTGGTGGGGGCACCATAGTAACAGTCGCCACGGCAAAGAAAGCAAAATTACACTGTGGCGTAGCGCGGGAGGGGGGGGGGGGGTCAAGGGCAAGGCATCATGCCCCGGGCGCTACTCACAAAAGGGCGCCAAATGGTCCGTAAAGCAAAAAATTGCTGGTATATTTTAAATTTAGTGCCAATATAATAAATGTTAATTCGTAAATAAAAAGAAAAAAAAAAGGAAACTAATAGTCTAAATGAAACTGTAATAATATGTTCATAATAGGAATGGCACGACTTTTCTAATTTCTTTCTTCTTTGAACTAATTCTAGATGATCATATACATTTCAAAATCTAGTCTTGTTTTCTCAACTACATTTTTTGTGTCAAATTTAAAGCTTTATTTAGATAGATAGATAGATAACACTTTATTGTAAACCAATTATATAAACACAGTGAAACTTATTTACACAATCAATATGTACTTGACTTACAATGGGCGGCCTTATCGCTACAGAGCGATCTCCTCCAGGCAACCCGGGCTATAGAACATTATTGGTGTTATATTGATGTGGAAGGGAGGTATGGTAATAAATAACAATTATATTTTATTTACATAATAAATAGATAATATACATAAAATTCAATAATACATATAAAATATAATAAATAAATAGATAACATACTTAAATATCTATATTTGTAGAATACATAAATAAATATATGTTTTGTTGTTACACTAAAGATAAGTAGTGATTTTTAACCAATTTTTTAAAAGTTGGTAATGACTTAGCTTGTCTTATAGCAATAGGCAGTGCATTCCAGAGTTTGAATAGCATGAACAATGAAGGAGTTATTATAAAAAGAAGAAGTATGAACAGGAGTTTTAAGCGATAATTCAGTAGATGTACGCAAATTTCGGAGACCAGACGAGTTAAGAAACTCGAATTGATTCCTTAGGTAAATAGGGTAGGTAGGTATTTATTTACTTTATAATTTGCGAGTAAAAAGGTATTGCGCCCCGGGCGCGAGTTAAGCTCGCTACGCCACTGTGACGTACTATCAAGTGATTTGAGACAATAAGTTAATAATATTTTTTTATGATTATGATTATAATTATAATAATTATAGAACGAATTTTAATTTTTGTATTTAATAAATGTTTATGTATAAAAATTTACTTTTCTCTTGAAAATTATTATGCCATATTTATTTCCTGTCGTAAACTATCATTTTATGCCTATTACCAGTACAAAATAATATCGATGAGTCACATCATCACAATTTTTTTTAGGTTTTTGAGTGTTAAAATGAAACAATTATATTTTACCTATCAAATAAACGACACGACTAGCACAGTGGCTGTGCAAGTACGGTCATATCTGTGAGTTTGAATATGAAAATATTATTCTAGTCTAACCGTCAACTATAATTTGGAAAAAAATGCGTTATTTTCACCTAGCGTACAGTACTTTTTTAAATGAAATCCTTAAAATATTTCTTTAAAATTCATAAATAAATATCACCCATCATACCAATATCCGGCCAATTGGTCTGCCATCACGACATTCTCATTGCCAGGTTTCGTATCAAAGCGATAGTAAGAGCCAGTCCACAACTTATTTTCGAAGGCCTCTTTAGCGGTGTCCAATAATACTGTAAACTCCTTGACATCATCATCAAGATTGAGGATTTGGGCCATTGAACGGACACAACTTATTGCTGCCAGCCAAAGTCCGCCACAATATGCACTGAGAAATAATAAAATAAAAAAACATAATTTATCATTAAAACGTTTCAACGGAAAGTAAATATTTTTATAATTTTCTCTAGGGTGTGTTGACGCGACATAAGAACATAACCTCTCCATCTCACAGACAGTAAATCAAAAGCAGTGTTTAATTTCTTATCGAGTCTTCTTTGCACAAGTAAAAAGTGTCACAAAATGGCATCGACGCAAAATTCTCACGCTTCTCCTATCTCTATTTTCATTCTATTTCTCACTTTATGTGTGAATCTAGCCATAATGCAAAGATAACCGCTTACCAGGGCCGAGTGCGTACCTTCTTTACTCTATTAAATGAAACATATATAGTATTACTTACCTCGGTCCGGTCATAACCCATGCGTCATAAGTCTGATCGGGGAAGCCCCCATTCTCGATGAGTCCATCCTTATCACGGTCCCACGACAACGCTCGACGGAGAAGTTTCGAAACGGACGGATACATATCCGTTAAATAACGCATGGCGTCCCACGTCGCTGTGGGAAGGTTTTGAGGGCGCGACCGGGAATGCTCTTGTGTATCACCGTCGTGTACTAGAGAAAAAATAATGTTATAATCGTAAGACGTATGACATTAATCTATCATCATTATTAAGAAAAATAATTATCATCCAAAAGGCATTTGGTTTCATTAGGTTACAGCCACTACTGTTGATATTAGAGCCCCAAGGGTGAGGAACCTTAGACCTTAACTTGATGAATTAGAGCAGATAAGCCAACGGCCCACTTATTTGTAAGCAGTTATTGTCGTCTACGGACGTTTACGACGTTCTAGGCACCGGGAACACGTTGTTGTCCGAATAAAATGGAACCTGGGTCACTGGATGTGAGAGCACAAAAAGTTATTATGGAGGCATACTTATAGACCAGGGGTGGTTGCCATAAAGACAGGCTTGGGTTCCTACCACCTAGGTTTGGTCGTTTTGTCGCCTACTCTCCCCTTGGTGATCATATGTAGTATATGATAAGACCCACCCCCTTCTAGTTTTCACGTAGTAATCCATAAATGTGGATTTCAAACATTTTTTGCATACACAAAGTTTAGAAAAATAATTTGGCTCAGATTCGTCTTCATTAAGACAACACTAAACGCAGCGTTAAACGCACGCACCATTTTTTAATATAGCTTGTAAAAGCGCAAAATTTCCTTTAAAGTCCAAGTACCAAGCGTGGTATTTTGAAGACCTAGGTGAATATGACCTATTCAGTCTTAGGTCGATAATATCACTGACTAATTGTATTATAGTTCTAGAGTTAAAACTCGAAAATAATATTATTATTAAATGATTTAAAAAACACATACAAAACTCTTCATCCGGTTGACGGTATAGTAATCCCAGTATGTCCCCAGCGGGAGGGGAGGCGGGCGGGGTGATGGGCGACTCGTGCGGTGAAGGCGTGGTCGGAGGCTGCGTGTCGTCCGAGTGCTCGTCGCCCGACTGACCAGTCGCCCGCGAGTACAGGTCGTCCTCGGAGCCATCGCGGACGTCGTCTATGAAGGCCATCGATCTATACCTTGCGATATAAGTTATATTTTAATTTTCAAATATCGAAAGTCATACTAAGTTCAGTACGTTCAGAGCGGAGTGAGAATACTCACCCCTGCGGCCTGTCGTAAAAAGCGACAAAACAACCCTAGCTACGTGGTAGAGTCCCAAGCCTGTTTTGATGGCAACCACCCTTGGTCTATAAGTATGTAGCCATAATAACCTTGTGGCATCGTGAACACACTGCTGTCCCATAAAGGTACAGGAACTTGGGTCACTAATGCCGGTACACAGCAAAAAGTTATTACGGCGGCATGCTTAAGACCAAAGGTGGTCGCCATCCAGACGGGCTTGGGGCCCTAACACGTAGCTTGAGTGGGTTGTCGCCTATTATGAGAGGCCGAACCCGGCCGTAGAGGTCAGTATTCTATCTCCGCCCCTGCAGGGATAAAAGAAGTTTGCCCAATTTACGTAACATATGACATAATGAGTACGTATGAATAAGAAAATACAATAGATAACCTTTCGTTGCCGAAGGGTGCCGCACGCGCACGCAGTGTTTTGTAGTCCCGCATCACTTGCAATATGAATTTTAGGTTCAAATCCTTCCACTCACTGACGTCGTGAATGTTATAAGCGTTTATGTTGGAGAATGGAGCGTCATCTATAATGTTTCAACACATATTAACCCTTTCTATTGTAATTATCAGAGATATTAGATAGAAATAAACAGAGAGTGTTAGAGAAAGTAAGAAATATAACAATAAGTATTTAAGTTAAATAAGAAGATTTAACGTTAAAACGAAGTATCAGATGGATCATTTTGCATATACATTATTTGATTGACTCATATTAAAATTAGTAAAGAGAGAACCAAATAGAGTCATGCCTCACTACAATAATACAAAAAAAAATATTCAAAAAGTATCTAAAAATTAAATGTACCTGGGTCTCCTAGATCGTGCGGAATAGAATCTTTGATTTTGAACTTCACCGATTTCCCATCGTATAGTGATTTCCTACATTTCTCCGTCTCCGATGATATTGCATCGCGGTACATGTATTGTAATACCACCTGAATAAATAATTATCATGTTAGCGAAGAATTTTGACTGCAGGCTGTATATATATCTCCCCCCCCCCCCCCCACACGAGAAAACTCAAATTACATGACATTTTCAGCTTTTATGTCAATGAGTGGAGGCTGCCAAACCTAAATGCTGCGCCATCGTTGTCTATTTAGTGAGATTTACAAAATAAAAGTATATAAGTAGTAATGTTTGATTTCAACTAGTACCCATAACACAAACGCTGTATTACTTATTTTGGGACAAGATGGCGCTGTTGCAATCGTCACAATAAATTTATCTTAGAAAATAAAGTATCATAAGAGTACTCAACAGTACATTATAGGCTTTAAAGTGCAAGAATGTAACCGAAATTAATTACTTTAATTAAGATGATTGTGAACTCACTTGTATATTAGGCCACAATTGTGCTAAAGCAAAAGAGGCATAAAAATGGACGTCGTACGTATTATACATTCTATATTCGTGACCCTCTAAGTAGCCGAACAACCCAAATTCATGCCTGAAAACATTTGGTTTAATAATACACAGTGCTTTATTTTAAAGATTTATTATATTGAGATTCGGTTAAACTACGATTCGTTTTAACAAGATTAGTTAACCTCAACATTACAGGAACTTGGGTCACTAATGCCGGAACACAACACAGTCATTATGCCAGCATACTTAAGACCAAAGGTGGTTGCCATTCAGACGGGCTTGGGGCCCTACCACGTAGCTAGGGTGGGTTGTTTTGTTGCCTTTTACGACAGTACGACCCCAGCCGCAAAGGTTAGTATTCTTTCTCCGCCTCTGCACGGATAGCAAACTGCTAAACTATTAGTAACAAACATTAACAGCTTTTATCCGTGCAGGGGCGGAGAAAGAATACTGAACTCTGCGGCCGTGGTCGGCCTGTCGTAAAAGCCGACTAAACAACCCACCCCAGCTACGTGGTAGGGTCTCAAGCCATTCTGAATGGCAACCACCCTAGGTTTTTAATGCTGCCATAATAAACTTATGCTGTGTTCCAGATCCAGGTTCCAGTCCCACTACGCGGTTAGCAGCGTGTTACCGTTGCCCCAGGCGTTGCAAATACCCATAGACGACGGTACTAATAAATTCAAAGTGTGCCGTCAGCCTGTCCCACAGCAATAAAAAACAAAATTTAGATATCAAGGTCCGCTGATGAATGTTGTTGAGTAAAACTTCTTGCCGCGGTCAGCCTGACGTCACGTCCCGCGGTACAAATGATCGAATTGTACAAAAAAAACGCCGAGTGCTAGAAGGCATTCTCACTGCATGCCGCCGAACACATGGACGCGGGTATTGCACGGTAACCTCATACTGTTATATTCAACAATACCCACGTGGAAGGATGTGTGGATAGCGTTTTCTAATTGAGAACTAAATGTTTTTATGTATCTTTTTATTTTTTTTTATAGCTGGATTTCACCGGCAAGGTGAATAACCCACCCGATAGCAGGTGGTCGTTTACCAACGCGCCGCAAGTCTTAAAGAAATGTTATAATGCCTTTTTGAAAAAAAAACCCATATCGTAATGTAATGGAAAAACCTTAGCCGAAAGCTCATTCATGATTGCGCTTTCTTCTTTTGTTTTGATCATTCTATCCCGTTACACCAATTCGGGCATATTCACTTAATATGCCAATAGGATAATTTTCCTGCACACAAAACAAAATAAATATTTTACAAGAACATTATTTAACCACGAGATAATTTACCTAGGATCGGTGTTGGGATACTCGTCATGGACGTCGAACCAAATGGTGCCGCCGTCGGCAATGTAATAAAGCTCGTTCATTAAGGCACTTTTCAACCAGTCTGGAATATTACTGTAAAATTATCAATTCCATTACCATTTATTGCAATTATATCACAAATAATTAATAAATAAAAAATGACAATAAATTTACAGAAAAATGATTATTATACAACTGATACATTAAGTACTTTTATTTTGTTAACATTGCTATCACAAAAATATTTATATTTTTAAAATTTTGAAGTATAAATATATCATATAGTATGTTGCCTGGATAAGTAATAAGACCGCCCAATATTTGATAGATTTTAAAATTATATTTATTCATAATTTAAGACTTATACGCGATATAACTTATTCAATCAAAAAGTATTGTATAGGACTAAAACCAGGAGGAAAACATAGTGATTTTGGTGATATGAGCAACTGGACTGTCGTTTTTTTTATTGCTAAGAAACAGCTAAGGATGTATGTTATACTAAGGGCACCGCGAACATGCCGCTGTCCCATACGGGTTCGCGTATAGTAATTCATTAATACATCTTGCCTAACATAAGTGAATCAAGTTTAAAAAATTTGACGCCTCTTCAAAATATTGATGAATAATGAAAGCTTATAAATAAAAAAAAACCTTGATTAAAAAATATTGGATACATATACCTAGCACTTTTATACTAACTAACGTTCCTTTGTGACTATTCCAAAAATTTTATAAATTTCATTTGTAGATAGATAGATAGATAACACTTTATTGTAAACCAATTATATAAACACAATGAAACTTATTTACACAATCAATGAGTACTTGACTTACAATGGGCGGCCTTATCGCTACAGAGCGATCTCTTCCAGGCAACCCGGGCTATAGAACATTATTGGTGTTACATTGATGTGGAAGGGAGGTATGGTAATAAATAATAATTATATTTTATTTACATAATAAATAGATAATATACATAAAATTCAATAATATATATAAAATATAATAAATAAATAGATAAACATACTTAAATATCTATATTTGTAGAATACATAAATAAATATATGTTTTGTTGTTACACTAAAGATAGGTAGTGATTTTTAACCAATTTTTTAAAAGTTGGTAGTGACTTAGCTTGTCTTATAGCAATAGGCAGTGCATTCCAGAGTTTGATAGCATGAACAATGAAGGAGTTATTATAAAAAGAAGAAGTATGAACAGGAGTTTTAAGCGATAGTTCAGTAGATGTACGCAAATTTCGGAGGCCAGACGAGTTAAGAAACTCGAATTGATTCCTGAGGTAAATAGGGGCGTTTGGATAAAAGATAAATTTGTAAACGAGTGAAAGGATATGAGTTTTCCGGCGAAGATGGATAGGTAACCACTTGAGTTTTGTACGAAATTCTGAAACATGGTCATATTTACGCAAACCAAATATGAACCTGATACAAAGATTTTGGAGGCGCTCAAGTTTATTAAGTTGTTCTTGCGTTATATCTAGATAGCTGGCATCGGCATAATCCAAAATGGGCATGAGCAAAGATTCTGCAAGCCTAACTTTAGTGGCAATCGGTAGGAAATTTCTGAGTCTATTAAGAGACTTAAAAGAGAAGTAAACTCGTCGGCTTAGTTCAGCGATTTGAGGTCGCCAAGACAGCTCCCTGTCAATAATAATACCAAGGTCTTTAACCTTATCACCAATCTGAATATATAATCCATCAAAATTAATTTTCGGCAACTTTTCCCATTCAACTTTAGCTAGCATTCTGGAACTACCGATGACAATAAGCTGCGTTTTTTGTGGATTGACTTTTAACCCAAATGAATCACTCCACAGCATTATTCTGTTTAAATCTGAGTTTATTGTGTGAAATGCTTTAAATAACTCAAACACAGAAGCTTGTGTGTATATCTGCAAGTCGTCTGCATAGAGGTGAAAGGATGAAGTTAACTGGTTGGAGATGGAGTTAATAAAAATTGAGAACAATAATGGAGACAAAACGCCACCCTGAGGAACACCAGCAATCAAGTCACGCCAAGACGAATAAGTTTCATCAAGCCGGACTCGCTGCCGACGACCATAGAGGTAACTTTGAAACCAGCCGATCACTTCAGGAGATATGTTAAGAGTAGAAAGAATCCCTAATAATACATCGAAATCGACGGTATTAAACGCGGTACTAAAGTCAAGTAACGAGAGCACTGTTAGCAGACCATTATCCATACCATACCGGATATCATCAGTTATTTTTACTAATGCTGTATTTGTGCTATGACCTGGGCGAAAGCCTGATTGAAAAGGGTTCATTAGTAAATTTTTATTTAGGAATGCGCTCAGTTGCTTGTGTACTAATCGCTCCAAGACTTTAGATAAGAACGGTAAAATAGATATAGGTCTAAAATGGGATAAAGAAGTAGGGTTCGATTTTTTAGGTAGCGGGATTACTTGGGCTTCCCTCCAAGCTGAAGGGAATGTACCGGAAGACACAGAGTAATTTAATATGTGAGTAAGAACAGGAGTAATAACATCCAGTATGGGAAGGATCATATTACGACTAACACCATCAATACCAACAGCATTAGAAGCAATAGACCTAACTGCACTCTTAACATCACTATCAGAAAATCGACTTAGAAAGAAAGGAGGATGATTGGGAGTAGGTAGTGAAGATAGTATGTTCAAAGTATTTGATTTTGTCAAAGGATCAAAATCGGAAACAGATGAAAAATGCCGGTTGAGATCATCAACACTGAAATTTTTACACACAGGATGTTCAGGTTGTCGGCCTACTCCCAAAGAACGAAGAAATTTCCAAACTTTTGCTGGATTTTCATTTTGGACTGACTCGTGTATATATCGGCGTTGTGCGTCCCTACACACTCTATTGCAGCGATTACGAGCATTCACATAGGCTAACTTATTGTTATCATTTGGATTTGTCTTAAATTTAGTCCTGGCTTTACATTTTTTATGCATTAAAACTTTGATATCTTCAGTGAGCCACGGCGCTGGTAGATGCTTTATTTTAATTTGACGCAAAGGTGCATGCAAATCATACAACTTC
The DNA here is from genome assembly GCA_963693495.1 of Malacosoma neustria. Taxonomy (NCBI): domain Eukaryota; kingdom Metazoa; phylum Arthropoda; class Insecta; order Lepidoptera; family Lasiocampidae; genus Malacosoma; species Malacosoma neustria. Next base: position 3,065,978 of record OY856384.1, read on the forward strand.
AATATGGCTGTATTAAATGCACACACCTTCTCATCGATAGATTCTGCCTTGACTACCCTGGTCCAATCAACCTCACGAGCATCTTTTAACAGATCATTTAAATTTATACCACTAAAGTTACGCTGCAATATAATCTTAGGCTTGGCTTTTGGTGGACGAAGCCTGTAAGAAAGATAGATAAGGTCGTGGAAAGAGAAAGCATCAGCAGGACATTGACCATGTTTACTTACGTGAGAAAGTGAAGAGACTAGAATAAGATCCAAAAGGGAAGGTGTAGAATTTGGGAAATGGTGAGTTGCTTTTAGTGGAAGTATAGTGAGATTGGTAGATAGAGCCAGGTCTTCTAAAGAGGTAGCACGATTGTCACGTTTTAATAGACAGGTATTGAAGTCACCCATTATAATTGTGTGAGCATAAGACGGAATCAGTTTATGTAGGATAGTTTCAAAATTTGAGAAATAATTAACGTGAAGAGATGGACTATAGAAAACACCAAGTAATACCTTTGTATGCCCTATTAGAACCTCAATAAATAAATGCTCACCTGCGTCAGTATTTGGTGGTTGTGAGGACAAGCTTATAACTGTGTAAGGGAAATGTGACCTCAAATATATCGCAACACCTCCACCCCCTGAGCCGACACGGTCATTCCTTATCAGGTGGAAACCTGGTAAGGAGTATGATATGGAAGGTAAGGACGGTTTAAGCCAAGATTCAGACACGAGTACCGCGTGAACCATTTTCTGATCAAATGATGCCAGCATATCCGGGAAATGAGCCGGAATACTTTGCGCATTTATGTGAACTATGTTGAAATTAGAAGAAAAACCTGAGAATTGGGTCTCAAGTTCTTCCCTGAGTTGAGGTGTACTGCAGCTACTACCGGTTGAACTATGAGACGAGCAAGACAGAAATTCGGTTTCACTAGAACTGTCTTCGCAAGACATAATATATACTATAAATTAAATTATATACCAAATAATATTATAATATATAAATATATATGTATAAAATAATTTTTATTATGTTATGTATAAAAATAAAAACTTTTACTACTAAATAAATGTCCATCTGCCTCTGTGTGGATGAGATTGCTATGTAATAACATAACACAGTAAGTAAACAAACAGCTGAGTAATAATATTAACAATAAAACAAAAAATAAAATTGATAAATAACAAATTGCTAATTCATATTTTCAAGAATATGTTTTATCTTTAATTACTAATTTGTTTATAATTTAATGAAAATTTGATACATTTAAAAGCTAAAATGAACAATAACTAATCTACTATGTATTATATAAATTTATATTAAAATTAGAATAAAATAGGTGTATTTATTTGCAACAATGAAGTACATAGAATAACATTGTTCAAATACACAACAATTTCCCTTGCAAGGTTATCATTCATATTATATCATATATATCATTCACATATCTTAAGTTTAGTTGTGCAAATACTAGAAAATACAATATACATATCTCAGATTACAGAATAAAATTATTCTGTAATCTGAGATACATACATATAGGTCTAAAAGTAAGTGGTAATTATAGGATTAGTTAAGTCTATTAGCAAAACACAAAAAGCATACTTTCAAGTAATTGAACTTAATACAAAATGCTTAGCCGCACACACATAAAACAAATATGTTACATAAAGTTTTATTGCATAATTTTGTCATTTTATCAATATACGCAGTACCAGCTTATTAATAAAATAATTAACAAAGATACTTTATTCTGTATATAACATTAGATATTAGATTCTGTATATAAAATTATTATAAAACAACAGTAGTGATAGGTATATATATCCTATATAATATACAATAAAACGCAATAGGTAATCATAATAATAATACATCATACCTATATATAAACAATGTAATATGTGTGTAAAAGGAAATCTAATTTTACTCATAATCAAAATTAATAAAAAGAAAAAAATAGTAGAATAATAACATCAGTAAAAACAGAAGTAAATATGAGAATTTAGCATTTTTATGTCTTATAAACATAGTTTAAAGTTAAACATATGATTATCATCTAGAATAAAATGATTATAATTCTAACTGGAATTTGTTTATTTCCGTGCCGTTGAGGTCGCACGGCGTGATTTACTAGGGGCACTGCGTTCTTTAGTTGATGGCTTAGTATTCACCTGTTGTTCTGAGCGAGAGGCAGGTACATTCTCCATGTCCGAAAGACGGGTGATGCGATGCCGCTTGCCGTCACTGTCAATCACAAATATGTTGCCGTCTCGGGTCCAGGTCCCTGTCACACCAAATCTTTGCCTGGCCATTATAAAAAGACTGTGTCGTTTCCTAGTCATAAATTCAGATAAAGTTATCCCAGTTCCTTTCAGCTGTGTCTTAGCAAACCACACCTTATTACGTAAAGCGGTGTCGCAGAACTTGATTAAAATGGGTCTGGGACGGGTGGATATCGACGACAGAGCCTTACCCATTCTGTGTGAACGCCGTATACTCATGCTGTTGAAATCGGTAAATTTCAGTTTATCTTTAAGAACCTTAGTCACTAGGGCATTGGAATCTTCTTGCTTCTGTTCTGGTATTCCATGAAGGAGTAATATTTTTCTTCTAGTGCGCATCTCAATTTGATCAGTAGCTATTTGAATCAACTCGATTTGCTCTTGAAGGGTTTTCAGCGATTCAAAAACAAAGCTCTTGAAATTAACGAACTCGGTCGCTAGTGAAGAAATGGAAGTAGACGGAAGTGAGCTTTTACCAAGTTCACTTTCGAAGGTGTCCATGCGTTCAGCAAAAACTTTTAACAAATTAGCTTGGGCCTCTTGAACGGCTTCCATGTTTGAACAAAGAAATGATCAGATTGTAAATAAAAATCTGTGTTGCGGATGGAAAAATAAAAACACAAGGCAGATGTCTCGTTACACTGGGAATGTGAACATATTACTATCACTTGATATCAATAACTTAATTAATTAATAACTTTAAAATAGCTGAGCAAAAATTTTCAACAATGTTGACAATAGTTGACAATGTATTATTTGTATTATTACATATAATTTGTTTGTATAGTTTCTTAAATATTAATAGCTGACATCTTACATATTTGTTAAAATTTCAAACGATAAGAACGGACCACCCAAAGATATTTGCAAATAAATATTACCTATTATTCATGATCGGATCTTGCCACTCGGTTATCTGTCTATCCCAATTGGTATAATTCCTAAGCGCGTACGCAGCTATACTAGCACCAGCTATTCCATCGCTACCGAAATACTTAGTATAATACCTAAAAAGTTTAAAAAGTTATAACATCATTGTACGATGCCAGTCAGGGACCGAGATTGCACCGTACAGGAATGAGAAGGATAGCTCGAGAGCAGTGGACTGTATGCGAGAGGAGAGGAGAGAAGCGGTGGTTAGAGAGACGCGATACCTTGCAGTGGGCAAACAAATTCGCACTGACCTTGATTCCACCCCTTCCCGATTCAGTTCAGGTCGCGGAGGAACTGTTGCATGGCACCAGCTAAATGTCACGCACTGAACACACTATTTTATGGCACAGTCATAAAGAGTTTGAAGTAACTATCAGGGAGGTGGAACGTAAACCGTCCCGCCCGTTTACAAGCTTGCGCGTTACTACGTGGTCAGGAATGTCAAACGTCAACCGTCCCGCCCGTTTAGAAGCTTGCGCGTTACTACGTGGTCAGGGAGGTCGAACGTCAACCGTCCCGCCCGTTTAGAAGCTTGCGCGTTACTATCATATTATTTCCGTCCCACCCTCGCTTTCACCATTTACCTCACCACACCATGTTTTCTCAAAATTATTCGCACTTGACCTGGTATTTGTGGATCGAAAAAGACTTGACACGCACTGGCGGAAAGGTCCTTGGGGGCGGAAAGGCGGAAAGGTAGAAGGGGGCACATTTCGACCCACCGCCGCATCAGATGAAAGTTTATCGTTTATATGCCGCAGCTAAATTGTTAAAAAGTGGACGAATATCCAATTTTCTCTTTTAATTAACTCAACAAAATACCATAAAATCATTGAAAAATTTATATGCTAGATAGGCTTTTGGTACACCTGCAATAGTATTAAGAAAACAAAAAGTAGGTATATTAATAACACAATAAGTAATATCTACCTTCGATGTAATTTTTTGTCTTTCTTATATTTAATAACGGGCATATCCCACGCGAGGCACATCTCTATCAAGCCTGTTCCTCCGGGATCTAGGGTTATCACATTCGAAAGGGCTATCGAATCACCTAAAACAATATGGAATACCATAAACAACAGATCCATAACATATTACGAATCGGACTTCTACTCGTAACATATATATTTTTAATTGCTTTAGGACAGCAGACAGGCTGACGGCCCACTTAGAATTTAGTAGTTACCGTCGCCTATGAGTGTTTGCAACACCAGTGGCATCACGAACACGCTGCCGTCCCATAAGTATACAGGAACTTGGATAACTAATGTCGGAACAAAACACAAAGTTATTATGGCGGCATACATAAGACCAAAGGTGGACGCCATCCAGACGGGCTTGGGACCCTACCACGTAGCTAGGGTGGGTTGTTTCGTCGCCTTTTAGACAGGCCGACCCCAGCCGCAGAGATCAGTATTCTTTCTCTGCCCCTACACGGATGAAAAAACAATTTCAGAAAAGCTAACGAAAAAAAGTAAAGCCACATGAGATCCTTATTTTTCTTTGAATAGTATTACACTATGGAAACCAGTTGATGAGAACAAAAAAGAGGCAAAACTACTGACGATTTGACGCGAAATCGCGGCGAGTGAGGGGCAGTGGTTAATTCGAAGAACTCGCAACACTCATAAAGCCTGTGAGACTCCATGTCACTGGTTAATTCCATGCTTAAAATACTGGATATATTGACGTATGCACTGGTTGCGTTGCTAAAGATAGTATGTACGCCACACAATAGGAAAGAGATAGCAAATACAACGAAAGACAAAAATCACATTTAATAATAATAATTAAAGTAGGTCTTAGAGATTCCGCGTAGTCGTATTTTATTTGCGCGCCACCTTAAAAGAACATACGTCAAGATTATTTTCATTGGTAGAAGTATACATTTTTTATTAATTTCTCTGAAACAATGAGTTACCACTATTCCCTATTCTAACTGTTGTGTAATTTGCCTATGTGATAAAAGAAATTAATTAATAAATGCTTGATTATTTTTTAATTAACCCACCTATAGAGGAAATTAATGTTTGGATAAATTGATTAAAGTTTGTTATTAAAGATTGAAAATTGATTAAACTAAACTATTTGATAGCCACTTACATTTGTAAATTTTCTTATGCTTCTCTTCTTTTTGTTTCGGTTCAGTCTTATCCGGTACTTTCGGCGGTGGTGGAGTAAGGCTCGGGTCGGGTACCAGGGTGCCATTACTCTTAAGGCACTCCCACACATATTTCGACGTCTTCCCAGCATTCCATAGACAATAGCCCTCGTGGATACTTTCGTTCTCTTGCTTCTTCGTGGCTATGGTAAAGGTACAAGGCGTTTCGCCCACCTTCTGTTCAAGGGAAACTCCGCATGTGTTATTTTCTGAGTATCTTTCTATATCTAATTTTGCTGAAAATTTAACAATAAAACATTAGTATCAAATTGTTTGGGCCATTAATATTATTAAAAACTTCGCTCGATATATTCGTAATACGCAGTCATGCGAGAACGCCTTATGTGCCGTGCCGTCTTCCTCACATCTGTACATGTTATGACACTATCCTGATACCCATTTCTCATCAAGAGATGGTGTGCTGCCATGACGTAGGTGTTGTATGTGACGTATGAGATGAAAGTGAATCTATTGATACCGAAATTGATCGGGAAGCCGATAGGTTACAATTAAAATTAAACTCATCGTTCTCTTATATTCAATGGGTACATATATGAAAATAGTGCATCCTTAAATGTTCAAATTAAAATTGATAAAGTTTTGGACAGTGCATAGTTTCAATTCGTACAATTCGTAATCATTTTAATTCCACAATAGAGGAACGTAAGAAATTGCTAGTATGTAATCCCAGAACGGGTAAGCCCAGTTATGACACAATTATTGCATTTGATGTAGTTTTTTCCCAGATTGAGTACAATCAAATTATGTCAAATAATCGACCCGTGATGGTAATGGACAACAAAAATAATAATTACAGTGCCAAATTACCGCCACTAGAACTTCATTCCTTTAATAGCGAATTAGAATCGTGACCGTTATTTTACAAAACATTTCGGGCGGTAATCCATGAAAACACCACTCTTACCGACGCGACGGTGAAAGAATTCACTATTTAATTAGTAAATTAACCGGAAAGGCAAAGGAATTTTTTTTAATGCTGTAGGACAGCAGACAGGCTGACTGCCCGCTTAGAATTTAGCAGTTACCATCGCCTATGGGTGTTTGCAACGTCAGTGGCATAGCGAACACGCTGCTGTCCCATAAGGGTACAGGCACTTGGGTCACTAATGCCGGAACACAACACAAGGTTATTATGGCGGCCTACTTAAGACCAAAGGTGGTCGCCATCCAGGCGGGCTTGAGACCCTACCACGTAGCTAGGGTGGGTTGTTTTGTCGCCTTTTACGACAGGCCGACTCCGGCCACAGAGGTTAGTATTCTTTCTCCGCCCCTGCACGGATAGAATATGCCAAGGGATATTACCTACCGCGGAAAATTACAAGGTTTTATGGAACATATTGATCAGTAAATATAATGATCAGCTGGTATTAGCGTCTATGTATTTAGATAAAAAAGACACCGTAACATATAAACAAAATAAACTAACACATGTATTTATAAATGTTCTACAAAGAAATCAATATGGCATCAGAGACCTCGTATCTGTATATGTGACTATATATAGTCAAGGTAAACAAATATTAAATTTTAATATATGCACTAAAAATATAGGTTTCTCTAAGACAAAACGACAATGACGTCATAAAATAACCTAAGCTAAATGGTAAATAGATCACTATTAGTTTTAGTTATTTAGAATTAATACAAGTTACATAGAGTAATGTATAATGTCCCTGGTACGGCGCGTGCGGGCCAGCACCAACAGCATCCTGAAAATATTTGCTTGCAGACTTGATGTAGCCCACATTAACCGTTGCTGCAGGTTGCACAATCCATTTGCATGATTTTTGTGGTATGTCTACTTGTATGTTATTTTATTGTATTATTATTATTATTTTTTGACATTTGTAATTTTGATATTTATTATTGATTGATTTTTGTAATGTAAATAATGGACCATGTTGTTCGACAAATAAATAAATTATTATTATTATTATATAATTGCGTATAGCGTACGCGATAACAAGTTGGGATAAGGTAAATAACATTTACAACATACAACAATGAATTGGCGTATGTGGCCAGTATAATAAATAAAATAACAGCTCATAATATTCTATTTATTTGTTGGACTTGGGTCTCACTAGAAGGAATAGGCAATAACAGTATACCCGCCAAGCTTAACCAAGGCTTATTGGCGGGTTACAGACTGGTATTCCTCGATATGCAAGTTTAAAACTATGTTAAAATTCACTTACTAAGCGAGAAAAACTGCCTAAGCCGTACATGCCATCGCGCAATTCGTGACCTCTTTGTTGGTGGCCAATTTTACTTTTGTATGTTATATTACTAATAAGTTATGTTTGTGACTAAAACGCAAATATGTCAAATGAAAATGTCAACGTGAATTTGTAACAGACGGGGGAGCGGGAAGCGCACCCGACGCTTCTCACCGGCCAAGACGCCATGACGCTTCCCGTTTCAACCAAGCCACCAAGAAAGCATACATGCCGTGATCCGAACCCAAAATACAAAAATCTGTCCACGATTATAAAGCGGACAGTTATTATATTTTTTTTATTGTCGAGGAAAGGCAGATAGGTTGGCGGCTCGCTTAATTAGTAAGCAGTTACCATCGCCTATGGATGTTTGCGACGCCAGGGAACACCCGTGAACACGCTGCTGTCCCATACGGGTACAGGAACCTGGGTAACTAATAGCCATCCAGACGGTCTTGGAGCCATACCACGGAGCAAAACATATAGTAATTTTCACTTGAATCAGTGTAATACGATTTTTAGTAGACCTAGAGTGGTTGCTATCCAGGCGAGCTTGGCTACAACGAAGTTATTTTGTCGCCTTTTACGACAGACCGATACCGGCCGCAGAGGTTAGTATTCTTAATCCGCCCCTGCACGGAGAATTTCACGGATTCACTTTTTATTTATGACACGTCATCCCTTGCGAGTTAGTCACAATCTCAACGCAATGTCACCATAGCAAATTCAACGAAACCGCCAGCACGCCCTTGTATTTTCAAATCAAACACAAATGTTTATGAACCGAAGCACGTATTCGAATGCAAATAAATAGTAGGTATAAGTAAACGTGCCAAATTAACATCTATTTTTAAGTGGTACAGGTGGGCGGCTAATATCGCGTGTCGGTTGCCGTGTTCTTTTTCAAAAACGAACAATGACTCAATTGAAATAAACACAGACGGAGTACATCTCTTTAAAAAAAAACGATTTCACATACTAATACTAACCTCCAAGAATGTATTACAACAATAACGCTGTATCGACGAAACTTTAAATTTATCCTTTCTTTCGTTATATGGATACCTCTCTTCTTACAAGCGTGTTATCTTAGACGAATTCAAATCTAACACTAAGTCATAAAAGGCGACAAAACAATTCATCTCGATGCCAACCACCCTTAGTATATGAGTATGCCGCCATAATAACCTGATGTGTTCCAACATTAGTGACCCAGGTTCCAGTACCTCTATGGGACAGCAGCGTGTTCGCGGTGCCCCTAGCGTCGCAAATATCTATAGGCGACGATCACTGCTTACTATAAAATAGGCCGTCTGTCTGTCTGATGTTCCTCAGCAATTAAAGACTAAATTTTTGCATGGCATTAACACGTTGGAGCGCCTACGGGGATCTCTCAATCTTCCATTTCCGTCCCGATTGTGTTCATGATTACACTTGTTCGACAGCCGGACATATGTAACCATATGTGGAGCCATTTGCGAAACGGTGCCCATAAAAGTTTACCGCACTCATTATCACATGCATCACTAAAATGTTGTCTGCCTAATCAATTTTGTAAGAGTTAAGGCAGTGATTCCCAAAGTGGTCTATATCGACCACTAGGGGTCTATGACAACCTGCAAGGGGTCTACGTCAGCGAAAAAAAAATTGGGGGTCCATGAAATGAAAATGGGGGTCCACGATAGTGGATCTCAACACATACACTGATAGTACCTATTTACTTACATCATACTATCTTATAATAGCAAAACATATACATTATTTATAAAAGTACCTATGAAGTAAAAAATTCATTTTATGTTTAGTTAATGTTACGTATATTTTACATAACAGATACAAAAATTTATTTTGAGTAGTTTTAATTTAAATTCAATTAATAAATGTATAAATTAACATGTGTTTTTACTGTAAGTTTTTAACACTAAACTTCACTACAGTTAGAAATTTACAGGAAATCAATATCAGGTAAGTAGGGGGTCTACCCAACACGGAAAAACATGGCAAGGGGTCTACGACACAAAAAAGTTTGGGGAACTCTGAGTTAAGGGAATGAATAAAGACTGTGTACTTGAATGACAATTTTTTTTAAGAAATAAATAAAGGAAATTTTTGAATAAAAGTACACGTACATTTAGAATTTTTTGTTATGAATTTTCTTTTCCTCAGAATTAAATGCTGTAACCGAAGTTGTTCGCTCCCTGCAACTAGGAATGCCTTTTAAGTTTTGTCGTTTCCATATTTCCCGGCAATTTTGAATTTGGAACTGTTCTATATTCGAATGTTTAAATTTTGAATCTCAAAACAGTTAAAAGTATTAGGATTAATGCTATTGTTTAGTCACAGCGTCGATTGGAATCTGTCAGGTCACGCACGAAAATGAATCTTTCTAAGGAAAATGATCGTGCAATAATTTTTTACAACTTTAGAAGAGGCCTGACACGGTTTCAGTGTTTTGAAGAGCTAACATCTGTGTTCAATGATGAAGCCCCATGTCTGTGGACTGTCGAACGCTGGTATTTAGAATTCCAGCGTGGACATACTAGTGTTAGTGTCAAATCTCGCGAAGGACGCCCAAAATCCGCCTTCACTGAAGATAACATCATTGCTGTGAGACAACTAATTCTGGAAGATTGTCATGTGACGTATCGAGAGATAGAGGCTCTATTAGGCATCTCAGGGACAACCATTCAGAAGATTTTGCATGAAGCGTTTGATGTGAGAAAGCTAGCTTGCCGTTGGATACCGCATCTGCTTTCCGACGATCACAAGGCGGCCCGCGTCAGTTGATGTAAGAAAACTCTGCTAAGGTTCAACCGAGGAGAGTCAAATCACGTCTACGACATAATCAGTGATGACGAATCTTGGATCTATGCCTACGATCCTGATTCCAAACAAGAATCTGCAATCTGGGTCTTTCAAGACGAGCCAAAGCCGACTAAAGCTGTTCGTTCTCGAAGCACTTCAAAGAAGATGGTGGCCACATTCGTAGGAAAAAGCGGTCATGTTGCGACTGTTGCACTTGAAGATCGTAGAACGGTTAACACAGAGTGGTATACCACAATTTTTTTATCACAAGTCATCACCGAACTTCGAAAATCTAACTCAAAGCGACGTATCATCCTGCACCACGACAACGCAAGCTCACACAGCGCTCGTCAAACGATTGAGTATTTGAAGCAGGAAAAAGTAGAAATTCTTGACCATCCTCCATACAGTCCTGACCTAAACCCTAACGATTACTTTACATTTCCTAAAATTAAGAAGTATTCGTGGTTAAAGGTTCCAGTCCGGTGAAGAAGCAGTTGACGCTTTCAAGTCAACCATTTTGAACACCCCCACTTTAGAGTGAAATATATGTTATAATAACTGGTTTGAGCGAATGGAAAAGTGTATTAAGCTACTCGTTGAATACTTTGAAAAACAATAAAAAGTACTACATATAAGGTTCTATATGCTATTCACTTTACCAAAAAATAAAATGTAAACAAACAAATCAATGTTTCTCAAACAAAGCTAGAATAAAACAACATGGCGGGTATAATCCGGCCGTAATAATAAAACACTCCTTTCAATCGACAATAGTACGTTGAACAGTACACTTATAATTACCAGCATATAAAACCAGTAAGAGATTTGGAAACATTGTCTTTTTAGGTTCTTTATAATGTAAGTTAGTTACTACAATTAATGTTGTAAATATGTAAATTTTATATGAAATAATATTTATAATTCATAATAATTGTAAAAATAAAATTATTTTGTTTTTTCCTAAAAGTAAGGAATAGTAATATAAAAAAATAAGAATTTAGGAGATATTTCTAATAAATAATTAAAAGTTGTTATGATAATTTTTATATCATGTTGATTATTATAAAATCGACATCCAAAAAACCCTTTTACGATCTGTTTACATTTTATTTTTTGGTAAAGTGAATAGCATACCTAGTCAGGTCATAAATTCTGTCACATGTTTAATGTAAAATAATTGTAACAAGTTTATTCATTATGTAACCATTCATATACCAAAATGAACCTAACAAAACATAGATTCTTATGACATTAAAGTTTATTCAAAATGACCTCCGTGATTTTGAATACAGGCCTTCAATCTGCGCGGCCAGTCCTCTATCGCAGCACGAACGAGGTCCATGTCAATATCGGAGGCTGCCGTAATCAAGGATGTCTTGAGTGACTCCAAATTGGGATGAGGCTTTGAGCACGCCTTTTCCTCCAAGTGTTGCCATATCTTGTAATCTAACGGATTCAAATCTGGACTGGAGGAGGGCCAGTCTTCGTGCCGGATGAAGTCGATTTCACGCGCCGCCAGCCAGTCTTGTGTGCTCTTCGCTCTATGAGCTGGCGCCGAATCTTGTTGGAAGACCCAGTGCCTGTTATTGAACATGGTATGAGAAACAGGTTCCACAAGGTTCGTCAGGACTGTATTTTGATACACAACAGCATTCGTTTTTACACCTTTCTCACAAAAATGTACCTCTGTTAAGCCCCAATAAGAAACTCCCAACCATACCATGAGCGAGGATGGAAAATGACCTCGTTGGACACGCGGAATACGGTTGCTCGCTTCTTCACTACTGTGTGCGTACACCTTATCATTTTGTTTGTTGTAGCTCTCTTCTACGGTAAACATTTTTTCATCCGAAAAAAGAATTTCCCGATATTTTTTTCCCGCGTACCGCTTCAACAAAGCGCGGCATCTCTTCAGTCTCAGGTCCATTAGACGAGCATTCAAACGATGTCCTGTTTTTCTTCGATATGCCCGAAGCCCTAAGTCTTCATTTAACACCCTTTTCACCGTGGTTCTGCTTAACCCCATCTGAAGGGCCAACAGTTTCTGCTTACGTTTGGGATTTCTTTGAATTCGTGCCTTCACAGCTTTTATCACTGCTGGAGTCCTAACAGACCGAGGGCGACCACTTCTTGACCTGTCATCTACACTAGAGTCTTCATTGTATCGTTTGATGGTACGATAAACGAATCTTTTGGTTATATTCAAATTTTTCAGTATGTTAAAAATTTGAATTGGCGCGTAACTGTAACGATGCAACGCAATAACTGCAACACGGTCTTCTTTAAGCGTCCACTCCACATTTAAAAATGAGTAAAATTCTAAAAGTTATACATTTTTATTTTCATGAACAATTCGAAATTCTAATTCAATAAACTTTTTTGTGGCCAGCATTCTAAAAGAAAAGTTTTTACTGTGTGACAATACTTATGACCTGACTAGGTATAGTTGTGTTTTTTTCTTCAAACGACAAAACTTAAAAGGCATGTCTCGTATAAGCAGGTTAAAATATCGTCTAAAACGAATCAACCTTAAATTATAGCTTAATAAAAGAACATACGTAATGATTTCTTCTTATTTCCAGAGAGCACTTCTGTCCACGTGAACGTAATACTGACGTGCCTCGGTTCATCGCTGACATTAGTTGCGGTGAACACAAACACGGCGCAAGGAAGACTGCTGTCCTATAGGCAAACAACAATACTACAATTATATCTCTCCAAATTAAGCAAATTATGCTTGTGTATACGCGAGACTATGAGAAGCGAGACTTAGAGATCGTAAGACTTTACTAGAAAATCCAATTGAGATGAATTTTTACTCAGTGCAGGGGCAGAGTAAGAATAGAAAGAAAGAAAAAAAAGAAAAAAGAAAAATATTTATTTGTCAAAGAAAACGACACTACTCAAGTACACTATTACATAAAACTCTTAATTTATAACCAATGCCGCTATCCGATACTAACCGCCTGTCGTAAAAGACGACAAAACAACCTTAGCTAAGTGATAGGGCCAGCCCGTCTAAATCAAATCCACCCTTGGCATCTAAATATGCCACCATAATAACATTTTCTTGTGTTCTGGCATTCGTGACCCAGGTTCCAGTACCCCCATGCGGACAGTAGCGTGTTCGCGGTGACTCTAGCGTCGCAACATCTATAGGAGATGCTACTGCTAAATATTAAAAGGGGCATAAGCTAATTTTCTGTTAATAGCAATAAAAAAAATTGTTCCGGTGATTTATATACCGGAAATAACAGCCCATAACAGACTCAACTCATCATAATTATGTGTACATTTTTACAAATGTTGAAATTTTAAATATTTTTCTTTCGTCTTCATAAAAGTAGTTAAACCCGGCTGCAAGTGACCACTAGCTGTAACCCGGATCCGCCGCTCCCAACTATGCCGAGAGGGTGTCGATGCGTACTCTTCTGCGTATCGAAACCCTGACCTTCAGCCCGTGGAAGAAACCCGCCCTGACACAAGAGGCGGCGCCGGTTTGGGCCGCGAGATCGGCAAGCCAGTTATCCAACGGCCCAGGCACTAAGCGATAAAAGAACAGCGAGTTTTTTTAGCGGGCAGTCTTGGGGATTCCCACATATCCCCTGACACCGTCGCGGGGATCCGGAAAGATTTTGATAAAAAAAAAAAACCAATATTTGTGGTTGATGCTTGATTCACACTCTACTGCTTGGGGGGCGCGACGGGGTTGTGTGAAATTCCCGTTGAATGCATCCGCTAAACCATACGATGATCATCTACTGGCCGATGTAGCTCAGGGCTGTTCCGCGACGGCCAAGAGCACTAGTGCACCCTAATACAAATGGATAAATAAATAAAAAAATACTATATCCCACCTTATAGTTATGAGGTATCACTGGCGAAATCTGTCTACATACAAGTTTGACTCCGTACTTTGACAGGTCGTAAGTGGTCCAAGCTCTGGGATACAAAGCGGTGTATTCACAATCAGCGCCATTTATATTCCACTCCCAAGATGGCGGCGCTTTCTTGGGTTTACTGTAACAGCATTTTCATTTTAATATTTTGTATATTCTAAAATATATATTTGTATTGTCACGTGTGTATCTAATCCAAGTGTATAAATGTAACAATTATTGAAGTCGAGTGCAATCTTATCTCAAAGTAGCAGACCAATTTGTGTTATGGGTACTAGACAACTGATATAATACTTATATGTTTTGTAAATAAATACATATTTTATCACACATAAACATTCAGACTCGCGACGGCATCGTACTCGAGACCTCAGCAGACGTTTCGAGATGTGTTAACCGTTGCATCACAAAGGGCGTCAATGCGTGTTATATTGTCCTAAGCTATTGCTTTACCAATTAGATTATTAAATATAATATTTTTAATAACCTAATTGGTAAATGTCACGCGTTTACATGAATTCCATTATGCTATTAATTTGTAAAATGGCGGTAAACCAGGCAACCCGTACTACTTCATATGATGATCTCACATTTCTTTAGAAATGAATAATATTATTTGCGCCACATTTTCTACTTTACTACTAGCCTAATAATGGCGTCCGCTCATTCCGTTTATAAATACGAAAAAAATACGTGATTTTTTTCGTATTTATAAACGGGTGATGGGTTTCGCTTCCTGTGAAGCGAAACCCATGGGAATATTACCTTAATTAGATTTGCTTTATTATGTTTTATTAAATTTAATTTAAGAAGGATAATTATAAATAAATATATATTGAGACAATTCACACAGCGCCATCTAGTCCCAAAGTAAGTAGCACTTGCAATATGAATACTAGACAAATAATATGCTACATAAAAGCACCCAAACAAAACTGAATCAAGCAATCACAAAACTGTCAGTGAAGCTTTTTTTAGTACGAAATCTCGTCTTTCTAGCGCCACCTCCTTTTTTGGTCTAGGGGAAAAGCCCTCTCTAAACGGGTTACCCCGGAACGGGGCGACCGAGGGATATGTGGGACTCCGGGAAAGATGTTCGGCCATCCGACTACCTACTAAAAAACCCCGCTGTTCTCCTATCGCCTACACCGGGGCCCACGGATATGTGGCCTACCGATCTCGTGGCCCGGGCCGGCGCCGGCCCGCCCTTTGTCTCAAGGCGGGCCTCTTCTAAAGTGATGTTGGCGCCAGGGGGTCAGGGTTTCATCCCCCCGGCGCTCTCCTGTGTTTACTCTAGGAGTTGAGGGGGGCCGCGGCACAGCACGCGGCCCTCTCCTTCGTGGCAATATTGATGGCGGCGGATCCTCCCCCGAGGGGACGCCCGCGGACGCTTTCTAGGGCGGCCGGTGGTCATTGCTTGCCCTCCGGCACTGACGACGTAGCCTGCGTTGGCGGGAGGGGAGTGTGGTGGTTGACTCCCGCTCCCGCTCCGCCGCCTCCTTTGCGGACATGACTGCCTCGCAAAAGGAGACAGCCGTCCATCCAGGATCGCCCCCGACCATGAATAGAACCAGGGCCGGGAGTGACAGGTCCACGCCGATTTGGCCGACGAGGGCTCGGCGCTCCTCGCGCCACGCAGGGCACACGGCGAGAGGTGGTCCAGCGTGTCCTTCTCGTCGCCCGCGCCACATTAGTGGCACCCCGACGTCGTCTCCCGCCCTATGCGACACAGGTACCTCCTGAAGCAACCGTGCCCCGAGAGGACCTACGTCAGACGTTGTCATGTTTGGGTATGTTTCAGGTTATGGTAAACTACCAGAACTTGCTCAAGTGGATACTTTATTAGTATATATAAATTCGGAAACCAAAATTCAATCTGAGGAATAGCGTAAACAGAACACGGTCCACTAAGTTCCGTCTTTGGAAAAAACGATGGAAAAAGAAGGTTGATTGTAATCTGGCATTACAAAGGGATTATGAGCTATAATCTACGCAGAATACTGTTGTTTTTTTATTTCTTTGGTACAGCAGACAAGCTGACGTCATCCAGTTAAGCTTGGAGCCCAATCACCTAGCTGGGGTTGTTGTGTCGCCTTTTACGGCAGGCAGCCACCGGCCGCAGGGGTCAGCATTCTTACTATGCCTCTTCAGTGGGACGTTATGGGATGTTATTATATGCCACAAATTTTGTATTCAACTCCGATCGAGTACTGAATCAACGATAAAAATATAATCACCCGGATGTTAAGAATTGATAAATACTCAAAAATATACGTTATCGTATATGTGAATTGAAATTCATCAAACTTTGGCAAGATAAGGAAATTACAAACTAATCGAATCAATACAATTTACTTAAATATTCCATGATGACCTCCGTGGCAGAGCGGCTAACGTATGTGGGAACTGCGGAGGTCGCGGGTTCGATACCCGTCCCGAGTCTTATATGTATTTATTTACAACAGATATACTACCGTGTCCAAAAAAATAAGGTGACATCTGAATTTAATACTGCGCGCGTCGAAGGATTTGGAGAATTTTTTTTAGGTTGGTAGTACTGTCAGTGACATCTATGTCAAATTTACATGTCAAAATAGTCATTAGTGTTTGAGATACGCGTCGTTTTGTGAGCTGCTAAAAGGGAGTTTTTCGTTTTTTGCGATGTCGAAATTTGTAGAGCAAGAAATTTGCATTAAATTTTGTTTGCGGAATGAATTTTCTGCTGCGGATACGTTGAGGATGGTGCAGAAAGCCTTTGATGAGGTTAAAAAAATGTTTACAAGTGGTATAGTGAGTTCCGAGCCGGCCGTGAACTTGTCGAAGACGAAGAGCATCCTGGGCGACCATCAACCTCAACCGACGAAGCTCACGTCCAACAAATCAAAGATTTGGTGTTGAAAAACCGTCGATTAACGATTAGAGACCTTGCTGATGAGGTTCGCATATCGAAAGGCTCGGTCAATACCATTTTAAAGGATGTTTTGGGCCTCAAGCGCGTCAAATCTCGACTGGTACCGAAAACATGCACTAGTAATTCGTGATCATTTCGCCAAAAACACAAGCCATATCGTTCCGCAACCACCGTATTCACCTGATCTGGCGCCGTGCGACTTCTGGCTGTTCAGCAAGCTCAAAAGATCGCTCCGGGGACACCGTTTTGATACGATAGAGGAGATTCAAGCCGCAGCGAAGACGGAACTGAAGGCCATCCCGGAAAGTGACTACAATCAGTGTTTCGAAGATTGGAAAATCCGTTGGCATAAATGCATTGCATTGGGAGGGGATTACTTTGAAGGGGATGAAATTGATTTGGAAGAATCAATAAAGAATTTTCGAAATAAATACAATGTCACCTTATTTTTTGGACAAAGTAATATTTGTTATTAAAAATACTAATAATAATAATACTAATTTATTACTTCAAAAAATGGTTTAGGCATGAAAACGTAACAGACAGACAGACGAGTTACATTCACATATATAATACTTTTTATTTTATTTGTTGATAAGATATACAAACAGATTACAATTTTAAAAATAGGTCATAGTATAGGTACAGCGCGTATAGGTCTATATTGTAAGGGCTGAGTCACACCGGAATGGCAGCGGCCGGCAGCGTCGCGGCGAGCACTTTCAGTGTGAAATAATTTTAAACTTTATCTATATACTTAAAAGATCAGTATCGCTTGAAAAGGTCGCGACGCAACCGCCGTCCGCCCGCGGTGACACGAACAACTGCGCGCTACGTGCGTCTTGAGCTTTTCAAGCGATAGATCTTTTAAGTATGTAGATAAAGTTTAAAATTATTTCACACTGAAAGTGCTCGCCGCACCGCTGCCGGCCGCTGCCATTCCGGTGTGACTCGGCCCTAAGCCAATATAGTATACACAACGTAATTAAATATTTTACAATATTAGGTTAATATGAAAAGGAAGTAATTTGAAATAGAAAAACTAAATACTAAATTGTGTAAATAAGGTTGAAAAAGAGAAAGTCTAATTAATCACACATAAGGGAGCGGGAGTCGACCACCACACTCCCCTCCCGCCAACGCAGGCCACGCCGGCGGCGCCGGAGGGCCAGTAACGACCTCCGGCCGCCGTAAAAAGCGGCCGCGGGCGGCCCCTCGGGGGAGGACCCGCCGCCCGCACTATTGCCGCGAGGGTGAGGGCTGCGTGCTGTTCCGCGGCCCCCCTCAACTCCTAGAGTTGTTAGGAGAGCGCCGGGGGGACGAAACCCTGACCCCCTGGCGCCAACACTTTAGAAGGGGCCCGCCTCAAGACAAAGGGCGGGCCGGCGCCGGCCCGGGCCACGAGATCGGCAGGCCATATATCCGTGGGCCCGGGCGTAGGCGATAGGAGAACAGCGGGGTTTTTTAGTGGGTAGTCGGATGGCCGAACATCTTTCCCGGAGTCCCACATATCCCTCGGTCCCCCCGGGCTGGGGGAACCCGTCAAGAGAGGTTTTTCCCCGAGACCAAAAAAAAAAAAAAAAAAAAAGGACATGTTTTCTAAAGTAAAAGTGCGAGCTGATGAATATATCCAATTGAGGATGCACCGTAGAGACTGTGTTACAAGTTCGACAACAACGTACGATATTATAATAATAAGTATTGTTCTTATAAGTTTGCAGCAAAAAGTGCTTGGCTTACGAACTTTATTATTGACGTACAATGACGTACATATATCTGTAGCAATTGTAATAGGTAGGGGTGTAGGTTGGCAGCTCAATTAAACGCTTAAGTAGTTCGTACATTAATTATACTTATAATAAATATAGAAATATACTTATTTAAATAATTAAAGCAATAAATAATTTTGACTTGTGGATGACAATGTACGTCAAATAGGACGAGTTATATTTATTTTCTATCATAATACCGAAAGGCATTAGGTAAAACCTTTTTGTAAAATATTAGATATAATTAACATACCTTAATGTTACACTACAGGGGGAATCTACAAGAGAGTGCAATATTTTATGTAACATGAGGAGGTCAATCTGATTACTTCATGTTGTTAAAGAAATCATATTAAAACAGAACAATTTATCCTGATAACTTGACAGCTGCCCACCGCGATCAATTCTAAATTATAGAATACGAAGGTGTTTCTTTTGAACCGCTTCAATACTATTGGAATGTATTAATATGGATTACATGGTATCCGAGTGGTATCACACTCGGAGAGTCGAGGTTCGAATCCCATCATGGCATGCACAGCTGAAGTAGTTTGTCTTTGTCTAATATGCCTGTATATTATAAATAGCCACCCATCGACAGTGAAGGAAAAAATTGCGAAAAATTCTGCATATAAAAATCATCGGTGTGTGTCGTATAGCCGTACGTGCTATTATGAGCATACCTAGGGCTGAGTCAGCTAGTGCACACCTTCAAACGCTGGCTATCCTCACCCTGCCTTGTATACTAATATACCAGATTGCCCTATACGTACAGGAGAACAGTGACTCATATACAAAGCACTGTGACATTCATGAATATGCAACTCATAATAGATATAGCATTGTCTTATGCCGTGCCGTCTTGAGAAGTCCAACTGACTGACGCATGGGTCCTAAAATATTTAATAAATTGCCGGCACAAATAAGAGCAACCTGTAGTTTATATTCTTTTAAAATTCGGCTTAAAAATGGCTTATAGAGCACACGTTTTACAGTCTGGAAGAATTTTATAAAATTTAATGACATAATGTTTAATTACTAATCTTATGACATATTTATTACCTATGACTTCTAACAATACGTTAACAATGTGTTTATGATCAAGCTTGGGTATATTACCCGTTCTCTATTGCGAAAGCCTGGTCCCACCAGTGGGACGTTATGGCTGTTATTACATATTATATAATTTTCTAGTACCTATAACGCAAAAGCTCTGTTTCTGACTTTGAAACTAGATGGCGTTACGAATTTTTCACAGTATCTTCTGTGCGTGTGTATGTGACTCAACTTCTCCTAAACATATCCAAGTCGAGAATGGTTTAGATTCACAAATCAGTCCATTACAATGTTTTGATTTAACTTATATGGCAGAACAACGTTTGCCCGGTCAGCTATTTTATAATATTCCCCCGCTAGTAAAACGTAAACTCCCAGTACAAGCTGAATAAACCAAGCTGAAACGAATATAAGTTGTATTCACGGAAACCAACGCCATTTACGACTATTGGTCAACGAACGCGGTTTTATTATAGTTTTTATACGGATTACAAATTCCCCTTTCAGTATCGCACAGTCAGGAAAGATAGTTTTGCTATAATACATGCTGCTTAGAAATTATAAAGAGTCGTGTGACACGGACTGTGAATTAATGCGAATGTGGGACTCCGGGAAAGGCCCTCCTCTTCCACGGGCTGCACCGGGGGATAGGTTTTCGTCCCCTGGGGCTCTCCTGCGTCAATCTAGAATTGAAGGGGACACGCGGAACAGCACGCGTGCCCTCGCCCTCGCGACGTAGGTGCGGGAGGCGAATATTCACCTGAGAAGCCACCCTCGATCATTATCTAAGGCGGCCGAAGAACGACGCCAAGACGACGACGTTTAACGACGCCAGGGTTGTGTTGGCAGGAGCGGGGCTGACTGGCCAGCTTCCGCTCTGCCGCCTCCTTCCATAGGCCATCCAGCGGTCCTTCTGGGTTCACTCCCAACCATGGCCAGAATCAAAGCCGAGAGCTATGTCATGGCCAGTGTGGGGGACGAGGGCACGGTACAGCTCGCGCCACGTATGGTACCGTGTTGTCCACCGTGTCCTTCTCGTCGCCCGCATCACTATGGTGGCACCTTGACGTAGCCTCCCACCCTATGCGACACAGGTGCCTCTTGAAGAAACCGTGCCCCCCAGGTCCTCTCGACCTGCTTCAGGCTGAAGATCAGGGTGCTGTGGCGCTTGTTCATCCAGATATTAGCACTACTGATGCGGGACGAAATCTAATAATCCTGAAAATAGCTAAAAGAGCTGAAATAAATCTTAAAATAATGCGAAATGTATGTTATAAGGATTTGTGATAAAACGAGGTACATCAAAATAAATTGGAAGAAAAATTAGCTAAAGAAATATGTGAAAAATAAATAAACCAGTTATGTGAATACGAAATGAACTCAGCGGTTATCAACACTACATTTACATAATCAAGGCCGCTTCTATCCATAAAAGTTTATTATAATGTGCGGACTCAAGTCTGGAATGTGTTTCACACACTCATTATCCACTCCATTACCACAGTAACAAGATGTTCTCATATAGCTCATGTACCATAAATTAGGGTTTCTTGTTACATGTGTTTCATGCTAGCTTGTTTTCGAAGCTTATACTCCACAGCTCGGGGTATATTTAAGTAGGTATTGTCACAGGATGATGTACAGATATCATCATTTCAGCCGGAAGACGCCCACTGCTGGACAAAGGCCTCCCCCAAAGATCTCCACGATGATCGGTCCTGCGCTGCCCTCATCCAACCTATTCCGGCGATCTTGACCAGATCATCGGTCCATCTTGTAGGGGGCCTACCAACACTGCGTCTTCCGGTACGCGGTCGCCATTCGAGGACTTTTCTGCCCCAACGGCCATCAGTTCTTCGAGCTATGTGCCCAGCCCACTGCCACTTCAGTTTTGCAATCATCCGAGCTATGTCGGTTACTTTGGTTCTGCTGAGAATCTCCTCATTTCTGATTCGATCTCGCAGGGAAACTCCGAGCATAGCCCTCTCCATTGCTCTCTGAGCGACCATGAGCTTTCTCATAAGGCCCATAGTTAGCGACCACGTCTGCGTTCCGTATGTCATCACTGGCAACACACATTGGTTAAAAACCTTCGTCTTGAGACACTGCGGTATTTGGGACGAAAAGATTTTACGGAGCTTCCCGAACGCTGACCATCCGAGTTGGATTCGACGAGTGACCTCTTTCGCGAAATTGGACCTGCCTAACTGGATCGTTTGACCCAAGTAGACGTATTCGTCAACAATTTCGAGAGTACAGTTCCCAACTGTTACGGGGGTAGGTGCGACATGGACATTAGACATGATCTTCGTCTTGTCCATGTTCATTTTGAGACCTACTCCTTGGGAAGCTGTATTGAGGCCATCAAGCATATGGCTTAAGTCTTCTATGGTTTCAGCCATGATTACGATATCATCTGCGAAGCTAAGGTGAGTGATGTACTTACCGTTAATGTTGATGTCCAGTCCGTTCCAGTCCAGAAGCTTGAAGACATCTTCCAACGCAGCGGTGAACAGCATCGGCGATATGACATCGCCTTGTCTGACTCCCCGCTGCAGTCGGATAGCCTTCGAGTTCTGATCCTGGAGACGGACTGACATGGTGGCGTTTTCATACAAACACTTCAACGCTTTGATGTATCGATAATCATGTACATCCATCATGTACAGATATTACGCTGCTCTTTTATATAATACTTGTTGAAATTACTCATGTTCAAACGGTCAAGTAGAGAATTTATGTAAACACCGACTCGTTGTTCTGCCATACAAATTACGTTCACCCCTATTTCACCCCCTTCGACTTTCATTTTCGCGCCAAAAAGTAGCCTATGTCCTTTTCCAAGGTCCAATCTATTTCATCAAAATTGATTCAGCGGTTTATGCGTGAAAACGTAACACACAGTTAGTCATATTTATGATATTAATATCGATTAATAAAACAACCTAAACTCCCACCTAGAAGGAATGTATACCACCATGCTTGTCTTTTGATATGCGATAGGCTATGCGGGGCTTAGATAAAGCACCAGTATATAAGCATATACTGGTGCTTTATTTAGGTTTTTCATGATTTCCTTCACCATCAGTACGTAACTATTATGCTATTCTTACACGATCTCCTGGTGTAACGATTAACGCACGTCGATACCCTTACGGAGGTTTGATTCCCGTTTAGCGTCTGGATGTTTAGGTATAATATGGACTTAGTAACTGAAAAGTATATAGTTATATGTAGTATATCAGTTGTCTAGTACCCATAACAAAAGTACTATGTAACTTACTTTGGAACTAAATGGCACTATGATAAATGTCTCAATGTATTTATTAGTATTTATTATGTCAGGGGTGGCCAAGCTCTTTTATAGTCTGATCCATTATTCGAAATTTGAAATTTTTCGCGAGCCGCAATTAAATACGTATTAAAATGGTATTAAATTTTTTTACAGTAATTGTATTTTTTGAAAACATATAAATAAAGTACAAAATATGTGTATAGAATTTAAATATTAAAAATTAAACGATTACGCCACTGTTTAAGTTCGAGTTCGCGCAGTTTTCGATGAGTCATAGCATTTTTAACTTGGACAGAAATTAAATTAGTTACAAACATTGCACTTAGTATTTCATATTTGTTGTCTGTAATTTAAAAGACATTTTAAAACACATACGGAACGATAATAATTTTATAAAATATAATAACAAAAAATAAAAAGGGATCTCGGGTACATTTATCGAGAGCCAGAAATAATTCTTCATAGAGCCGCATGTGGCTCGTGAGCCGCAGGTTGGCCCCCCTGATTTTTAACCGACGAAAAAAACCGAGGTTCTCTTTTCAACGCGTATATTTTTTTCTTTTTTTATGTATGACCACCCATAACTTTTTAGAGTAGTTCGATTTTAAGAATTTTTTTATTGGAAAGGGTATATATACCCCGAAGTTGGTCCCATATAAATATGGAAAAAAAAATTCCAACCCTAAAGGTACGAAAACAGAGAATGATTGATTGTTCACTCACTGATTATATTATGACCACGCATAACTTTTAACAGAATTGATTTATTTAAGCATGTAGTAATTAATATATTATAGCCACTAAAAATTACAAAAAAAAACTTTTTAACAAAAAAATTACACCGCCGAAAAAACTGAAAAGCAAAAAATAATAAACCCTTTTTTATTAACCTTAATAACTAAGTTCTTAAACTAATGTAAGTATACCTAAATAATTTTGAGTCGGCGCCAAACAAGCAAATTAATTAATTACGTAAAGCGTGATGCGCGGCGGCGGCGCAGCGTGACACGCCCCTTCGCCGGAAAATGCCGAGCGTTTACGAAGTTAATGTTAGCGAGACAGCAACCCGAACGGGTGCACACGTGAGGGCACTAGCGTCGATTCAAAATTACTTAGGTATACTTACATTAGTTTAAGAACTTAGTTATTGAGGTTAATAAAAAAAGATTTATTATTTTTTGCTTTTCAGTTTTTTCGGCGGTTTAATTTTTATGTATATACATATATAAACTGACGGACTCATAAACTGCATCAAAGTTCAGGATTACTTTGAAATGATTTTTTTTAATAAGTATGCAAACTTTTTAGATTAAATTATATAAATATGGAGCGACTGGCTCTTAATCTCAAAAAAAAGGAAAATTTAAAAATAGAACTGCAGTAAAACAAATGAATATAGCCGGGAAAAGAAAATTTACTCGTAGTATCAGATTTGCGTGTTATTTATAGCAAAGTTTTAAATTGATTCTCATTGATTTTGTATTCTTTTGTCAATTGAATTATTGTTACCAGCAGAATTGTTGGATTAGTTTGTTAACTCATCGAGAGTTTTTGAACCATAATATGGATACTTCGTCCGAACAAGCGGCTCAAATTGTAGCATTGGTGCGGGAGGGCTTGGATCAACGAACGATTGTTAGAAATTTAAATTTAAACCAGTCTACGGTTTCTAGAATATACAGAAGGTTTGTGGAGACAGGTTCTTACAGAAGGAGACGTGGTACAGGCAGGAATCGAGCAACCACCGGTCGTGATGACAGATTTATTGTTACAACTTCCCTGCGAAATCGTTTCCTCGCGTCAGTTAACATCAAAACAGAGCTTAATGAAGTGCGTGGAGTAAACGTGAGTGCACGAACAATAAGAAGAAGGTTAAAGGAAGCGGATATCACCCCTTTTAGACCAGCAAATGGTCCAAAGTTGTCTGTAGCGACAAGCTCGCTTAAGATTTGCGCGTGATCACCTGAATTGGACAGAAGAGCAATGGGCCTCCGTATTGTTCACGGACGAGTGTAGGACATGTTTATATGGTGCAGATGGTCGCAGAAGAGTCTATCGTCGACGTGGGGAGCGATATGCTCAAAGTTGCATTGAGGAGCGTGTTCCTTTTGGAGGCGGTTCGTGTATGGTCTGGGGTGGCATATCGATGAACGGGCGAACAGAACTTGTGTTAATAGACATGGTCCGTC
Organism: Malacosoma neustria; assembly: GCA_963693495.1. Taxonomy (NCBI): domain Eukaryota; kingdom Metazoa; phylum Arthropoda; class Insecta; order Lepidoptera; family Lasiocampidae; genus Malacosoma; species Malacosoma neustria. Next base: position 3,091,521 of record OY856384.1, read on the forward strand.
AGAACGGTAATAGCGGGAGTTTGACTGCACATCGCTACATAACAGAGATCTTAGAAGATCACGTGGTGCCTTACATGTGATTCATAGGCGAAAATTTTACTTTAATGCAGGATAATGCCCGGTCGCACGCTGCTGCACAAGTTCGACAATATTGCGAAGAGGTTGGGATACGTACAATGAATTGGCCAGCACGCAGCCCGGATCTTAATCCCATTGAGCATGTTTGGGACAATTTAAAAAGAGCTGTATATGCGAGAAACCCTTTGCCCACGACAGTGGCAGCACTAAGAACAGCACTTTCAGAAGAATGGGACAATATTCCGCAAGATCTTTTAATAACCCTAATAAAATCTATGCGGAACCGATTAGAATCCATAATAAGGGCACGTGGAGGTAATACACCTTATTAAAACATAAATAAACCCTTGCATAAAGTTTGTGTCTATTGTTAAAACCAATTTTTTAATTAAACCAATTTTCTTTAAATTTCTGCTTCTCTTCACAAAAGTCTTAAGGTCCTTTCCAGTACACAAACTTAAGGATATGACCCTACGCTGTTTTAAAGTTCACGAACCAATCTAGAGGTTTCAATTTAAATCTGTATAGAAAGTTTGCATACTTGGTTAAAATATTTATTTCAAAGTCGTCTATTACTTTGATGCAGTTTATGAGTCCGTCAGTGTATGTATGTGTATAATAATACAGGGTTATAGTCATCATGACACAAGAATTTAATGCCTTACCTGTAGGTAGACAGCACTGATTGGAAAATGGTTTCCTTATTACCATTTCGTATGTTCACAATGAACTGGCATTCTGGCACTGTGACGTATTCGTAGAGGCCAGGGTTCAATTGGAACCGGCAAAACTCGCCTTTGAAGCCCCTCCCTATTGTGCCACCGCCGATGCCCCCTAATGGACATCCTGTGGAGACGGAAATTATTAGGTGCTGGCATAAAAATATCGAGTAAATGATCATGACTTCTATTTCTTTAATACTTTGCATTTCCTCCATTCCAATCTTAAGTAGATTTGTCGACCTCCGTGCCGTAACGGCTTCCTCTGTCGGTACACTAGCGGAGTGTACCGACTTAGGTGTTTATGTATAATATGTATTTATTTACAAAAGAAAAGTATATACGTAATATGTCAGTTGTCTAGTACCCATAACATGCTATACTACTTTGGGGCTAGATGGTGTGTGTTAATTGACTTTGTGTGCTAAATTATTTATTTAATGTAATGATAGCCGCCTCTGAATATCTCGCATATAAAAACACACATCACACTAAATAGAGGATGGGAAATCCAAGATAACTTAGGGAGCATTTTAGATAGCACCTGACGCTGCCTTGCTGCGTGAACCGCAGCGCACGCTGGCCGTCAGAGTCATCAGAGGATACCGTACGGTGTCCTTTGAGGCGGCCTCCCTCCTCACCGGATCCATGCCGTGGGATCTCAAAGCTGGGCTTTTGGCTTCGCTGTAACAGTGGCGTCAGGAGGCCGTTGCCCGAGGTTCTCGCCCTGCACCTCGTGAAATCTAGGTAAAGCGGGTGGAGCTCCAGGGAGATCTCACGGCAGTTTGGAAGGAAAGACTGTCCTGGCGGTGCGGCCCGCCCTGCAAGATTGGATTGACAGGCGTCACGGCTCTCTGTTTTTTCACATGACACAGGTACTCTCGGGGCACTACTGCTTCGGGCGGTACCTGTGTCGCATCGCTCAAACGACTGAGTACCACCACTGTGACGCCGGCGACGAGGACACGGCGCTCCACACCCTCTAAGTGTGCCCCGCATGTGCATTGGAGCACCGAAACCTCGTCGCCACCAGTGGTCTTAACCTCTCGCTCCTGGTCATCTTCCTAGCGATGGTCGGGAGCCAAGCTGGATGAGACGCCGTCGTCTCCTTCTACGAGACAGCCATGTCTGCGAAGGAGGCAGCGGAGAGGGAGAGAGTGAGTGCTAGGCTCCTTTCCCACTCACGTAGGGCTACTACTCGCCAGAGACTGATGACAGACCTCCGGCCACCGCAGTGATAGGTAGCCGGGCGTGGCCTCCTGGGAAAGGGTCGCAGCCTGCACACATATCGCCGAGAGAGGAGCGCGCGTGGGTGTTCCGCGCGCCCACCTCACCTCTGCGTGAGAAAGAAGTACAAGTAATACAAGGGACGTGCGTCCTCCAGCCTAGAGAAAAGGACGTACGGGCGCATTGCACGGGGGTCCCACACTACCCCGCCGCCCATTCCCACGTGGCGGGATGTAAGTCATGCATTTACACCTCCTAAAAAAAGGAAACATTCTAGATTGTGCCGCAATTTTTCATGCGCCAAATATAGTAGTTTGTGATGTGAAGTAGTTGAAACTATTCATAAATCAGGCTGCATAGGGTTTTAGAGGGTTACCACTCTAGGGATTATCACTTTGGTTGTGATGTCTCAGTGGTAGTGTTGTTCTTCTGACTCCAATCCGATACAAAATTAAGGTCACAAAATACTAATTTGGTATTTTATTTTTCTATGAATTTATAACACTATAATTAATACAGTTGGGGAATGTGGGCTTCCCAAGACTGTGCCGTAGCGCGCGCGAGTGTTGACTATACACATACAGAGATGCAACGCGCTAGGTCAGCATATGTCACCACAGGGTCTTATTGGCCCCCTAGCATCATATGTGCAGCAATAGACTTATACAAAATGATTGAAAAAAAAGAAAAATATATTTAATTTAAATGAAAAATAGATGGATTACATTTGGATTTTAAAAAAACGATTGCAGACTGTCAGACTTGTTGGGACTTCTTACATCTTACACACACTACCTGGGTCATTTATGCCAGAATACATCACAAGACCTTAAAGACCATGGGTGTTTGCCGACCCAGACGTGCTTTGAGCTTCATCACCTAGCTAGGGACTCACTCCACCCCCCTGCACGGAGAATAATATACATACATAAAAAAATCCTAACGTTGAATGCTCAGCAAAAGGCTGGTCAGCTAGTCCTGAGCTATCTTTCTATCTATTTAATCGTGATAAAATTTACGAATATGAATCACGTAAATAAAAATTAATGTTTACAATTTATCATACAATCACAAATTCATATACAGGTGTTAGATAATATTTTATTAACTCGAATAGACCACGTGGACTGTAATCACAGCAACGTATCGAGTACTCATTGTTTGAGATAATCCTCGACATACCAGGGAACATACTCTTACTTCGTAACCCGGTCAGGTGGGAGGGATTTCTTCAAATTACCTGGCTTGGTCAGGGAGGGAGGAGGGGAGGCCTTTGGTCTTTGTCACATAATCGATATCCTTTAAAGGAAATCTCGAGCTTTTTCGAGCTATATTCAAATTTGGCGCATTTAGTTGTAACTATAGGTAGGTATGAATACAGTTACGACGTCACGCGATAATCGCTGTGTAAAGACAAATATGACCAAATTGTATTTTAAAAGGGCAAGAAGATTTAACCCTGTCACCAAAATTCAGATACTTATTTTGCGAACAATGAGGGTGTGGAATGAGCTGCCAGCTGAAGTTTTTCCACGGCACTACGACATGGGATATGTCAAAGACGGTGTCATAAAATATATTCGCGGACGGCAGCGTGTTAGCCGTGCGCCTGGCGTCGCAAACATCCATAGACAACGGTTACCGTCAGCTTATCTGCTGCAGCAATAATAAAATATACGACTTAGGCCCCGTTAGCTTTGAGAAAACTGTCACAAGTTCTAGACGCGAAATTATTCAACTAATTATAACTAACCAGATATCTATGTCAGCTAGGCGAATGATCCCAACATGTATAATATATACGTATATATGTACCGTATAGGATTTCACTGGTAAAATAAAAATAAAGCCTTGAAAATGTTAGTGGAGTCCCTTGAACACATACCTTCAAACACTAACAAAAACAATTATGAAGGTAATAAAATCTATATGAATGTTATTGTTACAAAAATTCCCAAACTATGAACGCACTAATTAGCACATGGAGGAATTTAATTAAAAGTCCAAAACAAATTTTATCCCACTAATTATCTTTCGGATGACCTTGAACTGTTCTGATATAAACAATAACAATTGATTTAGTTTCTCAGAGTTAAAATTAATTGTAGTATTTTATACTATTTAGTACTCACAATTTCATCATACCAGTAGCTTCAAAATTTGTAAGGATTCACGAAACATTCTAGCTATGTAACATCCCTTATGGTCAAATAACTCAAAAACCACCAGCCCTTACTTAATAGGATCAAAATGCATGTAAAAGTATAGAACACCTTACCCCCAATTTACATGGTACCCGTTTTACAGGGGATGCTTTTACAGTACATAAATTGTGTAATTTGCGCCAATTTATCAAGCTTTTAAGATGCCAAATACGTCGATATAAAATTCAATGATTTCTTTTAAATCAAATTTTTTCTTTAGAAACAAAATTTAAATTATTGTAAGTTTACATAATAGAGAAAGAGTTAAAGGATGTTGCAATTTTTTTTTTCATGAAGATTCTTAAAGATTTCTTTGTTTTATTTTTGTTCTTAATTTATATTGAATGCAGGTTCGTCAGGTAGGTTTTTAAGATGTTTTACTTAAATAAGTGACTGAATTGAGCACATGTGTTTAATTTGTTTTACCTACAAAAATTTGATATATCGTTTTAAACGGTTTTGTGGGGAACCTATATTCCATGTAAATCAGGGATAGGTGTACAGTATAGGTGTACATATATAGTGTGTAGTGCATATGTATAGGTGTACTATAAAGTGAATTTTTTAGTTAGGGATGATCACCCATTTGATATGTGCTAAATCATTATTTTTCTACTGAGTTTTCAATACAATAAAGAATTTTCATTATTCAGTTTTAGTTATTGTGCTCAGAGGTGGGATGGCACTCATGCTTGATAAACCAAATTTAATTCCATTTATTTTTCCTTAGATCAAGAAATTGAACATTGGGCCACAAAGATGTGTGTGATCCCACTATGATACAAAGTGAGAAGACTATGAAAAATCAGAAAGATTTGTATGATTGTTCCATTTAGGATCAATTTTCAAAGCATTAGTGAATTGATTGTAATTATGGATTTATGGTGGTACAGCTTCTGTACATATTCAGGGTGCTAGGAAATGCCACGAAAGTTGATACCCAATCCGTGCATGGATGGAGAAAGAATACCGACACCTCTGCGGCCGGGTTCAGCCTATAGTAAAAGGTGACAAAACAACTCTCCCTAGCTACGTGGTAGGGCCCCAAACCTGTCTGGATGACGACCACCTTTGGTCTTAAGTATGTCATCATAATAACTTTGTTGTGTTCCGGCATTAGTGACCCAAGTTCCTGTACCCTTATGGGACAGTAGCATGTTTGCGATGTCACTGGCGTTGCAAACATCCATAGGCGACGGTAACTGCTAAATTCTAAGTGGGCCATCAGCCTGTCTGCTGTCCACAATTAAAAAAAATATCTTCCCACGTAAGGAAGGCACACAGCTACTCATAATGTGGGCCTTTTAAGTGTTTTGACCAAGGCTATTGGATCTAGCTACAAACGAATTTGAGTGTGACAATAGATATTTTCTATGTACAAACAACTTAGTCGTCTAGAGAATATCACACTGGCCCCTGCACTAGTGAATACTGTATCTCAGTGGGCCAGTATTCCTAACTCCAAGTGTGCATTACCATTATGTTAATAACTTAAAATGCTAAATTGTTTAGCAATTGTTTGTACCCTTTAGGATGATATAAATTTAAAAAATTAAATGCAAGAACATGTGAATATTTTGAACATCTTTTGTTCATAAAATGTAGCTTACTTTACATTTCAGAAAATTCAATGTTGTACTTATGTTGCCTGTCGTAAAAGGCAACATAACAACCCAACGTAGTAGGACCCCAAGTCCGTCTGGATGGCAACCACCATTGGTCTATAAATATGCCACCATAATAACATTGTGTTGTCTTCCAGCATTAGTGACCCAGGTTCCTGTATTGTAGTTTAGTAACTTGCAATAGTTTGTAACACCCCATAGTCCTGACAATTATAGCATATGCCATATGTACAGACAGTACAGCAGATTAATAATTTGATGTTTTATGAAATATATTAAAAATTTAATTTTATCAATGTTTTATCATCTAGATTAGATAAATATGGTATAATACATGATAAATTTATCAAAATTATAATTAGTTTAATTAATTCATAAACTGATGAATAGATGATACTGTTTATTTGATTTTTAAGAACATTATTTATTAAAATATAAAAATGGCAATCATTCCATTTAATTAGTCTTCTTCTTTTTTATTTTACTAAAAACTTAAAATTTAGTGTTCTATTAATTTCTAATAAAAATTGGGTTGTAGAAGGTGTCAAAATATATAGGTGTTTAGTTTGGGACATTAGATCATTTTTTCCTACTATAAAAAAAAGAGTTTATGTAAGAAAGTAAGACAAATACTACTTATGGTAATTTATTTTAAGTGATATTCTTGATAATGATATATTTTTTCACCAAATTTCTTCTTTATTTGGGATACAATCAAAATAATTCACAAAACAATCATAACTATTCAAAATAAATACATTAACCAAGGTTCCACTAATAAATAATACATTTTTTTATAGTAAAAATACAATTCAGTTCCAGTTAATTTAAGTAAAGAAACATTTCCAAATATGAAAAAGCACATATACTTTTTTAATTGACAATTTATAATCATCTATAATCAAAGTAAAAATAATAGTAAGTAATTTAGTCAAATATTATAAAATTAATTTAATTAAAATTAATTAATGTCCGTAATAAAATTAATGTCTTGCATGGTTCCATTAGAGTATATCTGCTATTAGATATTAGCTTAGAGTGGGGGCAGCTCCTCAAACAGCACCATATATGTCTACAAGAACCAATTGGTTAGTATAGATATCAAGACCAGAAGGTCTAAATTGAGAAATTTCCATCTTTTTAAGTGAGTTATTTAATTTTGTGGAGTGGAGATTCCTAGCCTAATTATGTTAGTAAAATTATTTTAAAATAAGTACAGAAAAAAATTTCTACCAAGAAACTTATTTAGAATAAAAATTTAATCTGAATGCAGTAAATGCATTCTTTGAGAAGATACAATAAATTACTAATTTTACTTTGCAACTCTCATCACAATTTTTTTTAATACTGGATCATGTAAAATAAAATATAATTATTTACATACCATACATTCGCTGGGCTGATACCAGATGTATATAATCCATTATTGGACGTTTCTTGTGCAGACGCTTTCCAACATAGTATTTTAAATACCTGTAAATATGGTAAATAATTGTATTAAGTACTTAAGCCAACTACCACAATAAACAAACATGCTTTTTGTACATGATATATGAACATACCTGACTGTAAGCGGCATCATTTCGAACATGTGACTTGGTTTTGGTCTTATTATCTGTTTACTTTGCAGAGGATATTCATAATTTAAAGGCAATTTCAGTCCATATTTCGAGGGCTCGTCAATTACGCCCTTGTTATCACCAACAGAATACATCTGCATGGCTTACAAAAATCTTCTCATCTAGCAAAATTGTGTCTAAAATTATAAACTATCTTTCTTTAAAATTAAATATTTTATTATTAAAAGTACAATTAAGCTTCGAGCAGATTACACACATGAAAATCGTACGACACATAGACGACTGGAAAAAATAATGGTAAAAAATAAAAATTGTTAATTTGACAATGACATACCATGTTGACATTGATTTCTTGAGTTTTTAAACGTTTATTTTAGTAACAAAGTACTTTCTTCCATTTTAAATTCTTGAAATGTAGTAATAGATACACTGTTTTAATCATTGTAAGTAGATCATTTGAATGCAAAATTGTTTAAGAATAAATATGTATAGCTCTTAATTATTAACGTACCGTCGACAAGAAATAATACATGAGGACTCCGTACGCTTGATCTCGTGTTTACAAGTTTTTGTCACTATACTGCTGGTCCATAAAAAAATAATTTTGTAATTTGCCGCGCTATAGTCCGAGCATGTGAAAAATGTAATCTCATTTTTTGATTCGATATGTTAACAAATCAGGGTCATTAAAAGCATTTTACTTTCAAAGTTGAATCGTATTTTTCATTCTTTTACATTAAGTTTTTTTACATTACTTTATATTTTCAGATAAATATCCTATTAACCATACCCAGAGTTAATTAAAAAGGATACAATCCTGTTTATATGCAACTTTAGCAAAAAATTTACTAATTAGATAACCTATTTTTTTTTTATTTTAATCAACGTACCTACCACTGTTCAGTGTAAGCAGATTCAGTACTTGAATACTTGTTCGGTATATTTTATTGATTTTATCAGTATTTTTGTAAGGATATTGGCAGAAGTTGGTATTTATGATATGTTTTTAATAAAAAGTTATTTGATGTTTATAGGATTTCCCAGATTTAGTCTAATTATAGACTATTCCGAGTGAAATATCACTCGGGAGCAAAGATCAGTAAGTTACAAATAGGACAATTAAGGACATGACAGAGTGCCCTCATAGTACAAATAGTATCGAATCATTTATACTGTTTACACTATGTTATTGTATTTTAGACAGATGAAACTAGTAGTGTGTGGTGTCGCACCAGAATAGCACCACCCCATCTCCTCCCGTGGGTGTCGTAAGAGACGACTAAGGGATAGAAAGAACGGAGGATGGGCAGCAGCATCTTTCCGTGAGAGCATCACCAACTGCGAATACTGCGATCGCCAACCCGCCTGCCAAGCGTGGCGATTATGGCAAAACCCCCCCCTAAAATGACAGATACACACAGGCCCCGGCCCCTAGTCCCCGGCGGCCCCGTTCGTGGTGGTCACGGTAGCAGCCACATAAGCGACGGGGCAGGGGGTGCGAAGAATCCCCGGGTTCGGATTCGCTACCAAGAACGACGACCTTTGGCCCTGGCAACATACAATGTCAAGACACTGCGGACCAACGAGAAGTTGGAGGAACTGGAGGAAGTTTTGAGCAGACTGCGATGGGATGTTGTGGGGTTATCTGAAGTCCGAAGACAGGGAGAGGACTCAATAATCCTAAATTCCGGAAATCTGCTCTACTTCCGGGAGGGCGACCAACTGTCCCAAGGTGGTGTCGGGTTTCTCGTTCACAAGTCTCTTGTGAACAACGTTACTGAGGTGGGGAGTGTTTCGACTAGGGTAGCGTACCTAATACTCAAAATTACCAAACGGTATTCGTTGAAGGTCATTCAGGTTTACGCTCCGACTTCGACACATCCTGACGAGGAGGTGGAAGCCATGTATGAGGACATCTCAACAGCCATCCACACTTCTAAAACCCACTTTAACGTTGTCATGGGAGACTTCAACGCAAAATTGGGGAAACGTAGCGGCGATGAGTTGAGAGTGGGGCAATTTGGGTTCGGAAATCGGAACACCCGAGGCCAGATGCTGGCCGACTTCATGGAGAAGGAGGACCTGTATATGATGAACTCCTTCTTCATGAAGCCAGAACAACGCAAATGGACTTGGATTAGTCCCGATGGTGCCACCAAAAATGAGATTGACTTCATTATGTCGACCAAAAGACAGATATTCAATGATGTCTCTGTGATCAATTCGGTGAAAACTGGGAGTGATCACCGCTTAGTAAGAGGCACATTGAATATCAATCCAAAATTGGAGAGGTCTCGACTGGTGAAGTCTACGCTCCGACCTGCACCCATACAGATCCAAAACCCGGTAAACTTTCAACTCGAATTGCAAAACCGCTTCGAATGCCTCGGTGACTGCGTTGACGTGGACGAGTATAATAACAGGTTCGTGGAAGCTGTTCAAACGGCCGGGTCTAAATTCTTCAAGGCCAGCCGTTCAAAAAGAACCGGAAAAATCTCAGATTCTACTCTCAAATTGATGGATGTGAGACGTCAAATGACCCTTCAGTCCCCGGACGATGCTTCCCAGTATAGGCAGCTAAATAGACAGATCTCCAAGTCCTTGACTCGCGATATCCGCCGCCATAACACAGACTGTGTAAAGGCGGCTATAGAGCGTAACAAGGGCTCTAAAGTATTCGCACGAGACTTGTCTATTGGGCAGAGCCAACTGACGAAGCTGAAGACCGACGACGGCAGGGTCGTTTCGTCTAAACCCGAACTTTTGAGGGAAGTCGAGAAGTTCTACGGACAGCTATACACGACCACACGGGCACCTGTTAACAACAAGGCTAAAGACCCAAGAGCCAAATTAACCCGACACTACACCGTAGATATCCCAGACGTCAGTCTGTACGAGATTAGTGTGGCCCTTAAACAGCTTAAAAACAACAAGGCGCCGGGTGATGATGGAATTACAGCCGAGCTTCTGAGAGCTGGTGGTACTCCTGTGCTTAAAATCCTCCAGAAGCTATTTAATTCCGTCATCCTCGATGGCAAAACGCCGCAGGCCTGGCACGGAAGTATAGTGGTGCTGTTCTTCAAAAAGGGCGACAAAACCCTTTTGAAGAACTTTAGACCGATATCACTTCTGAGCCATGTTTACAAGCTGTTTTCAAGGGTCATCACGAATCGTCTCGCGCGCAGATTTGACGACTTCCAGCCTCCCGAACAAGCCGGATTCCGAAAAGGTTTTAGCACCATAGACCACATACATACGCTGCGGCAGGTTATACAGAAGACGGAGGAGTATAACCAGCCACTATGCTTGGCGTTCGTGGACTATGAGAAAGCCTTTGATTCGATCGAGACCTGGGCGGTGCTTCAGTCTCTCCAGAGGTGCCACATTGATTATCGATACATCAAAGCGTTGAAGTGTTTGTATGAAAACGCCACCATGTCAGTCCGTCTCCAGGATCAGAACTCGAAGCCTATCCGACTGCAGCGGGGAGTCAGACAAGGCGATGTCATATCGCCGATGCTGTTCACTGCTGCGTTGGAAGATGTCTTCAAGCTTCTGGACTGGAACGGACTGGGCATCAACATTAACGGTGAGTACATCACTCACCTTAGATTCGCAGATGATATCGTAATCATGGCTGAAACCATGGAAGACTTAAGCCATATGCTTGATGGCCTCAATACAGCTTCCCAAGGAGTAGGTCTCAAAATGAACATGGACAAGACGAAGATCATGTCTAATGTCCATGTCGCACCTACCCCCGTAACAGTTGGGAACTGTACTTTCGAAATTGTTGACGAATACGTCTACTTGGGTCAAACGATCCAGTTAGGCAGGTCCAATTTCGCGAAAGAGGTCACTCGTCGAATCCAACTCGGATGGGCAGCGTTCGGGAAGCTCCGTAAAATCTTTTCGTCCCAAATACCGCAGTGTCTCAAGACGAAGGTTTTTAACCAATGTGTGTTGCCAGTGATGACATACGGAACGCAGACGTGGTCGCTAACTATGGGCCTTATGAGAAAGCTCATGGTCGCTCAGAGAGCAATGGAGAGGGCTATGCTCGGAGTTTCCCTGCGAGATCGAATCAGAAATGAGGAGATTCGCAGGAGAACCAAAGTAACCGACATAGCCCGGATGATTGCAAAACTGAAGTGGCAGTGGGCTGGGCACATAGCTCGAAGGACTGATGGCCGTTGGGGCAGAAAAGTCCTCGAATGGCGACCGCGTACCGGAAGACGCAGTGTTGGTAGGCCCCCCACAAGATGGACCGATGATCTGGTCAAGATCGCCGGGATAGGTTGGATGAGGGCAGCGCAGGACCGATCATCGTGGAGATCTTTGGGGGAGGCCTTTGTCCAGCAGTGGGCGTCTTCCGGCTGAAATGATGATGATGAAACTTGTGATTACAATTCTAATATTTAGAATATTATGATACAATCGATATCGATTACTAAAAACCTCGATTTTTTTGTCGCGGTCGCTAGCACAAATAAATACAATAAAAATCTGTACCGAGTATTAATTGTTCTAAGGCCATTCATCCTGAATGTGAAGTATTCCGAACACCACCACCACAGTCACATTAATTATGAAATATTTTAAAATGTACTTTTGGAAATATACATTTATAAATTTTAGTTAATATATTCACTTACAATAAACAAAAAATTGTTCTACACTTGGCTTAATCTTTGAAGGTTTTTTTAAATAATTCGGGAATCTCTCCAAATTTGTGGTACGTTTTTGTCGTCATTTAAACACAGCGCGTGTTTTTTGGTTTTCATTTTGCTTCACGCTATCATACTGTGAGCTGTTACGCAACTATCCACAAAACATGTCTAGTTTTGAGCAAAGTTATTTGGTTAATTATGAACAGATTCCGGAGCTTTTTTCGTGACTTTTAGGTTTTAAAGATGACGAGTACGCCGCGTTTTTGATAGTAATGGAGGGCACTGCAGTTATTCATTCAAGACAAACATTTGAGTGATCGCATTATGTCATCAGAATTCTTTTTTAAGACTACATTTTGCGGAATGTAAACAAATTTAACATAATTTTCAAGGCGACTATTCGTGCATCGAAAGACTATATGATAATGCATTTGGTATGTACCTGTCAATTTTGGATTGATTTATGAAAACTAATCATATAAAAAACATGGAGAAGGTATTTACACTGGACCCAAAGTCTAGTGTGAATTATTTTCCATTGAATGATATGTATCCCTGGATACACCTCCTGGATTAATTATTGATCCACCTGGATTTCTATGGATCCAAGTGGGTCAAAAATAATTAAATTGCTGATTTTTTTAGAAGGTGCCAATAATTTTTAATCGAGTTGAACATACAATTGAAATCAGGTTTGCCTTTTAAAAATCAAACTGAAATTTCTTGACACACTGCCACGAATAAAAAATGTAGCAGTTTAGAGAAATTGTAATAGAATCTTTATCAAGTTTCCCATACTAAGTACAGCCAGAACAAATGCAGTTAATTGACGAAGAATATAGAACACTAGAACTTGATAGCGAAGTAAGTAATTTACTACAATCTTCGAGGACTAAGGGGTGAACCCTTTCTTGATAACAGAGAACTTTGAGTAGAAGTTGGGAAAATTTCAAACAGCAATGGTATTTGGTGACCGGGTTCAGCGTTTCAGTGGGTCACCATTTGGGTTATAAATGAAACAACACCAGGGATGGTTAACTGAATCAATACGGAAGCCGTAGCCCGTATTGAGTACTGATCCCGTACTGAATAATTTTTTTTTTCTTAATGCTAAGGCTGTTGTTGTCTCAGACGACTCGACAGCGACTACTAGAAATGGGCGATACAAATCGTATATAGATACAAAATCAGATATTGGTACAATATCTGAAAATCGCTTGTTACTACTGACTCGTTCGAAATCTATGTATTACGATATTTAATTTGCGATGTAACGAATACTCGCTCACTTGCACCTACGCATCGCCCGCATGCGAGCTGAGATACAAATATTACACTAACTCGCTCTAACTAAACTAGTACGCATGAAAATATCCGATTTTTGAACTGATTTTTATATTGCTGTTATGAATAAGTAATTTTAAATCTTAACTGTGCGTAAATAAAGCTTAGTTTCAGTTGGTATCCAAGTATCAGGTTTTTACAAATCAACATTTGAAATATCAGATTTTTGGACCGATTTTATATCGCTCATAAGAATAAGTAATTTTAAATCTTAACCGTGCGTAAATAAAGCTTAGTTTCAGTTGGGTATTATTCATGGTATCCAAGTATCAGGTTTTTACAAATCAACATATGTATTTGAAATATCAGATTTTTGGACCGATTTTATATCGCTGTTATGAATAAATAATTTTAAATCTTAATCTTGCGTAAATAAAGCTTAGTTTCAGTTGAGTATTAATCATGGTATCCAAGTATCAGGTTTTTACAAATCAACACTTGAAAATATCAGATTTTTGGACCGATTTTATATCGCTGTTATAAATAAATAATTTTAAATCTTAATTTTGCGTGAATAAAGCTTATTTTCAGTTGAGTATTAATCATGGTGTAGCCACCATATCATATTAATAAGGAACAGGGAAGCTCTGAAAAGTCATCATACATAATCGTCGGCCACGTCGCATATGTACTATCCACGAAACATCGCTCTCAACTTCATTACATTTCTCGGAAGAGACTTCGGGCGATAATAATAACAACGTACATATTAAATCGACAACGCGACCACATGCTCACTGCGCAACGTCTTAGCCGGGAATGACCGCGAACGCGAGTATCAACGTCGCCTGCGGAGGCGGCAGTGCGGGACGAGGACTCGACCAAATTTCCAAGAAACGATAATCCTGTTGTCAAGCCATGGTTGAAATATTTAATTTCCAAGAATTTGTGTCGTGTAAAAACATCTGCATTTGTTTACTTTTTAAACGCTTCTGATTGGTCGACGATCCCCAGCCAATTCGTATATAAAGAGCACGAATTTTGAAATAAATTATTAAGTACGGGATCAGTACTCAATACGGCTTCCGTATTGATTCAGCTAAACCATCCCTGGTGTTTTTCATTTATAACCCAAATGGTGACCCTCTGAAACACTGAACCCGGTCACCAAAATGGTATATAAAGATGTTTTCAAAATTCTATTTATTTTTTTATTTAACTTTGACCTAAGGGCTTTATTAGGTATGCAAGTTGCATATCTTGTTTAATTGTTTCGGAACTGTTGTCGAAGAAAGTTTCACTTTTTTTCGCATTCTTAACTTTAGAAATTTTTTGTTTGTTATAACGTTGTGTTTTGTTTTGATGGAATTTTTATTATAAGGTATAATGTGAAATAAGAACGAACAAGTTAGTGTGTATAATAGTGTTTTATATAATAAAAATAAATTGTAAGTTTCGCCTTTTCTCGCGTTTCTTAACTTCAGAAAGATTTTTGTTTTGTTACAGCATTGTGGATAATAGATTTTTATTAAAAGGTAGGTATAGTGTGAAATTAGAACGGAAAATTATAGAGTGTATATAATAATAAAAATAAAGACACGGAATTATTGTGATTTATTTCGCTAGTGTAATAACTGTAAATATTTATTATAATTTAAAGTAAGTTTTCTTTGTTCCAGTTTATATTAAAAACTTGTGTAAAGTCGGTCATAAAGTAAAGGTGTGTAACTCAGGATAGATATCTATTCATATTTCAACCCTACATCAAACTATACCAACGTGTTTTCCAGGCTTAGGACTGGCAATATTCATGGATTACAACAAATTTGTTTATGAATTGTTAAAACCTGCGTGTTTTGTATATTTATATAATCAAAGCACTGGCATGTTTTAAAAGTATACTTTAAAAATATTCTAGTGACTTTTACACCGTAACTTGTTTTCTCATTCTACTTCTGTCATGTCTTGTTAAAATAAACTCTTGTTAATCGGCATCTTACAAATTTATTTATTTTAAAGAATTGCTTCATATACAGCAATTCTTTTCGGGACTCTGCTTCAACAGGTTATGGGCCCAGGCTTAGCAAAATGAGTGAATCTCCATCGTCTACACCACACTATTTTCAGACTGCCTCAAGCATGTCTCCACTAGTGGTCAGTAGCAGCACACCTAGTTTCACAAAGCTTCAAGGTAGCAGCAACTACGCAACGTGGAGTTTCGCAATGCAAATGTATTTAATAGATGCAGAGCTTTGGGACTGCGTAATTTCGACCGCTGATGAAGAGTCTGATGAATTTCAACGTAAGGACCGAAAAGCAAGGTCAAAAATCTGTTTAAACCTAAGTGAGCACCTTTACCCCGTAGTCATGGCAGCAAAAACATCAAAAGAAACTTGGAACCGACTCCGGGAGTGCTATGCTGACAGTGGATTAACACGGCGCTTAAAACTCATGAAGAAATTGCTCAATATCCAACTTGAAACCTACTCGAATGTAGAAGCCTACGTAAATGACATACGTCACATTCAGCAGCAGCTGATCGCAATTCATGCCGGCCTCGACGATGAACTTGTTGGTTTGATTATGCTAGCAGGACTTCCTGACACCTACAGCCCGATGGTGATGGCTATAGAGCACTCCGGCACTAAAGTGACTATGGACGCAATCGCATCAATCTTGTTTAAAGAAGAATGTCGAGATGCAACAGCCACGTCTAGTTCTTTATTCTCTAGTGTATCCGTGTCTAATAATAATGTAGTTAAATGCAATTATTGCAGAAAGATAGGCCATCAAATGTACCAGTGTAGAAAGCGTCTCAACCGAAAAAAGTCACCAGCATCATTATCAGCACCATCAGCGACAACTTCATCATCGTTGCCATCTCATTCATGTAATAATATATCTGATATTACACTTTTATCTGGCTTTAATCATAATCTTCCTACAGGCATCCCTATCCCTTCACCTTGTACCTCAACCGAATGGTACATTGACTCTGGTGCTACAATACATATGAGTAACAAGAGTGATTGGTTCCTGGACATGAAGCAAGAGTCTAAACCAGTCACTATGGCCAATGGTCAGAAAATTCAGAGTGAAGGAAAAGGTACAATTTCTGTAAATGTTTCTGATAGGATTAAGCAAATTACTGATGTATTATACGTTCCAAATTTAGCAACAAATTTACTCTCAGTACACTGCTTGATTCAAAAAGGATTCATAGTAGTGTTTTCCGAGAAAGGTGCCTCGATTCTTTTGAAGGATAGCTGTAAAATAACTGGCACTGTTGTTGCAACAGCGTCAAATTTTAATAGTCTATACAAATTAGATACGGTAGATTATAAAGCCAATCTGATACAACCAACAGCGTCAAATTTTAATGGTCTATACAAATTAGATACGGTAGATTATAAAGCCAATCTGATACAACCAACAGCGTCTGCTTTACTATGGCATAGACGTCTTGGCCACCTACACCCTAAAGCCCTGAATATTTTAAAAAATAATGCCATTGGTATAGACTATACAAGTTCTTCATTCAGAGAATTGAGTGAAACCTGCTTGCCGTGCCTACAAGGTAAATTGTCAAAGCGACCATTCAAAAAATCACAAAGTAGGTCTAATGCCAAATTGGAACTGGTGCATACAGACCTCTGCGGGCCGATGAGTACTCCTTCGTGGGGTGAAGCGCTTTACCTACTAACTTTTACAGACGATTTTACTCGTAAGACTTTTGGCTACCTGCTAAAATCGAAAAATGAAGTCTTCTGTAAATTTATTGAATTTAAAAGCTTTGTGGAGAATCAAACGGGTCTAAAAATTAAAACTTTGCGCTCGGACAATGGCAAAGAGTTCTTGAATCATAATATGACTTATTTCCTAAAAAAGAATGGAATTGTTCATCAAACGACAGTGCCTTATACTCCGGAGCAAAACGGAGTATCAGAACGTGTTAACAGAACTGTTGTCGAAAAAGCAAGATCAATGCTCCAAGATTCTGGTTTACCACGTGCATATTGGGGAGAAGCGGTTTCCACAGCGATATATTTCAAGAATCTCTCTCCAACCCAAGCGTTAAACAATAAAATCCCGGAAGAAATGTGGACTGGAAAGAAGGTGGATTTAAGTCACTTGCGAGTTTTCGGCTGTGAAGCGCATGTTTTGGTCCCAAAAGAGAAGCGCAAGAAACTCGACTCCAAGACTCAAGCCTGTATCTTTGTTGGCTACTCAGCAGATACAAAAGGGTATCGTCTTATTAATCCTCAGAATCCAAGGAACGTTGTAATTGCCAGAGACGTTGTCTTTGTCGAAAACAAACAACCATCTGGCGAATATGGTAAAGAAGAACCAATGAATACTTCAATCCCACAATCTGAATTATTTCAAATTCCTTCACCAGTTACCCAAAATCTTCCGTCTACATCGAACATGCAACTTACTGAAGAACACACAGAATCTTCTACTGAAGGAGATGCAGATCCTCCTTACCAAGTACCACTTGCTTCTGATTCAGAATCCAAAATATTGGTTGACAGTTCTGAAGATCTTACTGCACGAAGATACCCTCTTCGAAACCGCCAAGCTCCAGTTAGATATTCGGACTCAGAATATGCAAACCTAATTAGCGCTGATTGTGAACCACAGACCTACAAACAAGCTCTGGAAGATTGTTATAGTCAAAACTGGCTGAATGCTATGCAGTGTGAGTATGATTCGCTGCAAAAGCATGGAACGTGGATCCTTGTAGATAGACCTCCAAATAGAAAAGTGATTAAATGTAAATGGGTTTACAAAGTCAAAAGGGATACGAATGGGGATATAGTTAAATATAAGGCAAGGCTTGTTGCTAAGGGATTCACACAAATCTATGGTGTGGATTATGGTGAAACTTTTGCTCCGGTTGCTAGACTATCGTCAATCCGGGTTTTAGTAGCTTATGCAGCGAAACTTAATTTAGATATTGACCACTTAGACGTTGAGACAGCATTCTTGAACGGCGATTTAGAGGAAGAAATATTCATGGAGCAGCCTGAAGGCTTTGCCGATAGCAAATCCAAAGTGTGTCTTCTTAAGAAATCCCTCTACGGTCTTAAGCAAGCTCCGCGACAATGGAATAAAAAACTTTGTGAGACTATGGACAAACTTTTATTTAAACGTTCTGAGAAAGAACACTGCATATACTACAAGCACAAAGATACTAAGTTACTTATAGTAGCTGTATTTGTAGATGATTTCTTTATATTCAGCAATGATCGGGACATGAAGGAAGAATTCAAAGTCGAATTAAGAAAATCATTTACAATCAAAGATTTAGGTCCCTTAAAAGACTGTCTGGGCATGAGAGTGACAAGAAAAGGTAATTCTCTGTCGCTTGACCAAACAAGGTATATTGAGAAATTGATCGAAAAATTTGGGATGAGTGATGCTATCCCAATATCCACTCCTATGGAGCCGGGTACAAAACTTGTCTGGCCAAACCCGATTGATGAAAAGCCGGAATTACCATACCAGCAGCTCATTGGGTCTTTAATGTACCTTGCGATTGGTACCAGACCTGATATAGCTCACTCAGTATCTGTTTTGAGCCAATTCAACGTACATTACGGGGAGGTACACTGGAGAGCTGCCAAACGTGTGCTTCGTTATCTGAAAGCCACAAAAGACAAAAAGCTCACATATAATGGCACTGGTGATGGTATTGGATACGCTGATGCCGATTACGCAAGTAATCTGATAGATCGACGATCCTATACAGGGTATGTGTTTCAGATGAGTGGTTCATCAATATCGTGGGAGTCACGCAAACAGAGAACTGTAGCTCAATCTACAACAGAAGCGGAGTACATGGCTCTTGGTGACGCCTGCAAGGAAGCTCTTTACATTCGATCACTGATTAAAGACTTATTCAAATCATCGTCACCTTTAACAATAATGTGCGATAATCAAAGTGCCATCTCACTCACTAAAAACAACACACATCACTCTCGCACCAAGCACATTGATATTCGACATCATTTCATTCGTGAGTGCATCTCCACCAATCAAGTCGACATTAAATTCATTCCATCTACTCTTCAAACAGCAGACATTCTCACTAAGCCATTGCCTAAATTGAGACACTATGAATGCCTGGCCTCTTTAGGGATAATATGATGTTACCTTTTTTTTAAAATGAATTTATTGTTTCTGTAAAATATTTTACTATATATCCTAGAGATAGGAAGAGTGATAGTGTTAACTTTTAATTGTTTATATACTTGTGAATGTTAGTGCTTTAATTACGGGGAGGTGTTAAAACCTGCGTGTTTTGTATATTTATATAATCAAAGCACTGGCATGTTTTAAAAGTATACTTTAAAAATATTCTAGTGACTTTTACACCGTAACTTGTTTTCTCATTCTACTTCTGTCATGTCTTGTTAAAATAAACTCTTGTTAATCGGCATCTTACAAATTTATTTATTTTAAAGAATTGCTTCATATACAGCAATTCTTTTCGGGACTCTGCTTCAACATGAATGAGTAATGATTAAAAACCCATGAATAGGCGTATTTAAAAATAAACTATGTACAATGATTGCGTGTTTTTATGTACAGATTATACGTACCTTCAAATTTACTTATATGTATACATTCATAAACATAATTTTACGTGTAAACTTTTTTTTTATAAATATACCTTTTTTTACTTAATATACATACATTAAGGTAATGGTAAACGCCTTCGATCAACATGTTGATCGAAGGTAAACGCTATTGATTTTTGTTTATTTTGTAAGAATATGAGACTAGTTATATAGAATTATTTTAATTGTATGTCTAAATGTGGTATTTGCTTATTTGTGACAGGTAAAGTGTATCTATAATTACGGCTTGCGCCGCCAGAATTTCATGCAAAATGAACGGGCTGGAAATAAATTATTTTGTATGGACAGGTGTATGGTTTTATCTTTTATCCTAATGTATATATCGTCGTAGTCGTAGAATAGTGACGGATCTGACATAAATTAAACTTTACAGGACAGCCATTTTAAAAATACACAAGCGTCATTTTACTATGAGAATCTATCATATCCGTCCCTTTACCGACCGCATAATTTGAAATCTAAAATACATGTAATTTTTTTTAAATGTAGCTGTTAAAATAATTAGGCCCGTTCATGGTTTTATACTTTTATTCTTTAATCTTAACATTATCACACAAGTAAAACGCAACTATCCTTTCGCCATCTTGATTGGAAGAGGAAGAGATTACAATCAGTGTTGCCAATATAAATGTATATAAATCAACACGCCTCCTTACATTTATATTGTAAAACACTGTTACAACAATCATTATTTTATTTCAAATTTAACATTTCTCTAAATTTTATGAATTTAACATTTCCCAAAGCTTTTGTAAATATATCTGCAATATTATTTTCTGACTCTATTTTTACAACTTCAATATTTCCTAGCTTAACATTTTCATGTATAAAATGATAGTGAACTTCAATATGCTTAGAATTCTTAGTAAAGTTTCCATATTTAGAAATAGCTACGGCTCCTGAATTATCTTCATAAATTTTAACTGGTTTACAAACTTTATTGAATACATCATCCATTAGACACATAAGAAAATTTAACTCTGTTACTGCTTCTGATAAAGCTACATATTCAGCAAATGTTGAGGACTTTGTTACACTACTTTGTTTCTTTGATTTCCAGTAAATAATATTTCCAAACAATCTAATGACAAATCCTGTAGTAGATTTCCTATCTAAAATATCTCCTGCCCAATCAGCATCCACAAAACAATCTAGAATATCAGCGTTACTATTATTACAATATGTTAATTTAAGATCTTTTGTCAAATACAAATACTTTAAAACTCTCAATGCATACTTAAAATGTGTCTCATTATAACAGTTTTGAAATCTACTTAAGTAATTTACACTGTAAGATATATCAGGTCTAGTACCTGAACTAATATACAAAAGAGCACCAATCAAATTTCTATATTTTACATCCTCATTAATATCAGATTGTTCCAATTTTAAATTTATTTCCATAGGAGTCTTATACATTTTTGCACTCTCAATATTATACCTTTTAGCTAAAGACTCAATATAAGATTTCTGACTCAAAGTTAAGACATTGTTTTGATTATACATATATTCAATCTCAATACCAATATAATTTTTTACTTTACCAATATCTTTCATTTTAAACCTTTCAGACAATTTAGTTTTTATATCAGCAATAACTTGTACATTTTCACAACAAATTAATAAATCATCCACAAATAAAAGAATATAAACAATTAAGCTGTTCTCTTTTCTAACATATAAACAATAGTCATATTTACTCCTGCGAAAACCAAAATTAATCAAAAAATCATTAAAACATTCATACCATGCCCTGGGGCTTTCTTTTAGACCATACAATGATTTATTTAATTTATAAACTTTATCAGTTCCATTTTCATAACCGATTGGTTGCTTTACATAAACTTCAGATAATACTCTACCATTTAGAAATGCTGTTTCAACATCCATTTGATGAATAGCTAAATTATTTTGACAACAATAAGATAATAGTAGCTTAAGTGTAGGCATTTTAGCAACAGGTGAGTAAGTATCATCAATACAATTAGTTTGCTGAAAACCTCTTACTACTAACCTTGCTTTGTATTCATTTTCACTCTTCCTTTTATACACCCATTTCACATCAATTACCTTTTTTTCCTTGGAGGGTCTGTCAACTAGAGTCCAGGTATTATTTTTTATTAAACTTTCCATCTCACTATTCATTGCTCCTTTCCATTTCATTGCCTCATCACATGTAATCGCCTCCTGAAAATCAATTGGAGCTGACGCATCACAGTAGTTACAGTATATGCAATAATAACCAAATTCTTCATCAAAACGAAGTGGAGGTTTGATTTGTTTTCTTAATCTTCTATTTAGATTCTCATCTTCACTTTCTCCTACATTCTCTTTATCATTTTCTGAGTATTTTAACATATTTCTATCCTCTTGGATCCTTTTATCTTCCTTTTCCTTTATTTTATATTCACTATCTTCTTCCTCATCTTTAAAACCACATAATTTAACATCTTCCTCAATTATATCACAATTTCTAGCAATAATAACTCTGTTGTTAATTAACACTCTGTATCCAATATCAGTATAACCAAGCAAAATTCCAGCTTCTGCTTTCTTATCCCATTTAGACCTTCTTCGTTCTTCAGGAATTCTTACAAAAACTCTACTTCCATATAATTTTAGATTTTGCATAGATGGCTTCCTTTTAAAAAATATTTCATACGGGGTTTTCCTCTCAATAGTATTAGTTAAGGTTCTGTTTTTAAGATATGCAGCTGTTTTAGTTGCCTCAGGCCAAAATCTTCTTTCTACCTTTGCTTCTGATAAAAGACATTTACCGATATCCATCAACGTACGATTATATCTCTCTGCTGTTCCATTTAATTGATGAACATATGCTGGACAGGGTTTTATCACTATTCCTTTCTCTTTTGCAAACTGAAAAACTCTTGCATTCATATATTCCTTCCCATTGTCACATCGCAGTTCCTTTATCATTTTCCCTGTCAAGTTCTGTACTTCATTAACATACTGCACCAAGTAATCATATACCTCATCCTTTGATCTGATACAATAAACTTTGACTAATTTGCTGTAGTCATCAATAAAACTCAAAAAAAATTTTTCTCCATTATATCCTGTAGTCTGATGTGGCCCATTTAAATCTGTATGAACAATCTCTAATATCTCTTTTGCTTTTCTTCGATTATTAGCAAATGGTAAATTATGCATTTTATTTTCAATACATATTGCACACTTTAAATATTCATATTCAATCTCTTTAGGTAATCCTTCTAATGATTCATTTTTACACATTAAATCCAGTTTTTTAAAGTTAATATGGCCCAGAGTACGATGTAGTTTTTCCTTTACAGTCATATTTGTTTTACTAATATTTGCTTCCAATATTTCTTCACACATGTAACTTTTCATCTTATACAGTCTTTCATCCTTAATTGCAATTGCTATAATCTTTCTATATTCATTGTAAATTTTTGCAAATTTCCCTTTTGAGACGATTGAACAATTATCAGTAATTTTCGAATAACTTAATAAATTTGCTTTCATTTCTTTTACAAAGAAAACATTTTTCAGTGTGACTTCAGATTTTTGTCCATAGACTAAGAAATAAGCTTTTATATTACCAATTTTTGTAGCTTCTAATATTGTTCCATTACCAATTTTGACTTTAATAGGTTTTTCCAATATCTCATAAGTATTGAAGTATTTATCAGTGTTAATAATGTGGTCAGTACATCCACTATCTAGTAACCAATTTATTTGACCCTTTGGCTTATCATTCTCTTGCGTTGTGTATGTATTGTTTGCAATACTAATATGATAACTGTTACCTTGACTCCCTTGATTATTATGGTAGTAATTTCTTGAACCTTGTCCTCTGTTATTGTATGAACCACGTCCTCGTCTTGGCAAACTATGTCCTCTATAACTTGGTAAACTATTTCCTCTATAATTTTGTATACTATTTCCTCTATAATTTTGTATACTATTTCCTCTATAATTTGAAAGACCATGTCCTCGACCACGGTTTACATTTTCTGCCTTACAATCTCTTCTTAGGTGACCAGGTTTACCACAACCAAAACAATTATATGATCGGTTAGTATCTGCTTTAAAAACATTTGATGTGTCTTCTGACATTTCACTCATATTTCCTGTACTTTTCAATTTTATTTTACTTTTTAAATAGTCCACTGTTCTTTCACCCTCTGGTAAGACATCTATTAAATCACCTATGTAGTTGTAACTCACTGGTAGTGCTTTCAACATGTAGTTTAGTTTTTCTGTTTCTGATACCGTTGCACCGGCTTGTTTCAACTCATTTACAGCTTTTTCAAAGTCATCGAAAAATAAAGACACTTCAGAATAATTTTTCAATTTGACACTTTCGAGTTTATGTCGACATACTATTTGCAACGCCGTTGATTTCTTTAGGTACATCCCATCAAATTTCTGTATTATTTCGTATGCTGTATTTAATTCACTTATATATTCCAACTGCTTGTTTGTTATAGCACTGTAAATATAGTTTGTTGCTTGTATATCTCTATCGTCCCATTCATCTTTGTCGGTTTCAATTTTCGCTCTCATTACTACATCCTTGCACTTTTTGAACTGTAGAAACTTAATTATCCGTATTTTCCAATTACTGTAATCTGTGCCATCGAAAATTGGAATATTTATATTATCACTATTTTTTGACGCCATTTTTTTTCTTCTTTTTTCTATCACACTTTAACCATTAAACCACTGTTCTGCTACCATGTTAAAATAATTAGGCCCGTTCATGGTTTTATACTTTTATTCTTTAATCTTAACATTATCACACAAGTAAAACGCAACTATCCTTTCGCCATCTTGATTGGAAGAGGAAGAGATTACAATCAGTGTTGCCAATATAAATGTATATAAATCAACAGTAGCAATAATATTTAGACAATGTAGTATCCAAATATGGTAAAAAGTGAATTTTGGATTTTTTTCAAATCCGACGTTATTCTACGATCACGACGATATAATCTTTGTAATTTACAATAAAAAACTCTATGTCATCGCTTTAATTTTTGAATTAAGATCATATAAACACAAGTGGTGCTCAAATACGCGCTACCTCTGTATTCAGCGTATCGTAATTCTACACCATAGTTGAATAATAATAAACAAAACACTTAAATAAATAGCTTCATTCATAATAAACAATAAACATAAAAAACATAACACGTTGGTGTTACAATGCAAAATGAATAGTTTTCTGAAAGGGACCCCCGGGGCGGAAGATATAACAATGGATGGGGCACGGTCATGTGGCAACCTCGAGTTTCGAGCATCTGAGATATACCGAACATTGCCGAACGTCAACGTAAGTCATGAATTGCAATTCGTACTTTCGTACTGTGCAATGATATGCCGCGCGAACAGCGCGTAATATATGTTTAGTATGATGGTGATGTTTAATTTAGTCGAGTAATGTGTGATACTACAGTACGCGGTCGGGTAATATTACGCGTAATACATTACTCGCATTACTTTATACTTACACAAGTCTACAGCCATGGCAGCGTGCTCGGTCACGCGCCTCCTGTGAGGTGCGTTTCCGGCTCGACCGCTGCATGGGGACAATTGAGCACAGCCACGAATGGCAAGAATACTATTTATTTGGGGACTATCGGCTCCACCGGTGAAGCCGATCCTATTCTAATCTACTACCGTTTCGGAGTGCTTACAGCTGGGAGAGAAGAAACGGCGAAAGAAACTCCCCCGCAACACATCTATTCTACGTGTATTTATGTACTGTGTCGGTTGTGTACGTCTACAGGCTATGGGGGGCGGATGGCATCCCTAAACCTGTTATCCTGAATGATTTTTTTTTTTTAAGGTAAGGCTGTCATCGTCTCAGACGACCAACGACAGCGACACCGGGCGGAAAAGGCATTCCGACCCCGTGGGAGCGGGGTCGATCAGCCGTGGCAGCGTGCTCGGGGCGCGTCTCCTGCGAGGCGCGCTCCCGGCTCGAACGCTGCATGGGGATAATTGATAGCAGCCACGAATGGCAAGAATACTATTAATTGGGGACTATCGGCTCCACCGGTGAAGCCGATCCTATTCTAATCTACTACCGTTTCGGAGTGCTTATAGCTGGGGGAGAAGAAACGGCGAAAGAAACTCCCCCGCAACACATCTATTCTACGTGTATTTATGTACTGTGTGGGCGGGAATAATTTATTTCAAAATTCGTGCTCTTTTTATATGAATTGGCTGGGGATCGTCGACCAATCAGAAGCGTTTAAAAAGTAAACAAATGCAGATATTTTTACACGACACAAATTCTTGGAAATTAAATATTTCAACCATGGCTTGACAACAGGATTATCGTTTCTTCGAAATTTGGTCGAGTCCTCGTCCCGCACTGCCGCCTCCGCAGGCGACGTTGATACGCGCGTTCGCGCCTTCGCGGTCATTCCTGGCTGAGACGTTGCGCAGTGAGTGTGTGGTCGCGTTGTCGATTTAATATGTACATTGTTAATATTATCACCCGAAGTCTTTTCCGAGAAATGTAATGAAGTTGAGGGCGATGCTTCGTGGATAGTACATGGTATAAGTGACGTGGCTCACGATGATGTATGATGACTTTTCAGAGCTTCCCTGTTCTTTATTAATATTATACGGTGGCTACAGGTATATTAATACAAGAATATATCAAGTTTCAGTAAATCTTTATTATGTTTAAAAGTATCGAATTCTGCATGCGAGAGCATATTTTCACACATAAATTTAATAAAAACAGAACAAAGAAACAGATTAATAAAAAAAAATTTATGGGCAATTTTATAATTATAGAAGGTATAGGAAGTAGCGTTAATTTTAATCCTTCAAATAGAATGTTTTAATAAAATTCTTACATTTATTGTGTTATTAAATGAATAAAACACGATTTGAAAAAAAAAGAAAAACGGCCAATAACTAACACTGACAAAGTGACAAGTTTGACATTCATTTCATAGTCTCATCTCTTGGTGGTTTCAATTGTTTGTATTTTGGAGAATTAATAAAATTGGTAAAAATCACGTTATTAGTTTTAAATAATAAATTGGATTACATTACAATTAAATAAATCCAAGCACCAACACCATGTTAAAGTGATAGCGATTATAACGTAAAACCAGTTTGTATTTGGAAGCTCTCACTGTTGCGCTCAAAGACCCAAAAAAATGGATATTCCTGTGCAAATAGCAATTCGTTTAAAACCTCCGAGTCTTGCTGATTCTACACAATGTATATTCAGCAACCCTGTCACACAGATTGTAATCACAGAAAGTGGTCAAACGTTTCATGTAAACAGAGCCCTACCAGTCGACTGTACGCAGGCACATTTATTTAATTCATTTATGATACCTCAGATAAACTGTTTTCTTGATGGATGCGACACCTCCGTTGTCGTTTTTGGTCAGTCTAAAACTGGTAAAACATACACTTTGTTTGGACCAGGTAAGAAATTGCTATATATGCTTATTACTATGATTTGTTTACACATCTGTTTGGATTGACTTCTTTATTTTTTTGATGATTTTCTAGTAATTGATTGTTAGTTGCATTGAGTCCTAAGTTTTTGTATAGTATAATATTGTTCCAATCATTAAATAACTATAATATTGATCTATACTATATGTAAATTATCTATATATTGTTATATATTGTAAATAGAATATGATTGGGGTGTCTTTAGAAGGTATACCAGAAACATGTATAAAAATTATTAACTAAAACTAACTTGAACGTTAATCACCATGAATATATTTCAACTTCACTTATCAATTATATTTCTTACATTGTCCATTTTTTAGTATTACATCGTCTTTTATAATATTCTGTCTAATTCAAAATATTTATTACAGAAATGGAAACAATTCCACTAGTTAATATCTATAGCAAAATTATGATATTATAATATTAAATTAAAAATGTGGACATAAAGTTATTTAGGCATTAATTATTATATTATTTCTATAAGTATTTTGTATTAATTTTGGTTATTGCGATTTTAAACATTTACAAAGTTTCGGTTAGTTTATGTTAAGGAAACCTACCTACATTTAGGTTATTTAAAAATGACATCACAAATTTAAGAAATGTCAATATCAGAATATTTAAGTTACACTTGAATCTAACACATGCATTCTCTTGTCAACTGTGGAGGCACACAGGTGCATTACATATGACACACTACACCACAAGCCCTCAAGTACCACTGCTTGATAAGCACTCACACCACTCCATGCACAAAAAAAAGTATAGCTGTCTAGCTCCATATAATACTAATATTTTTTCTTTTATAAGTGTTTATATTTATTATTGTATATTATATTTATATTATCTTATTTTTCAGGTTTTGAATGCATACACAGTGAATGTGATCAGGGAATAGTGCCAAGATTTCTCACAGAAATATTTCACAAACTCAACCAGATGCCTGAGAGAGAATTTATATTACACATTACTTGGATGCAGATTGTTCAAAATAATATATTTGATGTTCTTGGTGCTGGCTTGGTGAGATGTTGCAATGTAGAGGAAGCATTCCAGTACTTGCAGTTGGGCTGGAGACAGCGATGTCAAGGCAACAATCACACTGTGTTCACTGTGAGTGTTGAGCAAAAGTGGGTTGGTACGAATGGTGTTTTAAACCATAGGATGTCTACTGCAAGTTTTTGTGACTTAGCAGCATATCCAGATCCAGGCCTTTTTGCTCTAGAGAATATTTTGAAAGAACTCTTAGCTGGAAACCCACCTAAACAAATTAATTATGACCAGTGTATAATTACAGCTATGCTGAGAGATTCATTTGGTGGGAGAGCATTCACATGGGTAATAGGTTGTATAAGCACTGAGCCTGAAGACTATAAAGACACATTGCAAATATTGAATGTCTGTTTGTGCTGCAGAGGTATAAAAAATTTTGTTACAGTAAACTTGTTTGCTGATAATAATACTCCTGTATATACTGAAAAGTCAATACTACCACAGAATGATAACACTTTTAACTTACAATTTGCCACAGCCCAATGGATAAAGCTAGTTTCAAATGCAGAAGGTTTATTCAATAAAATACTTCAATCAAAGTCACTCTCTGAGGCTGATATTAGCCAAGTGAGTGAATGGTTATTCCTTAAAGCAGAGTGCGATGAATGCTTAAATAGTGATGGGGTTGATACAAATAAGGATGTGCCTCCAAAACAAGGCCTGCCTAGGATAGCTGAAGATACAGAACCAAGTGAACTGAGTGAATCTGATGTTGAATCTGATTCAGAGGACGATAGCAATTCTGATACTGTGTTCCAGGATAAATTAGAGAAATTCATGGAATATTTTAGAGAGAAGAATGATCAACACTTTGCAGATAGATGTGAAGAGTATCTCAATCACATTGATTCTGATGATATCACAATATCAGAAACTAGTGGTTCACAGTCACTGCCTATTATGACATCACAGTCAAACTCCGGTAGAAAGAGGACTATACAGCCTGGGGAAAGCTTATCTGGTGCAGAACTTGAATTATTAAGAAAAGTGGCAGCTAAAGCAATATCACCAGAATCTCAGAAAATACTAATTGAATCTCATAAAAAAGATGTAGATCCTGAACCAAAGCTAATAGAAAGAGAACTGCTCAAAATGATTGACTCAACAAAGACTGAAGAGATATGTAAAAAGTTAAAAATAACTAGAGAGAAATATAGTCAGAAGCAGAATTTGGCTAGAAAATTGTCAAAGGAAATCAGTAGTAGCCAGTCTCAGCTCAAAGAATTAATTAGTCTTTGTATAGCCAAAGAAAGATTGATTAGTGATCTGACAAGAACAAGTAATCCACATAGTAAGAATTGCACAGACAAGATGGATGGTAATACAGATCATGATACTGCAAAAGAAATTAAGAGGCATGAAACAAACTTGAAAACGTATAAGAAACAAATTGAGCAAATAAAAAGACAGATAAAAAAAGATGAGAAACGTAAAAATACACTTGATTTGGAATTAGTCAAAGATAAAGTTAAGTTAGATGAACTATCAGACACATCTGTTGAGGTTAAAGAAAAGAAAATCAATACATTAAAACATTTTACCAATAGAATCTCACAATTAGATAGTATTTTAAAAGAGAAAGTTAATGATTTGGAGAATACTGAGTTGTCTAAAGAAAAAGAGTTTATGTTAAGAAAAGAAATCAAAAATTTGCGTAAGACAAGGGAATGCCTACATGATCAGAGATGCAGTTTGGGTCATAAGAGAAAAATGTATAAATCTTTATCCGACTCAGAGGTTTGTAAATTCTATGCTTTTCTAAAATTTTAAGGTTTCAAGTCATTTTTAATGTTTGTGTTATCTATCTGTATATATACATATTTTTGTTTTTATTGTTCTTTCCATCAAGAGTATTTGATTTGTGACATTTGACTGCTTATCTATTTTGAATAACACAATATGTGATAGCTGATATAAGGGTTTATTAAATGACAGATAAAGTATGTCTACATAATTATAACACAAGAAAAAGATATTGTGCTGACCCTACATATTTGAGCTAAAGCCTACCCTATATATTTGAAATATGTTCAAATATACTATTCTAAAATATGACATGGAAAGTTTAGTTGAAATTACCTCATTTCAGGAACGTAAATTACTAGAATGTGAAGAAGCAATTGAGGCAATAGATACTGCAATAGAATTCAAAAACAACTTAATCTGTGGAAAATCTCCATCGGCGTCGTTGTCAGACTCTTTTGACAACAAAGATACGAGAAGTCGAGGGGAGAAGATGTTGATGGCGAGATTGGACAAATTATCTCATGATGAAATGAAAACTCTTCTCTATAGGTATTTTCAAAAGGTATGCATTAAAGCTATTTTAAAATGGAGGCTTAAATTTTTTATTCTAAATAGAAATAATGGTAATTTTAATTGAAAGTTAATTACACTCATGAAAACACATTTTAATACTTATAAAGGTGTTTTTAACAAAATAAAATCAAAATACGTAGGTAGAGATTTAATATTTGAGTAAGGTTATGAAATCATATACATTACATAATGGTTTAATAAAGATATAAATATTAATTATATGTGGGTAGTATTACTTATACATATTTTAAGAAACCATTTTGTATAGTAAGATTCAAAAACTTTCTCTAGTATTAATCCCAAATACCATTTAGTTATTCTAAAAAATCTTTTATAGTTATGAAATTAAAAACAATGTTTATTGCAATGTGATAATTAAACTTTGTTTGTAGGTAGTGGATTTGCGAAGCGCATGTTCAGCTCTAGAGGCGGGCGTGGCGGCTGCCGCGGACGAGGCAGCCTTGTGGCGAGCGCGAGCCGCCGCCGCCTGGAGGCACGCGCAGCGGAACAGACCACACCCGAATACAAGGTAACAATCGGGGTTTTTGTTTGAGGCGGGATCGAAAGATCACTAGAATTATTTCTCCGTACAAGTAACTGATTGCAGTAATATTATATCTATTCAAATAATGAAAAGAAGAAAGAAATTCTTCAATTCTTCTCCATGCAAAGGCGGAGTAAGAATACAGACCTCTGTACCAGGAGGACCTGTCATAAAAGGCGAACAACGCGATTTAGGTGGTAGGGCTCCTAGCCTGTCAAGACTGCAGTCACCCCTAGGTTTTAAGCATGCCACCACAATAACCTTGTCACTTATGCCGGAACACATTCCGGCATAAGTGACCCGGTTTCGGTTAGCGCACGCGGGCGGCATCGTGTTCGCGGTTCCGCTGGCGTCGCTAACATCCATAGGCGACGGTAACTGCTTACTATTAAGTGGGACGTCCTCTTGTCTATTATTCCATAGCAATAAAAAAGTCAACAGTATTGGTTAATACGATTTAGTCCATTTTTCAATCATTTCAGGCACATCCAATCAATTCACAGATGTTTTGAGGGTAGTAACGCTGAAAGAGCATTATCTCTTGGTTTGACGACGGACTCTGAGACATCAGACGACGCACTGCGGCTCGTCGATCGCATGAAGCAACTCGCCAGGTGTCCCCCAGTAAGTTGAATAAGTTTTACCAATATCTTATTTAGTCATAGAAAACGAATAACTCTTCAAATTCGAATATTTTGATTTATATATTTTGATTTGTTTTAAATTGTTAATTTATGTATAAATTTATTTAATAAAATATGAAAAATTCCATGAAATTTACATTAATAAAATGCAAAAACTGATGCTTTTTTATAGAGTGAAGGTTTTAACATATTTTACTTGGTCCTTCGAGCCGGATTTTCTAACATTACTTAACTTCCAGGTGCCTATAATACCAAGTCAGAACCTGAGACAGCTAATGCCAGCGACTAATATGCCCGTAGCGAAAGTCACAAAAGAAAAGAACAAGTTAGTTATAGTCCAACAAAAGAAGCACTGACATTCGTATATATTTTTTATATTGTTGTTTAATATTTTAATGTTGTATATTTTCAGAGAACTGTTATATTACATTTTTGGACAGAACGAACACTGCCATATTGTGATAAATTAATAATGAAATTCGAATTACTATTATACAACTTTTTTCCTTGCTGAGGCGGAGTAAAAAGAACCTCTGCGGCCGGGTTGGAGTGTCGTAAAAGGCGATAAAACAACCCTAGCTAGGTGGTAGGGCCCCAAGCCCGTCTGGATGGCAACAACCTTTGGTCTATAAGTATGCCGCCATAAAAACCTTGTTGTTCCGGCATTAGTGACCCAGGTTCCTGTACCCCTACATCCATAAGCGACGGACTTACTTTTAAGAGGGCCGCCAGCTTCTCTGCTGTTCCTCAGCAATAAAAAAATGTTAAATTATTATTCATAAATAAAAGTTTGCAGTAAAAATAATGTATTCCATGACAAAATGTGCAATTTTCAGCACAAGCTCGGATTTATAGTGTTATATTATTAATAAACTTATTGAATTTGTTGCCTGCAATTTATAATCCGCAACGTTTAATATATAATACAGTAGAACCTCGATAAGTTAAAGTCCAAGGGAAACACAAAATATTTTAAGTTATCAAGGGTCTATGTTAGGGATAGGTTAATATGTATAGAGGTAGGTATGTAACTCATTTTAATCCAGTTTTATCACACAGTAGGTAAAGTGATGTTTCCAGGACAATGATCAAAAACTTATGATCTAAGTAAGCCGTTGTCTTAAGGCTAACCGCCGCAAAGCTTTAAAGAATTTCGAAGAAGCAAACAATAGGTGACATATGTATTGTTTACTTTAACAATTTAACTAGTGAACACATGCAAGCAATAAGTACCGAATGTTTTGTTTTGCACACTCTTTCAAAATGACTCATTGACAAACAATTTTATGTTATACAGGTTGTGGAAACATTTCTTTAAGTTACTGAGGGTCAATACAGAGATTACTTATTTAAGTTATAGAGGTTGCGTATTTTAAGTTATAGAGATTTTGTGCTCTGATGGGAAGGGAACATATTATTTTTTGAAGTTATAGAGGTTTTTAAGTTACTGAGGTTTGAGTTATCGAGGTTCTACTGTATTAGCTTTAACTAAACATTGATTATATTGGTCAATTATTATATGTATGTTTAAAAAAAGATCAATCCAGGTTAAAAATTATCAATTTCATTATATCAATCGGATCAATCAGTTGAAGAGATAAGAAACTGAAAAGAATTCAGTGGAAAAAAATGGATCTCATATTATGGAGTCATGTGTATGAAAGAAAAATTCTTATGGACATAATCCGTAGGAGAACCAAAGTAATCGATATAATTCGCAAAATATTCAAGCTGAAGTGGGAATGGGTCGGTCACGTTTGTCGCAGGGCCGACTGGCGTTGGAGCAAACGAGTCCTGGACTCCCCAACCTGAGGAAGCGATGACGTAAGAACGGTTGCCGATCGTACCGGGATTTATGGCGTAAATTTGGGGAGGCCTACGTCCAACAGTGCTTTTTTTTTATTGCTGTAGGACAACAGACAGGCATACTTAAGACCAAAGGTGGTCGCCATCCAGACGGGCTTGGGCCCTACCACGTAGCTAGGGTGTTGTTTTGTCGCCTTTCACGATAGGCCGATCCCGGTCCCAGAGGTCAGTATTCTTTCTCCGCCCCTGCACGGATGACTATGAAAGAAGAGTTCTTAAATGTCATGTAATATTATGTAACAGGTCAGTCATCGATCTATGTGTCAAGGGGCGGAGAAAGAATACTAACCTCTGCGGCCAGGGTCGGCCTGTCGTAAAAGGCAACAAAACAACTCACCCTAGCTACGTGGTAGGGCCTCAAGCCCGTCTGGATGGCGACCACCTTTGATCTTAAGTATCCCGCCATAATAACCTTGTGTTGTGTTTCGGCATTAGTGACCCAAGTTCCTGCACCCTTATGGGACAGCAGCGTATTCGCGATGCCACTGGCGTTGCAAACACCTATAGGCAACGGTAACTGCTAAATTCTAAGCGGGCCGTCAGCCTGCCTGCTGTCCTACGCAATAAAAAAAAAAAGATTTTTGCAAGAAATTTATTAGTCAATTCTCAAGTATAGTAACTATAGTGTTATTAAAGTTAAGTCGCAACGAAAGGGTCCGGATTCGATGCCTTATGTGGCATTTATGTATGTATATATGTTGGCTGGTATAGTGTATGATATTTATGTAAGATTTGTTGACAAGTTATTTAAGAAATTTTGTCGTGTTTTGAATGATGATATGAATTTGTGAAAAATCACTTTAAAGTTGATGGTTGATTTTTTTATCGTATAATTAAAATTCTTGTAAATTATAATGATTGTAAATACATTTTAATGTAAATAATTTTAAAGACTGCTTTCCATTTAAAAGTTCATAATAAAACGCATCACACCAAAGATATTTATTATTTTACACCTTATTGTTTTCCTATTGTACAACAACGTACTGTGAAGATCCACCTATGTGCTATCCCTGCTTGCCACGATGTGCTTCGCCGAAGGTTATGTTTTGAAGGGTACCTATGTGAAAAGAAGCCGCGAGTTTCAAGAGCTCTAACTTGCCAAGAAGAAGATTGCTGTGAGCCACCACCAAAATATATGAAGATGTACGCATTGTGTGTAAGCTGCATGTGTCTGCATTCAAGCGCAACGGGATGAAGGACCAAGAGCATTCGAAGACGCTCGGCACTGCGAATTTTCTATTTAGAAGCCTTCGTGACGTAGTTGTCGAATGTAAATTGTGCACGGACCTAGTAAAAGTCGGCGACCCGGCACTAGTGCCACCCTGCACACCCAAACCGACACTCAGATGTTGTTTACTCAAGAAGAAACCAATAAGTGTCGCTTGAGGATATATTAGATGATTGACAACGAAATTTCGTGTCATACTTTCAATGTGAAACGAGAAAAATAATTGAAGTAAAAAGCACGACAGATTTTTCTCCAAAAAGGAGGCAACATCAGGCAGGCGGCCGGTTGTGAAAACCAAGCCACAACTATTACAGCATGTAACATGTGCCGACCCCACATAATGTGGGACAAGGGCAGTAGGAGGATTATTTTCCTATTTGTTTAATTTTGACTGTGTGGTGCCTGAGACGTAAATACCTGGTTCCTGGAATTGTAGGTCTTGTATGGGGCTCCCGTGGGGACAGATATCTTGAAGCAACAGAACATCGCTGCGTTCAGGCGTCCTAGAGCCATGGCCGTCAGTGCTGTAAGAGGATACCGCACATCCTTCGAGGAGGTGTCACCATTCTTGCCTGCACTCTGCCTGCAGGCCCGCATACTCCTTGTATTGGTAGAAAGAGAAAAAGGCCAGCAGTGGCGGGAACGCCTGCACAACGCATACACGCTTGGCCTATTTTGCGTCTGCGTATTCTACCGTGTTTACAACGAGGAGTGTTCTGAGACTGTTAGGAATGGTGCCTTCGTCGTCTTCCTACCACCGCACTGCCCACCGTCAGCTGGGTGTTCATCCCCATTTCCTAGAGCTACTTCTTTCTGGTACCAAATAGTTATCAAGTACTGTTCATGTTGCGTACGCTCCGGATTTGGAATGAGCCTCAGGCTGAGGTTTTCCCCACGCAGTACTATATGAGATTTTTCATAAAAGACGGTTTAAAATTTCTTAAGAGGCCGGCAAAGCGTTAGTAATGCCTCTGGTGTGGCAGACGTCCATAGGCGGCGATGACCACGCTTTAGGGTGGGCCATTTGCCTGTCTGATTGACTCCAGCTGTAAAAAAAAGAACCGCTAGTGGAGCCGCGCCGAGACCGTGTTTATATTATGATAGGTTAATTGAAAAATAAAAACAGTCATTCAGGATTTATTTACAAATTCCATTTTTATATTATAATAGATATATTCGTTGCTATTTAAAATTCCATGGTATACACAACACGCCTTCAGTTAATACCGAGTAATAATGGGTTACGTTTAATATGTTACCACGAAGATTCTGCAAAGAAAACAGGTGATATTAGATCATTGACATGAACTCACCAAGGTTATATTGTACGTGGCTTAGCAAGATCCTAAACTCTTCTGTATTGCAAAGAACACTATTTACAATTACTACGTAGCTCTGAGTCTATGCCGGCGCGATTATGTAGGCTTTTACCGTCTTGCCTAATCTAGTCTACCTTTCCCTAATCTAGATCCACATTCAGCTGGTTAGCAACGCGTTGTCATTTACCGAAAAGAACTCCGGTCACTACCTTCAACCTTGTGGGATGTCATGGCTCTAGTTTTGGTCATTTTGCAACGAAGAACCTTGACCCAGGCAACTTATTGAGTACCTGATTATATTCTGATTCCTACATGACTGTTCGATCCTTGCATAAAGGGTAGATGAGATATCAGCTTCAAATTTTGATAAGTACCCTCACTCTCGCGTGAGGTGATGGCGAGAGACGAGCGGTAACATTGCATGTGATTTGCCACGTGGGAAGTGTCGACTTAGTGTCTATTAATTATTACGATTAGAATTGTGAATAGCTGGTGCCTCGCAGGGACCGAATCGGGAAGGGGTAGAATCAAGGTCTGTGCGAATTTCTGTGGCCGTTGCAAAATATCGCAACTATCACCAATCACTCCTGTCTCTCTCATCTCATCATACAGTCCACATTTTTCTCTTCCATCATCCTTTATATGGTGCATTAGGTCCTTGACAGGAACCGCACAACCTCTCTTTCCCTATTACATGTCATTCAATTACAGCAAAACAAAGATAATACCCTATATTAAACTTCCAGAAAGCAGTGTGTAAGAAGAATCTAAATTATAAGAGATATTTAGCTGTAAAAAGAGTTTCGTTGCCAAAATGTTTTACATAATCATATTTACTTACCACATTTAACTTATCACTCCTCGTCAGCAGCCTCTGGCAGCACGATATCATGAGAGCAGGGGTTATGCTGTCGTCTTTGTGGAGTTCCAATAACCCAAAACGGTCTTTGACCTCTTTGTGTAAAGCTTTTTCTACATGTTTATTACTGAAACAAGTTAAATATAATTCATTCATACATACAAGCACTTCAGGTTAATCAAGTCTTAAATGTGTGCAAGAACGAAAAATCTTGGTCAAATTGACATTATTTTAATGGAAAATCATGATTTTTTTTATTGCTGTAGGACAACAGACAGGCTGACTTAGAATGTAGCAGTTACCGATGCCTATGGGTGTTTGCAACGCCAATAGCATTGCGAACACGCTGCTGTCCCTTAAGGGTACAGGAACTTGGGTCACTAATGCCGGAACACAACAGAAAGTTATTATGGCGGCGTACTTAAGACCAAAGGTGGTCGACATCCAGACGGGGTTGAGGCCCTACCACGTAGCTAGGGTGGGTTGTTTTGTCGGCTTTTACGACAAGCCGACTCCAGCCGCAGAGGTTAGTATTCTTTCTCCGCCCCTGCACGGATGAAAACCATAAAATCATAAAACTTAAATCCCGACCAAAACTTCCGCTTTTCGACTTTTTCCTCTCTACTTCGCACGATCTTTGGCATTCTTAGTATCTACAAAGTCCATTGGCTCGCATATCACGCTCTACGAATTTACTAACTATTAAATGCAGTCCGGAAATGTCGAAAAAAGATGAGTATTAAATTCTGGAAAAGACAAGGTTAACAAATTACAAAAGATTTGTACAATTAATAATAATACCCTTACATGTTATATTCGGTTAAAAGCATGGTTGCTTCATCAAGATGTTCAGCAATAAAGGTTATCAGCTCGTCGGGAGGGCACGAAGATGGCGCGCAGAACTGGCCGGTTGGCGACAACATTAACGGACCGGCTTCGCTGCATAATCATTACAATTTACTTAAAAAAATAACAATAACTCAATTGCCATTTATTCGAATTACAATAAAGAGTTATTATCAATAATTTATTTTCATTCTATATTTTAAAAATACTAAAAACTGCAGCCACGATGAATGTATATAACATATTGCAATACGTTTTATAGGTTAAATATAGTATTTGCATGTATCATTCAAAAATTAAATTAAAGTCAATTATTTGAATATAAAGTCCGGACGCCAAGCAGGAAGAATTTCGTACGTTGACCTGTTATTATCTGTTTCTGTCACTCCCGCGTAAATATAATGAATCCTCGCTCGCACAGAGCAATGACCGCCGTCCTCCGGGATTGTAAACAATTGTAAAGCAATTTTGAACACCGCCACTTTAGAGTGGAATAAATGTTATAATAACTGGTTTGAGGGAATGGAAAAGTGTATTGAGTTACGTGGCGAATACTTTGAAAAACAATAAAAAGTACTTTATGGTTTTAGTTGTCTTTTTTTCTTCAAACGACAAAACTTAAAAGGCATGCCTCGTAGTAACTGTAACTCGGTTTTCATAACTGTTATAATATAAAATCTAAATAAATAATTTATTATAATAACAATAATTTACTTAATAATCTAATAAATTTTTTTCTCCTTCAAACATTTTATGTAAGCCGCACTTAATACAAAAATGTTTGTGACCACTGTCAGTAGGTAAAGAGGTTGTACGAAATTCTTCCTGCTCCGCGTCCGTAGTTTAGAATCATGAGATATTTAATCTCAAGAAGCTACCAGTTTCCAATACAAAACGCAAAACCTCCCCAGCGTTTTTTTAGTTTTATTTGATATTTAACTCCTTATTCAGTATAAACAAAAATAACGAGTTAATGCAATTATAATTATTCCCAGCCTGTGCGGTTAAGTTACTTTTGTGGAACAAAGTTGTTAAAGGGTTTCCGTTATATCCAAACCGCTCGTTCCAACCCTGAAACTTCTTTGTGCTATAATAATCAGCATAAGACAACGGGTTAGAATAAGGTTTGGCTTCATTTAGTTTTTACAGGAACGACTGACATCTGTCCTCATAATATCGAAAGGAAAAATTTGAATAAGAACGAATATCAGCTTGCCACCATGTCACCCTTAACCTTTTCAGGACCATAGGATATCCAAGACGAAGGACATTTTACAGTTCTTTTTTGAACGTTCAGGAACACATTAGTTGATTTGTACATACGTTCTATTTTGAAATCCATAAAAAGAATAATAATAAAGATTAGGTAATAATTGAATAATTAATTACAAATTTTAAGAAAGGGAAAAACATTCCCCTTGAATGCAAAAGGGTTAAAACCTTCTCTTTCTTCCCACTCTGTACAATATATAAGTAGCTAGTTACAAACAATTGGTCGCACCAAATAAGTAATGAAAAACTTACGGCTCCACGACAATTTCGTATTTGCTAAGTGAATCCGGCACACTCGACGCAAACTTATTCCCTCGTCCGTAAAAATCCCCAATTGAGGTTATGAGTTGCCTCAAATGATTGCAATACTGCATCGCTGATACTTTTGGCATAAATTTCCTGCGAGGAATTATTGGTGGAGTAAGTGATCCGGCTCGAAGGACCATATTCGTAATATAGATATTTTTATTTTTGATTAAGTTGCTACTAAAGTATGAATTGTTTGTGTTAATTTACGTACACGATAACCTAGATCGAGCTGCCTAGCTTCGAAATCCATTTATTTGGACACTCTTTTTCGTCATTTTTCTAGTCCTCTTTTAGAGGTGCAAGGGTTCCTGGTCTCCAATAGGATATTGTTGTTGGTTTGCAGACAGGCAGGTTGGTTTCCTCTGAGATTATCTTGTTAGGTCGGTTTGCAATGAAAAGCAGACCTAGATTTCGGTATTACATAATTTATTTGAATAAATAGGATATTTGTAAAATAGGTAAATAGAAAGATGCGATGTAAATACTATACATACGTTTATAAGTGTGAGCGACATAGAAGATGTGCTATTACGCAACTCGTGCTTTGTAAGAAAAGCGAAGTGCTGCTACACTTTGTATATTACATCTGAGAATATATTAATAATTTTTCAAGTGTACGATAACAAAATTTAGATAAAATACCCACAGGTCTCGAGAGCGAGACACGAATTGATCAAAATATTTTTTTTCTAAATTAAAAATTATAAAATAAGAACACTTTACCTCCTACATATATGTATATCCCGGAGAATACTCGACAACGCTTTTTCATAGTTCGGTATCATTACTAATGCGCTGTCCTCTTGACTCACTTTTTTTATCAACTAAAAACAAGAAAGCACGTATATAATTTCTATGCGTCAATTTATTTACGACTCTACTACGACCTTTAACTTGAAGAAACTTAAGGTTAAATTATGCCATAACAGCACAAATTCACACATTTTTTTACCCGGGGAAAACTGCACCTTAGTGCCGCGTCAAAACTACGGAGGGAAGCTGACGCGGGTATGTAGGGTTCTCCACCCTGCTAGCCAAGAACACTAAAAACCCCGGTCGTCACCTAGGTTGCTGCCTTTGTGGAGGGTCGGAGAAGATTTTTGGTCATAACTCTGCGAAGCCCCCGCCTCGTGCGTCTATGGGGATGTCCCGGGTGACACTTTCCCGACTGAGTGAGAAACACCTAGTAGCGGAAAGGACAGCCCCGCGCACCGCCGCCTTCACCGGGTAGCCCCCCCCCGGCCCTCCCAGTTAGTGACGTAACAGTCACCGGCAGTCTCTATCTCGCAAGGACCCCGCCTCCTAGCCGGCTTAATTAACACATAATTGCTTCATGATTATTGTATTCAGACATTTTTCGTATTGTGTTTTATTTAACACACCTCATTTCTCAGTTCATTTCATTCATTCAATAATAATGGTTTTAGCATATTTAAGTTGTTAAAACATTAAATGGCACGAGGGTCATCGGTGACCACGACTACAATTTCTTTATGGACCATCGCCGATTCTCAATATTGACGCATATTTTAGTTGTCTATGGGCGCGGAGCAAGCTAGATATAATTTTGTACTGGCAATATTATATCTTCAAGCTAGAAAGTATAACTCAAACTCCATCAAAGACTCTCGCGGTCACCGGTGAGACCCACGTCTCAAATGATACTATCAAATTTGAACTAACGGTAACACTAAGTTTACCGTGTTAAGCCGCAAAAGGTATCGGCTTTATTTTTGGCTGGGAATAGGAATGACCTTCCATCTCATGATTTCCCATTAAATTATATGATTTTAAAAAAATTGTAATATTCTTTGAGTGACCTCGTTGACAGTTATACTGTCAAGTATTGCAAACATCCATAGGCACTGGTAAGGTAACCTGCTGTACATTAAAAAAAAAACACATTTGCAATAGAAAAAATAAGAAAAGATTTAATTAATCTAAATTCTCACCGAAAGCCATTCATTTCTGACGTCTATTATATTAAGATAAACATCACCGTCTAAACTGACTCCAGTAAATTGTCCCAACGCTATTATCCTCCCTAAAATCATATAATATTAGATATAAGAAACATTATTTATGTATAAAATCATTGTTAAATGAATAAGATCCAGTATACTGAACACAAAGTTTTACCTTCCATATCCGGTCTCTAATTATGCCGCCATTGTTGTGAAGAAAGAAAGAAGATGTAGTGACAAAAATTGAGTAAGGTATGCTGAGATGGTTTAGCCATGTCGAGAGAATGAATGAAGAACGATTGACGAACAAAGTGTATA
Source organism: Malacosoma neustria (assembly GCA_963693495.1). Lineage (NCBI taxonomy): Eukaryota > Metazoa > Arthropoda > Insecta > Lepidoptera > Lasiocampidae > Malacosoma > Malacosoma neustria. Next base: position 3,133,584 of record OY856384.1, read on the forward strand.
AGGCGAGTGTGAATGGAAGTGTTGGAAGGGGTAGACCTAGGCGGACGTTTCGATACCAGATCAGGGACGTCTTGAAATAAGGCCAGGTCAAGAGTACCCTAAACCGAAGGGCATGTATGAAGGGAATAATGAAAGTGGACGAAGCGAAACAAGTATGTAAGGATCGTAGCAAGTAGAAAGAAGTGGTCTCTGCCTACCCCTACAGGAAAGAGGCGTGATTATATGTATGTATGTATTGTTGTGTTGTGCTCCGGAGTAAGTGACCCAGGTTCCAATACCACTATACGTACTGCAGCGTGTTAGCGGTGCCTTTGACCCCGCTATTCATAGGCGACGGTAAATGGTTAACTACGGTGTGGGTCAGCCTGTCTGCTGTCTCATAAAACACGTTAATATTAGTTACCTTCCAAATTAGACATGATTTTTGCATGTTGGGATGCCAGGGACACTAAGCTCTGAAGGGCTCCCCGTATGTGGCTTATATTCCAGCCGCCATCATATTTGACCTGTATGAGAAAAAAAAATTACAAGAAACAGGTACTTGCCACAGATCTTAATAAAACATTTTTTTATTACAAGTCCTTTAACTCCTTGCGAAATATGTTTTTACAGAATAGACTCTCCTCCCTCCATCTCTAAAGCGATGATGCGTCTCTTTTGTTTAGTTAATGTTTTTGTTAATAATCCATTATATAATGAAGAGAGGACAATTTAGAAGAGAGCTTTGACTCATTTAAGAGAAAAAAATCACTTAAAGCTACCACTATTATTTTATATGTGTAGGGGCGGAGAAAGAATACTGACCTTTGCGGCCGGGGTCGGCCTGTCGTAAAAGGCAATAAAACAACCCACCCTAGCTACGTGGTATGGCCCCAAGCCTGTCTGGATGGCGACCACCTTTGGTCTTATGTATGCCGCCACAATAACTTTGCGTTGTGTTCCTGCATTAGTGGCCCAAGTTCCTGTAGTACCTTTATGGGACAGCAGCGTGTTCACGATGCCACTGGCGTTGCAAACACCCATAAGCGACGGTATCTGCTAAATTCTAAGCTGGCCGTCAGCCTGTCTGCTGTCCTACAGCAATAAAAAAAAAATAACATGAAAGAATAAAATTAAATGCTCAGTGTAATGAAATCGCAAATCAAACACCGTGCAATACCAACTAGTGCAAACCCCAGAATCGACGGACTTCAGTGGCTTTAGTCACATTTAGCGAGCATAGCGAAGCGGACAAGTTAATATTTTAGCGACATTTGATTTAGTTTGGAGTGGTTCATAAATCGCATGCTCTGAACCAGCCAATACGATCCCGAGGTTTGGAAAATCCCGGTGTTTGCGCCTGAACTGAAATTGTAGGCAATGTGATAATCAATTGTACCACGCTAACATTTCCCAGTGATGTATGTAAGCCCCTATGGGAATTAAACGCAATGTGTCTTGCTCGTTTAGTAATGGGTTGTCAGAGGTCGTTGTTGTCGTTGTCAGGTGGTTGTTTTGGTAATATTCAGCCCTTCGTTGTACTTGTTATTGCATTCAAGTTAGTGAGACATGAGTTTGTTTGACAGTCCTTGGAATTTGTACAGACAGAAAATAAAGAAACTATTTTTCCAGTATTTGCTCTGGCTTAGGTTTTTTTGGAATTTGCCCCAGATATTTATATATTACCCGTAACACACGTATAACTAGCTTTGTTTGCAGTTTTACATTTCTCTGTGGCGGGGCGGTTTGTCGTAAAAGGCGACAAAACACCCTAGCTACGTGGTAGGGCTCCAAGCACGTCCGGATGGCGACGACCCCTGGTGTATAAGTATGCCGCCATAATAACCTTGTGTTGTGTTCCGGCATAAGTGCCCAGGTTGTTGTTTACCTACGCGGACGGCTGCGTGTTAGCGATGCCCCAAGAAGCAAACATACAACACAAGGTTATTATGGCGGCATACTTATACACAATGGGTTCTGGTTGTCAACCAGACGGGCTTGGAGCTGTACCACGTAGCTAGGGTGGGTTATTTTGTCGCCTTTTACGACACGGCCAACTCCGGCCGCAGGGGTTAGTATTCTTACTCCGCCCCTGAGTGGAGAAAAATGCCGAATATGAGTAAAGCTACAAATGTATCTATGATCGATTCAAGCTAATAACAAATATATCAGGGTTTTGTTTTTACCAACTTCTTTTATACCATAAGTTTTGCAAAGATGCTCAATCAAGCTCTTTACTTGTCCTCTAGTTGCACTAGTCGAATCGTACTTCTCTCTTGCTAATGCACTATTTTCGTAAATCCATTCTCTGAAAAGATAATCGAACAAATTAATGACCATTCTCTCTACTACACTCTAGATGTCTCAGATCAATTTTGTTTTTAAATATAAAAAAAAAATTATATAACGCCATTTAGTTACAAAGTGCGTTTGTGTTATGGATCCTAGATGACTGACATACTACTTACATAAATTTTTTGTAAATAAATATATATGATATACGGGGTGACTTTGAAAAACCCGTCCAAATTTTTTTACGCACTAAACATCATTTAAGAAACCCATTTTTGCAAAAAAAAAAATTGTATGTCAAATTTTCACCATAAAATATTTCACAAATGATCATTAATTCAATCGTACAGAAGTGCTATGGTGCAACCTTCGCACGTTAACCTGTTATTACCTGTCTCTGTCTCTCCCGCGTAAATGAGTAGTGCGTATTCGCTCGCCCGGTGCAATGCCGCCGTCCTCAGCCTTTTACTAGGTCAGATGGAGAGGTAATTGACACTCTAGCGCCGTATTATGTAAATTGCGAGTTCTTTGAATGACTTTGTGATGCTGATTACTCAACATTTTTGTACTATGTGATACAAAACTAAAATACATGTTTCTCATAACTTTGACTAAATATTCTTCTGTGTGAATTTGGACGGGTTTGTCAAAGTCACCCTGTATATTTGCAAGCGATATATATATCATTTCCATGGGAATATAACTTATTAACACAGTCGTACAAGGCACTGCAGCCAGATTGTGGGTAAAATGTACCCTCACTCTAGCACCGCATGTGCGTGCGCACTACGTAAGCACCCAACCGCGTGTGTAGAGAAGCGTAAGCGACCAACCATGTGACCACAATTCGACTTCCGACACACGGTTGGTTGCACGTTGCGTAAAACGCGAGTGTTTTGCTATTCGTTGGAGGTCATTTTATGGTTTGGCTGCATTTTTTTTATTGCTTTAGGATAGCAGACAAGCTGACGGCCCACTTATAATTTAGCAGTTACGTGGCTTGTGGGTGTTTGCAACGTCAGTGGCATAGCGAACACGCTGCTGTCCCATAAGGGTACAGGAACTTGGATAACTAATGCCGGAACACAATACAAACTTATTATTGCGGTATACTTAAGAACAAAGGTGGTCGCTATCCAGACGGGCTTGGGGCGCCCTACCATGTACCTAGAGTGGGTTGTTTTATTGCCTTTTACGGTCTGGCTGAACTTTCTTACATAACCACTATGCCAGTCGTGTTGTTACACATATAAGTATACATACATGATGACCAGTTTTAATACTGCATGTCAGGAAAAAGAGATAACTAGATAGTTACGCTTCAGTGTTGTCCCTGTCACACAAAGCACAAAAATTGTGAATCTGAATCTGCTTATTGTCACCGTATAAACTGAATATTAATTAGAACCAGTTAATAAACATTCCTTATAATAGAAATATAATTATAATATGTATATAATTACCTTCCAAACTATAGTAAATAAATAAATAACTTACACAATATCTAATACAGCTTTCTTTTCTTCGACTTTTCTTTTCATATGTGATGCTTTTTCAAATTCATCTGTGTATTCCTGATACGTTTTCGCAAAATTTTCTTTACTGAAAATATATAATATAATTAAAAGAATAATTATACCATTTCATTATTCTAACAATAATTATCAAATACAAAAATAGTGGAGACTGTCTATGTAGACTCAGAGAAAACTATAAATAAATAAATACTGGGACAGTTCATACAGCGCCATCTAGTCCCAAAGTAAGTAGTATAGCACTTGTGTTATGGGTACTACAGCGGTGTAGCGTGGGTGACGGCCGCCCGGGGCGGAAGACAATTTTGCCGCCCTTTTATTGAGGTATTTCAATTTAATGCGTACTATATCTATACTAACATAATAACGAGGTAAAGTTTGTGTGTTTGTAACGTTGTAGGGGGTAACACTTCAAGCACAAAATAAACTATGGGGAATCCCCGAAAGTCAGAATAGACGGCGTTGCCAGCAGTCGCTACAAAATATCATTAAAAGAAAGGGGATTCCCCGAATTCGTCACAGAATAAGTAATGAAAAATTCCGTGCTCTTTTCAATCGGTCTGAATTTATAGTTGCGATAAAAATATGAAATGGTTTAAACATTTATATTATTTATTGTGAAATTTTGCCACTCCCTAAAAAATGCCACCCGGGGCGGGCCGCCACGCCGCGCCCACTACGCTACGCCACTGGGGTACTAGATAACTAATATACTACATATAATACGCGAAACTGGAAACGAACCTGTGACCTCCGCAAGTGTACCGAAATTCGTTAGCCCTTACGCCTCTGTGGTTGTCTATGGTTCTCTTGTTGGCCAGATTATTTGTAATTTACCCATAACTGATCGATATTATCTATAGATAAAACAAAATATATTTACAATAATTTACCTAAAATCTGTTTTATGCTGTGTATTTGGTATCTTGTCAATATAATTTGTAGACATATCACATGCATTCAAAACTTTGACCACAGTTTCCCTCACATCAGTTCCGTTAAGCTGTATTTTGACTAATTTAAAATCACCTGGAATCATAAATGTGTACATGGATTAGATAATTATAAGGATACACCCATGCTTGGCTACTCTATTAAAGTCATTTGTAGTGTGTTGTAAAATAACATTTGTCAGCGCCCAAACAGAGAGCTGGAAGGCTTTCTGTTCGACACATGAGAGGGAATAAAGTATTGACTCGCTTTACTAACATCAGGCAGCAAAGGTACATTCAACAAGTTGAACACCATGACGGATACCATGTGTCCGACAGCATACTTTCCCCAGGGCTACACCAATATATCAAGTCATCAAAAAATTGTTGGGTTGTTTTTTAGTAAATATTTTAGGGAAGTAACTCTAAAATAATGGGTGACTTACAGAAAGAGCAATGTAAACATTATTTTTATGTAGCAGATAATTTTGAAAACAACTTGTTAAAAGGCCATAAATTATAAAGTTTTTCAAATTTTTTTGCACCATGTGGCCAGGCTATACTGTGGGGACATGCAGGTCCTTTGCTTTATTAAACGGTGTCCGTCGTCCACCTAGAAGCGCTTCGGTAGTAATCAAGGGCATGAGGACACACAGTGTCTGTCGTAGCCCCTGGACCTAATTGAATATCACAAGGTGTCCACCGAGACCTGCTGCGGTAAACATTGTCTATTTTATTATTATAGTGTATTATTGAGGTTAAATCTCTGAAGTGTCAAGCACTACCACTGTTTTCTGTATTTAAAGTGTATTGTAACTTTGATTGCCATATTGCAATTTTTATCCATGCAGGGGCGGAGAAAGAATACTGACCCACCTTAGCTACTTGGTAGAGCCCTAAGCCCGTCTGGTTGGCGACCACCTTTGGTGTTAAGTATGCCGCTATAATAACTTTGTGTTGTGTTCCGGCATTAGTGACCCAAGTTCCTGTACCCTTATGGGACAGCAACGTGTTTGCGATGCCACTGGCGTTGCAAACACCCATAGGCGACGATAACTGCTAAATTCTAAGTGGGCCGTCAGCCTGTCTGATGTCCTATAGCAATGAAAAAAAATTGCAATGGAAGAAAAACATTCAAACAAAAACTGCAAATAAAGGTTACCTTCAGGTTTGTCTTTTTGTCTAAGATAGAACTGGAGTGGAGGAAGATTCAATCTACGACTTGATTGCTGCGCCTCAATCAGAGCACTTAATTGTTGTAATGAATATTCATTTATACTCTGCAAGAAAAATATATAACATAATACATGGAAAACTTAATTACCATAGATGTTCGTGCCGTTATTGCGTTTGGCAAGGTGAAGAGCTAGCAAGAGAATGACTGTACTTGTGGTGTGGGCTGGGGGGTGTCTTGTAAAACGTTACGATGCGTTACAGGGGCGGGAGGGGTTGAACTACGCGTTATGTAATATTGTTTTATTTAACCCTTTTTTTAACATGACTGTATGCGTAGAGAGAAGAAAAACAAGACATTTCAAATATTAATAAATAATATTAACGCGATTAAAATAATAACAAAGGTATTTTAGCGACTTTCCAGTACTTTACGCCACATAATTGTGACTTTTAGGTAAAATGGTCACTTGGCTACGTAACGTTTAACTAGGGGGAAGGGAGGAGGGGACATAAAAACGTTACGGCGCGTTACATGGGGGAGGGGGGTTCAACAATCTCCAAAAATTGCGTTACGTAATACTTGAATGCTCCCATAGGCCATGAGACATTATAAAAAATTTTGTTGGTCAGACTTGATTTGATAACGACGGAGAGGGACATCAGATCAGGTAAGAGGAAACGCTATCCAGTCCCTACTGGATATAACACCGTCACCTAGACCCATTGTAGACAAACAGCGTTAACAATCCTTTTGCTTATATTCATGTAAATTCTTTACAACTGAATTCTAAACAGATCGCAATCTCTGGTCCCATAAGCTACCTTTAAATAAGGCTCATACCACTTACAAATACATGTATGTTATATAAGCTAATTATCCGTGCAGGGGTGGAGAAAGAATACTAACCCCTGCGGCCGGGGTCGGCCTGTCGTAAAAGGCGACAAAACAACTCACCCTAGCTATGTGGTAGGGCCTTAAGCCTGTCTGGATGGCGACCACTTTTGGTTTTAAGTATGACCCCATAATAACTTTGTTGTGTTCCAGCATTAGTGACTCAAGTTCCTGTACAGCAGCGTGTTCGCGATGCCACTGGCATTGCAAACACCCATAGGCGACAGTAACTGCGGGCCATCAGCCTGTCTGTTGCCCTACAGCAATAAAAAAATTACTTGGCAGGGTGTGGTTGAAAGCAGAATAAACCACCTATCGTGCTTGATTACAGGGAACTGGTGTGTTACTAGGCCTAATTAGTCTTCTAAAGGGTCACAGCAATATCTAATAACTCTATATTGCTGTGACAATATATATACTTTTTCTCTGTGCAGAGAGACTATGAATACTAACTCCTGCGGCTGACATCAGCCTGTTGTAACAGGTGACAAAACAACCCTAGGGTTGTAGCTAACTGGTAGGGCCTCAATTATGTCTGGATGGCAACCACCCTTGATCTACAAGTATCCCGCCATAATAACCTTGACTCAGGTTCCCGTGCCACTATGCGGATAGCGGCATGTACACAGAGTCCCTAACATCGCAAAAAAACTATAGGCAACAGGAACTGCTCACTGTTAAGCGGATCATCACCCTGTCTGCTGTTCCTCAGCAATAACAAAAACTGAAGTATTTTCTAAAGGGCTTCGACTAGCTGTAACCTTAACTAAAAATTAAAGGCATGATTGACTTATCAAAAAAACACTTCAAAAATTTTGAACTATATGAACATTTTGTGAACAAATATTTCTAATTAGAAAGTAGTATTTAGATTTACCCTTTGCTCTGGATATTTTCCAAATAGGTCAGGATGGACACTAAAGTAGAATGGTCTTAATGCTGTTGAGATTTCTGCTGAACTCAAATATCTGCATAGAACATTTGTGCGGCCACATCTGAAATATTTACAATGTAATTTTTTATTATCTTGAGATCAGTCTGACTATGAGCAGATGATTTGTGTGCTGATAGGCAGAGCAAGGTCTCCAATAAGTCTATGTCCAGTATCTGTCGTCGCTTCAGTCTGTTGGTTGATAAAAAATAAGTTATTGAAATATTGGGTGAGATGAGGATATAGTTTATGAAAATAATTATTTGTAAATAGAATATCATCCTTGCTTTAGAAGTGAATAATAATGATAACCATACATGGCATAATAGTTAACACACTTCAGTAGCCTTAGGGAGGTTGCAGATTTAATGCCTACCTTGACTGAGTGGGTGTCTGTGACTGGTTATTTACAAAAATGAAGTATATTGGTTATAATAGTACCCATAAGTGTTATGGTACTTAGTAAAGTAAGTCCTAAAGGACTAGATAGTGCTCTGTGAAAAAAATATATAAGTCTCAGAGCTTTGAATCATTAGATTGCAGACAGAAATGTTCAAGAGTATCTCCATCTCATTCTTTGACCCAGAAACAAAAAGTTTAAAGGAGATTCTACACATTCTTACAAGTTTCTTTATAGTTTAAATTCCAAATTTTTAAGCCTAAGGCACACTGTTGAAATTTGTCACAATATAACTTTTCTGTCCTGAGACATTGAATACAAGAAACTGCTTCTAAGAAGCTTGAGTCAGAATATTGTAATACAGGGTCTGGTGCTGGTGCCAAAGCAGCAAGACCTGTATTTCAATATTCCTAAAAAAATGGTAAATATTATGGGTACAATTTGTGAATAATTACTAGGTTCTCTCTTTTAGACTTGCATAAAAAATTCATAAATAAAAATTCACTTAGACATGATAGTAAATTTAAATTAGCAATTACTTCTTTGTTCATGGAATATATATGCTTGCAGATGTAGGAAATGTTTCTTTGTCCCTTCACTTTTAGTTCAATGAAATACGGATAATAAAAAAATATTTCTAGTGGATATTCTTTTCAAACTACTAATTATATCTAATAACGTAAAGATTTTACACTGATTTAATTATCAATGTACTCCTGTTTTTACATTGTTATCACTTTATCAACGTTTAATTTGGTACGTTTTTAGAATTAAAAACTACTCACGGTATTTTGATTCTTGAATACATATTGCGATTTTCTAATTGTAATTATTCACAGCTTATCAGTATCCTTAATTTTGAAAATTACGCACTATTAATTACTATTCGAGAGCATACTTATTTTCTATAGATTTTACATTTTCCTAACCTTGAGCTATAGCAAAATTGGCAAACAAATTGTTTGTAATACATATGTCACATTTTCGACTGTCAAATATGCACTTTTAATTGTCAAATGACTTTTTAAAATTTTTTAAAATGAGCTCATGTGAGGATAGCTTAGCCCAAAATATTTATTTGGTTTCATGAATTATACTAAAATATTATGTGCTAAGTTATACTCTTGTTCTAAAATGTAGTTTCTTTAATTTGATATGTTTAAAATATATAATTTTGTATTTAAACAAAAGTGAGTATTATAAAACTAGCACTGGCATGTAACTTCTTTCCACAGATATCCATATGTGAACTGGTAGACTGCACGCATTCGGATGTTAAACCTCAGCAATCAAGCTTAGATTGATGTTTAGAAGGTGAAAGATTACATACATTAAATGTTTAGTACGAAATACGTCGACTAAGCTGGCGATTAACAACAGTAAAGGGCAAGTTATTAAACAAACGACTCCGCTGTCAAGCGCAAACCAACACAGCCATTTATTTAAAAATAATATTATTTAAAAATAATAGTATGTAATGAATGAATAAATGCTATAAAAAAAAAAGGCGGGAAGGCAAAGTGTAAAGGCGCGCTTTAGAAATATTTTTATTTAATATATAATATATAATAATTTAATTTAATACAATCGTTGCAATTTTTATTAATTTTAAAGTTAGGGCATCATGCCCAAAAAGAAAAAACGTCCCTTAACTGGGACCTCTGGTGATTGGGCGGATGAAGCGTCCGATGGCAGCAGCGATTCTAACGAGACAGAAATTTCAGAAAAAGATAAGTTTAAGCCATATTATGTTAGTGATTACACGAGACGGTATCCCGAGGATTCACCTCTAGTTGACTTTGTGGTGTTCCTGGAGTCTGCGGACGAGGGAAAACCCATAGGTTCTAAGGATATTATTTCCTTAGCTAGCCACCTAAAACGATATGTTAAAGGAATTAAATACCTCCAATCAATGAATAAGTACAAGATAGGAGTACACTTTGATAAGTCTCATTTGGCAAATGCTTTCTTGAGCAATAAGACTTTTCTTCAGGATTATAAGTTCCGGGCGAGCATCCCAGCCTTTAGCACAGAAATATCAGGAGTAATTAGAAACGTTCCCCTAAATTTATCTAACTTTAAAATTTTTACTTTATTGTCAAGTCAGAGGAAGATAATTTGCGTACGTCGCATTATGAGAAGGATTAATACAAATTCAGGATTCGTTTTGGAGCCTACAGGCACTATAGTCATTACCTTTGCATCGTCTATATTACCAGAATTTGTAGATATTCATGGATGGCGATTTCCTTTACTAACGTACATACCTCCAGTGAAACAATGTTTTAAATGCCTCCGATACGGTCATATGGCTAAATTCTGTAAAAATTCTATCAGATGCTCAATATGTTCTGGGCCTCATACTTACAAAGAGTGCACCCTTTCAACTGATAAAGCAGTATGTGTACATTGTAAAGGTCCACATGTTAGTGTTTCGGGGAGCTGCCCAATTAAAAAAAAAAATGATTGCAGAAAGTAAAGATTTGGCAGAAAAAAGAAAATTTAGTGACCTTTTTAACGAGAAATCTTTTCCTTCATTACCATCTAAATCTAAGCCAGAACAGTTCCTTTCATTAATTAATTCTGTTGATATAATGGATCTTATTACAAAGTCAATTGTTAAAATAATAACAGAAAATAAAACTAATAATAAATCAATTTCATCTCAGTTTATTAAAGATGTTCTCATGGATATTTTCAAAAATACTAAATAATTATCTAAATGGATTGTTTAAGAATCACACAATGGAATGCTCAGAGTTTGATAAGTAATCGTTATTTATTTACACAGTTTTTATATGAGAATGAAATACATGTTGCTCTTGTTTGTGAGACTTGGTTACAAGCACATCATAACTTTTCTATTAATGGATACAATATAGCTCGTTTGGATTCTGGTAATAGTCATAATGGTGTTGCTATTTTCATTCACAATACATTAAGTTATCGCATGCTTGATACATTTTATGATGACTCTTTACAAAATATTGCCATACAGTTAAATTTTGCTAATATAAAAATTACATTAGTATCATTTTACAGCCCCAAGCAATGTTCTCCACCTTTTAGTAAAGTTAAACTAGATAATTTATTCAATAGCCTTTCGGAACCAATGATTATTGCAGGAGATTTCAATGCTTTAAATACAGTGTGGGGTTGCGACTCTACAGATGCAAGAGGAAATGATGTACTACAATGTGTAGATGATTTGGGTCTTGTCATTCTAAATAATGGTGACAAGACAACAGTAGGGTCTCATACATGGCGTCAAAATGCTCTTGATTTAACAATAGTTTCCCCATCTTTATCCCTTTCTTCAGAGTGGTATGTTGGTGATGATTCTTTAGGCAGTTATCATTTCCCTGTAATATCAAAATACTATTTTAAAAATTCAAATTTTAATATCTCAAATAATAATAAAAAAATTTCCTCTAATAATCGTCTACTAAACTGGACTAATTATACCAAACATATTCATGATTTATTGCATAGCTGTCAGTTTGATTATAGTGATCCCCTGAAAGGTTATAGTCATCTTATACTTTTATTTAAAAATGCTATCACACAGTGTCATCCCTTTCAACAACATTCTTGTAATTTTACTGCTTCTTCGAGAAAGCAAAGAAAATTAGCTCTGCCATGGTGGAGTGAAAAGTGTAATGATGCAGTTGCTAGTTCCAAGGCAGCTTACATTAAATTCAAAAATGATCCAACTGAGTCAAATTATATAAACTTTAAGAGAATGCAGGCAAATAAAAAGTTAGTTTTAAAAACAGAAAGAAATTTAAGCTGGATTAAATTTTGTGAATCAATAAATAGAAATACGCCATTGACTTTGATTTGGAACAAAATTAGAAAATTCAATAAAACCTACATTCCTCCTGTGAATACCAAACATACTGATCTTAAGTGGGCTTATGAAATCCTAAACAAATTTACACCAGATACAGTCGAACTTCCTGTAAAAACCTCTTCAGTCTATGTTGCAGACATAGACTTTCTCACTAAGCCCTTTACAATTAATGAATTTAATGCTGCATGTGACTCGAGGAAAGATACTACCAGTGGTTTAGATGGCCTTTCTTACAAAGTATTGAAAAAATTGAAAACGTGTTGCAGGAATGTTGTTTTAAATATTTTTAATTTATTATGGGATAAGTCTCTTATACCAGATGATTGGAAAATTGATATTATTGTTCCTGTTTTGAAACCAGAAAAAGACCCTCAACTTTCAGACTCTTATAGACCTATCACACTAACATCATGTATGGGTAAGATCTTTGAACAAATGTTGAAGTCACGTCTTGAATTTTACATTGAAAGTAATCATTTATTACCTTCAAACCAGTTAGGTTTTAGAAGAGGTAAATCAGCTAGGGAAAGTATTACACATCTTCATCTAGATATTTATAATTCCATTAAAAATAAAGAAGTCTTGATAGGTATCTTCTTTGATATTGTGGGCGCTTTCAATAATGTTAATCATCACATTCTTGCATCTGAGTTGGGGTCTATTGGTATACCTGGGAAATTAATTAACTGGATTTTTAATTTCTTACATCATAGAGAAGTCTTTGTTAAAATAAATTCATGTGGTGACTTGATCGGATCAAGATATTCTCACAAGGGCGTCTGTCAAGGTGGTATCCTTAGCCCTTTGATTTTTATTTTGTATATTTATAAGCTTAATTCAATTCTAGGTCCATCTATCTCCAATTTACAATATGCTGATGATTTAGTTATTTATATATCAGGAACAAATGTAAAATTGCTTGTAGAGACTCTTAATAACTGTTTGAAAAACCTTAATTCATACTTTTCTTATCTAAACCTTGACATAAGCACAGACAAGAGTAAGGTTGTATTATTTAATAAATTTAGACCCTTTAATGTAAAATTGTATTATAACAAGATTCTCTTACCTATAGCTAATAATGTTAAATTTCTTGGTGTTACTTTTTCTAAAAATCTTTCATGGACAAGCTATGTGGATTCCATTGTTTGTAAGGCATCCAAAGCTTTCAATATTTTAAAAGCTATAGCTAGGACATACTGGGGTGCAGATCCTAAAATATTACTAATGTTATATAAATCTCTTGTTCGTAGCCATTTCGAATATGCATTTATGTGTTTTGGGTCAAGCAAAAGGCACTGTCAAAAACTTGAAGTGTTACAGAATAATAACTTAAGACTTATTACTGGAGCCATGAGGACATCTCCAATTATTTCTCTTCAATCGGAATGTAATATACTTCCTTTATCTCTAAGATTTAAATATCTTAAGAATCGCTTTCTAATTAAATTATATTCAATGTTGGATCATCCGTTATTCAAAAAAATCCTTCATTATTATAATTGCTTTCATCCTATAAATGATTCAGCTCCTTATATTTTTAAAGATTTCTCAGAAATAATACAATTAGGTCAGGATTATAATATATATCGAGCAAATGCTAACTGGCCCTGCTATAGAGGTTCATATAAAAGTAAATTTGCAGAAATTAATGTTATCATACAGAATAAAATGAAATGTAAAGAAGAAGTGTATGAGCAGATTAATAGATATCCTAATCATATTGCCATATTCACTGATGGGTCCAAAAGATATAACAATGTATCTTGTGCATTTTACATACCTCACATGAAAATTGGACATGGAATAAAGTTACCAGCGTATGTTAGTATTTATACAGCTGAATGTCTGGCAGTACTGTTTGCCCTTCAGTATGTACAGCAAAAGCACCATAAAGGAACCTCTGATTGGTTGATTATATCAGATTCTATGAGTGTATTAACGGCGATCAATAATTGTAAGCTGAGCACTAGTGTTAATTATATAATTTATGAAATTAAAAGACTGTGGACGATTCTTACAGAAGATAACATTAATATTGTATTTTTGTGGACTCCTTCTCATATTGGAGTAATTGGAAACGAGCACGCGGATTACTTAGCCAGGGCTATCACAGATAACGAGACGAGTGACATTATCGCCTATCCTGGTATTGCCATCCCTTACACCGACTCTTATATCATTTTGAAGCAAAAAATTAAAGAAGACTGGGCCAATTATAAAAACGAAATAATCAATACTGGAAAAGGGCAATGGTACTTTTCTATTGTTAATTCTACCAATCCTGTTACACCTTGGTTTGTGAAACCCGATATTTACATGGGACGAAAATTTTACTCAACTATTTGCAGATTAAGGCTTGGTCATTGTAAAGTTAATGCTGTATTGGCTAGAATGAAAATTGTTTCGTCATCTATTTGCAATTATTGTAATTCTGAAAATCAAACTCTGGATCATATATTCTTCAAATGTACTTATTTTGCGGTGGCTAGATTAATACTGGTAGATTCCCTCCTCCATATTTATAAAAACCCTGGAGAAATCCCGCGCTCCATCCAGGATCTACTTAAAAACTCGGATACCTATTCTATTCTTTACAAATTTGTGACAACGTCTGGAATTGAACTTTGAAGGATTATGACATGAAGATGTAACTATAAGGATATGAAATGGATTGGGAAAGTTCTTAGACAAGTGACATGGCTTAGGCCTATTTGATTACACGATTACTGGGTTTGAAATACATTTGACATGGCTTCGGCCTTTAATATAAATTAAAAAGCTGCAACTTTGAACTTTGAATACTTATGACATGGCATATGCCAACAAATTTCTGGAAATGATTACAATTGACAAGGCTGTATGGACCAAGTCCTTTGCCTGCCAGATTGGCAAATTAAAACAACAACAACAACATGAATAAATGCTATTGTTTTTTTTATGTAGGTAGCCAAGTGGTATCCACCTACAATTTGCAGATTATGCGTTTCATTCTCAATAAAGCATGTAACGTTTAGATAGTTTTTTTCTTCATAATATGCATGTGCCATAATTGCCGCGTATAAGGAGGGTTATGGAAAAAAGTGAGGAAACCTGCATACCGAGGTCGGCAGTATTTGTTACTAAAATCTATCTTAGACAGTTCGTGTTGTCGGCGATCCCACAGACGTTTTAGACACGTTTGGACTTCGGAGAGACTGCGTATTCTACCGTCTGTACAAAGGAGAGTGTTCTGAAGAACTATTCAAAATGGTGCCCTTTTCGTCTTTCTACCACTGCACTGCCCGCCATCGGCTGGGTGTTCATCCCCACTTCTTGGAGCCTCTTCTTTCTTGTACGAAACGGTTCTGTACGATATGGGGTTGTTCAAAAAAGGCGTTGCAAAATTTCTTCGAGGCCGGCAGCGTTGGTAATGCTTCTAGTGCTGCAAACGTCCATAGGCGACGGTGACCACCTGCCAGGGTGGGCCGTCTGTCTGTCTGCTGAACTCTAGCTATAAAAATGGCAATGGTGGCGGGTATACCATCCTTTCACTTTATGAGGAGATCCGAGCCCTACTGTGGGACCTTATGGGCTGTTATTTGTTTACTTTCAATTTGTTGGAATAATGGATTATAATTATATAATATTTTATAAATTCTCCATTTGGATAAAGGATGTGTCACAACAGGGCACTAATTCAAAAAAACTGAGCAGAAGTTTAATCCTATCACGTCAGCCTCTTAGCTCCGAAAGTAAGTTTGGATGTTATCGGGACAAAATCTTTGGAAAGAAGAAATTATGAATGTTCTATTTACACTCGTTTCGTCGTTACGAAGGATTTATGTTTCGTTTTAATTATAAAAATTAAATCCACCGAAAGACGTAAAACATAACTTGGATTATTTACGCTATAACTATTACTTAGGTTTATTAGTACTTAGCTTTGAGATTTAAAACAAAGGTAGCTACGTGGGATAATGGGATACGACATAATAATAGTTCATTATCACATAAGAGTGAAGTAATGCTTTGTGCTTACAAAAGAAAAAGTTCCATAACCCTTTGATCTAGTAATCGAAACAAGTTAACAGTAAATTGGCAGCTGAGAGTAAGAGATTACTCGTACATCCTTTATCTGAAGTGTAACTGGCGCATATATGTCGGCGCGTGGTGCGCTGCGTGGACGTGGTGGCGTGACGCAAGCGCAGCGGTGCGCTGGTGGCACGGCAGACGCAGCTGCGCCGTCGTACGCCTTCAGCCAGTGCAGCGCCTGGGACTCGCTCAACTGCTTCATAATTGTTACATAGACGAGTTCAACAATTAAGCGATAAGCGTACCAGCACCGCGGCGGTGAGAGGAGCGCGACAGTCGAGCGACGGCCGCGTCGCGTATCACACACTCGTGGAGAGTGATGAACCCGAACTCCAGTCGACATTTTTCTATCGGACGCCGTAGGAATCTCACCGGACTGGTTCCCGCGCAACGCTGCGTCAGTGCGCCGCTCTGGTGAACCCTTTCGCTTGTAAATGTGCCGATATTTACATATGCGCGCTCGATCTCGCGTCGAACTTTCGATCAGCGCCCGCGGCTGCGCCCTAGTGGTGTGCGCCGCGAGCTGGCCGTCGGCGACGGCTGCTGCGCGCTGAGCCCCCGCCCCAGCGCACCCACCTGCTGCACACCGTGAGATGACCAGCGTATGTGCACATTATACCTACCCACCATATGCCTTGGACTCCGCTATCCACGTGCTTTGTACAACCCATTCTAAAAATCATTTTTATTTTTAATTTCTTAAATGTAGATTTATACTCTGACTGCATTTTTTGCAATATCGATCCGATATTTGTCACAAATGTTGGCGGAGTGTAAGGCAAAATCTCACATTCCATCTAGCATTTTAGGATTTACCTAAATATGTGATATTCATTGGATAGATGCAATATACAAATATTCGTACATACTTGTTGATATTATACTTCCATCTCATAAATACTTATGGATAACTTTCTCTAAACTTGTATTTTGTTAATTTTCCGTTTGGTTGTGAGGACAGGTTGACAGATAACGTAACGTTAGAAATATGACGAAAAATCATAATTAAGCGACGGTACGGCTGGTCATTTGTCCATCTTCACTAAACCCCCTTGTTTCTTGTTCATTCATATTATGTTTGTAAGAGTACTATATCGCAATAAATTTTCTATCTATAATAATATGTAGATTTGTCCATAAACATTAAATTATTAATATTAACATTTAATAAATAGGGCCGTATTATATACATGGCCTCAAGCAGAGCTAAAAAGCATCCGTCAAAGTTGAACATAATTTATTTATCAGCTGCATAATTTATGGTATAAATAGGCATAATAAGACAATTTCCGAGAAGACGGAGC
This sequence comes from Malacosoma neustria, assembly GCA_963693495.1. Lineage (NCBI taxonomy): Eukaryota > Metazoa > Arthropoda > Insecta > Lepidoptera > Lasiocampidae > Malacosoma > Malacosoma neustria. The sequence goes on from OY856384.1 coordinate 3,150,952, forward strand.
ATTTCATTTGACATGATAATACCCGAGCAGATACGAGAATGTAAATTATTACCTTGTTCCATTTAAAATACCAGCGATTGATTGTAACTAGTGACGATTTTTGGTCGTTGCATAACAACAGTGACGTGATATAATGCATTATTTGCGTAAACAGATTGTACTTATGCGTACTTATTATTAACTGCGTAAACATTTGTGTGCAACTAATAAACACAACTAAACAGGAAAACGAGATACTTAGACACATGCTCTCCTTGCTGTTTGTAACGCTTTTGTAATGGTCCAACAATTTAATATATTTGTCTCCATGAACACGGACGAGTCGCGTGCTTTGGAGCGACCTGTCCAAAATCTACATATTCAAAACTTATTAGTGATCATTCTAGTTTTCGTTAATAACATATTACAATCATGGATTTTTTATTTGAGTCTTATATTTAAATAAGCAATAGATATGGTTATATGAGGTTGGATTCCTTATGCCTCATTTGACTTATTACTAAATAAAATTATTAAGTTAAATTCATCTGATGAACATAAACTACTTCAGTATTAATGTATTTATTAACTAAGAATATTTGTAAACCGCTTAGCAGTTATACCTGTTTTCTTTTCTTAAATGTATAATTATTGAAATTAATTGATGTAAGGAAGTCGCCTACGTAGGCATTATCTGAATCTCATTGTCTATGGATCTATTTTTTAAGGCAAGCGTGCTTATGATGAATTTATCGCAATAGGCAATCTATTGAGCTCAGTGGCTTATGGCTTAAAATAAATAGTCATATGACTGATCTAGTTTACTACACAATAGCATTTTCACAGCATCATATCATGTGGTATCTCTTGTGGGGTAGCTTTTTTTATTGACGAGGAATAGCAAACAGGCTGACAACCCACATAATAGGAAGCAGGTACCGTTGCGTATAGACGCTACAGACACCGCGAACACGCTGCTGTCCGCATAGGAGTACTAGAACCTGAGTCACTAATGCCGGAAAACAACACATTTATTATGATGGTATACTTATAGGAACCCCCGAGGGATGTTTTGTAGCCTTTACGACAGGCCGACTCCGGTCGCAAAGGTAGTATTCTTACTTCGCCCCTGCACGCACAGCATATTTATTTCATCTTTGTTTTGCAGAAACTGGCTATTCGTGCAATCTATATAACCTTGGACCGCGGGTTTCTTTAAGAGAAATATATAAAGAAATGAATATTTTGACTGTTCTTCTCGATTCATTTTGGAAAATATTGGAAGCTTGTTAAGAAAATGTTAAAAAAAATAACATCAATTTTATCCAAATTCAGTGACGTCCATAGCATAGACACAAGGAAAAAAGAGAAATTAATTACACCTTCTTGTAGAATTTGTAAATAATACACTAGTTTTATTGGACAAAGTATACTTTTTTACAATAGCATCCCAGATAGAATTCAAGAACTTATAAGGAATAAATTTAAAAAAGCTATTAAGCTACGTCTGTTTCAGAAAGAATATTGTATCATTACTCCAATTTAATTTAAATTTAATTGAAATTTTGCAATCAAAATTTTACAGAGTAACAAGAAAAATATAAAATAAGATTGAAAATATATTCGCTGGGAAGTTTGTTTCGCCGTTTTTTCTCTAGCCATGGTTTTGTATTGGAAACGGTAGTAGCTTCTTGGCATTCAATGTCCAATACCTTATATTGAAATAAATTATTTTGATTTGTACAAATTGTAAATTTTCATAGTCGCATAGCCGGTAATGGACATTATTATATACGAATATGACCGTTTTACTTACAATTAGTGTCCCTATTATATAAAATGGGCATGTTCGTTTTTAACTAACAGGCTCTGCAGGAACGGCCATTTGGATTTCCTTTCGATAACTGGATGCGGCAGCTCTCGCCTCTGCCTCAAATTGCCATATTTAATTCATCTATTATCTTTTACTTCTTTGCACATGGAACTGTCTCGGAAACGCTTCAACAGCTTCAACAAGGAATGCAACAGGGATGAAACGCTTCTGTGCAGATTTTGCGTGATTAGCGAAACTTATCTAAACCTCATGGTATAGAGGAAAGTGGGGTAAATACGAACACATGCGAAAAAACTTTGTGTGTACGAGTAGAATTTTCTTTTATTATTCGGGTTTGCCCGACATCATCATCGGGCATCAATCGGGTAAATCCGAACAGTAAGTGGGGTGATTCCGAATTCGCCTTAATTACAACGAAGGTCACATTTATATCTTTCGATGCTGACTGTCCATCTGTTCATTACTCATGAGGCCAATTTTCAGAAACTAAGCACGTAATCCAGTCTTCGTCAGGGGGATTTATACGAATACATCTATCCAAACAAAAAAAAAACAATAATAGTCAATAGCTTTGTCTTCTCTTTCTTACTACTTTTGTCTGAATCATTACGTCAGGAGGCGTAACGGCGTAACGTACCTCTTGGCGTAACGGCTAACGCACGACGGTACGCTTGCGAAGGTCACGGGTTCCAATCCCGTCCAGCGTCTGCGTGTTTATGTATAATATTTATTTATTTACAAAAGTATATAATTATGTAGTATATCAGTTGTCTCGTACCCATATCACAAGTGCTATGCAACTTAGTTTGGGACTAGATGGCGTTGTGTGAAATGTCTCAATATATTTATTTATATGGTGCGATGTCTCTTCATAAAATTGTAAAACCAATATCTTTCAGCTAACTGTTTCACTCTGTCAAATTATTAGGAAGGAAGCATATTATTCGGCATTAAAATTATTAATATATTAGTATTGAACTATATGAAAATACCCTAGCTACGTGGTAGGGCCCCAAGCCAGATGGGCTTGGGATGACGACCACCTTTGGTCTTAAGTATGCCGCCATAATAACCTTGTGTTGTGTTCCGGCATTGGTGACCCAAATTCCTTTACTCTTATGAGACAGCAGCGTGTTCGTGATGCCACTGGCGTTAGAAACACCTATAGGCGACGGTAACTGCTAAATTCTAAGCGGGCCGTCAGCCTGTCTGCTGTCCTACAGTAATAAAAAAAATGTAAAATTTAAAATGAATACAGGGGAAATTTGAAAGTGGCGCGAGTGGTTGACACTTTTATAATGCTATGAGTACCAAAGTACAGGATCTACCTAGCTTGAGCTACTGTCTTTTCTACTCGCTATTCTATGATATATGCACTTACAATATGTAAAAGCTATGTACCTATGGTAAAGCGGAAAATCTGTATAGGAAAATAAAAATAGGTATTAAAACACCATATGAGGAAGTAAATAAGAATAACTTTAGGAATGACAGTGTGGAAAAAATCAAAGTGGGATAAGAGTAGGATAAAAAAAATGTTTATAAATAGTAATTTTTAAGGCAACCTTGAATTTCTTTTAATACTGGTCAAATAATTCTGCTTCATTCGACTAAATAGTAGAGTTTAGTATAAAAATCTTCATATATAATTCCTCAATGCGATATGATAATAAAGTACTTATATACTCGGCTTTAGCATTAATTTTATACAAATCTTAAACGAGATCTGGATTGGTGGGCATTGGAGCGGAGCTGAGGCCACGAGTACACGGTCCGATGATTTGACGCCTCCTCTTTTACGTTGACACCACTTGATTATACATATTACGTACTTTGTATGTATGTACTCATAACTGCGATGTTTTATAAGATGATGAGTTGGTCCCGTGACATGGTTTGCAAATTGAGTGCCATTTGTCCTACCTATAATGTGGATAGTTTGAATATTCATATTAATATTATAAATGTAAAAGTAACGTGTCTGTTGCGTTTTCACGCCTAATCCGCTGAACCAGTTTTGATGAATTTCGACATAGAGATAGATTGGACCTTGGAGAAGGACATAGGCCACTTTTTTAAATTTATATGGCAGAACTACGTTTGCCGGGTCAACTAGTAGGTATATATCCAAATCATTAATCTTTATTAAGTTCAATATTCATTTTCACAATGGTCAGTCATATAAATATACTGAGACAATTTACAAAGCGCCATCTAGTCGTAAAGTAAGCAGCAGAGTGATTGCGTTATGGGTACTAAACAACAAATATACTAGTAATATATTTTGTTTAACAAATGACATCTTATCAGAGGTGGCTTTACCTATGGTGCAGGGTGTCTGTTGCACACCGGCGCAACAGTGTTAGGGGCGCCAGCCGCGGCACTTTCAATGAACATGCTCGTGTTACGAGTATGGCGACAGGCGTTATAACTCAATCCCAAGTAAGAAAGGCTCCGGTTTGCATACATTTTGACCGCGTGCTTACAGGGCGCCAAAGTAATGACTGTACACGGGCGCTACATGGGCTAGAGACGCCTTTGCATCTTATAAATAGTTAGACACGGAACGGGAATCAATTGCATGACCTCCGTAAGTGTCTGACGTGCTTAGCCGTTGTGCCACGTAATGACGTTTTTTTTTATTGCTGTAGGACAGCAGACAGGCTGACGGTCTGCTTAGAATTTAGCAGTTACCGTCACCTATGGGTATTTGCAACGCCAGTGGCATTGTGAATATGCTGCTGTCCCATAAGGATACAGGAACTTGGGTCACTAATGCCGGAACACAACACAAGGTTATTATGGCGGCATACTTAAGACCAAAGGTGGTCGCCATCCAGTCGGGCTTGGGGCCCTACCACGTAGCTAGGGTGGGTTGTTTTGTCGCCTTTTACGACAGGCTGACCCAGAGGTTAGTATTCTTTCTCCGCATCTGCACGGATAGAAAATTAAGGTGAATGTATAGAGAAATGCTAACACGCTAGTAATTTTAGCAGTTAATCTTAATAAATCCTGTTTAACAAGAGTCGGTTATTACAAAACTTCGTCATTCTCTTCTTTTATACAAGAAGAAAACGAGTACCTACATTGACTTTCAACGCTTTAATTGAAAACACTGCCGGTTCATTGGTGTAAGACACCTTATGTAGTCAAATTTCTGAGATCCATTACCATGCATGCATATTTGCATGATGTGCAAAATCCATATTTTTATTCTTTTTTGTGTAGACATAACCGTCAATGTTATGCGTGTAAATGACGGGGACAAAAATTTATGTTTGTCAAACCAAAATTCACAAAACTTTCGTAAAACTGAAGACGAGTCCACTTATGACTTGTGAAAACCTGTCAGATCATGGGTAGGTAACGGTAACTGCGATTGTGAACGGATTATTTCATAGATTATTTAAGGTGTTTCGACACCATTTAAGTGTTAACGCATATTTAATTAGATTTATTATCTGAACGACTGTGGCAAGCACTTATTATGAAGCGGTGTTTTATTAACTAGTTCTCGGTCCTCGTGATTAACATTTATTCCCAGAAATGCCAGAAATGAACAGCTCGCTAGGAAGTGTTCGATTAACTCAGTGGTCGGAAACTAGCGGCTCGCGAGCCGCGTGCAGCTCTTTGACTCATCGGGTACAGCTCTTATACAAAATGTAGAGTCCAGGCACGGAATATTACTTATTATCTATAATCATTTCCGTAATATCTCCTACTAAAGCAAAGCATATGTTAAAATAATTGCACTTTGAATAATTTTTAATTTGAATAATAAGCCAAATATATAATTGGGCTGTTTTGGATGACAAGGTTGACGACCACTGGCTTAACTTCTTTGAAGCGTGACATAGATGAATTGAAGATTAATTGAGGAGCAACCTCAAGAGTTCTCAGAAGTTTAATATTACGCTGTTCAGCTCTTAGAGATGAGTAACTGAGGTCGCAAAACCACCAAGCCAAGTTCGAGCCATATCACCGGGTGTAGTAGCGGACAGACTTTATGCCAGGATAAAGAGTACCGACTAGAGACTTCAAAACTCTCCAATAATTTTTTTATAGCTAGAGTTCCGCAGATAGGCAAAAGGCCCATCCTGGCAGTTTCATGCAAGAAAGAACGGCAAAAAATTTGTAGAGAAGAAGACTTTAAAAAGAGTTCTATGAAAACGGTCTAAAAAGTTTGTCGTTAGGATAAGTGCATCATTAAATTGAAAAAAAAATAACATTGCAATATTGAAGGAAATAAGGAAAATTAAAATTAATACAACAAAATTTTCAGACCTTCAGAAACATGTACCTATTGGTACTACATAAGCAGTACCATTTATTACCTTAATAGTTTTAACTATTATATCTAGAGCATATTCTCATTATTAAACTTGCGTACGTATCTTAATACGTGGTAGCCAAGTAATAACACACTCGGATACTAACCTGGAGTTTACGGATTTGAATCATATGATGGCATACATTTCAGTGTATACGAGTATGCGGTGCACCGCTTATACAATTTTTTACACCCTATGTATACATTGTATACATATATGATATTATAATATATAATTGTCACGTATCGACGGAAAACATCGTAACAGTGCATGCCGAGATTATCAGTATATGTAACTCGCAGTGATTATGAGCTGTTATTATAAACCCGTTGATTATACTCTTGTTTGTAATATTTCTTAATCCTGATTCATCCGGTATTCTTGAATTGACAAAAAGACGTCTTTTAAATGGGTGTCTTTCCTTCAAACTTCCTTTATTGAGTTTTAATAGGTTTAATTCTCGGATGGTCTTTTGAAACGCAATAACGTGTAATATAATATAACATAATATAAATAATATTTCACCTGATAACGGACCAGACCAGGACCAGATATAGAAGGATTCTTATCGCAACGCAGGATTACTTATCCCAATTATTTATACTATCTTTTATCTGTATTGTGAACCAGTTCCAATTTGTATGACTCAATGAACTGTTAACATAATTAGTATTCATGTAAAGGCGATTTCTATAATCACATCATTCGTTTGCAAAATTTTATTTTCGAGTTTTAAGTTACATTTTGTGTTTTAAACGCTTGCCCTGATTTTGTCCGATAATTTAAGTTAAAATACGGAAATAATGCTTGAACGATATGATCGCTTATTTTCAAGACGCAGTATAGTTTAACAGGAAAATTGAATATACTGTAATTTACTAGGAAATTATGGGATTTGTGGTTTCAATAAAGGTAAACTTAACAAAAAAATACCTTATTACACAAATAAATTTATAGAATGAATATTAAAACACCTTTGGTTGAATGAAAACAAATACAAATTCGGAATGTAACTGTTTTATATTAATACTATTTTTTTAAACATAATTTTTTAATCTTCATTGAGAGCTCTCTCAAATAATTTCTATAGATTCGTATTTTTAGTTCTCAACTTTACTGAGAGCAATTACTTATATGTATATTTGAACATTATAGAAGAACGGAAGATTTTTGAAGTTATCATGTTGACTTGGGACTATAAAATTGGGAGCATTTGCAATTTTGCATTTTACTGTCTTCTTGGTCTATTAGCATGGACCACTGTCGCAACAATTTGTTGAAGTTGCCCCTGGACGATACTCAATGCATATCATGCTTCGAAGTGAAAGTTTTCCATATGTTAGGTGCCCCACCCCGTCGCAGTCCCCCTGCCTTTATAACCTCTTCTGGACCTACCTTATGATGTGTAATGAAGATATGTTAGAAAAAATAATGTTTATTTTAGGATAAAAATCACCACATAACTAGTAAATATTACAATAATTAAGCTTACAACCTTTATATATATAAATATTTTGTACGTGCAACTAAATATTTAAGCGTCTGGACCGATTTTGAATTTTTTTTTATGTGTATTTAGACGAAATGGAGAATAGTTTAGACTCATAATTTGGTCCAGCAAAAAATGATTTTTTTAAATGTACATATGTATATGTCAGAACTTAGAGCATGTGGCATAACAGTGACCTAGTACTACCATATATATGAATAAAAGTAATCATAACGAAAGTATGTTCTAAAAATAACCAAGATCAGCATTATGGTGGTCGTAGAGACGAGCGCTATTTATCTTCTTAAAATCCAGGTTAAAATTATTACTGTAAAAAAATAATAAAGTTACTTTCTGCTTATTATATTGCTGAGGGTTTATTTTTATAAAGTCGTTAGATTATTTTTTAACATAACAAGTTCTAATAATAATAATAATTTATTTCAATATTTATAACTATATACATTACGTTGACAATTAAGTTACAATCAAACAATATTAAGGTCATCAAATAAAATTATGTATAGTTATAACAGCCATAAAACAAAAACATCAGCCACTGTTCTTTAAAGCTCTTGCGGGTGAGACATAAAATATCCATGTGTCATTTAACAATTTATGTTATCATCTTAGCGGTGGATCCCGGTTATAGATTCAAGTCTTATCGGAGACTCAGATGCACAGTTCACTTAATAAAATAGGGCACATTTTTGCCTTTTACTGAACAGATTAAAATAAATAACGGACCAAATAAAAAAAAAACTCAAGCCTAGTCTGACTCTCAAGTCGTAAAACCATCAACTTTATTAAGTTTAATTTAAATTATTATTTTTAAATTAAATATATTGGGACAATTCACATAACGGCATCTAGTCGCAAATTAAGTATCATAGCACTTATGTTATGGCTACTAAACAACTAATATACTACATAATACTTTTCTTTTGTAAATAGATAAATATTATACATGAACAATTGAACACCCAGAGGCGAGACGGCAATCGAACCCGTGACTACCGCAAGTATACCGATGTACGGTAGCCGTTACGCCACGGAGGTCAAATTAATCCTAGACCCAAATCCCAGACTTATATCACTTTCATTTAATCACCTTTATATATACATACGATTAATAATATCATATAACACAATGGTGCCCAGGGTGAATGAATTGTAAAATCAATGAACTCCCCGGCGTTTGTTTTAAAAGCAATCATAATCTTAGGAATTTTCTTAGTGGTCATTAAGTACCTATTTATAATGTTAAGCCTGTCTTTCTTACAAACCCATTTACGTTAATTTACATGATTTTTAGATTTGACAATACTTTATAACGGTGTTTAAGCTCTTCAAATTGGATTTACCTTAGATATCAGAAATGATCAAAATCAATCACAATGCCTTGTTTTGAATTATATTGTCAGCTAAAATCTTTTAAGTGTGTGTTCTAGGAACAATTTTAAACGATTGTGTTATAAATAACACAAACATAACTTGTGGTTATACGTCGGAACTTGGAATGTATGCGTAGCATTTTACAAGATGTCGTCCACGACAATGCAGTAATATCCATATTATTACTGCATTCTATTTCTATGGTCAAGAACAAATTTTCGCATTTCTCAACTGTTAATAACAGCCTGTTGCAATAATTAAGGTATGTAAAAATATGTACCAAATAAGGGTTTCATGGAGAGTTTTACTTCATGTTCCAACGTCGACCCTTTTCAAGGGGTTTTCGGGGCCGTACCATGTAGCTAGGGTTGTTTTATTGTCTTTTACAAAAGGCCAACCCTGGCCGCAGGGGTTAATATTCTTACTCCAGCCCTGCACGGAGAGAAGAGAGTGAGAGTAAGATATTAATAGAAAAAAGAAAATAATAGAAAAATTACTTGAAGAAAACAAATTTTCAAATATTTAGAAGTTTATTTAGACTGTTGAGGGTACATTTATCAATTGCAAAGATATGTCTTAAAATTTTGGACAAAGGACTTTTTCCAATTCTCCCACTCCATGCTTTTGCATTGTCAGGACTAGCAGATATTATATTACCTACTATCATTTAGGTCAACAATCTCTTCAAAACTTATACCGAATATGTCTGATGGATGATCTTTTAGGTTAACAGTATTAACCAAGGTTGAATTTGGACAATCTAATCGCCAATCCGATAATGAAACATCTTTATATGTGTTTGCAGGACTTCTGAAATGCTGCCTTCCATTTATTGCAATTGTGTCTTTGCTATCTTTGTTTATTAATATATATCTATAAACAAAAATAAACCTTTTTTTAAATTGCAATTTCCATAATGGTTATTAAATGAGTGATCTCAGATTAAAAATATGCACAAGGTACATATTTCATTCAATTATCTGACTACGTCAAGAAGCTTATTAACTACAATTAACGTGACATGTGAACTCTTCACGCTTAACAAGCCATTCTGTTTCACACCTGCTTTTGTAAAGAATTGATTTATAAATTAATAAAAAAAGTATTTTTAAGGTGCTTGTTATCCTCAGTTGCTTTAAAAAGGCGTAGATCAGTATTTGTGTTAGCAAGTTAATTAATGTTAGATTTTGTTCCAAATGATCTCCAGCGAGTAATTTGATGCCGGTAAAGTTGAAGGGACAGGTCTATAAGACCATCATTAGGCCTGTCCTTTTATACGGCTGTGAAGCGTGGCCGGTGTTAGAGCGACACAAGCAAGAACTGCGTGTCACGGAGATGAATATGCTGCGGTGGATGTGTGGAGTGACGCGGAAGGACCGCGTTAGGAACTCCCGCATTCGCGGTAGTCTTCGTGTCCGTGACATTGCAGATAAATTGCAGGAGTGTCGGCTCCGGTGGTATGGCCATGTTTTACGGCAACCGGATGCTTACGTGGGAAACAAATGTCTGGCCATGCCGCCTCCGCCGGGCCCCGGCAGGAGGGGTAGACCCAAAAAGTGCTGGCTTGACGTCATAAAGGGTGATATGCGTGCCAATGGGCTCACTACCAGGGATGCTGAAGATCGCGCGAAGTGGAGTAGAAAAAGTCGGAAAGCGGACCCCGGGCACCGAAACGAAAGTTTGGGTGGCAACCGGGACTAACGCTAGGATGATGATGATGATCTCCAGCGAGTAATTTAGTTGACCCAATGTAAAAGGGTAAGTAGGACCTATGATTTTAGATTAACTTCTCACTTTTTTATTGCTGTAAGACAGCAGACAGGCAGACGGCTCGCTTAGAATTTAGCAATTATCGTCGCCTACTGGTGTTTGCAACGCCACTGGCATTACGATCTCGCTGCTGTTCTATAAGAGTACAGGAACTTGGGTCATTAATACCGGAAAACCACACAAGGTTATTATGGGGACACACTTAAGACCAAAGGTGGTCGTCATCCAGACGGGCTTGGGGCCATGCCATATATCTAGGGTTTGTTTTGTCGCCTTTTACGACAGGCTGACCCCGGCCGCCGAGGTGAGTTTCTTTCTCCGCCCCTACACGGATATTTTAACGAAACGTAATACTTAATTGTAACATTAGTTCTTTAAATGTGCTGTAGATGACACTAATGGTTAGTTAGATTTGAATAATTACAAATATAGGGATTGTAAAAAATTGTATATTTACTTTATTGTTGTGCTCTCATAGTGCTAAAGCGTTTTTTTGTAATAATGGTATCCTAGAGAAATAAGTATTTATTTAGTTGAATTTAGTAACTTTCTATCCGTGCAGAGACGGAGATAGAATACTAACCTCTGCGGCCGGGGTCGGCCTGTCGTAGGCGACATAACAACCCACCCTAGCTCCGTGGTAGGGCCCCAAGCCCGTCTGGATGGCGACCACTTTTGGTCTTAAGTATGCCGCCATAATAACCTTGTGTTGTGTTCCGGCATTAGTAACCCAAGTTCCTGTACCCTTATGCGACAGCAGCATGTTCGCGATACCACTGGCGTTGCAAACGCCCATAGGCGACGTTAACTGCTAAATTCTAAGCGGGCTGTTAGCCTGTCTGCTGTCCAACAGCAATAAAAAAAAACTACGATAATAATCGGCATATTATTATGTTCATTAATTTTTTTTATATTAGTCGATATAATAATGAATTACGAGTTTGAAATTCTTGTTATATTTCTAAATGTTTTTTTAACACAATTTTCGAATTTAAGTTTGATACATCGACTCTTAGGATGCGGTACGTAATTTCTTGTTACGGATTGTTGTGCAGAATTCCCACAATTGTGTATTCCTCGGACAGACAGGAGGACGTAATCTGTGGGTCTATTGTGGACGGTCGTTGATCTAATTGAGCATTTGAGCGGTGCGTGTGTGCTAATTGGCTAATTACGTATATGAGACGTGAATTGATGAATCAACTCGGCAGGACGTGCCACCCGTGGGAGGTAGACGGCGTGGCTCCGGCACGCTCATGTACTTTTTGTTTTAAATGAAAATCCCCAATAAAATGTATATATTTTCGAATACATGTCTTTTGAATCTAAAACATTTTCATCATAAACATAATGCAATAAATATTGTTAAATTAATTTTTAAATAGTAGACTGTTGACTTCATTTTGACAAAATTTTTGGCTGCAATTAGAATATCATCCTGCAATCTATATTATATTCATGCGGGGGAGGATAAAGAATACTAACCTCTGCGGCCGGGGTCGACCTGTCGTAATAGGCGACAAAACAATCAATCCTAGCTACGTGGTAGGGCCTCAACTCAACTCAACGTGCTAGGCCCGCCTGGATGGCGACCACCTTTGGTCTTAAGTATGCCGCCACTAGCGTTGCAAACATCCATAGACGGCGGTAACTGCTAAATTCTAAGCGGGCCGTCAGCCTGTCTGCTATTCTACAGCAATAAAAATAAAATAAAAAATCTATTCGCGTCAATATGTATGCTAACATTAAATAATTCATATAAATTGGATTTAACCAAAAGCCTGTCGTCATAAGGCGCAATGATTTTATTTTAAAAACATTATTATTCTTTATGACTATTATACTATATTCGAAGTGTTGCTACGCAAAAGTACTTGATCACGACCTACATTATTGGTATTTACTTATCTTCTATTACAAATTAAATAACCTTTATTCAATTATAATGCATGTTTACACTTGCTCGAATTAATTCTTCGGCGCTCAAAAAGATAATGCCCTGTTTACGTTAAGGAAAGTATATTCATAAAATTACTCCTATTTAAATTAAATGTAATTAATTAATCTCTATGAAATGATTTAAAAATGGTACGCAAAATAAACATATTATTTTTATTGTAAATATTTCAATCAATTTGGAGACAGTTAAATTTATCCAGATATATAATTGCTATTAAATCTTTTATAAGTTTCATAAACTCTGAAACTCATAAAGTGATTTAAATTGAATGTAATTTATCCAAATATTATCAATAATGCCTATGGGCATCTGACTACAAACATTCTTGGAATCAACCTATTTTTTCTAATTTCATACACATATATCATTACTAATAACCTTAGAGTATACATAAGCATAGCTTGCTTATGTATACTCTAAGCTAATAACATTTAAATATCACCTGTAAATATATAAATTGAAAGCCAATTTTTTCCACATTCTCAAAACATTTTTTGTCGTTACCATTAAAAAAAAAATGAATAAATAAATATCCAGTTCACAGATATAACATAAATCCAAAAAATAGAAATGATGTAAATATAATTTTAAAGTAATATAATATATAAGAACATAATATAAATAAATTTACAGTGACAATAACACAGCGGTATCTAGGCACAAAGTAACTATGCGCTTGTGTCGTGGATACTAGAAAACTGATAAACTAGTTTTATACTTTTCTTTTGTAAATAAATACATATTATACATAAACATCAACATCGGAACGGCAAATGAACTCCAGACATCATTAATAGCAGGCCGTAGTTGGATGGGAACCACACGAGAAGAATAGTTTTTAATTTACCTATATTTTAAGGTTTGGGCTAGTTTAGTAGATGTTTTTAGGCTTTTTTGTTTTTAGGATAGAAATATTTGATTTCCACTGGAGGCTCGTGGAGGTGTATGATGGGACCTGCAGTTATCAGTTGGGATGTACGTCCCTGGTACACCCATTACAACTACCCCAGTCTTTTTACTATATGATTTCACGTACGGCGGTAAAAATCCACCAATTTCAAATTTTAACATATTTTAGCATTTTTGCTGCACCAGTTCACGAATATATACCGAGGTACAAATATAAGAACTAGCTGTAAATTCAACAAATAACATATTTTTTAAATATACATTTATTTTTACAAAAACAGCCAGCAAGTCTGACTATATCTAAAACCAGCTAACTTAATATCTTTACAAATATATCAAGTTATTTAAATTCAAAACGTTTCTACTATCACATAAAAATGTATTAAAGAATGTTATCACATTTATTAAGGTTGTGCATAACATTCGGTATCCAAAAAAACCTGTATAGAGCTATCCCAACTTTCGCTGCGGTCACAGCGCTTCGAATAACGGCTCGTGAGCGACACGAGCCAAAACGAATTATTTTAAGGCCCAGCCAGTTATATGCCATCTTTATTTCAATAATAAAAAACAATGGTTTATTTTCAACAAAAATACTGAATCATGTGTACGTACTTACTATACTTACTAACTTTTCTTCACAGTATTGTAAATAAATTCCCAAGCTAACCATCTTCTTCTTATTGTGCCTCTTTAACTAAGTGACGGTTGGCAGTCACTTGAGTTCCCGTTATTAGTCTGTTACTGCATTCTATTGCAAATTACCACATTACCACATAACTATTCAAATAGAGAAAATAATTCTTCAAAACAAGAGAATATTCTCGAATTTCTCAGTCATAGTAAATATTAGTATTTAATATTTGTAATATATTAGTAATAAGATATATTTAATATTTTTAAATAGGCAAGGAATTTAAAAGAGTGTTGTAATAACTCCTAAACTACGGATTTGTAGCATGAATTTAAAACTATTTCCAAATTAAGTAGAACATTGTTTATGACTATTAACAAATTGTGAATATTTACAAATAACACAATGTTCGTACCACTGTCTTCTTCCCCTCGAGCAGTGGAGATTGGAGTGTTGAGGCTCTCTTTATTGCGCTTATAAACTCGGAGGACAACTAATTACAAGATTACCGTGGATCCCGACACATTATTAGCTCTCAAAAGTAACGATAGCTCATTTGGCATTAAACTTTAGAACCGCAGGCACGTAGATAAGTTCGGCACGTAGCTAAAAATCTGCACGCCTTTAGCATCGATATTACACATTCTCGACCAACTAGATTAGAGATATCGCTATATTTGATCCTCTCAACACGTCAGCCATTTGATATCTTGAACTCCAAAATGAAAAATAGTATGTATTCGCGAACTGATTCATTTGTAGTCTTTTTCAACACACAATAGTAATGAGGTAAATATGTTTACAAGTGTATTAACTCATATTCTTTGATCTAGGCCGATAACATAATATTTAAATTTCGAAATTAACTGCTTTATTTAATGAGTATACTTAGGTGTGCCATCGCCTTAAGATAGCAGCAGGCAGAGGCCGGTATCCGCGGCCCCTGCGCAGTTCGGTAGCAGTCGCGCTCATTCGCCAATTGATTTAATGCCCGCTGCAATTACGATTAGATATCTCTGAACTTAATTACATCCATTGATACCGTTCATACAAATGTTTCGCCTTCGAAATAATTATATCAGCTCGCTACACTTGAATTTCTTTTCTGTGCATAGCCTTTTGCTTACCGAGGTGAGCAGGAAGACCTCTTTTCGTACTTAATGAGCGGTGTAACTTATTTATAACAGCTTTTTGAACTACTTAGGATATTTATTTATATTTTCCATTACATGATATGTAAAGATTTACTTTATTATAAGAAAAGAGGTTTGTTTTGAATAAATTAGGGTGTAATTTATTGGGGCATCTATTTACTGTGCCTCGCTGTTAAAAAGGAAGTATTTCGACATTTTCTGCCTTTGAACAGCGTTGATGTAAAGTGATGACAATCTTTTCTTAATGATAATATTCAACAGACATTGGGGAAGTGAATCCTTCAGATACAAAGCCCTTGAAACAATAAAAACCTGTGATTATCACAAAAGAGAACATCATTTGTGGTATAATGTAGAGGTATGAAAGATGTTTTATAACTCGATTCTCGACGACCTCTGTGGCGTAGCTAACGTACTTTGGTTACGTTTGGGGAGGTCATGGGTTCAATTCTCGTCTCGCGTCTAAGTGTTTATGTATATGTATTTATTTATAAAAGAAAAGTACCTATATATGTACTCTATATCAATTGTCTAGTACGCATAACAGCAGACAGGCTTACTTAATAGTAATCAGTTACCCTCGTCTATGGATGTTTGCAACGCTAGGAACACCGCTTACGCTGCTGTCCCATACGGGTACAGGAACCTGGATCACTAATGTTGTAACACAACACAAGGTTATCATAGCGACATCTTGGCCTACCTTGCCTCGAAAAAACTAGGCATATTGGTCAAGGTGAGACAATACTTTACACCGGGACAGCTTCTTGATCTATACCAAACTCAAGTCCGATCATGTGTGGAGTACTGTTCCCACTGGTGGGATGCCTCTGCCAAATATCGGCGGGAGGCCTTGGATTCTATAGAAAGACCAGCCAAAAGACTCATTGGTAACGATGCTTTGGTTGAGACTAGACTTCAGAGTCTTGAACATCGACGCAAAGCTGCCAGTCTCTCGGTGTTTTACAGGATACATTTCGGAAAGTGTGCGGCGGAATTACACAACTTAAGTCCTCCATCTGCCTTCCATCACAGGACAACCAGACGTACGACAATGCGCCACCCATTCATGGTCGACATGCCCCCTATCCGTACAAAGCGTTTTGCTTCCACATTCATCATGCGAACAGCAAGCGTGCTACACCGTCGACCGCATCGTCGCTTAACATCAGGTGAGATCGCGGTCAAACGCACGCCTATCTACAATAAAAAAAAATCTTTAGAAACCAGGGATGATTGTCAACCAAACGAGCTTAGCTACCTAGCTTACATGCAGGCGTTTGTATTTTATTGCATCCCTGCACGGAAAAGATGGCGCTATGTGACTTATGCCAGTATATTTTTCATAATAAAGACACCTGTATGGAGTCAATGTGCGCTCGCCACGCCACGTGGCACCCGTGCCATCGTAACGGAAAAAATAATATCTCGCACCTGAATCTGATTGTCCGCGCACACTCATCGCGCAGGCACTCCGTTTTGTCTCCTTTATTTATTTAACATCTCATTGTTATCGACTTTGATGGCAGGTGCGTGCTAAAAAATATAACTGCATGCTTTTTTTACTATCGATAATATATTTAGTGGATTGATACAAAAGGAAGGGTAGACCAAAGAAAAGATGAAAATTGTAAAAGAATATGGCAAAAAAGGTGTGAATGTACAGATGACGACTATTAGAGGAGAGTGAAAAGAGAAAATATGTTGTGCCCAAATAGTTCAGTTAAGGGCAGGAAGAAGATGATTGTAGTGTGTAAAGATTTAACTTTAATATCTCTTCTTCTTCTCCGTGCAGGGGCGGAGAAAGAATAATCCCTGTGTGTAATCCTTGCGAAATTGCTCCTCGTATCATCATAGAGGTTTTTTTATTGTTGAGGAACAGCAGACGGGCTGATAGCCCACTTCACAGTAAGCAGATACCGTCGCGTATAGATGTTTACGAGGCTAGGGCACCGCGAACACGTGTCTGTCCCATACGAGGTTATTATGGCGGCGTACTTAAGACCAAGGATGGTTGGCATCCAGACGGGCTTGAGGCCCTACCACGTAACTGGGGTGGATTGTTTTATCGCCTTTTACGACAGGATGACCCCGGCTACAGAGGTTAGTATTCTTTCACCGCCCTTGCACGGATAATAATTTCTCCTAATATAATTGTGTCAGTTTCTGTAAGAAATCGCCACTTTAACGCTATACAACTTCAGCAGCGGCTCCGTGAGGTTCGAGGACTACCTAATAAACCAGCTAATGGCCCAAAATTGGTAGACCACTGAACGGCGTGCCTCAACTTTGCACTTGAGCACTTAAATTGGTCATACCTTCAATGAAGCAAAGTTGTTTTTTCTGACGAGAGTAAGATCATGCTGTATGGT
The DNA here is from genome assembly GCA_963693495.1 of Malacosoma neustria. NCBI lineage: Eukaryota > Metazoa > Arthropoda > Insecta > Lepidoptera > Lasiocampidae > Malacosoma > Malacosoma neustria. The sequence continues at coordinate 3,168,779 of OY856384.1, forward strand.
AATGACAGAAGAAAGAAGGTGTATCGAAGAGAGGGAGAGCGTTTTGTACAGTGCTGCATTGAAGTAAGAGTCAGTTACGGTGGTGGTTTATGAACGGTTTGGGGAGGCATAAGCGCCGATAAAAAAACCAACTAGCATTTGTATCTAGATCTCGGTTACCATCATTAAATGGATGACGTTACATAGAAGAGTGTCTGGAGCTTCATGTGATACCCTACGCACATTTTATTGGTAAAGATTTGCCAGGGCAATGCCAGGGCTCATACCGCAGGCATTGTAAATGAATACCTGAGTGAAGTTGGTATTGGGGTTATGGGCTGGCCAGCAAGAAGTCCGGATATGAATCCCATAGAACACCTATGGGATGAGTTGAAGAGACGAGTCTGAGAGAAAGATTCTGCTCCAGAGACGCTTAGCCAGCTTAAAACAGCTATACAAGATGAGTGGGATAACATCCCACAACACAATATTGTGACGCTTATCCGTTCCATGAGAAACCGTATGGGAGCAATGATAATAGCCCGGGGAGGAAATACGAGATACTGAATACACTTTTTTTACATTTTTCTGTTTTACATCTTTGTTTCTAACATTTTACAATTTCTTCTTAAATGATAAATAAATACCTGTTGAACAAAACACAATAACTAAATAAATTTAATTTTAATTTAAAACATTAATATTCGTTAAACGATACCTTATAATATCCACAATTAAATGGCATTATTTATATATTTGGTTAAATGTAAAAAAAATTAAACTTATTGAAACCTTTTGGTTTTCAGGGGAGTTTAGATTTTTATGATGAGACGTGTATATAATATTTTAACATTGAATTTTCAGAATATAATAAACTAGCAGCCCGTCCCAGCTTCGCACGGGTATTTAACAAAAAATTAAAAATTAAACCCTTCTATTTTTTTCGGTCTCGGGGAAAAACCTCTCTTGACGGGGGGACCGAGGGATATAAGGGACTCCGGAAAAGATGTTCGACTATCCGACTACCCACTAAAAAACCCCGCTGTTCTCCTATCGCCTACGCCCGGGCCCACGGATATATGGCCTGCCGATCTCGTGGCCAGGGCCGGCGCCGGCCCACGCTTTGTCTTAAAGCGGGCCCCTTCTAAAGTGCTGGCGCCAGGGGGTCAGGGTTTCGTCCCCCCAGCGCTCTCTTGTAACAACTCTAGGAGTTGAGGGGGGCTGCGGAACAGCACGCGGCCTTCTCCCTCGCGGCAATAGTGCGGGCGGTGGATCCTCCCCCGAGGGACCGCCCGCGGCCGCTTTCTACGGCGGCTGGAGATCGTTGCCCACCCTCCGGCGCCGACGACGCGGCCTACGTTAGCGGGAGGGGAGTGTGGTGGCGGACTCCCGCTCCCGTTCCGCCGCCTCCCTTGCAGACACTACTGCCTCGCAAAAGGAGGCAACGGCCGTCCATCCAGGATCGCCCTCGACCATGGACAGAACCAGGGCCGGGAGCGACAGGTCCGCGGCCAATTCCGGACGGGACTCGCATCCCCGTCGCGTGCTAGTCAGGCGTGAGTACGATTACCAGACGACACTCCAGAAAAAGCAGAGTCGCCTGACGTCGTAGTCGGCCCAGCAAGACCAACCGACAGCGAGGATGGAATTCCCGCCCCGGGAACACTCTCTGTACAGGCGCAGTCGAAATAGGCATGGTTTCGACTACCAAATCAGGTCCCAGGGTAGAACCCGGGACCCCAATCAGTATTCGCAACCATCCCACCGGGGACCACGCCACGAACAGAGAGCTGAGTTGGAAAGGATGTAAGAGGTAGACGGAAAGAAAGGTAGGACTCTGTCGCCTCGAACGGAGAGGGGAGTGAAGCGACGGATGCTCGGGCACCTCGGGTACGCACACCCGTGCACTCCTCGGACAGAGGAGCGCCCCTGAGGGCAAACCCTTCTATTTGCGTCAGGTTACTAAAAAAATAAAATTATAAAGAAAGTGTGAATATTATTATTTCTATGAGTTTTTATTTTAATGATTTTTTTGTTATTACTTTTTATTTATTTTCGTTATTTTTTAATAAGTATTCTAATTTTTGTAAAAACCCCAGTGACGCACGCCTACATTGCATAAGGTGCTGCCTAGCTAGCCGAACAGGGTGAGCGGCTACCACTCAACATTTTTCTAATACTTACATTTTTAAACTCGTGATATCTTTCGAATGGAATATCCGAATTGAATAATTCAAAAAGTTATTTATAGGTATTGAAACAGTTTTGAATATGAAGTAATTTATTTTGATAAGGATTAATACCAAGATCCAATTAAAGAGCCTTTTCTAGGGGCGGCATTTTAATTAAATTTTTAAAATAAAAGAATACTTATTGTGGCATAACTATAATAGTTAGACATATGCTGTCGCGACACTTTTTGTAAATAATGATGTGTTCTGCAAAGTTGTAGTACATTATTTTATTCTATCATCAATAGTTTTCGCAACGCACGCGATGTAAATAATATTTTAGGAAATTTTTTTACACTTTGAGTTACATTATTGGAGTTTTAGTAAGGATCCCTAATTTTTTTGAAAATATAATATAGCCTATGTCACCCGGGGATAGTGTAGCTTCCCAACAATGAAATAATTTTTTAAATCGGGTCAGTAATTTCGGAGCCTATTCAAAGCAAACAAACAAACAAACAAACAAACAAACAAACAAACAAACAAACAATCAAATCTTTCCTCTTTATAATAGTAGTATAGATATAGATAAATGTCACACATTACGTCACAAAGTAACACATTTTAAAACTAAATTACTTGTCGGTCTTTATTGACAATACGTGAAAAAGTAAAGGTTTTGAGTATTAAAATAATGGCATTGTTACATAGAGATAACTTATCAGTGCAGTGAATTTGTTAAAATTAGGTTTAGCCAGGTTGGCATCGGCTTTGTGAACAATCCTTAAATTATTTATTTGAGGAGCGAGATTAAAATTTATACTGACGTAATTTGACGGATGTTATTTATAATTAATAATAATTAATATATTGTAACATCGTCACTTATAAATCGTAATGTAGTGTCAAAGTAAGCAACAGAGTGCTCGTTTTATGTATTTGACAACTTATTTACTACTTATATAGAATACTTATCTTTTTTAAAAGAATAGGTAAATATATTATACATACTATATTTATAAATACTCAGATTCAAGACGGGAATCAAACCTGTGACCCCCACAGGCGTTCCAATGTCCACAGAGGTCATCTATCATAAATTATTGTAAATAAGTAATTAAAACTATTTTATTATGAACTAGCTGTGCCCGCGACTCCGTCCGCGTGGAACAGCTAGTGGAACTTTGGGCAGAGTTTTTTGGATATCTTATGGTTTATTTTGGATTGCACTTGCTTAAATTGGAAATTCAACCTACAATCTCCAGCCTAAGCTGAACTCTATTTCATATGATTGTTGAAATAAATCTGAGGTCAACTTAAATTGGAATATAAAATTTCCGACACTTATCATTTCTAACAAAAAATATTTTTTTTTTCTAAAATAAAAATAGCGTAAGTTACTCCTTGATGCATCAGCTATCTTCCATTGAAAGTCCCGTCAAAATCGGTGCAGCTATTTCAGAGATTAGCCGGAAAAAACACAGACAGACAGACAAAAATTGTAAAAAAATTGTTTTGGTGTATGCACCGTGTATACGTCCGAATGCACTTAATAAAAAGCGGTTATTTTAATATTACAAACAGACCCTCAAATTTTATTTATTTGTATAGATTTTAAACAAGATTTAATTATGTGTTTTATGTCGACGATTTAACTTTTTTCAACAATTTTTTTTTCATATATATTAGTTTGACCATAAAAATATAATTTGTTGATACTGTCCATGATGGTCAAGATTTAACCTAGACTTAATTTATAATCTAATTTTCTTCACATACATAAAAGCAAGTATTTTTTCCCTAGCAGGGGCGGAGCAAGAATACTTACTAAACCCTGTGGTCCTGGGCCGGCCTGTCGTTAAAGGCCACAAAACAACGCTGGTTAGGAGGTAAGGCTCCAAGCCTGTCTAGATGGCAACCACCCCTGGTTTCTAAATATGGGGCCACAATAACCTTGTGTTGTATTCCGGCATGAGGGACCAAATTTCAGCTATCCTACTCGGACGGCAACGTGTGAATGCCCCTGGTACCACTAATATTCTAAGCGTCAGCCTTAACTAGTCCACAGCAATAACAAATGCATTCAGGATCCCTAAACAATCTATTAGTGGCCCTTGTTACTGTGTCAATAATCTCGCAAAAACGTGAAATAATAATAAGAAATGAAATAAGATCGTAATTCAAAATTTTATAGCACATTATAAACACATTTGCTTATATCAATCTCAAAATTGCAAACATTGCACAATTAAAGCGGAACAAAGAGTTTAACATATTAATAGTTTGTACGTAACATTGATAAGCGTCGATAAGTACTGCGGGCACAATATTATTGAATGTACAGATAAGGAGATTAACTGACTCAAACTAAACATTCACCAGGAAAAGCAAATACATATAAATAAAAAGGTCAGTATGTAATGTGTTTGTTTATTACATCGTAATGGGATCAAATGGTTGTTCCTTTGTGGATAAATGTTACATTTTGTTTCTATATTTATAAATAGCTTAATATCAAAACAATAATGTCTTTTCGTATTTATTAACTTTGATTTGTACATTATTTCGTACGGTGCAGGATGAAATAAATATTGTATTATGTATTTTCTTAAGAAGTTAGAAAAAACTGCAGACGAATTGCTGTTTTGTTAGTTCACAGAAAGCAAAAGAAAGTATCAGTTAGTTTATATTGCTGGAGGGTGAAAGGGGCTCTACCAACATCTTCGGGGTCCAAGTCAACCTCACTTACAAGTCGGCGCACCCTGCGGAATAACGGACGGTTGGGGAGTCAGACAGCAGTCGACCCCGTATAAGCCAAAATAAACCGAATCAAATGGAAAAGATTACGGGATCATTTAAGAGCTAGGAGACCGCCACAAAATGGCGCTAGAGCTTCGCCCGGCTCCTGTGAGAAGTGGCTACCGTCATGGGTGGGCATGGCTAACGACGTTAGCCCCAACTCATTCAGCCCAAACATCTTGAAAGATCCGCTTCGCAACATGGAACATAGGCACGCTAACTGGACGTGCGAGGGAATTAGCCGATGTACTCTCCAGGCGGAGGGTGGTCGTGACGTTCTTGCAGGAGACTCGGTGGAAGGTAGCAGATCTCAGTACATAGGGAATGGCTGGCTATAAGCTAATCTACACAGGTACACCTGGTTCGGGAGAATGGGGTTGCCATAGTGTTCTCGGAGGAGTTCCAAAACGACATTTTGGAAGTGAAACGTCATAGCGAACAGCTTGTGGTCATTAGGGTGCTCATCGATGGGGTAGTTACCCTCTTGATAAGTGCCTACGTGCCACAAGTCGGTTGTGACGACGCCGATAAAATAGCGTTTTGGAATCTACTCGTAGAAGTGCTCCGTGGAATCCCATTATCACAGGGGATCATTTTGGGGGGTGATCTGAACGGTCATATGGATGATGAATGTGGAGAATTTGAGCGTATTTACGGTGGATTTGGGTACGGTAGCCGCAACGTGGAAGGGGAGCACATCTTTAATACGTGTGCGTTGCCATCGTGAACACGTATTTCATAAAGAGCGCGAAGAATGCTACCCAAATCGACTTACTACTCACTAGGAAATACCACATTAGCAAAGTGGCCAACTGCAAGGTCATACCCGGTGAGAGTCTCACTGCACAACATCGTCTTCTTGTCATGGATCTCTGCGCTATGCCTAAAGACACGCATGCGAGCGCTTTCAGCGCCGAATCAGGTGGTGGCTGTTTGATGAAGTCACGTCCCAGGAGTTCGCCTTAGCCGTCGGTGACAAGTGCGCCGGTGGTATGGGCGCACCAGTTCTGGCTTACTAGGGCAAGATTCAGGCGGCTATCCTTAGGTCGGCGAAGGAGGTACTTGGAGTGTCTAAGGGTGGTCGCAAGTGTGACAATAAGACATGGCGGTAGAACGACATAGTCCAGAGGGAGACTAGAGCAAAGAAAGCCCGCTTTAAGAAGTGGCAAGCGTCCAAATGTCCTGAAGATCGCGATGCATACCGGGTGGCAAAGCGCGCCACTAAGAGAGCTGTTGCCAAAGCCAGACGAGACCACTTATAGCCACTTTACAATAAGTTGGAATCGTCTGAGGGGCAGAAGCTCATATATAAGTAGGCGCGCTCCAGGGTACACCTGACACTCCTCACCGGTGTGATCCCGAACCAATGGAGGCTGAGTATCATTACTGCAGTCTTCAAAGGCAAGGGATCGGTGCAGGAGTGCGGTAACTACCGCGGCATAAAGGTCATGTTCCACACCATGACTCTCGGATTTGACAGGAGTGCACTGTCTCGGAATGTCAATATGGGTTTCACCCTGGTCACAGGACAATGGACCCTGTTTTTGCCCTAAGGACTGTGGCGGAGAAATACAGGGCAAAGAATACGTCTCTGCATTGCCTGTTTCTCGACTTGCAGAAGGCCTTCGACTGTATTCCTCGCGCGATAATCTGGTTGGTATTGCGGTCTAAAGGGATTCGAGAGGCTTATATTGACATCATCCGAGACATGTACTGCGATTCCGATATCGTGGTTTGGACCGCTGTTGGTGACACAAAATCCTTCCCCATCACTGTCGAAGTACACCAGGGATCCGTTGTTAGTCCGTTTCTTTTCACCGTGGTATTGGGCGCACTGCAGACACCATCAGAAACTCACATGAGCAGCCTCCATGGTTGCTTATGTATGCTGATGATATCGCGCTGGCAGATTCGGATAGCGGTAGGTTGGTGAGATGTATGAAGGCGTGGAAAGAATCGCTTGAGAACGCCGGTCTGAAACTCAATGTTGCGAAGACCATCCCATACCCGTGCGCATATGCAGTGATACGGTCGAGCGCACGGAACAGGTGAAATACCTGGGATCAGTATTTCACGCGTCTGGAAACATTGATTCCAACGTTAAGGCACGCATTGGTGCCGCGTGGGCCAAGTGGCGTGAGGTAACAGGTGTCATCTGTGACTATAAAATACTGGTTAAATTGAAAGGACAGGTCTATAAGACATCATTAGGCTTGCCTTTTTAAACAGATGTGAAACGTGGCCGGTGCTGGAGTGACACAAGCAGGCACTGCGAGTCACGGAGACGAATATGCTGCAGTGGATGTGTGGAGTAACGCGGAAGGACGGCGTTAAGAACTCTCGCATTCGCGGAAGCCTTCATGTCCATGACATTGCGGATAAATTGCAGGAGTGTCACCTTCGCTTGTATGGCCACGTTTTACGGCAACCGGTTACTTACGTGGGGAACAAATGTCTGGCCATGCTGCCACCGCCGGGCCCCGGCAGGAGGGGTAGACCCAAATTACAGCGTCACAATCTTGTGTTAGGGGATGTTATCCCACTCTTCTTGTATAGCTGTTTTAAGCTGGCTAAGCGTCTCTGGAGCAGAATCTTTCTCTCTGACTCGTCTGTTCAACTCATCCCATAGGTGTTCTATAGGATTCATATCCGGACTTCTTGCTGGCCAGCCCATAACCCCAATACCAACTTCACTCAGGTATTTACAATGCCTGCGGTATGAGCCCTGGCATTGCCCTGGAAAGTCTTCACCAATAAAATGTGCGTAGGGTATCACATGAAGCTCCAAACACTCTTCTATGTAACGTCATCCATTTAATGATGGTAACCGAGATCTAGATACAAATGCTAGTTGGTTTTTTTTATCGGCGCTTATGCCTCCCCAAACCGTTCATAAACCGCCACCACAGCCGACTCTTTCTTCAATGCAGCACTGTACAAAACGCTCTCCCTCCCTTCGATACACCTTTTTTCTTCCGTCATTACCATACAGCATGATCTTACACTCGTCAGAAAAGAGAACTTTGCTCCATTGAAGGTATGACCAATTTAAATGTTCAAGTGCAAAGCTGAGGCGCGCTCTCGGTGGTATAACATTAACGATTTATAAGGTTCCGTACCGCGCTCCACCAATCTTTTTCTTATGGTAGAATCGCTTACAATCAATCTCGAACCTACTGTACTACGCTACTGAGCTACTACTGTAGTTGAATAGAGTTAAAGTGGCTATTTCTTAGAGAAACTGACACAATATACCGGTCATCTTGGTCAGACGTGGCTCGATATCTGCCAGATATGCGGCGGCAGGTTGGGGTGATTTCGCCATTATTGGCGTGTACTTCTCCCCCAACCGCCCCCTGGTGGAGTTCGAGTCATTTCTCGACTCCGTCGGGGCCGCCGTCGGCCGGATGTCGCCGAGGAAGACCTTGGTCCTCGGTGACTTCAATGCCAAATCCCGAGCCTGGGGCGGTCCTACCACCAATGCAAGAGGTAGGGCCGTAGAAGAGTGGGCGCTGTGGAGTGGCCTCGTCCTCCTGAACAGGGGGGCGGTTCCCACCTGCGTGCGACCACAGGGCAGTTCAATTGTGGATCTCTCGTTCGCCACTCCTGTGGTCGCATGCAGGGTGGTGGACTGGCACGTCGAGGAGGAGGTAGAGACGCTATCTGACCATCTGTACATCAGATTTAGCGTCTCCCCCCTCCGCAGCACTCCGCAGCCGCAAAGAGTTGAAAATTTCCCTCGCTGGGCACTCGGCCGTCTCGACAAAGAGATGGCTGAGGTCCAGGCGATCGCCGAGCGCTGGGTTTACAACGCATACCCAGCGCCCGCGGGGGAAACAGCAGAGGAGGCGGCCGGTCGCCTTCGCACGGCCCTCACAAGGGTCTGCGAGGCGGCTATGCCACGGGTCCGGCGGCGTCCGGCTCGGAGGCAGGTGTACTGGTGGTCAGCCGAAATAGCGGAGCTGCGCAACGCTGCGCAGCGCGCCTGCAGAGCCGTCCACCGGTACCGACACCGGAATCCGCAGCCGGACGAGGAAGAACTCCGGAGGATTAAGGGGGAGCAGAATGCTGCCAAGAAAGCCCTTCAGCGGGCAATTAGCCAAGCGAAGGCCCGGGCTTACGAGGAGCTCCTCGAGGGCCTTGACAGGGATCCTTGGGGGCGTCCGTACAAGTCAGCGCGCAAGAAGATGCGTGCTGCGGGCGCCCCGGTAACGGCGACCCTGTCGGAGGAGGCCCTCAATCGCATAATTGAGGGGCTCTTCCCGAGCCCGGGAGCATTCACTCCCCCGTCTATGGCCGTCCCTCTGCTTAGAGTGGAGAGCGTTGATCCTCCCCCCACAACAGAGGAAGAAATAGAAGATGCCCTGCGACACCTTCAGGGCACCAAAAAGGCACCTGGACCCGACGGGATTCCGGGCAGAGTGCTCCTCCAAGCCGCCACTCACCTTGGCGGCTGGCTTCGGGAGCTGTTCGATAAGTGCTTCAGCACCGGATAGTTCCCGGCCCAGTGGAGGGAGGGCAGGCTTTGCCTGATTCCTAAAGAGGGCCGTTCCCCAGATGATCCCTCCGGCTACCGCCCGATCGTCCTATTGGACGAGACGGCGAAGACCTTTGAGAGGGTAGTTGCGAGCCGTCTCGTCCAGCACCTGGACACGGCAGAGCCGGGACTCTCCGCCGCCCAGTACGGATTCAGGGCGGGGCGCTCCACGTTGGATGCGCTAACCGCTCTGAAGGGCATATCACAAGAGGCGGAGAGTCAGGGAGAAGTGGTCCTGGCGGTATCGCTTGATATAGCGAACGCCTTTAACAGCCTTCCGTTCGAGACGATACTGGAGGCGCTCCGGTTCCATGGAGTGCCTCTGTATCTGCGGAGGCTGTTGGAGGCATATCTCCGGGACCGTTTCATAGTCTGGGAGGATGGCCACGGTCGGGTCCGAAGGAGGCGCGTTGCGTGCGGCGTTCCGCAGGGGTCGGTACTGGGACCACTTCTGTGGAATATCGGGTATGACTGGGTCCTACGATGCCCAGTCCCGCCCGATACGAGGGTGTTGTGTTATGCGGATGACACCCTCGTCGCAACTCGGGGTGAGTCTTACGAAGATGCAGTCCGGAGGGCCACCATCAGCACTTCGTTGGTGGTGGACCGAATCGAGTCGTGCGGTCTGAGGGTCTCCGTAGAAAAGACGGAGGCCCTCTTTATGCATAGGCGAAGAAGAAGACCACCCCGAGACGCACGCATTGTGCTCCGGGGCGCAGCGGTCGAAGTGAAGCCCCAGATGAAATACCTGGGGCTCACACTAGACCCTAGGTGGAGCTTCGGGCCACATCTTGCCCAATTGTGCCCGAGGCTGGTCTCGGCCGCTGCCGCCCTGGGCAGACTCCTGCCCAATGTGGGGGGGCCGGGCACAGCCGTGAGAAGATTGTACACTGGCGTCGTGCGGAGCATGGCAATGTATGGTGCGCCTGTCTGGGCAGACCACCTCACGTCTCGTAGCAGGGCCCTCTTGAGAAGGTCTCAGAGGGTCATAGACGTGAGAGCCATTCGGGCGTACCGTACAGTGTCCTGGCGGGCGGCTGCACTCCTGGCAGCCGACCCGCCCTGGGAGCTGCAGGCGGTTGTCCTCTCAGAGACGTACCGCCTGCGCCGTGACGCCAGGGAGAGGGGACTCCGGCTGTGCCCGGAAGAGTCGCGACGGGTCAGGGATCTCGCCCAGGAGGCCTTGACCCAGTCTTGGTTAAGGATCCTGGGGCCTCCCGAGCCGGGCCGGGTTACTGTTGAGGCAATCCGCCCCTACTTGTCGGAATGGGTCTCGCGATCAAGCGGGACCCTGACATACAGACTGGTGCAGGTGCTGACCGGCCATGGCTGTTTCGGCAAGTACCTGCACCAGATTGCGGGGCGGGAGCCGAACCCGGCCTGTTGGGAATGCGGCGCGCCAGTAGACACCGTAGAAAATACGGTGTCCGAGTGCGCCGCTTGGGGGCCCCAGCGGTTTAATTTGCAGGGTGTGGTGGGGGGTGACCTCTCGCTGCGGGCAATCGTAGGTCAAATGCTCCGCAGCGAGAGGAACTGGAACGCGGTGGTCTCCTTCGCTGAAAGTGTCATGCGGCAGAAGGAGGTCATCGAGCGTGCGAGGGAGGAGGACGCGGCGGCTCCACCGATTCGTCGGCGTAGGACGAATCGGGGAAGGAGACGCTATGCGCACCTCATCCCACCCTGAGAAGGGGTTGCCGGTCGCTCTCCTGTAAGAGCGACCAGCCGGGAGTTCCGGGGGAAGCTCCCGGCGAAGGCAATGAGACGGAGGGTGCCCTACCCCGACTGGATACTCTGTGTCTGGTCACCGGCAGGTCTAGTGTGACCGCCGGCAGCGGGAACTGTCACTCGGGGTACCCTCATTGGAGACGTCTGGCTGGGGGCCTAGCAGAGTAATGCCAAAAGGCGATCCTGCGAAGCCCCCTCTAAGGCCAAGAGTGGCGACCGGGGTTTTTAGTGGGTAGGACCGGCGGCCTTGGCCCCCGGTCCGCCCGAGGGGAGTAGGCAGCCCCCTCGGGAGGTAATCCCACATACCCCACCGGCCTTCCCCGGAGGCTGGTGGAAACTGTAACAGTTTTCCTCGGTATAAAAAAAAAAAAAAAAAAAAAAAAAAAGGTACCAGCCTCTCGATAACGCTGATACACTCTGTTGACAGGAGAGAGGCTTAGATGCAATCGTGCAGCCATAGCACGCTGACTATGCCCTGCATCCAGTAACGCAACTACTTGGGCGGCTTCTGTGGGTGGTATCCCTAATTTTTGGAAAAAATCTCTTTAGTAGGATGTCACCGAGCTTAGTTAACAATCACGCTCAGCTCAGCTTAGAGTTCAGTTAAAAAATCGACAATTTATGCAAAAAAATGTGATTAAGTGTAGTCCAACGGAATACACATTGAAAACAATCTCTACATCCATTTACAATGGGTGTTCAATAAATAGTGACAATGCGATATATTCTCCTTGGAAAGAAAAAAATAAATACTGGCAGGAATATTCCAGATATTAGATATTATAATAATAAAAAAAGCAATCAATTCTCTTTTGTTTATTAAAAATAGAGGTCATTTGTATGCGTCGTGTCGAAACGTGTTCTTAAAAATGGATAAAATTGAAGATCGCGCAAGATTGAAGAAGCGTAAGAACGTTGAAAACAACGTTAGGAGTTCATGCTCTTCTTTGGTTGTCGGTTATCGTTGATATAAGGAAAAACTTCCATTAACGACGACCCCGCACGGGACGTCCTACACTACCGAGTGACTGAACAAACTATTAAAAAGGTTGAAAACATTGTCTTGGCGGATCGTCGCGTTACTGTTTGATTTATAGCAGAAGAAATGAAGATTTCTGTAGGAAGTGTCCATAATATTATACACAACCATTTGGGTATGTGTAAACGTGTATGGGTAAACGAGACTGAGAATATAACAAAGCTGTTTGGGTTTGTTACAACAAGATTTAGATCGATTTCAGCTCGATTCATAACTATGCACGAAACATGGCTTCACCGTTTTGGCCCGGAAACGAAAATATGACTTGGAAGAGACCGTCATCTTCAACTCTGAATAAATTTAAAGCGATCTCTTCCGCCGGTAAGATCATGGGCTGTTTTTTTCTGGGACAGCCAAGGGGTGGTAATAATCGAATACCTTATTCATTGAATCACTATTACGGGGACTTTCTACGCAGGACAAATAACAAAGTTACGTGAGGAAATACGCAAGCAACGGCGTAGCAAACTGCCCTGCGCACAAGTCCAAAGTTGCGATGGCTGCCATTCAAGAAGCTGGCTTGTAAATGATGGGAACATCCTCCATATTGACCGGACCCAGCTCCTAATGGTTTTTACCTATATCCGCGGTTAAATGAATATCTCAGGGGCCATAAATTTGAAGATGATGACGCAGCATTCGCCGCGGTACACGATTTTATAAGGGATCAGGAAAAAGATTTTTTAAAGGGAATTTTAGCTTTAGAGAAAAAATATACAAAGTGTATAAACCTAAAAGGTGACTACGTCGAAAAATAAAGTAACATTTAACAAAAGATAATTGCATCATACTCATTATCACTTTTTATCGAACACCCCTGGTATTCGATAAAAATTCGAAAATTTAAATTCAAATTTGGAATTCTGGTACACCATTGTATAGACTAAACTACCAGCTATTTACTGGCGTATTTTTTTTAATAATATTTCTTTTTCATTTGAATGCCGCCTGTATAAAAATACTTGCAGTAGTGTTTGGACTTTTTTGATGAGAAGTATATATTTATATATATAAAATTATTACTACGATATTTTTCAGTAAGTTTGGCAATTTACCTTCACATATAGAATTAGAGCTAGAAAAGGATATCAGAAGATTATTCTGTTATTCTTCATAAAATCTCAGTAGTGTCTTTTTTATTACTAAAGAATTTTAATTGATAATATAATCATCATCACTGTAAATAAATTACGGAAAATGTCTCCCAATAAATTGTTATTGTAAATATCCTAACAGATTTCATATGCCTTGTGAAACAATAAAAGTGAATGTACAAACACTGTATGATAAAAATCTTGCTGGAGGAACATTTTACTAACAGCATTGTGTAAATTAAATTATATAGTCACTGTATTGGTGTAAAAAATATTATACGTCTCTACCCACGCCACGCGGTATTAACACTCTTGTTATAAAATAATGTTTATACATACTGAATTCTTATTTTTAATCATTTCTGTGATACGATCAATTTCCACATAATAAAGTTTTCAGCTATGTTTCTTTACGTGGCGTTTTGAATGCTATTTTCCGCTTTTGATAGCATTTACCAAAAACTCTAGGGAAGAAGGGATGTTATGATTGTGCTTTTGGTGTGCGTGGGCGAGGGTGCCAGCAGGGGGTGTCGTGGGGGCGGTCCGGGGGCTGGCCGGCACGCCCGCGGGTCTGCGTGCGCCGGGCGCGACGCCGCCGCGTCTGGCGCGAGCCGTATGCTCATTCCGCCCGCGAGCGCCGCACCGCAAACACGTGATGCGCGCAGTGCCCGTCGAGCCCGCACGCTGTCCGCGCGACCGCTCCCGCGCGCATGCTTGCGCTAGTGATGTTACCATACTGTGTGGTTATGTGCCGTCAGTTTGTCCGTAAACGAGTCCCGCTCCATCTGTTCCCGAAACGTTGAGCGTGCGTTCGGGGGACGCGCGAGGATATCGCGGATTTTGCGTATTTGTCGACGTTGGATGCGTTAAAATTTCGGGTGAGTGAGAGAAGCGAGCGGTCGCGCGCCCGCGGCCGGTTTGACCGCATTATTTTCGAAATACATACACAGCAACCCATCGACCGCGGTACCATGATCAAAACATAACAACAACATATAAATTCGGCGATGTACTATGTCACTTTCCAGAACTGATAACACATCGGTCTGAATCGGTCATCTATTCCGGACATTCAAAATATATCGGTCTTCATAGTTAGCAATAGGTATTATTACATTTAGTAATTATTTTCAATTTCTATATTAAAAAAATATAAAGTTATACCGAACACTGAGAAAAATTTGATACGTTAACTTGATAGCGTGCGCTAAGTAAGCATATTTCAGATCCCGTTGATGTCTTTTGCTGAAGGCGTTCGCCTTCCTTAGCCAGCCTTGTTTAGGTTTCGCGTTAATGAATCTTAATGCCTTGTTTTCTTTTATTAATCAAAATTGCGGTTATTATTTATTTTTATTAATAGCCTATACTATATTTCTAACTTATCACTATCCTAAAACAAGCATCAAAACTTATTGAAACTTTTACACGAATGATTTCGAATTTTCGGATATTTTTAAAATTTTACATATGTTATAATATTTTAAATAAAAGTTTTGCCTTAATAAAAATAAATAAATAAATGCAACCGGAGTTATGAATTAATTATTAGTTTTTATTTACACTTAGCGGTATTTTATCAAAATATTAAACCTACAATATTAAAACTTTTGTTACTTTTCACTATTTGCTATGGAGTTCATTTCGAAAAAACTAACTTGCAAAATTCGTTCTGTTTATGATGAAATCAAATCTAAATTTGATGATCTTATTATAAATTAAACTATTTGCATTGCTATATTAATACGCTATACCTTACTATATCTGTACTTAACTTAGTTTTTATAAATATTTCAAACTATAAAAAGATGTTCATATAACAACATGAGAATTCTGTTAAGTTACATTATTAAAGATTTATATCAACTTTTTTACTATTGTATTTCATATTAATTACGATGAATAGTATGTTTATGTAATATTTTATAAGATTTATTACATTAATATTTAAATTAACTTAATTACGGTTTGTTAAATAGTATCGTACTAGTAACGAGTTGAAATATTGAACATATTTCAATTTATCTAACGATATATGTGGCGTAATGGATAATGCACTTAGTTACGCTTGTGGAGGTCACGGGTTCGATTCCCGTCTCTTGTCTGGGTGTTTATTTATAATATGTATTTAATTACAAAAAAAAAGTATATAAGTAGTGTATCAGTTGTCTAGTACCCATAACAGAAGTGCTATGCAACTTAGTTTGGGACTAGATGACGCTGTGTCAATTCTTACAAAATATCTATTATTATTATGGAACTCTACTACTGGAGCAGATGCTCAAAAATTTTAAACAAATGTTTTAATTACCTTTAGCTAGAAAGGCAGTTTTGATTTTAATACTATTAATATATAATATAGTTTTTCTATCATAAGTTATTCTCAGTTTTACTTGATAATTTCAAAAAATAGTTTTTAGCCGGTAGATACAAAAAGTAGCAACTTTAAGCCAAAAGATCATTGGAGCTTGTAGAGGGCTGTATTGAGCCCTTACATAGTGTGAATATAATAATATTATAACACTTTTAATAAATTTTAGATTTTACGGCGTATAACTAGTTAACTGGCTTTAAGTAAAATTTTAACTTATAATTCATAAATAACAAAAATTAACCTTAAACCACCGTAGTTTATACATATGTGTCGGTTAGTCTATGGTACGTGGAAAACTTAAATTACCTATATTTGCGTGTTATCGACGCCAATTTATTCATATCTTATTATTTACATTGTAGAGTATCTGTAAAGAGTTTTTAATTTCTCATCTCATCATCAGAATTTTTCAAGAATATTTCCTTCCCAAAATATTTTCATTGTTATTTCTTTTTAAATATTTATGTAGTTTAAAACTACTATGTCGTTCCCTAATTAAAAAGAATTCTAAAAAAATTTTTTATGCACGGATACATACTTTTTTATACTCGTTGTCGCATTTAGCTTTAAAATGTAAATATTAATATGTAGTAGATAATATCCCTATGAGATAGCAGTGTGTTTGAGGTGCCCCTGGTGTTACAAATATCCATAGGTGACGGTAACTGCTTACTTTTAAGTGGGCCGTTAACCTGTCTGCCGTTTCTAAGCTATTAAAAAGAAAAAAAGAATAAAAGCATTTTTATGAATTTTGGTAAAATATTTTGTATTCCTTAAAGAATAATATAATATACGTTACTTCATCAGATTAATTTCATAATACTGAAATAAAAAGTATAGTGGGCGGTCTTATCTCTATCGATATAGTTATACGTAAAGTTTTATTATACATAAAGCTTATACTTGTTACTTTAGCACTTATAATCAATACTTTTTTGTAATACTTTTAGCCCATTTAAAGAAAAAATAACTTTATATGATAGTTTCTTATGTAATCTTTGTTTATTTTAATTGTTTATTTCCATAATTTATCTACGTGATGCATTAAATGCATAACAATGTAACATCACTTTGTATATGTCAATTACTATGTTGTTCAAATTATTTCTTAACAAAATGCATATATTATGTATGTATACCTACCCTATAGGGTAGTAAAGGTAATAACGGTTTGAATAAACAGTTGAAACTAATTCAAATTAATATTTTTTTATAGTTAAGTCCATACATAATCAAGGAAATCCATAATTTCATTTTGTGAAGTTCTTCTAAACTGAAAATTCATTTAGAAAGTTGACGTATTAAATTTCAAACATTAACTAACTTCGAAGTTTGAAACATGTATATTTAGTGAATATCTATTAACTTAGTATCCGTATTGACTACCTTATGATTTCAGATAATAGTCGCCTTTTAAACATATTTATCCTGCCATATATATGTTATCACATGTACGATACTAACAAAAGTTCCTATTTCTTTCTATATTATATTTGTCACCAGACTTTAAAACTTTCGACTTTCAAATGGTAACCAAAATGATTTTAATCCGATACACATTTGTGGTTCAATATTAAAATAGACGTTTAAAAACGCTGAAGTAAAACCGTAAGCCAATGTCACTAGTTTGTATAGGTTCACAATTTTGCAAGCATTCCTTAAATGTCTGTTAAGGACACCCGAGGCTTCTCAATAATTTTATTAATTTATTATTAAAACTTCAAGCCTCGTGTAACTATGATTATCAGTAAATGTAGAAACATCACCTTTCTAAAAATCTAACTTACTTTACTTACTTGGTTGAAAATAAAACGATATTTATACAATCTTTTGTTTGTTTTGTCTTATATTGTATATATTTTGTGTGTTGTGCAATAAAGTATATTCATTCATTTATTCACGATAACTTACATATGGTATATGAAGGGCTCATGAAAAATTTTAGAAAAGTTTATACCTTTTTAACTTGTATGGAATGTTTAAATATCTTTTATAAACAAGTTAATAATACATATTTACTTAAACATCTGTTTGTAACGTGCTTAAGAACATGTTTGGAGACAACCCGCTGTACTAGATTTGATTACCAGTGTTTAACGCATTAGATTAATATTCAGATAAGCTCATTACAATGTATGCTGCACGCACGCTAGGGCATTCATTAGAAATACTCAAAGATAAAACTGTCGTTCCGTCACAATGTCACTCTTTGTTGTCGCGTCGGTCCGCAACTAGACGCGATTCCATCGAAATATGTAATTTACAGATAATTGTGGCGAAATTCTTCATAAAATGACCGGAATCGTAAAACATAATGGATATTGATATCGTTGCTGCATTAATTATTTAAGTTAATATCGTGTTATTTAACCCTTTTAGTTATATTTTTTATAATGTTACAAGCAATGTAATTTATGAATAATAAGAGCATTCGTTTCTATCTTTGCAGGCGGGTCGAGGAGAATTATGCGTGGGGCGTGCGCATGCGCGGTGGTGTGCGCGTTGGTGGCGCTATGCGCGGCCACGGGCCTTGACGAGGCGACACGCGCCGCCGCCGAGAAGCAGCTGCTGGCGCTGTTGGGGATGCCACGGCGGCCCGCCAGGCGCAACGCCATTCCGCCACCTGTGCCTAAAGCCATGCGGCTGCTTTATGAAAACAGCGGCGCTATTCCCGCCGCGGCTGCCAATACAGCCCGCTCTTATCATCACACACCCACCGAACTAGACGCCCGGTTTCCAGGCGAACACCGATTCAGGCTCTTCTTCAATGTGAGCGGCGTCCCCACCGATGAAGTGGCGCGAGGCGCAGACCTAACGTTCCAGCGCGCTTCTGACGCC
Organism: Malacosoma neustria; assembly: GCA_963693495.1. NCBI lineage: Eukaryota > Metazoa > Arthropoda > Insecta > Lepidoptera > Lasiocampidae > Malacosoma > Malacosoma neustria. The sequence continues at coordinate 3,187,332 of OY856384.1, forward strand.
ACTGGAGCCCAGCGGTTGTTATTGTACGACGTAGTTCGGCCGGGGCGACGTGGAAAGACCGCTCCTATTTTACGACTTCTAGATTCAGTACCGCTGATGCCCAGCGAGGGCACTGTGACAGCGGACGCAGTAGGGGCCGCACGGCGGTGGCTTCTAGAGCCGCAGCACAACCATGGACTATTAGTGAGAGTGATTGAGGATGGTGAAAGAGACGTTGACGCCAAAAAACCACATGTGAGAGTGAGGAGACGAGTTGCGGAAAGTGAAGAAGAATTCCGAGAGCGCCAGCCGGTGTTGCTCTTGTATACAGAAGACTCCCGTGCGCGAGCAGCCCGTGAAAATGGGCAGACGAGGCTGTCACGCAGCAAACGTGGAGTGCAGCGGAGGGGTCACCGAGCTCACCACCGTCGCAAGGAGGCGCGCGAGATCTGTCAGCGGCGGCCTCTCTATGTGGATTTCGCAGAGGTTGGCTGGAGTGACTGGATCGTCGCGCCCCATGGCTACGACGCCTACTATTGTCAGGGTGACTGTCCATTCCCGCTTGCGGACCATTTGAACGGCACTAACCACGCAATAGTGCAGACTCTAGTGAACTCAGTGAATCCGGCCGCGGTGCCGAAGGCGTGCTGTGTGCCCACGCAGCTCTCCTCCATATCCATGTTGTACATGGATGAACAGAACCAAGTGGTGCTCAAAAACTATCAGGATATGATGGTGATGGGATGCGGGTGCCGATGACGAAGGCACCCCTCCCTAGTGCGGACCTACTTAGTGATAAATTGTGGACCCAGTGTACATATAGTGACGGCCTCAAACATTGTAAATAAATACGTGTATATAATCTTGTAATTATTATTTTATTGAAAAACAAATGAAAGTATAATAAATCAATGTAATTTTAAAACGTTTATATTGTTTATTTTCTTTGCTCCAAACACTAAGTATTACGAATATTACAATTACAAAAAATAACAAAATAAATTGTTATTAATAATGATGTATAACATTACTAATTAAAAGTCTTTTAAATATTCATTGAAGACCGCTCTACACTGTAAAACATATGTAGATCAGATTGTAAACAAAACTAAAGCACATAGTAACGCTAATAAAAATGTATATATATATATTATTATTCAACCCACTTTCCTTGAAATATATTTACTTGTGTAATACTGTTATTTGTTGCATTCTCCCAAATGACCTAGTAAATTCATATTTATAATAAACAAATCTGAAATACATACAACGATGCAGGCACAGAAGTAGTAAAATTTATAATGGAAAAATAAAGTTATCTATATATATAAAAATGTTATATTGGTTTGTGTACGCTTCAAAAACTCAAAAAGTTCTGCACCGATCGAGCTGAAACTTTAGCATGATATATAATCCGCATCAAGGATTGTTTTTATCTATTTTTTTATCTATTTTTTTGTTTCTCATTTGTCAACCATCCAATCACAATGTGCCACAGCGAAGCGTGGCAGGGTACAGTCACAATGTACCACAGCGAAGCGTGGCAGGGTACAGCTAGTTATAAATAAATATAGTGGGAAAACTTACATATACAGCGCCATCTAGTCCCAAACTAAGTATCAGTAGTAGCAGCAGAGCACCAGTGTTATGGGTACTAGATAACTCTTATACTACATGTGTACTTTTATTTTGTTAAGAAATTCATACAAATAGACACCCAGGCGCGAGACAGGAATCGACTCCGTGACCTCCGCCAGCGTACCGAAAAGCGCAGAGGTTAACCAGATTTATTTTATTGTTGAGGAACAGCAGTTAGGCTGACGGCTCATTTAATAGTCAGCTGTTACCGTCTTGTATAAATGTATGTGACCCTAGGAGCCACGCGAACAAGTTGCTGTCCCATAGGTACACTGAATTACTTAGAGTCAGTAAGATGATAACGATAATCTGTAATAGTCACAAAGTAATTTATATACAGGGCATAGATTTAAATGAAGTCAGAAAAAGATGTCAAGGACTTGTACAATCTTCCTTTAACGTGCGGAATGACACATTCCTCTGCGCAGGCGCCTTTGAGGTAAATTATAATCGAGACTTGAACGATCTATTTAGAATAATCATCAGTCGGAACTGTAAGAGCTATTTGAAAAAGGCATATTGATATTAACATCCAGTTTTACAAATTGAACTAGGTAATTTAAGATTATATAAAGAAAATGAATACAATTCAAAATTAATCTACACTAAACACTAAACAAGTATTAAAAATTAATCTACATAAATAGTAAATTTGGCTCCAAATTCCTCCATACTATCTGTGAACGTGGATTTTCCTGCGTAGATACCGATATAGGTTAGCGAAAGCAAAGAAAGAAAATAGCCGAAAATGTTTTGGTGATTATTACGGTAAATGATTTTTTTATACATTAACTCATTCTAGTGCTTAGCAAAGAGAATTAATCCTTTAACTTATTTCCACGTACGTAATCCCCGTATTAATCCCTATGATGTTGATGATGTTTTTCTCCGTGTAGGGGCGGAATACAAATACTGACCCATGTGGCCCCCTGTAGACGTCAACCTGTCGTAAGACGACAAAACAACTCTAGCTATGTGGGGCCAAAGCTCGTCTGGATACAGGGCCATAATAATCCTACGCGGACATCAGCGTGTTGGCGTCGCCCCTAGCGTCGCAAACATGCAAAGGCCACAGTAACTGCTTCCTATCAAGTGGGCCGTCAAGTGCCTCAACGATAAAAAACCTGTTGATTTCCCACGCTTATTATCAAATATCACCTATTTTTAAAGCCTTTTTCCATACTTATTAGTTTACATATTGGCATTCTTTGCAGTAATACCACCTAACAGAGGACTTGTCACTCTTAATTAACAACATTGCTAAATGCTGTGAAGCAACAACTTGAAATCTGTTTTCAATTCAAAATAACCTCCACGATCGTGTCACACTAATATAATTAAATGGATAGCGTGACATAAAATTGCGTGCAATTTTAAAATCTGCAGATTCCTAATTACCTTAGTAACTTTTTTCTGGTAAATTTCACCTAACCTTGACCTTTAGCCCAGTTTGTATAATTTTTAATAACACAATATTTATTACAACTAAGATGCCAAAATTAGTTAAATAGAGAGGATAAATGTGATTTTTTCTAACTGACCGAAGGTTCTTTAGCGGTTAAGTTGAACACGCCGGAAGTTACGGCTAAATTAGCCAAAATATTGTTATAATTTATAATGACGTGTTCGTGTCGTCTAGCGCGTGTCATGTTGGGTTGACAAGGTCGCAAGCAAATGAACTCTAACAAATGAATTGCTCATGGCATTGTTCTTTGAGGTTATTTGTGAATTGAGAGTTGGATGTAGGTCACCCTCGACTTGGCCACATTATATACAATTGTTCACTCACGGTTGGGATTAAACGAAAGTGATCTGAAAAAATCAGCATGTTTATAAATTAGCTGATTTGTTACGATCTTCGTGGAAAAGCGACTAACGTACTTCAGCACGTCAGCGGAGGTCACAGGTTCGATTCCTACCTTGTGTCTGGTTATTATACGTAGTATATTAGTTATAGTACCCATAACACAAGTGTTATGCTACTCAATTTGGGAGTAGATGGTGCTATATAAATTGTGCCAATATATTGTTATACATATATTTTTATATGTCCTCGCTTTCTTCCACACCAATCTTAGAGTATACATAAGCTTGCTTAGATATGAGGGACCGACTCCAGAGAGAGAGAGGCACCTATGCTATTTTAAAAATGTCTTCAAAAATAGAGAAGAGAATAGAGGGAACGGAAAGTATACTCGCCACGCTTGTACAAGGCGGAATGGTGGGCTACATGTTATATTGACCAAAAAGTTCCCGGACTGACATATAGATGGCGCCACATATACAAAATCTATAATAGAATTCGATAGCGCCATCCTTTATAAGATATGTGTCAAAATTTCATGACAATTGGACCACGTGTTCTCAGGTTATTGTTGTTTATGTCAATCAACTTTTGGTGTCTTTGTCAAAATATGGATAAGAAAGAATTTCGTGTGTTGATCAAGCATTATTTTTTTGATCGAAAAAAATGCGAAAGAAGCGAAAGAGTGGCTTGATAAGCATTATTCGGACTCTTCTTCAGCGAAATCAACCGTTTGCGAATGGTATAATGAATTTAAACGTGGTCATAGTGACATCAACGATGTTCAACGCAGTGGTCGCCTAAATACAGCTGTTAACGAAAAAAAAACACCAAAAAATCCGCAGAATTGTTTTCACTGATCGCTATATGAAAGTCAGTGAGATGGCTGAGGTTTCAAAGTTATCATATGGCAGCATGCTTACTATTTTACACGACAATTTGGGTATGAAAAAGATGAACTCAAAGTGGGTGCCGCGTTTGTTAACACTGGATCAAAAACTGAATCGACGATTCGGAGGCCTGTCTAAAGTTTTTCAACCATAATAAAGCGAATTTTTGCATCGGTATGTGTCCATGGATCAAACCTGGATACACTATTACACTGCAGAGTAAAAGCGCTCGTCAGCTGAGTGGGTTGAGGCAGGTGGAAGCATTCCAAAGCGAGAGAAGATACAACAATCGGCTGGTATGGTTATGGCATCAGTATTCTGGGATATGCATGGTGTATTTTGTTTATCGACGGAGAAAGAAAGGAAAAAAGGATTACTTCTGAATACTATACAGCGTCATTGGACCAATTGAGCGAAGAAATAAAGAACAAAAGGCCCTACACGGCAAAGAAAAACCTCTGTTCCACCAAGACAATGCACTATATCTCAAATCAATGGCTACGATGGTCAAATTGTATGAATTGCACTTCGAATTGCTGCCCACCCTCCATATTCGCCAGTTTTGGTCCCCAGCGAATACTGGCTGTACGCAGACCTGAAAAGGATGCTCCGGGAAAAAAGACTTAGGAACAACCAGGAAGTCATTGCCGAAACTAAGGCCTATTTTGCTAGCAAAGATCAAGCGTTCTATAAACATGGTATCAAGAAGTTAGTTGGGCCGATTGTATCGTCTTAGATGGAATTTATAAATGAAAACGAATTTTGCGAAAATTTTGTGTTTTTCTTAGTCCGGCAACTTTTTGATTTATACCGGTGAGCACGGTTTGCGGGTTTCCTCACGTTCCTATAATACGCACATTAGGCGAGAAAACTGTCTAAGCGGTATATACCACCGTGTGATTAATACATACCCCGGATGTATAGATTGCTCTCCAAACTATAAAATGTATAAATTTATGAATAAGAAGAATTATTATATAAAAAGAATATTTCCTAGTTAATAAATAATATTTTTAATATTATTACTAACATTCAATTTAAAATCAATTCAACTTTTGAGTAGCTATTTCTTTTAACAAAATACATCTCAAAATAGCCAAAATTTGAACAATTGTTTGAGATATGGAATACCTATCATTCAGAAGCTTATAAAGTCGTCCGTGAAGAATGCCAATGGTAATATTTTAGTTGAATTCCATTTAGAGCGCCTCAGACAGATCTCCAGGTCTCGAATATTTCGTCACAAGGCGGTTATATATCTTGTTTTTGCCCGGTCTAAAGAATGCCCGGCCGTATAATTTGGCCGGCCACCCGGCAACTGCGCGTCTGCCGAGACCGCCGAGTCCTCCCTACATCTATATTATCAGTAGATAAATTCAGGCTTTGTCTTTGCCTCGTATTTCGTCCTTTCGAGATTTCGCTTTTGTTTTTTTTCCAACCGACCGTTCGCTGTGGAGGGCAACAAAAAAAGTGAGTCGAGCGAAGTGGGGTATAATTTATTTTATAGTCGGTTTGCTCGTAACTCGGCTGAGGACGGTTGGATTTATTCCTATCTCGGTGTAATTAACGCAAATGGATTGGTCAAAGCCGGTGAAGCTTTGCCCAACCCGCGCAGCCTCTGCCTCTATTATGTGACCACGAATCCATTAAAACTTATTCCAATTAAATTGAAAACTTAACCGCAGCGTGAACGGGTTGCAAGAGTTGTGATGGAAATCACTGGTGATTGCGGACTCTGTTAAGAAGGCGATTTGTGCCTCCGAGGTATTGTAATTGTTTTGCATTCTCGCACGGATATAAAAACAAAAGGACGAGCCTTGGGCCCCCCGCACTGTGGCCCTGTCGGGGAGACTAAAGTCTGGCAGCTTGTATTCTCTGCAGACAAAAAGTTGCCAGAATAGTGAGGTGTTTTCGAGTCAATAAAGAACTAATACCATTTATTTATATTTGTTTTAAATTAAACGCTACAAAGTATAATTAATAAGTTAAACCGAACGTGTCCATCTTTTAAAATTGAAATTCGGAGATGGAGGTTATTTCTTGACTAATACACATCACAGTGAATATTATTGTGCGTTTTTTTGTATCACTGGGCTTCTGTTATAGTATTTTTTTTAATCAAACGAGACACACTAAGTTTGACTTCCAGTTTACTAGGGAAAACCTGAGTCAGAAATGAGGTAGCAAAAAAGGGATAATTTTCTTTTTTATACAAATCATATTTTTTCTATGATAGAACAGTTGACAAATAAAAAATTTACACCGTGAGACAGTTAATTTAATACATACAATTAAATCACAATTAAGTTAAAGTTTATTGATGAAATATTTAAGTTTTATAGTTGATTCTTTCTTAGAATTTCAAAATAATAAACAATTTTCCCTTGTAAACAAAAAAAAAATGATTATAGAGCTTTATGGTAACCAAATTCTAGAAAACAAGTAGAAACACTATGGTTATAATAATCGTCACGAATGATTTGCATCACATCGTTCATTATAAAACAACCGATTCGTAGGCAACGTAACACATCAAAGATAAATAAGAGGAAATCAAATTAATATGCAAACCTTGGGCGAATTACTTTATTTCCTCAAAATAATAATTAAGTTTTACCATTGAATTCTATAAAAATCGAAGGGATCAATTTCGTAATCAAGTATATCAAAATCGACTACGTCGCTTTATTTCCGTACATACGCTATCTAATGAAAAATCTGAAGCTGAAGCCCTCTTAGAAAACCAAAGCTTTAGAGAAGATAATACATAATAAGAATACACAATAACTCTGATATGGTTTTATTACACCTTTTAACCGGAACTGATAGTACGCTACTCTTCTCCTAGGTGGATTTTGAGGTCACACTTACCTAACAGCGACACCGTATCCAATTTTCTTTAAGATTTCCTCAACCGGCAGTAATATATATTGTTTAATTAAAATATTATACACATCAAAAAAGTCTAAGCAACATGCATGATATTACAAATTTACCATTTATACTAAGTAATTTCTAAGTCTTTACTCACTCAAAGTGCGTAGGTATGTAAACTTTTTTGTTATTGATGACATACTGGCTGGTTGTAAAAAAAATTCGATTATGTTTTGTTTTTTCATAAAATTAAATGAAAGGGAATTTGTTTGAATTTAAATGCGTTTTTATTGCTACGTTTAGTCTTGATTTTATAATTTTACCAACCATTTAAATAAAGTTAGCGACAAAATTGAATTGTTAGATATTCTTTACGTCATGGGGCGACGTCATCTGACGGCAAATGAAATGCAAAGAGCTGTAGGGATGTTGCAAGCGGGAAGTAATCAATCTCAAGTATCTCGGCATATTGGCATTCATAGAAGTGTTATTTGTCATCTTTGGCAGCGCTACAATAATACAAGGGAACCCGCTGAACAGCATCCAGGCCGTAAAAGGAGTACAAAGTCGGCAAGACATGAGTACAGCCTACGAGCTCGACGCCCAATTAGGTGCCCACCGATACGTCACGGGAATCGCGCTCGTCGAAATGAATGGTGTAGAGAACGCAGAACATGGACCCAGGAACAATGGGATAAAATTATGATTTCCGATGAGTCGCGATTCGGGTTTAGGCCCGATACAAGAAGAGTGCAAGTGTACCGTCGCGTCGGCCCGAAAATACTGAAGGGCTCAGGTGCATTCAGGAAGTTCATCCATACAGCGGCTCATCCACCATCCTAAAATTTAAATTAGTACATGTTGCTTAGACTTTTTTGATGTGTATATACTTAGTCAGGTCATAAGTATTGTCACACAGTAAAAACTTTTCTTTTAGAATGCTGGCCACAAAAAAGTTTATTGAATTCGAATTTCGAATTGTTCATGAAAATAAAAATGTATACTTTTAGAATATTTACTCATTTTTAAATATGGAGTGGACGCTTAAAGAAGACCGTGTTGCAGTTATTGCGTTGTTGCATCGTTGCGGTTACGCGCCAGTTCAAATTTTTAACCTACTGAAAAATTTGAATATAACCAAAAGATTCGTTTATCGAACCATCAAACGATACAATGAAGACTCTAGTGTAGATGACAGGTCAAGAAGTGGTCGCCCTCGGTCTGTTAGGACTCCAGCAGTGATAAAAGCTGTGAAGGCACGAATTCAAAGAAATCCCAAACGTAAGCAGAAACTGTTAGCCCTTCAGATGGGGTTAAGCAGAACCACGGTGAAAAGGGTGTTAAATGAAGACTTAGGGCTTCGGGCATATCGAAGAAAAACAGGACATCGTTTGAATGCTCGTCTAATGGACCTGAGACTGAAGAGATGCCGCGCTTTGTTGAAGCGGTACGCGGGAAAAAAATATCGGGAAATTCTTTTTTCGGATGAAAAAATTTTTACCGTAGGAGAACACTTGGAGGAAAAGGCGTGCTCAAAGCCTCATCCCAATTTGGAGTCACTCAAGACATCCTTGATTAAGGCAGCCGCCGATATTGACATGGACCTCGTTCGTGCTGCGATAGACGACTGGCCGCGCAGATTGAAGGCTTGTATTCAAAATCACGGAGGTCATTTTGAATAAACTTTAATGTCATAAGAATCTATGTTTTGTTAAGTTCATTTTGGTATATGAATGGTTACATAATTAATAAACTTGTTACAATTATTTTACATTAAACATGTGACAGAATTTATGACCTGACTAGGTATATATATATATATATATATATATATATATATATATATATATATATATATATATATATATATATATATATTTTTTTTATTTTACATATTTTTTTTTATTGCTGTCGGCTGATGGGCCGCTTAGAGTTTAGCAGTTACCGTCACCTATGGGTGTTTTAACGCCAGTGGCATCGCGAACACGATGCTGTCCATAAGGGTACATGTACTTAGGTCACTAATGCCGGAACACAACACAAGGTTGTTATGGCGGCATACTTAAGACCAAAGGTGGTTTCAAAAGGTAGCTATCCAGACGGGCTTGAAGCCCTAGCTGAGGTGGGTTGTGTTGTCGCCTTTTACGACAGGCCGACTCTGGTCGACCCAGAGGTTAGTATTCTTTCTCCGCCCCTGAGATATAAAGATTTTATTTTAATTTCATTCACCATATCCGAAAATAAAAGCTTGTTATTTTTATAATAAGTCGAAAGCTGGTCAAAATGTACATATTTTAGGGATGGGTTGTTTTAATCAAAATATCCAATCGAATATCTTAACCACAAACGAATAAGTTTTCAACCTAATTATAAGGATAAAAGATTGGATATTGTATTGGTTTGGATTAACTTTACACGAAATAAACTAAAACTGGTCAGGCAGCGTGAAGCACCGTTATCGGATCGCGAGTAGCTGCAGTTCAAAACATGTTTTCCACAAAAGCAATTTTCCAATCCATCGTTACTGATAGTACACGTGATTGAAAAACAACTGTTTATCTTGCATTGTTTTTATGCAAAAGTATATGAACATGAAACCAGTTTAATTTGTGCATGCTTGGAATATTTGAGAGGAGTGCGCGGTCGATGCCCGGTGCGCGGAGCTATCTGTGCAGGGAGGGGGCCTTCTGCGTGTCTAGTAGTGTCCCATTCTTCGCCAACTCACACTTAATCCCCGAAATACATACTATTTTTCAAATAGAAGAAATTTTATCAGCATCCATTCACCAAATTCTTGCTGTTAAATATTTTACGTTCAAATTAAACGACTAAAAATTGGTAATTAACTGTGATCAATATATAGGTACAGAAGTAATATTCGTTATTATATGGGGCTTAATGTTGACTGGCTCAATTGGTTGATGACTAGTCTATTTTACTGATCAAAAAATTTTATAAACTTTATTCAATTCAAAGTTCAATTACATATTAAACTAAATTAATATAAAAGTATTCATCATGGTACATCAAAGTTAAGTACTTGCTATTAACTAAAGAAGATTATGTTCAGTTATTTTAAAATACACGTATGTGTACGTGTGTATTATTTATTTATTTTATTAAGATACACATATCTGCGGTATGTGAAACCTGCCAATCCGCCTTGGACAAGCGAGGCGGGTATACTGTTCGATCTCTCAAGTGGGAAACTCGAGTCCAGCAATAGGATGTTGGGGGCTGTTATAAGATACACAGATAAATAACAATAACTTATTTACTACTAACTGAGGTCAAAAAATTACTATTTTTTTATGCTGTTATTTTAATATTTATATTTTATATTATTAATCTCTCTCTTATATTTTAATATTTGTTTAATAAATCTCTTTTTATAATTTTTGTGGGTTTTACTTTGAAGAAACGATAGTAATATAGTAGTAGAAGAAACGATAGTAGTTGTGTTCCGGCATTAGTGACCCAAGTTCCTGTACTCTTATGGGACAGCAGCGTGTTCGCGATGCCACTGGCGTTGCAAACACCCATAGGCGAGGGTAACTGCTAAATTCTAAGCGGGCCGTCAGCCTGTCTGCTGAGCAGAATTCACAGCATGATTGATGATCCGCTTTTTAATGACTTCTCGTTCGATACCCCATGTTTGACAGGAAAATAGGATAGGTCCTTCCTTTAGCAGTCTGTGAATAGGTAACGCAAATAATTATCGCTTTTATGACGCACTAAATAAATGATTGACTAGCTCTAAATATAATCTAATAAAGCTGTTAGAAGAACTTCCATGTTGAGATTCCATCTTGATAGGATATCTTACCTACTGAGCTACTGGTACTACTGGCCAACAAAGCACGTGAGAATGCAGTTGGCAAAATTCCAAACTGTTCAATAAAAACAATGTTTTGATTGATCAATATTTATTGAGTGTGTTGGAGTATGTATGTTTTCGTAAATACCGTTTTGTGCTTTGTTCCTGTTGTCTATTAAGAATTTTATAAATATATAGAAATGTTTACTTTTATTTTTCCTATCTTGAACATGAAAGTTTTTACACAATGACGAACATGTTAGTTTTATTCATGACAAGTTACTATTATTAATAAGATAATGGACGCCTACACGAGGACAGTGCAGCATCAGTTCTATACAATCGACACACACACACCGCCTCGGAGAACTGTCATGGTTACACCGTTCGCGCGTATATATACCACTCTGTTAAAAAATGGAAATACATTACTTTTGGCTTATGTTATTTAAACGTAGCTTTTCCATCTAATATTATGTAAAAAGTTGTGTTGAAATGAATGTGAATAAAGCTAACTTAATTATTAAAATAGCCAAAGAAGGGTATACATCTAGTAAAGGTACGGCCAATTTCAGTAGCGATTGTCAAAAATCGTAATTACCTAAAATGCATCGTGATAGAACGCATGCAGAGTCGCGGGTATCCTTAGTGCAAAACAATCTCGTACCCAAGTCAAACCACTTTACAGTTCCACGTAAACCCGTTGGTTGCAAAAACATTTGAATCGGAATAGCAATGAACTGCGGATAATGTACTCGAGATAGTTTTTGTTCAAACCATGTTTACCAATTAATATATAAATAATACTTTTTGCGAATGAAAGAAATTTATTGTGATATCTGCAATTTATTTATAAATACTAATAGGTCATAGGTTTCTTTTACACATGAAGAATTTTTTTCTGAAATTTGCTTTTTACATAGTTATAAAACTACATAAGTAAACTCCAGAAATTGCAGATAAACAATTTTTACAGATAAACGGTTATGGGATTTGCTACACGGCAATAGTTAAAATTAAATGTATACCATAATGGTTAAGTTTGTTTATGATTTATTGACACAATGGACTCTTATCTTATAACATTGTTATACAATAGAAGAAAGTTTGGCCTATAATCTGGAATAACTATTCTCATGAAAACCAACATTCTTATAGCTGTGTGTTAGGCTGCCAGCCTATTCTCTGGGCTCTTAAACAGAGACGAAGGTTATTTCGAATATATTTTTTAATCCAGTAAGTCTCGTATAGTTTGTACAAAGGAGGTGGGTCGATATGTAGTATAAGCTATTTAGGCGTCGCGTGCCGGAGAGGCGCGCGACTCGCGGTCTGTGTTGGCTGCGCGTATACACTTCAACACAATAGACTTTCACCACAAGGGCAACCTAACGTAAACACATTTTGTGGTTTCGTTTAAAAGCTATTGATTGTTTGTGATCACTATAAAATACGACTTAGGTGTGATTTTACTTTGAATACAAAAATTTTTTTGAAGCATTTACATATGATTCTGTCTTATTTTAAAATCTAGAAAAATATGAAAGTTAATAAATACCTATATAGATTAATCACTAACTTTAAACAAAAAAGGGAATAAGTAACTTTAACACCGGTTCAATATTTTTGTTGCAAGGCGTAACGTTATGCGACTGGTATAATTCATAGACAATTCTTACTAATACGTAAAGGTCGAAACATTATCAACGCTGTTCGCTAATTCATAATAAAATAAGCCGTTAGGTTTTCCTTTTGGGATTGAGGGGGACAGATAACTGACTGGCGTTTGATGTAAACGCTAACAATAGCTACTTGTTCACCAAAATATTGCTTATTTTTTCTTCATGAAAAATAGTCATGTACAAAATGGTAATGAAGTTTTTTCTGTGACTGTACTACTAGTCAATGGACTCCGGTAACCGGGACCAACAATTTCTATGATGATGATGATAACCACACTAACGACTCTCTTGTTTTCAATTATATTAAATTATTTAATAATAAACATATCCTTGCTCTAATAATAAGTAAGCCAAATCTATATTATAATAATATATATACAATATTGGAAAAATGTAAAAAATATACAAAAGTTTTGGTATGCAAAAAGTAAGCAGAGAAAACAGTCATGCTACATACTGCATCCTACGTGGTCTACAGCTCACGCTAATGGAATGTGTCTAGTTCCATTAGGATCAGCGTACCTTCTGATGAGGAAAAATATGCGCGGGCTGGATAGTGTTAGACAGGCGTAAACATCGATTTATTTCTGGCAACGAACCCGCGTCCTTGGCGTCGACCTTATTGCGCAACACCGGTTTCAAAATGCGCACTCGTATAGTAACGCTACATACATACGAGTATATGTCTCGTAACAGATGGATAGACTTGCCTCGTCACCTGTCGCCGTCCGGTTATTAAGGGTCACTATACTATCGGCAACTAGTTTTTTCTAAATGCTGTATGAAGTGTAAAAAGTGTTCGGTGTTAAAGACTTTGAATTAATTTTGGTTTTATATCCTTCCTTATTAGTTTTTACTCACTCCAAGACTTTCCTGTTTTAATGTTTAAGTATCTAGATAAATATTTGTATAAAAATTCAGGAAAATGGACTCCTTCCACTTATAATGCTTTTAGAAGAAGAATAATAGATGTTACGGGTGAAGAACAATGCTGACAATACATAATAATATGTTTGTGATTTAACAGTTTCTTTTAAACTATTTTTTGTTTTCTTGCTGTTTGATAATCGGTATCCATATATTTATAATATATAATTGCATGTACATTGATAAAGCAAAGACAGGTGTTTTTACATCATAAAACTGACAGTACACTGTAAAATCGAGAGGTAATAACTGTGAACATAAAAACATTCGGTGATACTATCGCCCTGTATGTACATAAACTTGGGTAAATACGTACGAATTTGATAGTAAGGTACCGGGTCCATCAAATGAGAATAACGTATTCGTGGTCGATTGCTGCGGTGGCCGAGTGAAAGTGGCAACAGGTCTCTTGTCGAGGAGCGAAGGCCGACCGCAGGCCAACCGCACCTCACAGTATAATTCTATTAATAGTAGATACACAAACTATGAAAATGTTCTAATTATAGGTATAGTAAAAAGAAACATATTATGTTTGCGTGAAATGGAAATATTTATTTAGCATTGTCATAATGATCTGATTTAGATCAATTATGCACCATTTTGTTCAATAATTTATTGCCATTTTGACGGTTATTCCATGACGTCTCTTCCATAAAATCCATCGTCCCTATTGGCGAAAAATGAAACATCCAATTTTCACAATTTTCTCTTGAGACAATTTTTCACCAGCAAAATTGTTTGCCTTGGACAATAACTCAAACTGTTTATAGTCATAATAAACGCTCAAAAACATATAGAAATCAAAACCCAAAATATTGCGACCTCCGTGGCACAACGGCTTTCGCACGTCGAAATGCCTGCTAGAGTCATTCGATTTCCGTACCGAATCGGGCGTCTATGTACATATTAGATAGATAGATAATACTTTATTGTCCCCTCCTTCTTCCTTCTTCCACATTATATGGGGTTGGCACAACATGTTACATGTTGTAATAGTTGTGGCTTAGTTTTTACAACCGGCCGCCTTCCTGACGTTCCCCTTTTTGGGGTAAAATCTGTCATCCTTATTATTTAAATTATTTTTTTCGTTTCACATTGAAAGTCGGACACGAAATGTCTTTGCCAATCATCTAATATATCCTTAATACTTTATTGTCACCAACTTAACCTAATAATATAATACAAGTAAAAGAGAATATTCTAAATGTTCGAGAGAATGGGCGGCCTTATCGCTTTAAGCCATTTCTTCCAGGCAACCCATTTGGATATAGATTTCTTATAAAAGATACTAGTACTAAAATATTATGCGGTATACAAAGAGAGAGAAAAAAATTTATTCATGAATGAAACAAAACATGATTTAAATCTAGGAAATATTCATCTATTAAACATATAGTATCCTACATCTTTAAGTAATGTTCGACAACCATTCGCTTGAACACTCCTAAGGATTTTGCCTCTCTGATAGTGACGGGAAGTGAATTCTACAAAAGAGTGGCTAGAGAAGTAAAGGATTTACGTCAGCAGGAAGCACGGTCTTCAGGAACTTAGAAATCTAAATCTATATAGTTAAAGCGCAAATTACGTGAACTAGAGGCGCGGAGAAAGTAAAAAACATTATTTTAAGTAAGTTGGAAAAAGAGGATTCGGAAGAATATTATAGAGGAGAGACAGCAAATGAACTCTCTCTCTTTCTTTTTTCTCTTTTTATGAAATTCGGATCTTCTTCGTCGTGTTCTTCATTTCTGAAGGTCGTGCCCGTCTTGATAAGCCTTTACGGAGACGCTGACGAACTGCCTCCACACCACTCTGTCCTCGGCCTGTTTCAGAGCTGCAGGCAAAGTGAGCCTCGTGATAGCCTTAATTTGATCCGACTATCGGGTTGGTGACCGTCCTCTGGGCCTTTTCCCCTCTATTTTGCCTAGCACTATCAGTTTTTCGAGGTTGTCTACTCCTTTCGAGCGATATGGCCAAAATAGCCGAGTACTCGCTTGTAGCAGGTCGTGGACAATCTGGTTCTGACATTCAGCTGGTCAAGAATGGATGTGTTGGTCCTTTTTGCTGTCCACGGTATGCGTAGCAACCTCCTCCAACACCACATCTCAAAAGCCTCGATCTTTTTCCGGTCAGCCGCACGAATAGACCATGACTCTGAGCCATACAGAAAGATCGAGAAGACTAGAGATCGCACAATTCTTATCTTTGTGGTATTAGAGATGCTTCTGTTATGCCAAATTCTAGTCATCTTGCTCATTGCAGATTTGGCCATTTGTGTGCGTCTACGGATCTCTCCGCTGCAGCCTCCCTGGTCCAAAGAACCCAGATAAACAAACTCGCTAACGAATTCCAGGCCCGCTAGTTCTCCTGTACGTGCAAGCTGTCCACCCTGATCGACCACCATAACTTTTGTTTTGGTCTTGTTAATGGAGAGACCAATCCTCTCGCTCGCGCGCTCCACCCTTTCAAACAGGGCAGCCAGTTCCTGTTCTGAGGAAGCAAACAATGTAGTGTCATCCGCATATCGAAGGTTGCTGATCTTGTTACCTCCGACTGAGATGCCTCCCTCCCCCCCTCCAGGGCTGCTCTCACGATATATTCGCCGTACATATTGAATAGAAGAGGTGAGAATGCAACCCTGCCGGACACCCTTCTGGGGTTGAAAAGGTCCTGACACCACATCATTAACTCGCACCATCGACTCTCCACCAGTGTATAAGTTCGCAATCAACGAAATCAAGTGCAGAGGAACGCCCATTTCTTGAAGGATTTTCCATAGACAGCTCCATCTTACACAATCAAACGCCTTGAAATTCGGATATGTGGTCATATTTGCGCAAACCAAATATGAACCGTATACAAAAATTCTAAAGACGTGCTAGCTTATTTAGATGCTCCTCAGTTAACTAGCATCAGCATAATCCAATAAAGAGAGCAACAGCACAAGGAGACTGCGAAAGAATAACTTTAGTGGCTGTCAGAAGTTTTAAGCCTTCTGAGAGATGCAGATGCTGCGAAAACTCTTCTGCTTAGTTCAGACAGGTGAGGTTGCCATGACAGCTTATTGTCAATGATGACACCAAGATCCTAGAATACATATTAACAAAAGAAAAGTATTTTAGTGTATCTATTATCTATTACCCATTACACTAGTGCTCTGCTGCTTACTTGGGGACTAGACGGCGCTGTGTGACGTGTCACTTTTAATTATATATTTCCGTTAACGATAGAGCATTAAATTACATATATTTTAGAGAGCTCATTTTGAATATTTAATATTTTCAGTAATATTTGAAGAGGTCAAGGTTAGATTTAAGAGAGGTTATCTTAAATCACGTGTTTAAAATAATATAATATGGTTTTTATTATCAAAATTGATAAATTCATAACAAAGAAACTGAAAAGTAAATAGTTGACAAAATATGAATATATAAGATAATAATATAAAGAGAAAAAGCCTCGTGATTACGAAAAGGAAACATATAGTATATTAAACTCCAATACTAAAAGAGGAGTAGATTAAAGAAAAGTTGAAATAAAAGATATGTATTAAAACGACGGTTAATAAAACAAAGTGACAGGAACAGAAAGACTATCGATTACCCGATAAGAACGATTTTCATAGGTTTAGTTTACTGTATACTTCTATACTGTGGCATAAATAATAGTCTCATAAAAAGCTATTTGGCCAACTCTTGGTGGCTGACACACAATTGTTGCTCTAATTGGGACTAATTATTCACCGACCCAATTATTACCAAGGTCCTTATTTCATGAATTATCTGAATCGTTTAATTAAAATATTTACTACAACTATATATAAAATATTCCGCTTACCTACTGGTAAGCGGAGTACAGCCCAGGACCTTCTACTTCTATCCTTCATGACACCCTGAACTTGACAAGTTATAACTGAACAAATTCTACTTCTCTCTACGAGCGTTATACCTCATTAATATTTTCCATTTACTTTATAATAGCAATACATGGAAAGATTATATCGATATTCTATACAGCGATTCATAAAAATAATCGCGCTCTAGTCGTATATTACGTATCTTTTAACGTCAATAGCATGTTCATCGTTTGACTTCAGCGTTACAAATTACGCCTCTTTAATTGAGATATAATAATCGTTGAGAAAATTTGTTAGAAAAGGGCTCGATTTCGACCCGTATGACGTATTGATAACGTACTGCTGCGTACTGACTGGTGAAGATATGCCTTTTAAAGCAACTAGTACATCAAGGTTTAAGTTAGAAGGAAACTCCAAATAGCGGAAGCTGGACGTTCATCGATCAGTCTGTAGTTATTAAGACGGCTTAGTAATCCGAGTATTATAATTATTAAACTAGTATTGTAATTGTGGGAAAAGTACCAATAAAATAAATATTTCATGTCAATACCTATATGTGGAATGCTACATTATTTCAAATAGATGTATGCATATGCTCTTGTTTTTTTTATAAATTCAACATATCGGCTTACATAATATCTTACAGTAGCTTATTCGTGGACCTGTCGGATATTTTTTTCATTATTCATTTCATTCATTCATTAATTTCACTTCTTTTTTTTGCACATTCTTTTAGATTTTAAAAATTAACACCTTCATAATCTATCGTCTGACAAATTCTTGCAATATGTTCAATGTTTTATTTTGTGCAAGTTTAATCCAGTAAAGCATAGCAGCATCCCTAATGTCATCTTATAATCTTAAATTTTTTTCGCCCTTTTTTCTTTGGAAATTACATGAATACTGATCCCATTAATTTACATGAAGTAAAATTAGATCTAAACTCAGTCGACGTAACATATTCAAGCATCTTCTTCTTTGAGTTCAATTAACATTACTTCTCCATAAGTAATGAGAGAGAACAAACAACTCAATTAAATGGAATTAAATATCTCGTTGTAGACGAGTTTTTTATGACTTTTAAAATTTTTATATAGTCTACTCTTGTAATCTATAATGCCATCAAAAACAAAACTTGTAAAAAACCAAGTCTCGCAACTCAGTTCTTCTACCGTAAAAAGTTGTGAGATCCATGTAATACCAAGGCGGTTACTTTATTAAGGCCCTACTTAAGGGACCTCCTTTTTTTTTTTTGGTCTCGGGGAAAAACCTCTCTTGACGGGTTCCCCCGGCCCGGGGGGACCGAGGGATATGTGGCACTCCGGGAAAGATGTTTGGCCATCCGACTACCCACTAAAAAACCCCGCTGTTCTCCTATCGCCTACGCCCGGGCCCACGGATATATGGCCTGCCGATCTCGTGGCCCAGGCCGGCGCCGGCCCGCCCTTTGTCTTGAGGCGGGCCCCTTCTAAAGTGTAGGCGCCAGGGGGTCAGGGTTTCGTCCCCCCGGCGCTCTCCTAACAACTCTAGGAGTTGAGGGGGGCCGCGGAACAGCACGCAGCCCTCATCCTCGCGGCAAAAGTGCGGGCGGCGGATCCTCCCCCGAGGGGCCGCCCGCGGCCGCTTTTTACGGCGGCCGGAGGTCGTTACTTGACCTCCGGCGCCGCCGACGTGGCTTGCGTTGGCGGGAGGGGAGTGTGGTGGTCGACTCCCGCTCCCGCTCCGCCGCTTCCTTTGTGGACATGACTGCCTCGCAGAAGGAGGCGACGGCCGTCCATCCAGGATCGCCCCCGATCATGGACAGAACCAAGGCCGGGAGCGACAGGTCCACGCCGATTCGGGCGACGAGGGCGCGGCGCTCCTCGCACCACGCAGGGCACACGGCGACAGTGTGGTCAACCGTGTCCTCCTCGTCGCCCGCGCCACAGTGGTGGCACCCTGACGTCATCTCCCGCCCTATGCGACACAGGTACCTCCCGAAGCAACCATGCCCCGAGAGGACCTGCGTCAGGCGGAAGGTCAGGGCGCCGTGGCGCCTTTCCAACCATTCGGCCAGGACGGGCCTCACCGCTTCGATGGTGGCGAGGCCCGCGCTGGGGTGCGCGAGGCGCTCCTTCCACTCCACCATGAGCACCTCATCGCGCAGCTCCGCCCGCTTTACCTCAACTTCGCGAGGTGCAGGGCGAGAGCCACGCTCGGCCGCGTCCCGGCGCCACTGGTATAACAGCGCCAGGACTCGGGCCTCGAGGTCCCATGGTGGGGATCCAGCCAGCAGGGAGGCCGCTTCAAAGGACACCGTGCGGTATCCCCGTATCGCCCTGACGGCCAGAACACGCTGCGGCTTAATATTACGTAATAATTAGATAACCTAACAACATCTTAGTGACCATATCAATATTAAAATTCTTTTATGTTTTAAATAAAATAGATTGACTTCACAATCACCAGACTTCTAGTTTTATCCACAACGAAATTATAGGGGTTTGAAAATAGCCTGAACTGCTTCGAGAAAAGGATGGTACGAGCGTGCCGCTTTTTGCTTGACTTGGCACTCACTACCGTGCCCCCAGATTGCTGTTGGGACTGGAGTTTACACAATGTGGTGGCTCTTGATTTAAAACACCAGTTGGTTAATTAGAAAAAATATCAAATTTAGTCTCAAAAACTGCCAAAATTAAATCTGGAATTCCGAAATACTTTTATTTTAAGAAAGATTAATAATGTGACGATATTTTCCAGTATAGGCTTAACATCGCGTTTTTCCAAAGATCATTTAGAAGGGATGTAAATTATATAAACAGTTTTTGACATTTAATCAGTTAACAGTGTTTTGATGGTTGGAAGTCATAGAATCCGGATGTAAATAAATCTTCAAGTCAAAACGTTTGCAATGATATTACATGAGCCGCGGGCGAGCATCGGCGCGCGCGCACGCCAATTACGAGCGTGGCCGGAGGGGCATTCCTTGGCCGGGGCAATTAGTCCAGCACGATGGGCCTTTGTCTATCAGGGTTCACCTTTATGGAGTTTTTATGATTCTATTGCCCGACCTCCGTAGGGGGCAAACTCATTCAAAATAATTATAGCTGAGTATTACTATGTTAATAATTAATATACACAATTGTTGACAGAAATATTGTGGATATTACAAAATTATTTTGTAATCCCACCAACTGTATAAAACACTGTGTTTTATGAATAAATCGATTTGATTTGATAGCTAATTCAATCAAAAGGGAAAATTCTGCAAATATCAATATTCTTTACTGCAATAAATTAATATAAAAGTTATAAATTGGTTGTTTCAGGTAGGTTCAATATTGCTTAATAAGCATGTTTGTTTTCATAATAAGATCAAAAACATTACTAAGTTGAATATGAGGTAAAGGAGTTCATAAATTTTAATTTAATTTCCCAAATTTCTGACAGCCAAAAATCATGAATACCAAATACTATTAGTAAATGTTTGTATTTAAAATATTT
The DNA here is from genome assembly GCA_963693495.1 of Malacosoma neustria. Taxonomy (NCBI): domain Eukaryota; kingdom Metazoa; phylum Arthropoda; class Insecta; order Lepidoptera; family Lasiocampidae; genus Malacosoma; species Malacosoma neustria. Next base: position 3,208,276 of record OY856384.1, read on the forward strand.
AGGCAAATCTCAGCAATAATTTTATTTTCGTAAAAATTTCTATATAATTTGGTTGTCTACTTTTCCTGATATTTGATTAAGTTACTGTATCTTATATAGATTACACATTGATAAGTAAATTCTTAACAGTCACACAATTACTTATATTGGATATGGCAATTAGACAAAACAAGCAACAGTTTTCAAAATACGCAATAAATGCACGTACACATATAAGGTGCTTTTCATCGGAGCCAACAATCACTTGGCACTAACTCAGGATCAGTGTTGCCAGTTTTACTAGTTATCTTCGAATTGGTAAATTCCCATAACTATCATCATCATCATCTAAGCGTAGTATTCCGGTTGCAACCTAAACTTTCGTTTCGGTACCCAGGGTCCGCTTTCCGACTTTTCCTACTGCACTTCGCACGGTCTTCAGCATCCCTGGTAGTGAGCCCATTGGCACGCATATCACCATTTACGACGTCATGCCAGCACTTTTTGGGTCTACCCCTCCTGCCGGGGCCCGGCGGAGGCGGCATGGCCAGACATTTGTTTCCCACGTAATCATCCGGTTGCCGTAAAACGTGGCCGTACCAGCGGAGCCGACACTCCTGCAGTTTATCCGCAATGTCACGGACATGAAGACTGCCGCGAATGCGGGAGTTCCTAACGCAGTCCTTCCGTGTCACTCCACACATTCACCGCAGCATATTCATCTCCGTGACACGCAGTTCTTGCTTGTGTCGCTCTAAAACCGGCCACGCATCACAGTCGTATAAAAGGACAGGCCTAATTATGGTCTTATAGACCTGTCCCTTCAACTTTACCGGCATCTTGGGGTCACAAATGACACCAGTTACCTCACGCCATTTGGCCCACGCGGCAGCAATGCGTGCCTTGACATCGCAATCGATGTCACCAGAGGCGTGAAATACAGATCCCAAGTATTTCACTTGGTCCGTGCGCTCGACCGTGTCACCGCCTATGCGTACGAGTATGGGATCTGTAGAGTTACAGGGCAAGTACTCGGTCTACGCCACATTGAGCTTCAGACCACCGTTCTCAAGCGACTCCTTCCACGCCTTCACGCGTTGCACCAGCCTACCCCTGTCCGAATCTGCCAGCGCGATATCATCAGCATACATGAGCAACCACGGGGCTGCTCATGTGAGGTTCTGATGCTGATAATATCACTTGGGCAAAGTAGCTTAAAACCACAACTGATAATGCAACCACCGAGCATTGTCATAGGCACCCTGTTTCGTCACCATAATTATGCGTTCCATGCGTGTCACAATGTTGTGAGCCTACGGACAGTATCAGGAGACGTCAATTTTTTGACTGTCAAACACTGAAGCAAAAATGCGAGAGAGTGAGGCCCTAAAGAAAAAAAAAACGGGAGTGGCGAGAATTCCGCGCACACCAACGTTCTTACGTGTTACCGAAAAATTCTAATTACGAAATCATCAATTCATTAAAACAAGTGATGGTGTCACAACGTTCTTCACTATTTCATCCTTTTTTTTATTACTGCAGGACAGCAGACAGGCTGACGGCCTACTTAGAATTTAGTAGTTACCGTCGCCTATGGGTGTTTGCAACGCCAGTATCATCGCGGACACGCTGGTGTCCCATAAGGGTACAGGAACTTGGGTCACGAATGCCGGAACACAACACAAGGTTATTATGGCGGCATACATAAGACCAAAGGTGGTCGCCATCCAGATGGGCTTGAGGCCCTACGACGTAGCTAGGGTGGGTTGTTTTGTCGCCTTTTACTACAGGCAAACCCCGGCCGCAGAGGTTAGTATTCTTTCTTCGCCCCTGGACGGATAGCTCCGCCCCTGCACGGATAGATAGATAGATCCTAAATAGTCCAGCATCAATACCGCATAAATTCTACCCAGTCAATCAAACGACGCAGATGCAACGTAAACGATATTCATTACTACAACTTAAAAATCTCACCTGTATCTTATTATTTGTTCCAGAAGGGGAATAATTTTCTTAGACACTGCCTTGAAATCACATCCATTAAAAATCTCCCTTAGGCTCTTCTATCACTAAAATCCGAGGCACCCAAATATGGTGCGAGTCCACTACATCTACCCTGAACAGCATTGCATAGTGGATGTGGGTCTCTCCTATCCAAGAGAAGGAATCCTCCAGCCGAGAGCAGTTGTCACCTCCGGTTACATCATCTCGCGTAGGATGGCTAAGTGTGCCATTTTGTAGGCTGCATAGTCATACCCCGAGGTAGTCGCCCGCTATCTTACACTATGGTGGCCGATGGTCGTTCACCGACCACTTGTAACGAGTAGCCCTACGTGATCGTGAGAAGCGCAAATCAAGCTCCTCACGCTCCCGTTCCATCTAGCAAAAGCAGGCGACGGCATACCATCTGGTGGCACTCCCGAATATATAATAATAATATCTTTGGCCATATCTACCCTTTCATTAACCTAACAACAAGCCAAGTTCCTGAGCTGGACCGAAGAAAGCTGGAAGAGCGTGTTGCCTTTTAGGAGGCTTCTCACCCCGCCAGGGAACCGGACATTTGGTACGAGTCTCTGGAGGATATGCAGCTCGAGACTGTAACTCGACTACAGCGACTGCGCTTGGAGGTAGTCCAGCGGTGGAATAGTAGGTATACCAGCGGACAGACTGCCGAAGTGACTAAGATGCTTTTCCCAGATGCATCACGTGCACATAAGATCCTGAGGAGTCTAGAATGGAAGCCAGAGTGGGCGCAAGTGCTCACCGGACACGGTGGGTTCGCTGCTTACCTCCACACATTCAAATTGACGGACAATCCTGCCTGCGTATGTGGCCAAGCAGATGAAACGATCAAACATATGCTACTGGAATACTCTGTGCATGACCGCAACAGGTGTGACCTGGAGATAGTGCCGAAAGCCAAGCTCACCGACATCACTATTAGTGAGTTAATGTCAAATAAGAAAACCAGGCCGCAACTAGAGCGGTACTGCATGAAAATTATAAAAATATTAATGAAAAAGAACAAGAGCAGAGGTAATTAAAATATTGTAAAGTAGTGAAGAAATGTAGAAAAATAAAAGAAATTGAAATTGTATAAATTAAATAGATAACATGAAGTATGTAAAAAGGGCGAAATCTGGCTCAAAAAATAACAATGTACAACTAACAGCAATCAAAATTGTAGTAGAATTAGCATAAAAAACAAAAATCAAGATACGAAATAAAAGAACACATAAAGAAACAAATAAGAAAATCAAATTATAACAAAAGAGAAAAAAAGAAAATATCAATAACAATAAAGAAAACATCAATAATAAAGAAACAAGTAGAAGAAGAAAACATATTCATAAGTTAGTTGTAAAATCTGTAATAGTTTAAGGGAATAATATAAAAGACAGAGAATAACAAAAATGTAATAGAATTAAGATCAAATTGTAATGACAAAGCAAAGATGACTAAGGTACTAAGGTGACTAAGGTGAATTAGTTTTAAGAACAATTTGAAAAAAAATTATAAAAAAGTAAATAAAAGAAAAGAAAATTCCCGGAAAAGAACTGCCGCGGGTAATAAGAAAAAAGATCGGAAAAAAATAGCCGGATGAATAAATAAAGAACAAACAAATATCTAGCCATGGTAGACAAAATAGAAAGCCCTATTATTTAAAAAAAAACATTCAGTTTAGAAATAGAGAGGCAGAGCCGTCTTGACTGCTAAGTCACACCTGCGAAAATTATATCTATATGTAATTAGTATACGGAAATGATATAGAAGGGCAACTCTGTTAATATTCTTAGTCTTTGACAACACTTAGCAACGCACCTGGAAAGTGAGATATTTTAAAAACCTCGTTATTTCATGTATTGCGTAGGGCAACCCTACATAAGAGACATAGGAATGTGGAAAGCGTCGTTGTTATTCGATGAGAACACATCAAGCATATAAACGGGCCCTTATCGACTAATAAGTTTAGTGCAAACTGTTCTCACCCTACGTTAAGTTGTACTTAATGATTAAGAGATAGTTAGTTCAAACTCAGAGATTCCCAGTTCGATTCCGAATATGCTTGACACGTGAATTAAAACTCTCATATCGATAATGTTAAAAAGATAATTTTTGTTTTTCATTTTGTCACTAAATAAACGTTTAAGATCAAAAACATAAATAATTTTTTCAAAATTCATTCGAGTAAAACAAAGAAATGGCTAAACGGATTGAATTGAAACTCTTTAAAGTAGTATTTTTTAGTGAACTGTGAAAAGCACTACATTAATGGTTTCTCCAAATTTTTGATTCAGCGCTAGAATTTTCGAAAAGCTACGAATAGCCCTTTTTTCACGAATTTTCAAATTCATGTAGAGTATCAGTTAAATCAGTAGCAGGTTTTTGTAGAAAATTTATTCGAGTATTTAAAACCCACCTTGAATTTTTATTCAATCTTTAGTTGAAATATCAATGTTAAAAGACGAATATCCTTTTCCATTAGTAGTCCGATATCTCATCGAAAAATAGTCATATAAAAATTTAAGAAAAAGCAAATTATAGCTTTGCTGAAAAATCAAAATAAATTTTAATAAAAATGAACAAGTTATCCAGTCCAAATAGTGGTTAAGTCAGAAAAAAATTCGAAGTCTGGGGACCAAAAAGAAAAAGCTAAAAAAAATTAATTTTTCCTCGGACTGTTCCTTAGGATTGGAGCATGTTCCAAGGAGCATTGAACGTTGCTTTGATACTTTTCAACTATAAATCTTAAAATTAATAATTATAAGCTTTAAATTGCTTTTTTACCACTCCAATACGAACATTTTTAACGAAGGTATCCGAAAAATTCCAGAATTTTGGTATTTTTTATAATTAATTTTTCCATTAGTGTATATGGGTAACTTAAAATCAGCCTATCGATATAAGTGCTTATTGCCATCGTAATTAATAAAAATATAGAACGTGACTAACCCTAAATCTAATTCTTTCATAAAGTCCAATTTAATTAAAATTGCTTATATATTCTTTTAAATACTTTTTCCATATTTGCTTCTGTATACCATATATCTGTATATCATAAGTAAATTATTACAAAAATTAAGTTAATAAATAAATCAATATTCATGTATGTAGTATGCCAATGGCCTTATCGTAGCCATCTTGATTTAATTTAATTTAGAATTTATTAAAATCTAGTTGGTCGTGCGAAAAGAACCATAAATATAATAAAAACACTTTATAAAATGATTTTTAATTGAGTAGTTAGCAATAATAAGATCACTGGTTTTCAATGCTAGTTATAATTATACATTTGTGTGATTTTTCCTGGTATGTTTACTATTACTTAGATATTTATATCAAATATGTATATATAGCTATATAACTGAACTATTGCTTATGAAAACTAGTAAATTTTCACCACGAAGTTGTCTATCTTTTTCCATTAATTTATTATTAACCAGTCAAGTATAGACAGACCAATAAAACATTAAATAGTTTTCATAGTAAAACTAAAACTACGCACAACTTTCTCTCCGACTGATTAGTTTATTTTAACAGCTACGCAGTAAGAAGCTTATTCCAGAACGTAATGGGAATTCGGTGAATGTAATAAGTAGCTCGGTAGTAGAATAAATATTATTTTTAACGATCAGTGCGGGTGCGGGCGCTGTTTGTGCACCTCTGTCCGACATGTTTACGTAACAGTGTTCGGCTGAGTCGTTTGCGCACCCGTTGCCGCTGCCCCAGACTACAAAACACTACAGAAATTATATGTCATACTTTTTTATTATGTATATTATGTATATTATGTATATTATGTATATTATTATTTATGTTTGCGACGCTAGGAGCATCGTGAACACGCTGCTGTCATATAGGGATACAGGAACCTGGATCACTAATACTGGAACACAACACAAGGTTACTATGGCGGCATATTTATAGATCAAGGGATCATGACCATCCAGATGGGCTTGGGACCCTACCACGTAACTAGGGTTGTTTTGTCGTCTTTTACGACAGGCATATCTTAACACACGACAGATCTCTAATCGCGTGAGCGATGACTTGACGCGATGACGTGACGTATATTAATTTTAAGTGTCTGGTGACATCGATTAATAAGTGACTTTTTTACCGCGAGACTCAAGTAGCTTAAGATGGTAGATGGATACAAAAGGAGGGGTTGACCAAAGAAAACAGATGCATAGATTTCGAAGAAGGATCAAGTAGCTTAAGGTAAGTGTGATTTGTGGCAATATAATTACAGTTAAGTTTATAGTTCTATAAGATCATCATAGGACCATTGCTAAAGCAAATACTTCATGAATATGCTGCCATGGTGTGTGGTGTGTTGGAAAAGAACGTATTTAAAACTCCTGAAGCCGCGGTAGCCTTCGCATTTGTGCTATTGCGGACAAAATACAGGTACCTAAGTAGGATAAAATTGTCTACGCATGGCGTATTTAGGGATCAATCATACTGGATTGTAGGGATAAATCCAAAAAGTTCAGACTTTAATGGCGCAAAGGTTAAATCACCGTGCTGGAGCAGTAAGGTACAGATCCCTGCGGCCGGGGTCGGCCTATCGTAAAATGTGACAAAACAAACCTAGCTAGAAAGTTAAGACCCCAAACTCGTCTGAAATCACCCCTTGTCCATAGTATACCGCCATAATAACTTTGTGCTGTATTGCGGTATGAGTAACCCATGCTCAAGTACCCATATGCGAAATGCAGCATGTTTGCGGTGTATCTAGCGTCGCAAACATCCATAAGCGATGGTAGCTGTTTACTATTAAGTGGGCCGTAAGCATGTCTGCTGTCCCTCAGCAATAAAAAAGAGAAAGCTGAAAATGGATCCCAGTATACCGCAACCACGCCCAGAACTAAAACCAAGCATACGTATACAAATGACGTACATACGTGAGTTTTACATCTGTACTCACCGCTATTCTGTGGCAAGGCAAACACACGAATCGGTGACTACCAAACACGATCCGATATTTGCTTATAGACCTGTTCATGTCAAATACCGTTCTATACATTTGTAAGACAACATTTTGATGCCAGATCTGTGGTATTTCCACGTGATTGGGGAGTTATGTTCGAATATTGTATGTTTTAGAAATATTTAACGGATTTTTAACTCTATTATTCACTGATAATTTATCATATATTTATAAGGTGACATCAAAGTAAAACAACTTTCGGAATGCATTTAAACTTATATGTTCTTTATATCAGAAAGAAAATTGTTGACATTTTTTTCTTAAGTTTTTTTGAAATCAAATTTAATTATGAAGTAAATCTTATACTTGCTTGCTTGTTTTTGCTCGATAAAGGAAAAAGCAAAGATATAAAGGAAATACTAGCTTTGTACTGCAATATAAGAAAATTATGCACAAACCTCACAACTTGTTCTCGGTTGTATGGAAAATTAACTATAATACTGCGCAAAAAACTAGTAAACAATAACAAAGCCACATGTGTTACAGTTAGTATCAATCATCAAGATATATTTTTTTATGTCTTGAAATCTTTATCTTAATTAGGTGCCCTAAATATAGTCGATGGAGTAAGAATACTAACATCTGACGGCAAAATAACCCTAGATACGTGGTCGGATGGCCCGTCTGGATGGCAACCACCCTTGGTCAATAACTGCGCCACCATAATAAGAGACCGCCGCCTTATGTTATGTTCCGGCATTAGTGACCCAGGTTCTTGTACCTCTATGGGACAGCTGCGTGTTCGCGGTATCCCTAGCGTCGCAAACATCTATAGGCGACGGTAACTAAGTAGTTTAGCTATAAAAAAATATTATCCTTACCCAGGATGAAATATTTCAATAATTCCTTTAATGAATATCATATCATAGTCGAGTGAATAGGATTCTGAACCAACTGTGAATTTAACATTGGTTTCTGTGAGAGGCAATTATTATTATAATTTACTTATAATAAACAAGTTTCTTAATTGCACTAAAACTATGCAAGTTTAATCTGCAATAAATTAATTATTATTATTTAACAAACTGGATTCAACGGATAAAATTAATTTAATTGAATACTCAAGTTTTAATAAAACAGGAATACTGTTATGAAGATTTATTACCAGATAGAAAAACTACCAGCACTGGCTGCCGTTAAATAAAAATAAACTGCGCTATAGCACGCGTCATTACCTAAAATTAAAAAGGTAGAGTAATATTAATTGTTATTTTACAAATATAGAATGTTTTTAATGTTATAAGGAGAATGAGTAAAACAACACATTGGAATAACAAAAACTGTTCCACCATGTTTTAAGAATCTTGTCGTGATAAACTCAGACCCAGATAACCTATATAAGTATCACTGCGATTTATTTACGGTATACTAAATTAGGTACAAAAGAAATTATCATGCTGGTCGTGTAAGAATTGCGTGTGTGAATAATATTATTCTATGCGAGAGGTCTGGTTTAAAATAGCTTGCGGCTGGGGCAGGTGCGCAGGCCGCGATCCGACGCAGGCAGACGTGCGGACGCCGCGCTTCCGCGAAACTCCTTGCCGTTTACTGTCACACACCAAATTATTTGCAATATTTTCAGTAACAAGGTAAATGATACGTGGTTAAACTATGAAAGCGCTGAAAAGTCACTACTGATCCTAAAACATCCAAACAAGAGAAAATATGAATTCGAATTCTTCGAATTTCTTTTTCGAATTTGTTTCCGAAACCGGAACTCTAGATACGAGTAGTTTTTAATCGTACAGGGGCGGGGAAAAATACTGACCTCTGCGGTGGGGGTCAGCCTGATGTAAAGGCGATAAAGGTCTGGATAGCGACCACCTTTGGTCTTAATTATGCCGCCATAATAGTTTTTTGTTATGTTCCGGCATAAGAGACCCAAGTTCCTGTACACTAATGGGACAGCAGCGTGATCGCGATGCCACTGGCGTTGCAAACACTCATAGGCGACGGTAACTGCTAAATTCTAAGTGGGCCGTCAGCCTGTCTGGTGCACTACATCATTAAAAAAAATAATACAAAACAGAAAACGTTTATCCGTTTATTATTGTATAAATTTACTAACTCTTATTTTATTTTCATCAGTAGGTTCCTATAAAACTGTTTAGTTTTGCATGTAGTAATTCACTACCCCACCAAGAGCACCACTAAGCTGAGTCATACTTAGCTATTGGTTAGCAGCTGGTGTTAAATAAAAAAGGTGCTTATTGTTGATGAGTTGAAGATTAGATAGTAGTGTGGGACTCCCGTGCAATGCGCCCATGCACTCCCATAGTAGCCTAGGGGACTCACGTCGCTGTTATATCCACTAAAACCATTCCAATATTCCTCTACTGACTGATGCCCGGACGGTACGCTTCCAAACCGGGCGAGCTGATAGCTGATGCATCAACTAAAAGTACATGAGCTTTGTTGATTTATATTGGAGAGTCAGATGGCAGATATGCCTAAAAAGTTCTTTCACCAAACAATTAATAGAGATCCCAGCCTGGAATTCGGAAAAGTGGAAATTGCCGTTGATATAATGGCCTCAGTTTATAAATTATAAATAACTAATAAACTGTGAATACGAGAACATAATGACTTTAACACAGAACGGAGTACGCGGTGTTACTTGACCAGTAGCCATGTCTCTGTTTCTCAGTCTACACAATCACTTTTCTTTATATAAAGCCCATATGCTTGACATATGGTTTCATTATCCCAGATCGTTAATTTTTATACGACTACGTATTGCTAGCTGGCTAAATAGAGAACTTTAGTGTCAGATTCTTTAGAACCTGAGATAGTTAAAATACTTCTGGTTGGACATTCAAAGTGGATATTTATGATAATTCCTCTGTATTAATTATTTTTATCTCTTCCTGTTAAAAAATCGATTAAAACTGTAAAGAGTTAGTTTAATTAGAAATTAAATATTTTAAAGCAGGTGTAGATAACATCATGGACTTATTAAAAAATCAAAAAAACAAGTTTTTGTTGTACTCTCATTGAAATGCGCAAGCTCACTCCGCCTGTATTAAGGCAAACGCATACATTCCAAGGTGCACTAAAGATATCGTTACATACAAATACACAAAATCATCACTTTATTACTCCAACATTGGTGACACATTTTATGTTTGCGTTGTTTCCCGTCAACAATGAAGGACTTACTAGGGAATCGGGAGACTAAATATTTAATCATGCTATTTTCGCTGGGCAAATGAAGTAGATTCCCAAAATAATTGTTTGAGACCATAAAAGGACTAAACTATTTAGGGGGACTAACGGTTTCTAGTATATTTAGACATTATTTGTCTAAAAACTTTTAAAAAGATTTTTTTCTATAAATTGAAACTATTCTTCAGCCTAGTGTTTGATCTCAGAAATTAACTACTATTTAAAATCCTTATTTCAACATTATTTACAATAGTATCCCATATTACTCCATTTTATTAGAAAGATCACCATCAAAAATTTTACGTCACTAACGACTAGACAAAAGTTTTCCCGAGATCACGTTATAGTATTCGATCTTCCGGTTTTCTCAACCAGTTACTAACGGCTACATTTTTAAGGTCAGGCCACTGGGCTTGAAGGCGTCCTACTCTATATTTGTCCATCTTTGACTTGCTTAAAAGCAACTGCTGTTGGTATACAAACAGCAGTGGGCCGTGTGACACACGTATCATTCGCTCATCGCTCTTTCGGATCTCCTTCTATCGGACTTTACCTTTATCTTGTGCGCACTTTACACAGATTACTGTGGGTAATCTGTGGCACTATAACAGTCGCTACTCAACATTACATTAATTATAAATAGATATAGAAATTAAACAAATAAATTAGTAAAGGATGCACTGTATTGCTAATTATTGAAAATAGTAAAAGAGAAACATATATACAGATAAGATGTACGTCACAAAATACAACACGAATTATAAATAATAAAACTAATGGCATTCGCAATTGTCGGTTATATGGCGCGCGCAGCCTTTTGTCTTGAAACTCGATAAACGACTGTTGTGGCGAGTGTTTCCGAGTGAGCTCCGTGGCTCACTGTGGCTAGCGCATGCGCCTAATTATTAGTTTCGACCAATCGTGATGGCGAGCGGTGTGAACCGATGCGCGCTTCAATCTCCTAACAGTAATATCCCTATATCACCCTATAGTATCTCTCTGATTCTGAATATAGCTCGCTCGTTAGTGTTTACACCAGACTATACGTTTTCTAAACAGAACAGGTTGATCTTTTTCTTTTCGACCCTTCGATAATAAGAATGATGGGCCAGAAAAAAGAAAAAGCTAATTTTACTTTACAGAAATGCCTACCATCTGACCCTCCTGCCTCGAATAAGAAAACCGAATAGTCCCGTTTTTCTTGTTAAGTGTTTGTAAAAGAATTTGCTCATATTTCTTTGTCGTCTTTTACAATAAGATTGAAAGGACCTATGTATTTTCAGTTGTGTAGCCTCGATCTACTCGATTTGTGTGAGCTTGCGTATGTATGTGCGTTCAACTTTAAAGTACAGAACGCATCCCTCCGCAAAGGCATGCCCTGTAACCAGGAAAACAGGTACATCTAGATATAAAAGGAATCCTGATTCTGATCGCAATCGTTGGTATCATTGATACAAGTTTTATAAATAAATGCTGATTTGTAAAAAGTGGTTGATGAGTTATTAGCTAATGTGACTATTTGAATCGAAATGCTGTTACAAGAGTTTTGGCACTGGTAGACATTTTCGTGTTTTTTCTTTAATCGGTATTGTCTGATCCTGGTTCAAAATTTGATTTCAACTAATTATTAGGCTGTTTTAACTTCAATGCGGTTGTAGATAGATAGATAACACTTTATTGTAAACCAATTATATAAACACAATGAAACTTATTTACACAATCAATATGTACTTGACTTACAATGGGCGGCCTTATCGCTACAGAGCGATCTCTTCCAGGCAACCCGGTGTATACCACCAGTGGTGGTTGTATACCACCAGAAAAAAGTAACTAGGAGTGTACTATTAATTCGTTTCTATTTTTTTATTATTTATACATAGGATACAAATTTTAAAAATAAAAGATACATAGCACAACAGTTCATGTACAAACAACTTATTTGACTAGAGAAAATCACACTGGCCCCTGAACTAGTGAATACTGTATCTCAGTGGGCCAGTATTTCTAACATAAGTACTAATATATAATAATTAGCATTATATTAATAATTTAATAATATATAGTAGTTAACTGAGATAAATAATATAATAATAATGAGAGTAAAAATAAATAATAATACTAAAATATAATATTTATGAAAGAAGGAGGGAAAGAAAAATATATATGATACATATATTAACTGAAACAATGATTGTGAATATAATGTATGTAAGTTATATATAAGTAAAATGTAATATTATATTTAAATAATTGTTTTGATAATCTCTTCTGACTCTTGATAATTCAGCTCATACAAATAATCACTCAAAATTTTCTTACACCTACCAATGGGAAGTTTGTTTAATTTAATTACTTTGCGAATTTCTGCGCAAATGATGTAATATAATATAGATTACTCTATAGTAGATGCTATCATCCTATTAGGGATCGAGATACCCACTGCCCATGTTCAAGTTGGATTGCGCATCATACTTACCAGTATTTCGTGTGCATATTTCTGCACGATGTTTTCCTATACCCTTATATTTAATACTCGTTCTAACTATATTACATGACATGACACTCAAAATAAGTCAGAAAACTGCTTTACATATGTGAACTTTTTTTTTTTGGTCTCGGGGAAAAACCCTCTCTTGACGGGTTATGTGGCCGTCACCGAGCCGAGGTGACGGCCTCGAGGCCGTCATCTCGGCCGAGGGATATGTGGGACTCCGGAAAAGATGTTCGGCCATCCGACTACCCACTAAAAAACCCCGCTGTTCTCCTATCGCCTACGCCGGGGCCTACGGAAATGTGGCCTGCCGATCTCGTAGCCCGGGCCGGCGCTGGCCCGCCCTTTCTCAAGGCGGGCCTCTTTTAAAGTGGTGACGCAAGGGGGTCAGGGTTTCATCCCCCCGGCGCTCTCCTGTTGACTCAAGGAGTTGATGAGGAGGGCCGCGGAACAGTACGCGGCCCTCTCCCTCGCGGCAATAGTGCGGGCGGCGGATCCTCCCCCGAGGGGCCGCCCGCGGCCGCTTTCTACGGCGGCCGGAGGTCGTTGCTTGCCCTCCGGCGCCGATGAAGTGGCCTGCGTTGGCGGGAGTTGACTCCCGCTCTCGCCCCGCCGCCTCCTTTGCGGACATTACTGCCTCGCAAAAGGAGGCGACGGCCGTCCATCCAGGATCGCCCCCGACCATGGACAGAACCAGGGCCAGGAGCGACAGGTCGGCGGCCAATTCCGGACGGGACCCGCACCCCCGTCGCGTGCCGGTCAGGCGTGGGTACGACTACCAGGCGACACTCCAGAAAAACCAGGGAGTCGCCTAACGCCGTAGCCGACCCAGCAAGACCAACCGACAGCGAGGATGCGACTCCCACTCCGGGAACACTCTCTGTGCAGGCGCAGTCGAAATAGGCATGGTTTCGACTACCAAATCAGGGCCCGGGGCAGAACCCGAGACCCCAATCAGTATTCGCAACCATTCCACCGGGGACCACGCCACGAACAGAGAGCGAAGTTGGAAAGGATGTAGGAGGTAGACGGGAAGAAAGGTAGGACTCTGTCGCCTCGGACGGAGAGGGGAGTGAGGCGACGGATGCTCGGGCGCCTCGGGTACGCACACTCGTGCACTCCTCGGACAGAGGAACGCCCCTGAGGGGTTTACATATGTGAACTACATTTACCCAATACACAGCACAATACACCAGATCTCAGAAGTTCACATCAGAAGATAATCTTTTAATATTTATTTTTATTGCTGAGGAGTAATAATGAGGAATAGTAAGCATTCACCGACACCTATGGATATATGCGACGCTAGAGGCACCGCGAACACGCTGTTGTCCGCATAGGGGTAATGGAAACAAAATTATTATGGCGGCATACTTATATACACAAGAGGTAGTTGCCATCCAAAAGGGGTTTTGGGCCCTACCACCTACAAATAATTAGTTAATTATCCAGGAAGTAGGTGGAGGTCATCTATTAATAATAATAATTTATTTATTTCAGATGTTATTCCTAAATTTGTTAGTACTAAATTATTACTACATTTGTCCCGTAACGACTGTTATCCAGTGCTTCTAAATATAACAGTCTTAACGAGACGCAATGGTCTTCAAAATGTCTTTGGTATACGAGTACAATAACAATTATTATTTAAAACATTTTATATCGGAATAACCTACATTTCAATTAAAAATGGTTTCAGAACTTCTCTTAGACTGCATGACGGCCCCTTTAACCTTTGACATTATAAAGATATTTATGTATTCGTAAATTTGATATCATTTATAAAAATAGCGTTATATATCGATAGCAATATATCGATTTCATCTAAATACAAAAATATGACCTTTGCAAATCAAAGTAATATAATACGATAATACAGGTGTCTGGGAGTATTGATTTCCAGATGAAATTTATTTTTATTTGTCGATTTAATTTATCTATTATAGGTACATTTAGATTTTCGAAATATTGTAACTAATATATGGATAACCATTTATGATGAATCCGAATTTATTAAAAATATAATTAAGGCATTGTATTCAAACTATATATTTCATTTGTATGCCATAAAATTTATTTTATTATTAACTTTTGAAATAGTAAACTCAATAAGACATTTTATAATTATGACAAATAAATTTTTCACTTATTAAGTTTAGCAGTTGAATCAAATGTTTCATAAAATATTTTTTTTTTGTTTATTTGTCTTTATGAAATTACGAATGTACTAGTATTTATTATTATATTTTCTCCGTGCAGGAGTGGAGTAAGAATACTGCTGGGCTGGGGTCGGCCTGTCGTAAAAAAACAACCCTAGCAATGTGGTAGCACCCCAAGCCCATGTGGATGGCAATCACTGTTCGTCTATGCCGCCATAATAACCTTGTGTTGAGTTTCGGCATTAGTGACTCAGGTTTCAGTGCCCCTCCGCGGACAGCAGCATGTTAGCGGTGCTCCTGGCATTGCAAACATCGCCTATGGATGTTTGCGACGCTAAATGCATCGTGACTACTGCTTACTACTAAGCGAGCTGTCAGCCTGTCTACTGTCCATCAGAAATAAAAAATATATTAAATTTATAGAATCTGTGTGGTTTTCAATGGTAACGAAATTATAATGTTACTGTGCACGGTCTTGTATATTAATGATAAATGCTGTTTTGCTCAGCTGTTAGGCAAAGAACATGGTTCATAGGTCCTTATCAAATCTCTACACATTTTGATATATCAAACGACTTACTAAGCCAAAACCTATTAAACCATTTAGTACCTTTTTCCTGAGATTGAAATATTATTGTTTATAAAAACAGATTAGGTTCCTGTTTCTTTCACTAAATTAAACACAATTAGCTCAATGCGTACTGGTTATATCCCCGTTTGTTAAGACAACCTGCTGGCTACGCTGCAATCAGCGTCAGCAGATATGCTGATCTGATCTGATGCCCGTCGGGCGATCGCCTACGGAAGGTCAGTCTTTTTCAAACACGCATCGGGAATACTTGTTCAATCCCGGTTGCAGCCCAAACTCTCGCTTCGGTGCCCGGGATCCGCTTTCCGACTTTTTCTTCTCCACTTCGCATGATCTTCGGCATCTCTGGTGGTCAGTCCATTGGCACGCATATCAAATCAATTTCATATAGAATCAATATCATATAGAATTAAGTTCTAAATCTTTTATAATTATTTTAAGTACTAATAATAAAAGTGTTTTTTTAAACAAGACATTCAGAATCCCGTAACATTTCGCCAGTTTATAATGAAAGCGATATTCTGACTTACACCGAACTCAATCAGAACTTAATGTGCCATAACATTATTATGAAAAACCATAATGTACATAAAACAACAAAAATGGGGTATAATTTTGATGGAAACAATACGTGAGTCGACTGGTAGACGATAGGGCGCCGCAGAAAGTCGCCACATCGCCTCGCGCCGCGCAGCTATAGTATACACACGGCCGACAACGATTGTGAACTTTGAACCTGTCAGGCTTCGCGATAACATGGTTATAAATAATGTTGTTTACATTTAATATAAGGTTAAGTTAAATATAAAATAGTTTGTATTTATTCACTTAATGTTCTTAGCTTTTAAGAATGTATTTGCATTACAGGTTGCATTCTGTTATGAAACTCGTCGATATGTTCATCGACTTCGAACTTGGCCTAGTCAAAAAGACAAGATTGAGATTAAGTTTGAATTTTTATTTTTGCTGAAAAAATAATAGATATCCCTTCATACTTTTTACTCGTAATATACTCATCATTAATCTACAGAAGTCAACTATTGGATGAAACCTATCCCAAGACTTGCCACTTACTTGATTAATTGGTGTATACAAATGTACTCACTTTTGCTTCTCGATTTTCTCAGTACGTTGCCGCAATATTATTATTTGATGGGATATTTTAGTTTCCATTGAAGCAGTGACCTTCAGTTAAAATAAGTCCAATATAATACATAATTTAAAATTATAGAAAAATTACCACCTACTAAATGGTTGAAAGAACATATAAACGTTCTCCAGAAGAGATTTTAATTTCCATGGAGAGCTCTTTGACGCACAACATTCAGACCGTGCGTCTCCTATATCACATAACACGTTCCCAATATAGTGATGATGTTATCGTAATAAATTAATTTATATTTTAGCGACCTTGGACGATGCTAATTGGTTGTATAATAGGTGCCATCAAGTTCGCAGTCTTTGGTGGCAGTCTGTAATCTCAGGTTTCCATACACCCACCTGCGACCACCACACTTGCGTCATTTACAACTTTAAAATAATATAACTGGTTCCGATTGTGATCTGAAGGTGGATCGAACAAGATACCACACCTGGTCCAGACCCCGTGCTGTCACGGCATTTGATACTGTGTAACCTAAGATTTTTAATGCCTCCGAAGAATAGAATTCATAATACTATGAATTTAAATTAAATACGTTGTAATACAGATTTGATATCATAAAATATGGTGTATAAAATATTAACAATGGTTTTTTTTATAATATGGAGTGAATCTGGGTGGCTACTGACAAAAGTTGTTTCAAAGTAATTCAGAGTTTAGATATTATTGAAGATGCAAGATCCATTTATAAGTATAGATAAGATTATACGACAAATATCTTTTTTTTTTATATTTTTCTTACTTAATCATTAAAAATATAACAACGATATTATAAATACAATCCTTTTGGTCTACCACGTGGTACCTAAGTATTATACTCATAACCCAGCCTAGAGGTAGACGGTTTGATTCCCATAATAGCATGTGCTTAAGCTGTTACATACATATTGACACACAATACATATCTATCAATTTAATATTTCTGTTATTATTTAACTAAACTCAAAATTCCATTATAAAAAAATAAAATGTTTATGATAATTTCATAAACATTGATAATAACAATCTACAAATATAGTATATTTGGTATGGAAGTTGATTGCGACAATTCAAATTTTCCATTTTGATTATGAATAATATTTATTTAATTGTAATTAATAAAAACCCAATATCATGAATGATAACAAGTAGCATTTTTGCTACTCGCCAAGATATTATCAGTTGGCTTTCCGCACACGTAATAATTGCACGTATCAACGAGATATGCGTGTGATTTTTAACAAAGGAATCGGCCGCCGAAGTGCAATGACCTGGCCATATTAGGTGACAGCACATCATGCGGCGAGAATCCCATTGCACATGCGTGCGAGACTTCATAACAAATAATGTCACAAAAACAATAACCGAGCTGTTGCTGGAATGAATGAGTCTTGTTTCAAAATGTGAATGCATTTTGAAATAAGTAAATATCTATCTAGATGAAGTAGCATCTAAAATTAATAATTACTAAGTTATTGGTCACACATATTTTAAATTTGCACAACTTAAAATTCCATTTTTAAATGACTAAATAGGTTAAAATTAATTAATATTTATTTAAATCAGTATTATATCAAACCAGTGGAATCGGGAACGCTCCCGGAAACTCAGTAGCTGCGTTTATACGCGTACATTTATATTATTTCTTATAATAATTAAATTATCATAGTATTAAAAATATTTTTAATTATTGCTCGAGTTCAGCAGACAGCCAAATGGCCCACCCTGGCAGTTGGCTATTGTCGCCTATGGATGTTTACAACACCAGAGATATTACCAAGGCGCTGCCGGCATCGAAAAAATTTTATAACGCATTTTTTGAAGAACCCCATATCGTACTGCGCTGGGAAAACCTCAGCCGGAAGCTCATTCCAAATTCTGAGACTACGCACATGAACATTCCTGAGAACCGTTTTGTACAAGAAAGAAGAGGATCTAAGAAATGGGGATGAACATAACCTAGCCGATGGCGGGCAGTGCAGTGCGGCACGATTCTAAATAGCTCCTCAGAACACTCCCCGTTGTACAGACTATGCGGTAGAATATGCAAAGAATATGCGAAGTCTTCTGAAGTTCTAGCGTATCTAGACCGTCTGTGAGTATGGCATCGTGAACAACACGAACTGCGCGCCGTTGGATGGAGTCTAGGGAATTGAGCTGACAGGCGGGTGCTCAGGCCCATAAATGTGAGCAGTACTCCACATGCGGTCAGACCCGTGCTTTGTATAGCACAAGCCATTGCCTTGGATTGAAATACTGCTTGGACCGGTTTAGCACACCCAGCTTTTTGGGGCCAACTTAGTTTTGCCCTCCAATTGTCCTCTTAAATATATTTTGCATTGTTACTATATATTTTAATACAGTACTCAAGAGTAATGTAAAAAATGGTTTGAACGAATGCAGAAGTTTATTGATCATCAAGGGAATATTTCGAAAAACAATAAACCTATTTTCATTTTAAAATGTTTGTTATTATTTGCTATTCCCGAAATATAAATAGTACCCCTCGTATTTCTGGAATACGGTTAATTATATTGATTGGCCTGTTATAATAGTTGAGGTGACGCTGGCCAGGTGGACTGGCAACCTGTTCACTCAGTATCACGTTTCGCTAGGTTTCACGTTTGGAAATTTATACTTCTCATATGACTACGAACTATCAATTATTGTTTTATTAACGAGATAAATTAATATAATTATTAAATGATTCCAAGAATCGACAGCAAAACAACGTGATTCATGTGTGATTATTTCGCGGCGATCTGCCACCGGCGCGCTGCGGGGCGTTGATTGTATTAACTGACATTTCATTTTAATTATCGGCATAAATCTTGGTGTATGAGTGTTATTATCGCTGGTCGCAGGTGCTGTTGCGGCTTGACACGACCCGAGAACATCGCCGCCTGCTGATAAGGCTGTACGCACAGATTGAGACACTGTGTCGACGACACTTTACGATCTCTTAATATTCTGAATTCGTTCATTATTAAGTATTTTGGAGTAAATTCTTTAAAAATCTTCTGTTGTGTATTAATTATTTGAAATGAGATCAATTACTATAAGTGATTAATATACGTTTGTAATTTTATAAGGGCTGCTTGTCTTATAAGTTCCAAAATCACATTAGGCCTGGATCGGTTTTCAGCAGGATACATAAATTATACAGTAAAGATTACTTAAGAACTCCCTCTCAAAAGGGTGAGGATGCGGCTGCGAATATCATGCACCACGCATTGATACTCGCAACGCGTACCGCAGCTGTCGTAAGCTGTTAGACTCATTGCGACTCCAAAAGTAACTTTCTAGATGACAAGAAAACGGAGACAGCGGAAAGCTAACAAGACATAGATTGGTAACGGTTGGGACCTCTGTAGGGTAATCCAGCGTCATCGCTACAGGTATAAAACAAGGTGGGTACTTCCTACAAAACTTCACTAGAGGCCGTCTAGGTTAAAGGGATAAAATATTTCTATTGGAATTGGAAAGGACTCTAAAAAACTGACCACGTAGATTTAAAATGTCTTTACACCCTTTAATAACGCAATCAATAAACGAGTATTAATCTAATTAAGTTACTTAAAATAACCAAAATATTTATAATTAGTAGCTTCCAATGATCAAATATTGTCCAAAGTGATTTCTTCATAATTTTCCATCGGAGACATGTCAACAACTTTTATAATAATTATAACCTGTACCCAAAAGCTTCACAGTACTCAGTTTTATTCCGGTAACCTCTGTTTTGTTTTAAAAAGAGCAACTATTATCTACCTATCCAACATACGATTAGAGACTACGACATCAGAAATTTCTGTCTGCTTAACTGCTATAAAACGTGAGTCCAGCGTTAATGTATGATAACTATGAAATAAAATCCACTTAGCGTCAAAAAGTCTTGCGGTCTCGAAGCAGAACGGTACGCACCCAGCTCCCGTCACTTACAAGACCACTTCATATATTTCCATGTATATTGTTTGTCAATACATCATTTGCATAAGCGAAGTAAGTAGGTACAGACAAAAATTTGAGGAACAGAAATTAAACGTCATATAAAATGTCGGAACACAGCTACTCGAAAGTGTCAGAAACGTCTCGAAAAAAATCAAGAAACACGAACTTTAGCCTATCATAGAACCCTTAACACGCAGTTTTAATGATAAATAAAAGCAGTGAAAATCTTAAAGAATATTATAGCTAAAAATGAAAGTAAATTCGTAGGAGAACCAAATAAATCGATATAGCTCCAAAAATATGCAAGCTGAAGTAGCAGTGGGCCGATCGCGTCTGTCGCAGGAACGATGAGTGATGGAGCAAACGAGTCCTGAATTGAAAAACTCGGCTTGTGCAAACGTAATGTAGCACGTCTTCCAACCCGATGAACCGATGATCTGCAAAGGTTTCCGGTCAGGGCTGGATGGGAAAAACAAGGGATCGGGACTTGAGGTGCAAACTAGGGAAGCCCTATGTCTAACAGTGAACAATAATTTGCTGCTGACGCGCGACGGATACGTGTTTATGCATTACAGGCCATCGCACAACTCGGAGTTGATAACTATAACACAACGAATGAGGCGTTACTATAATTTTTTTTTTGTTTAATAATTATATTTTATTTCTCACACAGTTTAATTAAAATTAAATTTTAGATTAAATTGATAGCTTATATGATTTTTTTAAATTCTTTTGCTATGAGATCATCGAGATTTCTTAGTTCAATGCACTGTCTGGTACTGTAAAAGAGTTATATGTATGTCAAGTCAAACTGACGTACATATAAACATGACATGCATACTTTTTCATGACATACTAAAGTGACTTTCCGTCGTTTTTGCACGATGCACTAAGTATCTGTTTGTTCTTCTATAGTAGTAGTATTTTATGATACACACAGACGAGGCACGCTCTCGGTGCGTTTCCATTTTGCAATACAATCAACCTGTGATACGTGGCCACACCTTATTATGATAAGTATTTATGGTTGTACTTTAAAAGGGTATTCAAACGATTACGTTTTGTATAAATTCAATAATTTTTGTATTATATTTCTTATTCAATGTTGTTTGAAGGTAATTTTAAATACTTGGCCTCAAATATCCTGTGTTAAATACAAAAACTATACATGTTTTGATGAACACAATAGTTTTTAGAAACAAAACCATAAATTAGGAATCTAGAGAAAGGTTCCAATACAAATCCCCCTTAATAGCGACCATCGCCTATAAATATTAGCGGCGCCTGGGGTGCCACTAATACGCTACCGTCCGCGTAAGATAACTAGAACCTGGTCAATTATGCCAGAACAGAACACGAGGTTAAGAGACATATTTAGGAACCCAAAGTGGTTGCCATTTAGACGGGCTTGGAACCTGCACGGAGACTATATTATCGTTAAGGGAGTGGTCCAATAACATCCTGTAGCCTCTTACTAACGTAAAGATGTATTTAACAATAATACATGTGTATTCTCAAAGCTTAGTAAAGTTTATTAAAAGTAAAGGAATTGATGGTATAATAGTTTTTTCTCATTAAAGTGTTTAATTTTTATTTTAAAATGTACCTCAATTTTACTATTTGTAAATAATATTATTGTTAATGTATTTTATTTAATTTTCAATGTCAGATATAAGAGACTGACTTATTTTAAATAATCCTGATTATAAATGTCAGTCACCATAAAAATTGTAACAAGTTGCACATGATTGTTTTGTTTGTGTAAATTATTGTATATGCGAGTTCTCTTTTACTTCGAAGTGATTACGCAGTAACGGCATGGGGCAACATTTTTACGCATTTTTCTGAAATACTATCCCGTCAAATTTCTTGACTAAAGATATTCAAGCGAATAGATAAAACATGCGGCTATGTTTGGTTTTTACAGTAGTGTTTGCAGTCTAATTCCTTTTTTTTTGTCTCGGGGAAAAACCACTCTTGACGGGTTCCCCCGGCCTGGGGGGACCGAGGGATATGTGGGACTCCGGGATTTTTCCGACTACCCACTAAAAAACCCCGCTGTTTTCCTATCGCCTACGCCCGGGCCTACGGATATATGGCCTGCCGATCTCGTGGCCCGGGCCGGTGTCGGCCCGCCCTTTGTTGTAAGGCGGGCCCCTCCTAAGGTGTTGGCGCCAGGGGGTCAGGCTTTCGTCCCCCCGGCGCTCTCCTGTAATAACTCTAGGAGTTGAGGGGGGCCGCGGAACAGCACGCAGCCCTCACCCTCGCGGCAATGGTGCGGGTCCTCCCCCGAGGGGCCGCCCGCGGCCGCATTTCACGGCGGCCGGAGGTCGTTAGTTGCCCTCCGGCGCCGCCGACGTGGCCTGCGTTGGCTGGAGGGTGTGTGGTGGTCGACTCCCGCTCCCGCTCCGCCGCGTCCTTTGCGGACATGACTGTCTCGCAGAAGGAGGCGACGGCCGTCCATCCAGGATTGCCCCCGACCATGGACAAAACCAGGGCCGGGAGCGACAGGTCCACGCCGATTTGGGCGACGAGGGTACGGCGCTCCTCGAGCCACGCAGTGTACACGGCGACAGTGTGGTCCACCGTGACCTCCTCGTCGCCCGCGCCACAGTGGTGGCACCCCGACGTCATCTCCCGCCCTATGCGACACAGGTACCTCCCGAAGCAACCGTGCCCCGAGAGGACCTGTGTCAGGCGGAAGGTCAGAGCGCCGTGGCGCCTTTCCAGCCATTCGGCCAGGACGGGCCTCACTGCTTCGATGGTGGCGAGGCCCGCGCTGGGGTGCGCTCCTTCCACTCCACCATGAGCACCTCGTCGCGCAGCTCCGCCTGCTTTACCTCAATTTCGCGAGGCGTGGGGCGAGATCCACGCTCGGCCGCGTCCCGGCGACGTAATGCAGTCTAATTACTGATGCTGCAAAGAGAACCGAATCGTACCCTTGATACAGAGATTGTAGTCTTTAGCAGTAACTGTACGTTTTTTTACCATATTGTATTTGTATTTGTATTTTTCTAGTACATACACCTATTATTTTGCGAGGGATTTGGGATTCAGTTGCTATATATTTTCTAGTTTGTTTTATTCGAAGACATTTCACTAGATCTGCTGTATTAAAATCTGGATCTTATGACTTTTGCACAATCTTATAAATTGGACACGGACATTCAGACTAGACAAATATTACTTATTATTCAAACATTTTATCCTCCATGGGAATTGAACCCACATACTAGATTAGACCACATACGTAGCAACAGTAGCTATTAGTTGTTCAATTTGGAATGTAAATAGTTCATCATCATTCGACGACTTCTTGGCGTAACGGATAACGCACGTCGATACGCTCGCGAAGGTCATGGGTTCGATTCCCCTACAGCGTCTGTGTGTTTATGTGTGTATGTATTTATTTACAAAAGAAAAGTATAAATGTAGTATATCAGTTGTCTAGTACTCATATCACAAATGCTATGCAACTTAGTTTGGGACTATATGGTGTTGTGTGAAATGCCCGAACATATTTATTTATTATCTATTTATTTAAGTTTAGTTAGGTTAGTTTTTTTATATTTAGGTGCTAGATGACGGCTAACAAAGGAGAATTTGTGCATAAATTACAGAGACACCTCCAATGGCATGGCAACGTTTTACGGCAACCGGCTACTAACGTGGAGAAGGAATGTCTCACCATCACCTTCCCCGGAGTGCGGTAGGAGAGGTAGACCCAAAAAGTGCTTGTTTGACGTCGTAAAGGATGATATGTCAATGGGCTCACTGCCAATTAAACCGAATACCGTGTCGAGTGAAGAAGAAAGAAAATTTAATACATTCGGAAAACGCACCTCAAGCATAGACGTGGAATTTTGGTTTACAATCGGGATTTAACTTTAACGATTTAACTGGCCGTTGGGGCAGAAAAGTCCTCGAATGGCGACCGCATACCGGAAGACGCAATGTTGGTAGGCCCCCCACAAGATGGACCGATGATCTGGTAAAGATCGCCGGAATAGGTTGGTTGAGGGCAGCGCAAGACCGATCATCGTGGAGATCTTTGGGGGAAGCCTTTGTCCAGCAGTGGGCGTCTTCCGGCTGAAATGATGATGATGATGATTTAACTTTAAGATTATGATGATGAAATTTGGCTACATTAGATTTTTATGAAGAATACTATCTATTACAGATTTACACTCACAAGCAATAATAAATAATCGTAGCTGGAACCTAATAACTGAGTAGTTCGGAGCAAACACACTAATTCGACTATAGAGGTTGTTAAGGTATTTCCCGAAGAAGAATCGTGGTTTATAGCATATTTGGAAGTATAAGCCCAGCCTTTGAATCATAACTAGTGATTTTACAATAACGTGTGAACGGGCCATTATGCGTTTACACTTGTTCCTATTAACGCAGCACATTAGACAGGGCAGTTAATAAAATATGATCATTAATTGAAATACAAATTACATGTTCACGACCCCGAGTGTCGACTCGGGTATCTTTATGGAAAATGTTTGTAAATCTTTCCTACTGAACATATGTAAATCAACGTAAGCACAAATAATAAACATTATACTATAATTACCTGTAGAATATGTATAGCATAATATTTTTCTCGATGCAGGGGAAAGTGAGAATAGTGTCGTAAGAGGCGACAAAACCTCCCTAGCTAGGCGGTAGGGTTCCAAGCCCGTCTGAATGGTAACCACTCCTAATTTTTAAATATGCCGCTAAAACAGCTTGTGTTATGTTCCGGCATAAGTAACTCAGTTTTCAATTCTTCTGCGTGGATAGCAACGTGTTAGCGGTGCGCCTGGCTTTCCCAACATCCATAGGCGAGGGTAACTACTAATTATTAAGTGGGCCATCAGCCTGGCTGCTTATATCAAATACGTATATCAAATAGGCGTTATGCTTTTTGCTAGGAATGCAATAAAGTTGCAAAGAATGTGTGAGATGAATGTGTGCGCGAGCGCTAGGTCATGCATGCGCGGTGCAGTAGCCGACCTTGTGGTGCGCGGACGCATGCGCCTATTCTTAATGACATTTGCGCACATAATCTCAACATAATTACCAATCTCTTTAAAAATTCTGCCTTAAAATAACCTTGAAGTAATCATGTTTGGTACGGGGAAAGCAATTTCCAGTCGTCCATTTGCTTTTCCTACCTGTCCTATGCTCCATTTTCTGGATCATTTCTTCTTCTTCTTTTTTTTCTGAACATTGCCATATTTACGCGGTCACTAGAGCAACTCATTTTTTTAAATTACTGAGTAACAGTAGGCAGGCTAAATGCCCACGTAATAGTAAGCAGTTACCATCGTCTATGGATGTTTGCGACGCTAGGGCACCACGAACACTCTTCTGTGTGGAGTACTAAAACCTGGGTCACTAATGCCGGAACACAACAAAAGGATATTATGGCGGCATACTTATAAAACAAGGGTGGTGGCCATCCAGAAAGGCTTGGGGCCATACCACGTATCTAGGGTTATTTTGTCACTTTTTACGACATGCCGACCCCGACCACAGGGGTTAGTATTCTTATTCCGCCCCTGCATGGAGAGAAAATTCTTATTTTCAACGCTCTTGGCACAACAGCATCCATACTCCTGTTTACCGTACCCTATCTTCAAAGAAATACATTTGATGAAGGCGTACCGTCAAGTCAAACAATTTTTATATTACAGATTAATGTATTTTGTCATGAGTATATTTAGGTAATAAAATAAAATAAAGGTCGACATATTTAGATAATAAAATAGAATAAAGCTTATAAACGTAGCAATTTCACTAACTATGCCGTTCGTTATTAAATTAGAATTGGCTTATAAAGGCTTTCGCCCCGATAATCATGACTTCTTTTTCTAAGTAAAACTATCAATTAATCAAGTTAATTGATCCCTAAAAGATATAGATTCTAAAGAAGGATTTCTTCTCCGTGCAGGAGTGATAAATGAATATTGACTCCTGTGCCAGGGTCGGCCTGTCGTAAAACTTCTAGCGTCGTAAACATCCGTGAGCGACTGTTTGCTGTTTCTCCGGAATAAAAAAGGAGGAAATATTAATTTTAGATTAATTCACAAAAAGCAAAACGACAAGGTTACATTAAAGTTATAAAATATTTATTTGATAAAAACTATTTTGAAAATATGCCCAATCCATTTCAGTTATTCAGGAAAAAGGTCCATGTATAAAATATAAACAATCAGTTTATAAATGGAACTCGGTCGTTATCGGCAAGGAATTGCATGTGTGATATGAAATCAGGACGCGGGCGGTGTCGAGTTGCGGCCACATTTCTGCCGCTCGCCGCGCGTGCGGTTCGGCCCCGCGACGGAATGCCCCCATCATCTGATAGCTTGGACCAACATTCGATATACTCTCGAGTTTTGCATTGCATTTTTCAAATACCTTGCACCCAACTGCTGGAAATATATATTTGACTTCTATCACACAGCCTTCCGCGTATGTTATTTTATGGTGGCATATAAGTTGACAACACCAACGTATTTCAATGTTTGGAATTCGTATATCATACGTTTAATGAGATAGATTACTGCGTTAAGGA
This sequence comes from Malacosoma neustria, assembly GCA_963693495.1. NCBI lineage: Eukaryota > Metazoa > Arthropoda > Insecta > Lepidoptera > Lasiocampidae > Malacosoma > Malacosoma neustria. Next base: position 3,235,316 of record OY856384.1, read on the forward strand.
ATTTCACCCAGATTTTTTTATTGCTGAGGAGCAGCAGCAGTAAGCAGTTACTGTCGCCGATAAATGTTTGCAAAGCCAGAGGCAGCGTAAACACGCTGCTGTCACATAGGGATACAGTTGGGACAAATGGAGTGAGATCGAATACCTGTTAACTTGAAGCACTGACAAGGTAAGAATACTGACCCCTGCGCCCATTGGCGGCCTGTCGTAAAAGGCGACAAAACATCATCATCATGCAACCTAAACTTCCGTTTCGGTGCCCGGGGCCCACTTTCCGACTTTTTCTACTCCACTTCGCATGGTCTTCAGCATCCCTGGTAGTGAGCCCATTGGCACGCATATCACGCTTTACAACGTCAAGCCAGCACATTTGTTTCCCACGTAAGCACCCGGTTGCCGTAAAACGTGGCCGTACGAACGGAGCCAACACTCCTGCAATTTATCCGCAATGTCACGAACATGAAGACTGCCGCGAATGCAGGAGTTCCTAACGCGGTCCTTCCGTGTCACTCAAAAGGCGATAAAACAGCCCTGAGTAAATGGTAGACCTCCAAGACCTGGATGTCAACTACCTCTGATATCTAAATATGCCGCCAAAATGAGGCCGTCCAAGGTCGTCTAAACTCTGCAAACTACCCCTTAATAAACTTGTGTTATGTTCTGGCATTAGTGACCTATTATATAATATTTTATTGTTTTTATTCATCATTAAAATTTTTATAGATTTTAATTGCAATATCTCGGTGACAAAAAACACCAAATCGATTAAAACTTAGTCCAAAACTTTTAAAAATCTATATCTGTATAGTATAAAACTAATTCTACCAGTCACGATACTACAGGCACAAATGTTAAACAATGCCACTTTTACTTACTTCTTTTTAGTATTCTAGCATTGTTAAAGAATACGTGCCATGTTCGTTATGAGATACTTGATCTGTAGTTAGATTCGTAGCCGACACGTGCGTGTGACACCAATCTGAGCCTGACGAACGTAACTGTTATAGTTAATGTATGCAGTCGTTTCTATTAATAGGCTGCTTGGTGCAATAGCGGAGTACGCTGTAATAATATAAAGGCTTTACGCGCGGAGCTCTTTAGTCCTACGATAGAAAGTTGTTTAGTTTGTGTTTTATCACGAATAATGTTTAATATTCTTTATATTACCGAAATCCTTGGCTAATAATTAAGTTTATTAACACGCATGAGACACTTTTTACAAAGCGCTGGCTTGACGGCGTAAGAGTTGGTAATCGACTCACTAACAAGGATACCAAATCGTGCGTAATGGAGAAGAAAAAGTCGGAAAACTTCCCCGGGCAACGAAGCGGAAGTTTGCGTTTTCACTTTCAGATATAACTGATTTGAACCGGGATTTAGCGCTAGTATGGTGATGATAAATTAAGAGTAAGTTTAATAATTTTTGTTCGCGCAGGGGCAGAGAAATAATACTAACCTCTGCGGCCGGGGTCGGCCTGTCATAAAAGGCGACAAAACAACTCACCCCAGCTACGTGGTAGGGCTTCAAGCCCGTATGGATGACGACCACCTTTGGTCCTAAGTATGCCGCCATAATAACCTTCTGTTGTGTTCCAGCATCAGTGACCCATGTTCAGCAGACAGGCTGCTGCTTCAAGTGAAAGGTAAGTAAGCCATTGCCGTATCCTGTGAATGAAAAAGGGCACTGCTGCACGCTTCAATACGCTGTCGTCTGCGTAGGGAAACTGAAAATTGAATCATTTATGCCAGAACACAACACAAGTTTATTTAGTGATCAGGGGTGGTTGCCAGAGTTTAGACGGCCTTGGACCCTACTACCTAGCTAGGGTTGCTTTTTACGATTTTTTTGTTGAATGAATGAAAAACCTTTTATTGTTCACATAGTATACGAAAACATAATTTTTTTACATAAAATAGTTTATAAAAACTATATAAAATAATAAATTCACTGTGTCTACATGACGAATTAAGTCATATTTTAAAGTAGTTATTAAATAGAGTCTTCGGACAGGTATGAAAGTCTAAAGTCAAGATAACTCGCGTTTAATACCCCAAAACTGAGGACTGCCGATCGATCATTGATACTTATTTGTTTTTTGACGGTGACAGGACACAGTCCGAGGTCTCGAACACCGGCTGGGTTAGCAGTGAACGCGTTTTTGTTATTATCTATGGATTGCATCGGGCCATTCGTTATTCTGTCACTGAAACAGGGCTCAACGAAACAATCAAAGTCACCGCCCGATAACGCCTGTGCCTCCAAACAGAGCTTGCACAAATAACCAACTCACGACTACCTAAACAAGATGAATCGTTTACATTTTCAAAGCACATGAGCCTTAAGAACACGCCATTCTAATATTTTAATAATATGCACTTAATATAATAATTAATATGCACTTATGCAGTATATACACTTGTAAAATATTCTATAGATACCAACTAAATAATATTAACTTAGATTAATATCATAAGGGTTTATAATAATATGGTTTTTTTACTTATATTGGATTATGACTCCCTATACCAAACTACTGAAACCTACCGTACTTGAGAAAACTTCAGCCGGAAGCTCATTCCAAATGCGTAAAGTATGCAATAATTTTTAACTTAATATGAGTCTACAACTCAACTTGTATCTTGGACACTCGGCCTGATTTTGGTCATTAATATTGACAATAATTTTTATTCAGAAACAAGTTCCATACATTATCATATAAAAATTTTGGACAAGGTAAGATGTTGATATGAAAATTGATTAACGCGTTACATCAACAATCGCATTGCAAAATATTACCACACGATTTTTACTCGAGTTCAGTTTCATCAAGTAATTGCTTAAGTAATGCATGCAGCTATAATTATAACTGCCAGCATTACTGAATTTCAGAAATATAATTCTGCAATTGTTGCCGCAGCGGAATTATATAAAGTAGGGTTTTATGAATAGAAGTATGCCTCAAGGAGAAAAACGATGAAATGGACATATTTTATTAGCTATAATGAAAAGTAGGATACAATAAAAGTTTATGTGTGTATTAATGATATTTGGATACCATAATCTACCTGAAACACTGGAATATTTGCAGATACAATAACTTATTAACTTGAACTCATCAAAGACCAGTATTAACTGCTTTATCACATAAATACACCACGCTATATACAGTGACGCAGAGTTAATACCGTAACAGCCTCTTTTTAATTTACCATAAAGCCTATATTGTAGTATTATTGGGTTTTCCAGCAGTAAAGTTATTTTGGTATTTGCGTACATGAGATTATCGAAGACGAGTTCTGCATACCGCAGGCCACGCTCGTAAAATACAATACATTATGACAAACCAGTGGCTCCCGTGTTACGTGATACGAGCTCGACTTTTGAAATGTCGACTAATAACACTATATAATGCGTTTTAAAACACTTTCTTATTTTAATTTTGTAGCATATTCAACGAAGTTGTGTATAATTTTTGTATGAAGAGAGCAGGGCGTTACGAAACCTTCGAAAATTAAGGATCCGGCTCGAAGAATCAATAAATGCGCTCTTATGATGTCGTATATTTTTTTAATTATTAAGTTACAAATCTAGCCATAAATCATTTTAAAATCACAAACCAGTTAATTGCATTAAGAAGTTTCCAATCGACGTAACCGTCAAAGAAAAATGAAGAATTTACCCTCAAATCATCTGTGATCGAACTTAACAGACAAATATGCGTCGTTCGGCTGCTTCGTCATAAAGGACACGGTTTTAACTCTAAAACATCGTTATCATCGTTCGAACTCTAATCTTGAGGTAATAAAATTTCGATGGCCCAAGAAAAACGGGGCACCTCGATAACCATAAATTTGGGCCGAAACGGATGGGACAAATTTTTATAATGGGCCTTTCCCATTTGGAGGCTGCGTCGCGTTAATGACAGGCTAACAGTTTGTTTTAACATCATTATAGGAGCGTATCGGGAATTCCATCAAGGGTACCTGCGTGGTGCGCCTGCGCACGCTACATATGTCACGCCAGCGGCAGACGCGCTACACCAGATATACCAGGCGATAATATTCATTATTCCGATTTTATCTCAGTGTACAATTGTGAATTTATCAATCCGTTAGAATTTTTTGACATAATCAGAGTTGTACGTGTTGACCATTCTTATATTAACATTTCATAACGAAAACGGAATTTGACCAAATATTTTGGTTTGGAAAGTTCTTATTTATGATTTATTATTAACTTTTGCTTCAAAAAACATCTAATTTCAACTTCCATAAACTTAATTACTATGTCTCTATTTGAATAAAGTTATAAAAATTAAAGCAAAAATTCTTCTAATACAGAAAAAAATATATAAAATTGTTACATGATCCAAACATAAAAATGACATAAAAATGTGAATATTTTAATTTGAAGATGAACCGATTCCCTTATTTATTAAGTTTTCTCCAGAATCTCGGGAATCTTCACTTTACACTTTTTCTCAGTTCACGCCAACTGTTGCGTTCCTTATATAGCAACTATAGACATAAAACTCAACACAACATATAAACGTATCAATATTTATAGTATACTAAGGATCCATCGCTTCTGTAATTATAAATATAGTCAATTTTGCCTTTTCTACGTACATGCGTATAATCCCGGTTTTATCAATACCACTCTGAAGTCCGGTGTGAGCTTTTAAATGAGGCTAATCCATTTGTGTTGATGTTTTACGTGAAACTTCCTTTTTCGGGGCAAAGAGCAACAAGAAAATAATAAATATATTGGGACAATTCACACAACGCCATCTACTTAGTACCAAATTAAGTAGCATAACTGATATACTACTACACTAATATACTACATATATACTTTTTTGTAAATAAATACATATTATACATAAACACCAAGACGTGAGACGGGAATTTCATTCGTATGGTCAAAATTATCTTCAAGGGAAACTGAAGTGTAAGCCTGATATAAAAAATTATTAGAACCCTTCCTGTACTATCTTCTAAATAGCAAAAAGAGTTCTTTTAGGCTCTCACTACTCCCTACTAAAATAACGAGGTATCCCTTTTAATATTTAAACCGGGACCACACGAGCGCACTAATTTATACTTTTTACAAAATATAAATTAGTTATTACTAATAGAAACATTTTAAAATTGACAAGAATAATTCTAACTAGAAAAGTTACAAAAATGCAGTATTATTAGAAAACGAGGGTTCGAAATAACATGTAGAACAAAGGCACCCGGCATCGACCTCCCGCGGTCAGTATCCCGGGGACAGCTACACGCATTCACAATTAACCTTATCTCCAACTTAGCTCCTGACGTCACGAAACAAATATTCGAGATCTGCGAACAACAGAACCATACAAATCGTACACTGATCTTCAATGATAAAGTATTTATATGACATCTAAAATTCTTCTCCTTGCCCTTATCTAAATTATAAGGGGTTGGCACAACATGTCTCTCCTTCCACTCTACTCTATCTTCTACTCATCTCTTCATTCACACCTTTTTTGTCATATCATCTCTTACACAATCCATCATATGTACCAGGCTAGTCTATTATATTTCAGCTTTTCAATCACTGGCGCTACTTTGAAACTTCCCCTGATTATATTAATTTCTAATTTTGTCCATTTTTGTAACTCCACTCATCCATCTCAACATTGGTATTTCCGCAGCATGCAGTCTTTCATCCGTCAAATTTGTGGCATCTAAAATTAATTGGAAACAATAATTATAAAATATCTAGACCAGTCAGTAAGTAGAGGAAATATATGAAAATATATTATTATGAACGTATAAAGTTCTAAAGGTTTCAGGTTCCAACAAAAATTATTTTTATTTAAATCAGTATAGTCTTAAAATCAAATATTGTAATGAATACTAGAGAGAAGTTAGTCGTCTCTAGACCATTCTCCTACCTATGTAAAATTATTCTCTTTTTCTATATGTCTCCTACCAGTTGCATTGGATGCTTTTAGTTTAGAGGCTGAGGTTAGCAACAAGATAATAACTGTCATTGGCTCCGTATCCAAACGTAGTTTGAGGCTGCTATCACAGAACAAAACTTTAGTACGCCATTTTTGTATCGATTTACTTCCTTTACTTGACCATCTCATCATCATAACTTTAAATTGCGACTGCAACATAAACTTCCACTTCGATGCCAAGGGTTCGCTTTCCAACGTTTTCTTCCTTACTTCTCACTTTCTTCGCTATCACTGGTAGGGAGTTCACTGAATCGCAAATTATAATTTCCGCACTACCCTTCCTACTGAGGATCCAGGTGGCAGTGGCTTGACAAGACAAATGTCTAGTGAGGAATGAGGAATAAATATTCCTTACGTAACTCACCGACTGCTGTTAAACATTCCTGCAATTTTCCGCAATGTCACGAATCTAAATACTGTCAAGAATGAGCAAATTTCCAACGCGGTCTTTCCATGTCAATCCACACATCCGCCGCAGCATATTCATTTCCGTGACACGCAACGTAGTATTTCTTTTATTCACCGTATATTTGAAATATGTGGATTTGAACACTACAGGAGTGAATGCTCTTAGATTCCGCGATTCTCAAAAGCAAAGGGAGAAATCCATTCGTTTACATCACCCTAAGTGATGGAGTAATATTCTTCCCATTAGCTGAAAACACTTGAAAAATAAATGAATGAACAATGAAATACTTGAATTACTTACCATATGTAATAATATGTCTGATTTTCTAAGAATAAAGTATATTTAAAAAAATAAGAGTACATCATTGGAACGAAGTTCTTTAATGCAGCTTACAGTAGATTGAACTGGCAGAAATCGTCACGTAATGAAAAAGCGTTAAGCCCCCTCCAAGCGACTATCCTTTCCTTTCTCTTTCTTACTGTCTCTATTTTCTATGGTTGTATGGGTACGTGTATGTGTGTTTGGGTGTGTATGTGGGTGGGTGGGTGTGTATGTGATTTGACAGTAAGCATTGTGTATGGTGAACAATATAACCTCAATTCTATAACAAGTAAATAACATTTGTATTAATTTTTTTGTTATAATTTTAATTTACACGGGATTTATTTTATATATAACCTTGTGTTGTGTTCCGGCATTAGTGACCCAAGTTTCTGTACCCTTATGGGACAGCAGCCTGTTCGCGATGTCACTGGCGTTGCAAACACCCATAGGCAACGGTAACTGCTAAATTCTAGGCGGGCCGGGCCGTCAGCCTGTCTGCTGTCCTATAGCAATAAAAAATCAATGAAATTGATTAATTAAAATTAAAAAAATTAAATCCTTGCTTACATTTTTTTTCGAAAAATGATAGAAAAATAATATGATCTATAATATAATATATACATATACAAATTAAAGAGAGAGAGAGTTGAATAAAGGACTGCACTTTTTGGGGTGATAAAAATACAGTTATAAAATCAATAAAAATATACATTTTAAAATAAGTTTTGAGTTAAAAAAAATATCGTGAAGAACTTTGTTCCTGGCGGGGATCCCCCGACCGCGCAATATTTTTTATTTTTAAAATATTTTTATATAAGACAATTCCCACTGCGCTGTTCTCAAAGTAATCAACAAAACTTTTGTGTTATAGATGCTAAATAACTAACATACTGCTTATGTACTTTTATTTTTGAAATTAATTACATAAATAACCGGATTTGAGACGGGAATCGAACCTGTGAATACCGTAGGCGTTCCGACGTGCGATACACCATAGAGAGGTAGTCAAATTAATATTTTATACAATCTAAGGAATTACGTATAGAATGAACTGAATTCAAAATTTCTTCGTGGAATGAGTTTAAAAATACGGAAAAAAGTCAGCGGACAAAAGTAAAAGGCGTTCCTTTTAATTGACTTTAAGCGGCCATCGGCTGGCGTAAATCGGACATTTGAATAGCAAAAAAGAGGCAAAAGTGATTTAGCGCAGTCCCTTGATAGCCGGCTTCCCATGGGAACCAAATATTGACCCTAACACAACATGTTTATATGCACTTAATGCATCGAGCACCTTTTTACATTCTATTTGTTCTTAGCCTGCCAAGCCAGACCGAGCGTCGGCATCTCGTTTATGTTGTTTTTGTCTTAGTTTAATTTAACGAGTTATGTCTAATGTTGGCTATAAAAAATATTATTAAGGGTCCTGATAAAATCTACCTGTTTGTTTATGTCATTAAGGATGTTAGCTTAGCGACACGTTCATTTTTAATTTAAGTAGTGGGAAAAAGTTTTTTATAACGCGTGTGCGTGTTACAGTTTACGGAGTTACGAAGTTGTATGTAATTATCAAATCTAATTTAAAAATTTATGTTAGGAACTTAATAATAATAAAATAATGAGATGAAATTTTTAATAGTTGTTACATTATTGTTTTACACAATGAACGACTGCTGATTCAGTGGCATAAGTATGCCACTGAATAAATATCGCCACTGAAGGCCACTTGGCCTTGTCGCATCGTAACTGTTGGTTTATGCTTACGAAAAACAAAATATTTGTATGATCTGGAAATAGTTTATACTAATCTTGATGTATCCGAATCCGTCAACTATAAAAAAGTCTAAAATATAGGTTTTATTCACCGCTTAGCCAGTTGCTCTCGCATAATGGCATATTATATATATTTGACGACCCCCTGGCGTAACGACTGACGCACGTCGGTACATTTGCGAAAGTCACGGGTTCGATTCCCGTCTAGCGTCTAGGTGTTTATGTATAATATGCATTTATTTACAAAAGAAAAGAATATATGTAATATATATAATTAGTTGTCTAGTACTCATAACACAAGTGCTACGCAACTTAGTTTGGGACTAGTAGGTGATGTTGAGTGAAATGTCACAATATATTTATCATTTATTTATATAAAACAAAACATATCAGCTTCATATCGTAGCTATGTGTGTAATCCACCAATGTCTTGGTAAACCGTGATGAGTTTACTGTCTTATCTCCGTAGGAGGAGACACAACCCTAGCTGTAGGGCGAGTGAATGCTAATTGTATCTGTAGTCCAATGCAAAATGTAATCATAATGAATGAATGAATAATATATTCTTCTTCAAGTGCCTCTCCAACTAGTGAAGGTTGGCTACCAACTTCTGGAATTGTTTTCTGTCCTTAGCGAGTCGAAACAATTCGGATAGGTACGCTCGCTATTCCAGTCCACTCTCGGATGTTACGGAGCCACGACTTCTTTCTCCGACCAACTCGCCGTTTACCAGCAACCTTGCCCATCATTATAAGTTGCAAGAGGCTATATCTGTCGTGACTGAGCACGTGACCGAGATATGCAGTTTTTCGTCTCTTGATGACAGAGAAAAGTTCCCTTTTCCGTGCAGTTCGCCGCAGAACCTCCTCATTTGTGACTCTATGTGTCCAACTTATCCTCAACATACGCCTGTATGCCCACATTTCAAAAGCTTCTATACGCTTCCTGAGGTCTTCTTTAATAGTCCAAGACTCGCATCCGTACAGAAGTATAGGCCAAATGTGACAGTGCAACAGTCGTGTACGCAAGTCGATCTTTAAACTTCAGCAGCACAGTACGGATTTCATGGTATTGAAGACACTACGAGTAACCTCCATAAAAAAAAAAAATATATATATATATATATATATATATATATATATATATATATATATATATATATATATATATATATATATACATACATATATATATATATACATACTCGTATATAGGCGGCAACAAATCATCATCATCATGATCATAAATAGAATAGAATATTCTTTATTGCACACAGAAAATAATAAAATAAAATGAACATAGACTTAAACTAAACAAATGTACAATTGGCGGTCTTATCACTAATAGTGATTTCTTCCAGATAACCGTCATAATAACAATCAATATGATCTGGAATAGGTCGGTCTGGAATAAATATTTAAATCCCAATGCATTTTTGCCCTCAGACGTATAAATATTATTGTTGACAAAACAAATTAATTTATTTTGTTAAAATAAATACTAAAATGATGTATGTACCTCTTCTTTCTTTATGTAGTTTGGAAATCGTTAAATTGCGCACCAATGGCAAAAGTCGCAGTAAAACTAAAGGTACTTTGTTTCCTGGATTTATCCTTCTAAGAGTGTGATATTCTAACCACGATACCAAAAAGTTCAAATGAATAGAAAATACCACATAATTGACCGTCTGAAACCAACTTAGAAATATTGGTCGTCAATTAGTGGTTATAAGAATGGGCCAAAATCACAATGTTCCATCGTATTTGAAATGCATTTATTATTTCCGTACCCTCTAATTAGATGGCGGCTAAATTGCACAAATCATATACTGACTGGTGCACCGGGGTTCCTAGTTCCTGTTTCTTTATCATTGTTTTTTTTTTGCTTGTTTTTTGTATAACTTTGTAACTTCTGTTATAACGCTTTTTAAAGATATCTGATTAGCTATGCCAAAATCATGGCAATCAATAATAACACGTATTAAATCAACCAACGATTTTTTTACATATTTGGGTGTGGCTTACCTCTAGACAGGATACCCTATCGTAGATAAATACGAGTGCTGTTATCATCTATCGTTGAACAGATGATTAAGAAGATAAAATTTCTTCTTCTTCTATTTGTCTGGCTTCTAAACTAGGCGTTGATTTGACCAATGTCAAAGTAAACAAATTAGTCAGTGTATTATCTTGCGAAAAGTGACCAAACATTAGTTTTTTAAAGAGACCTCAAACGCTCAATGAAAATAATGAATATATTGTGGTTATTTTTTTAATATGGAAGCAAGCAATTTTTTATTTTACGTTATCTACTTGCGAAAGGCATACAATTCAATAAAATTATTTAACATAAAAAATATAGATGTACCTAATTGTGTAAGACTAATCAATTTACGGTTCTCTTTCCACCGGTATAAAATATCTGCCTTTTTTAAGCGTAAACTTCTAACTAAAAGAAGTGAATATGTCTATTAATTGTGAGATCGTTATATAATAACTTACTTGTATTATAAATGCAAGACAAAAATGCATTTTGTCAAGTAAGTTGATATCGATTAGGACCCTGAATATCTCGTGTCCATACGCCACAATATTATTATCATCAAAAATAATTCAACAAATACATCCAATCCTCGTAAAAGCATGTAATCATTAATTCCCTTACATTCGTTATAAAAAGAAACAACCCCACAGAAATTATATTTCTAAAAGCATTTCCAAAGCATGTTACCGAAACTCATGTGAAGATATTTTATATTTGAGACATCATAATCGGTTATTATTCCCCTATGGACCTATCCTTTGGGTTATTTATCATGACGATCTTCATCAAAAAAGGACAACAACATCGAATAACTTATTTATACAGCCCAAGCAACTTCGGAACCTAAAGGTACCAATATAAAGAAGCAATTTTAAGTGCATTGGTAGCGTGACGCGCGAACCGATTTCATTTTGGATACATGAGAGCTTGTAGGATTTGGACTGTTTACGACTACGTGGGTGGTTGGGGGCGTGGCTCATCCGTCCTTATCCCACTACCAGGCATCTCCATTTTCATCTCACCTCCGGCCGCTCCCACAGGACCTTTCTTGTTAACGCGTTTTTTTGCTCCTCTCAACCTCGCATTATGGAATGGTCAGGCGGACAAATATTTACTCACGATTTTAAAACTCTTGTCTTCATACTACCAACATTGTTTAAGTGCATGATGACTGTAGTGATTTCACAAACTACTTTAAGAAGATAAACATTGTTAAGTACTTAATAATTATGCAGATTTTTAGTTTTATTATATTTTTATTAGGTTTGAGTATAATAAAATGAAATAACGAAATTTATGACATTTAGAGTCTAATTCTTGTTATATATAAAACGTTCTTTCACATTGAAGCTGAAGATAATAATTGGAAAACAGCAGGACTTTTTAAAAGCAATATTTGTGGTACCCAGAACAAACTATTTTCAGGTTGGCATGCTGTCCTGTATGGGGACAGAACCCACAGACACAACCGTTAGATAGTTGAAATAGTTGCTTTCATTTCATGTTAAAAGATGAGACTTCTGCTTGCCTTTTGAACTTTTGTACTAAAAGACTTAATTTTCTTGAGGAAAGAGGTGAAGAAAAATACGTAACTTATATAATAGCTTACAGAATGACTTCTTTCTCACCCTCCCTCAAAAGGATAATATGAGATAGAGCAATATCTGGGATCGTCTCCTTTAATCTTCTCTATTTTTATCTGATTCCTAGGTCACACTAGGAGAAATTATCAACTTAATAGGTGATAATATGATTTTTCATTATCTCACTTCCTTTAAAAAAAGAACACTTGCTTCGTCTTTTGGAGTTTTAGAAGTCTCCTTCTCCTTCTCCAACTCCTCAAACTCTTACAAAAAATACTTAGTTACGTCCATAACATTTGTTTTATTGTACCTCTTGCTCACAGCGATGAAAACCTTTTCAGGTTCTGAATAATTCAAAGGCCTGTAAAAAAAGCATTTGAACTTAAAATATAACAAACTTAGTGTTATTTCACTTCACAAGATTAATTTGAAGAAGAGAAGTGTTTTCAGCCCTACACAGGCGGTGCTCCAAAGGCACGGACCCCACGCGCAGTCCTCGCTCGATAAAGAAATTATCTGCTTTCAAACTAACGATCCCCAATTCCACAGTGTAGTGAAAACAGTGATGTTAAATTTACTTTTGGAAATTGATTTAGAGCAGGGATTCCTGAAGATATCGACGCTTGGGATCGAAATCGGTTTCCCAGGTATCGGCATAAATGAAAACTGATTTTGAGTCGACAAGATCTGAAAAACGACCCCTAATAATTAGTACAAGTTCTTATTAGAAACTTACAAGATATTGTATAAGTTGTGTAACGTATAGGTACCAACTTGTTATAAGAATGACTAATATTTTAGTAAGACTAATTTTTATCCGTGCAGGGGCGGAGAAAGAATACTAACCTGCGGCCGGGGTCGGCCTGTCGTAAAAGCTGACAAAACAACCCTAGCTACGTGGTAGGACCTCAAGCCCGTCTGGATGGGGACCACCTTTGAACTTAGCCGTTTTGAGCCGTTACATAAGTATGCCCTCATAATAACCCTGTGTTGTATTCCGGCATTAGTGACCCAAATCCCTCCTGTACCTTTATGGGACAACAATGTGTTCGCGATGCCACTCGCGTTGCACACACCCATAGGCGACGGTGACTGCTTAATTCCAATGGGGCCGTCAGCCTGTCTGCTATCCCACAGCAATAAAAAAAGGAAGTTATGTGTTGCTGTACTTTTAAAAAACTCAACAAGACGTTAATCGTGGACAAGTTTATGCAAAATAATAATAAATATTTTGTGACAATTCACACAGCGTCATCTAGTCCCAAACAGACAACTGATATACTATTTAGATACTTTTTTTGTAAACAAATACATATTATACAAAAACGCCCAGACGCGAGACGGGAATCGAACCCGTGACCTCCGCAAGCGTACCGAAGTGCGTTATCCGTTACGCCACCGAGGTCGTCAATAGGTTCGATCACACAAGTCTTTCAGGCACGTTTTGACTTGCCTTGTATTTGACGCATACATACGTTTTATCACAAATTAACTGAAATAATTCAAACGAATTAATTTTAAAATAATTTGGCTATATGTATCAGTTTATTTTGGAAAATCCCTTTCCCAAACTATTTTAGGAATTCCTTGATTTAGAGTAGGTATTACGTTACATATTAACACATATAATCAATCTCACTTATTTTAAAAGTTCACAATACGCAAATATATTGAAAAGATAGGTTTCAATTAATAATATTTTACAGACTGTATAACATGAAGTAGAATATTTATTGTCTATATTTTTGTAGAATATACATTCCAATTTTATTTTCGTATATTCTACCGCTTGGTATAAGCGCAACAGGGTGGTATAATGGACTCTCATGCAATAAGGCACTCTTCTTGTTATGGAGATGCATATTACTGATATTTCTTTGAATGTCCAAAGTGCCTGGGCCGCGAACATTAACCCGATTAAGATTACGACCTAATGCGTTTCCAAAGATAATTGCCGATTGACTCCTGAAAGGAGAAATTATGGTGCTTTTTCTTTCATTTATGTAAACTGGCTTGTCAATAGATTGACTACCAGCGATTCCGAACACTGTGCGAAGTGAAGAAGGAAAAGTTGGAAAGCGGACCCCGGGCACCGAAGCGAAAGTCTAGATTGCAACCGGGATTTGACGCTGGGATGATGATGTAAACTAGCAAAATAAGTATTTCATTTGCTGTCGTTTAGGTCGTCTTATGAACGAAATGGGGTTATTACTTCATTTGCCGAACAAAGACGGCACGAGTATATAATATAATCGATTCCTAGACGAGGGTGGTGCAGCGCTAGATATACACAATTGACGCACGCGCCCTCTCGCTAAGAACTGTTATGTTTGGACTGTTCGCGTGTTTTTGTAACGCTGCTGTGTTAAAAGTGTAAATAATTAATAAATTACTTTTTTCTCGTTTAAATCGCGTATTTTATGACTAATAATAAATAGAAAAAATCTTCCTTACTATTTGAACTCGTTGAGTGATTGGAAAGAACTCACTGTTGTTACGACTCTGTGGGCCATCGCCGACTAATTGGCAGGTGCCCTCCGGTGCCACGTACACATTCCACGAATCAGTCTGCCCACAAAACGATTTGGATTTACGTGGTAAATTGTTTTAACGTCCATGGAGCTTGATTGACTTACAATTAGTGATGGGCAAATACTTATTTAATTAATAATTAACCGTTTCAATCAATAAATGTACGTTATTTGTCAACAACAAGAAACGATTCTTAATAAAACATTGAAACTTTCTGATTGATGTACTAAATAGTTAATTCAAAAGTTATGTATATATTATATAGTTATATAACTAAATAATTATTTAGTTAGATAGTTATTGATAAAACATGAAACAAATTATACGAACATATTATGAGAAACAAAAGATTTCAACGCGCTACACGGAGTGCTCGTTGAAAACTATTTTTGGGCGAAATGTTTCTTACTTTGTGAAAAATTGCGTCGAAAGCAATCAAATAAGGGTTTCTATGGAGAGTTTTACTCATTTTCAAACATCGACCTTTTTCGAGGGATTTTCAAGTTCAAGGAACGACTTAGGCTGAGTAATTTTTTTTTATTGCTGAGGTACAGCAGACGGGCTAGCAGCCCACTTAATAGTTAAGCAGTTATGATCGCCTATGGATGTTTGCGACGCTAGGGGCCCCGTGAAACATACTGCTATCCCATAGGGGTACGGGAACCTGAGCCACTAATGCCGGACCACAACACAAGGATAAGAATCCTTACGTAAGAACGTAGGAAACAAATAACTGGCCATGCTGTCTCCGCCGGGCCCCGACAGGAGGGGTAGACCCAAAAAGCGCTGGCTTGACGTCGTAAAGGGTGATATGCGTGCCAATGGGCTCACTACCAGGGATGCTGAAGACCGTGCGAAGTGGAGTAGAAAAAGTCGGAAAGCGGACCCCGGGCACTGAAACGGAAGTTTAGGTTGCAACCGGGATACTACGCTTAGATGATGATGATGATGACAATAGAAGGTTATTATTTCGGCATAATTATAGACCAAGGGTGGTTGCCATACAGACGGGCTTGGGGCCTTACCACGTAGCTAGGGTTGTTTTGTCGCCTATTTCAACAGGCTGACCCCGGCTGCAGGGGTTAATATTCTTACTCAACCCTTGCATGGAGATAAATATTGTTATGAGTTTTCAATACCTAATGTAAAAAATATCAATAAGATGTAACATTTTTATGAGTCACTAGACCCGAGTGGTAAATATGAGTCAATCCCTAAACCACTGTATTGTACCATTTCAATGATAACATTAAATGTTCAGCAATTGTTTGCTAAAAAAAAGGTTTGCTTTTACATTAAGTCTGGTGCATGAATAGCCATTTTATCTTCAAAATGGTACAAAATTCCCCCAGTTTTTATAATAGACCAATGACGTTTACACCAGATACGCTAGTATCTGCGAAGATAGCTGTGCAATTGCTTCAGACTACTTCAGAGACCCTTTCACAACTTTACAAATAAAAAATACGGTTAATAGTACTGTTAATGAAGATGATCACTCAGCATATTGCTGAGCTTATGCTTGGTAACTGTTGTAGTAGTGTAGTGATAGTGATGGAATAGAAGAAAACAAAAACGAAGTATTGATAGCAAAAGAGTAATACAACATGTGTACATTTTTCGAAATTCAATTTTGTGTATTCAATAAGATGATTAAATAGTGTGAACCGGGTTTTAAACAATGATGTGTCTAACCGCATTATATTCAAAATTTTTAAAACATGATAACAAACAATGCTTTCATTGTGAAGAAAACAGAAGCGGCTTTTGGGCAACACCGCCATTTCGGAAACATATTACCAACACAGATAAAACAAACAGTAACTTACTATAATATTGACTTGAAAAAATGAGGCTATACCGGTAAAGAAATTTAACAATGGCATGTCACACAAAAGAAATAATCTCGAAGCGATTTGCGATATCGCATTTACACATCACTTTATCAAATGCATTTTCAAATGAAATATGCGTACGATAAAATACCTACTTCGATTGCATGATGTTTTAATAATATATCAAAAATAAAATACAGTATGACAACTTTTACATGTCGGAACATGGGAGTCATGGATTCTATTCTCGTCCCGTTACGTATAATATTAATTATAATATTAAGTCACGTTTTGTGATGAATAAGAAATTTTGACTCTTTGATCTCTTTAATTTGAAGAAATCTGCAGCTGCAACGAAAATAACAGATTTATTATAAACATGCAATTACCTGAAGTTAGAATAATAAGTTTTTGATCATTTTAGAACATTTTACAAACACAATTCAGGTAGGCAAAAAGTAATTTAAATTCAGAACATTAGAGTTTATTATTAAACTTGTAAATTTAATTTAATCGTCATAAACAAATTGAATGAAGTGTTTCCCGGTGGGACGCTTGACATTTATTAATCGATCATAATATTTACTTAAATAAAAAGTACGCCAATATTTATATTGTGTATTATGGTTTACATAAATGCAAGAGTAAATTTGGCATGCCAATACCGTGACGTGGCTGCTGTTTTGATCTATGCGTATAAAAAAATGGCAAAGTATAGGGTGGCCTCGGTTTCGTATGGTTTAGATCAAACTCAATAGTTTAGGTTATAGTAGGTAGTATAATTATCACGATTACATATATCATATCATTATCACCACACATAATAATTGTTGTGAGTATATATATATATATATATATATATATATATATATATATATATATATATATATATATATATATATATATATATATATATATATATATATATATATATATATATATATATATATATATTATATATATATATATATATATATATATATATTATATAGCTACCAATAGTTTATTCTGATTTCGATATATATGCCAGTCAATTGAATGTTTCTAAAAAGCTCTGTAATACAAGTTTTCATCTAGTACAGAGTCTACTAAAACTGCCTTCAATAGAATAGAATTAGGCACATCACATCCACACAATACATTGAAATGAAAGTGTTAAAGAGTAGGAGTGTAAGGAAGTTGGACCAAAGATGAGATGGCTATGTAAATCTAAATTTTGAGAACAGACTTAACAGAAGTGTGATATAGGTACGAGATAATATGTCGTTTTTACTAAATTTACTAAGCTTTTTGTAAGTAAAACTGACGAAAGGGTGATAAAACATAGTTAAAATATCAATATTTAATTTTGATTAAACAAATATAGATAGATAGATATATAATAGTTTAATGTCCACCAAATAATTTTACCACAAAAAGACATATTCTAGAAGAAAAAAAAGTAATAGGTACAACATAGTGAACAAACGACGATGTTATAAGTAAATAGCGATCTCTTCCAGAAAACGTTATCAAGAACATTTATTTTCATAATGCACAACAAATATAAAAGTTAAGAATTTCATATTTTTTTTAAACACTGACTTTTGATCTTGCTTTGCTAATAGTCGTATAAAGTAAGAATTTTTAATTCGCTTATATGTTCCTTGTGTTCTAAGCACGTGTTAAAAATGTTCAATGTGAAGTGTAGACATTCATTTAATTTTGAATGTAATGTGTGTGATGTAACTTAAACAATTTTCATATTTCACATTTCATTTCTCAACCACTATTGTCATGTCAGTTAGCAAATACGACCACCAAAACTTGGTCAAATCTTCAATAATTAATAAAAATATTACGCGCTTAAATTCCTTAAAAAGTAGTGTTAGTGAAAAAAATAGCTGAGAAAATTTTATATTTCCTGTATTAAGGTACATTTGAGTTTGTAATAGGTATTTGGAAAGAATAACATTCAATCTAACAATCGCAATACAAAACCTCACCTATTCAAATAAATAGTCGATAAAATGACTCAAGTGTTTGGGTTATGAATTCCGTTTTTTTGTTTCAGCCAATGTCAAATTTTTAATTTTGTGCGCAAAAGTTAGCGCCACCCTAGAAAAAATGCTTTTGTGCGAGTCGGAAGTATGTCCACAAAGCGAATACGGAGAGACAAAAAATTTACCAAAATAAAATTAAAAGACAGTATTGCCTTCTATATAAAATACCGACAAATGTTCTAATTTTCATAAGTATGATTGTTTTTATAGCTAGAGTTCAGCAGACAGGCACACGGCCCACCCTGGCAGGTGGTCACCGTCGCCTATGGATGTTCGCAACACCAGAGGTAT
This sequence comes from Malacosoma neustria, assembly GCA_963693495.1. NCBI lineage: Eukaryota > Metazoa > Arthropoda > Insecta > Lepidoptera > Lasiocampidae > Malacosoma > Malacosoma neustria. The sequence continues at coordinate 3,254,141 of OY856384.1, forward strand.
CACCAACGCGCTGCCGGCCTCGAATACATTTTATAACGCCTTTTTTGAAGACCCCTATGTCGTACCGCGCTGGAAAACCTCAACCGGAAGCTCATTCCAAATCCTGAGACTACGCAACATGAACGTTCTTGAGTACCGTTTCGTACAAGAAAGAAGAGGGTCTAAGAAATGGGGATGGTGGGCAGTGCAGTGCAGCACGATTCTAAATAGTTATTTGAGGAGCGTTAACGTAGGAGCGTAGAGAGACGCTCCTACGTCGGCAGGCCACATATCCGTAGGCCCGGACGTAGGCGACAGGAGAACAGGTAGTTGGATGGCCGAACATCTTTCTCGGAGTACCACACATCCCTCGGTCCCCCCGGGCCGGGGGGACCCGTCAAGAGAGGGTATTTCCCCAAGTCCAAAAAAAAAGAACATAGAGAGAGGAGGTTAGCTAAGGAGCTACTCAAAATACTCCCCGTTGTACAGACAGTAGAATACACAAAGAGATGCAACAAGTCTCTCTGGAGTCTGAACGTGTCTAGACTGTCTGTGTGTATGGGATCGTCAACAATACGAACTGCACGCCGTTAGATGGAGTCTAGAGGATTGTACAGACAGGCGGATGCTCCAGCCCATAAATGTGAGTAGTACTCTATATGCGGCCTGACCTGTGCTTTGTATAGCACAAGCCGTTACCTTGGAGTGAAATACTGCATGGATCGGTTTAGCACACCCAGCTTTTTGGAGGCAAGCTTAGCTTTGCCTAAACTGCTCATCGTTCGTGATGTCGACACCAAGGATCCCAATACTGCTTGAGATGGTGGAGACACTGCATATTAATTTATTTGTTAAATTTAAAATTTATTTCTTTATCATTTATTGGCAAAAATTTATGTATATATATCGGGTGCACATCTGGTCTCGGCTCCGGCACGACTATACTCCACAAAGACTTTGCACCAGTTGGTGGAACACCCTTATAGACCGAATAATCTGGGTTCAAGTCCTCCCTGCGGCCAGTGGATAGCCGTTTCACTAGGTCTCCCTGACTATATCATTTTGAAGTACAGTACATTTACCTATATGTACTATACAATACATAACATTTCTATTTACATAAAATAAGCTGTTTAGAGAAAAACAACTTAAAATGAATGTATTTTCTTCTGCAATAAACACTTTTTATCTGTCTTTTCAACCTACTAGATAAGGTCTTATGTAATTTAACATTTAATTCCGATAGTTTCCAAGCAAGCCAATTAGGTACTCTCTGAAAGAGTTGTAAAACATGACAATAGATTACTAGTTTTGCTGATTCACAGACATCATTGTAAGGAGACCATTGGGTTTTTATTTTGGGACTAGTCAAATGAATTCTATTTAATTTCACTTTTTTATAAACAAAATTGACTTACTGTCCGATACTTTAGGTTACTACGAGAGAGATGTAGCACTTAGAAGACAATTGTACTTATTAAATAAATTATAAATAGCTTAAAAGATTTTCGTTCTTGCCCTGGAAAAGAAGACAAGCTGACGGCCCAGTTACTGTCGCCTATAAGCAGTTACTGTCGCCTATGGATGTTTGCGACGCTAGGAGCATAGCTAATACGCTGCCACCCGCGTATGGTAACTGTAACCTGGGGCACTTGTGCCGGGACACAACACAATGTTACATTGGCGGCACACTTAAAGACCAGGGGTGGTTGCCATCCAGACGGGACGGGCTTGTAGCCCTACCATCTAGCTGGGGGTGTTTTGTCGCCTTTAACGACAGGCCGCCCCCGATCGTGGGTTTAAGTATTTTTATTCTACCCCTGCACGGAGAAATGATTTAAAATTATTTTGTTTTAATTTTTTACTTTAATTTAACATTTGTTAAGCAGGTTGTATAAAAAAATGGAAAATAAATTTTTATTATAATACATTTCAAGTCAACTCCTTTTATTTACGTATAATATTACAGATACTAAAATTATTTTCAAAATACAAGTTCATTCGTTATTACTCATAAATTTTTGAAACAAGGCAACACTCGTTTGAAGGCACTGTGGGCTGTCGTCTCTTGTAAAATTTATATCAGCTCTATTTTGTTTACCTGCTTGTCCCCGCTCCGCATTGTCCAATAATTGAAAGTATTTCACGATGACTTATTAATTTACTGGCCATTAGCTGCAATTTTATTTGCACTGTAAAATATAGAGTATTTGCATTTATTTTGGCATTTTTTTATAAATAAAGCTTGGTTGATTACATTAAAAATAAAGTTCGAACAAGCTTCATTTTAACACCTATACTCGATCGAAGCAATGCTGTCGCCCGTGTGTCTCGTGCTGCTTAAATCGGTGACCAATTAACATATCGTCCGTCGATACGATACTTCGCAACATATGTTAAACAACGCTAGCATGGAACAAAACGTTTTTCATTACTTCGCACTAACTGGTCGATGGACGTGGTACATGTGATATGTGTTAATCATTTGAAATGAGATGCAGGTATACAATTCAAGTTCTCTACAGCACCTGTAGACAAATGTGCCATTTACATTGTAATGCTTGTACAGCCAACCAGTTCTTGGATGGGAATGCTGCTCACGTAGTACTTTAGCTCGGCTTGCACGTAAACTGTTTATTTCTTCAACACAATACTCTTATAAGCATATATTTGAATATTAAATCTCGCACAGACTATTGTAATTTTATATTATATATACCTACTTAAAATTTTATTTTCTAAAATAAATATATATAGGAACTACGTCTATGCACATATGTAACGTGATTGATTCCGAAGGGGTGGGGAGGGGTGTGCCGGCGCAGGCAGTGACCGCTGCAGCCAGGTGCGTGCGGCCATCGACACCATAAAATTAATAACCCGTCGAGCCTCCTAACCGATGCACTCTTGAGCATCATATGCACTTACATTAGAATCTAAGTACTAAATCTTCATTTTCTGTTTACATCGAATTCATATAATAAGGCTTATGATACAGGTTTTCACTACAGGTCTTTTCCTATAATCATAAAAGATACATATAAAGAAGTATAGTAGAATTGAACAAGATGAGTGATAGAAAAAAATAGCTTAGAAACTTAAGCAATTACGAAAGCTGAAAAGAACATTTTTCAAATTTCTCTTCACTCAAAATGGCTCTCTTTGAGTGCCAAGTGTAGATAATTATTGTACAAATTGAGAATAAAAATTAACGTGCGAAATTCTAGTAATTTTACATATTTATGAAACTTGGATACGGCAGTTGGCTTTTACTTTTATTTTCTAGAAACGTAGTAGAAAATGAAGTTTTTATTTCCTTTTAAGGAATCTGTGTTTAGGAATAATAACAAAAAACTATTAGTATATATATAGTAGGACACTCTTATTGAAAAAAGCCGACAAGATGCAAGCTCTACCTTATCTTCGCTCTCGACCTCCTTTATTAATGTCGGATAATCAATATCTCACTTTCTTATTAATATACTATTCAATCTAATTGAATAATTAGATTGATTGTAATAGAAGTTTCGGATGAGACCAAAACTTAGCACTTTATATTCTTTTACTTCATGTTCTTTTAACTTAGGTATAAATAAACCGTTCACAGTTGGAATAAATTAGTCCACGCATTATCAAAACATTGGTAAATGTATGATACTTATGTTCTGAAAATGAATTTGCAAAGCAAATTTAAATTCCGTTGCTGTTCCGTGATGAATTTAGTAGAAATTATTTCTTCCAGTATTTTTTTTATTGGCCATTGGATGCAAGTGTAAATGGACTTTTATCAGATTTCATTAAATATCTTTTCTTAGAGATATTTCTACGACCGTCCACGATCGCATCATTTGTTGTTTTTATTGAAGCATTTCTTAAAAAATACCAATATCGCTTTGAATTGCTATACATTGATCTCATCCTGTAATTAAAGATTCTTCATTTAGTTTATTACATATAACGATATGGTGTAGTTTGCTACAACTAAAGTGTGGTATAGTGAACCCAGAAATAATTTTAGGGTTTCAAATAAATCTTACCTGCCAGTTGAAATACCTTGCGAAATAACGGAAAATCTGTGCAAATATACTGTGATAATTCACGCTGCGTCGTTTAGTTAATTGAGATATAAACTATCCTATTTCAAGTTGGATAAAACTGTATACAGTATGCATAATTTTATTAAAATCGGTTCAGTACTTTAGGTGTTTATACCGGACAAACAACATGACACGTAATTTATACTAGTATATTAAGATGTACAAACACCAGACTCGAGACGAGAATCGAATCCGTGGCTTTACAGACGTTTCGACGTGCGAAAGCCGTTTCACTAAGGAGGTCGTTGTAGAATCAAGGTTTTCCATTTTGGGGAGTCAGGCGGCAATCGCCCCTGTTACAACAAAAATTGGCAAAAGCACCACAATATCATAGAAATGCCTGACGAAAACAGGCGAATCAAAATTCTGCACTGTACTCAACGTCTATGCTCTGTATCAGTTTTAAGATCTGATGTAAAGACCTGAAATACAATCTCTACAAAACATTTAGATGAAAAAAGTTTCATATAAGTGACCATATACCAGGGCATATGCTCATGAGCTAGCATGAGCTCATGAGCTTAACTTTTAAAAAACGTTCTAAAAGAATTGTTGCATTTATCTGTGCAGGGGCGAAGAAAGAATACTAACCTCTGCAGCCGGGGTCAGCATGTCGTAAAAGGCGACAAAACAACCCAACCTAACTACGTGGTAGGGTCTCAAGCCCGTCTGGACGGCGACCATCTTTGGTCTTAAGTATGCCGCCATAATGACCTTGTGTTGTGTTCCGGCATTAGTGACCCAAGTTCCTGTACCCTTATGGGACAGCAGCGTGTTCATGATGCCACTGGCATTGCAAACACCCATAGACGACGGTAACTGCTAAATTATAAGCGGGCCGTCAGCCTGTCTGCTGTCCTACAGCATGAAAAATAAAAAATAAAACTTAGTGATATCTCGCTTGACGTAGGTACAAAGATAAAATAATATGAATAATATACCTAGTTAAATCATAATGAAAGGCAAGCTTTAGTAGTAAGGAAGTTGTTGTAATAATCAGATTATCCTTGGGCTATCCATAACTTTGTAACCTATTTACGACGTACTCGTGGTTCCGTGAATGCAAATAAAACTGTAACCCATATAAAGCTGGTCATAAATCAACTAGACGATAGTACTTATAAAATCTTGTATAAAATAATTAATCTTAAGTGTGGGCTGTGAAGATTCAACCATATCTTCATTTTAGCCTAAGCCAGGCTCTAACGCAAATATTTAAGCCGGCTTTTTACTATGGGATGTAATATATATCACATCTTGAGCTATATATTACATCCCGCGATTGCTGTTCACACTGTAAGATATATATTTTGGAACAGTTCAGCTTCGATCACCATTGTGTTGATGGCGAGGCAGGGGGAGGCGCGGTGTCCGGGGACGTGAGGTAAAATATACTCCTTCAAAATATCGCTTATTTGGTCGAAAAAATATTTATAGTTTGGGATGTAATATATATTATAGCATAGTGTGAACGGTCTCGTACAAAATGTATGACGAGCGATAAAATATTATATCTCAAGATGTAATTAATATATATTATATTATATCCCATAGTCAAAAGCCAAATTAATACAATATTATTTTATTATGCTATCTCGACATAAGTAATACACACTTTTACTGTGTGTGTATGTGTATGTATGTATCGTACATACATATAAATAATTAATATTAGAATATGTTTAAAATATAATATTAACAAAAAATATTTTTGTGAAGAATATAATTATAAAATTATAAAAAAATTATAAATAGTATTTGACGACCTCCTGGCGTAACGGCTAACGCATGTCGGTACGCTTGCGGAGGTCACGGGTTCGATTTCCGTCCAACGTGTGGGTTTTTGGGTAATATGTATTTATTTACAAAAAGAAAAGTATATATGTAGTATATCAGTTCTCTAGCACCCATAACATAGATGCTATTCGACTTAATTTGGCACTAGATGGCATTGTGTGAAATGTCCTAATATATTATTATATTATATTATATTATATTATATTATTATATTATAATAATAGGTAATATGTTAGCCTAATCCGCATATTAAAATGCATTTATTCTTTGTCGTGTTGTTTATGTAAAGGTAATTTAAAATATTACTGTCCACATGATAGCTATACATAACTAAGTGAATGTTTAAGTCTTGAAAGGAACATCATGTTTTAAGCTCTGCCTAGTTTATGTGTTAGTACCCAAATGTATTTAGTTCAAGGCTTAACCGATGTAACTGTATAAAATCAAGAAACACATAAGTAAAGGTATCATCTACTGTCACGGATAAAAACACTAATCGAAAAAAACTCAATAGTATTTCACGGGATGCTTTGCATTAACAACTTCGAAAATAAATATAATATGTAACTATAGTATGAAATAAATACTAAAATGGACAAAGAATTAAAATTGTCCACACTACATATAGTTATGTATTATGAACGCAATGCGCATTTGAAACTTCGCATGTGCAAGTTCTAGTATTTGCGCTTAATCGCAACGGAATACAATTATTTTGTTTAGAACGATATTTAAATTGAAATCAGATGACTCCAGGCTAACTTTTTACTATAATTTATTTGCTGTACTTCATTTGCTAAATAAAGTTAACCTGGCGAATGACTAAGGGCCGTTTATTCACATTAGTCACAATATGGTAAAAGTCTTAAAAAATAAACATATGTGATGCGAAGCCTATTTAAAAAAACATAGCAAAAGTAATTAAAATAAAACCAAAGATGCCTTTAAATGAAGATAACTTGATGAATTTATTTACGTACGTTACGTATTACAGCGGGCATTCAAAAAAGGCTAAAATGATTGGACAGTATTTGAATCTGACTGTGGGCACGGATTTGAATTTAATTGCGGACCGGCCCGCGGGATGTGAGGATGCGAGGAGCGCGGGGGAGGTGCGGAACGACAGAAGGGAGGGAGCCAGCCCACGGACCCACGCGAGACGGCAAGTCTGCATGATAAAGAGAATTTTACTCGCTCGATTTAGCATAAAATTGGAACACAAAGTGAATAAAGCCACAAGATTGTAAACATTATGAGATACCCTTTTTTATTGCGGGCATTTGGCTTATTTACGGTTTACTTTTTATTGGTTACCGGTGACTTGAGTGCTTCGAGTCCTCCTTTTATTGCCTTGTTAAGATCTAGTTAACGAACCGATCGCACGACGTTCTTCTGGTACTTGCAAAGTTGTTAATTGAAAAACAATTTTTTATGAGTACTTTAAAATCGGCCATATATAAAGTGGCCAACCGATATATATTCTGCGAGACTGTCCTGCAATGCTAAATCTCATTCAGGTTAGATCAAACTATTGGAAAGAACTCGTCGTACAAAGGACGACTTGTTCTTTATTACTAATAGTCTGACGACATATATATGAAGTTGACATTAATACCTTAATTCATAGTATCCTTACTAATATTATAAATGTGAAAGTAACTCTGTCTGTCTGTGTTACATTTTCACGCCTAAGACGCTGAACCAATGTTGATGAATTTCGCTACAGAAATAAAAACATTGGACCTTGGAGAAGGACACAGGCTACTTATCTTTAAATTTATATGCAAAGTTATCCGGATGTTCAATGGATGGACAAAGTTTACCGGATCAGGAAAGTTTACCGGAACATAAAATATGTTTTTTAGAATATAATAAGAATATTATTGAAGCTTTTATGACATAGCAAACAGTTGCAGATAAGTTGCTAATACGGCACTAGTAAAACTGACCACTTTATGAACAAATTTATTTCCATAACCGAGGGCTCCTGCACTAGTAAAGGAAGTACTGGCTTAAGTATCATAAAAAATATTATGCAATTCAATAATAATATATAGTGGAGAAGAAAATGTATGATTGCTCTTTCCGAGCAGCATAGCGAAAGGTAAATTAAAACCAGGATTTAATGTCGTGTTAGTTTCTTATCTAACAATTCGCGAAATCGCTGTCTTTTACAATATTACGCTCTTCACACATTCCCCAACATGTCCCGCCCCGTATTTCATAAACTTGGTCAACTATGTACCTATATATTATATGTTTAATTATAGTATGAGTATGTTAACTAAAATAATGTGTATACTTATAATTTATATATACAATATAACAATAGAATTGAATGGATTTTATAAAGAACTTAGGTTTGTAGGTTCATTAACTATTGCATTTGCACTTTAAAAAAACTTTTTCGAAACGTCAAATGAACAAAAATCCCGCGCTTTGAATCTATAAAAGTTAGTTTTAATTATGAATTGTTAATGAATTTATGGAGATTATTTAGTTCTTTCAATGCTCGTTCTCTTAGTCAAAATAGAAGAACTATTTCTATTAAGCAAGTAAAAGCTTTAAAAGCTCCTCAGAAAGGTTTTAGGCCTAAATCGCGTACGTGTAATGAGTTCCCACGCGAGGGCAACGCCGATCAACCGGAATGAATGACTCACTAAACCCGAAGGTCCATTTCCACAAGTCATAGTGCAATTAATAATATGCGGCATCCTGTCGAATTATCTCTCGCCGTGGCAGGGGTCCCGGCGGCTTTAATTTACCACAATGGAAGCGGGTTCTCAGAACCGTTCGCCGACGAGGCGGGCCAATTCTTCAACGAAAACAAACAGAAAATAATTATCATAAAGATGAAGAGCGGCCGCTGCTAATGGGGGCCCACCTGGCCGCCCGCGGGTGCTCCGGGCTCCCTCCGCCCTCACTCGCCACACATGCGCTCGCGCACCGACCAACTAGGGTACAGTATTTTATACTACCAGAGTTCACGTCTTTGGCGTTCAAAGAATAGCTTCAGCGTCATAATTCACATAAAATAAATAAACATATTGGTACATTTCACACAACGCCATCTAGTCCCAAACTAAGTTATATAGCACTTGTGTTATGGATACTAGACAACTAATATACTAGACCTATAATTTTTTTGTAGATAAATACATATTAGATATACATAAAAATCCAGACGCTGGACGATAATCGATTCCGTGACCTCCGTAAAAGTATCGGCGTGCGCCGGCGTGCGAATCACGCCAAGAGATCAAGTAAGATTTTAAACACGTGATTATTAACAATGAAAAAGCATCCCTTACTGATCAAAAACTGGTAATGCGAGTACTAGTATGTTCGACAGTGATCTCAGTTAATCTCAACAGAATGTTCATATTCATATATTTATTTCCACATCTAAGTGTTTACACAATAACATCTTACATTAACTTAAAGCACTTAAAACTTAGAGGGGCATCTTCTGACACTGCAAACTAATGGTCACAATATTAATAAAATAAAATTATACATTGTTATTAGAAAATAGACTATAATAAAAAGTAAAAGAGGAAGAATGAGAATTAAAAAAAATTACAATACAAGAAATGATAATAATAAAAATCAATAAAATACAATTGTCTATTTTTCACTAAGTATTAGTTAGAATGTCATACATATTATTAGCATTATTAGCTTTTCCCAAAGGTAAATTTATGTTTTAATCAAATTAATTAACGTTTAAGTTTGTATTTATGACTAGATTCCCTTTTTTTCATTGTTATATTACTATCATTTTTGCATTTAAAAAAAGTCAGAAATTGAATAATAACAATTTTCGATTAGGTAGGTTTTTAATTTTTTGTTAAATATTTTCAGTTTACTTGCTAGGTTATTGTAATGCTAGGTTGTAGCCGGAATTATATACCTAATACAAATTTTTATTATTTAACGTAAAATTCCATTAGTTTTATATAAAAAATTGTCTGTTATGAAAAAAATACAAATTGCACAAATGCTGTATGTAATTATACTGTACCATTATATTCCTGTCGGCATGGTGAGGAGGTGCACAGATAACTCGCGTTTCACGGCCTCACGCGTGATTGCTTTTTGATTGCCGCTAGTCATAAATTCGGTTCTTAGTAACATAAAAGTATTCCAACTGGCCGAATAATTAAGAAATCATCACAACATTCGGGATCTATGGACGTTAGCATTTATTAACAAATATTTATAAAGCTGTTTTGGTATTTTAAGGAGTAATATGGTTATCAACTTATTACACGGGATGTTGAGAAGACGTCTGTGTAATAGAGGAGAGTGGGAGAGAACATGTTATGAAATAATGTGAGAAAAGAACAGGAAGAAGAACTTATTACAAGGTATATAAATATTAGTGTCCCGGACGGTGGTAGCCTTGTAAAAACGGAAACTTAAGATTGCGATGTACTTGGATCTCGCTCACTAGTTTGCTGCCGTGTGGTACATGGCTTATAGCGAAGAGCCTCTATAAACACCTAGAGAGGCTTTCGCTAGATAAATAGGCGAAGGGTCAGGCACAGAAGGCGGTTCTCCTGAGCACGGCACGTATAGTGAGGAGATTTCTGTCTTTGAAGCCCTAACCACCGGTACTTTGGGCCCTTGGCCTCGCTTCCAGCGTATCACAGCATTTTTATATTTTTAATGTAATTTATTTGTAAATGTCCTTTTATTAATATATTTTCTACATAAATAAAATGATAGAGCCTTTGCGTCGGTGATACTATCTTCTCTGATGATAGTTATTATAATGAATTTTGAACATCACGTCAACTGCTGAAAAATGTTGGAAATTGGAATAAAGGCTTACACACGTTTATTATAAAACAGTGTGACATTTTACCAAACAATTCACACCAGAACGTTTGTTAGAAAATTTCATTCTAATTCTTTTAGTATAATGATTAATGACCAATAGTATGTTGCGCCTAGCTAAGTTATTAGAGCACTATTATTAATACTGAAGTACTAATTCTACTTTAAGAAAGAAACTAAGGTGCTACTTTTTAATTATTTAAATAGATTACCAAAATCACATATTAATTATGCAGTGATATTTTAAAATAGTGTCATAATTACATGTGATGAAATGTAAGTACATATAACAAATCACATATAACAAAAAAAAAAAAAATTGGCGTCATTTATGGACAAAAGTATTTTATTTAATGACAATGAATTTACTGGGGCTTATTTTTTTTGTAGAGTCTAGATCCATATCTGTATAAATGAGGAAATATATCGTAAAGCGGGAAATTTTTTTTAGGTTAATTATCATTATGCAATCAGCATGGGACAAGGTCAATTTAATGATGAATCATCGTTTTTATATTTGTATTTAGTTATCGTTTTGTCTAAAATTACAGACAAAATTTTCTTATTTTGTGATACTAGAACTCTGTAGTTCAATATTTAATAGCAATTAAAACTCAAACGTATGTTTTGTTATCCTTTATTAGCGTAGAAAAATATATTATCCAGGTTTGGCCAAGCACTCAGATCCGCGTTTGTTTTAAGAACCAGCATTATGCTATGTTAAGTCCTATTTAGGACAATGTATCTGTGTTTATGGTGGAAACGCAATGTAAAGTATGAGTTGATCTAAAAAAACATTTCCTTTCTTTCGCTCAAAGTAGAAAGAAAAAACTTATGTCGTGATCCACTATTCAGCGAATACAGTTACTAGCCAGTGTGGCTTATCAAGCCGAACGTGGGATTAAAATGCATAAATTATAAGTTTAATTATTTTCAGAAAAATTGCTTGATTATTGCATTATTATTTTTATAATAAAAGATTTGGTGAGATTCTCTTCAACAATGTATTTAATCGAAACATTTGTTAAGCTTTATAATATTCGTAACTGTTTTACATGACTATCCGAACTGTAAGTAGTGTAATTAGTTGATGACTCCTGTTACTTTTCTAGGTATTGATATAATAGGGCTCCGTTTTAATCTCATAGCGAACGGTTCACACACTTTCCAATATTATCTCACATGACAGTTATTTTCCACCATCACGGATAAGTAGCTTCTTTGTCGGCAATTAAAAAAATTTAAAGATAGTGATAACGAATCCTTTAAAATTTAAATACTTTTATCTTCAGTATGCGTTCGGTATTTCTGATACAATTCAAAACATTGTGTTACTAATTTGTTTTTATGAAATAAGATAAGTATACTTAGGCTCTATTAAAAAATTACAGATTCGTGATAATTCAAACACGTCTATTTTGAACTGCTCGTCTATATCTTTACTGCGATAATTTAACACCGACCTTAGGACTGTGAAGGGAAAGATAAAATTCCTTGACAAATTCTTGGGATGCCCAATTCAACCGTCTCAATGGTGAAATTTGGTGTTTTAGTATCATCGGATGCCGATGTTTTTGGGACGTTTTTGCAGAATGCCGCCGCTTTCAGGTGGTCCATTACATTGGAACAATGGCCACTTAGAGTCTCTTAGCTGTGTTATCTGTTTGGGACTGTTGAATTTCGTTTTTATAACTATTTAATGGTGAGTTAGTCACCATGCTGACTAATTTGTTTTTATTAAGACTTTTTATATTAAATCACTCATGAAAATGTGTAAAGTATGTTAAGAACAAATTTAAAACGTTACATACTGCACGTAGTCGGCTCGTTTCCAGCTAGAAATAAGAATATGGTTACTTTCTTAGGTCTTGAAAAAGGCGTTAAAGGTATTCCTCTTCCTAGGTCGTAGGTATCAGAGTGCCATTTAATTTGTGACAGTCATCTCTGTGACAACCAACAGTGAAGAGCACGGACGAAAAGAGCAGTTATATTTATCCTGTAACAGTACTCAACAGGGGACCCCGAGCTCCGATGTAAAAACTTGAGATGCTTCTGGAATTAAATGCTAAAAATATTTTTCTACGTAGTAACTTATACACAGTTCCAACTTACCATAAGGGAACCATTTGTCGGTCAATAACGAAGACGTATAATGAATAAATATTCATTTAATAAATTCATAGATGTTGATATACGAGGAAATTATAAAAAAATGATATTTTAAATAAAGTGAATATCAGTTTCTATAGGGTACCTGATTCTTCAATCCTGGACGGAGTGTATTCGAACATTTTGTAAATATCTGTGTTCTGGGATTTGAGTTCCAGATTTTACCATATGTAATTATTTTATGGGTACATAATACAAGCATAATTTAATCATTATTATGATGTATGCAGTGTTTTGATAATGGTATTTAACTTGTGTTAGGTGAGATCCCTTTTAACTAAAAATAGAACATCCCTAGGACACCGTAAAGAGCGAGATACTTAAGGCTACTTCTTCTGCTAGTTAACAGACGGGAAAAGAAAAGCAATTTTATATATCCTTAGTCTTGATCTTCCTTCAAAGTTTTTCATCCCGATCTTAATTAACTCAATTGTATCGATGTCCAAGTGTAACTCTTAGCAGTATCGAGAAGCCAATATTTTGGTTGTCAAGCACGACCCTACAGTCAGTTACGTCACTAGTTGGTGCATAGAACTCAAGGAATAACACGCGTGTGCAATCTCTCTTAAAAATCGTAAATTCTAATCAACGAAAGTGCTTTAAATAGTCTTAGGTAAGTACAATGCAGACAATGCTTATATGCGAAAGAAACCACGAACACCTTAAGAATAAATAGACTGTAAAGCAGCCTTCCCATGTATTTAACCGTCCCTTAAATTTGTATGGTGCACTAGTCGTGCCTACAAATGTACTGTGTCATTAATTTGTTGGGTCTATTTTTCTGGGGAAATTACAGATTTAAATGACCCCCAAGTCTTACCTTTTCTCATTACTGATCATCTTACCTCGGACACATTTGAGAGGGTAGTTGGCAGCATAGTGACAGCACGTCGATTTTTATATCACAAATAAGAAGAAAATACCCTCATCCTGGCTATGTCACGTGTGCCAAAATAATAAAAATAACAAAGAAATTGTAACTCAATGTATCATTATTAGCATCCAAGGTCACGAAGCCACAAACAGACAGGAGACAATTGATACCAAGGAATATATTATATATAGTTTTTGAAGATATACGAGCTATGCGCCACGACTTCATGGACTTTCGAGAGGAAATCACAGATTTGAAAGTACAGCTACACTTATAAAGAACGTGTCGAAAGCCTTGAAGTCTCTATGGAAACCTTGGAGAAAAAATCCTTGATGAACAATAAAGCATCTGGTTCCAAATTTAGTCAAACTATAGATCAGTATATGGCGGACTTAAATAATAGAGATCAGGAACTTTTATCAAATGATTTGGAGATAAGGAATATAAGAAAATACATACAGAAAATATTAGGTCATCCTCTAATTATACCTAGGACTTCATATTCTACTTTACTTACATCCTAATTTTGTAACAGAAAGATTTTTATTTAGTTAACTTTTTTGTTGATTAAAACTGATTTAAATCAGAAAAAAATAATTCAATTGTACTCATACAAATGTTATTTTATAGTAATGTCAATTCAAAATGAACTTTACTAGAACAAATTAACTCTTTTAAACTTAAAATATTCTAAACATATTCTCAAAGATTAATAAATATATGTATTTAATTAATAGATTTGGAATCAATTTATTATTTATAGTTTTCCTGTTTTTGGTTTCTTTCTTTTTAATTTTTTATTGTAATCAAGTGTAATTCTTTAAAAAAATTATAATGAAACAATGTAATTATTATGTGTAATGCATTATAATAAATACAATTAATAGACAATACAGCTTTGTAGAATACAATAACCCACTATTATTTGTAGTATAAATATTATAGTTGTATTCATATATTATGTTCTCTATTTATAATACTGATATTTTAATGTAAAAGTGAGTTTGTTACGCTTTCACACCTAAATCGCTGAACCAATTTTGATGAATATATACGGAGTTTTTCCTATGAATTTTTTTATAGTATAGACATAGATTGGACCTTGGAGAACATAGGCTATATTTCATTTTTTGAATTTATATCACAGAACAACGTTTGCCGGGTCAGCTAACATAATATAATTTATAATATAGTGAGTATGTATGTATAGGTAGGTACTATAAAGTGGCTTATGCAGTCAGTATTTGATAAAAAAAAATAGATATTATAAGAATGATGTTCTCATGTACTTAGTTGTGATTTATACACTGACGGACTCATAAACTGCATCAAAGTAATAGACGACTTTGAAATAAATATTTTAACCAAGTATGAAAACTTTCTATACAGATTTAAATTGAAACATCTAGATTGGTTCGTGAACTTTAAAACAGCATAGGGTCATATCCTTAAGTTTAAGTTTGTGTACTGGAAAGGACCTTAAGACTTTTTTGAAGAAAAAACAGAATTTTAAGGAAAATTGGTTTAATTAAAAAATTGGTTTTAACAATAAACACAAACTTTATGCAAGGGTTTATTTATGTTTTAATAAGGTGTATTACCTCCACGTGCCCTTATTACGGATTCTAATCGGTTCCGCATAGATTTTATTAGGGTTATTAAAAGATCTTGCGGAATATTGTCCCATTCTTCTGAAAGTGCTGTTCTTAGTGCTGCCACTGTCGTGGGCAAGGGTTTCTCGCATATACAGCTCTTTTTAAATTGTCCCAAACATGCTCAATGGGATTAAGATCCGGGCTGCGTGCTGGCTATTCATTGTACGTATCCCAACCTCTTCGCAATATTGTCGAACTTGTGCAGCAGCGTCCGGCCGGACATTATCCTGCATTAAAGTAAAATTTTCGCCTATGAATCACATGTAAGGCACCACGTGATCTTCTAAGATCTCTGTTATGTAGCGATGTGCAGTCAGACCCCCTCTATTACCGTTTTGACGGACCATGTCTATGAACACAAGTTCTGTTCGCCCGTTCATCGATATGCCACCCCAGACCATACACGAACCGCCTCCAAAAGGAATACTCTCCTCAATGCAACTTTGAGCATATCGCTCCCCACGTTGACGATAGACTCTTCTGCACCATATAAACATGTCCTACACTCGTCCGTGAACAATACGGAGGCCCATTGCTCTTCTGTCCAATTCAGGTGATCACGTGCAAATCTTAAGCGAGCTTGTCTGTGAGCTACAGATAACTTTGGACCATTTTCTGGTCTACAAGGGGTGATATCCGCTTCCTTTAACCTTCTTCTTATTGTTCGTGCACTCACGTTTACTCCACGCACTTCATTAAGCTCTGTTTTGATGTTGACTGACGTGAGGAAACGACTTCGCAGGAAAGATGTAACAATAAATCGATCATCACGACCGGTGGTTGCTCGAGTCCTACCTGTACCACGTCTCCTTCTGTAAGAACCTGTCTGCACAAACCTTCTGTATATTCTAGAAACCGTAGACTGGTTTAAATTTAAATTTCTACCAATCGTTCGTTGATCCAAGCCCTCCCGCACCAATGCTACAATTTGAGCCTCTTGTTCGGACGAAGTATCCATATTATGGTTCAAAAACTCTCGATGAGTTAAAAATCTAACCCAACAATTCTGCTGATAACAATAATTCAATTGACAAAAGAATAAAAAATCAATGAGAATCAATTTAAAACTTTGCTATAAATAACACGCAAATCAGATACTACGAGTAAATTTTCTTTTCCCGGCTATATTCATTTGTTTTACTGCAATTCAATTTTTAAATTTTCCTTTTTTGAGATTATGAACCAGTCTCTCTATATTTATATAATTTAGTCTAAAAAGTTTGCATACTTATTAAAAAAAAATCATTTCAAAGTAATCCTGAACTTTGATGCAGTTTATGAGTTCGTCAGTTTATATTTTCTTAAGTTTGTTTAATTATTCTTGTTAGGGTCACATTTTTTGTATTGTAAATTGAGTGGGTCAGACACTGAATGATTTTCACTGAATGATGCGCTGTGTTGGATCAGATTTCAATACAGCTTAATACTGAGTGCCAACTTCGTTGGCGGTATATACATATATATATATATATATATATATATATATATATATATATATATATATATATATATATATATATATATATATATATATATATATATATATATATATATATATATATATATATATATATATATATATATATGTAGGATCTAACTGTAGCATAATATGTTTTTTCATGTCTTGATTTATATTATATTTTACTGTTCCTGCTAATAAATATTTCTTTCTTTCATAAGAAAATATCAAATCAATTTTCGACTGCAAAGAAATAATTTTTGTCTATTATATGAGTGAGCTATACACATGTAATACCATAATTTCGTTATCCATGAGAACGGTCACATGTTCCTTTGGTATTTTTACTACAAAAAAACCAGTTCCCTAATTTTGAGGAGATGGGAATAAATTGAGTGGTGTGTTGAGAATTTTATCAATTATAGATATACTCGATGAGCGTGGGATACGCCCCCTGGCGAGATCTTAATGTGGCAGGCGGGCTCGCTACGATTGCGCCGTGGCTTTTATTTTATGAGCAAACAATATTCAACGTTGCTCTTCTTACACATATTCTATTAATATTATTAGTAACTAAAAATTAATTACTTAAACTATTACATATTTATTTATTACAATATTTATGTTTATAAACCACGAATCTATTGCTGAGAAACAGCAGACAGTCTGACGGCCCACTTAATGATGAGCAATTACCGTCGCCTATTGATGTTTGCGACGCTAGTGGCTCCGCAAAAACACTGCAGTCCGTAGGCGTACTTGAACCTGGGTCGCTAATGCCGGAACACAATATAAGCTTATCATGGCGGCATACTTATAGACCAAAGATGGGTGCCAAAATTATTAAAACGTACGGTCAATATGGCACTCGTACCGAAATACAGTCTCAATTTATAAAAGAAAAAAAAAATGGAAATTAAAAATTAATTGCTACTCTATACGTGAGTCTTTTTAACATGCTTTTATTAGTTTCACCTCTATGTATGTTTGTTTGTAAACGAATTCTTTGAATTCGATTTTGAGCCACTTTAAGCGGTCATATTTAGTGTCATAAAAAGTGTCGCACGTTTTGTAAATAATGATGTGTTCTGCAGTCATAGTAAGTACATTATTTTATTCTATCATCAATAGTTTTCGCAGCACACGCGATCTAAATAATATTTTAGGTAATTTTTTTTACAGCTTCTGTTACATTATTGGAGTTTTAGTAAGGATCCCTAATTTTTTTGAAAATATAATATAGCCTGTCACCCGGGGATAGTGTAGCTTCCCAACAGTGACAGAATTTTTAGACGAAAGATTTAGCACAATGAATAATTTTTCACTTTTTAGTTCGATTTTTGTACAGTATTTATGAACAATCGTCGTGGACTCCTTAACTAAAACTCTATCTATAATCCACGTCCATTAAATGTTGTTGGTAATCAAACTCATTCATCATGTTTCCCTGTTTTGAGCAAAAGAAAATCGCATTCCCCCACGAATATCGTAAATAAATAAAGCACGAATAGGGCTTAATTCCTTGTAGACCACCAAACAACAAATATATACACCACATAATAACAAACCCATTGCAAAACATTAACTAAAATATTTATTAACAATGAACACGGGTATTTCGAATTTTCGCGGAAAATTATTTAATCTTACATTTAAAACGAAACACTGCAGTATTTGTAAATGGTCGAAAAGAAGGTCAGGAGCCTTGGGAAGTGCACCTAAACTCTTTCATATTAATAACACAATCTCTACCTTTATCCAATGAAATAAAGACCAAAATCTCGTACGTAATCCACATTCGTCTCCACAAAAATTCATGAATAATTAAATATAAACTTTGTTGCGAGCACGCAAGATTGAATTTAAATAAATATTTACGTATTTCAAGAACAGAACACTAAAATTGTTTATCCATACATCACGCTCATTGTTTAACTAAATTTCTATTTCTATACTTACGCTGAAATGGCCGTTTGGGATCCGCGTTGAAATAACACGAGTTGAATCAGAGCAAAACGTATTAGAGTACGTACTAGAGCCATGTATATACTTTTTCAGTCGTTAAATGGTTTTCCTTTGTTGGTGTTCAATCGGCCATATGTATTAGAATGTATATTTTCCATGCAGGAGCCCGGGAAGAATAGGTACTTACCTCCAACGGCCGGAGTCGGCCTGTAGTAAAAGGCGACATGATAGGGCTCCCAGCCCGTCTGGATGGCACCCACCTTTGGTCTATAAGTGTAGCTCCATAATAACCTTGTGTTGTTTCGGCATTAGTAACCCAGGTCCCAATTCGCTGATGGGACAGCAACGTTTCCGCGGTGCCCCTAGAGTCACAAACATTCATAGACGAAAGTCTGTCTGCTGTTCCTCAGTAATTAAAAAATAAAAAACCTTCGCATAAGGTGTCTCAAAAGGATGAAAAAACCGCACAGAAGCATTGTGATGCGACCGTTTTATACAGGCTAATCGAACATCAAAGACAAAAAAACTCTCGATTGATATTATGTTATAGAAACTAATCGAATCTGGAGTATATCTTAAAAATTGTCTAAAATTATACATATTATGTAGCTTTGACTATTTTTAACCGACATAAAATGTTTGTAATAAGATTTTTTATTCATATTATTATGTACATTATTTAGCAGTTTTAGTTGGCTAAATGAATCTGACGTAACAAATAGCTTGCAATACCACTAGTCTAGTGCTAGTCGCGGCAGCTTTGGTACCCAAGAGCAATAGCCCACTAAGGCTCCTGGAGTGAACACTGGCAATCTTGGTGATGACCTCCGTGGCGTAACAGCTAACGCACATCGGCATGCTTGCGGATATCACGAGTTAGATTCCGTCTCGCGTCTGGTTTATTTAGAACATAAAAGTATCTAAGTAGTATATCAGTTGTTTAGTACCCATAACACAAATGCCATGCTACTTACTTATTTTGAGACTAGGTGGCGCTGTGTGAATTGTGACAAGACTTATGCGCGTCAATTACTTCAATATCCTTCAATGACATTTTCTTGAGCAGGGGATGCCCAAGTAAACAGATATATGGCTAATATTTCCTACAGGGGAATTACCATATCCCCTCCGAACTATGAGGGAAAACTTAAAGGTGCTTGTCTGTTTATATACCAACAAAACGAGAAATTCATTTGTTGTCTTTAATTCTATTTTCTGGGTACACGGTTAAAAACCTCTAAGTTATTTAAGTTATTTTTTATTGCTGTAGGACAGAAGACAGGCTAACGGCCTGCTTAGGATTTAGCAGTTACCGTCGCCTATAGGTGCTTGCAACGCCAGTGGCATCGCGAACACGCTGCTGTCCCATAAGGGTACAGGAACTTGGGTCACTAATGCCGGAACACAACACAAGGTTATTATGGCGGCATACTTAAGAACAAAGGTGGTCGCCATCCAGACGGGCTTGGGGCCCTACCACGTAGCTAGGGTGAGTTGTTTTGTCGCCTTTTACGACAGGCCGACCCCGGCCACAGGGGTTAGTATTCTTTCGCCGCCCCTGCACGGATAAAAATGAGTTCGGGAGATCATCCTAGACCAGCATCTACAGCAAGGAATCTGAATAGGAACGTACGCATACCACGTAACCTATTTAAAAAAATGTAAACCCTTCCCCTCACCTTGGTGACCACCCGTAGTATATGAGAAGACCCCTCCCTCTAGTTTTCACGTAATAATTAATAAATACGGTCTCCAATCACTTATTGCAAACAGAAACTTAAAAAAATAATTTGACTCATATTTGCTATTATATACAGCGTTTGCCACGTGACGCCAAAAGTGCACGCATACCTGCGTATAGTTACAGGGAAAATCTAAACGGTACACGCCATATTTTAATACAGCTCGAAAAAGCGCGAGATTTATTTTAAGGGATATTGACTACGTGACGAAAATCTAAGCACCGCCCCTTATAACACAATACTCCACTTCTCCCTATGACCATGCGTGTTATTTTGAAGACATGTGTCCCCCCTGAACGGATCACGTAGTATGGGTACTTACCCATAAGGAAAGTTCAGTTCAGCTGCTCATCTGAAAGTATGAGCATAGCAATTCCAAGGTTTTATAATTAAACACAGACATGTTTTGCTTCAGCAATAAAAAATGCAGATCGTATTATAATGAATCATAATTTATTATGTATTTACCTAGTTCTATTAAACTATACATTACTACAACTAATACGTTTCTTCAATTAAGAACTCCGTTACCGATTTTCTATACCGTTCCGGCAATATTTCAATCATTTCTTTACGTGACAGCCAGTTAACTTTTGCCTTCGTTACACTGCCATCCTTATAATTTGCGTAGTAGAAAAACACCTAAGGGAAATAAAATAATTAATTTGTAAACATGTAAGACAGAAGAAATAGTACAGTAGAACTTCTGTAAGTCGAACTTAAGAAGAGACGCCCAAAAATTCTTAGTTATAGAGTTTTCGAGTTTTGGAGGATTTCGAATTAAACGAATTTTCCAACAAATTTTGAGTTAGAGAGGTGAAATAAATAAAAATCCTAGTTAAAATAATAGTAAATGAATAATAAATATTTTGTGACAATTCACACAGCGCCATCTAGTCCCAAACTAACACAGCACTTGTGTTATGGGTACTAGACAACTGATATACTACTTATATAATATTTTTTTGTAAATAAATACATATAATATACGTATAAACACCCAGACGTGAGACGGGAATCGAACCCGTGAGCTCGGCAAGCATACCGAAGTGCGTTATAAGTTACGTCACAGAGATCGTCAGTAGTCAGTAAAAGAAACAATGCTGTACATTATCGGTATATTCTAAAGTCGGTTTTCAAATAACTGAGTAGTCAATGTTGCTGTTTTTTTTTTTATTGCTGTAGGACAGCAGACAGGCTGACGGACCGCTTAGAATTTAGCAGTTACCATGGCCTGTTCCTTATGGACCCTTATGGGTACAGGAACTTGGGTCACTAATGCCGGAACACAACACAAGATTATTATGGCGGCATACTTAAGACCAGAAGTGGTCGCCATCCAGACAGGCTTGGGGCCCTACCACGTAGCTAGGGTGGGTTGTTTTGTCGCCTTTTACGACAGGCCGACCCCGGCCGCAGAGGTCAGTATTCTTTCTCCGCCCCTGCACGGATAAAAATATAGAAGTCCTATTTATTATTTCGACTTATAGAAGGTTCAGATTTCGAATAACGTAGTGGCTAGCCTAGGGCTACCAACGCTTGTAGCTAGACTAAAAATTGTGACATCTGTTCAAAGATATTATTTCTGCCTCTTGCTGAAATTGTAGAGACTTGGCTATCTTTTAGCCGGGTTGCCTTGAAGAGATCGCTCTGTAGCGATAAGGCCGCCCATTGTAAGTCAAGTACATATTGATTATGTAAATAAGTTTCATTGTTTTTGTAAAATTGGTTTACAATAAAGTGTTATCTATCTATCTTTTTGAGTGTTCACCATCAAATTAGATTGCCTTCTAAACTGACTCTTAAGAGCCAAGAGTCAAATTACTATTAGCCATGGTCACAATTCTACTGAGCATTGTTGTCCATGGTCTTCAGTGATAATAAATTTCCTTGTCATGATGACAAGAAAGAGCAAAGAAAATACATGGCAAATATATGGATGAATATACCAATATATACAAAAGTTGACAATATACAGGATGACTTTGAAGTCGAACGGTTTTGTCAACAAAACCGTCCAAATTCACACAGAATAATATTTAGTAAAAGTTATGAGAAACGTGTATTTTAGTTTAGTATCACATTGTACAAAAATGTTGAGTAATCAGCATCACAAAGTTATCACAAGAACTCGCAATTTACATACTACGGCGCGCAAGTGTCAATGACCTCTCCATCGGTACCGCAAAAAACTGAAGAATTTCGTACAATGACCTAGTACGAGGCCGAGGACGGCGGTCATTGCATCTGTGCGAGCAAGTACTCATTATATTTACGCCGGAGTGACAGAGATAGGTAATAACAGGTTAACGTTCGAAATTTGCAGCATATGACTATTTTGCACGATTGAATTAGTGACTGCGCTGCTAAATATTTTCCTTGGGGTGAAATATTTTATGGTGAAAATTTGACATACAATATTTTTTGCAAAAATGGGTTCCTTAAATGATGTTTAGTGCGCAAAAAAAATTTGGACGGTTTTGTCAAAGTCACCCTGTATATCTCTAACTGCTAGAACTATTGAGAGATCTCATCAAAATTGCTGAGGAACAGCACACGGTCTGATGGCCCACAAAATAATAAGCAGTTACAGCCGCCTATAGATGTTTGTGACGCTGTGGGCACCGCAAACACGCTGCACGCTTACTGCGCCCCTGCACGGAAATAACATGTGCACTTATTTTGCTCTATAGCGCAACAATACCGGGCAATGTGGCAGCTTTTTTGCATTTAGCCGCAATAAAAGCTTTAAATTTACATAACATTTCTTTTTAAATTAATCAAAATATATAACGCTACCGAATTTATTTATTTTCACTTACTTTGGCACCAACTTTTCCATTTATTTCTTTCGGATACTTATATTTGTAGAAGCCGCACGGGGCGTTTGATAGAAATTGCACTTTTAGGTCCTCCCCGCATTGCTCTTTCACTATCCTCTCAGCAGTCTGCAATAAACAAAAGTTTGTTAAAAGAAATAAACATGATATAATAAAAAATAATTTCCAGTTGAACCCACTAATAAGTTTTTAATAAATAGTTTATACGAGTATTTTGATTATAATACACCTCCAACAGCCTCAGTTGATCAACGGCATCAAAGTTTCAATTCTCGTACCGAGTCTGGATGCTTATGTATAGAATATTTACAAAAAAAAAGTAGCATATTAGTGAGTACAATATCAGTTGTCAAGCACCCATAGCACAACCACTCTGATGATTACTTTGGGAGTAATAAATAATAAAAGTCCATAATGTCCCACTACTGGGCACTAGTCTCCATCTCATGGGAATGGACTGTACACCTACTATGCTTTTCCAAGACGGATTGGCTGGGTACACATACCAAAGATCTCGGTAAGCAGGTTTCCTCACGAAGTTTTCCTTCATCCTCTATATGCGGTATTTTTTTTAATGCTGTAGAACAGCAGAAAGGCTGACGGCCCACTTAGAATTTAGCAGCCTATGGGTGTTTGCAACACCAGAGGCATCGCGAACACGCTGCTGTCCCATAAGGGTACAGGAACTTGGGTCATTAATGCCAGAACACAACACAAAGTTATTAGGCGGCATACTTAAGACCAAAGGTCGCCATCCAGACAGACTTGGGGCCCTACCACGTAACTAGGGTAGGTTGTTTTGTCGCCTTTTACGAAAAGACGACTCTGGCCGCAGAGATCAGTATTCTTTCTCCACCCCAGCACGGACAAAAGGAATGATGCTATAATATACAAATTAGATGAGAATAAATGCCTAAGTGATGCATGCCACCATGGGATTTGAGACCGGAACCTCTAGATTGGTCTTCAAGTTACACTGAGTTACCATTTGGGGTACCTGCTTACCGTAAATACCGTGCGAATACATATTTACATTTTTATACACTGCTCTAAATAAACTACTTAGAGGTCCTGACTAACCAAAGGATCAATTCCATCCCATTTCCTATGGTAATTCTTTGTCAATAAAGAACACGATTTGGATATTCCTTAAAAGGTCAGTTATGTCCTTTCAAGGGATGTTCAGAGACCACTCATTCCTGTAGAAACTATTTATAAAAATAAAAACTATTTGAGTCAAATTTAGTGGCATCTATCATCCATTTTCTTGTGTCTATTTGCATAATAAAAATAATGTATGGAGGAAATATTAATAACTAACCCTGTGACTAAGAGCGAAAGCTGTGATAGAATCGAAAAAGAAAGAAATAGATTTGAAGCAAGATTTCTACATAATATAGTAATCAACATTTATAAGGAAATTCTTTGTCCATGAGACAAAACTTGTGCCATCTTTTCTGGAAATTCACAGTTTCATACCTGTCGTAAAGTTTCACCCTCCTTCCAAGTTCCTTGTGGTAGAATATTCTTAACCTCATTACCCAACTTCGTCTGTGTGACTAGAACCAAATGGCGTTGCAATAATCTCTCTGGCGAGGTTTTATCGCCTTTCTTGTCTGCTTCTAAAAATGTTAAATACTCTATCATTATTATATCTATATTACATATAAGGCCATCTATGGGTCATTTTCTCCCTGCAGAAGTTGAGTAAGAATACTGATACCGGTTGACGGGATCAACTTGTCGTAAAAGACGAAAAAAAAAAACCCTAACTATGCTACCGGCACGCTATGATGGCCGTTTTGACTTTAGTCCACTCCATGAAGTTTCGTATTAATTAGTAATTACACTTGAAGGAGCAAATTGTTGTTCTTTATTGTCAATAACTGCACGTCACTATTGACAATAAAGAACAGCAATTTGCTCCTTCAAATGTAATAACTAATTAATTCGAAACTTCATGGAGTCGACAAACGTCAAAACGGCGATTATAGCGTGCCGGTATAGTAGGTGGTAGGCAAGCCCATCTGGATGGCAACACCCCCTGATGTATAAGCATGACACCATAATAACCTTATGTTGTGTCCCAACATTAGTGATCAAGTACCCCTATGTGGACAGCAGTGTTCGTGGTGCTTCTAGCGTCGTAAACATCCATATGCGTCGGTAACTGTTTACTATCATCAGCCTGCCTGTTGTTGCTTAGCAATATAAAAATATTATACAAGAGAAAAATAGGAAAATGTATTGAAAGTATGGAACACGACTGGGATTTTGTTCTATGATAGACATTACTACATATTTTACTAAAATAATCCAAATTGAATGTGAATGCTTTTTTGCAAGATTTTCTATAATTTTAAATACAAAAAATCTTTTTTATTTATTTTTTATTTCCTCTGATTTGGCTCAAAGGGGTTGGGTTGTATGTGAGAAAGATGGTAAACATGTGATGAAAAGATGGTTGTACCACTAAATATCTTGTTGTTCTATTCCCTACCGTCTGGGTCCAATAATAAACCGCCGATCTCGTGTCTCAGAGACGCCGCCCCTTGTATCAAGGCGGGCCTCTTCCACAGTTTCGGGGAAGGTGAAAGCACGCGAAACTGTACGCGTGCCCTCACCTTCTCAGGTTAGACTAAATACAAACAATCTTGCTTGTTCAATCAGAACAACATGTTCTGATTGAAAGATTTTTTTTATATATTCTGAATTACATATTTTTTAGAATATTTCCTCTGGATATATGTAACTTCTAATGAGTTGTAGACTCTATCGATAGTAAAAGACAAAAACTTAACAAACACCATTACCTGTTTCAATGGGTGCAAATTTGAATTGAGCAAATTCTTCGTTTGCAGCATCCTCAAAGTCTTGGGCTGTGATTTTACTAACAGCATCTAAGTCCACATCTACAGACTCATTCTTTAATAGCTCTGCTTGTATTCTATGAAAAACAAACAGTGATAATAAAAATGCATACAGCTGGCATGGTGAGGTAAAAGAGGAATAAAGAATGTGCCTCAAATTATTTTGTCATTGCTTTCTTTACAAATAATGTGTTTATGTGGTTTTGATGAACTGTATTTTTTTTTTAATTGCTGTCGATCAGCAGACAGGCTTAATAGTAAGCAGTTACTATCGCGTCGCCTATGAATGTTTGCGATGCTCCTAGTATCAACAACTCCTAGCAACACACTGCTGTTCCATAGAGATACAAGAACCTGGGTCACTAATGAACACAACACAAGGTTATTATGACGGCATACTTATAGACCAAGGGTGGTTGCCATCGACACAGGCTGGGGGCCCGATTACAAAGCTAGGATAGTTTTGTGGCCTTTTATGATAAGACAATCTCAGCTGCATGGGTTAGTATTCTTACTCCGGTTGTATGGAGAATGAGTACAATAAAGTGCATTATATTTATTAAATATAAATTTGTACCTTAATAAAATATTAATTTCGAAAAAAATAGATTTTAAATCAAATAAAAATGTCTGACTAATGTCAGAAGTAGTTGAGCCAGTTTTGACTGAGTCTTACTTAATTAATGTTGAAGGGTGAAACCAGTTACCTATTATTATTTCTAACCAACAAAACCACAATAATCTCGTGATAAATTTAACCTTAGATTGTTATTATGATTTAACAGTATTTCCTAATAGTGGCAAATCATAATAACACATTGAGTAACACATACATGTTCAGTCAACGTACTTATCATTCTCATGTCTAATTTCATGGTCAGATTTTAAACTCTTCTCAACTTCCATTGTATATAATAAATCTTTGTACTTCTGTTGTATTTCATTTAAAGGTGGTGTTACAACTGGAAGCCTCTCTACACACACTCCAGTTACAATGTCCCACGATGGTTTCAAACTCATACCTGGAATACCAGAAACAATGCTAAATATTTACATAATATTTGTATTTTAATTATCTATGTAGGGGCTGTAAACGGTGACTAAACAACCCAAGCAAGATGGTAGGGCTTCAAGCCCATCTAGATGTCAACCTTCTCTGGTTCTTTAAATATGCCGCCATAACAATCTTGTCTTGGGTTCCTATATAACTGACTAGGTTCAATACCACTACGCATTTAACCACATTTTAGTGATGCCCCTGGCATGACAAACACCCATAGGCGACTGTAACTGATAAATTCTAAGTAGGTCATCAGCCTGTCTGCTAACCTACAGCAATAAAAAAAACTTTTTATAGCTTCAGAGTTCAGTACATAGTCAAACTGCTCACCCAGTAGCAGGTGGTCACCGTTACCTATGGATAACAGCAACACCAGAGGCATTACCAATGCTCTGCTAGCTTGAGTATAACCCAATAAGGTAATCATCAAGTAATATCTTGAGTTGGTATTTGAAAACTGGGTCAAATGCATAAGGGGTTTTATCATCTGGTGTTTAAAATTGAATAACTGGTAAACTCTTTATTTCATTATGTACTATAATGATTCACCACCTAAATCCATAAGCAATGAACATTAGAATAAATGATAGTGATACTTCTCAATTTTCTCTTACACCATCCAGTATTATAGGAATAGAAACAAATAGCTATAAGGAATAATGCAATAAATATAAAATATAATAAATAGAATAAATATAATATTAAAAATAAAATAAAATATTATTGAAAAAGATAAAGAAAGAATAAATAAATAAAATAAGTAGGATAATTGAGGCTACAGGCAAAAAGATGAGAGCAGGGCTAAAAAAGTGAATAGCTGGAAAAGAAGTCTCTAAAGATACAAATGTTGCACAAAGTATATAAATAATAAATAAGTGACCCAACATTTAAAAATAATAATTTGGGTAAATTTAAGTGTCATGTAGCAATCAAATCAACAATTCTATTACTGATATACATAAAGTAGTAAGTATATTTAATATAATCCTGATTTCGATTTCAATGCACTAAATAGTAGGATATTTAACATACTCCTGATTACAAAGGACTAAAGTATTTGTATAAAGACGTGGAGTTAATAATAATTTTAGACGAAAAGATGCAGAAGTATCTCAGGATAACTTCTTGGCACAACTTTAGGAACTATAACTTACAGAATACTACTACCCATAAATGTTGAATAATTATGTTTAGTAAAAGAAGCATTGGAAACTAATAAATTTATAAGGTGGGAAGTCAAAGCTACTAAAACCATAATTATTATTATAGGAAAATTTGGATGAAACTAATTAAATAGAAATAATTACATACCTCTTTTGTAAATCCTTTGGCAAAGCCTGTATTCACATTGTAATAACTTTTTATAAAGCATATTAAATTAATTTCTAGTCTGATGAAAATATAATATTACTGTTTATTATTATAAGTAAGTAACCTAAAAATTTCAATTTCTTGATATCTTTTTTAAAACATGACTTCAATTCACTGAATAAATGAATTAAGGCCGCTCTTCATTCTCGGCAAAACTACACGAAAGTTCACGACTCTCACGAGACTATAATAGCGGCTCCACATCCACATTAGTACCGTGAAGCTCCGTAAACAGGCGTGAACATGAATATGGACGGTTTTCGCGTGGTTCACGCCTGTTCCCCGATCAGAGGCGATATTTTGTCCCGCGACAAAGGGTTCGCGCTCCCTTCGCGCGGCGTTCACGCGTACATTCACTTATTCACGGCCCCGTGCCAGTTTACTCTGGACTACAAAAGGCGTACGGACGTGTACGCATGTAAAATGGAGTCGAGCGTGAACACGTTTGGAATAATGAAACTGAAATCCTCTTTTTATCATTCTTTATATATCATTCTGAAAATGACAGCAAACAAAGTTATTGCAGCAGCAGCTTCTACGTCCATTTGGTGGCGGGTTTCACGAACGATTGTGAGCATCCCGTGAATGTGGAGGTCACTACTTACGCCGTGAATTCACGACACTAATGTGGAGCCGCCGTAATATAGTCGAATACGGGAACAGTGTTCTCAACTTTAAAAATGTTGTCACAGTGTTTCTATGTTAAAAATACAGTAGATTTTATGTAAATTGTGTGGTTCTTAAAAAAGCAGTGGCAAAATTACAATGTTACAAATTTATAGAATAACTGAATTGTGAAAATTGATGACGATGGTCCCGGAACATTTGCATCACTTTCACTGTATATATCACTCAATGTTACTCACAGCACAGAAAACTCACAAAAAATGATGAAAAGTAAAGTGTGTTTCAATAAATGAATGTGTAACAATACGTATGACGTGAGAGCTGTTACGTTGAAAGAAGTACGAATAATTAGTGGATTAGTAATATTGTTGATTGGTAATCTCAGATTATACCTACATACTCTTTTGATGTCAACTCTGATCTGTTTGGTTTATGTACGTATTAAGTTTGAATTACTTTAAATTTGGAATGTCAGTTTTATTTGTTCAGATTGAATTGTGTCATATTTTTATATTCCGTGAAAATCTCTTAAAGAAGTAACATCTAGTTATCTGATATAACTTTTGTAAATTCCATAATGATTACGTTTCATCAAAAATAAATTCAAAATGTTTAAGTTAAAATAAATAGTTTTCCGTTCAGTCCATAATGTCGTTTTGGTTTGATTGAAAGTGATCCCATTAGCCACATCTACCATTCAAGAAACTATATATGTCATCTGTCAATCATAGTTTATGGTCGTTTGAGTTAGACACTTTCTGTTCGTTATGATTCGAATACAATGGTCGACACGTAACATGAGTTTATCTTTTATTATCTCGCCCATCCCGCTCTGCCAATCCTGAAATACAACGAAAACCAAAAGAATGTGCTCGTTTTATAGCACTCCTTTTACAATGAAAGAGTTTTAAGAGATGAAATATTTGTTGAGGTACAGCACTAGCTGCGTGTCCCGCACTAGTAATGATGACGGGTTACTATGGTAAACATTTTCTCCTCATGTAGATCTTGTCGTAGTAGTTCTTAATTATAATATACTATGTGATAAATAACAGAGTTTTCCTTATTTCGTCCACATAAAATCTCAACATGGTAGCAGATCGCGTGCAGTAAGTAAATAAAAATATATTGGGTTGCGATCCACGAGAAATAATATCGGCGAAAATTCTAAGAAAGAAAGATGACAGCTGCGGGGTCTCTTCTGCCGATTTTGACTGAAAATTCAAATTTCAGTCATTGGAAATTTAGACTAAAATTATTGCTGGAAGAAAAGCAATTAAGCAATGTGTTCTTAAAAGAGAAACCGACGGATAGAGATGCTCTAGTATCATTTTTGAAAGATGACTCACGAGCAAAATCAGTTTTGGTACAATGTCTGAGCGACAAATATATTGACATTGTAAAAAATGCGAATACGACCAAAGAAATGTTAACGTCATTAGAGGCCATATTTGAACGAAAAACAGTCTGTAATAAATTTTATTTAAAACGGAAGCTCATAACAATGCGCTATGACAATGAAAACAACTTACAGCAATATTTCCTAAAATTTGAAAGAATTCTTGGCGAATTAGCGGCAATCAACGTAAACGTCGATGTAGAAGACCAAATTTGCTATCTGCTGTCTTCTCTACCAAAGATATACGATCAAGTAATTACATCAATTGAGACTATGGCTTCCGAGAAACAGCTGAACCTAGAATTTGTTAAAGCAAGACTACTTGATATGGAGACAAAGTTAAAAATGGACAGAAATAGTGAAAGTTATGAGAATAATGCCTTCCTCACGTGCCACTCCTGCGGAAAACGTGGACACAAATCATTCGAATGCCGAGAATCAAGACGAGGACGAAGCTACCCAAGGGCGCGTGGACGCTCATTTAGAGGAAATTCAAGTTCAAGAAAAACAACGTATCAACGTACTTCAGCAGCAGGCACAGTAGACGAAGAAATAGGTTTCATTGCTAGCGATATTATTGCTAATGTGGGTGAGAGTGGTAGCATCGAACTAATTATAGACTCGGGATGTGCGGAGCATTTAATAAATGAAAAATATGAAAATTATATGACGGATATTACGCACTTAGATAAACATGTCAAAATATTCGTAGCTAACGGTCAATGTATTACAACTAGTAAAAGAGGTAAACTTAAAGTAAAATATCAAAATACTAAGATTAATATTGATGCTCTAATTGTGAAAGATGTTTCATACAATTTGTTATCAGTGAAAAAGATTGTCGAGGCAGGTTTTAACATAACCTTTAATAAAAACAATGTTAAAATATTTAATAAAAAGACATTTTTATGCGGCACCGTGCAAGGAAAGTTGTATAAGCTACAAGCCGAATTATGTAAGTACGAAGCTTGTAATGTTACTGATGCGGCAGATCTATGGCACAAACGTTTAGGTCACTTAAATAGGAAAAGCCTTAATATACTAAACTTACCTGTATCTGATAGAATTTGCAGTCCCTGTATGGAGGGCAAAGCCACCCGAAGCCCATTCACACCTATCCCAAAGCCTAGAACGACAAAGACAGCCGAGATGCTTTACACCGATATAGCAGGACCGATCAGACAACAAGGACCTAATGGTGAGAAATATTTTATGACAATTATTGACGATTTCTCTCATTTTTGCGTAGTGTATCCCCTGAAGAGCAAATCTGAAGCAACAGAACGACTGATGAACTATGTATTAAGAATTGAAAACGAAACGGGGAATAAAGTAAAAAGAATTAGATGCGATAATGGTGGAGAGTACACTGCTAAAAGCTTGAAATTTTTTTGCAGAAATAGAGGGATTAGTTTAGAATATACATTACCGTACACGCCACAACTCAATGGCATATCAGAACGGATGAACCGCAGATTATGCGACAAAACGAGGACTCTATTAGCGGAAACCAATTTGCCAAAACATCTGTGGTGCGAAGCGATACAATGTGCAGTTTACCAATTAAACAGATCGCCATCATGGGCCATATGCTTCAAGACACCCAGCGAAATATTTTTTGGTAAAAACGACCTATCGAGATTGAGAGTATTTGGTTCCAAAGCTTGGGCTACTATAGTACCCAAACCGGACAAGTTAGCCAAGAGAGCAAAAGAAACAAGAATGGTAGGTTATGGAACTGTTGGTTACAGATTATGGGATCCAAAAGAAGATAAGATAGTTATTTCCAGAGATGTAAGATTTGATGAAAGTGACATTAAATTCAAAAATAATGAAGAAGTGAAACAAGTAAGGTATATTCAAGACAAAGAAGTAGAAATCAATATAGAAAAGGAAGATATTGTAGAAAAGGAAGATGAATTTAAAGATGCAGAAATGAACAATGATCAAACTGAAGAAGCAACAATCATACCCAAAAGAACGATAAAACCTCCTGCTTATCTTAAAGATTACGAGACGAATATAGAAAAAATAAATGAAACTAACATTGTTATATGTCTGAGTGCAAATGCACCAGAAACTTTCGAAGAAGCTGTAAAAGAACCAGAATGGAAAAACGCAATCAATAAAGAACTAGATGCACTCCAAAGACTACAAACGTGGGAAGAACAAGAAATACCCGATGGAAGAAAGCTCATAGATACAAAATGGATATTTAAACAAAAAGAAGATGGAACAAAAATGGCAAGACTGGTAGCTAGAGGCTTCCAACAAAAGAAAGAAGATATTTTTGACAGCGTTTATACACCCGTTGCTAGACATTCTAATATAAGTATGATCTTATCAAAAGCTATACAAGATGATTTAAAGATTATTCAACTTGACATTCCCACTGCATTCCTAAATGGAAAATTGAAGTCTGATGTATTTATCAAAATACCCCAAGGATTAGAAATAGTAAATAATAAAACAGCATTAAAACTTAAGAGAGCATTGTATGGATTGGTTGAATCACCAAAATGTTGGAATGAAACACCTAGGTTGTGATGTAAATGCCGTGCTACTTGTTGACAACAAAAGTGCGATATCAATGGCTAAGAATTACGAGAACTCTAAGCGTACAAAACACATTGATATACGGGTTCATTATATAAAAGACTTGGTTGTCAATAAGGTAATCAGCATTGAACATATTTGTACCAATGAAAATTTAGCGGATGTTATGACTAAAAGTTTGAGCACAGTCAAGTTTTATAAGTGTATTGATAAGTTCTTGTGCTAATTGTTAATTAGTTAGTTTACTGTTTGTTTAGTTAAGTTAGATATATTTGTGTATTAAATAATAACGGTAAACCATGTTATCATTTAGGAGGAGTGTTGAGGTACAGCACTAGCTGCGTGTCTCCGCACTAGTAATGATGACGGGTTACTATGGTAACATTTTCTCCTCATGTAGATCTTGTCGTAGTAGTTCTTAATTATAATATACTATGTGATAAATAACAGAGTTTTCCTTATTTCGTCCACATAAAATCTCAACAATATTTACATGGCTGTTTTTAAACACCAAAGAATTATAATTTCTTACGTGCGTAAATAAGTTCACACAGTCTTGTTCTATATGACCCAGTTTCTTGTTATTAAAGTAGTCCGAATCCATCCAAGATCTCGTTCTTAATTAATAACAAATAGATAGCACACAAAGACCTTGGATCCATTAATATTACAACTAACTCTAGCATAGACTTGTGTAAGTAATGCAAGTAATGTATTACGCGTAATATTACCCAACCGCGTACTGTAGTATCACACATTACTCGACTAAATTAAACATCACCCATCACACTAAACATTACGCGCTGTCCGCGCGGCATATCATTGCACAGTACGAAAGTACGAATTGCAATTCATGACTTACGTTGACGTTCGGCAATGTTCGGTATATCTCAGATGCTCGAAACTCGAGGTTGCCACATGACCGTGCCGTGCCCCATCCATTGTTATATCTTCCGCCCCGGGGGTCCCTTTCACAAAACTATTCATTTTGCATTGTAACACCAACGTGTTATGTTTTTTATGTTTATTGTTTAATATGAATGAAGCTATTTATTTAAGTGTTTTGTTTATTATTATTCAACTATGGTGTAGAATTACGATACGCTGAATACAGAGGTAGCGCGTATTTGAGCACCACTTGTGTTTATATGATCATAATTCAAAAATTAAAGCGATGACATAGTTTTTTTTATTGTAAATTACAAAGATTATATATACATTAGGATAAAAGATAAAACCATACACCTGTCCATACAAAATAATTTATTTCCAGCCCGTTCATTTTGCATGAAATTCTGGCGGCGCAAGCCGTAATTATAGATACACTTTACCTGTCACAAATAAGCAAATACCACATTTAGACATACAATTAAAATAATTCTTTAAAACTAGTCTCATATTCTTACAAAATAAACAAAAATTAATAGCGTTTACCTTCGATCAACATGTTGATCGAAGGCGTTTACCATTATTGTATGTATAAAGTAAAAAAAGGTATATTTATAAAAAAAAAGTTTACACGTAAAATTATGTTTATGAATGTATATAAGTAAATTTGAAGGTACGTATAATCTGTACATAAAAACACGCAATCATTGTACATAGTTTAATTTTAAATACGCCTATAATCATGGGTTTTTAATCATTACTCATTCATAAATAAATTTGTTTTAATCCATGAATATTGCCAGTCCTAAGCCTGGAAAACACGTTGGTATAGTTTGATGTAGGGTTGAAATATGAATAGATATATGAAAGATCAACTTATTAACAAAGTTAAATTTGCGTA
Organism: Malacosoma neustria; assembly: GCA_963693495.1. NCBI lineage: Eukaryota > Metazoa > Arthropoda > Insecta > Lepidoptera > Lasiocampidae > Malacosoma > Malacosoma neustria. The sequence continues at coordinate 3,289,232 of OY856384.1, forward strand.
ATTACGGCGCGATGGGCGGTAGCGTATTGCTTAATAGTAATAATTTTTTGTCATGTCACCTTAAGACGCACATCGTCGATCAGTAATATCACTACGAAACATCACATCACTCGATGCCATGCCATTACAATATCACAGAAGTGATACTGTGGAGTGATAGAGCGCTGTCGCATAGCGCGACATGGCAACATCACGCGTGATGTTTGGGTTTGGTGCGCTGTCGCATAGCGCGACATGCTGACATCACGCGTGATGTTTGAAGTGATGGTAAAATGTAATATTACTCGAAACGAAATGTAATGACATATCACATCACTTCATGATGCACTGTTTTGCGCATGTCTACTCTAGCAACACTTCTATTTGTGTCAGCATCAGCAACTGTCAACGTCAATTTAGCCTCTTCCAATTGTCATTAGGCCTTTTCCGGCTCTCTTGTCAAGGAAGTAGGTGATTTGGATTTTTAATGAATAAATCGAAGTAAATCCCAAAATATATTATCCCTAATTTTATCCCAATAAACGTATCTATATTGCAGTAACGTAATTTAATCATGTGAATCAATATTTTATATAGAAATTCTTAAAATACCCATGTTGTATCTTGACAAGTGAAACAAAAAGGTTAAGTTTAACAATATTTACAACTTTTAGGCCTCACGATGAAGCAAATTGTTGCTAATCAAAAAGTGAAGATCCCAGAGGGACTCACAGTTCATGTGAAATCTCGGTTGGTGACAGTGAAAGGCCCCCGAGGAACACTGAAGAGGAATTTCAAACATTTAGCTGTGGATATTCGCATGGTAAACCCGCGCGTCCTGAAGGTTGAGAAATGGTTTGGATCCAAAAAAGAGCTTGCTGCCGTCAGAACGGTCTGCTCTCATGTTGAAAACATGATTAAAGGTATGTATTAGTTTGTTTTGAAGTATAAAACTTGTGAAGTAAAATATTTTATCTTTAGTGAATAAATGTTATGCCAGTATTTCTATACAATTACAAGTTTATTGACACATTTAATAATTCTTGAATATTATCTTGTAGAAATTTATCAAATAAGAATCTTCAACTTTTCATATTCTTCCGAAGTTTCCTGTATATGCTTACAAAGGTGGATTAAATATTCTTGAGTAAATCAGTTAACAATGAATTAGGGAATTAGTTTATCCATTTTCTAAATCATAATAATTTATTCTTAAATATATTATAACATGTGATTATGTTCTTTTAGTAATAAATCTTAGTAAGGTTTTATATATGATTGTTGAATTATGACTTCATAGGCATCTTGGACACACATATTTTATGTCATTATTATGTAGAAACTTATGCTGAATCTTTAATTTGTAGGCTCTTAGTATTAAAAAAATATAATGTTAACCAAGTAAAACTCACTTGTTGAGTTACTACAGTACAATTGTCAGAATTATGGGCACACAGTGGGAGTAATTAAACCATGTGTTGTTAAACTCTTATTTTGGGTGATGTGGATACATTTGTGTTTTTCTCAAATAAAGCTATTGTATAATGAATTCTTGCAATTTATAAATATTTTCCTGCCTAATATGTGTGTCTTCAAAAATTACAGCAAATTCCTTACAGTATTTTTTATTTTGAATTTGTGAGGACAGTATGTGTGCGTGGATGTTTATTAAATTTGTCTTTCTTGTACATGCTTTCAAATGATTTGAAAGAACCTTCTAAGAAGAGCTCTTCTGTATCCATGCAGGGGTGGAGAAAGAACACTGACCTCTGCGGCCGGGGTTGGTCTGTCGTAAAAGTCAACAAAATAACCCACCCTAACTATAAGGTTCCCCAAGCCCGTCTGGATGGTGACCACCTTTGTTCTTAAGTATGCTGCCATAATAACCTTGTGTTGTGTTCCGGCATTAGTGTCCAAAGTTCCTGTACCCTTATGGGACAGCAACATGTTTGTGATGCCACTGGTGTTGCATTCATAGGTGACTGTAACTGCTAAATTTTAAGTGGGCCATCAGCCTGTCTACTATCTTTTAAGCAGGCCGTCAGCCTGTCTACTGTCCCACAGCAATAAAAAAAAGTCTTCAGAAGGTATGAAATATTTTAAACTGTTAAGTTGCGGCCTAGTGGTACCACATTTAGAGACTGATCTAAATGCTGTTTTTTTATTATTTAATTTTTATGGTATTCTTTCTTTGTACTTGATGTATACATATTATTGAATGGCAATTAAAACTGAAAATATTTAAATTTTTAATACCTAATGCAATGTTATTGTCAACAATTAAATTGTACAATTGAAAACACTACTGCCTAAATGCTAGTCTTTTCTTTTTTTTTTTTTTAAATTCTGTACAGACTTAGTAGTTAGCAGTTACCACTGCCTATGGATGTTTTCGACGTCAGGAGCACTGCTAACACATTTCCGTCCTTAAAGGCATACTGGAACCTAGTGACTTATGCCAGAACACAACATGAGGTTATTATGGCAGCATATTTAAAAACTAGGGTTGGTTGCAATCCAGATAGAATTAGAGCCCAACATCCTATATCGATCTACAGGACAAAACATGTGTATGATTGTCAATTTTATATTTGTGAAATTAATTCTGTGATACAGGATTAAACATAGTGCAGGGAACTGTCTTTAAAAAAGTGCAGACATTGAAATGTATTATGTATCAGTAATAACCTCAGTAGGTTATTAGTGTCAGCGTTGAGGATATGTTCTCCTTGGCTAGCTAGCTTCAGCCTATCAGTGATTTGGGTCCTAATGTGGGTCACTTGAGGCCGCATTAGTGTAACTTATTGTTGTTTGCTTTTCCAGGAGTGACCAAGGGATTCCAGTACAAAATGCGTGCTGTGTATGCCCATTTCCCCATCAATTGTGTGACCATTGAGGGAAACTCAATTATCGAAATCCGTAACTTCCTTGGGGAGAAATACATTAGGCGAGTAAAGATGGCACCGGGCGTCACAGTTGTGAACTCTCCAAAGCAGAAGGATGAGCTTATCATTGAAGGAAACTCCTTGGAAGATGTATCAAGCTCAGCTGCCCTCATCCAACAGTCCACCACAGTTAAAAACAAGGATATCAGAAAGTTCTTAGATGGTCTGTATGTTTCTGAAAAGACCACTGTTGTGCTAGATGAAGTCTAAGAGGATTAAATAAGATATTTGAAAATTCTTTTTTATTTTATTCATTGCCTTACTTTTAATTTGGGAGTAATATTTTAAAACATCAAATATGTTTACATGTGACTAAACACTATAAATAAATCTACTGGGACAATTCACACAGCGCCATTTAGTCCCAAAGTATTATGCACAGCACTTGTGTTATGGTTACTAGATAACCAGTGGAAGGAGCGTCTTGCGCACCTCAGCGCGGCTTTGCCATCATAAAGGCGGTGAGGCCCGTCCTGGCTGAATGGCTAGAGGCGGCAAACACTCAAACAGGCGACACAGGTCCTCTCGGGGCACTGTGTCGCATAAGGCGGGAGATATTGGTGTGCTACCATTGTAGTGCGGGCGACGAAGAGAGCACGGTGGACCACACCGTTATCGCGTGCCCAGGCGTGGCGCTAGGAGCGCCGCGCCCTCGTCGCCCAAATCGGCACCGACCTGTCGCTCCTGGCCCTGGCTCTCCATGGTTGGGGGCGATCCTGGATGGACGACTATCGCCTCCTTATACGAGGCAGTCATGTCCGTAAAGGATGCGGCGGAGCGGGAGTCGACCATCACACCCCTTCCGCAAACGCGGGCCACGTTTTTTTTTTGCAATAAAACTGACGCGCAGCCCACTTGGGGACTGGCGGAGGGGTAGTGTGAGACTCCCAATGTAATGCGTACCTCTTCTTCTCTAAGCTGGGGGGACGCACGTCCCTGGTATACCTACTAAACCACGCATCGATCGCCTTAAGTGCCAAGACCGCTGTTGAAACCTCATAATTTGCGGAATAGGAATCCAATGTGGAAAGGACAGCAGTTCCTAGCCGTTGTCATGGTGGAACAGCACTATTTTCTTCGCCCAATGGGATTGTTTTTCTGCAATTCGGTGTTGGTTCGGTTCAATAAATCAGCATTGTAGAGTCCTGTGACCGTTTTGCTCTTCTTTAGGTAGTAGATCTACATCGGTAGATCACACCTTGTGAATCCCAGAAAACGGTGGCCATCACCTTTCCGGCCGATAGGACAGTCTTCGCCTTCTTTGGAGCACGTTCGTCGGGTGAAGTCCACAGTTTCGACTGTTCCCTGGCGTATACCAGTGGATTCATGTTTCGTCAACGGTTACGAAACGACCTAAAAACTCCTTCGGATAGCGCTTAAACAGCGTCAAACAGTGCTCTGATGTGGTCTTACGGTTGTCCCAAGTGAGCAAACGCGGCATCGCGCCGACAGCTTTCACATGCCCAATATTTCATGCAGGATATGATCCATGCGGCCTTTTGAGATGCATATTGTGAACTATCTCTCGCACCTTCAATCGGGGTCTGCCAATATAAAATCATAGATTTTAATCACTATCATAAATCGACGTGCGACCACGTTCACGTTAAAACTTGGTAAACTAATTTTGATGGTCACCGTACATAGCATCTGCTGCATCTTTGATTTATCCATGTTAAGACATTTAAGACTAGATGATGGGAGTGCTATAGTGACGACCTCCATAGCGTAACGCCTACGCTCTTCGGTACGCTTTCTTAGGTTACAGGTTTGATTCCCGACTCGCGTCTGGGTGTTATGTATATGTATTTATTTACGTAAGAAAATTATATAAGTAGTATATCAATTGTCTAGTACCCATAATACAAGTGCTATGCTACTTACTTTAGGACTAGATGGCGCTGTGTGAATTGTCCCAGTATATATATTTATAATTTTCTTTTAGACTATGGTTATATCTCTAGGTAAATTAGCATACTTCAACAGACTAAAACAACACCCAAAAATAAAACATCAATAGGATTTTCAACGTAAATAATTTTATTCAAACTATTCTATTGAACATCACTAACTCATAAACATTGTACATCTGCAAATATGGTATTTCATCATTAAAATAACACATAAATTAAGCTTAAAATAATTTTCACAAACACTCGTGATTATTTAATTAATATATTGTGTTATAATACGAATAAATAATTAAAATGATTAAGAATTCAGTAATAAATATCTACATTTAAATAAAATCGTCACAAGGATAGTGATATATTGTTAATTATATTTAATTCATTTAAAACTTAAGAATTAGGTATATTATTTACACAACAATTAAGGAACCAGGGCAAACATATTACATTCAAATTCACATACTACATTTATAACTAACTCAACAATTACAGAAGATATTTTAAAAGCTCGTGCCCCCTCCACGCAATCGGCGAATACCAAACAATTGTCATATTAAATATAAAAAAAACCATTTGATTTAATAACATTCTATAAAGAAGTATTTTCAAAATATTTTCATTATATTTATTTATTTGCCTGGCCTTTTTTGTATTTATTTGTATGGCGTGGCCAACGTATATATAATTTTTGACCAGTATTGCATAAAATTGTACTCAGGTTATAAATAAATTTAATCGCATAAAAGTGTATATTAAGTGTTTTTAAAGAAGAAGCTTAAAATAATACCCGAGATGTTACGCGAATACTTCGCAAGTGTTCGTTCGTCGATAGTGCAGAGGGGTCACAATATTTGCGTTTGGCGATACAATATCTTTTAATAACATACCGTTTCATTACTAAACTCGCTTAAAAGCAGGTAGCCAAATGCAGGTCCTCTGATCCCAAACATATTAACATCTTTGGTTAAAACTTCCCGTTTGCCATAATTCCTTGACGTATTAAAATATCTCAAGTATGCAAAACTAATACTTTTGTCATCAACACTAAAAATTATCATTTAAGTACTGAGTAATATGGCTAAAAATAATAATTCGAACAAATTATTATTTGCATTTCATTAATAGCGCTACAATAACTAAAACTTGTCATGTGTAAAACATTGTAAATATCGCGGCAAACTGTGTGGCTATTCTATAATGCAATGCGCAATATTCCACCGGCACACAAAAATTAAGGGGTTTGTACATTTGACGTCTCTTACACACCGACATATATTTCGACCCGCTAAATCCGAATTTGGAGTCAATTTGAACAGCACACCTTCAAAATCTCAAGTATATTGCAAAAAAAAAACAATAAATAGCATAAAATGGGTATGAATGAATGAATGAAAGGTACAATAATTGTTGAACAAAGGGCGGCCTTATCGCTTAAAGCGATCTCTTCCAGGCAACCCCTAAACTAGGGAAAATATTGAAAAAAGACAGTGGCGTGAAGACAATAAATAATAAGAAAGATTTAGAGCATATTTTATATGGTATTTTAGTTTTGAAAAAAAAATTGTGGAACTAGGACCAAGCATGATTATCATGTATTTTGATAAAACGTTTTAAACATAAGTGAATTTCAAAAAATCCTTGAAAATTGGATAAATTAAATAAAAAAAGCGATTTTGTTAATGAAAAACGTTTTTGAAACTGTCCAAACTGACTCTAGATTCGGATTCAGCGGGTCGAAATATGTTATATGTCGGTGGTTAGGCGTCAAATGTACACAAACCACTTTTTTTCTGTCGGTGTTAATAGTATATGCGACAATTGTCAATAAAACAGTATCAGTGTCAATGAAAATGTCCTAAAACAAAAACAATGTAAACGTGTATCTATGATTTAAAAATTCGAAACGAGCTATATACAGTTTGCGTGGATTGCGCGTGTAAACGGCCCGCGGACGCGTCGGCGCCATATTTGCAGATGGCGTCCATGGTTATATCGTAAGAAAATAAAATTTTTCAATAAATAAATGTCAAACACTATTTAACTGGTGAGACAAATTTCACACCGTATAACATAATCGCTTACTATAAAAATGATCAACAAACAACTTTCATTTTGCACCTTTGCCTAACGTGTCGTGGACATTATTATTAGGTGTGCAGAAACATGAGATTCAACGATTTCCGATATATATATATATATATATATTGCCGCTTGAGCAAACTCTGATATTAGCCTAGCGATGCGTGAGGTGGGATCGACTACTCAGCGTCAAGTAATATACAACTAGTTTAAATATATACGCACGCATTTCACGGTTGAACTCTTTAAGCGCGCTTACGCAGGGCTGCATCTAGTGCAATAATGAAATGAACACAGAATATAGTACCCAAACTTATTTTATATGCAGTTTATTTAAATTCAATATATTTATTGAGAAAGAATGTTAGGAAAGTAGAAGTTTATTTTGTAAACAACCCAATAGAAACTTCGTAATTTGATATTTTAGACACCATCTTAGTTTGCGTTGTTCCATAACGTTTTAGTTTGTTTTAAAAACCTATTAAGGTTTAGATTGTCTTTTCAAAATTGCACTAAATTCAGACACGTGTGAAGCATTAAAATCGAATATAGTGTATCTAGCAACCTGAGTAAATTAATTTGTAACAATATCATTTGAAAATTTAATAAGTAATATACAATACAAAAAATTTATTTATCTTTAAACGAAGCGAAACGAGTGGTTTGTTTTTGTGACAAATATGCAGCTTCCAATAGTCTATTATTATCTATAGACTAATTCCTTATATTGTATGAACACAATTAGCCAGTTTTATTTATGTTGCGAATAAATAAAAATAAAAGCATCGCAACAACACAAACATCGAGTATATAAATATTTTAAAATTTAAATAGTATTTAATTTAAAAAACAACAAGTGTTGGGAAGTTTTAATAAATTATTGAAAACTACCATATTTCGCACAAAAACTTTAGCAAATATCAAGGTAATCGCTATAATCGATATAAACCTTTATCGAATTGTCTATATGGGACGAAAATGTACATTTTACAAACGATTCTAAATGGCCCGTTCCAACAAGGAGTCCAAGCCGTACGATATGCTCCTTCTATATGAATAAAGATATGAAGTAGCTATTAACGACAACCTGTTGGAACAGATGTAATGAGACGATAAGTTGATTCGCTTCCTTAATCGATTTAGTCCTTGACAAATATATAATTTTTATTATTATTATTGTAAATGAAGTAAAGCTAACTATCGTAGTATGCATTAGTCTGTAGCTATGCTGTTTTTTATTAGGATTGGCATCCTCACTGTTTTAAACATTTTTTAACTCAAACAATAAAAATTTAATTTAAAAAAAACAATATACATTAATCACTGGAGACAATAGTTTTACAATATTTGTGGTTTAAAATAATTGTTTTTTTTGAAATTATACTACTTTTGGCGCGTTTGGAATAAAAATTGAGTAAAATTTTTAACATCTCATATGTTAATGACGAAGTTAGCTCATAACTCTCTGTCAAGTTTCCATTAAGATTCGTAACTATATTCACAGGGTTTCTATAAGTGTGTATATGTGTTTTATATCAGTAGAGATTAAAAATATATATTTATTTGTACATCTTTGTTTCTGGATTTAATCGATTTGGGAAGCGAACCATTCGAACGTTCTAACAAGCCGACGGGTAGTCTTATCGTAAAATTGGTAAAGGGCGGTGTCCGTTACGCTTTCATTGCATTCAAAAAGCGCACCGGAGTCATATATCCCACACAATCAATCCAAATCACAAAACAACCGATGACATGTTCATTATTTTACTTTTCCCGATAATCTTAGAAATTGTAACAGTTCACATTTTATTATCAGATCATATTTATTTTGAAAACAATTTATTTTATGCAAGAAAGAAGGTTTAATTTCATATTCAAAGCTTCTGAGATATTTTGAAAAAGCGCGTAGTAATTTAAAATATTTATATTTCCATTTCAAATATTCAATCAGTGAATCGTGACACACACACACACAGTGAAAGTGACACTGGCTAAATATATACACACAAACGACACAAGAGTGTGATAATAATAACTGTTTCTTACATTGAACGAATTTATCTAAAACCAAACCATTTGATGCGGGGATTGATTATAAAAATTCAAATTCGAACTTTGTACACCTATCTTGTGATTTGTATCGGTGTGAGCATGGGCATGGAGGCACGAGTGGGTGTGGGTGTGGGATGGGGCGGGGCCTCACAGCGGCTCCCTGCGCGGCACCCACACGCTGGGCCCGCTCTCCGCCGCTATCACTGTCTTAACCTTCGCGTATATCTCTTCGGGCGTGTCCCCTGTTACTACGGCTATAACAAAAAGTTAATTATAATATAACCATATATACAGGGCTGACTTTGACAAACCCGTCCAAATTTTTTTTACGCACTAAACATCATATACGGAACCCATTTCTACAAAAAAAAAATTGTATGTCAAATTTTCACCATAAAATATTTCATATAGGATCATTAATTCAATGGTACAGAATAATCATATGGTGCAAACAGCGTACGTTAACCTGTTATTACCTGTTTCTGTTACACCCGCGTAAATGAGTAGTGCGTATTCGCTGGCCCGGTTCAATGCCGCCTCCTCGGCCTTTTACTAGTTCAGATGGAGAGGTCATTGACACTCTAGCGCCGTATTATGTAAATTGCGAGTTCTTTGAATGACTTTGTGATGCTGATTACTCAACATTTTTGTACTATGTGATACAAAACTAAAATACATGTTTCTCATAACTTTTATTAAAGATTCTTCTGTGTGAATTTGGACGGGTTTGTCAGTCACCCTGTATAACAGCAGCTTTAGTATTGTATTTTGGTTGACGACCCTTCGCCTGTGTAATAAGATAAATAAATATATTGTGGCAATACAAGTATGGTAGTGCCATCTAGTCCCAAAGTAAGCAGCTGATGGCTTGTGTTGTGGGTACTAGACAACTCATATACAACCTTTCTTTTGTAAATAAATACTTATTATACAGAAACTCCTAGAAAATTTACTTGAGACCTATGAGTAAATCATGTTTACGCCTAGACCTAGACCTAAAATCGGATAATATTTTTAATCGAAGCTATTAATTGAGTAATCATATTACAAAATAAATGAAAAATTGAAATAATTAATTTTGACATTATAATAATTCTAACAAAGACATTATCATTATAATTTATTATTATTTATATTTAAAATGTATTCTGTTTAACATGTATAGCCTGATGTTTTAATTAATGACAAGTGGCAATTTTTATGTTAATTAATAAAAAAACATTGTACACCCTAAGGGGTACAATGTACTGTTCAAACAGTTCTGACAATAAAATATCTTCCACTAGAACTTTAAAAGGATTATACTTATTAGACCTTCAAAATATTTTTTAAATGAACGGGCCCACACACACCAAGACTAGAAGAAACCATTTGAAAATCGTACAAGTATTTGATCTTCCGCAGGAATCGAGTCTACGGACAACAACAACACAATTAATGAACAAGATTATGTTTTTAATTAAGAGACAATACACACCAGTGAAATATTCAGCAAACTCTTGCTCCATCTTTAACGCACGCTCAAATGTCTTCTTCGCTTGCTCTTCTGTCATTCGTTTATTCATCTCCCTAAAAAGGAGAACGAGCAAAGTTATAAAAGTCCTTCTCATTTCTCCTAATAGAAATGCTATACATACAAAAAAAGGAACCTGAGAGCTTTGTATGTGAATATCAAATTCAGATTTGATTTTGAAATTCTGCTTCATCTTCATTACACTCACAGTCCAACTCAGTGGTCACAGGTTTTAATTCTCATGTTGGAATGCATCACTTAGGCAGTTTTTCTCACCAAATTTGCAAATTACATAAACTCTCATTTTTTATTCAAAATAAGATATTATCTAGAATACTATTAGAAATTCAAAATATCAATTTCCAAATAAACTAAAGTTACCACCGCTTCACAACGTGTTTGGCTGTTAGAAGGAGAAGAAGTAACTCCCCAGCTACACATATAGATATTTTTTATCACTTAGCAGCAGACATGCTGACGGCCCACTTAATAATTTTTTTATTGCCAGACTGACAAACGGCTCACTCTGGCAGGTGGTCACCGTCGCATGTGGACGTTTGCAACACTAGGGGCATATCAACGCGCAGCCGGCATTTTATAACGCCTTTTATGAAGAATCCCAATATGGTCTCGCGCTGAGAAAACCTGAACCGGAAATTCATTCCAAAAAATAATTATTATTTACCGTCGCCTATGGATGTTTGTGACGCATAAAGGTACTGGAACCTGGGTCACTAATTCCGGAACACAACTCAAGGTTATTATGACGGCATACTTATACACCATGGGTGGTTATCATCCAGACGGGCTCGGAGCTCTACCACCACGCCGACTCCGGCCGCAGAAAAATGTTTACATTAATTGTTACATACATAGCAATAATTCACTGTGGACAAATGAAACAATTGTTACGAGTTGATTAAAAAAACTTAATAATATTAATAAAATGTAACAAGTGAAAAAATATTACAAGCGTGTGCTACTCACATAATGGACTCAACACTCTTTGGTTTGATAAATATAGCAATTGGATATAGTTGCGCCACTTGCAATCTCTTGATGGCGTTGCCGCTCACGTCTAAAATGCAATGTTTGCCCTGAAATTTTATAATAATAACTAATATGTCCAAAGAAATACTTCAAAATAGATAGAGATAGATAACACTTTATTGTAAACCAAATAACTTTACAAAAACAATGACAATTATTTACACAATCAATATCTACTAGACTTACAGTGGGCGGCCTTATCGCTACACGACGATCTCTTCCAGGCAACCCGGGCTATAGTACATTATTCCTTTTATATTGATGTGGAAGGGAGGTAAAGCAATAAATATTAATAATATTTTATTTACTGAATAAATAGACAATATACATAAAATTTAATAATACATGTAATATATAAAATGTAATAGATAAACATACTCAAATATCTGTATTTGTAGAATAAATAAATATTTGTTTTGTTGTTACACTCAAGATAAATAGTGATTTTTAACCAATTATTAAAAAGTTGGTAGTAGCCTGTCTTATAGCAATAGTTTTGTTTACTAAAACATAACTTTCTTTAAAAATCTCGCGCTTTTTCGAATTATATAGCATAGCATACATTATTGTCCTCACATGGCAAGCCCTATATTAAATAAAGACAAGTATGAGCCATATAACTTTATTTGCAAAAACTATTGAAATTCGTATTTATGATTTAATACGTGGGGCTTCTCATATACTACGGACAGTCACCAAAGGGAGGTAGGGGGTAAAACATTTACAAGAATAGGAGGTTTCCTTACCTTTTCAGCGACCTCCCTGACGGAGGCGACAGACGTTCCGTACAAGTTGTCGTTGTACTGTCCCGCTTCGATGAACAGATGGTTCTGTATGTCCCTCTCCATCTGCTCCCGACTGCCCACGAAGTGGTAGTCGCGGCCGTCCACCTCGTAGTCGCGTCGAGGGCGGGTCGTGTCTAGTGAAATGGGATTAAAAAAAATCCAAAACTGATCACTTTTAACTAAAATCATTTTTTTTTTCTAAAATAGAAGTAGCCTAAGTTACTCCTTGTTACATCAGCTATCAACTAGCTCAAATAACGACCTGCGGCCGCCGTAAAAAGCGGCCGCGGGCGGCCCCTCGGGGGAGGATCCGCCGTCCGCACTATTGCCGCGAGGGTGAGGGCTGCGTGCTGTTCCGTGGCCCCCCTCAACTCCTAGAGTTGTTAGGAGAGCGCCGGGGGGACGAAATCCTGACCCCCTGGCGCCAACACTTTAGAAGGGGCCCGTCTCAAGACAAAGGGAGGGCCGGCGCCGGCCCGAGCCACGAGATCGGCAGGCCATATATCCGTGGGCCCGGGCGTAGGCGATAGGAGAGCAGCGGGGTTTTTTAGTGGGTAGTCAGATGGCCAAACATCTTTCCCGGAGTCCCACATAACCCTCGGTCCTCCCGGGCTGGGGGAACCCGTAAGAGAGGGTTTTTCCCCGAGACCAAAAAAAAAAGCTATCAACTAGCTGACAGTGAAAGTCCCGTCAAAATAGGTCCAACCGTTTCAGAGATTAGGCGGAACAAACAGACAGACAGACAGACAAAAAATTGTAAAAAATGTTGTTTTGGTATATGTACCGTGTATACATACAAATGCAATTGGTAAAAAGCGGTTATTTTAATATTACAAATAGACCCTCCAATTTTATTTTTTATATATATAACTGAAGTTCTCAACATCTCTCTCTTTCACTCTCCTTTATTATTTACTAGCTGTCTCAGCAAATGTTGTTTTGTCACATAAATTAATGGATGGATACTACACTATTTGTTGTAGTATATGGAATATAAAAATAGTTGATTTTGCAAATAATGAATAAAAAATACGTGATAAAAACTATCCTATCTTAGGCACGCCAGCAAAACACACATAAAATAAGTGTACCTCTAACGGTTCTTACAGCGCACGTCAGAATAGCTGAGAGATGGCAAAATTGTTTCCTACTTACTTGACACTTATCATTATATATTATTAAGTAGTTTTTGCGTGAAAGAGTAATAAATATCCATACATACAAACTTTTGCGTTTATAATATTAGTAAGGACATTAACTCTAGCTGAGTTGGCAAACGTAGTTCTGTCATAAAAAAAAACAACTGAACTTAATTACGTTCACCCCTTTTAAGTGTAATTTTCGCGACAAAAAGTAGCCTATGTCCTTTTCCAAGGTCCAATTTATCTCTATAATGAAGCTCATCAAAATTGGTTCAGCAATTTAAGCGTTAAAATGTAACAGATACACATAGTTATTTTCACATATTAGTATAGATTACTTACGGGGCACACAGCTGCCGAACTCGTCCGGAAACTCGGAAATGAGGTCGTCGTTTATCCTGTCCTTGAGGGGGCCCAAAATGATCACGGGCCGCGTGTAGCTGATGGTCAACTGCTGCACGGTCTCGTAAGACAACACGTTCTCATCCTGGCCTGTGAAATATGCACAATTTGATATATTAAATTCATCAGCTCTCGGTAGGAAACTGTCCATTGATTTAGCATAAGTTTGCCTGGAAAAGGGGGTAGCCAAAAGAAAGGCGTAATGAGGCGAAAATGTACCTTACTTTCGGTATATGAAAAGAAGAAACAAGCTAATTGCATATCGTCTAGAGCTGCCTGCTTGAAACCCAGGCAAAAAAAATGTATCACAAATAAATAAAGAATCTTTAGGTTCTTTTTAATACTTAAAATTACTCTTTAGAACTTATTACACTTTCATATATGAAAGAAAGTTTATCATTATAATGATAAGACTCATTATTTAAAGTAAACATATTTTATCCTGATTGGGGATCGAACTCATAGACACACATAAGAGCAATAAGTATTTTACTATATCGGTTGTACGGACTAAAAACGTCTTCACATTTAATTACATTAATTGTAAAAAAACCATCCCTACATTTCCATCATTGTACCATTAGGTAAACTACAATTATTTAACTCATTAATAGTTTTACATTAACAATCATTAAATTAATACAATATATAATTCGTTTAAAGTAGTGCTGAGTTCGAAAATAAAATAATTTTAAATTGCGACCCGTGCTTTTTAATATTTTTACGTGCACAATTGTTTAAAAAGATTAACATATATTTAAATAATTTTTAATTACTTTATAATTTTTTTTTAATTATTTCATATTTAATAGAAGGGCACCGTAAAAATATTCATATGCCTAATAAATGTAAATCTAATTTTTTTTAAATTTAAATATCTAATACAATAGAAATCTAGACTTAAGAATTGATTGAAAACAGTAATCTAATATTTACATTATTTCTACACTAGTCAATTCTAATATGTATGTAAAAAATACTTCAATTGGTGTATGTGTATTTATTTGTTTACACGTGTAAATACAATTTAAGCAAGCAAATAAACGAAAGGAAGCCTGTTGAGCTCATCAAAAACGTCTTATGTTGCTGCTTGCTATAAACATGCTAAACGTTGTGGTCCATTTAAAAAATGCAGACAGAATTAAAATTAGTATATATAATCTATATAAATGACTTTTTAATTCTGCCTACATGTTTAAAGAATCGAATAACATTTCAACAGAAGTACCAAGTAAACCAAAAAAAGTAAGCCACGTTACACGGTCGTATTGCAACGCGACGACGTAAGGCTAGGCTCGTAAAATAATTACAACATTTCTAGCCATATGAAGCGAAAAGAAAACTAACTCTAAAATAAACCAGCACAGCGTATTCGTGAAACTGAGAAACAAGCTCGAATGAGAATGTTCGTGGTACATCGCTCGTAGAAAACATGCTCGTGATAGTGTCGTGTGTGGTGTAGGAAGGCAAAGCGCGGCCCGGCTTCCGGCGGCGCCCCCGCTGCCGTGCCCCCCGACCTCCGGACCCCCAGTCCCCCCCGACCACTCCATACATGTTTCACTACAAAATCGTGAACTCGACTGTGACCATTTCGAGTGCAAAGAGGCCATTAGAATAATCGCGTTGTATGAAGTAAAACGTTTGAACGAAAAGAATAATGACAAATAATAAACAAAACTGGAGTGTTATTCGAATGAAAACTACATTTCTAATTGATGATCATAACCAGAATGCGGGAGGTAAGGTATCGGCTACGGCACTCGCAAGCTACGCCTCGCTCCCAACACTTACTCTCGTCCTCGAGATATATTAGCGTAATCTCCTCCATCATGGGAAGTTCCACTCGGTACAAGATTTCCCCTACACGTAGAAAAATGTTATACGTTAACTTTGTCCGTATATTCAAAAAACAATATATTCGTCTCATGATTATGACCGCGGATTGACGGGGATGAACACGTTCACCGTTGTAAGTGGGCTTACGGTATCGACAGTTGTCTATCGCCTTGTGGTTGGCGTTTAAATAAATAGAGCAAAAGAAATATTTGACATGATTGTATGAAGTAAACTTTTTTTGTATCGGGTGAGGCGGCTAGAAGCACAGGGCCTGACGTGCGTCACACCACCCGTGCGCTTTTGGGACCATTATCGATCAGTAACATCCACTACCTATGTGATCAACACCAATTCGTATAAATGTCCCGTCCATACATCTGCGCGAAAGACATGGAACGTAATAAATATTATAGCTCTGTCTGCAATGAGAACCAAGTGTAAATATTGCCGACAATAAAAAAAAAATTATCATTTAACATCATTTTTAGCTTTATGAATCTGTTTAAAATCTGAATCTCGAACATACTAGATTAAAATAGTAAATTTTAATAAATTCTCAAGCGTTCTCTGTTCAACACTCTCATGGGAACCAAATACACAGATGTATGGCAAGGAAATAATTTTAAAAACAAAATCTAAGACACATAATGAAAATTTTCCGCCGGGTCGCCGTTCGTGTCACTAAAGCGACAAAATACTATTTCGATAATTAAATAATACGACTAAACCAATCAATAATAAATCATTTTAGCCATCACCATGCTTTCCAATACTACAAAGCGAATGTTTACTCGCAACAAACTTTTTTTTTATATTTATACACGACCACAATCTATTTAAAATTTCAATATCGTTTGTATTTTTTTTAATATCAAATAGATGGTGCAAGTCTTGCTTGATATACATATGTACCTTTAATATTTATAATAAATAACATTTGTCGATGATACAAATTGAAAAAAAAAAATATAAAAATAAATAAAAACCTTTCAATTAGTAACTTCATTTTACAGACGTGTGCAGCAATATAATATAAAGTAGCTTTAGTATTTGTTTATGCTCCTTCTCTCGCGCTCAGAGTTTAAATACGAATTCAATTTGATAACAATTAAAATTAGTCCGATAATTTTTTTTTTCGATAATCTCACAAAATCAAAACATGGAATATTTATTTGTTCTTTGTATATAACATAAATCACATTATAAGTTAAAAATAAAGCACATGTATACAGTCGAGCTTAACTCTAAAAGAGTTTTCTGAAACGTTGGAGAATAGAAAGAATTGTAAGTTATATAAATAAATATAGTTCATTAGAGAATTATTGTATTTACTTTTTAAATAAAAACCAGTTTAATTGTTCTTCAAAATGATCCGTATCATAAGTGAGCGCGACAGTTCGAATTTGGAGCATTTCCATTGACTGTTTCGTATACAAAGTATTGTGGTTAGAATAAGCATACAGCTTCAATGTAAAACATCCTAATTCAACACACTGGTTATAGGCAGCCGCATGAAAAAAAACTGCATAAATAACCTACATAAAATTAATAGCAATATAGCGAACGTAATTTTAATAATGAACAGTGATGTTGAAATTTGTATAGCGAACATCTTAAATTTTAACTTGTCACCCATTACTATGTTTTAATAAAATAAAATAGTTATTTTAAATAAAACAACGAGAAGACTTGGACATGTTAGGCGGTCTCATTCTACAGTTTTCATATAAAAAAAACATATCTAGTGTATTTATTCGAAAAACTACGAGGAGACATGTTAAAATTTACGCAGAAGTACGCTTTACAAATTTCACCCGATTTTTGTGCACTTACCATCCGCGTTAGCGTCCTCCTGTGTGTAACAAAGCATGAAAGCTGCAAAGAAATCGTTATATTAGTCATAATTGCATAAATACTGAGTTACACGATAGTCAATGTTTAGTACAATATGACGTCACAAGATGGCTGCCCGCGTTCGAATTTTGTAATCCACAAATTAAATTATATATTACACGCCTATAGAGAGTAATTTATCATATTTTATCGTCAACATTGGCAACAAGGAAGTTACCAATTCTACGTGACATGTTTAGAGAGGAGACCTCCCGTCTTCGAAATACCAGAAGGAGGGGTGGGGTTTATACTTTCATCACGTACTCAATATCCTCTAAAATAAATCTCGCGCTTTCCAACTATATTCAAATATGGCGGAGTGCTTAGTGCTGTACTTATTAATAAAAACAAATATGAGCCAAATATTTTTTTAAACCTTGTTTGCAAATGAAAATCGTATTTATTAAATACTACGTGAAGACTAGAGGGAGAAGGGGGGGAGGGTGTATTTATTCGTACTTACTACGAATTTTGACAATAATATACATCACGTAGTATCGGTGCGTTCCCCAATTGTATAAGTGTGATATTTGAACTATTTTTTACACGACACAATGTTCAATTAACTCAGTATTTACAGCAAGATAATTGAGATTATAGATAGATACCCTGAAACCGTGTATTTTGAAGCTACGTGTTTAAATAGATGTGATATATTGTACAGTGGTATTTCAATAGTATGGGAAGAATTACTTAATACATATTTAGGAAACAATTTTCGAAAACATTAAATATTTAAGCTGTTAATGTAATTGCTAAAATTTTGTTTCTTAATACTAGAACAATTTGACATGGAACAATATTCGGAACTCTATTAGTAATAATAAGAAAGCCTTTATACATATATGAGGTTTTAATTGCAGGCATGTGATTAAGCACCGAATTATACACAATTTTCCATATGCTGGTGGAAAACATCATGAGGAAACGAGCACATTGATATCATCGGGCCGTGTAGTTCAACAAACCTTGGATAATCGTGACGGGTATACTGTCTGTGTATTCCGTCTAATAAGTGCTAATCCAGTAATGGTACGTTTTTTATTGCTGTGGAACGGAATACAGGCTGACGGCTCGCTTAAAAGGAAACAGTTATAGTAGCCTATGAATGTTTGCGACGCCGCTAATACTCTCTCTCCGCTTAGTCGTACTGAAACCTTGATACCATCGCTAATTTATTTACTTTTTTGTGTGATTTCCTATCAAAATCAAATTTAATAAATCAAAATTAAATTTATTAAATTTTTTTTTTTACAATTCTGTTCATATTTTTATATACTGTACTGGAACCTGAGTCACTAATGACGGAACACAACACAAGGTTGTTATGGTGGCATAAATAGAGATCAGGGGTGGTTGCCGTTCAGATGCCCATGACGGACCCCGGCTGCAGGGGTCAGTATCCTTACTACGCCTTTGCACGGAGAGCATTTATTATACATCATGAACTGTTATCATATTAGTAAAAAGTTGCGAAATGTATGTCAAAAATTAAATACACTTACGTTCTTGATCCGAACCGTCTTCAGACTTGCCATCTTCTCGGCTCTTCATGAACGGGAACTTTCTGCTGAATGACAATGTTTTCTTTTTCCTTTCAAGAGTTGATTGGCTCTAAAATGACATTTTTAAAACTATGTTAAATAAAAATGGTTGGTCCTTCGAGCAGGATATCATACTTAGTATTTCATTATATAAATGTTTCAGTTAAAGGGTTAAGTCACTATAAAAACTTTATATATTTTTTAAATTGCTGATGAACAGCAAACATGCTGACGGCTCACTTAATAATAAGCAGTTACCGTCACTTATGTTTGCGACGCTAGGGGCACCGCGAATTCGCTACCGTCCCACATGGGTATAGAACCTGGGTCACTAATACCGGAACACAATACAAGACTAAATATGGTTTACATCCAGACGGACATGGGCCCCTAGAACGTAGCTAGGGTTGTTTTGTCGTTTTTTTTATAAATTACTGACCCACTAAATTTGTTTTGCTATATAAATTTAAAAAAAATACGTTTTGTATAGGATTTCCGTAAAATCCGTTCTTACGGTTACTCCGTTTAAACTGCGAAAAGAGTAACTATGCTAAATTTTAAGTCAATCGGATGTATAGTTTTAGAGATTTCGTGATAAGTATGGTACTTCAATTGTACATTAAGGGGCAAACTCACAGTAGATATAGGCGTGCCCTGTCCCTGGAATTTGACTTGTCTATCTCGTGCTCTCTGCTTTCGTTCCCACCTTCGTTTAGAGGGTATTATTCCTATTGCGTCTGCGTCCGTCTTGTCTAGTCGCCTGTAATAGATATTCAGTGATTAATATTACGAATATAGTAAAAACAAGTACATAAGTGTGTGTAATTTTTTTTATTATTGTAGGACAGAAGACAGGCTGACGGCCTACTTAGAATTTAGCAGTTACCGTCGTTTATAGGTGTTTGCAACGCCAGTGGCATTGTGAACACGCTGCTGTCCCATAAGAGTACGGGAGCCGAGTATATACATATAATAATTTTATTTAAATAAAATATCAATCATTCTTATATACATATTATCAATCATTGTACACTTGTCAACTGTGGTCTGAATTATCAAAGCAGTTACTGGACGCCATTAGGGTTCAATATAATAATACATTTCGATATTTTATGGGATACAAATCACATTGTAGTACCTAAGAAATATTTTTAGAGGCACGTATAGCTAATTTCATGTCCACGGTTGTAGTGGCTGTGGTGGCTTAATGTCTGGGTTAGCTGGCCAAATGCTCATTGCCAAGATGAAAAGACAATGGCTACAAGTCGCTGCTTAAAATTTAATCAAGGTTGATATGTGTGTACATATTTGATTCATTAATTATTAGTAATTTAATTTATATAATATTTTTGAATTTAAATGTATATAAAATGTATAAATATAGATAGAGTTTGAAATAATTAATTATTTTATTTAATAATAGTGTGACAAGCTCCTCTGTCGAATTAAATTAGTTTTCTGACATTTTTAGATATTTATATATGTACAAACATATTTATATTGTGCATCGATTATTACCTCGCTTGCCACCACTCGTCGTCGGATGCGTTCGTCACGTGCAGTATGTCGCCGTATCGGAACGGCAGCCCCCTCGAAGGCAAGCCGTCGTCTCTTATAGGATCGTAGTCGAATAGAGCCCTAAAAGTGATAGAAAGGCAATCAATCACACATGAAGTAAACAATAAAATTGTCTCCACTTTTCGTAGCTCTTATTTATAAATTCTAAGTCATTTATTGGATTTCCAGTGGTTCTGTTCAGACGTTTACTTCCAAAACCCGCTAAAACGTTTATTGACAAAATGACGATATATCGTTTTCTAAACTATGGTATAACTTTTCATTGAACAAATATCTCTATATTCTATATATAACAATATCATATTCAACCTTTTATTAACGTTTTGAATCAAATTCCACTAAATCAGAACTACACCCTTCAGTTTAAGAGTTTCCAAAAATAGTTATAGCGGATTTTGCAACTATACGCCTCAAATGATGTCTTGATAATGGAGGTTATTAATGTATACGTCATCGAACGTCCGTAGACAACGGATTTATATTTGCAGCCCTCAGTGTTGAGACTGGGGCCGTGGGCTCTAGAAGTCTATTGCCTTTATCGAGACCTATCAAGACGCTTGATAAAGGTTTCATGGGATCAGGAGTTTGTATTTGCTGCAAGGATCAGTGTTGGTATCCAAGGTCAATACAGCCAGCGTTTTGAGAACATTTTCAACCGAGAACGAGCTGGAACTTTTTTTTATTGCTGTAAGACAGCAGACAGGCTGGCAGCCCACTTAAAATTTAGCAGTTACCTATAAGTGTTTCTAACGCCTTGGCAGCGCGAACACGCTGCTGTCTCATAAGGGTACAGGAACTTGGGTCACTAATGCCGGAACACAACACAAAGTTATTATGGCGGCTACTTAAGACCAAAGGTGGTTGCCATCCAGACGGGCTTGGGGCCCAACCTCGTTGCTAGGGTGGGTTGTTTTGTCGCCTTTTACGACAGGCCGACCCCGGCCGCAGAGGCCAGTATTCTTTTTCCGCTCCTGCACGGATAAAATTTATTTCTAATAAATTTATTATTATTATATTCTATTTATAATTTGACATTGACATTGGTCATTTCACTTATTCTTTACTAGTCTATAGGGCCCCAAGCTCGACTGGATATCAACTACCTCTGGCCTGTAAGTATGGGGTCATAATAACCTTATGTTATGTTCCGGCGTAAGTGAATCGGTTCTGGTTCTACTACGCGGATGACGCGTGACGGCGTCACAAACAAACATAGGCGACGGTAACTGTTTATTATTAAGTGGGCTCGTCTGCTGTTCCTCAACAATAAATTTAAAAAAAACAATCCAATGAAACGCATATTATAATGGATTAAATTAGGATAATACTGACCTGACATATAGGGATCTCTTCTGAGAGGTCCTGAGCAAGGTGTTTTGCTGCTTGAGTTCGTTGATGCGAGCCTCGAACTTGTTGTACTCGTGCGGTCTGTAGACCACTGTCAACTTCACGTGCTGTCCAGTACTCTAAAATAAATAAAATTGCCAACTTAAATATATGAAGACTTCTGGTCAAACCGTCAACTTCCAGTTCCTGGTTTTATTGCCAGGTTAACCTTAGAAACTCATTTCAGTACCTATATTCTTTTCTTATTTTGTGCTGTAACAATCGGACAGATCCATTCTGATTTTATTTAACTCTTTACTTCTCTTCACAATCTTAGTTCGTTAAGGTACTGACCATACGCAACTTAGTGGACTTAGCCTATGGCGTCGCAAACATCTATAGGCAATTGTTAAGACAAATTTTTAAGACTACCTTTCGCAGGGTTATTTTAAAAAATAACAAATCTATAATCTTTTATAAGTCTCCTTGACGGTAGACGACTGCCGCTAACTATGAACATTTGTACATCAGAGTGAATTGCGCTAGCTTTTAAGGAATGCAGATTATGAATTAATTTAATTATCATTTGTTCCAGAATGATGCAAAGATTTCACAGAACTGGAAATTAAGTGCATGTATTTACAGTATAGCTGCGCCTTCTAGTTTGCCTATCTATAGCTGTCAAGACGACAATGTGTTGATACGGGCGAATATAAGAAACATACAGGGCTATATCAGTTAAGTTGAGATAAGTGGACATTGGCTAGATAAAAGACCAGTACCCATCATTGAAATGATAACTTTTTATTGCTGAGGAACAGCAAATAGGCTGACGGCCCACTTAATAGTAAGCAGTTACTGTCGCGTACGGATGTTTGCGACGTTAGGGGCACCGTGAACACGCTGTTGTTTCATAGGTGTAAAAGAACCTGAGTCACTAATGCCGGCAGGTTTATAGACCAAGGGTGGTTGCCATCTAGATATTGGAGCCCTAGTACGTAACTGTTTTCTCGCTTTTTACGACAAGCGGATTCCGGCCTCAGAAGTTAGTATCCTACCTTACTCCGCCCCTGCACGAAGAACAATAACAACAATATATGAAAATATAATATTTACTTTGAGCGCTTTAGCGGCTTGTTCATGCGTTGCGTGACTAATGTCCGTATCGTTGACAGCCAGGAGCCTGTCCCCTCTCCTCAAGGCGCCGGACCTCTCCGCCGGCCCCCCGGCGAGGAGGAAAGACACGTAAATACCATGTCCATCTTCACCTCCGACGATATTGAACCCTAGACCCTGGGGTCCTTTCTCTAGTTCAACAATTCGAACCTCTTCGTTTTGTTCGCCTACGACGGATATCGCGCCGTCGGTGGCGTCTTCGCGTCGTAACGAATTTGCTGCACTTGATGCTGTTAAATGAAAGATAAATTTAATCAACTTTTTATACAACTGCGGATTTTGTTGACATTGTGGCGCGTATCGGTTTACATCGCTCGCTATCACTTTTGATCGAGATTGTGCCCTTAGGCGCGGTCACCATCCATTACTGCTTGGGCTGCTGCGCGCCCGCCTATCATTAATACAGTGAATCTCCTGATAATACATTATCTCTAATCAGTAATTATTTTGTTTTAATTTCTGTCTGTAGTTCTAATTTATATAATATTGGGTATAAAATGCTTAATGCGCCTACAACATAAATAAATATACAGGTTAAAGTGGTTAGAGTCGGTCACGTTTGTGGCAGGACCGACGAGCGTTGGAGCAAACGTAGCGTAGGAAGCCGCCTCACCCGATGGAGCGGCGACCTATGCAAGGTTGCCGGTCGGGGCTCTATAGGACCGGGATATGTGGCGCAGACTTGGGGAGGCCTACATCCAGCAGTGGACAATGATTGGCTGGTGACATACAAATGCTGTGACAGTTACACAGCGCCATTTGTACCAAAGTGAGCAGCTCTTTTAATGGTATCTAAACAGCCAATGAAAAATACCATATGGTATATTTTCAGAGATTTGGGTACAACATTCACCCTTGTAAAGAATTTAGGCAATATAAGCAAGGTTTTGTTTGGTGGCAGGGCTCTAAGCCCATCTATGAAGGCAACCAGCTCTGGTTTCTAATATAAATAATAACCTTATGTTGAGTTACAACATAAGTGACCCATGTTTCAGTACTCCTATGCGTACGGCAGCGTGTTAGCGTCGCCCCTGACATTGTAAACATCCATAGTCGACGTTAACTGCTAATTATTACGTGAGCCGTCAGCCCGTCTGCTATCTCAAAGCGATAAAAAACATGCGGGGCAGTCTTTGGCGACTGCCGATACAAGTGAAAACTAAGTAACTTGTGAATTGTATCGTCAAGCTATTGGATTATTATTTTCGGTTTATAAAGAAGTGTTTATGATCAAGGATTAAAGCTTAAATTGGTCATTAACACTTCTTTACAAACCAATAATTGTTCACCCAAAATGTGCTCAACGCGCTTAAAGAAGTTTTCACTTCAAATACTCAACTGTTTTTCATTGTAATAAAGTCGCAATTCAAATAGATATGTATAAGTAATGCAAACATTTAAAAGTTACATTATAAAAGAAACCTTAAGTCCTTATTAATAAGGTTGGTATTACTGGAGCAAAATTCCCTTCTTAGGCCTTACGAATTTTCGATCAAGTCACGTGTCCTGGCGTGAGTTTAATTTTTTTTACCTATCACAAAAAAGTGCACAACGCCGCTAAAGAAGTTTTCACTTCAAAAAACCTAAGTCTTACGTGTATTCGCTCTAGATGTCCTCGGCGAGGGTTGGCCGTGACGTGGTCCGGGCACTAAAACTAGCACCACCCTCTCCCCAGTCGCCTTTAAAGCAGCCACCGCTTCTTCATGGGTCACATTGGCTAGATCAACATCGCCACGCTAGAAAATAATACATCAACACATATTGTTTGGTGTCATTTGATAAAAGATTTTATCCGTGCAGGGGCGGAGAAAGAATACTAACCTCTGCGGCCGGGGTCGGCCTGTCGTAAAAGGCGACAAAACAACCCACCCTAGCTACGTGGTAGGGCCCCAAGCCCGTCTGGATGGCGACCACCTTTGGTCTTAAGTATGCCGCCATAATAACCTTGTGTTGTGTTCCGGCATTAGTGACCCAAGTTCCTGTACCCTTATTTGCCATCTTTTTTTTTATTGCGTAGGACAGCAGACAGGCTGACAGCTCGCTTAGAATTTAGCAGTTACCGTCGCCTATGGGTGTTTGCAACGCCAGCGGCATCGCGAACACGCTGCTGTCCCATTAGGGTACAGGAACTTGGGTCACTAATGCCCGAACACAACACAAAATTATTATGGTGGCATACTTAAGACCAAATGTGGTCATCATTCAGACGGGCTTGAGGCCCTACCACGTAACTAGGGTGGGTTGTTTTGTCGCCTTTTACGACAGGCCGACCCCGACCCAGGCCACAGAGGTTAGTATTCTTTCTCCGCCCCTGCACGGATAATAAGCATATGCTTAGATAATGTATACATATACTACATCATAATTATTCTGCAATAAATAGAAACAATTCATAAAGCGCCATCTAGTCCCGTCTAAAAATAGAAACTATGATACCTGCATGCCTGGAGGTCGTCAAAATCTTTATATGTATTTCTAATTTTTTTTTATAACTCAGATCGGCAGTCAGGCAAAAAAAAAAACAACGCGCTAGCGACCTCGAAGAACCGGAATCTAGTTTATTAGTGCCGAAAAACAGCATCAGGACATTATGGCGTAAAAAAACTGGTGGTTGATATCCAGACGAGCCTGGAGCCCTACTACTACTATTAGGCTGCAGGGGGTCAGTATACTTACTATGCTCTTGCATGGAAATAAATAACTTAAGTTGATACAAACACATATATGATAAGTAATACAAGTTACACATACTTACAGAGGTATTTTTAACAACAAGCAGCTTGTCCCCAACTCGAAGTCTCCCATCCCTGTGGGCAGCTCCTCCTGCCATTATCTTAGTGACATATATTCCGTTATCGCCAGGAATATGCTGGTTACCGAGTCCACCGGCTATACTGAACCCTAATCCTGAACCACCTTTGAGGAGTTCAATTTCAACAGATTCCTCCGGTTTTGAATTTTGCGTCGCTTGGAGAGTGTCGTCAGCTGCCCGACGACGTATTTTCTGTAATTCAAGGAGTATTAAACCTCTTTATGACTTTTAATTATGGTGGGTAGAGATGTTCTTATATGGGGGAGAAGTTGAAAAAGTCAAAATCCCACCAGAATGCGACGTTAGTGGACTTATAGTGTATGAGCTAGATGGTCTGAGTGCTGGTGAACAATTTAGGATAGGTTCTTGATGTAGTGTGAATATTTTTATTATAATAGTTTTTAAAAGACCCCTAAAGAAAAAAACGAGGTATGACTGATACCACTCTAATAAACACTTTTCTCAAAAAAATTACACTAACGCGATTGTGGCGCCACCTTAATTTGACAGACAATTTTCTGACACGAAGGTGATTCCTTCTTGTCAGAAAAGTGTCCATACTAAAAATTACAATAAATTACACGTAGGTAGTTATTAAAGAACTCGTCGCCAGTGAGATGTTTGGCATCGATCATTAAATGAAATAACCGTTTACGTTGCGATCCGGTTTATTCATGGCGGTCGCGGGGCTAGGGGCCCACGCGCTTATATTCACAACAGGCATACTTAATATCAAAGGTGTTTGCAATCCAGACGAGCTTGGGGCTCTACCACATATATGGGTGGTTTTGTCGCCTTTTATGACAGGCCAACCCCGGCCGCAGATGTCAGTATTCTTTATTCACCCCTGCACGGATAGATGACCGCTTCTTCTACATTTTCTTATTAGTTGTCATCTCTATATTCATATATTTTTGCTGTTTAATCCAATCATCCATCCATCCATTCATCTTTTCTCTGGTCTACCTCTCCTTTTGTATATTGATACAGTGAATTGCCACTTTTATTTCTATATATAAATCAATTTCTAATATAAGCTAATTCTAATTCTAGTAATTAAATATAAGCTATTAAGAGTTTAAACAAAACAAGTAAATAAAAACATTCTTACCAATCTCACAGTATTTCCAGCTTTCTTGAGTGCATCCACTGCTTCTGCGTGTGTTACATTCTCCACATTAGTGTCATTAACCTGGTCAGATATGATTAATTGCTTAATACATTTATGTATTAATATTCTTTAGAAATCATTAGCACAACAATACTTTAACAACATTCTTTACGACTGTATGTGTGAGAACCATTATTTGCTGTGATCACTGTCCATATAATATTGATTTCCTAACAACAAATGTACACCTAATTTATTAAATGATCAACACTGTCAAGGCCTATTTATTATTTAAATGTGCACGTGACGATTGTTCTCAACTTTGTATATGACAATGTTCATGTATTTATACAAACAATTTAAAATTTAATTTATTTTTTATATATATCGATTTTATATATATCTTGAAATCATTTCAATACAACAATTATTAGGTGTACTATAATTGTTTTTTAATATCTGAACTTCATGTCACTTTCCTGGAAAGTTCACTTAGTAAAGGTTGCCCTGTCAACCATCGATATATAACTATATTCATAACTAGTTTTTGCATAATTTGGCAAATAGTGACTATATGTTTAGTTCAAGTTTAAATAGGTATTTGGCCATGTTAAAGAGATGTCTGGTACATTATGACATTTTAGAATCAGTTTATTTCTTAACCCATTGGAGACAGACTCCAAACTTGTGTGCAATAATAATAAGCAATAATAAATTATTCTACACAGAAATTGAGATGACTTTTTTAATTAGTATGTTTTCTATGGAAAAACAAAAATATTTAAAATGAACAATAACAACAAAAATGTTCTTTACTGGGGATGTGTTAGAAAAAAAATGCTCTTTTGAATGGGTTAAGTATTGATACAAATTTTGGCCTGGATGAGATTGGCGGACCAGTTTATCCGTCGACTCAGGCGGTATGAGAATAGCGAGGGTTTTTAGTTGGGGGTAGTCTAGTCAGACGTCGATCATGTTTCTTGAAATCTGCGATCGATCCCCTGGATCGAGGGTATCTCTAGCTCGTCAATTATGTTTACCTCGAAAAAAAATTATACTAATTTACATAATGAATATAATAATAATAACCTGTAATATGGCATCATTGATTTGCAGGTTGCTTGCAGCAGCAGCACCTCCTGGTATGAGCTTAGTGACATATATATGAGGATCCTCTGCCACATGGGGGTTATCACTCCCCCCAGCAATACTGAACCCCAAACCCGCACCTCCCGCCCGAGAGAGCGCCACAGACATGTGGATATACCCATCCTCGTGGGTATGCTCAGCACCACCGCCCTCTATGCCATTTACCTGTAACTTTCACGTATTCATTTTAAGTTACTAAATAATTGGAATCCATGTGTTCTGAAATTATGTCAACATTCAACTACAATACGAATCAAGAAATATCTATACTACTACCTGATTTAAATTTGTCCAATATTTGCAAATAAAATTATTCTGAATAATATAATATATTATTATATCTGACTCATCATCATCTCTGCGTTAATTCCCGGTTGCAGCCCAAACTCTCGCTTCGGCGCCCGGGGTCCGCTTTCCGACTTTTTCTTCTCCACTTCGCACGGTCTTCAGCATCCCTGGTAGTGAGCCCATTGGCACGCATATCACCCTTTACGACGTCAAGCCAGCACTTTTTGGGTCTACCCCTCCTGCCGGGGCCCGGCGGAGGCGGCATGGCCAGACATTTGTTACCCACGTAAGCATCCGGTTGCCGCAATACGTGGCCGTACCAACGGAGCCGACACTCTTGCAATTTATCCGCAATGTCACGGACATGAAGACTGCCGCGAATGCGGGAGTTCCTAACGCGGTCCTTCCGCGTCACTCCACACATCCACCGCAGCATATTCATCTCCGTGACACGCAGCTCCTGCTTGTGTCGCTCTAACACCGGCCACGCTTCACAGCCGTATAAAAGGACAGGCCTAATGATGGTTTTATAGACCTGTCCCTTCAACTTTACCGGCATCTTGGGGTCACAAATGACACCAGTCACCTCACGCCATTTGGCCCACGCGGCAGCAATGCGTGCCTTGACGTCACAATCGATGTCACCGGATGCATGAAACACAGATCCCAAGTATTTCACTCGGTCCGTGCGCTCGACCGTGTTGCCGTCTATGCGTACGGGTGTGGGATCTGTGGAGTTACAGGCCAAGTACTCGGTCTTCGCCACATTGAGCTTCAGACCACCGTTCTCAAGCGACTCCTTCCACGCCTTCACACGTCGCACCAGCCTACCCCTGTCCGAATCTGTCAGCGCGATATCATCAGCATACATGAGCAGCCACGGGGGTTGTTCATGTGAATTTCTGATGCTGTCTGACAATACGTCTAATACCACGCTAAACAGAAACGGACTAAGGACGGATCCTTGGTGCACCCCGACGGTGATGGGGAAAGGTTTTGTATCGCCAACAGCGGTCCGAACTACGGAATCGGAGTCACGGTACATGTCTCGAATGATGTCAATATAGGCCTCTGGAATCCCTTTGGACCGCAATGCCCACCAGATTATCGCCCGAGGAATACAGTCGAAGGCCTTCTGCAAGTCGAGAAACAGGCAATGCAGAGGCGTATTCTTCGCCCTGTATTTCTCCGCGACAGTCCTTAGGGCAAAAACAGGGTCCATTGTCCCGTGACCAGGGCGAAACCCATATTGACATTCCGAGACAGTGCACTCCTGTCGAATCCGAGAGTCGATAACCCTTTCGAAGAGCTTCATGGTGTGGGACATGACCTTGATTCCTCGGTAACTACCGCACTCCTGCACCGACCCCTTGCCTTTAAAGACTGGAGTAATGATACTCAGTCTCCATTGGCTCGGGATCGTACCGGTGAGGAGTGTCCGGTTAAACAGGTCGGTTAAGATGCCCACACCACGAGAGCCCATTGCCTTCCAGGCTTCGATGGGGACTCCATCGGATCCAACAGCTTTCCGATTCTTCATGCGGCGGAGACAATTCTGGACTTCTGCAGGCGTTATCAGTGGGACTAGTCCTTGATTCGGAGGAAGATCTGGCGGCTGCACCTCTTTGTGCTGCGTGTTCAGCAGCTCGTGGAAATACGAGCGCCATCTCTCCTTCACCGCGAGGTCCTCGCATAGCAGGTTGCCCATAGGGTCTTTTACACAGCGGCACTTGGAAATGTCCTGTGCCGCTTTGACCCTGGAGCGCGCCAACTTATAGATGAGCTTCTGCCCCTCAGACGATTCCAACTTATCGTAAAGTGGTTGTAAGTGGTCTCGTCTGGCTCTGGCAACAGCTCTTTTAGTGGCGCGCTTAGCTACCCGGTATGCGTCGCGATCTTCAGGAGATCTGGACGCTTGCCACTTCTTAAAGAGGGCTTTCTTCGCTCTAGTCTCCCTCTGGACTGTGTCGTTCCACCACCATGTCTCCTTGTCACACTTGCGACCACCCTTAGACACCCCAAGCACCTCCTTCGCCGACCCAAGGATAGCCGCCTGAATCTTGTCCCAGTAAGCCTGAACTGGTTCGCCCATACTACCGGCGCACTTGTCACCGACGGCTAAGGCGAACTCCTGGGACGTGACTTCATCAAGCAGCCACCACCTGATTCGGCGCTGTACGCGCTCGGTATGCGTGTCTTTAGGCTTAGCGCAGAGGTCCATGACTAGAAGACGATGTTGTGCAGTGAGACTCTCACCGGGTATGACCTTGCAGTTGGCCACTTTGCTGATGTGGTGTCTCCTAGTGAGTAGGAAGTCGATTTGGGTAGCATTCCTCCCGCTCCTGTAGGTGATGAGATGCTCGGGTCTCTTTTTGAAATACGTGTTCACGATAGCAAGGTCGGCAGCCGCACACGCATTGAGGATGTCCTCCCCTTCTGCGTTGCGACTACCGTACCCAAAACCACCGTGAACACGCTCAAATTCCCCACATTCATCACCCACATGACCGTTCAGATCACCCCCCAAAACGATCCCCTGTGATAATGGGATTCCATGGAGCACTTCTCCGAGTAGATTCCAAAACGCTATTTTATCGGCGTCGTCACAACCGGCCTGTGGCGCATAGGCACTTATCAAGTGGGTAACTACCCCATCGATAAGCACCCTAACGACCATAAGCCGGTCGCTATGACGTTTCACTTCCAAAATGTCGTTCTGGAACTCCTCCGAGAGCACTATGGCAACCCCATTCTCCCCACCAGGTGCACCTGTGTAGATCAGCTTGTAGCCATTCCCAATGAACCGGGATCTGCTGGCCTTCCACCGAGTCTCCTGCAGGAACGCCACGGCCACCCTCCGCCTGGAGAGCACATCGGCCAACTCTCTCGCGCGTCCGGTTAGCGTGCCTATGTTCCACGTTGCGAAGCGGATCTTTCGAGATGTTTGGGCTGCGTGAGTTGGGGCTAGCGTCGTTAGCCGTGCCCGCCCATGACACGGTAGCCCTTGTCCACTTCTCACAAGAGCCGGGCGAAGCTCTTGCGCGCCGTTATGCGGCGGCGCCCTAGCCCTTAGCCGATCTCGTAATCTTTCTCTGTCCATGTTGATTTGGCAGATTTGGCTTTTACGGGGACGACTGCCGTCTGACCCCCCAACCCCAAAAGGAAAGCCGTCGTCAGAGCCTCGTCCGTTATTCAGCAGGGTGCGCCGACTTGCAGGTGAGGTTGACTTGGGCCCCGAAGATGTTGGTAGGGCCCCTTACACCCCAATTATTATATCTGACTAAATAGACAATTATTTTGTGCAAATGTATGTGAATGAACTCTTCATGCCCTTTGGCAAGACCAATTTTGGTGGATTTTTTATGTGTGTTCAAATGGATTTGGGAATGGCTTAGATTCACAATTCAGTCCTGTACCAATGTTTCTTTTTTATGTATAATGTTTACCTTATGGGTAACAATGGAAATCATTGGGGTTATTCTGCATTTCCATTATAATTATTGACATCCAGATATTCATTGATCCTTCATAATAATTAACACTTTGGTGACTGGGGATTTTAAAAAACTATGTCGATATTATTTTGTAATTGAATATGGAAGTAAGACGTTCTATAAATTATATTTATAACTTCAATAAATTTTATTTATAGGGAATGAAATGAAATTAAACTTTTGACTATTTTTTAAATTATAAAACTTAATATTATTTTTTGTATGATAAACTGTATGGCAATCACCTGCGTGTGATGGCATATAATTAATTGAAAAGTTCATCCACCATATGTTCCGTCATGGTTGAAAATTTTGGAATTAAATTAAAATTGTGATAAAAACCTAAATACCAAATATTTTTTTTGTTATGTCCCCTTTATAATCTAAACAAGATATTCCAAGTTTTTGCAATATTCTATATCGCGCTGGGTGTCATAAATTGAAATAGATAATGCAATGAGGAGATAACTACCGTCACCGTGAGGAGTCAGCAGTGTTAAGAATGTGTTTTTTATTCTCTAATTTTTATTCAATAAGTAACCAGAGGGTAAAGGTGAGGTGATTATCTCTGCTTTTAAAGTGTCCATCATAATCCATAAAATTAAGTTGGCGCTACATTCGCATCAGTTTCGATGTGGTAGGGCCCTAAGCCCCTCTGGATGGCGACCATCCTTGGTCTCAAAACATGCCGCCATAATAACTTTGTGTTGTGTTCCGTCATTAGCGACCCAGTTCGTGTACCTCTATAGGACAGTAGCGTGTTCGCGTCTAGGGGCACCTATAGCGACGCAAACAATGGACGGCACTGCTATTGAGGTCGTTATCAGGTCAGTGTAAATTTTAGAGGTAAACACCAAATGTTATTCCAGTAATAACATATTAACCCAGCATACTTCAATTCATCTACAGCTTCATTCATAGCATATACTTTAGCTGCACTAGCGCCACATTCTCTTGACGACCTCTGTAGCATAACGGATAACACACTTCGGTACGCTTGCGGAGGTCACGGGTTCAATTCCCGTCTCACATCTGGATGTTTATGTATAATATGTATTTGTTTACAAAAAAGTAATTAAGTAGTATATCAGTTGTCTAGTACCCATAACACATGTGCTATGCTACTTAGTTTAGGATTAGATGGCGCTGTATGAATTGTCACAGAATATTTATTTATTTATTATCCTGGCGCATTTTGCTATATAAGATTACTCTCATCACCTCTACCCCTCCATATAAGTAACATAAGTACCTGCTTCATTTCTGGAGATGTGACGTGGGCCTGAAATAAATAATATTATGTTTGAACAAATATTCAATAATACTATGTCCTATATAACTTTTCCTTCTATGATGCAATGTTATTGGTAAATTTAAAAAAAATATTAACAACCTCATTTCAACATTTAATCTACTTTTTACTGATTTTATGCAGTATGATGTAAATGTTTTTTTGGTTGGTGAAATAGTTGCAGATAAGTATCAGAAATATTAATAATTAGCAGAACATGTGCTTAATAGTAGTGTAAAATATTAAAAAATATTCATGTTAGCTTTCACAAAATTCTTGATCATAATTAATATGATTAAAATTCAGAACATAAACTTTTGTACAATTTTGTTATTTATTTGTAAGGTTTGTATTGTGATTTATTTTTGTTACAATATAGTGTTACTGGATATTATTATATTTTTTTTTCTATTACTGTTTTTTTTTATTACAGCCATCAGGGGCTCAATGCTGAGCTCAGACCTTCTAGAGGAGAGGAAAAATAAAACTGCCATTCTAATATGAGGTAAGATTGCACATTACAAAGCTCTGTAGATTGTATTCCTCTTATAACTGCAACATATTGACTGTGACGAAAAACATCAAGAAGAAACCTGCATACTGAAATCACTAATATGAGTTATTACTCATACTTAATATACCAATCCAGCTTAGACAAGAGTTGCTGGTATATTGTTTTTTCCTTATACGATGTATAGGCCTCAATAGGCCTGAGCAAATTATGTTTTCTTTCAACGAGTAAGAATTATATGGTGTAGTGCAAATTATAGTCAGAACCTACATATTGTGACTAGATTAATCACAGCTAACTTAGAACTTAATTACTTTAAAAAAAGAAGATCAATTTTATGAAGTTAGAACAATAATGAACATTTCATCAGTGTATACTTTCAGAGATTAGAATCTCGTTAACTGTGTATATGTATCTAGTTTCATAATTAGACCAAAACTTAAAAGTAAATAGAGGTATGTCAGGCAGTACCAATGAGGACGAGAAAACCACCCCATTATGTTTCTAGAATATATTTGATGGTGGGAATAAATTACTTCTGCTTATTTGTTTTAATTAGGTTAGATAGATTTAGGGAACCGTAAAAGGTGACATATGATTTACTTCTCTAACAGTGGACAGGAAATTACAGGTGGAGATCTAGTCAGATTATCCTTTTGGTGATTGGGGAAGGTTTAACAGGTGTCCTTATAAAAGCAAAATGTCATCTATTTTCTTGTATCAAGGATGTGAAAAGGATTTGTCACAGAAAGCCATCAATCACCTCAAATCAATATCTCTGACAATATTCAATGTTTCTGAAGATTAAAAAAATTATAATTATGCATTATTATCATTTAAAGTATGTATATATGTAGGTTCAAGCAGGGAAAAATTCAAATTAATATTATTTATGTTTATTAGAGTAGTTGGTATGGATTTCTGTTGTTTTAACTAGTAAGGAGACACAACTTTCATATTTCCTTTCTTCCACATACAGTATATTATTTATGGAATAGATATCCTATTTACATTTAATTAATACCTTGCATATATTATTTAGAATCTATTAATATTTACTAAAAAAACAAAAACAATGGTGAAGATCCTTGCTTTTTGATAATTATTTTAATTTTTTAATTGTGTGTATTCACCTACTCACCGTATCAAGGTTAAACAAGGAGGACACTTTTCGTAGAAATCCATTATGGGATTTTTTCTTCCGTCTTTCAGTCATTGTTGAGACCAAGTGTGCATAGCCCGCAGAAAATAAACTGTTTTCTGTACTACACTATGTACACTGCATGCATTGTTAGTTACACACTGTTCCACTTTCAGCACCATACTCCATGGTCATGCACCATTGTCCTAGAACCCACAACTAACTTGCACCAAGACATTTCAAACACTAAATTAAAAAAAAAAATTCATATAATCGTTTATGTATGTGACCTCTTTATATTTACAGATAATCCAACAGCATAAGCCCTTTATCATGTTAGCTAGATTAAAAATTACGGCAGAACTTATCTCATGAATGAACCCAGCCCTTATTGATAAAGGCTCAACAGATAAATATGGCTAGATTAGGCATCACCGACCGTATTCAATGATAGGATGGTATGAATGTCAAAGCGATGAATCTCAATTAGAATGTCCGTGTTACGTTATTAGTGCAATATACAAGAATTCGATGATATTATTGAAGACATGATCAACGAGCGAATGTTATAAGCTCTATCTCCGAACTCGCATTAGTCTCACCCCGAATTGAAACAGTTCCCTTTGAGTAAAGAAAATTACTAACGTTTAAAAATAGATTAGTGTTTAATAAATGGCCTTACTTGCAACGAATACGAAATAACAGCAGTGTGAATGTCAAAATTTTGTGTGCAATATCATTTCACTGATTATCATTTACGAGTTATGTTCAGTCGATATAATGGTCGTATGTCATTGGCACAATCATGAAATATAACGACACCAATCCACAGAATGAAGAAACGTTAGCAGTAGCACACATATCGCTGAAAACTTGTACTATATTTTAGGTTATAAATAGTACTATGAGACGCGAAACACCAAACCGACTATCCGCCATTACCCACTTCACTTTTGTTGCTCAGCCAGTTTCTTGAACGTCACGTCATTAAAGTAAAAAAAATATTAGTTTATACACAGGAGTCGCAGAGATTCCGAGTCAATCGAAATCGATTGACTTGATTGTTTGCGTAGTTTCAACATACTCAACAATAGATGTCGTTGTAAGTTATTTATTAGCTATATATTAGCTCTATTTTAATTTTCCATTCGAAATATTTATTTTGCTAAAATATTAATTTCAGGCGCTAGTTGAGGTGAATGCATGAACGTATTGCTTGTTATTGTCTAAAAGCCTAAATAATTATTTCATTAAAACTAATTAATAATTTTAAAATAATGTCAAGTTTCATTTTTGGTTTATTTGTAATACAAAGGATCTTCACTATTGTTTTTCTTTAATTACATTTTAGTTTTTAGTATCTATGTTATTTTATTGTAAAATGTGACTATTGAAAAAATAAATAAAATATTATACTGGTACATAAAAAATTAGAATAAATAATAATTGAATAAATATGAATGTAATAGGATACGTCATAATGGGACACCATTTAGGAGAGCGCCGGGGGGACGAAATCCTGACCCCCTGGCGCCAACACTTTAGAAGGGGCCCGCCTCAAGACAAAGGGCGGGCCGGCGCCGGCCCGGGCCACGAGATCGGCTGGCCATATATCCGTGGGCCCGGGCGTAGGCGATAGGAGAACAGCGGGGTTTTTTAGTGGGTAGTCGGATGGCCAAACATCTTTCCCGGAGTCCCACATATCCCTCGGTCCCCCCGGGCCGGGGGAACCCGTCAAGAGAGGTTTTTCCCCGACACCAAAAAAAAAAAAATTATGGGACACCATCCCCTCAGGGACGCTCCTCTGTCCGAGGAGTGCACGGGTGTGTGTACCCGAGGTGCCCGAGCATCCGTCGCCTCACTCCCCTCTCCGTCCGAGGCGACAGAGTCCTACCTTTCTTCCCGTCTATCTCCTACATCCTTTCCAACTTCGCTCTCTATTCGTGGCGTGGTCCCCAGTGGGATGGTTGCGTATACTGATTGGGGTCCCGGGTTCTGCCCCGGGCCCTGATTTGGTAGTCGAAACCATGCCTATTTCGACTGCGCCTGCACAGAGAGTGTTCCCGGGGCGGGAATCGCACCCTCGCTGTCGGTTGGTCTTGCTGGGCCGGCTACGACGTTAGGCGACTCCTTGGTTTTTCTGGAGTGTCGTCTGGTAGTCGTACCCACGCCTGACTAGCACGCGACGGGGATGCGAGTCCGGAATTGGCCGCGGACCTGTCGCTCCCGGTCCTGGTTCTGTCCATGGTCGGGGGCGATCCTGTATGGACGGCCGTCGTCTCCAGCGAGGCAGTAATGTCCGCAAAGGAGGCGGCGGAGCGGAAGCGGGAGTCAACTCCCGCCAACGCAGGCCACGTCGTCGGCGCCAGAGGGCAAGCAACGACCTCCGGCCGCCGTAGAAAGCGGCCGCGGGCGGCTCCTCGGTGAAGGATCCGCCGCCCGCACTATTGCCGCGAGGGAGAGGGCCGCGAGCTGTTCCGCGGCCTCCATCAACTCCTTGAATTAACACAAGAAAGCGCCGGGGGGACGAAAACCTGACCCCCTGGCGTCAACACTTTAGAAGAAGCCCGCCTTGAGAAAGGGCGGGCCGGCGCCGGCCCGGGCCAAGAGATCGGCAGGCCACATTTCCGTAGGCCCGGGCGTAGGCGATAGGGGGTTTTTTTAGTGGGTAGTCGGATGGCCGAACATCTTTCCCGGAGTCCCACATATCCCTCGGTCCCCCCGGGCCGGAGGAACCCGTCAAGAGAGGGGTTTTCCCCGAGACCAAAAAAATAAATAAAAAATAATGGGACACCATGATACACAAAAATCAAAGTAAATTTTTAGGGATGGTACTAGAGACCCGAACCAAAATCGTTATCGAAATAATTAAAAGGTAATTTCTTCCTAATGATACCTTGATTTGTTCATCCTCCGCACTGTTCGTAAGGATGATGGGGTGCATCTAGGCAATACAAAAAGAGTGAAATTAGAGACACATTCATATTACTATTTACGTTTCCACCTTCTCGATTAAATTTCAAAAATTGTATTTTTTATGTATACCTTTGTTGAGTCAGGTGTATCATTTCGAGAGTCACTCTTTCTATTACTGTCTTGAAGGAAAGCGCTGGACACCGATCTGTATTCGCTTTCTTCTGCTGATATCTGCAAATAATTAAAAAATACTTCGGTCTTGATTTTATTTATAGAGATCGTCGAACATGGAAATTTGATAGTTGGGTTCCAATTCAAACTGTCTTCCAAGATGGCGGTCACACTATTATCAATACAAACACGACGATATCAAAACTAGCCCTCTCTGTTTACTAAATCTGATTGAAAATCTACAAAGCAAATTTAAATCGTGGTGGATCTTTTTATCATATAAACTTTTATTTGTAACATGAGTAAAGAATAAAAAAATTGAAAACAATAAGAAACTGTATTAAACAAGTTCAAATATGTAATTGTGTAAATGAAACTAAATAATAAACTTTATCTTCTCATAATTAAAAGATAGTTCTAAAATAATATGAAATTATGTATTTTAATAAAATAACCAAATATTAGTTTTAAATTAAAATGAAACGAAACAACAACAATAACTTAAAGCAATATGAAGGTAGTTTACATTATTGTAAATACAAAAAATATGATTGTGAAAGTATAACCTGGAATAAGGTTCAACGAATTCAGTCCACGTTGAATGAATGGATTCCACTGTAAAAATATTTGCAAACTAACAAGCAATTACTCGAATCCCTGTGCATGGGATTTATTACGATGCACTTCCTCGCAAACGAACATTTTTAATAACCATACTTCCATTGAAGTTACTGGCAATAATTCACGCTTGTTCAACGATACAGTATTCAAAAGTATTGTAAAAATATCTGATTGCAGCCAGACATTCGTGCAATATAAATGAAAAACAAAATGTAAATTCGAAGTAGATTCTAGATAAATTAACTTTCCTTTTTCTTTGTGATAACGTCTCTGTTATTTAGCAGGTTGTTATTTACCAGTTGTCTGGTGACATTACTTGGCCTCTTGACAATTAATTTCCTCGGCCTGCCGTAATAGGCGACAAAACAACCCTAGGCTAGGTGGTGGAGGCCCTAACCTGGTCTACAAGTATGCTACCATACAACCTTCTGTTGTGTTCCAGTATTAGTGACCTAGGTTCCAATACCCTCATGAGGACAGCAGAGTGTACGCTGTGTTCCCAGTGGTAAACATTCATAGGCGATGGTAACTGCTTACTATTAAGTGGCCCATCAGCCTGTCTGCTGTCCCTCAGCAATTAATAAATAATAGAACCGCTAGTACCTACGCATTTGCGATTATTGTCTATATAAACAAAATCATACACATCATTTACCTCTCGTCTTGTGCCATCAGCTTCCCATTTGTTAGCAATTCGAATAGTCTCTGCGGTCTTCTGTTGAACCGATTTAGTGTCATCTAAGAGCGTGAGTTCGTAGAATTCTTGAATATCTAGAAATAATATTTTTATCTATACAAATAAATAAAATTGGAGTGTCTGTAATATTAAAATAATCGTTTTTTACTAGGTGTACGAGCCAAAATTGCTCACACAGCGATTTGCATACTATAAGTACTGCTACCTAATTAATATGAAGCAGTCGTAAATAACCCTACGTAATGCACAAACGTATGTAGTATTACTATTATCATTACGAAAGGCGCGACTCAGATACCTAACTTAAAGTATACACACATCAAAAAAGTCTAAGCAACATGCATGATATTAAAAATTTACCATTTATACTAATTAATTTCTATTCTAAGTCTTTACACACTCAACGTGCGTGGCTTTTTGTAAAAAAAATTCGATTATGTTTTGTTTTTTTTCATAAAATTAAATGAAAGGGAATTTGTTTGAATTTAAGTGCGTTTTTATTGCTACGTTTAGTCTTGATTTTATATTTTTACCAACCATTTATATAAAGTTAGCGACAAAATTGAATTATTAGATATTATTTACGTCATGGAGCGACGTCATTTGACGGCAAATGAAATGCAAAGAGCTGTAGGGATGTTGCGAGCGGGAAGTAATCAATCTCAGGTATCTCGGCATTTTGGCATTCATAGAAGTGTTATTTGTCGTCTTTGGCAGCGCTACAATAATACAAGTGAACCCGCTGAACAGCATCCAGGCCGTAAAAAGAGTACAACCACTCGGCAAGACCGGTACATATAACTGACTGCAAGACGCCAGCCGATATTAACCGCTCGAGAGATAAGTTTGAGGCTACAAAATTCAAGTGGTGTTGATGTAAGTCCCCAAACTATGCGAAATTGACTGCATGAGTACGGCCTACGACCTCGACACCCAATTAGGTGCCCACCGATACGTCACGGGAATCGCGCTCGTCGAAATAAATGGTGTAGAGAACGCAGAACATGGACTCAGGAACAATGGGATAAAATTATGTTTTCCGATGAGTCGCGATTGGGTTTAGGCCTGATACAAGAAGGGTGCGAGTGTACCGTCAACCCGGAAATACTGAAAGGCTCAGGTGCATTCAGGAAGTTCACCATCATCATCATCATCAAGACCATCCTAAAATTTAAATTAGTACATGTTGTTTAGACTTTTTTGATGTGTGTAGTTACCGTCGCCTATAGATGTTTGGGGGGACGCTGCTGTATAGGAATTTGGGTCACTAATTCTGGAACACAAGGGTGTTGCCATTCAGGCGGGCTCAAGGCCTTATCACGTAGCTAGGGTTGTTGTGTCGCCTTTTACGACATGCCGACCATGGTTTCAGGG
The DNA here is from genome assembly GCA_963693495.1 of Malacosoma neustria. Lineage (NCBI taxonomy): Eukaryota > Metazoa > Arthropoda > Insecta > Lepidoptera > Lasiocampidae > Malacosoma > Malacosoma neustria. Next base: position 3,330,018 of record OY856384.1, read on the forward strand.
GTTGGTATTCTTACTCCACCTATACACGAAGAACTATTGTTTTTTTTTTGTTGGAAAACAGAATTAACGCCTAAAATACCTGTTAAATTATTCATTATCATAAGGTGTGTGTGGTTCGGCGTTTCTTTTGACGATGTCTTCTAATATGTTAGCCAAATAACAGTGAACCTCAGATTTTGGATCAGTAATTACTAATCATAAAGGCAATGGTAAAAATGACCGATGATTCATATCTTCTTACAAAAGTTGAGTTGTTAATAGAAATGGGGCTTACAAGATCGCGTGAGTGTTGTAAGAGAGATCGATATCGAATGAACTGGCGGCGACCTCGACTAAACTCGGCTAAAGAATAACTTAGCGGCACATTTCTTTATTGTTTATTAATTACTATAAACGGATAGATTTGTAATGGTTCTGGTACAGTAATAAAATTGCTTGGTTTTGAAGATCTTCGCGTTAGGTTTTCTCACGCCTGTGGAGTTCACGGGTGCAATTCTCGTCCCGACTCTGGAATCTTATGTACTCGTATATTGTGTGTTTATTTACAAATGAAAAGTATATCAGTTGTTTTGTACCTGTAACGCAAACGCTCTGCTACTTACTTCTGAACTAAATGACGCTGTGTCAATTGTACGCGGATAATTATCTATTTAATTAAGTAAGTAGGCATTATACTGTCCGTTAGCGATATTATATACCTAGTCAGGTCATAAATTCTGTCACATGTTTAATGTAAAATAATTGTAACAAGTTTATTAATTATGTAACCATTCATATACCAAAATGAACTTAACAAAACATAGATTCTTATGACATTAAAGTTTATTCAAAATGACCTCCGTGATTTTATATATACATTTTTATTTTCATGAACAATTCGAAATTCTAATTCAATAAACTTTTTTGTGGCCAGCATTCTAAAAGAAAAGTTTTTACTGTGTGACAATACTTATGACCTGACTAGGTATAGTAAAGTTTAAAGATAACCAACTTATGTATTAAAAAAACAATACTAACGTTCTGCTGTGAGAGCAGCATGGGAGATACTGTGGATTGATTGGAAACAAAGTCGGATTGGAAACTAATAAGGTAACAAAAAAGAGGAACGTGTTTTCTTAAAACTTGTGATTTTGGTAATTACTTTGGTACACTGTCATTTTATATCTATTTTGAAATAGATGACTTTGATCACTTTACAAGGACTCCGATTGGTGAAAACGTCTGCAGAATAATAGTCTAATAGAATAATAATATCAAAAATTATTACACAAAAACAAGCATTTAATTTGTTAAAATTGATTTAAATTTAAATGGCAGCCCTGAAGGCTTATAAAAATATTAAAGAAAAACAAATCTGTAATATCTAGGTACCGATAATAAAGCAACAAAACTTAGCTTATATCCTAGACTAGTAATTGAGTATTCACCCTATAACATTTTTAGATAATTACAATCAAGAATAAAAATCAAACTGCTTGTCGACTATAATAAAGCCAGAGGGTGGAATTATTACTGAATGTGAACCTTATGAGTTTAGGAAATAAATAATTGCTAAAATCTGATAACATTTCAGGTCAACTAAAAAAAATTTCCATCGCTTATGATTAGGTAAAACTCGGTCAAAGCGCAATATTTAAATTAGTTTTGTTGTGACAAGTTTTTTCTTTTTAGGTCATTGAGTTCCATTAATTCATTACGAGTTATTAAAACTTGTATATGCTTTGTATAGCATATACAAGTGTATATAAAGGTGTCTCATTAAGAGTTTGTGTACATTTTTCGTGTATGTGGCTACTGTGAAGTTTGACAGCTGTCAACCTATAATTGTTTCAATTAATGAAAATGAAGCGTTACACAAAATACAACGTATTATTATGTGAAAATCCATTACAAATATGGAGAGAGTTACGCTAAGACCGCTCGTAAACTTCGCGGAATTGTTGTCGAAAAATTTTCTTAAATCATCAATATCTTAGCGTTGAGTCCTGGTTCCAAACTCTCGCTTCGGTGCCCAGGGTCCGCTTTTCGACTTTTTCTTCTCCACCTCGCACGATCTTCGACATCTCTTCCATTGGCACGCATATCAACCCTTACGACGTCAAGCCAGCACTTGTTGGGTCTAACCTTCCTGCCGGGGCCCTGCGTTGGCGACATGGCTAGACATTTGTTCCCCGCAGTTTGCCGCGAATGCGCAGTCCTAACGCAGTCCTTCCGCGTTACTCCTCACATCCACCGTAGCATTTTCATCTCTGTGACTCGCAGTGAGTGCTTGTGTCGCTACAGCATCGGCCACGCTTCACATCCGTATAAAAGGAGAGGCTTAATGATGGTCTTATAGACCTGTCCCTTCAATTTAATCGATATTTTGGGGTCACAAATGACACCAGTCACCTCACGCCATTTGGTCCACGCGGCAGCAATGCGTGCAATCAATGTCAGCAGACGCGTGAAATACAGATTCCAGGTATTTCACTTGTTCCGTGCGCTTGACCATATCGCCACCTATGTGCACGGGTGTGGGATCTGTGGAGTTGCAGACCAAGTACTCGGTCTTCGCCACATTGAGCATCAGACCACCGTAATAGCACCTAAGCTAACCTAGCGTGTCCACAATTCGAAGAGTAGTCAAAAATTTTGAGGAAAATGGATCGGTTATGGATTAATTCTCTTCTACGTCCAGTAGAAATTGCTTTCAAGAAATTTACCGATGGTAGATATCTTGAAAACACATGTGCTGTAAACGAGCGTGGCCGAAAACTCGAAAACATCAATTCGGCGTCGTGCTCAACTACTTCAAATTTCATGAAGCACTACGCAGCAAGTTTTGACGGAAGATCTACACTTTCACGCGTAAAAAATCAACTTACTCAGAATCTCAAACCAGTAGACCACACACAGCGTTGGCAGTTCGTTCAGTGGGCAATAGAGAAAAGTTAAACGAACCCCGATTTTTCTAAAAAAAGTGTCCCTCACCGATGAAGATCATTTCTATCTGAATGGCTTTGTGAATTAACAAAATTGTCACATTTAGGCCTTAGAAAATCCACAGGAATTCATAGTCCATGAGAAACAAATGCATCCACATCGAAAAACTGTCTATCCTCCTAGGTTCAATCTATCTCTATACCGAAATTTATCAAAATTGGTCAAGCAGTTTAGGCATGAAAACGTAACAGAGAGAGTTACTTTTACGTTTATAATCTTAGTATGGATGGACTAATTTTGCATAGAAATCTGTTCAGTGTTGGTGGCAGATATCGGAAATTTCAATAGAACGGGGTGTTCCGTTGACAAGTACGCCTATCGGCGGCGTCAGGCGCAAGTATCCAGTGACCCGTATAGATATGGGTCAAGCAGACCAGCGAGCATATTCCCCATTTTACGTTTGTAAGTCGGGTTAAAATATGTTTAAAACAAGAATAATAATAATAACTTGTTTAATTTTTTAATTTAATTTATTTGTAAGTATCGTTTTATAAAATTAAGTATTTTTTTAATATTAAATATTTTATGAAATGATATGTAATTATATTGAAAAATGTAAATAACTAGAAAAGAAAATAAATAAAGAGGATAATAATAATAAATATAAATATGTTGGGACATTTCACACAACGCCATCTAGTCCCAAACTAAGTTCCATAGCACTTGTGATATGGTTACTAGACAGCAGCGGGCGTCTCCACGAGGAAGGTTCCGTCGCCCGCACCATTGCCGCGAGGGTGAGGGCCGCGGAACAGCACGCGGCCCCCCTCAACTCCTTGAGTTGTCAAAGGAGATCGCTGGGGGACGAAATCTGACCCCCTGGCGCCAACACCATGGAAGAGGCCCACCTTGACACAAAGGGCGGGCCGGCACCGGCCCGGGCCACGAGATCAGCAGGCCACATAACTGTGGGCCCCGGCGTAGGCGATAGGAGAACATCGGGGTTTTTAGTGAGTGGTCGGAGGGGAAAAATCTTTCCCGGAGTTCCATATATCCCTCGGTCCCCCACGGGCCGGGGAACCCGTCAAGATTATGGTATTTCAATGAGAAAAAAAATGGGTACTAGACAACTGATATACTACATATATATACTTTATATACTTTTTACTTTTTGCCGTGTGGCGACGGCGTTAGAATACATTATGTCACCACCCCTTCGCAGTCCTAGGGTGCCGTAAGTACCGTCAAGGGAATCTGCACAACCCACCAGTGCAAGAGAAGGAAAACCCGAAACAAAACTCTTTACCAACCCGCCTAGCCAGCGTGGTAAAGTAGGCTAATAACCTACAATGATAGAGTATGAAAAAACTAGGCCCCTAGTCCCGGCGGCCCTACTAGTCCTGGCTACGGTAACGGCGAGGCAGGAGGTGCTAAGAATCCCTGGAAGAGATCGGGCTACCACCTCACTAGCAAACGACAACTGGCCCTGGTGACACATAATGTGCACACTCTATGGTTGGGCGAGAAGTCGTTGAGCTAGGAGAAGAAACGAGCAAGTTGCGCTGGGACATTATTGTTCTATCGGAGATCCGAAGACAGGGAGAGGATACGATAACCTTACAGTCCGGCCACTTGTTCTAGTACCGGGAAGGAGACCAAAAGTCCCAAGGTGGTGTTGGGTTTATTGTCCACAAGTCTCTCATTGTGTCTCAAATAGATTTGCGTACCTTATACTCAGAGTAACCAAACGGTAATCTCTGAAGGTCATATGTCACAGGTATATGCACCAACCTCGACACACCCTAATGATGATGTGGAAGCTATGTATGAGGACATTAGTAGGGCCATACATGACTCCAAAACACATGTTACTATCGTTATAGGGAGACTTCAATGTAAAGCTGGGCTGTACAAGCAGTGACGATGAGCTGAGAGTGGGGAAATTTGGTTGTGAGCATCGGAACTCCAAAGGACAGAGGCTGCCCAGTTTCCTGGAGAAAGAAGGACTCTATGTGATGAATTCTTTTTTCCAGAAGCCGCCTCACACGAAGTGGACCTGGATGAGTCCAGACGGAGCAACGAAAAATGAAATCGACTTCATTATGAACACCAGAAGATAGATATTCAATGATGTCTCTGTGATCCACAGGGTGAAAACCGGAAGTGATCACTGCATTGTTCGAGGTATATTAAATATAAATGTCAAGCTGGAACTATCGCGTAGCCTATAGCCCTGTTGACCCGTGTCTACATAATTATAGAAGCTGTTTTTGAGAGTTATTACGAACCGTCTCGAACGCAAGCTTGATGACTTCCAGCCTACCGAACAAGCCAGTTTCCGAAAAGGCTATAACACCATAGACCACATACATACGCTGTGGCAGATTATGCAAAAGACCGAAGAGTATAATCGGCCACTATGCTTGGCGTTCGTGGACTATGATTCCGTCGAAACTTGGGCAGTCCTTAGATCTTTACAGCGATGCCGCATAGACTATCGGTATGTCGAAGTGCTGAAGTGCTTGTATAACAACGTCATCATGTCAGTCAGAATACAGGAGCAGTGCACGAAGGAAATCCCCATAAAGAGCTCCTCTCTTTATGGGGATTTCCTTATGGCAGGGAAATGTAATATCTACGAAATTGTTTACCGCTGCTCTGGAGAATGCTTTCAAGCTCATGAAATGGCAAGGACTTGGCATCAATATTAACGCCGAATATATCGAGTACTCACCTTCGATTTGTCGACGACATAGTAGTCATGGCTGAAACAATGGAAGATCTAGGGCAAATGCTCAGTAACCTCAACAAAATTTCTCAACAAGTGGGGCTTAAAATGAATATGGACAAAACGAAAACCAAGCGCAACGTTCATGTTACACCCACCATTATCCGTGCAGGGGCGGAGAAAGAATACTAACCTCTGCGGCCGGGGTCGGCCTGTCGTAAAAGCCGACAAAACAACCCACCCTAGCTACGTGGTAGGTTTACAATGGATACTAACATTGTCTATTGGTATAGATCAGTAGATGTTGTCTATGAGTATAGACCAATAGGACAGGATGTATATCCTCATCACGGTAATAGAAATGTGTCTGAATTATGTTGTAACGTGCACCTAATTATAGTATAGTTTACAATAGCACTGTCGTGGTCAAGGGAGAATCGTGTGACGTGCGATGCTGTGCAGTCACGTGTGTACATTTATTTTTAGCTTACAACCTTACAGCGCTTTGTTCCCGATCGTTTACGCACTTTGGGATACATATTACGTGGAAATTAATGTATAGCTTGGATTGTTTAAAAAAATAAAATCTATATATATAATAGGAAAATGAACCCCCCTTTGAATCGCCATCAATTCTAAATTACTGAACATCAGGATGGGGACTGCGACTATTCAACGCGGAATATTTTTAAATAGTTCCAGGCTACTTACTTTTTGGATTTCATTAACCCTTTTTGATTTTTTCGGATTAATTTGTTTCCGTTATTACGATTTTCTTTTTTGTGTAAGCGGGCGGGATCGGCTAGTAAGTAAGTAGGTGCTAACCAAATTAAAATTTGAACAAATTGTGAACTGGAGCATGATTTTCCGGGCCTTAATTTTTTAAAATAAGTTGTAACCTTTTATGTTCCTCAACATTTCTGTACTAAGCATAGCTTAGGTTAATCGACTCAATTTTGATTGACTTTGATGGACTCAACTCAATTAAGATTGATGAATAGATGATGTAGAAGACAGTGATGAGGTAATACAAGTGCTTATAACTTATTCTAGGACTAGATGGACTTGTGTGAATTATTAGAGTATATTTATTAGTTGAGGATGCTGGTTATGATAAACGTTTTGTTCTAGTTTCACTAATTCCTTGCTTGCTAGCAAACTTTGAGGTTACATTTATTTATTCATGTAAAGGTTATACACTTATTGCAGAATTAAATCGAATCACATTTATTTGTAGTAACACATAGTGGGTAGTTGGAGAAATCTATACAAATAAATAAAATTGGAAGGTCTGTTTGTAATATTAAAATAACCGCTTTTAACAAAGTGCATTATTAGGACGTATACCCGGTACATATACCAAAACAACATTTTTTACCATTTTTGTCTGTCTGACCTGTCTGTCTGTTTGTTCCAGCTAATCTCTGAAATGGCTGCACCGATTTTGACGGGACTTTCACTGGCAGATAGCTGATGTATCAAGGAGTAATTTAGGCTATTTTTATTTAAGATAAAAAAATCAGTTTTTGTTAAAAATGATAAGTTTCAGAAATTTTATATACCAATTTAAGTTGACCTCAGATTTATATTATCGATCATATGAAATAGGATTCAGCTTAGGCTGGACTTAGTAGGCTGAATTTCCAATTTAAATTGATCTCAAATATCCAAAAAATGCTGCCTAAAATCACTATTCCACGCGGATGGAGTCGCGGGAACAGCTAGTTACAAATAAGTTCTTTTTTATTACTGTATAACAGACAGGCTGATAGCCCGCTTAATAATATAGTAAGCAGTTACCGTCGCTTATGTTTGCGACGCTAGGGGCAACGCTAACACGCTGCCATCCACGTGTTTTCACTAATACATAAATATTTATTTGCATGTTTTTTCATTAGCATTTTGATAGGCCTTCACCGTGCCTATTTATTGTTGTTGAGATATTTATTTAAAGAGTGCTTTTTTGTACACAATGAGATGCTGAATCAGCATTGCTGATACAGGTTTTTATTTAAAATAAATTTTTTAAAGAATGATTTTAACCTAAAGCGTTTTCCCAACGCTTTTGAGCGACACTGTCCGAGTGTTTCCGCTTCTGAAGTCGCAATTCTTAGTTGCAGTTTGAATATTTATGAAATATATTGAATATTTATATATTATAATATTTATTTATACTTAATAGTTATACTCTGGTAAGGATCCTGATAGCTTACGATACTAAATTAGATGTCCCAGGTTTGAGTCCTATCATCCTATGATGGCATGCACAGCCTAGGAAGTTTTTTCGAATAATGTGCATATTGTAGTATAATAGCCATGTAACAACGGTAAAGGAAAACATCGTGAACCGGCATCCGAGATCGCCGGTGTGTGTAACCCGCAAATACCGCCTTGGACAAGCATAGTGGGTACACTGTCCGTTGACTCACGGGGAAGCCCTAGCTCAGCTATGGGATGTTATGGGCTGCTGTTAAGGAACTCTTGCTCTATGAAGAAAACTTAAATGATTAATTAAGTTTCAAAGTAGTTTCATCCAGTTTATTTGGTGTTGTGGATATCCATGATCGATGCAATTCACAAATCACTAGATGGACCGACTATAAGTCTGTAGTACCCCCTTTTATGAATTGGAACTGCAGTTTCAAACCAAGCCTATAAAATAAGCCTAGATGGCCTACTTAATTGCAAGTTATTATCGCATATCAATGTTTGCGACACTAGAGACAACGCCAATACGCTGCAGTCCGCTGCAACCTGGGTCACTTATGCCAGAATACAATATAAAATTATTGTAGTGGAATATTTAGATAACCACCCCTGGTTGCTATCCAGACGGAGCCCTACCACCGAGCTAGGGTTGAACTGTCACCTTTTACATCAATCCGCCCCGGCTGTACTCTTACTTTGTCTGCACGAAAAAAATTAAAAACATACCAAGTAGAGCTTGAAATAATCTTGATTTGAAAATCCTGATGACCCTCTCAATTGCGAGCCTCAACTGTCTGTCTTGTGGTTTCACCAACTTGCTGTGATAGTCTTCCAGCAGTTCCAATGCTCGATGCGCCTCTAAAATAAATAAATATACTGCAATAATTCCCACAGCGTTATATTGTCCTAAATTAAGAAGTATTGTGTTATCGAAACTAGATAACTAATATACTACATATATACTTTGCTTTTGTAAATAAATGTGGGCTAAATAAAAGCCCTGAGTCGACGTTTAGACTTTTTATTTTACACATTAAAGGAACAAATCTTTTAGCAAATCACTCATTTTTATGTACATATGTTCCGCCATCTTGTTCACAGTTCTTTTTTACATTCTCACACTCATCTATCCGCTGTCATTTATCCTCTGTTTTGTAATATGTAATTTTCACAATCCCACATAAATACATAAACAACCCGGCGTTAGACGAGAATCAAATCCGTGATCTCCGCAAGCATACCGAAGTGCGTTAACTGTTACGCCACGGAGGTTGTCAATCATTTTAATCGTAATTAGTAATCAAATATATTAAAGTTGCTAGGTAAGGCCCCAAGCCCGTCTGGATGGCAACCATCTCTGGCTTCTACATATACCACCATAATAACCTTCATTTTTCGCCATAAATGATCAGGTTCCAGTATTCCTATGCGGACTGCACAACATCTATAGGCGACTTCTTCTTGAGGTGCCTCACCGACTAGCGAGGCGAATTAGTTCGGCTCCACTCGATACCCCCCCCCCCCCTCTAATGTTACGCAACCAAGATTTCTTTCTCCGACCTGACACGTCTCTTGCCCGCGATTTTTCCTCATCATGATTAATTGTAGCAGTTCGTACCTATCATGTCTAAATACATGAGGCGTGTAGTTGCAAAACCCGCTATAACAATATTTTTGGAAACTCGCAAATTGAACTAAACCCATGCTGATCTAGTGGGATTTGATTCGATACGCAAAATAAAAGGTTGAATATAACATTGAAATATATAGAATATAGAGGCATTTGTGCAATAAAAAGTTGATAGCTATGTAGATAAGTGTTTTAAAACGATGTATCGTCATTATGTCAAAAAACGTTACAGCGGGTTTTGCAACTACACGCCTCACATGTCCTAGGTAAGCTACTTTTCTGCGTTTGACGGTTTGCAAAAGTTCACGTTTCTGCTTTACTCGTCGGAGAACCTCCTCATTGGTTACTTTTTGAGTCCTGAGTCTTTTTACTATAGGCGACGGTAACTTTTACCATTAAGTGCGGCGTTTGCCTGTCAGCTGTTCCCAAGTACTAAAAAAAACAGTAGATATTGGTACAATTAGCAGCAAGGTAAGATTATCAGTGTTTAGACGCACGTCAGTCCTGCCAACCTCGTAACGAATGCAATAGGAAGCCTTTTGAAAACAGTTGTGAAAAGGCTTCAGAGAACGAATACGATTAAAAAAAATATAAATACGACGATGACAAACTTCGGGGCGCAACGGCTTTCAGTTTCAGACGGTCGGAAGATCGATTCCCGGCTTGAGTCTGGGTGTTTATGTAAAAAAAAAACAATAAAATCTTAATTTCTTAATTATCTACCGATAACATAACTGTTTTGCTTTTTACTTTAGGAGTTTTAGGACCTTTTTGAACCAAAAGTTTTTAGGGTTCTGTTCCCGAAAGTTACCGAACTCTGATATATATATATATATATATATATATATATATATATATATATATATATATATATATATATATATATATATATATATATGCCATCTAGCCCCTTAGTAAGTAACATAGCACTTATATTATGGTTGCTAGTTAACTATTATATACTTTTCTTTTTTATATAAATATATCTTCATCATCTAAGCGTTGTATCCCGGTTGCAACCTAAACTTTCGTTTCAGTGCTCGGGGTCCTCTTTCCGACTTTTTCTACTCTACTTCGCACGGTCTTCAGCATCCCTGGTAGTGAGCCCATTGGCACGCATATCACCCTTTACGATGTCAAGCCAGCACTTTTTGGATCTACCCCTCCTGCCGGGACCCGGCGGAGGCGGCATGGCCAGACATTTGATTCCCACGTAAGCATCCGGTTGCCGTTGTAATGTAATAAATACATATTGTACAATTAGTCGTCAATAAATACATGTTATACATAAACACCCAGACGCGAAACGGGAATCAAACCCGTGATCTCCGCAAGCATACTGAAATGCGTTTACCGTTACGCCAAGGAGGTCATCAAAAGTATACTACTATTGGATAATCCGCTATTCCTCCATCTCATAACTACAAATATTAAGTGTGATAATTTTGGATATTAAAAGCAAATATTTACAAAGCAAAATTCAAAATAAGCAAGCTTTCCTCCGGTGCATCTCAAAATGGCTTTCAGAGTTATCACATACACCACAGTACGGAATTCTTGATCGTTTTTGCCACGCTTTTATCTTTTATATCGAAAATGGTCTCATTTATTTATTTACTTATTTACAGATTATAGGTAATTATGATGTTATATTTTTCATTTGTGATCGAAGACTACATTGATCAAAAAGTGCCCGGACTGACATATAGTTGGCGCCACATATGAAAAATCTATTTTAACATTCGTTAGCGCCATTCTTTATAAAGTATGTATGAGTCAAATTTTATGATAATTGGACCATGTGTTCTCAAGTTATTGTTGTTTGTGTCAAGCAACTTTGATGTCTGTCAAAAGATGGATAAGAAAGAATTTCGTGTGTTGATCAATCATTGTTTTTTTATCGGAAAAAATGCGAAAGACGCGAAAGAGTGGCTTGATAAGTATTATTCGCACTCTGCTCCAGGGAAATCAACCGTTTGCGATTGGTATAATGAATTTAAAGGTGGTCGTAGCGACGTCAACGACGCTTAACGCAGTGGTCGCTCAAATACGGCTGTTAACGAAGAAAATGTCAAATAAATCCGCAGAATCGTTTTCACCGACCGCAAATTGATAATCAGGGATATAGCTGAGTTTTAAAGTTATCATATGGCAGCGTGCTTACTATTTTACACGACAATTTGGATATGAAAAAGCTCAACTCAAAACGGGTGCCGCGTTTGTCAACACTGGATCAAAAACTGAATCGACGATTCGGAGGCCTGTCTAAAGTTTTTCAACCACTACAAAGCGGATTTTTTGCGGTATGTAACCATGGATGAAACCTGGATACACTATTACACTCCAAAGTCAAAGCGCTCGTCAGCTGAGTGGCTTCATTCCAAAGCGACCAAAGACACATCAATCGTCTGGCAAGGTTAGATCAGTATTCTGGGGTGCGCATGGTATTTTATTTATCGATTATCTAGAGAAAGGAAAAAGGATCAGTTCTGAATACTATACAGCGTTATTGGACCAATTGAGCAAAGCAATAAAGAACAAATTCTATCCGTGCAGAGGCGGAGAAAGAATACTAACCTCTGCGGCCGGGGTCGGCCTGTCGTAAAAGGTGACAAAACAACATACCCTAGCTACGTGGTAGGGCCTCAAGCCCGTCTGGATGGCGACCACCTTTGGTCTTAAGTATGCCGCCATAATAACCTTGTGTTGTGTTCTGGCATTAGTGACCCAAGTTTCTGTACCTTTATGGGACAGCAACGTGTTCGCGATGCCACTGGCGTTGCAAACACCCATGGGCGACGGTAACTGCTAAATTCTAAGCGGGCCGTCAGCCTGTCTGCTGTCCTACAGCAATAAAAAAAGACCAAATGGTCTCACATGACGAAGAAAAAACCACTGTTCCACCAAGACAATGCACCATGTCATAAAACAATGGCTACGATGGTCAAATTCCATGAATTGCACTTCGAATTGCTGCCCCACCCCCCGTATTCGCCTAATTTGGCCCCCATCGACTACTGGCTGTTCGCAAACCTGAAAAGGATGCTTCAGGGAAAAAGATTTAGCACCAACGAGGAAGTCATTGCCGAAACTAAGGTCTATTTTGCGAGCAACGATCAAGCGTTTGTTTATAGAAACATGATATAGAGAAGTTAGCAAAGAGTTGGGCCTATTGTATCGCCTTAGATGGAAATTATGTCGATGAATGAAAACGAATTTTTCGAAATTTTTGTGTTTGTCACTTAGTCCGGAAACTTTTTAACAATGCTATACATATTCAAAACCTGTTATAACGTTATATATTCAAATTAAGTTGTGAAAACCGATAGTCGTAACAACCGGTGATGTTTTCAAAGTACAAATTCAGCCGGGATTTACTTTTATTAGTGAGGAACAGTAGACAGGCTATGGCCCACTTAACAGTAAGCAGTCGCCTATGGATGTTTGCGACGTTAGAGGCACCGCGAGCACGCTGCTGTCCTACAGGAGTGCAGGAACCGGTACAGAATCTTTGATGTTGGTCAATATAACCGGTATGTTGTTCTAAACGATTTCGCTATAAACGGTTTAAACTGTACTGGGAAAACTGGCTACTAAAGTAGTTAACTATATTTAAAGTCTAAATCTTTCTTTTTTTCTAAAGTGGTAGAATATTATTATTATTTATTAGACGATATTTACTACGAGTATATATCGTATAGTAGTATAGTACATGATGATCTTTTCATCCTTCCATCTCGAAAATAGGCAAGGCAAATAACAAATTCATTGTTATCGGCAAACATTATTACCCTTACTACGATGTTTGTGAAAACTGTGCCAATCAATAATGTAAATAATAAAACATTATCAGTTACATAATAAATCATGTTTGTCATAAACGGGAAGATTATTTGATGTTTGCTGGCAAATGTGCGTACATTTATTTATTTCTAATTTACTTATTTATTTTAACTAGCTTTTTAACGATTTCTACACAAAATAGCAAAGGAAGAGTAAGTATTATTTCAAAATATGGGAAATACCTTATAAAATAAAATTTATATAAAATGAGCTATGTATATTTCACCAAAATTTTACAGACAATAAATTTTTTGAAAGCCATAATAATCAATCATCATCATCATTTCAGCCGGAAGACGCCTACTGCTGGACAAAGGCCTCCCCCAAAGATCTCCACGATGATCGGTCCTGCGCTGCCCTCATCCAACCTATTCCGGCGATCTTGACCAGATCATCGGTCCATCTTTGTGTGTGGTGTCGCACCAGAATAGCACCACCCCATCTCCTCCCGTGGGTGTCGTAAGAGGCGACTAATGGATACAAAGAACGGAGGATGGGCAGCAGCATCTTTCCATGAGAGCATCACCAACTGCGAATACTGCGATCGCCAACCCGCCTGCCAAGCGTGGCGATTATGGCAAAAACCCCCCTAAAATAATAATCAAACGGAAAGTTAATTTTTTTTCTTTTCTTTATAAATCTATTATTACCCGTGCAGGGGCGGAGAAAAAATATTGACCTCAGCGGCCGTGATCAGCCTGTCATAAAAGCCGACAAAACAACCCACCCTAGCTACGTCGTAGGGCCCCAAGCCCGTAGATGGCGATCACCTTTGGTCTTAAGTATGCCGCATAACTTTGTGTTGTGTTCCAGAATTAGTGACCCAAGTTCCTGTACCCTTTTAAGCAGCGTGTTCGCGATGTCACTGGCGTGGCAAAGATGTGTGTAGGCGATGGTAACTGCTAAATTCTAAGTGGGCCGTCAGCCTGTCTTCTGTCCTACAGCAATAAAAGAAAAAAAGAAACAGATATATATATATATATATATATATATATATATATATATGTATATATATATATATATATATATATATATATATATATATATATATATATATATATATATATATATATATATATATATATATATATATATAATAATTTCCTCTCACGAGGAATGAATATGGACATTCTATTCAAAATGTAGCAGAACGACTTTGTTTGCCGGGTCCGCTGGTAATGATAAAACTTTATGTTTATGTAATACATATAGTATAAGACGTATGTTTTAATTTTACAAACGGTTACTTTAAAAAGTAACCATCATGTTAGATTCATTATTGAATTAAAAAGTACAAAGTAGAGAGACGAAAAACGGAAAAGAGTTCCCCAAGCAAGACGTTGGAAAGACGACGTTAAGTTTACTCTAGGATTTCAATGGAATAGGGTAGCACTGGATAGACAGCAGCGGAAGGAGTTGGAGGAAGCCATGCCAACAGGCACTCTGAAATAAGAGTGCATTAAACTGCACAAATGTTGCAAATATGTATAAATTGTTAAATCTGTTACTTATACAGAATAAAGGCTTTATTATTATAATTATATTGAATGAAAATGACTTATGACTATCAAATTGAATTAAAATAACATTAATTACTTATGTAATCATTGTCATTTTAAATTAGGTATATTAAATATACTGATCATAAAACTAGCAAATATAAACGAAATTTACTTAGAAATATAACTTACATCTTGAATAGTTTATCGAGATAATTTCTAAGTATGTACTTATAAGTATTTTAAAAAAGGTGCGTTATTTTAGCCCTTTATTACGACATATTACTAATATATATAAAAAAATAGAATAAGAACGCAGTTTACAGTAATAAAAGTAATATAAGCAGATCTAATCGAACAGAATGATATACTATGTAAGACTGTAAAATTTAAAGCTAGAATTTTTTTGTAGTCTTTGTTGTAGTTTGTCCTATATGCAAAATACACGTCGTAATGACTGCAGCACATGCAAGGGGCGTGTGACCTGGCAACCCCAATATCGATACTCAAAACAAGGGTGATGTACTTAAAGAATGAAGTTACATGCTATCGTTTCATAACTCTTAAAGTTAGGAATACAATATTGAAAATGAAAGTAATATAAATAAATGAATAATTAATTTACCTTGCTTACGAACTGGCATCACGAAATGATCCAGAAAATGTACTAATCACACTGCAAAAATGAAAAATTCACCATAAAGTAAGAAAAATGGTGTTCATTTTAAGCTTTTTTGTTTCACGCATTTATTGGCTTATAGATACATTTTTCACTAACATCGAAAACATTTAACAGAATACTATTCTTTATTTAGGGCACTATGAAGCACGGAGGGCGGTCGTATACTGCACAGGATGGGATTGGTCGATTTCAACGGTGACGTCAAGGGTGGACGGCGACGCATAGACAAGGGAAAACGTAGAGGGTTGGAATAGGGTTGTCGAAGGCAGAGAGCAAAAACAGGGGTGAGATATATTAACCGAGTTCTATTCTTTTAAGCGTTTCGTTTCGTGATAATTCGCTTTCATGTACGTACATGAGAAAATGATGGAATTTATATGAGTTAATTTTATTTTATAACGGCGATTGTCGGGCCCGAGGAAGCCTTAAAAAGAGTTTCTTCATTTGCTTAAAAAAATTAAATTCATTTGTTAATTACGTTTTAGAATCGAAATTTATTGATATTATTTTTCTTATTAGCTATCGGTTAGTTTTATTTGATGTAAAAAATACGCGTTTGTATCAATATATGAAAATAGTATCAGTTTTTCTAATATAAACTCAGTGTTATAAATTATAAAGTATATTTCTATATACATTGATTTTAATAAATTTTACGACCACATCGATGTGATTGGAATTCGTAACAAGGGAAACTCAGCTTATATTTATCTAATACTTTAAGTATCCTTAAAATATTTTTTTAAAGACAAGACAAACTAGATAACACTAATGCCGCGGAGCAATTACTAAAGTTCAATCTTACGATCCTCCATACGAATTAAGGTGGTGACCGTTGTTTAAGTAGGTATGTTGTCGCAACTACCGCTCACCAACTCGGCCAACACCACATAGCGGTTCACGTTGAGTCTAAACCTATCGGTGAGTTTAGCATACTGCTAATAATTCAGTTTCTTTGTAATAAAAAACTTGCATCATGTAATATTATTTACGGAATTATACATGCAAGACA
Organism: Malacosoma neustria; assembly: GCA_963693495.1. Classification (NCBI taxonomy): domain Eukaryota; kingdom Metazoa; phylum Arthropoda; class Insecta; order Lepidoptera; family Lasiocampidae; genus Malacosoma; species Malacosoma neustria. The sequence continues at coordinate 3,346,545 of OY856384.1, forward strand.
AGTTGTAAATTATACAATTTATCCAGCGTATAAGTTTGTAGTCTATAGTAAGTGTCATCAACTAAAACTAATGGAAAAAATTAAAGTAAATACATAAACCTAATTGGATTATGTGTATAGTATTTAATTCTTATGAGATATTGAGCCAGATTCTTAACTATTTGGCAGGCTATGTATCCGTAGGCCCGGGCGTAGGCGATAGGAGAATAGTCGGAAGATCGAACATCTTTGCCGGAGTCCCTCCCACATATCCCTCGGTCCCCCCGGGCCGGGGAACCCGTCAAGAGTGGATTTTCCCAGAGACCAAAAAAAAAAAGATTCATATAACAATGTGATCTCGACTGAAAACAAAGAATAACACTGACCTAAGAAGTAATATGAAACTAATGAATAATTTTTGCTAGTTTGCAGTCAAATAGATTATAATAATTTTATATTCACTATTAGTTACATCTAAATAGTTGCCTTTCATTTTGCATCTTGATCCAGAAACATTTGTAATATACATAAATGATATTGATTTCCATATAAAATCACATAGATTACGTATGGAAATTTGTATTCATGAGAGTTTGGCTAATTTTAGAGGTTAAAGCTGAAAGAAAATGTTAGCTGAAGTTAGAATATAGAAAGAAACTAGATCCTGTCGCTCCCGGCCTTGGTTCTGTCCATGGTCGGGGGCGATCCTCGATGGACGGCCGTCGTCTCCTTTTGCGAGGCAGTAATGTCCGCAAAGGGGGCGGCGGAGCGGGAGCGGGAGTTTACTCCCGCCAACGCAGGCCACGTCGTCGGCGCCGGAGGGCAAGCAACGACCTCCGGCCGCCGTAGAAAGCGGCCGCGGGCGGCCCCTCGGGGGAGGTTCCGCCGCCCGCACTATTGCCGCGAGGGAGAGGGCCGCGTGCTGTTCCGCAGCCCCCCTCAACTCCTTGAGTCAACTCAGGAGAGCGCCGGGGGGACGATACCCTGACCCCCTGGCGTCAACACTTTAGAAGAGGCCCGCCTTGAGAAAGGGCGGGCCGGCGCCGGCCCGGGCCACGAGATCGGCAGGCCACATTTCCGTAGGCCCGGGAGTAGGCGGTATGAGAACAGCGGGGTTTTTTAGTGGGTAGTCGGATGGCCGAACATCTTTCCCGGAGTCCCACATATCCCTCGGTCCCCCTGGGCCGGGGGAACCCGTCAAGAGAGGGTTTTTCCCCGAGACCAAAAAAAAAATAGAAAGAAACTAGATAAAATTGTTACTGAAACGATGAGTTTTTTACTTTATCATAATGTTTCATGAACACCTTGCTACGGCGTTCGTACTACGACGTAGTGTCTTTTCGTTTTGCGGCTTCGGCTTTGCGTAGGGAATGTGGATGTCCTGCCTTTTCTCTTTTTGAGTCAAAAATAAATTTTACCAAAACACGAACTGAGCTGTGCGATTCCTTTACTGTATGTGAATTATAGATACGTGGTAGTCAAGTGGTGTCACAGTCTGAGACTAATATAGAGGTCCCGGGTTCCAATCACATTTATCCGTGCAGGGGCGGAGAAAGAATACCGACCTCTGCGGCCGGGGTCGGCCTGTCGTAAAAGGCGACTAAACACTCCAAGCTAGGTGTTAGGGTTCCAAGCTCGTCTGAATCGCAACCACCCCTGGTTTTTAAATATGCCGCCATGTGTGTGTGTCATTAGTGACCTAAGTTCTTGCACCCTTACGGGAGGATAGGCGTTGATATTCATAGGCGACGGTAACTGCTTGATTATGCTGATATCTGCTTAACCCAAAAATTACTTAACAAACTTGAGAGAATTCAAATTTTTTGCATATGATTCATATTTGGGCTTCATAAATATGATCATGTATCTGAATTTAGCTGCAAACTCAAGTGGTTACCAATCCATGTTCGACGGAATACTCACATTCTATCTCTGCTTTATAGTATTTTATTCCTTCCCAATACACCCTTCTATCTTAAGGAACGTTTTCAGTTTCTTCATCATCTAAATGACCTGAATTTGCGTACCTTTAATAATCTCAAACTAACAGAACCTGTACACTCTTCATCCTTTTATGATCATTCCTTCGCTGTACAGGCTGTTCGACTACGGAACTCCTTTCCTACTGCAATCACACAAGCGAAAACACTACCAATTTAAAAAAAAACTAGTTCAAAAATATTATCTGGACGAAGCCTTTAAAGTCTAATATTTAATTGATTAAAACTAATTCATTTGTGATATACATATTTGATTTTACTTCTACTATTTGCTTTTATGTTATATTATTTATGCTTTTATTATATTTTATTTGTAACCTATTATTATATTTCATATTATTTTTAGCGCGACACCTATAGCAAAACGCTTTTGAATGTATTCCGAAGTTGTCTGGAAGAAATCGCTTCTTAGCGATTAGGCCGCCTATTGTGCACTAGTTATAAGTTTAATATTAAGTTACTTTGTATATAATATTTGGTGGACAATAAAGAATAGTCTATCTAACTGCTAAATTCTAAGTGGGCCGTAAGCCTGTCTGCTATCCTACAGCAATAAAAAAATTACACGATGACCTGCAGCACCGCTGAGGCAGTTTTTTTCATCTAATGAACATATTAAACATAATTGTTGCGTATCGGCTGTGAAAAAAAACATCGTGAGTAAACTTGCATGCCGATATAACCGCTAATAACTCAGGAGTTATTATTGTGTTGTTAATATTATGGATACAGAAGTAGAGGTAGACCAAAAGAAAGATGGATGGATTGCGGCTGACAGAGGAGAGTGGAAAGATGACATGTTGTGCCGACTTCATATAATGTGGAATAAGGGCAGGAGGAAGAAGATTATTTTGTTATTATATGTGAACTATTAAATGTTTAGCGCCTTTTAGAATACAAAGTCTCGGGTTCGGTTCCCGCCCCGCATCTGTGTGTCTGGGTGTTTCTGTTTGTTTACAAAAGAAATGTTTGTGTTATGTGTAGTGTATCGGTTGTCTGGTGCCCGCGGCACGGGTGCCGTCCTGCTGCTGACCTTGGGACTAGATGACGCTATGTGAGGTGTTCAGGTATACGGTATATTTACTGTAAATGGGTAATATTATGTTGTTTATGAATTAGTAACAAATTGTATATTTTTGTAGTTGTATAATGTGTATTGGTCATTTATTGTGAAGTGCAGCAAAAAAAAATTCCAGTGCTCAATGAGTCATATCATTCTTGAAGGCCTCTGCGGTAGACCAGCGTTGGTTTCTTATAACCAACTATGCTGAGCAGAAGACTTTTAGGGCACTTGTATTTGTAAATCGATTTTATTTAATGTGTCATTATTTACTTATTTTGTTCTCTAAATAAACATTTTTTGTTTCTTTCTTAAATAAATACAAAATACGTGACAATTCACATAGCGCCATAGTACAAGTAAGCTGTAGGGCGCTTGTGTTATGCGTAAGTGGTATATTACTTGTTCCAATTTTTTTCTCATAACTTATGCTTTTTTATTGAAATATCATATTAAAAATTTAGAATTAAAATAACAATGGAAGGTTTATGACAGAATAGAAAATTGTCGGCCAAATTATCAGAATGCCTATGTCCACAAAATATCGAAATAAGACTTATAATTTAACTAGATTAGTGGTACTAGTGGAGTATTTTGAAGCCTATCTTTGGATGACTTCGTATGTTCTACAAAATATGGCTAATTTGTGACAGTGTTATGAGTAAAATAATTCCCTTGCATAGCAAAAACTAAGTGCTTACTTGCTCCTGCAAAGTTTACCTGCAGAGTTACGCATTCTGATAAAATTAGTCCGACGAAATATGTTTTGTCTAGAATAGTAAATATATTTGTCTAAAATAATAAAATGTGTCGGTTTCAGTAAAGTTATCGTAGATACATACAAGTACATATTATACATATACATTCAGACTCGGGACGGGAATTACGGGGAACCCATGCTCCTGCAGTTAGACAACGTGCGAAAGCCGTTGCACCACGTAGGTCGTCATGTTCCAGAAAGGAGCGGATTGGGTCTGGCAGAATTATTTAAAATGCATATCATGATTTTAAAATAAAGGTAAAATAAAGCTAGCTGGTTTAAGTCGGTGAGATAAAAGGACTGAAAATATATGTGAAGTGAAGCTGATTCAGTTGATAATTCAACTGGCGCAATTTTCTATGCTCATTATCTGTTTCTGGTACTGCTCCAAGCTCGTCTGGATGACCACCTCCCATGGTCTCTATTTGTGCCGCCATACTAACCGTGTGTTGTGTTATGGCATAAGTAACCCAGGCTCTAATTTCCTACGGCTACGACAGCGTATTAGCGTTGCCCCTGATATCGCAAACATCCATATGCGACGGTAACTGCTACTAATAAGTGGGCCATCAGCCTGTCTGCTCTTTTAAAAAAAGTAAATATTGTAGTTCGGTCAAATTTAATTTACGTATTTAAGTAGTTATGCTACTTACTTTGGGACTAGATGGCGCTGTTTGAATTGTCACAATATATTTAATAATAATATAATATACCTAGTCAGGTCATAAGTATTGTCACACAGTAAAAACTTTTCTTTTAGAATGCTGGCCACAAAAAAGTTTATTGAATTCGAATTTCGAATTGTTCATGAAAATAAAAATGTATAACTTTTAGAATTTTACTCATTTTTAAATATGGAGTGGACGCTTAAAGAAGACCGTGTTGCAGTTATTGCATTGCATCGTTGCGGTTACGCGCCAATTCAAATTTTTAACATACTGAAAAATTTGAATATAACCAAAAAGATTCGTTTATCGTACCATCAAACGATACAATGAAGACTCTAGTGTAGACGACAGGTCAAGAAGTGGTCGCCCTCGGTCTGTTAGGACTCCAGCAGTGATAAAAGCTGTGAAGGCACGAATTCAAAGAAATCCCAAACGTAAGCAGAAACTGTTGGCCCTTCAGATGGGGTTAAGCAGAACCACGGTGAAAAGGGTGTTAAATGAAGACTTAGGGCTTCGGGCATATCGAAGAAAAACAGGACATCGTTTGAATGCTCGTCTAATGGACCTGAGACTGAAGAGATGCCGCGCTTTGTTGAAGCGGTACGCGGGAAAAAAATATCGGGAAATTCTTTTTTCGGATGAAAAAATGTTTACCGTAGAAGAGAGCTACAACAAACAAAATGATAAGGTGTACGCACACAGTAGTGAAGAAGCGAGCAACCGTATTCCGCGTGTCCAACGAGGTCATTTTCCATCCTCGCTCATGGTATGGTTGGGAGTTTCTTATTGGGGCTTAACAGATGTACATTTTTGTGAGAAAGGTGTAAAAACAAATGCTGTTGTGTATCAAAATACAGTCCTGACGAACCTTGTGGAACCTGTTTCTCATACCATGTTCAATAACAGGCACTGGGTATTCCAACAAGATTCGGCGCCAGCTCATAGAGCGAAGAGCACACAAGACTGGCTGGCGGCGCGTGAAATCGACTTCATCCGGCACGAAGACTGGCCCTCCTCCAGTCCAGATTTGAATCCGTTAGATTACAAGATATGGCAACACTTGGAGGAAAAGGCGTGCTCAAAGCCTCATCCCAATTTGGAGTCACTCAAGACATCCTTGATTAAGGCAGCCGCCGATATTGACATGGACCTCGTTCGTGCTGCGATAGACGACTGGCCGCGCAGATTGAAGGCTTGTATTCAAAACCACGGAGGTCATTTTGAATAAACTTTAATGTCATAAGAATCTATGTTTTGTTAAGTTCATTTTGGTATATGAATGGTTACATAATGAATAAACTTGTTACAATTATTTTACATTAAACATGTGACAGAATTTATGACCTGACTAGGTATAATTGACTTTTAACTGAACTATTGTTATTTAAACTCTTTAGTTGAAAAAGGATGTAAATGTTCAGATGTCAGTTAATAGGAGAGTGTGAAAGAAGAGAACATGTTGTGCCCACCCCACAGAGTTTGGGATACGGGCAGAAGGAAGAATTGTGTATAACCAAACGAGGTCGTGATGTGAGGGGAAAGAATATGGTCTCAATCTCAAGCGGAAAGAATATGGTCTCAATGCTATTAACAACAGACAAGTAATCGATGCAGTGAGTCAAAAATTATATGTATGTTTTATATGTCCGCAGTTGCAGTTTTATTTCGGTTATTTTTTAATAGCTAGAGTTTAGCAGACAGGCAAACGGCTATATAAAAATATATTTATAATATATAAAAATATTATAAATATAATTATATGTACAATATAATTATTTCATTGCTGACCGTTACAATAAATAGCTTCAAATTTACATTCAATCAAAATCTAACATAGCGTCAGTTGAAATTTTCGCAGCGATCTAAAACTTTTGAAATTAATTTATCAATATATTGTATTTGGCATTGTTTTAAGAGAGGCTATGTAGCTCTGCGAAGTACCTACTCATTATATATATATATATATATATATATATATATATATATATATATATATATATATATATATATATATATATATATATATATATATATATATATATATATATATATATATATATATATATACTTAGTCAGGTCATAAGTATTGTCACACAGTAAAAACTTTTCTTTTAGAATGCTGGCCACAAAAAAGTTTATTGAATTCGAATTTCCAATTGTTCATGAAAATAAAAATGTATACTTTTAGAATTTTACTCATTTTTAAATATGGAGTGGACGCTTAAAGAAGACCGTGTTGCAGTTATTGCGTTGCATCGTTGCGGTTACGCGCCAATTCAAATTTTTAACATACTGAAAAATTTGAATATAACCAAAAGATACGATAAACGAGTACCATCAAACGATACAATGAAGACTCTAGTGTAGATGACAGGTCAAGAAGTGGTCGCCCTCGGTCTGTTAGGACTCCAGCAGTGATAAAAGCTGTGAAGGCACGAATTCAAAGAAATCCCAAACGTAAGCAGAAACTGTTGGCCCTTCAGATGGGGTTAAGCAGAACCACGTTGAAAAGGGTGTTAAATGAAGACTAGGGCTTCGGGCATATCGAAGAAAAACAGGACATCGTTTGAATGCTCGTCTAATGGACCTGAGACTGAAGAGATGCCGCGCTTTGTTGAAGCGGTACGCGGGAAAAAAATATCGGGAAATTCTTTTTTCGGATGAAAAAATGTTTACCGTAGAAGAGAGCTACAACAAACAAAATGATAAGGTGTACGCACACAGTAGTGAAGAAGCGAGCAACCGTATTCCGCGTGTCCAACGAGGTCATTTTCCATCCTCGCTCATGGTATGGTTGGGAGTTTCTTATTGGGGCTTAACAGAGGTACATTTTTGTGAGAAAGGTGTAAAAACGAATGCTGTTGTGTATCAAAATACAGTCTGACGAACCTTGTGGAACCTGTTTCTCATACCATGTTCAATAACAGGCACTGGGTATTCCAACAAGATTCGGCGCCAGCTCATAGAGCGAAGAGCACACAAGACTGGCTGGCGGCGCGTGAAATCGACTTCATCCGGCACGAAGACTGGCCCTCCTCCAGTCCAGATTTGAATCCGTTAGATTACAAGATATGGCAACACTTGGAGGAAAAGGCGTGCTCAAAGCCTCATCCCAATTTGGAGTCACTCAAGACATCCTTGATTAAGGCAGCCGCCGATATTGACATGGACCTCGTTCGTGCTGCGATAGACGACTGGCCGCGCAGATTGAAGGCTTGTATTCAAAATCACGGAGGTCATTTTGAATAAACTTTAATGTCATAAGAATCTATGTTTTGTTAAGTTCATTTTGGTATATGAATGGTTACATAATGAATAAACTTGCTACAATTATTTTACATTAAACATGTGACAGAATTTATGACCTGACTAGGTATATATATATATATATATATATATATATATATATATATATATATATATATATATATATATATATATATATATATATATATATATATATATATATATATATATATATATATATATATATATATATATATATATATATATATATATATATATATATATATATATATATACATATATATATATATGCTTAGAGCTGTGGTTTATTTTATCTAAGATTATTTTTAAATTTTGTTCACAAAAATCACACAGTCAAACGAACACCCGATCAATTCTTGAAATGATCGAATTGATGTTCATTTTGAAAACTTGACTGCTAAATTTTACAATGGAACAATCAAGTCGGTAAAAAAAATTACGCGGTCGCCGTGGCCCCAACAGGGGAGGTTTTGCCTCCCGTATGTGGAAGTGCCTTTGTGAGTTCTAGCGTACTGACACAGGAAAGCGCCGGGTGGTCTTAATCCCTACTCAAGGCTACTCCATGGTAGAAGCCCGCCCTGAGAGGAGGAGCGGGCCGGAGCCAGCCTACGCCACGAGATTGGTCAGGCAGTTTGGCCGTCGGCACAGATACTTGGTGATAGGAGAACAACAGGTTTTTTAAGGCTCAAACCTAGGACCTTTTGTTTAACTTACAAAGCTAGACGTAAGACGCTTACACTACATACACGTAGGTATATTAATGTCAATTCCATTTGAAATATTTTTAAATAAAAAAGTGTGAGCACGAATGTCATAAGTATTCATCCAAATCCTATCCGAACCAATTTCGTTTTACATTCAAATAACGATGACTAACTTAATTCCTTTAGCGCTTCTTTTAAACGTAAATATGAATTTTAGCGAACCCTTAGACTATTCTGCCTGTGCCTATGCACATAGAACGTTCGAAATCTTCACAGTCCTGAAAAAACACATAATGTCACAAAAGAAATGGAACGTCTGAACTCTTATCGATTGAAGCCAAACCAAGGAATATAAATATTGTTCAGTTGTTTGGTAACATTGGTATTCCCCTACGCACTCGTCTACTACAGTGCTACATTTGGCCTATATTTAGCTTGGACTATTATAGAAGACCTTCGTAAACGTATTGAGGCTTTTGAAATGTGGACTTACCGACGCATGCTCTCAATCAGATGGACTGATAAATTCTCCAATGTTGAAGTTCTAAGACGAGTCGGTCAAACCCGCAAGTTGATGCAGACCATCAAAACAAGAAAAGTTGCCTACATCGGTCATGTCTTCAGACACGAGAGATACGATTTACTGCAACTCATTATGATGGGCAAAATTGTGGATAAACGTCGAGTGGGCCGTCGGAAAAAGTCGTGGCTTCGAAACATCCGCGAGTGGACCGGAGTCAAGAGGCTGCGGAACTGTTTCACCCCGCCAGGGACAAAGCGAGGTTTTTAGGGCTGATGTCCGATCTTCAGTAATTGGAGAGGAACACGAAGAAGAAAGGAATTTTATGAGCGACTGAGATGCGTTTCATAGGGTTTATAACTCTTAGATCTTGTAACCAATTACCTGATCAAAAGAAACACAAAAGAGCAATAAAATCACATTACCACAATGTCATGTCGCGCTTCAAACTAAGTTTAAAATTCTTTTAAAAAAATAACAGGCCGTGTTGGTTGACTACCCGTATATTGTGGTACTACTTAATATTAATTACATACTACCAAATATAAATTAACTGGAACATAACAATAGTTAAAGAAATGCATATATACTTTGTTTTTATATACGGAACATTGTCCTTATTAATTTAATGAAATTCCAGGTAATATTCGTGTGTTGTGTAAATACACAAAAAATATTAAATAACCTGTTACAGTTGCTTAGAATTTAAATTACATTCATTTAGACTAAATAACGGTATTAACTTTATGCAAATTAAATCGTTTCAATTTGCTAATTTGATTAAATTGTTGAGTATATAATCGATTATTACGAGTAGAGAAGCTAACCGATTTCACTCATCTCTAAAACAAGTTACGATTCCAAATGAATTCTGTTATTCTGTTCGTTATTCGTTAGTCCATCTATTGAATACGTAGTTATTTTCTATAGGATAGGTTGTAGATAAGTGATAAGTTAAAAAGTGTTCGTGGGGCGCAAATATGCCTCTTTTTGGCAAAAAAGACTTCGGAAGAAAGTCTAAAAAAGATGGAAAAGAATCAGAAAAACAGCCTTCCATTGAAGATAAGTATATTGTCAAAGATTTGCTGGGTACAGGAGCCTTCTCTGAGGTGCGATTGATAGAGAGCAAAGAAAATGGACAACTTTATGCGTGTAAAATTATTGACAAAAAAGCGCTTAAAGGCAAAGAAGACTCTTTGGAGAACGAAATTAGGGTTTTGAAAAGGTTTAGCGAGCAAGCTAAAGTCGAAGGTGGTGAGACGAAAATGTTTTCTCATCCAAATATCGTCCAGCTGTTGGAAACGTACGAGGACAAAAACAAGGTGTACCTTGTCATGGAGTTGGTTACGGGGGGCGAATTGTTTGATAGAATAGTTGAAAAGGGTTCCTATACTGAGAAGGACGCGTCAAACCTAATTAGGCAAGTTTTGGAAGCAGTAGACTATATGCATTCACAGGGTGTCGTGCATAGAGATTTGAAGCCTGAGAATCTGTTGTACTATAGTGCAGATGAAGACAGTAAAATAATGATTAGTGATTTTGGACTGTCTAAGATAGAAGATTCGGGAATCATGGCCACAGCTTGTGGTACTCCTGGTTATGTTGCACCTGAAGTATTGGCTCAGAAGCCGTATGGCAAAGCCGTTGATGTTTGGAGCATAGGTGTCATATCATATATTCTGTTGTGTGGATATCCTCCATTTTATGATGAGAACGATGCAAACCTCTTTGCTCAGATCTTGAAGGGTGATTTTGAATTTGACTCTCCATATTGGGATGACATCAGCGACTCTGCTAAGGATTTCATAAGGCATTTAATGTGTGTAGATGTGGAGAAAAGATATACATGCAAGTGAGTATTTATGAAGCTTATTCTTAGTAGATTATTAGATTGATATTATAGCTAGTAAGAGGGAGATTAAATAAAATAGCAGACAGGCTGATGGCCCCAATAGCAAGCAGTTACTTGGGGAACTACTTCCAGATGATTATGTTTTCATACATAAGTATAAAAGAAATAAAATGAAAAAGAATATTTTTAAACTAGGCCTCTCTTTATAGGCAAGCGTTGGCGCACCCATGGATCTCTGGCAACGCAGCCAGCAACAAGAACATCCATGGCACTGTATCTGAGCAGCTCAAGAAGAACTTTGCCAAATCCCGTTGGAAACAAGCGTACCATGCCACCACCGTCATCCGCCAGATGCGTAAGTTGATATTAAACAGCAGCAGCTCAAGTCGCAATGCCAATGCGCAGCCGACTGAATAACTATCCTAAACCCACCTTCCCATTGCCATTGTTACACTTGCTTAAAGTACTTATCATTATTATCTTAGACATATTCAAATTGCACATTGATTAGACATCACTACTACTACACTCAATTGTTATACAGTAAAGCTATTATTATACAGCTATTATTTATTTAATATATTTTTTATTGCTGCAGATAGACTGTATATGTATGTCCTACAGCCTTAAAAAAAACTAGCAAAATCAGTTTTATGTCCCCTGGAAAACAGATGACCATGAGTGGTAAATATGGACCACACCTAAAGTAGCATCTGTCCCCATTTAACATTCTTGCAACATCTTTCATGAGATCTCTGTTTTATATAATTCTTCATAATAGCATAGAGAGGTATAAAATATATTACTTAAGTTGACCAAACATAAGATAGCTATATAAAAGGTTCATGCCCTTTATATAGTTGTATACATAAAATTTTAAAATGATAGTGATATTGTCTTATCAATGTGTAATGTTATGAGGCATTAAGTGTTGCAATATGTTAAATCAGTAGATCTGACATTCTTACTGAGATTCATAGCCGAGATACAATGCAAATAGCCTGAGGTTTGTTACATATCTAAATATACATTGTCATCACTTCAAATATGGAGCTGTTTAAGTAAAAGCTCTTTATTCGCGGGATATGACGAGAAAGAGAGACAACCTTCATGGCTAATGGCTAACACAGTTCAATTCCCATCTGGCTTCTGGCTTCTGGGTGTTTATGTATAATATGTATTTATTTACAAAAGAAAAGTATATATATATATATATATATATATATATATATATATATATATATATATATATATATATATATGTAGTATATCAGTTGTCATAACACAAGCGCTATGCAACTTATATTGGGACTAGATGGTGTTGTGTGAAATGTCTCAATATATATATTTCATTTTTATTATTTTCAAGATATATATTCCATAAATATGCCTGGAATACAGAAACCTGGAATAGTAATTAAAAAACTAAAATTATGATTATATTTAGTCTGTTTGCTGACCTGATTACAAAGGGTAACAAATCCTTTTTATTAATATATGTACTGATTAAATCGCAAATAAAGACATCTTTAGCAGTGAATATATGAATCGTCACTATTAAATCCGGGAATAAAAGGGTGTGAATAAGGAGCTTTTACTGTATTCTGATGATATATTATTTTAGTAACGGGTGAGATTGAGGTATTTATGCAATTTAATGTTTAGTGAGTTTCCAAGTTACAAGTAACATTATGACAATGAAGACTAGTCTATACATGTGACTTTTTCTAGAATACAAATTACTATATATTAATTTAATGGTTAATTTCAATAAAATGGAACTTAGATATTCATCATTTTATAATCATAAATAATTTAAATAAATGAATCAGTTATTTTTTTATTAGTTTATCATAGCTAGGACTGTTGGTTGCAAATTATGTGGGCCACCTTATGGAGAATTGACAAAATAAAGAAATATCAGATCCGAGTTATTAAAATGCTATGATTTATGGTGACCTATGTGGCTAACAGCTAAAGCTGTGAATTTTACTAGTTCAATTCCCCTTATGTTAGTCTTGTTTATGTATAATAAATCCATTTATTTACAAAATAAAAGTTTAAGTAGTATAACAGTTGCTTACTTCTATAACATAAGTATTATTTGCTTATTTTGGGATTAAATGTATGAATTGACAAGTATATTTATTTATCAACTAGATAGACTCCTCAACATGTTGTAATTTAAAATGCATATATTTCAATTTCACCTGTTGCTCTATATATGTATAATAAATTTATATAAAATAAATTATGAAATAATAATTTTAGGTACAATTTGAAAATCAACGAAAACAGACACTTCTGTCTAGTCATTATAATAATGCTTGCATTAAAAATATTATATAAAAATTTAATGCAGTTGATGTTATCATATTTTAACAAAATACACTGCATTGAATGGAATCTCTCTTACGTGCAAGTTATTGATGTAAAATAAAATCTTGCTTTTACACTGTTTTCTATATAGATCTACTTATATAATATCTAAAAGCTACTGATTAATAATAATGCTATATATATTTATGTACGCTGGTATTAAGGGCATATCTCAAGATAATATATTTGGTTAAAGGTTAAATCATAATGTTACTTTATTGTATAAATAAAATATTTTAATATATTAATATGTAAATTATATTTTAAATCATTTATTAATGGAATATGTAATCATAAAGTATATTTATTGTAATTATTAAAGGTGATGATTATTTAATTGTGAGCATTGAATCTTTAAGCTTATTGCTTATTTAATGTCAAATTTAACCATAACATCCTTGTCAAACCAATATCTGCTAAGTGCACTTTTCCTGAGATTTTGATTCTTATAAAATTTTACTTGAGAATGTGTTTACTCCAATATCTCAAAGTTTAACTTTCTGCACATAGCAGAAATTGGTTTGTTAAGGACGATATGTTTATTCATTATGTGTTCTGATTGTGATTGATTGTGATCTGAACATTTTTGACATGTAAAACCATGTTGCAGTCCCAATACCAGCGCTAGATAATATTAAGGTCTGTTACAAGCATTAGGTTAATGAATTACCTAATGATCAAAATATTTCAAGTTTAGATGATTGATAAATCAATTATAATATTTCGAGACCTGACCACAGTCATCAATTTTAAATACTATTTCAATTTACGGAGCACTTATATGGATTGATTATATTTTATATTAGAAGGATTGTAATGAGCATTTATTACATTAAATTTTAATCAATCAGCCTTAAGTCGTCCTCTGCTGGACATAGGCCTCGCTACCTTTTTAATGTCATCGGTCCACCGGGCTGGAGGGTGTCCTACAAGACGTTTGTCAAGACGCAGTCTCTTCTCTAGGACTAGCTTACTCCAACCGCTGGCGGTTCGCCACTAAACTAAACCAGCGGTTAGTGTCCATATTTCTGTGGGCACTGTCCCCCACTCAATGATATAGCCACTCTATTAACATCTTAGAAATTGGTTATTGTACAAAGATGAATGAAATGTGACTGTTGATAAAAATTATAGAAAAGAGTGGTAGAAAATATGTAGTGGCACCTCCATATAATGTAGGATGAGGGCAGCAAGATCGAAATGGCATATTAAACCTCAATAAAATATTTATATTTTTTCCCACTGAACAACAATAAAACCTGGAAGTATTGTTTTTTCTGTCAAGATTTCAACCTTTCATATATTTTAGTACTATATTTTCAAGTGGTTAAAGTTCTCATAGTCTACTCCTTTTTGCCCTTATCCTACATTATGTAGGCTCGGCATATCTTGATTTGTCCTTCCAGTCTATCTTGTTCGTCGTCTTCTCCTTGTCAATCCCCTCTGTATAGATATTTAGCATTTAGAACATTTTAATGGCGGTAAATATGTCATATTTCGCATTGTCACTAGAGATGACATCCTAAAAAAAATGTAATTATAATAATAGTTACATTGTTTTAAAGTTCTTCTAATATTTCATGATTTTTAGCTTTACGCTATATCATATTTGTTACTAAGGCTAAGACTGATTGTGATTAGTATTGTGCGAGTAATGATTTAGGAATGGCCTTCTATTATTAGTGACCGTTTTTATGATTGTACTGATATTATGTTCACATAAGCATCATTTCATGTTGCTTAAAAATTGCGGCAGTAGCGTTGGGACAAGCGTAGCAAACATCTATAGGCGACGGCAACTGCTTACTATTAAGTGGGTCAGCCTGACTGCTGTTCTTCAACAATAAAAAAAACGGACCACGTCACGACCGGTCACGTCTACGGGGCTCACATGGTCGATTTCTGTTCCGATTGACGTTCATGTGCAATATGTATTTATTTACAAAAAAAGTATATATAAAGTATATCAGTAGTTTAGTACCCATAACTCAGCGCTCCGGTGCTTACTTTGGGATTAGATGGCGCTGTATGGATTTCTAAAATGAGATAGAGCAATACTTATTTTATTCTTACTTATTGATAATTCCTGGTAATTTTGTAGGATATTCATATTTTCATAATGATGGAGCTAATTTTCTATCTATCTATTAGTTGTTGACTAATTATTAGTATGTGTATAATAGTCCTAAAAACCTTACAGTTGGGTTAAGCCCTGAGGATCGAATAATAAACATACTGGCACAATTCACACAGAACCATCTAGTGCCAAAGTGGAATAGAACTTATATACTATATACATATATACTAATATTTTGTAAATATATACATATTATGGATAAACGCTCAGATGCGAGACCGGAATCGAACTCGACCTAGTGGATAAGATCTGTAGTCTGTTCCTTTTATTTTATTTATACTACTTCATAGATCTGCTAAATGTCTAGTCCAAATATTTAACCTTCATAATAATATTAAGAATAATGTATTCATGAGTTATGGTGAACTGTGGTCATGATATATGTCTTCTTGTTATGAGATTATCTCACGTAGTGTTTCTATCTAGTTGTTTGAGAAAAAAAATGTTATATGGTTATGCCTAGAATAAGCCTTGTGATTCTAATAATAAGAACTATATTCACTATGTTTATTCTCTTGACTGTTGCAAAAGGAGGGTTCATTATCGACGCTTAAAAGGCAACCTTTATTAAGCGACATTGAGTGAACTTTACGGGAAAGTGATTTGAAGTTCATATATTTAGAAGAAAAAAATTATAACTCACCTAATTGTTGGATTAAAATATTATTTCTTTCCTATTGGACCATTTCAATCCAATAATTACACGAGTTGTATATTTTTTTAAATTATTTGAATTTCGAATCACTTTCCTGGAAAGTTCTTAGTAAAGGTTGTCTTTCAAGCGTCAATATATTTCCTAGCAGTAGCAGGACTTATAAATTATATGAAGTTATTTTTGTGAAATTTTATATTTCTTTAAATTAATTATTAAGCAGTCCGAAGAGTTTGTAATCATATACTTATTTGTCAGGTACACAATTGCTGCAGAAGTCGTGAATGCCGCTCTTTCATATGTTTTCAACTTACATATTTGCGTAAGCCCTCGTTATTATATTATTTAAAACAGCTTTAACATCGGCGTGAGAAATATTAGCGAAACTAAAGATCAATAATGTGACAACCGGATTACCGATTACCCTATTATAGAGCCTCCGTGAAGATGCACGAGACCTTCTGCAGCAGTAATGATCTGTGAGCGCTTATATATATATATTGTTAATATACTTTGCATGAATTTGATCTAAAAGTTATATACATTATTTTAAGTAAATATATATTAGTTACACAATGAGATAGATCTGTTTCCAAGACTGAAGTAATGAAATTATTGTGACAATTAGAAAATCTAATTGAACGAACCGCAAAATCTGAATAGCATTTGTATTTCGAATTTATTTTTCTCAAACGAATTTTCTTTTTTATACTTTTTTTTCTGAAAGTTTTTTGAAGATTTTTCCACCAATGTCATTTTAGTGCCACCTAATTATTAGCACAAAAATAATATATACATATTTTCTATTTACATACAATGAACGTATTTGACTGTACTTTATTCTCGAACATTCATCAACAATGACTGAAATATTACTTAATACATTAAAATACTACATTTTACGGATATTTCATTTGTTTTTTTTTTATAAAAATAATATTACAGTACTGTTAAAAAAGTTGGTATTATAAAAAAGGAAAATAAATATTAAAACATTTAAATTACTCAATAGATGCATTATATTACTAATAATATGGCGCCATTTTGAAAATATGGAATTGGTCGACAACTGATCAATTGGTGGGACAATCTTTAAATCACGTCTATTTTTAGAGTTGAGCACTGACGATACATTATAACCTATAAACGTATTATGACATACATTCCTATCAGTGCTCTTTCATAGTTATACAAATGATATTAACTCATGACGCAACATTCCATTACATTATTTTAATAAATGGACGCAAAATAGACATTTAATCGAAATCATTCAAATTAAATTTATCTTTATACGTTAGCAACTCTGTAATAATGTTACATGTAATTTCAATAAAATTATATATAAACTAGCTGACCCGGCAAACGTTGTTCTGTCATATAAATAATAAAATGTCAAAAAATTAAAAAAAAAATTTAGGGGTGGACTACCCCTAACATTTAGGGGGATGAAAAATAGATGTTGGCCGATTCTCATAGATACCGGATAAGCACAAAAAATTTCATCAAAATCGGTCAAGCCGTTTCGGAGGAGTATGGCAACGAAAACTGTGACACGAGAATTTTATATATTATATAAATATGTTTGCACCTCAATTTAAGTCTTATTTTAGTTGGTTCATTACTAAATTAAAACATTTAGCCAATGTCTGCATACTACTAAACTACTATTATTACTATGAAAATTTGATGAGAATGCCATAATGAATTACAACGTGGGTGTACATTAACATATTTTAACAATAACTCTCTGGTTAGATGCGTCATTCATAATAGTAATAATCACGCGTAATTTTGTCTGAACTTATGAATAAATAACAATTTTAAAATTAGGGAAATCTGTAACACAAAAATTCTACTTTATCCTCTTGAATTCTATTCTTAATTTCTATTTGTAATATTTAATTATAGGTGATTTATTTAATCAAAGAAGTTGGTAAAGTCAGCATGGTAAATATTTTTTTATAGTTACCGGTAAATAGATGATTGAAAAGATAGGTTGAAGGTATGGCTATCAAAATGGTTGCGAATGTTTATTTCATAGAATATGATTCTAATCATGTAATATTTATATCATTAACCATAGGGAAGCGAAGAAGAAATAATTACATGTCATTGTATGTATTCATGTTTAATTAATTTAATGAAGTCTATATAATTTTTATGAATACACATTAACAGGAAGTTGACATGGTCGTACCATACAAATAATATAATTACTTTCATATCCCTTCCATCACCCGAGAAAAGTAGTCTTCATGATACAGCTCTGACAGCATATTGCGGAAGGGTTGATTCTATACTGCGATACGGTATAATCTTCTGGGGCATATAAAGTAATAAGGATGTAAGTAACAGCAATACGTAATTTTCAACCAACTGACAGCTGTGGACTCCATTTAAAAAATTTGAATGTCGTAACTCTTAACTGGTCTGCATCTATATGAGGTAGCATTATTTATAAAATGTAATCTAGTTTTCCAAAATTAGATCAACTAAAATATTATCAAAGAAATAAAATAAGTTAATAACAAGGTCAATGAATACACTCAAGAATACACTATACAAATACAATCCAAGAAAAGTATATTTGGTAGTTTTTAATGTAATGGATTAAAAATGTTAAATCTTGACATGTCAAATTTTAAAAGTAAAGTAACATCATGTAACTACCTCCATTTTAACAAATAAAGATTATGATTTAATAAACACGAATACATACAATTGAAATAAACATATCTAAGTACTAGGTGCGAAGCATTCCGGGAGTAAACAGTAGTCAGGAGTAGACATGGATCTCCGAGTCGTAATATATATATTAATATTAATACTGAATTTAATAACCCTGCTTGTTTATATATATATTATGGTTCATAATTTTTTAAATTTCTTTGCTTGAAGTCGGCATTTAATTGCCGGTTCGTTAATGCGAAATATATTAAAAAGGTACGATCATATGTTTTCATATTGTTTGCCGGTATCTATGAAAATATTTCTTTTATGAAAGTGTTCCGTCATATTTTTTATAGGTAAGATATATAATAGCAAGATGTGCGTCCATTCGAGGCGAGCGAGGGGCTGATTATTTATTGATCGTTGAAGCTTTTGATTATTGCTTAATTGTTAATTAAGGATGCACTGCTTAATGATTATAGTGTAAAGTAGTAGGTTCATTTAATGAAAATTATCTGCCTTAAATTTATATTGTCATTTTTAATGTTTAACATGCAACAGCTTTTGTCATTAGTATAATGTAATAACACTAATAATTTCATATGAACACTAATTATTTATTAGTTAAGGTAAATAACTGATTTTATGTGGGTCGCTTTGGAACATTACGATATGAGGCGTTTTACAATAATAAGGTTGCTGTATGTAATTTATTATCATGTTTATTTTTTAAGAAGTCCTTTTTAGAGCATATAATCCAATGTGAGAAGTTACATTCTCTGATTCAATCATTCGATTTTTTTATATCCGTGAAGTTATTTATATGCTCTATGTCCATTTCGAGTATATTACTTTGAAATAGTGCCATTTGTTTGCCATTATGTGTCATTCCACTTGTTTTGTTTAATTACGCACAATATTAACAATTGTTTTGATAGATAATAATTTAATTGGTTTATTTTGCACATGTTCAAGTTTGTTTTTTGTTGCACAAACCACTCATTATATCAACATATTAATGCTAGTGTCGTAATATCCGTAGTGTTAAGATTGTTCGCTTTCGTCTTCGTACAAACGGTATTATGTAATTACCGATGTAAACGTTGCTCTCTATGTTGTCCGTTTTGTTATTTCACTGTGCCAAAATCATATCATTGTCAGTGATAAATGTATGTACTTAGTAATATGAGATTTAATCTGTTCTCATTCTAAAAAAAATAATCGGCGATTGTGGCCTGTTCAAGTTCCTTATAAACCGGTTATGTATGACATTTGGTATTTTGCTACTCGTCGTCGATATTTTAATGTACAGTCGCGGTCATAAGTCTAGAAGCAATTTAAGTATAACATCGACCTTTTTCTATATATATAAAAAAAATTGCACACACACGATTCGTTATCACTAAGTTAGAAACAGTGCGATATAATGATTATTTACTTTTAACACTACCGAACCGTGGCTTGTAACACACGTTGCATACCCGCAGTACCGTTACAGGCCAATATGATTGTTGACGTCTGCTAAATTTGTGGCATTTGACTGTACATTATTTTTAAATAACTAAATAATAAATTATTCGTTGACGAGTATTTTATGATGT
The DNA here is from genome assembly GCA_963693495.1 of Malacosoma neustria. Lineage (NCBI taxonomy): Eukaryota > Metazoa > Arthropoda > Insecta > Lepidoptera > Lasiocampidae > Malacosoma > Malacosoma neustria. The sequence continues at coordinate 3,366,818 of OY856384.1, forward strand.
TAATTATAAGAAGGGTTTACACAAACATATTTGCTATTTTTCGAGGGCTATTGTCATGTAATTGTTCTTAAATCACGTTTTTAATTTCTATAAATTTATATTTAAGCACAATAATTAAGGGATGGGATTAATAATCAACAAGTTTTTTTTTTTTTAAACTATCATTGTGATATTTTGATTCTGAACGATGGTAAGCATTTGTGTTGTGAATCATTTGTTTCAAAAACGAGATCTGTAAATTAAAAGATAATCGCTACATATTCTTGTGATCTAGATTTTTTATACTTCTTGTTTGAAACAATTGAATATTAGTAGAGGATTAGATGTTAGCTCTATTTTCGATGTCAATGTAAATAAAATAATGCCAACTTGTTGAAACTGTTTGTTTTATTTATCCAATATCCGATGAGTAATTTTATATGCTTGATAAATACATTTAATATAGTATTGCATTTTTGGTGGAATGTTCACTTTATTTCTTCGCCTAACAGGGAAAGTTGTTTGAGGAATTGTGACGCGTTCGGCAGAGTAGTGGCGCCGTAGATGATCTTCCTTGATATCCCATTGGTCGCTTGTTGCTGGAAGCAATTTTTTTAAATTAACGCCATTTGGCGATCATTGTTGCTCATTTTACTAAATTGTTTAAAAAATATCATGTAAACGGTGAAGTTAATCACATACATCATCCCAGCGTAAAGACCCGGTTGCGACCCAAACTTCCGATCTTCATTTTGCACGATTTTCTGCATCCCTAGTAGTCGGTCTATTGGCACGCATATATCACCCCTTACGACGTCAAGCCAGTACTTTTTGGCTCTATACCCCTAAGAAGAAACCAGTTGCATATAATATGATATAAAGAGTTTAACCCAGGTTCCTCTACCTCTATGGAACATCAATGTCCGCGGTGCCCTTAGCGTCGCAAACATCCATAGGCGACGGTAACTGCTTACTATCAAGTGGGCCGTCAGCCTCTCCGCTGTTCCTCAGCAATAATTAAAAGTACCTTAGCAAAATCCAGTAAGTTATGGTATTCAATATAATTGCCTCCGCCAACGACGAAGACGACGGCATCGGTCGGTGGGGGGTGTTTGGCGGAGCGCGCGCGGCCCGCCGCGTCGGTGCGCGCTGCGCGAGGGTCCAGCCAGCTAAGGTCCGTGCACTCCGCGCCGCTGAGCGCGTTCTCCACCGCTCGGCTCACTGGCAATTTCTGTTATGATGGAAATTGTATACTATATACATATACTATGTTTGAGCCGCTCTAGGTCCTATCTACGTTTTACAGCAGTATTTCATATATTTCAAAACGAATGGCGTACAGTTGGTCTTAGAGATTGAAAGCGACACGAACAATTCGGCATCCATTAAATAAGACACACCCCCATTCCGTGCAGAGGCGGAGTAAGAATACTGCCCCTCCCTCTGGATAGCAACCGCTTCAAATGTATGTTACGGCATTAGTGACCCGGGTTCCAGTATCCCCCATGTGGACAGATGCGTGTACGCGGTGCCGCTAAAGCTGCAAACATCTATAGGCGTTACTATTGAGTGTGCCGTTAGCCAGTCTGCTGTCATCTTCTCTTAGCGGAAGTCGTTAACAGTTCCTAAGTCGTAATAACCTGAGAAGATACAAAAAAAATTTGAGTAATTTCCTAAAAACGCAACATACATGCTTCTTAACAACTAGATTCTTGACGCCCTCCATCACGAACGAGGAACCTTGCGACACCAATTTTGAGAACATGGAAACTGTCTTCGTACCACCACCCTCATATTGGTTGGACATTGTCGAGAATCCCCTGAAATACATTTTTAAAATTAAACTTCTCTTTAGCACCGGTATGATTTGAAAATTCGATGAATAGAGAGAGAGAGAGACAAACATATACTTTCTTCTTCTTCCTGCCCTTATCCAAACTATGTGGGGTCGGCACAACAAATACTCTCCTTCCATTCTCCTCTATTAGCCGTCATCTGAACATTCACACTTTTTTAACCATATCATCGTTTACACAATCCACTCTTACCGTCTCTTCGCATTATATGGCTATACCAGGCTAACCTATTACTTTTCAGCTTCTCAATCACTGGCGCTCCTTTCAAACTTCACTTAATATACTCATTTCTAATTTTATCCATTTTTGTAACAGACAAACATATTCATGAATAGAATTTATTTAGACCGTCTGGACGGCGACCACCTTTGGTCTTAAGTATGTCGCCATAATAAATTTAAGTTGTGTTCCGGTATTAGTGACCCAAGTTCCTGTACCTTTATGGGACAGCAGCGTGTTCGCGATGCCACTGGCGTTGCAAACACCCATAGTCGACGGTACCTAACTACTAAATTCTAAGCGGGTCGTCAGCCTGTCTAAGAAAAAGTTCAAATCTCTCATTTTTTTATTACCGTAGGACAACAGATAGGCAGGCGGCCCGCTTAGAATTTAGCAGTTACCGTCGCCTATGGGCGTTTGCAACGCTATTGGCATTGTGAACACGCTGCAGTCCCATAAGGGTACAGGAACTTGGGTTACCAATGCCGAACACAATCCAAAGTTATTATGGCGGCATACTTAAGACCAAAGGTGGTCGCCATCAACACGGTATTGGGGCCCTACCATGTAGCTAGGGTGGGTTGTTTTGTCGCCTTTTACGACAGACCTACCCCGGCCGCAAAGGTCAGTATTCTTTCTCCGCCCCTGCACGGATAGATGGTATACAGTGATATTATATATAATTATATTAATTATATTTGTTATAACACACACACGATGACACATATATTTATGCGTGTGTGTACTCGTCTATTCGCCACAAAACACAATACATTATATTACCCTATAGGGTAGCTAAATTTGATTACTAGAGAAACAACTGCCATGTCTAATAACCTCCAATAACAAACGTAATAATACGTTATTTGCTATATACTGGCGAGATAGAGTAATCCGTTTGTGGCTTTTTTCGACTCCCTAATAGTGGGGGTAGTTCTAATTTAAATTCTAAACGATTTATAACGATATAAAAGTATATACATACTTCCACCGCCTCATATAAGCCATCGCTCGCAAATCACAATTGGCCTCTTTCAACGCTTGCTCAAATTTCTTGTATTCATCATCTGTGATTTGTGGAGTGCACAGATAATATATGATAAATAGACGTAATTTATCCTCTTCCGTTCCAGCGCTCGGGTCTGTTATTAAGTCTAGAACAGCTTTTGTCTCAATACCACTGCTTTTACTCATGATTTTTTCTTCTAATTCGAAGAATGAGTCCAGTCTTCGTGACTTTATTGCATTTAGAATTGCTAGAAAATAATATATATAATTACTATTTTTAATATATAAACACTATATATAATCGTGATAATAAATAAAACAGATGTTTTTCAAGAAACATATACAAATGGTTTGTCATCAATCCATTCAAGACCGACTGCACACCCTGTGTACAATAATTATATAATGAGCAATTATCAGTTATTTTGAATAGTTGTCGAGAAAATTTGGTATTGTTTTTAAAACTAAAAAAAAAAAAGATTTTGTTATTTTATATTGAATAATGTAAAAAAAATATATGTGCAGTTCACACGTGATAGAAGTGAAACCTTGAATAAAAAAGTTTTCGCTTCAATAAATAAAAACAAATCAAAAAAGGGAACTTTTGGAGTTAAAGTTAGGATTCAAACCCGGACCGACCCGAAATCCAGAGACCCAGCCCAAGAGCTACAATCCGCTCGAAATTTAGGGTTAAAATTATTCAAGTTATTAAACACTTAAATCTCGATTGAGTTAATCAAATAGAGTGGGCGTCAACTTAATTGCTTCCCGCCTACCAACAAGAGACAGCCAGACGAAGGAGTTATACACATCTAAAGACGAGACAAGTTAGAGAATCGAAGTTATTTTATGTTTACCTCAATATTCAATTTAACCTGAAATGCTCCAGGGGCATCGCTTTCAAAGGGTTTGAGAAAACAAAAAATAGGACCAGGTCAACGAATGATTAGGCCGCAAGTCGTTTACATCTGTTTACTGTGGCACACGACAGTTTCTGTGGTACGACGAGTCTCCCACATATCTCAATTGACCCCAGTGTTTGTGGGATTAACAAAAAAGAATTTTCTTATGAAAAAGTTCAAATCTCTCATTTTTTTATTGCTGTATTACAGCAGACAGGCTGATGGCCTACTTAGTAGGTAGCAGTTAACGACACCTATGGATGTTTGCAACGCCAGAGGCATTGCTAATACGCTGCCACCCACGTGGAAATGGAACGAATGGAACCTGGGTCACTAATACCGGAGCACAGAATGGGGTGTTTGCCATCCAGACAGGTTTGGGGTCCTACCACTTAGCCAGGGTTGTTTCGTAGCCCTTTGCAACAGGCCGACCCCGGGCGCAGAGGTCGTTATTCTTTCTCCGCCCCTGCATGGATGCGTTATGACCTAAAAACTAGATGGTTGAAACACACCTGTAGCAATTGTTGTGTGCATGTCAATGAGACGCTTTTTCTCCATCAGCTGTGGCAGAGAGTTAACGGCATTGGTCAGTCGCTGAGTGTTATCGCTCACCATGCTCAGCGCCAAGTCACTCTCGGAATCCAGGCCCATGGAGCTTTTTAGCTGTTTCACTTCTGCCTCCGAACTCCTGAGTTATATATACGTGAATATGATTTTAGTATGCATGCAGCATGGTAACAGCTTACTTCCTAGCGGCAGTTACTGTCGCTTATGGATTTAGAGACTGCGAACACGCTGTTGTCCGCATAGGGGTATTGGAACCTGGTTATTATGACGGAATACTTATAGGCCAAGGTTGGTTGCCATCCAAATGCGCTTCATGCCCTACCACCTAGCCAGTGTTGTTTTGTCGTTACAGACCGACCTCGGCCGCAGGGCTAATATTGTTACTTCGCCCCTGCACGAAAAATATTATTATTTCCTTCTATTCTATTACAAACAAAAGCGTATGTTGTGACGTCACTTATTTGTATTTAATTGAATTAATTTAACATCTCAAATGTCTTATGTTCATAAAAGAAAACGCTCCAAATGTCTAACGTACCGCATAGGTACATAACAGCTAACAACAGTGATGGGATATTTATCTATCTATGACCAATGGCGACCGTCACTGTTGGCTACTATATACCTATGCGGCACATAAGACATTTGGAGCGTTTTCTCTTATGTACAGCCGTATGAACATAAAACATATGAGGTTAATTTTGTAGGTATGAGGAAATGACGCCTCCGCCGATTTGACAACACCTATCTGTAGAGTTGAATAAGCAAGCTGTTTTTTAATTTAACCCTATATTTATTTTAAATTTGTCTTATTAAGCAATACATGTGGTTTTTTCCATCCTTATTCATCATCTAAAAGTTCAGTTCCAACCATTATCATCATCCCAGCGTAGTATCCCGGTTGCAACCCACATTCGTTTCGGTGCCCGGGGTCCGCTTTCCGACTTTTTGTACGCCATTTCGCACGGTTTTCAGCATCCCTGGTAGTGAGCCCATTGGCACGCATATCAGTTACAACCGAAACATAATAATTATTCCAACCTAGGGTGCAACTATATTTTCGACTTCAAACGGTCTTCAGTATATCTGACAGCGAGTTAATTGGTCTTCACATTTGCCTCGATAACATCAAGCCAAGACATAATCAACCACTTCCCTCCTGCTCGGTTTTGTTAACTGGACCTTTCGTTCAATGAAGAATACATAAAATGCTAGAATTAAAACTTTACCTGTATTTATCGAGATCCTCTTGAATAGCTTCAGCGACAGTCGGGAAGGGACTGCCCTTATGCTCAGACCATAAAGGGTCCTTGGCGTCCAAGTCGCAAATCCTTATTTTTGGTTTATTACCTGGCGTTAAACCGCCTGTGGTTTCTGGAACCATTGCTCTGTAAACATAAAAATAAACTTTATAGAGAAATCATCAAAACTATTTTAATATTATATCACGATTGCTTCAGGTCAATCCTCAAATTTATATTTAATAAATATAGTGTGACAATTCACACAGCGCCTTCCAGTCCCAAAGCAGCAAACCGCTTGTGTTACAGATACTATACTACTACACTTAATATTAATTAAGATTTTTTTTGTAAATAAATACATATTATACACAAAGATCCTAGAATTAAACCAGTGTCTGATTAAGCGTTCTCTGGTGTACGAAAGCTGTTGAGCGATGGATGTAGTCAACAGTTTAGAGATCTGCTGCTGAATTTTTTGACTAGAACGTTAATAGTAGAATCATCTATCAATCAGTATGTTTGAAGAGGTCACCGGTTCGATACCACTCTCGCATCTGGATGTTTATGTATAATATCTATTTATTTACGAAATAAAAGTATATATGTAGTATATTAGTTATCTAATAACCATAACACAATAGCCATATTACTTACTTTGGGACTAAACGGCGCTGTTTAAATTATCCCAGTTTATTTATTATCTTAGTCGCCCATACCTATTTAACGACAGGTCCAGTACGTCATGCGCCAAGGCTTGATAAGTCCAGGTGTGGTGTAGTGGTGTTGCCATATCAATATTCCTGTCCAATATCAATAACATTGGCCTCGTAAAGCTAAACGTCCCAGTTTGGCCAGTGTTGCCATGGAATAAATTATTTCTGGCATCCCAGAGATTCTCTCTTAATTTTTTGTCCAGTTTATTCGCGACCATTTCAGCCGCATTGCCTTTGCTACTTCTTATGATGGGTACACTGCCTGTAATCGATAAATAATATATTCATATCATATAAGGTACCTGGTAATTCATTGGTATTACACTCAGAGACCAATCTATAGACCTGGGTTCGAATCCCAAAGCATGCACCACTTCGGCAGTTTTTATCGTCTTATAGCATACTTTTATCCGTGCAAAGGCGGAGAAAGAATACTAACCTCTGCGGCCGGGGTCAACCTGTCGTAAAAAGCGACAAAACAACCCACCCTAGCTACGTGGTAGGGCCCCAAGCCCGTCTGGATGGCGACCACCTTTAGTCTTAAGTATGCCGCCATAATAACCTTGTGTTGTGTTCCGGCATTAGTGAACAAAGTTCCTGTACTCTTATGCGACAGCAGTGTGTTCGCGATGCCCCACCCATAAGCGACGCAAACACCTATGGGCGACGGTAACTGCTAAATTCTTCTGCTGTCCTACAGCAATAAAAAAAATTGCCAGGTACTGACGGTGAAGAAAAACGTCGTGAGGAAACCTAGATATCAAAATCATCTGCCAATTCACCTCGGACAAGCATGGCAGTTATACTTTCTGGTATATTATGTATTGTTTCTATATATATGATGAGATAACGAAGAATATTTAATCCCCCCATTTTTCCTTATTAATTTTTTTAACAACCTTTCAACTGAAATAAAAAAGAAACCAAATAATACTACTATGTATTCTCTTGTACCAGATAAACAAATATGAAATTAAGGGTCTGTGAATTGTAGTTTTGAAATATTGAAAACAAAAATATCAAAATGAAATGTCTTGGAACAAAATATTTTGCCCCACCGCTCTGTGAATATATTATAAAATTATAACTTACCTAATGTAACAAATACAGAAAATAAACTTTCCACAATATTGTCCATAATTGCTTCCATTTCTGTATCTCTCGTGTCACCTTTGTTGATTGCTGAAAGTAACAACACAAGAATATTAAGCACTTTTGCCTTACAATTTTATATTAATAATGTAATAATTTTTAATAATAAATATACTTCTCATCAAAAAAATCGAAACACTTCTGCAATTAATATTCAAGCGGCATTTAAATGTAATAGAGCTAAGCTTAGCGTGATTGTTAATTAAACTCTGTGGCATCCTATCAGATATCTTCCTAAAAATACCTCGCCCACAGAAGCCACCCAAGTCGTGGCGTTGCTGGATGCAGGGCATAGTCAACGTGTTGTGGCTGCACGATTACATTTAAGCCTCTCTACTGTCAATAAAGTGTATCAACGTTATAGGGAGACTGGTATGTTTACTCGCCGTCCAGGATCTGGTAGACATCGAGTCATATCTGAGCAAGATGACCAGTATATTGTGTCAGTTTCTCTAAGAAATCGCCACTTTATTCAACTGCAGCAGTGGCTCCGTCCGTTTGAGGATTGACTGTAAGTGATTCTACCATAAGAAGATTGGCGGAGCGTGGCATGAATCCTCATAAACCAGTAATGGCTCAAAATTTACGGTAGACCACCGAAAAGCGCGCCTCAACTTTGCACTTGAGCACTTAATTGGTCATACCTTCAGGGGAGCAAAGTTCTCTTTTCTGACGGGAGTAAGATCATGCTGTACGGTCATGACGGAAAAAAGAAAGTGTATCAAATAGAGGGAGAGTGTTTTGCACAGTGCTGCATTGAAGAAAGAGTCGGTTACGGTGGCGGTTCATGGACGGGTTGGGAAGGCATAAGCGCCGATAGAAAAATCGAACTTGGGTTTGTATTTGGACCTCTGTTACAGTCATTAAATGGATCACGTTACATCGAAGAGTGTCTGGAGCCAAATGTTGTATCACACGCACATTTTATTGGCGTAGACTTCATTTTTATGTAGGACAATGCCAGGGCTCATATCGCAAGCATTGTAAATGAATACCTGAGCGAAGTCGGTATTGCGGTTATTGGAAGGCCAGCAAGGAGGATTTATACATAAACACCCAGGCGTAAACAAATCGAATCTGTTACGCCACAGAGGTTGTTATCCGATCAAAACCCAAGTAGTCTTGAAAACCTGATTATTATTGGCTATTTAGTGCACTACACAATTAACCCTACAATTCACCATCAAAATGGCCAATCACAGAAATATCTGGAGAGAAATGGCGAGAATCCCGTCAAACTTTTTGACCTCAAGACATCACTTGCAAACTGTACATCTGCATACTAAACAACAATATATTTTTTTATAAATATGTACAATCCATCCATCCATATAACTCCATCCAAAGTAAGCAGCAGAGCGCTTGTGTTATGGGTACTAAACCACTGATATATTACTTACATATCTTGCATAAATAAATATATATTATACATAAACACTTAATTATCTGTGGCCGGGGTCGGGGTTGGCCTATCGTAAAAGGCGACAAAAAACCTACCATAGCTATGTGGTAGGGCCCAAGCCCGTCTGGATGGCGACCTTCTTTGGTCTTAAGTATGCCACCATAATAACTGCATTGTTCCGGTATTAGTGACCCAAGTTCCTGTACCCTTATGGGACAGCAGTGTGTTTGCGGTACCACTGGCGTTGCCAGCAATAAAAATAATTAAAAAAATTACTCTTGCAGGCACTCTGATGTGCGAAAGCTTGTTGTTTTTCAGTAATAATACTGAACCTCTGCTATACAAGTAAAAATTCTTAATACAAAAGGAACACAAAGAAGGAGCTCCTAGTATCAAGAAGAATAACACAAATATACATAAATTTTTTTCCCTCACAATTTTAGGTGAAATATATAATATTACTGCATAATTGTCAAGTAGACAGTGAAGAAAAACATCAACGTAACCCGCATAACAAGATTACCGGAATGTGTACACTAAACCGGTATGTGTAACCTGCCAATCCACCTTGGATAAGTGTGGTGGGTATATCCATTCTCTCTAGAGAGAGGCGGTGCAGAGCAGTGGGACACTATGGGCTGTTAATAGCCTTTATTACAGGAGTCATAGTTTTGAGACATATAGTTATTATATAAGAATAACACAAACAAATGAATAATTTAAAAAACTTACCATAGTATGATAAGGGGTCAGATTGTTGGTGTTTCATGATAAATAAATCATCTTCAAGACATATGAAATTCAGATACTGGTCAAACACTTTGTGAATGTTAACCGCAGAGTTGGACTGTATGGCGGAAGCAGCCAAATCTTCCAGCTTCTGCCTTGATATAGGTGAAATAAAGTTTAAGTGATACTGGTCATAGGTCCCATTGTCAAGATCCTGGCATATACGGCCCAGGTTTTCTTCTGATGGTGCACAGAAGTAAACTGCTGGAACTTCTGGGATCTGGTCACGATCTGAATGTAGCTGGCTAAAAGTTTTAGGTCGTTATTATTCTTTGATTTCTTAAATTATTTAGAAAATGTATATTCATCAAATAATGTCAGATTAATAGAAATGGTATTAGCTCCTATAATTAACGACAGGCCTTGTAGTAAGGCTTCTTGTGCAAATATAATTTATAACCATTACAATCCCAGGCTTTTTACTTGCATGAAATAGCAACAATAGACCATAGAATCTCTCATATAAGACTAATAAAAAATATTATTATATTTTCATTACAATTTCACAAAAAAATGACTGTAGACCACATAAAATATTTAAAATTTTTAAAGATACCAAAGACCATGCAAAGTGTAGAAGAAAAACCAGGATGTGCACTCCAGGCATCCAAACAAAAGATGAAAATGAATAAGTAATAGAAGAATAATCCAAAATCTATATTTGTATTGTTATTAATTACAATCATATCAAACCCTCAAGATGTTTTAAGAAGGACTTACCATATCGGTAGCTACTACATATGTAAATAACTCTATATATAAAATATACATAATACCCCAAAAAGAATATTCTCTTTTTATTTTCATCTACTCGTAAAAACATATACTCATAAATCATTTAAACTATCAATGGTCCAGTATTATTTAGTTAGACGCATCTTCAACAAAACTGTCGGATATTTCGTAACTGGGTTTTGCATATTTAAAAATAAATATATGAAAATAATATCACAATATATTTATGAAAGTAGATAGATAACACTTTATTTATCACCAAAATTACAGCACAATAAATTGACAGTCGAAAATCGGCGGCCTTATTTCTTAGAGCGATCTTTTCCAGGCAACCATAAAAGTAAAATAATTATACAATACAGAATATCCTCTCAAATATATGTAATAAAGATAGTCACATAACATAGGGCACATACATGGCAAATAACAAGTCGCAAAATGGAGACTGAGGTGGAGGATGATTGTTAAATTTTCACTGAATAATTAGTATTTGATTCTCACACTATACCGAGACAATATTTATATATAAAGTAATATATTACATTAGTTAAACATCTGTTTTAAATGTTATTATTCAAGATCATTGAAGTAAAGCCGACAATAACGTATTTTAAACTTAGTTTTACTTACACATGCAATGTTACTCCCAGTTCTCTTAGCTCCTTAACAGATACCAAAGGTGAAATAATATCTTGTCCCACTCTATCATATATTAAAACCTTCCACATAGGTTCAGTAGCTACACTTTTAGTTAGTGGTTGATTTAAATTAAGCATTTGTTTTAAAGCATCTGTAAAAAACAATATTATAAGTAGTTTCGAAAATCTATAATGGACTAATTCACTGAAAATGCTTGTTGCTTACTAAGCTGGCGTTCTCTTAGCGTTGACATTTTGTTTTTATTTTATTATATTCTAACATTAAATTATGGATTATTCATTTATTAAAATTGTTTTTAAAAAATTTCGGCAATAAAATCCACAAAGTCCACAATACGCTTCGTAGGCCGAACTGTCAAAGTGACATTTGTGTTAAATTGACACGTCGGCCGTTTCACACACTTTTTTAAACTACGTTCAGTTTCACGTTTTAGTAATCGATAAAACATTCAATTTTGACTAGTCTTGTCAATATATTATACTTAAAAAATTACTGTGGACCACAAAATGTAGGACAGAAAGTATAAAGGAATATATAATAAACGCTATTAAACATGTTTCATATGACCATTAGAAATATTTTTATTTTTTTGGGACAGCAGACTTAATAGTCAACAGTTACTTACTGTTGCTCATGGATGTTTGCCACGCCAGAGGCACCGCTAACACACTGCTGATTACGTTGAGAAACTGGAACCTGGGTTAATAACACAACACAAAGTTATTATGGCGGCATGCTTAGAGACCAGGGGTGGTTGCCATCCAGACGGACGTGGAACCTAGCTCATTTTTTACACACAATATAGAAAATACAAGAACGGAAAAGAGCGTGAAGAGGAATAAGTATATAATTTATCAGATTGTATTGATGATGGTGATATTTTAATGAATTAACTTATGCAAGTATTTGTTACTTACCCTCATTCTCGGTGAGGTAAATGGTGAAAGCGAGTGTGGGAAGGAAATAATATAAAAGTAACGCGTGAGCTTCTAAACTGGCAGAACGGTCGACGTTCAACCCCCCCTCCCTGAACCAGTAGTAACCCGCAAGCTTCTAAGCGCGCGGGACGGTGGACCTCCCTGATAGTTACTCCAAACTCTCATTGGCCGTGCCAGAAAATTATGTGTTCACGTACAAATACTATTTGACAAAATTTAGAAATCACTTTATTTAGAAATTACCTGTGCGTTGAATCCCGGATTTAAACTCAATTTCTTAGCGTTGTCCGGAGTCCGCTTTCAGGCTTTTTCTACTCCACATATTATCTGGTGTATTCACTGGTTCATCGAATTCAGTACATTGGTATGTATATCAACCTTTACAACTTCAAGCCACTTCATTCAAAGACCTCTTTTGGCGGGGTTCGGTGGAAGTGACATAGCAAATTCTTCATAAAGTTTTGTCTAATAACTTTCTTGTGCGTCGCTTCACGTCTATTCTTAGCCATCGAGTAGAATAGGGTCAACTTAATTCCTAAGGGGTGTAAGGCATTTTCATTTCAGGGTTAGGAGGTTAGGATGGCCGTCACCCCCGTAAATTCTAACTTTTTTTCTGTGATGACACTGAATAATATACCTACTCCGAAGCAAGTGGACTGAAACACTTATAAGAATATATCCTTACATATTATTATAAATGCTAAAGTGAGTTTGTTTGTTTGTTACTTTTTCACGCTTAAACCGCTGAACCAATTTTGATGAATTTCGGTATAGTAATAGATTGTACCAAAGAGAAGGACATATGCTACTTTCAACTAGTAATTAATAATTCAAATTATTTTCTCTAAAACTCCTAAAAAGACGACGCAGCATGACGACGATATAGCATACATGTTTACACGTAAATAAAACTCTCTCGTAAATAATCTTGTTTGCGCATCTTATCGATTACCCAATTACTTGGATAACTTAATTAGTAAAAATATATCAAATTGTGATTAAATTAGTGCGTAAATGACATTTGTATTTAGGTATTAAGTTTAAAAAATAATTTTTAAATCGATTGAAATCAATCTAATGATTTCCTTTGATTTGATCTAATAAAAGCTTTTATTTTATTCGCCGTTATTTTTATATAGCTAGAGTTTAGGAGACAGGCAAACGGCCCACTCGATAGCAGGACACAGTCGCCTATAGACATTTGCAACACCAGATGTATTGGCAACAAGCTGCCGGCCTTGAAGAAATTTTATGACGCTTTTTTGAAAATTTCTACGTACTTCGCCGGGAAAAACTTAGCCGGTCATTCCAAATCCAAAGGGTACATATGATGAACGTTCTTGAGTATCCTTGAATCGACATAAAATGTGTTAAAAAACAACTTTAGGTCTCGTCAGCCTCTAATAGTTTATCATTTTATCAAACAATTCCCAGTCAATCCTTTTTTTCAAACTGCTGTATAATCTTTATCATTATCAGCCTATTGAACCCATAACTGGACGTAGGCCCCTCCTCAGTGACGGCGCGCTAGGTACCTTGCTCATCAGAGCCCCCTTGCTCTTTATTAAAACATTTTTAGAGAGGTCGAAGGAGGCGAGAAGTCTTCGAAATAGTACTAGTGTCCGGCATTAGTCCAACGTTATGGGACTTCCGCCTACCCAATAATAATAGTGAATGTAGTATCATGATTTTACCAGGAGTCGAGTGATGTAAGTGTCAAGGGTGTGTCAAATGGACAAAAGTGGTCCAAAAATTCTAGAGTATTTTTTTATATAGTTACTTTTTTCGTAAATAATCATGTTCGTGCGCGCTCCTAGGCAACGTGCTTTGGTTGCCTTAATGATAATCCAGCACTGCGTCCTCTTCTCAGAGAGAAGCTTTCCTGAGGCATGCCATTGTTATTACTATGCTTTATTAGTATAAATTTGAACTTAATCGAGTCGATTAATCAAGTATACGTCTAAGAGTTTGTATAGAAAAGTATCAACTTTACTATTATTATTAAAGAAATGTTTAAAGTAAGGGTATAAATTAACATGTTTCTCATGACACAACATCTTGCTAACACTGAGTTTTTATTTCGCCAGGCACCATAATAATTAGCATTAGTCTTAAGAAAAATATATAATATCTTATTATTGTTGTATTAACTGTGAAAAAATTATGCGCCGTCGTCATCAGCCGTCGCAAATGTGAACCACCGAACTTATTTTGTACATAAAATATGCTTAGAAGTATAGTTTACATCAGGAAATAAATATGGCATAATCAAAAATAAAATATTATTAATTTTTTCAAGAAAAAATGGCTGTTTATTTAATAAACCTTTTTATTTATTAAATACAAAAATTAAAATGCACACTCTAATTTTAAAAAATATAATTAACTTACTGTTGACTTGAATCATTTGATAGTGTGTCACGTAATTTAGCTTTGACGCGTCGTCACTTAATATTATACTAATTCGACAACTGTCGTTATGATTCACCGCTATTGATGATATTCGAAAGGAGATGGCCCATTTTCCATGGACATTTGCCCCACAGCAAAAGTGCAGGAGACTCGACCAAAATTTGATCATTGTATAGGATTTTTTATGTTCTATTGATGAACCGTCAATGTTTTTATTCTGCATAGCGGGGTTTAAAAGATATCAACTAAAACGTTGAAAAAAATAACGCCCCAAGTAGGTAATCAAGAAAGTGATTATGAACTTAATTAGCCCCGGAGACCTAAAAAAGTTATTTAATTAAAATAACATATAATTAAATAATGCAAACTGTACATTCGGGTGGGGCGGCATGTTTGTCATTGAATTGAACACTCACGTGGAAGCCCTCGTGAGTGATCGCATATCAGGAACTTTGATTCGTGGTCGCATACGGTCCCGGCATTCTAGTAAGGTATATTATACATATGTAACATACCAACAATGCATCGAAGACACGGAAGATAGCGTAACAGGCTATTACTACAATTGTAAGGCTTGTAAGTAATGAATTTACTACCTTCTTTTAGTAGTAAGTAATTAATCACGTTCTTGATTACCTACTTGGGGCGTTATTTTTTTCAACGTTTTAGTTGATAATATATCTTTTAAACCCCGCTATGCAGAATAAAAACATTAACGGTTCCTCAATAGATATTAAAAATCCTATACAATGATCAAATTTTGGTCGAGTCTCCTGCACTTTTGCTGTGGGGCAAAAGTCTTGGGGCAGAAATGAGCATTCGAATACTCGTGCATATAGTGGGCACTTATAGTGTTTTTTAAATGAAGAGAAATTGTTTGAAAGTTCAAACAGCGAATATACTACTCAGAAAGCATATTGCGAATTGTAGTCAGCCCAGGAAGCTACATTTATTTGCATATAACGTCATTGAAATTGCAATCATTCACAGGATGTTGCCATCACAGTTTAAAATTTGTTATATCCGTTTTATTTGCGTTAGTTTCTTTAAGTATAAATATATTTTTGACAAGTATCTGCCAATCTATTGTTCTTAAAAGCCATTTGAAATACCGGTCTTAAGGTTTACGTGTGAAACTATAAATTATTATTAAGGTTATCTCGTTTTCAAATGATGTTAACATATTTTTAAAATAATTACTTTTTTCAAAAATAAGTTCCTAGCTAGACCATTTTCGGAGGCCAGATATATATTTAATAAATAATAAATTATTTATTAAAATTACCGCTAAAAATACGCTTCACAGCATATGTGGCTGTTACAATGAGAAGAAGCGGCAAGAAACTACACAATAAAACGTTTAGTCTTAATACATATTTTTTGATTTGATGATTTTTTTTAAAGAAAAATAAATAAATAAAATAAGCCTTTATTGCTGTTTTTTTTACAATAGTATATTATTATTTTTTTATTATAAATATAATCTAGTTTTTCTCGACAATCGGTTACATTTCTTCTACAACAGCTTGTCTTTCGACAAAGGCCTCCTCTAAGGCTTTCCAATTTGTCCGATTTTTTGCAATACGTAGCCATTCTGGGCCAGCTATCTTCTTAAACTCATCTTCCCAACGTTTAAATTGCCTTCCTCTACTTCTTTTACTTTCTCTTGGGTACCATTCGGTGATAATTTTGGTCCATTTCTCAATATTCTTCTCCCTTAACATATAAATAAAAAAGAATATAATATAAAAAGAAAAATATTTCTTTATAAATAACAATAACCACATATAAAATCATAATACTAAGCCCGGCCTTTCCTTTAGTGGGAAGAGACATTGTACGAGTACTCGCTACGCTTGTTTCGGAGAATGCAGGTTACGCACCTCGGCGGACTAGACCGACACCTAAATCATGAAGTTTTCTCTATTTTCATTACTTGGCTGATATATTACTGCATCACAGGTTCTATAGTGGAGATAAACAAGAGTCTTGGTGACTGGAATTGATATTCACTTAGTTATTATTGGGCTACCACGTGTTTTAACACGTATATACATAGGTACTCATACATATATCACGATGTATGTGTGCACATGTATCTGTACTTGGTTTTGTTTCAAGTTTGATATCTTTGACACAGTATAATACAATAAATAAAACATCCTTAGTTTTTTTATTGCTTAAGAACAGTAGACAGTCTGACGGCCCACTTAATAGTAAGCAGTTACCGTCACCTATGGATGTTTGCGACACTAGGAGCATCGAGAATACGCTGCTGTGGGACAGGGTTACAGGAAACTGAGTCACTAATATTGGAACATAATATAAAGTTATTATGGCGGCATACATAAAAGCCCAGCACTTTGCTGCCCTTAGAGAGTAAACCTTTATCGCGGCACAAGGAAGGTGAGCATTTGTATGTAAGGTGTTCTTCCGCGTAGCCTCAACACTTGGAATCAATCAAAAAACAGTTTTCTAATTTAGGCATAAACCTGTTTGCATGACAATTTTATAAAGTATCACAGACCATAACTACTTCCAGATTTAATAAATATTTTATCCTCAGTGGACAATAATCGTATGAATGTTTTGACTATACAAGATCGACAATATGTTCAGTGACAGCTGTGTCGACAACTTTTTACTCGACACTACCGAGATGGAATACTGGTTACATATTACACTGTGTGTGCTAGGATATTCAAGTACGGGTCTTAGAATGTGCTTAATTTCCGTATTCGGTGAATGGTTACAAGTTATCATGCTCATTTGAGAATGCATGCAACTATTTCCTCGTCGGATTTCTATTCGTAACTATATTCCATGCCGTAACTGGGCTTGCGTGAATTTATAGTTTTATTAAAAGTTGAAGCACTCTGCCTGGTGTTGTCATCTGGGACATTCTCGTGATGGACGCATAAACTGGAAGTGTCACAGAGTAATGACCAAAAGTCGATCTCACCCCAAGTAAAGCTATAGGACTACTGGAGTTTTTAGCGGGTATGCCCCTACGATCACCCTAGCTTTGTGTAATTAGCCAGATGCGTGGTCATTGGTACAGGGTAGAGAACCTCGTGTTGGCTTTCCCTGGAGTCTAGACGCGGCACTGATGAGGAACAGTTTTCCCCGGGCAAAAAAAGAGAAAAGCAATCTGTGTAAAGTATTGTTCTGTGTTTATGAATAAATATAAATTTAGTTTTGGAAGACTATCGTTTATTCCACTAACCCTGATAGGAACACGTCGGAACGCCTGCGGAGCTTACACGTTCGATTCCCTTATGTATCTTGGTGTTAATGTATGATATTTATCTATTTACAAAAGTATATGTATATAGTATATCAGTTGTGTAGTATCCATAACACAGTGCTCTGCTGCTTACTTTGAGACTAGATGGTGCTGTTTGATTTGTCCCAGTATATTTATTTTAAAAACTTTCGATATTCTTCCGTTGTATGGACCTGAAAAAAGAGTCCACCTATTATTATACTCCCTAGGAAAATAATGGAACAACCTGGTCTTAATGCTCTCTCATTGCCGAAAGTCTAATGGAAACCCAGGATTCGTGTACCACTGTGATATCGTTGGATTGTGATAACAATAGAAGAGTTAAAGTCAAGGACAAACATGTTGCATTTATACAAACTAATATAAGATAAAACCGAAGTGAGATTGTATTTGTTAGTAGGCCAGGAATAGCATGACCACAATTTCAGAGGCCATTTTGAATTGGAACCAATAATAAGTAAATTTTTCTCGTTGTCGGTTGATTAGCTGATGGGTTAAATGGAGTCACAATTATCACAGACGCGTATATATTATGAGTTTTAATACTGTTAAAAACGAGAGAAAAACCTTAGGTCTGTCCACTGTTTCGAAGAAGCTTCGTCGATTCGGAACAAATAGATTAACCTAAATTCAAAGTCTATTTCGACTGTTGATTGACTTTTACGACAATTATTTATATTGGCAGAGAGGTAATATTTCATGGTATACAGGATATTTTTATTTTAAAAGATTCGGATTCATAGTACCAATATCCAAAGTCACACCTGGTCTCCAATATTTCCACTATCGAAGCTTCGATCCATGGAACAGTCCAATCAAGAAAGTTATTATACAAGGTGAATTGACAATTACAGAACATTAGAGCTCCAGACCGATTGTCACTTCTCGGCTAATGAAAATGTTTGACAAGCCTCCATGATGCCATTACAACGTGTGATGCCCAATTGACCTTGCTAACTGGATATCAGCACATTCTCGGCTTCTCTGAGCTGAACCAATCAACTAGGTGTAAGAATAATATTGTATTTGATATGAAAAAGACTGACAGTTCGAATATAAAATAAGACTGAAAAAGCACTAGCTGGGGAGTTTGTTTCGCCGTTTTTTCTCTCTAGTCAGCGTTTTTAATTGGAAACGGTAGTAGATTCTTGATATTCAATAATCACTGTAAGATCTTACATTGAAATAAACGATTTTGATTTAATTTGAATCAGATTTTTGTACTTAGAATTACAAATGATGATGAACAACTTTGTGATGAATACACACTATTTCCAACTCATTTAAGAAACAATTATGATCATTAGATAAGTAATAAAATATATTATTCTAGAAAACTGCTCAAGTGGTGTTAGCAGGTCAGGACCACCTTGGTATAACGCGGTAGTGTGTTAGGTTTTTATTTAATGGGTGCTAAGTGCTAACCGAGGAGAAAGCCGTCTGCTGAGGTCGGCGGGTGATGGGCGAGGTGGCGCGTGCGACTGGCCCCGACCAGTGCGCGTGCGACGGTGAGAGGCGCCATGTCAGTGAATAGTGGCCATTTAAACTTTATCATGCGGATATTCATTATTTGTGCACTTTTTATACATGGTTCGTTTTATTTTATTATTTATAAATTTTATGTTTTTTGTTCAATATGTATTTGGTGTGATTTTGTTTTACAATTTTTATTATGCAAGAGAATCCGCAATCAATTCGTTAACGTGCCGACGTAATCGTTACGGCGAAATGATATACGGTGAAAGCTATTTGTGTTTTGTGGTTTTTATTGGTATATTATGTGCAATATTGCATATATAGTGAAATATGTAGATTATATTATACAATAAATTATAGTGCTTAATAAAAATTATAAAAAATCTTAATGCATAAAAAAACTGTTTTTAAAGACATATACTATTATCTATATACATAAATAATCTACGTCATCTGCGCCGAATTTATGGATATTGTAATATAATATTTACAAGCGGAAATAATTTAGCTATATAGGTTTTACTCGTTATTATAAACGTTAATTCTATCGACTAATATTATATTTTAAAATATTATATTATCTTATGTCTAAGCTTTATTAGTAAATATTATTTAGAAGCTTTATATTAAAATACAAGAAAAGTTGTTTTAGACTAATGAAATATGAATTTCAATTCTACAGTTGGCAAAACTAGCCATTGCTTCTACAATTTTTATAAATTGGATTTCGTATAACGCTCAATTCGAATGAAGACTTCAAGTCTTGTCGATATTAATTTCTAATTAAATCATTAGCAAAATGTACCATTAAAAAACTAAAATTTTGAATGATATTTCCATTCGTACTATTATCCTAGTACGTTGATCTAAAGCAAAAATCTAAAATCCCAAAAATACGATAATTATACAACTATTATTTAAACTATTATTTTGTTCAAACTTTACAGAATAATTTTATAAAGGAAATAAACAACTTTATAAATAATAATGATTTCACTTAACTTCACATTTAGTCATTTAATGTACGCACATAAATCTGGAATTCAGTATTCATAGATGTGAACGCAAATAATTTTGCCTGTGTTATCTAGGGCAAGTGTTGACATCCGCAACTCGTTAAATCACTGTTCAAGCATCCTTCAAAATACTTTCATGTCATAAAACCTAGTTGCTATTATTTTACCTATAGTTCTAAAGCAACATATATAGGTTTTTTTGTGCAGGGGCGGAGTATACTAACCTCCCGAGGTGGTCTGTCGTAAAAGAGAACAAAATAACCCTAACTACATGGGAGTCCAAGCACCCTTCGTCTATAAATATCCATAATAATCTTGTGTTGTGTTCCGGCATTAGTAACCCAGGTTCCTGTGCTCCTATGGGACAGCAGCATGTTCGTGGTGCCCACAAAGATCCATAGGCGACAGTAAATGCTTACTATTAAGTGGGCCGTCAGCCTGTCTGCTGTTTGTTGGAATTAACTATCGTGCGGAGCTAAATTTAGGGCTACTCAATCTTGTTAGGGAGTCGTCGCCAGTCAGTCGATTTCCTAAAGTTCATACCACAAACCATAGTTTTGCTTTTCCATTTAAACCCGACTGGCAACCTTTCGCAGGCTATTTGTTCAATGGGTTAGAGGGCATCCTAAACTACCTTTGCCGAGACGCGGTCTTCGCTTGTCCTACGACAGACGTGACCGGTCCACTGCTACTTTAACTTGATCATTTTGCAAGATCTGTCCATGTTGCGGTCCCGCAGGTCAACTGATAAAAAATCTCAAAGACTTTCATCTTCAAGTATTGGAAGGTGGAGGATTCTTCTTTCTCTTTCATGACTGAGAGAAGATGAGCCAGCCTTGTGGTATTATGTAGGGTAGTTCTTGTTGCTTCTTGTATTGTGTGTGCTCAGAACATTTATGACAGTCTTTTGCTTCATTTTCCATTGACATAGCCATTTCTATAAGCCTATTCTGATTCATATTTTTGAAGCTTTGCTTAGGAAGGAATAGCTACAATAAAGACACGCAGTTAAGCTTATAAAGACATGGTAATCTTCAGCAACGTGTGTGCCAGTTTCCGATGTGTTCGTTTCTAATGCAACTAGTTGAAACATTTGCACGAATAAAAAGGAGGTTCAGTTCTGAGTCATAAGACTCCAATGCCTCTGGCATTGACTTTGCAAGTCTTCTTCTTCCTGCCCTTATCCCAAATTATATGGAGACGGCATAACATGTTCTCTATTTCCACTCTCCTCTGTTAGCCGTCACCTCAACATTCACACCCTTTTTCGCCATATCATCTTTTACACAATCCATCCATCTTTTCTTTGGTCTACCTCTGCATGCATTCACTCTCATTTCTATCATTTTCCTAGTTATATGGCATTCTTCTCTTCTCCAGTATAATATTAAAAAGTGACAGGTTATTAAAAATAAAACAGTATTTTAAAACGTGGGAATTTCGAAAACCAACGTTATCAAAGGAGTTTAGGATCTTAAAATTATGTACATGTAGTTTGAGATCGTTTTATGTCGTTATACGTTATTTGTGACTTATTACAACTGGCATCTTTCACTTGACATTGAGTTTGGCCGGTTATTGCTCACAGACTATTGCAACGCAATGACATTTAAGTGTTTTAAAATCAGCGGTAGATGACACATGTTCACGTTATATAATTAATGTAGACGGCCAAATGCCAACTAATTTACTTTTTTAATAAGCTTTTGTTAGCTTCACATCTAAATCAATTTTAACTAAGGTGTAAATAATTATTATCTACTTCAAAAAGATTTAATTAAAATTCTAAAGCTTGACTGACGACAATACAATATTATTAAGATATGAAGCTGATAAGACTGATATAAAAACCATGAGATGGTTTGTACTATATTTTAAAGGACTATATATTTGCTAAATATCAATTAATGAGTAATTTATGATATTATGCAAAAATAAACCACATCTTTACGATCATATGTAATAACTTGTTTTTGGGAATATTAATAGTTGAGTACATTTTAGTACTGGTTATAATTAATTGTATCTTGTAAAATTTTTAATTGTAGTTCATCTTTTTGTTATTTTCAATAAAACTTACATAAGCTGTTAATAATATATATAAATTTGAGCTATTTTGAATTCGTAATATTTTAAATAAAGATCACTGTCTCTAATCTTATCTTTCGCTCCTATATCCTTTGATGAAAGTTGGTCAACTTTGTTAAAAGTAACAATTTAAGATTTGATCATAACACTAAATGTATTATGCCACTGTTTGTATGAAACGGATAGTTCTGTTAGTGTCTGGGTTCATTTCCTACCGCAGACGAATATTTGTACAATGCAATGAAAATCGCATTCACGACACCTGTTTATGAACAAATTTAATCCATTTGAACATCTATTTCTTATTTGTAAAAAAAACTACACGGTTTCTAACCTAGTGCAATGAATTGTATTAAAACAAAATACTTTAAATATATATAGTTCTTTGTATAATTTCAAAGCAAAACCTATATTTAACGAATTAAATGAAATTAAACCTTTTGTGGCAGTTACAGGCAAGTCTGCAAGAGTTATGTTTATCTACGTATAATTTTTGAGGAATTAAGAATATTTGCACGTACATAATGACACAGGTTCATTGACATTTCGTCATTGTAATGAAGGATGAAGGAACGTCAAAGAGACTTATTTATGTGCATATGAAATTATATAATTTCTCTGATATCGATAAATTAATTTTTAAGATGTTGAGATGTTCTCTTGTCCAAGAGGGAACTAATAACTTTTTACGTGAAAGTCTGAGATTCAGACTGAATGATTTTTTTTGAAATATTATAATTAAGAATTTAAATTGTATGAAAAAAAAATTACATGCTGCTTATCGGTGTAAGCTTTTATCCGTGCAGGGGCGGAGAAAGAATACTAACCTCTGTGGCCGGGGTCGGCCTGTCGTAAAAGGCGACAAAACAACCCACCCTAGCCACGTGGTAAGGCCTCAAGCCCATCTGGATGGCGACCACCTTTGGTCTTAAGTATGCCGCTATAATAACCTTGTGTTGTGTTCCGGCATTAGTGACCCAAGTTCCTGTACCCTTATGGGACGGCAGCGTGTTCGCGATGCTACTGGCATTGCAAACACCTATAGGCGACGGTAACTGCTAAATCCTAAGCGGGCCGTCAGCCTGTCTGCTGTCCTACAGCAATAAAAAAAAAGCTCTATAGCTTATTGGGACATCAGTTTTTTTTAAATGTAATAACATAATTTTCAGCTTATAGTATCAGGTAGGTAAATGTAGAAAAATGTTGTTTGTGTGTGTGAAATTTGCACAGATAACCTCTTTTACGATTTAAAATAACAAAAATATGTTAAATGTTCGCTATCTTTAAATTTGAACTTGGGTATTCTGTGTTTTTAATGTATCAAAGAGGAGCTCGCATAATACTAGAAAGTAATTTTACATGCAGACAGACAAAAGCAGTTTGAATATTTTATTAAAGAGTAAAGATTGCATTTTTCTGTTCTTTTTTTTAAACTATACAATGTACTATACATAACTGAAATACCTACGTTTTGCATTAAAATGAGACAAACTAAAATAAAGTGAATTGCAATAATATTAATTTATTTATATATTTTCAAGAACATTATTATTTTGAAATGAAATGAAAATTAAACAATAATGTAATAATTAACTTTCAATGGCTTTTCACAGATTCGAAAATATAAAAAATACTCATTAAACAAATTTGAAAATTATAGGTATGAATTTAATTTCTTTTGAATCCGTGAACTGCGTATTTATTTTTATTTTCGATACCACTCTGAAACTTTTGGTGACAAGTCTAGTATAGGGCTTAGAAATCTAAGCAATTAATATAAAACATACCCTCGCTTCGATGGTGATGACCGCGCTGAATGAATGCTGAAGACCGTGCGAAGTGGAGTGGAAAAAACCGGAAAGTGGACCCCAGACATCGAAGCGGAGGTTTGGGTTGCAACCGGGATTAATAACCCTCTGCTTCGATATTTTATACTGTCAAAAACCAACCTTTCAAACATGATATGAAACATCAAAATAAACTTCAGAAAGCCAGGATTAAATGTTATTTTCTTTTTCTTCTTAGTCGTACACTCCCGGTGGAGTGGTCGTGGTCATGAATCGTCTATTAGGTTGTTTGTGGCTTCTGCAATACTTCTCCATCTCCTTATTTGTGGCACTGCGTGTATATTCAGTGAGGGAACACTTTGTAGATGATTTAATGAGGTATGTTCATCTTGTGGATGATCGGACGCAAGAACATTGATTGACCATTGACCTTCCCTGTACCACCAACCGTTCCAATTTATTTCATGTTGTGTGTTTGGACACATGTTTGGACACCTTAAGGGTTCGTATTTGCACAATCGACGAAAGCCTTCGTTTGATGCGAAGCCCCTTCAAGATGGAAACGTTAGTGCGGTGAGCTGTCCACTTTATCCTCGCAAATGCTGCCAGCACCACATCTCAAGGCCATCAATCTTTTTGCGATGTTTTCAATTGATCGTCCATATTTTAGTTCCATATAGGAAAATAGGAAATACTAAGCATCTCATTAATCGAACCTTGGTGTTATTAGTTATGCGGCGATCTTTCCATATTTTCGTGAGCTTTTCCACGGCTGATCGTGTTACGGCGCACCGTCTTTTAATCTCTTCTTCTAACTTCCAGTGTTTGTGGATCCCAAGTAGCCGTAACTCTAGAAAACTTCACAGGAAATGCTATGTACATAAACATTAATTATAAATTACTTATTAAAATTATTATTAACTCGATTTACGAATAAAAAATAATTAAAATCACGAAAAAGAATACAGAGATTCTCAAAGTATTTTCTTAATCAACAAATTTATTAGAAATTTGATAAAGTCTAAAATAAACATTATTGTCTATAATTATCATTTTTATAACATAAAGGTTTAGTAGATTTCGTCAATTACACAACAAAAGATTGTGAAACTCAATTTAGTATATTTTGTGTCACATTTGACGTAATATTTGGGTAATATGTAAGACAATGTGCTATAACAAGAATGTAATTGTTTGCATAAATGATTTTTAAAGTTTGAAATTGAGGTTAGGTCTTGTGTCTTTGGATACTAGTGACTTTTGTCATTATATTGCGCTCATTGAAATTTTTAACATGCACTTGCTTGATGTGTGACCGAGGTTCTGCATAATCCTTTCCTTTGAAATGTCAAAACTTTACAATTACTAGTTGGCTAATGAATTGCGATTTCCAGGTGCCTACCAAATTAAAAATATATCCGAAAAATCAATGCGAATATGTATTATAAATGTGAAAGTAGTTCTGTCTGTATGTTACGTTTTCACTCCTAAACCGCTTAAAGAATTTTGATGAATTTCAGTATAGAGATAGATTGTACCTTGGAGAAGGGCATAGGTTACTTTTTGTCATGAAAAAGAAAAACTTAAAAGGCGGCGAAATAGGGGTAAACGTAATTCTTCTTGAGGTGTCTTTCCGATTAGCGAAGGTTGGCGGTCAATTTCGCTCTCTGTCTTTAGCGAGGCGAAATAATTAAGTTCTGTTTATTTTTTAAATTTATATGGCTGGATAACGTTTGCCGTGTCATCTAGTAAGTACTATAAAAGTAAAGTGCTATATAATTGTGTACTATGATATCAGAAAAGGGAGTCTTTAAGAGAACTATGTTGTCCCTCTGCTCTCTTGAAATTCATACATAAATATGTGAAATTTCACTCAACGCTATCTAGTTCTAAATAAACAGCAGAGCGTTTGTGTACTAGATAATGTAAATACTACTTATATATATTCTTTTGTAAACATAAAGATACACATAACACTCAGACTCGGGACGTGAATCGAATCCGCAACCCCCGAAGGCGTTCTATCGTGCGAAAGTTGTTGCGCTACGGAGGTCGTCTTTGCATCGTATATAAATAGCTGAATTGCAAAACATCTATCACATCTATTGTTAGATCGATGACTGATGGTGACGAGTCATAGGCTACGTTAGTAAAAGTTGCTTATGAAAAATATTGGTTGATATGAATGCAACCCCAAAATGAGAAAACAGTACCAAACTATTTTTTCATAGCTAAGGCATAGCAGTCAAGCTGATTGCCCATTTAATTGTAAGCGGTTACCGTCACATATAGATGTTTGCAATGCCAGGGGCACCGCGAACATCCTTCCGTCCGTATAGAGGTACTGGAACATGGGTTACTAATGCCGGAACTTGCCGGTCTTTGGCGGTTTAGGCGGCTTTGGATCCTACGATCTAGCTCGAGTCATGTCGCCATCTACGATAGACCAACTGCGGCCGCAGTATTCTTACTCCGAGCCTGCATGGAGAAAATAGTTATTATAACTTTTTAAAGACTCAGGCTATATATTAGCTGCACATATCTATACTACTATTATAAAGAGGAAAGATTTGATTGTTTGTTTGTTTGTTTGTTTGTTTGTTTGTTTGTTTGTTTGCTTTGAATAGGCTCCGAAACTACTGACCCGATTTAAAAAATTCTTTCATTGTTGGGAAGCTACACTATCCCCGGGTGACATAGGCTATATTATATTTTCAAAAAAATTAGGGATCCTCACTAAAACTCTAATAATGTAACTCGAAGTGTAAAAAAATTACCTAAAATATTATTTAAATCGCGTGCGTTGCGAAAACTATTGATGATAGAATAAAATAATGTACTACAACTTTGCAGAACACATCATTATTTACAAAAAGTGTCGCGACAGCATATGTCTAACTATTATAGTTATGCCACAATAAGTGTTCTTTTATTTTAAAAAATTAATTGAAATGCCGCCCCTAGAAAAGGCTCTTTATTTGGATCTTGGTATTAATCCTTATCAAAATAAATTACTTCATATTCAAAACTGTTTCAATACCTTTATATAACTTTTTGAATTATTCAATTCTGATATTCCATTCGAAAGATATCACGAGTTTAAAAATGTAAGTATTAGAAAAATGTTGCGTGGTAGCCGCTCACCCTGTTCGGCTAGCTAGGCAGCACATTATGCAATGTAGGCGTGCGTCACTGGGGTTTTTACAAAAATTAGAATACTTATTAAAAAATAACGAAAAATAAATAAAAAGTAATAACAAAAAAAATCATTAAAATAAAAGCTCATAGAAATAATAATATTCAAACTTTCTTTATAATTTTATTTTTTTAGTAACCTGACGCAAATAGAAGGGTTTGCCCCCAGGGGCGCTCCTCTGGGCTCGAGGAGTGCACGGGTGTGCGTACCCGAGGTGCCCGAGCATCCGTCGCTTCACTCCCCTCTCCGTTCGAGGCGACAGAGTCCTACCTTTCTTTCCGTCTACCTCTTACATCCTTTCCAACTTAGCTCTCTGTTCGTGGCATGGTCCCCGATGGGATGGTTGCGAATACTGATTGGGGTCCCGGGTTCTACCATGGGACCTGATTTGGTAGTCAAAACCATGCCTATTTCGACTGCGCCTGCACAGAGAGTGTTCCCGGGGCGGGAATTGCATCCTCGCTGTCGGTTGAACTTGCTGGGCCGGCTACGACGTCAAGCGACTCTGCTTTTTCTGGAGTGTCGTCTGATAGTCGTACACACGCCTGACTAGCACGCAACGGGGATGCGAGTCCCGTCCGGAATTGGTCGCGGACCTGTCGCTCCCGGCCCTGGTTCTGTCCATGGTCGGGGGCGATCCTGGATGGACGGCCGTCGCCTCCTTTTGCGAGGCAGTAGTGTCTGCAAGGGAGGCGGCGGAACGGGAGCGGGAGTCCGCCACCGCACTCCCCTCCCGCCAACGTAGGCCGCGTCGTCGGCGCCGGAGGGCGGGCAACGATCTCCGGCTGCCGTAGAAAGCGGCCGCGGGCGGCCCCTCGGGGGAGGATCCGCCGCCCGCACTATTGCCGTGAGGGAAAAGGCCGCGTGCTGTTCCGCAGCCCCCCTCAACTCATAGAGTTGTTAAGAGAGCGCCGGGGGGACGAAAGCCTGACCCCCTGGCGCCAGCACTTTAGAAGGGGCCCGCTTTAAGACAAAGCGTGGGCCGGCGCCGGCCCGGGCCACGAGATCGGCAGGCCATATATCCGTGGGCCCGGGCGTAGGCGATAAGAGAACAGCGGGGTTTTTTAGTGGGTAGTCAGATGGTCGAACATCTTTTCCGGAGTCTCTTATATCCCTCGGTCCCCCCGGGCCGGGGGAACCCGTCAAAAGAGGTTTTTCCCCGAGACCGAAAAAAAATAGAAGGGTTTAATTTTTTGTTAAATACCCATGCGAAGCTGGGACGGGCTGCTAGTACAAAATAAGATGAGGTAAATATTTGCTGAGGAATTTGTTTCACCATTACTTCTCTAGCCAGCGTTTTGTATTGCAATCGGTAGTAAATTCTTGACATTCAACAAGCGAAATGTAATATTTTAATATATAAAATTCTCGTGTCACAGTTTTCGTTGCCATACTCCTCCGAAACGGTTTGACCGATTGTTAGAACTTTTTTCTCTTACTTTATGCTTGTTTATTGAAATGTCATATTATAAATTTAGAATTTAAGTAACAATGGAAGGTTTATGACAGAATAGCAAATATGTCTTTTTTCTTTTTAGAATGATACCAAAATATGTTTTTTTGTCTAGAATAATAGTTCATATAATTGTATAAAAAGTAAATGTGTTATTTTCAGTGTCTTTATTCTTTATTTTTAACACCGATTTTGATGAAATTTTTTGTGCTTATCCGGTATCTATGAGAATCGGCCAACATCTATTTTTCATCCCCCTAAATGTTAGGGGTAGTCCATCCCTAAATTTTTATATTTTGACATTTTATTATTTATATGGCAGAACAACGTTTGCCGGGTCAGCCAATATTTTATATATAAATAATTTGATTTATCAATTACGGTATTTAATATTGTAATCACGCTATCGTGCATACATACATTCCGTATTTTATTCAAAGGTTTTAAAGTTGGGTTTCAACCACCTAGCTTAGATTTAGAAAATATTTAGCTCTTTTTTATTTCTGTAGGACAGCAGACAGGCTGACGGCCCACTTATAATTTAGCAGTTACCCTCGCCTATGAGTGTTTGTAACGCCAACGCGAACACGCGCTATCTCATAAGGGTACAGGAACTTGGGTCACTAACGCCGGAACACAACACGAGGTTACTATGACGGTATACTTAAGACCAAAGGTGGTCGCCATCCAGACGGGCTTAGGGCCTACCACGTAGCTAGGATGGGTTGTTTTGTCAACTTTTACGACAGGCCGAGCTCGGCCGCAGAAGTCAGTATTCTTTCTCCGCCCTGAACGGATAGAACTGATAGATCCTGAACTTATAAATTTGCGCAAATAAAAATAGGATAATATGAAAAGTTCTTTCATATATTTTATCGTTTGTTTACGTAATAAACTTTCTATTTCGATTGAATATTATTTAATTGTAGTTGAAAGTTTTATGACGCTAATTACTTAACACTAAAATAGGCAAGAATGCTATTGCGCTAACTTGTCGTTAATTAGTGTTATGATGACTTTAAAATAATTAATTTAAGAATTGTTACGATTAAGTATCACGTGAATATATTTTAAATAATAATTTTAATTTCCATATTATTATTATTTTCGTAGTAATTAATACTAAGCTATACTTAGCTATGAATTTGATATTTTTATCCAAGCAGGGGTGGAGAAAGAATACTAACCTCTGTGGCCGGGGTCGGCCTGTCGTAAAAAGCGACAAAACAACCTACCCTAGCTACATGGTAGGGCCTCAAGCCGGTCTGGATGGCGACCACCTTTGGCCTTAAGTATGCCGACATAATAACCTTATGTTGTATTCCGGCATTAGTGACCTAAGATCCTGTACCCTTACGGGACAGCAGCGTGTTCGCAATGCCACTGGCGTTGCAAACACCCATAGACGACGGTAACTGCTAAATTCTAAGTGGGCTGTCAGCCTGTCTGCTGTCCTATAGCAATAAAAAACACAACACAAAATACAATCTTAACTTTCGAAAACACAAGATATACCGGTAAATAATATATAATCAATCACACATAGTATATTTGCATGGTGATACAGTTTCTAATCAGTCTGGATGGTCTCGCTGCTCTCTAAACATGCCGCCATAATATCCTTGTGTTGCATTACGGCACAAGTGACTCAGATTCCAGTTTCCCTGCGTCTACGCGGACGGCAGGCTGTTAGCGGTTATAGGTAACGTCGCTAAAAACACAGAATTTGTTGATAGACCACGTAACATATATTCACACAGAAATGTATTTATACTTATAACAAGAGATTAACAGAAGGTGGAAGAGAACAATAGAGAACGCACAAAAGTAACATTTTAAAATGGAAACGAGTATCTCTCTTCCGGCCTCATCAAAATAATATTATTTCAACAACACACGACAACGTTTAGATCAATGAATTTACATAAACGCACCTTTTTCCCAACAGCTTTGACGTCATTAATTTTCTTCCGTCGTTTCCCAATGCAATTTACATTTATTTATATTTATTTAAGCTTCATTTCCATTTTTGTCACGGATATTATTGTTAGCACGCAAAATAGTATAGATATAAACGTATTTATTAAATACAGTATTGTATACATTAAATATACATATAATGTTCTTGCTTTCAGGAAGTGTGCAACAGAAAGACAAAGATGAAGAACCATTCGTTTGCCCCGAAGGCACGCAAGGCAACGGAAACTTTGCCGACCCAGCCACGTGTAGGCGGTTTTATCAGGTAAGTTTGCGTTTACTCGCGCATGAAGTTTAAACTAACTTAAACTTTATGCTATAATTTGCTGTGCAAATCTTTGAACCACTGTGACTAGGTGGCTTATACCGCATATAAGTGCAAATACATACGTCATAACCTCTCATTTTATACGACATAAACAGGAACTTTTTTTATTGCTGAGGAACTCCAGTTACAGTCGTATGGGTGTTTGTGATGCTAGGACCATCCCTAACACACTGCTGGGCGCATAGGGGTAGTGGAGCCTGAATCACATGTGCCGAAACATAGCACAAGGTTATTATGGAGGCATATTTAAAAACCAGAAGTGATTTCTAATCAGACTTGGAGCCCTATCGCCTAATATACTCCGACTGCGTGTCACAGAAATGAATATGCTGCAGTGGGTATGTGCGAAAGGATCGCGTTAGGAATATTCGCATCTGTGGCAGCCTTCATGTCCGTGTGTCGCCTTCATTGGTATGGTAACGTTTTGTAGCAACCGAAATGGACTGACTACTAGACCCTGGCTACTGAAACGGAAGTCTAACGCTAGGATGATGATGATGAACTACGCCTTAGCCAAGTAGAAAGCCTAATACAGCGGTCTTTACCAAATCAACACCAAAATACACCATTTTAATTTTGTTCATTTGTATCTCAATATTTCACTCCTAATACCATATTATAACTTAAATTTCACGCTTGCCTTAAGTAATGCAATCTGTTTTGATCTGTTCATTCTATTTAAGAGATGGCCCGAATCCAGCAGTGCAAACTCATATTTTATTATGAAGTCTTCACTTCATAATAAAATATGACGACCTCGGTGGCGTAACGGATAACGCACGTCGGTACGCTCGCGGAGGTCACGGGTTCGATTCCCGTCTCGCGTCTGGGTGTTTCTGTATAATATGTATTTATTTACAAAAAAAAAAAAGTATATAAGTAGTATATCAGTTGTCTAGGGCCCATAACACAAGTGCTACTTAGTTTGGGACTAGATGACGCTGTGTGAATTGTCACAAA
This sequence comes from Malacosoma neustria, assembly GCA_963693495.1. Classification (NCBI taxonomy): domain Eukaryota; kingdom Metazoa; phylum Arthropoda; class Insecta; order Lepidoptera; family Lasiocampidae; genus Malacosoma; species Malacosoma neustria. Next base: position 3,398,961 of record OY856384.1, read on the forward strand.
ATATTTATTTTATTATTTATTTTATTAAAGCAGTCTGTTAGAAATATTATCGACTTAATTGAATAGATTTTCAATGTTCGATCAGTCTACTAATAGTTACTGTAAAAAATGACTTCTTACACCGCTATTAAAGATATAGGCGCAACCAAGGTTTGTCATTATTTAATTACTATTATCTGTAATATTCTCGTAGAGCTAAGGTCTCATATTTTGTAAAAATTTTTTGGTGTTTGTTTATCACAAATCATTCCATTCATTGGCTAAAAAAAAACCTTTGCACCTTTCTATTTTCTATTACATTATCTTAACAGCCTTAAAGAAGGTTTAGGTTTTTTTTATCTAATATCCGCAAAGGTTATGCAGATTTAAAATTACCAAGCGGTTACTGCTTTTAAGGCAACTTCCGATTCCCAGCATTAACTGCAAAATCATTTCCGCCAGTTTGTCTATTGAAATGCTTTTCTGTTGCAGTTTGGCTTATATTTTAAAAATCTCTTGAAGCTCAAAATTATTTTAGCCGAATATACTACTAAGAATAGACTAATAGAAAGTGGAGCATTTTTATAATTAATTAGCTCACCCGGTAAACGTTGTTCTGCCATAAAAAAAGTGTAGTGAACTGAATTGTGAATATAAACCGTTCTCGAATTCATTTGACACGTACAGAATAAATAAGATTGTGTTTATAATGATTGAATAAACTTTATTGTATTAGTAAATGAAAACAAACAAACACACAAAAGTATAAAAGAAAACAATAGGCGGCCTTATTGCTAAAAGACTTAGAAATTGTAAATGTGTAATGTATTATATAAATTATTGGTTCCATCATCAAACAACTAATAGATCTACAAAACGTAGAATTTAGTATGAGTAAATCATGTTAATGGCTATATGCAACATTAGTAACCACATCGTAACATCCCGCCTTTCGTTACCGTTCTTGGTAATTATATAATGGCTGAATGATGGGGACACTAGAGAAACCTTGTCGACCGAAATTAACAGTATCTGAGCGTATTTGGAGGTGTTGATTGGATTTACTGTATTATTATGGTACTCACAACTTTTTTTTTATTGCTGTCGGACAGCAGACAGGCTGACGGCCCACTTAGAATTTAGCAGTTACCATCGCCTATGGGTGTTTGCAATGCCAGTGGCATCGCGGACATGCTGCTGTCCCATAAGGGTACAGGAACTTGGGCCACTGGTGCCGGAACACAACACAAGGTTATTGTGGCGGCATACTAAGACTTAAAACCAAAGGTGGTCGCCATCCAGACGGGCTTGAAGCTCTAACGTGTAGCTAGGGTGGGTTGTTTTGTCGCCTTTTACGACAGGCCGACCCCGGCCGCAGAGATTAGTATTCTTTCTCCGCCCCTGCACGGATAAATAATAATAAATAAATAAATGTACTGGGACAATTTACACAGCACCATCTAGTCCCAAAGTAAGTAGTCCTCTTGTCTTATGGGTACTAGACAACTAACTACTACTTGTATACTTTATTTTCGAAAATAAATACATATTATACATAAAAACTAAGAGGCGAGACGGGAATCGAACCCGTGACCTCTGCAAGCGTACCGTAGTGCATTAACCGTTACGCCACGGAAGCCGTAGAAGACGGCAATATTTTTACAGGAGTGACTTTTACCATAGTTCTTTTACGCTAGTACGGATTTTTTGAAAACCATCAAACGAATAAAATAAGAACTGCATAAATTTGTCAGCGTATTCTGTGTTTAATTTTAATCTAATTATCTTAGAGGTGGGAAATAAATGGTATTTCCATGTTTGGTGAACTGGTACGACCTCCGTGGCGTAACGTTTAACGCTGTCGGTACGCTTGCGGAGGTCACGGGTTCGATTCCCGTCCCGCGTCTGAGCATTTATGTATAATATGTATTTATTTACAAAATAAAAGTATATACATATGTAGTATATTAGTAGTCTAGTACGCATAACACAAGCGCTATGCTACTTATTTACTGTTAGGACTAGATGGCGTTTTGTTAATTATCCCAATATATTTACAGATTTTCAGCTTGTTGGGATTTTATGTACCTTCGCTCTCATTTTTTGGTCTAGATTGACCGGACTAATTATTATAATGTGTAATATACACGTATCTAAGAAATATTATATTAATAACCACATAGACTGGGAATATAATTGTACTGTCATTTTATTTTCTATTAAATGTATATGTCAAGTTAATTATAGTTGTTTCCCAATATAATTTATTTATTATTATAAAATATAAAAAAAGAGATTATACTGAATAACGAGTTATAAATATAAAATATAATTTTTATCCGTGTAGGGGCGGAGAACTGATACTGGCCTCTGCGGCTTGAGTCGGCCTGTCGTAAAAGGCGACAAAACAATCCTAGCTATGTGGTAGGGCCTCAAGCCCGTCTGGATGGCGACCACCTTTGGTCTTAAGTATGCCGCCATAATAACCTTGTGTTGTGTTCCGGCATTAGTGACCCAAGTCCCTGTACCCTTATGGGACAGCAGTGTGTTCGCGATGACACTGGCGTTACACACACCCATAGGCAACGGTAACTGTTAAATTCTAAGCGGGCCGTCAGCCTGTCTGCTGTCCTAAAGCAATAAAAAAAACCTGGATCACTTATTCCAGAACACAACACAGGGTTATAATGGTGAAATATTTATAGACCAGTGGTGGTTGCCATTCAACTATCACCTAATATACCGGCACGCTATGATGGCCGTTTTGACGCTTGTCCACTCATGAAGTTTCGTATTAATTAGTAATTACATTTGAAGGAGCAAATTGCTGTTCTTTATTGTCAATAGTGACGTGCAGTTATAGACAATAAAGAACAGCAATTTGCTTCTTCAAATGTAATTATTAATTAATACAAAACTTCATGGAGTGGACAAGCGTCAAAACGGCCATCATAGCGTGCCGGTAGCATAGCTAGGGTTGTTTCACCGCCCTTAACCGTGGGGTTCAGTATACCCACTCCGCCCCCGTATGCAGTAAATCTAAATCAGTTTCTCAATCTAATCTAAGTTAGGTTTTTCAATTTAGCTCTCTTTAATAGTAGTATTCTGGTTAAAATGGCTTTAGTTAAAACCGCGATGAATGATGAATAAGTCACACCTACCTATAGATATGTTGAAAAATACAAAGTAATCACACATATGTCATATATTTGATATAAACGAGCTTGCAATACATGTAAATAATGTCAGGCAGGTAAAACACTTTTTTGTTTTGGGACTGCACCTAACTCATTCGTGCATTTCATTTAAAACATGTCCGCTTCGATTTAAGCTAAACAACATTCTCCGTGTTTCCTGTTTGTGTAACAAAGATGTTATGGCCTTTTAAATCTTAATATTACAAATTGTTTTGACCTCTGACTTCACGCATTGAGAATGTTAATCACGGTATGAGGAACTTTAATTATATGTATGTTTGTTTCACAAATAATTATTATGAATAAGTAATTAATAGGTATTTTTTTATTGCTGTAGGACAGCAGACAGGCTCACGGCGAATACGCTGCTGTTCCATAAGGGTAGAGGAACTTGAGTCACTAATGCCGGAACACAACACAAGGTTATTATGACATACTTATGACCAAAGGTGGTCGCCATCCAGATGAGCTTGAGGCCCTACCACGTAGAAATACCTACCACGTAGGTATTTTATGTGAACATAATTTTGACCCCCGAGGGTATTACTATTGCATCGCATTCTTTTTTTATTGTTGTGTATAATAATAAACCGGGTGATAATAGTAAGCAGTTACCGTTGCCTATGAATGTTTGCGATGTGTACCGTTAACACGCTGCCGTCCGCGTAGGGGGACAGGAATCTGGGTTAATTATGCCGAAACATAACACAAGGGTAGCAGCATATTTAGATAATTTGAACTAGGGGTGGTTTCCATCTAGACGGGTTTAGAGCCCAACATGTCTAGGATTGTACTCTTACTAGGTCCTACCACGGAAAAGAGAGAGTCGTAAAACCAACTAATGGTTTACTCTTTTTTTATTGCTGCAGGACAGCAGACAGGCTGACGGCCCACTTAGAATTTAGCAGTTACCGTCGTCTATGGATGTTTGCAACGCCAGTGGTATCGCGAACACGCTGCTGTCCCATAAGGGTACAGGAACTTGGGTCACTAATGTCGGAACACAACACAAAGTTATTATGGCGACATACTTAAGACAGACAAGCTTTGGGCCCACCACGTAGCTAGAGTTGTTTTGTCACCTTTTACGTCAGGCCTACCCCAGCCGCAGAAGTCCGTATTCTTTCTCCACCCCTGCACAGATACATACTCTATAATTATTCTGTTACATACAACCCCAAATATAAATATAAATAAACATAATGTGACTATTTTCACAGCGTGCTACCTAGTGTCAAAATAAGTAAAATATGAATAAGAAACAATATAACCTTTTCTGAAAATTAAATTTTATAATGAGAAAAACGCAATCTCCTCCGCAAAATTAATATTGTTCGAACTGAATAAACCTTGTAATACAAATCGTATGTACATACATTGCATAAATAAACTTCGGCGTTTCATACATGTAAAGTTGTACAAGCAATCCATATTCAAAGATTGCAAAATGTTTTTAATTGTCGTATAAAATAGAAAACTAAAATAACAGGAAACGAACAAAATAAGCAAATTGTTTTTATTTATATAAGGAAAAAACCACTTTAAAATTAAAATGATTTTAAATACTGCGGATATTTGAATGCCCAGCGGATGTACCGATGTGGAGTCATGAAAATGGATAAAATTTGAAATGAGTATATCATAGCAAGTTTGGAAGTAGCGGCTTTTACAAACTAATAAGTAACTGACTAGCGTACTATGGCCATATAAGACGAATTAATCCATCCGATTACGTAAAATATTATATGAAGGAAAAGGGTGTGAACATTGAGATGACGGTGAAGAATGAGAATGGAAGGAGAAGACATATTATGGCGATCTTACACAATGTGTCATAAAGATTGGAAGGACTATTCAGTACATTCTGCCCTAATGATCTTAGCCTACTAGAAAATAAGACTGATTTGTAATTAAGAACTTATTCTTACATTTTATTCTTACAGCTTCGTAAATGGTAAAATAAAAATATAGTAAAATATCTCCTGCTAGCTCATAGATATTCAAAGAGCTCATATAGGTTTTTAGTTTCAAGGTTGTAGATTTAAGCACCACGTTAAAGACTAAATTTGACGACATCTATATAATACAATCTACTTTCTCGTACCTCTTTGCGATTATAAAAAGAAATATTAGGTAATAGGTAGTACTGCCGTAAAAAAGTGCATAATGAGCTCTTATAGTTTAAAATACATAGGTATGACACTCAAAAAATACTATTTTCCAAGCGATATAATCCGCTATTGTACTTTATATATACTTCAATGGATCCCGTTGCATTATAAGTCAGAGTATGAGGTCTGCAGTTTGCAATTAACATAAGATATTTGTTATGTTTAAAAATGATAAGGGTAACGTAATAAAAGAATAAATAGTAAAAATACCACAATGGACAAAGTGTGCTTAATATTAGCATATTTCTTGTGCTAAGTAGAAATATTGCGTTATAAGCAAACACACATAAATTATCTGCGAAGAACATTAGTATTCACCCAACACCGGTATAATAAATATATTTATACGGGTAACAAAATGCCATCGAAATCCGGCAGTTGAGCCGTAGACAAAATACCGATATAGAAGTCGTATTTACTGTGCATACAAAAAAGTGAGTTTAAATTATTTATTCAGATAAAATGTACCGTAGACGACCCACATTTTAATCACATATTTAGCAAATAATATAACAGTACATATATTAATTAATTTGGATTTTATTTTATAGTTCTTAAAATTAATATTTTTTGTGATGTGATTGTATATTGATGATAAAGCTCTGAGAGTTACATGAAACTGGAAATCTATTAGTTCATTTAATGGTTTAAGAGAGAGATGAAAGAGAGAGAGAATTGATGAGATATTATGCGAAACTTCCTGCACCATGTTGTCCACGTGAGGAAACTTATTGGTGCTAATGTCGTTGTTAATTGCTCATCGTAAAGTAATGTTAACCATGCTATTATGCATATTCATATGACTAACTGCCACTACTCTCGATAACGATCCTTTCGGAATTGAACGCCTTATAGCCGGAGATCCGGCTGTAAAATCTCTACGTTCATCGCGTAATTAATCAAATTCCCTTTTTTACATACATTTATGATTAGCAGAATACATTGATAACAGGGTGCCAGTTAATAAGTGGCCGCAAGTAATTATAATTAAATTAATGTTAATTAATTTTCCAAAAAAATTTCGTTCACTTATTTTTTAAATAAAATATCACCCACATCATAGCAATGTATGTAAAGAACTCGAAAATCGATGGGTGCCGTTACACACTCGGCCGCAACTACTTTGCAGCCAGGTGTAAACAGGTAATATTTTGGTGTATTTATACGTTCGTGACGTATACGCATGTTTTTTATATTAAATTAAAACTATTTTTTTAAAATATGATGATATATCACTGCCTGCGAACAAATTTATAGAACTGTGTGTGTTTATAATTTAATATAGTGCCATATTTTCGTAAATGAAATATCATTAACAATATATTATGCCAGTTTTACAGTGATTATAATTATTAAATTTATTTAAGTTTGACAAAATCACCGGCCCGTTTTTCAAAGTTTATAAGAATAAAAAGTATTAAATTTACTACGATTTGATTGCTATCTACGGTCCATTTAAATTGATTCGTATCGGCAAAAGACCTTCTATTTTAAGTTATAATATTGATCTTGCTCGACAAGTTCCTCGAATACCAGTTTCCTTTGATTCCAATTTTTAACTTTACTCACAAAATATAACTTCCATAATTGGATTAAGTAATGGTAAGGAACTTTGATAATTATCTAACTTCTAATGTTTTCGGGTTTTGTACATCTTATTTACGCGAGTTTTCTGGTCATAAATTTATAGTTAGAGCATTAATCAAACAATCGCATTGATTAATTACTCTTCTAAGCATTGTCTTGTGAAGGTTGAACATGGAACAGTTACATCTTTAACTTCAAAATCTTAGTGTCTTGATAACTATCAATATACCATATAGTATATACTATAACTATGGTATATACTATATGTATAAACACTCTTCTATTATTTTTCACAAGTTTTTTAAATGGTTTGTAAAATCTTCTGCATAGTTACCCTTGAATGCTTACTATGAGTAAAAGTTATACCCAGTGTGGTTTTATTTCTCCTCACTCCTTCGTTTTCTTTCAAGTGGCATTGGCTATAAGTATATTCATCTAAATTGTAAATATTTACACGTTAGTTATAGTCAAATTAGCCCACTATCTAATTGATTTACTTCATCAAATTATAAAAGATCTTTTTTTTTCACTTGTGAAGTGAATTCAGAACTTATTTACTTTGCATTTTTAAATATTTAAATTGATTAAAAATAAGTATCTTTGTAAACTAATAGTTGTGAGTCAGAACTTCCAATTACGGAAGGAGACAACGAGTGTTGCCCCTCTTTGTCATATACTATTAAAAGAAGACCATTTGGATTTTACGATTCCATATAAAAGTGATGGTAGTCCTAGTTCTTGGGCCTTCACGGTCTACAAGTACTTAACGTTAATAGGATTCTGCAATGAGTGCATTTGCTAAGCTGAATCGGCAAAATGCTTTATCCCTCAGTTCAATTTCTTTGCGCCAAATAAAAAGCTTTCACAGATTCTCTAATCTACAGGAAAGCTGGAATTTTGTGAAATCCTTTTTGTTCGTGTGCTTGTGAAATGCAACGAACCTTTTCTATCCTTATCAGGCAGGTGCAAATACGTCTTATTTCTGCTGTTATGATTGAGTGTTTTGGCAAGGTTCGATTATGGATTAGACTACTTCTTCTTCTCCTTCGTTTCGCTCTTGACAGAGTGGTTGTGGTCACGTTGAGGCATCTACGTCGATAGTAGAGGCGGACACAGCTCACGCCATCGCTCCCTGTTAGCAGACAGTTTATTATTTATTGTTTATTAGTCTACTACCGTTAGCCAATAGTTGTGCACAACTGGACGAAGGCCTCCCGAAATTTACTCCTCAAGTCCCGGTCTATTGTTGTTACCATTCACCCCCGACTGACATCTTTCGTAGGTATAGAGATAACTATGTACTTATTAGAAGAAAATAATAACAGATCATAACATCTTACTGGGGATGGTCTCCTATTTCTTTTCCTTTGTAAAGGAAACAGATAAAATACTCATTACGCCTGGCCAAGATAGTAGATCAATATCTGGTTGATTTTCGTACAATGTTTTCTTCACCGTCTGTATATATTGTGTTATAATTCCATATTTGGCGAGGACTGCCTAAACGGCGCATGCCAATATAGGCGAAGCTGTAAGCTCTAGGTTAGTATTTGAGTGTGGTACCACTGGACCGTGTTTACTGTGATTATTGAAAATTGTTATATTTCGTTCTTATACTGGAGCAAGCAAATAATACTAAAATCGAAGCGCAAAAATGTGTATCATAATTTGATATGCACTGGGTTTTCCAGAGCATGTGGTCATTCAAGCCTATGTATTGCTTGAAAGTATACTATCAAAAAATTATGACGGTTAAATTCCAATGAAATATAAAATAAAATTAATGAGACAATTTTCTTTTTACATAATCCTAACTAATATTATAATTGCGAAAGTGAGTTTGATTGTTATGCTTTCACACTTAAACCACTGAATTAATTTGACCTTGGAGAAAGACACAGGCTACTTTTTTTTTTAAATTCATATGGCAGAATAACGTTTGCTGGGTCAACTATTAAGAATACAATTTAAAGTAAAATGTCTAATATTTTCAAACTTGTATACCAAGCGTATATAGATAACTTTCGGGATTCAGCCATGTGATTTCGGCAGAAAATGTGAATGAAAGTATAAGCAAGCATTGTATTATTTTCTTTTCTAATTTAAAAACTATATCTGAGTCACAAAAATATATCTATACACAAAAACACGATGACATTTTGTGTTTTGAAAGCAAACGGCATTGACTACTTGTATGAAAAAGGTTTTTTGGAGAAGTAGAATTATAAAGAGCGTAATACAAACTCTACATCTGTTGAATAGGACATAAAGCTTTTTTTATAGGCAACAAAACTTTAATAACAATGACCTTTAATTAAAAATGAATTCTCTAAGCATAATTATTGTCTTATAAAAATTACTCGTACCATACTTGAGTTTTTATATGAATAATTATTAAACTACATTTAAAGATTATGGAACTTATTTACTTTGAATAATGTTTAAAAATAAAAACTACTTTTTGACAGCCGTTAAGCTACCGCCGAAATAATATATTAAGAAAATATCCAATCTTATTCGAAAGATTCTGTATATTGTTAACTTAAGCAAAGTCATGTTTACTGGGTGAAGGTGCTTCGCTTGACAATGGTAAACTGTAATACTCAGTTAAAAATGATACATAGTTCAAGCGCTTCTCAAATATTTAACGACCTCTGTGGCGTAACGGATAACGCACTCCTGTACGCTTGCGGAGGTCACGGGTTCGATTCCCGTCTGGCGTCTGGATGTTTATATATAATATGTATTTATTTACAACATAAGTATATAAGTAGTATATCAGTTGTCTAATACCCATAACACAAGTGCTATGCTACTTAGTTTGGGACTAGATGGCGTCGTGTGAATTGTCATAAAATATTTATACTTATATTTGTTCGTATGATGCAAAGCGATTTCCGCAAGCAGATTACTTCAATTTGGTATCGATGGATATTCGATAATCACCCAGAGTGCCAATTGAGTGAAGGGAGAAATATTGTGTAGCCGAGCCAATTGTATATTTAAACTCAATAGTTTTATCATCTTCAACGCCCTTGTGTCAGTTACACTGTGCTCGTGTTGGGGAAAAATCTTCAATCTAGGCTTCTTCTAGCTAGAAAGCTCATTTCATGAATCAGATCCACAGCACAAAATTCACTAGTCATATTATTTTTTTACCGAATTATGATCGATTTCTTCTTGGATTTAAAATTTACGACTGTTGTTTTGTCTTTGGTATATAGTGATGTACTCATGTTATTCACTGTGATAACATTGCTCAGATAGAATCGATCTTAATTGAATCGTTTGCGCCTCTGCTTTTGATCGGTATTCAATATAAGGGGATTTTGAATAGAAATTTTACATCTCTAAGTGATATTTATCTCGTATCGTACTGTGTATTAAACACCGGTGAGAATGGTTTCAATTTAAATTCAGCTATTAAATTTAATTGTAACGCGCGAAGCGTAGAGTCTTTATATAATCGTGTTAATTTAAAATACATTTTATTAGAGATTAATATAACCCAGACAAATAATTTCATGCTTTATTAATTCCAGATTTATTTTTATTAAATCTGCCAGTTGAATTTTCCCACAAGAACTAATAAAGCGTATTCTGATTTTTGCATATATTTCAAGACTTGAGTATACTGCCATATTTTCACAATATAATAAAGAATATCTAAGCGTCTTTATGTTGTAAAGCTCTATCGGGATAAAAGAAGGACACATAAGTATCGTCACAATACCCACATTTTACGTACAAACAGAGAACATTTTTCGCATAAAACTAAGTTTCCTTTCCGTAGGTAATAACGTTGCCCCGCGTGGCTGCCTCTCCAGGGATTACCCCCAGTTTATGTTGGCTCATGACTGTGCTTGCGAAATTGGGCCAATTCAAAAATAAAAACGGTCCACGTACAAACCTTTCGTTTATAATATTTTTCTATTTTAACTGAGCGTCGGGTTTTATCCCAATTTTTGGATCGGCATAATGATTATGTCTTACCTTGCCGCCCTTTTTTATTGAAACGTTTGTAGAATTCGTTTTTTATACTGACGTTTTTATTCTTACTTCTTATTTTTTATTAGTCATTTACATTTAAAAACCTTACCTTCTGACTTCCACACACATAACACATAATAGGTAGAGTATCTATTTTTTAATTAAAATGACATCACAACTATAATAATACCTCAACAATACATTTTCTAGTAGTAGATCCTATAACAATAATTGAAATCCATACTAATATCATAAATTTCAATGTACCTTTGTGTGTCTGTCTATTACCTATTCACGCCTAAATTGCTGAGCCAATTTTGTTGAATTTTGGTATATAGATAGATTGGACCTTGGAAAAGGGCTACTTTTTGTCGCGAAAATGAAACTTGAACGAGTGAACGTAATTAAGTTCTGATTTTTTTTATACGGAAGAACAACGATTGCTAAGTTAGCTAGTAATTAAATATTACCATTTTCCTCGATGGCATAATCTTGCTTTCGAAGCCAATATTGTCCGTGGGGCACAGAGTTAGTTATTTAACACTGATCCTGATTTGTTTATATTAAATAATTCGTATTTTTTACAGTGCGTGGATGGATACCCCTACTTGAATAGGTGCCCATCTGGGCTATACTTTGATGATATCAGTAAATATTGCACCTTCAAAAATGAAGCGAGATGTGGTCCCATTGCTACAAGTAAGTTTATTTCATTTTAAATCGTTAACGAATCGAGTTATCGCATTAGAAATGTGCGAGAGGCATAATCCAAGTTAATTATTACTCTGACATTGGGAAAATCAGTGTCTAAGGCATTGGAGCTGCAAATAAAAAAAAGCACGATATCTTGCAAAAACTTTGCTAAATGTAGTTCTTATCTCACACAAGCGTTTCATACAGGTTGCATTAAAAACTTGTGCTTCTAGGCGCACTTTTGTGACAATGCTTTTTTTTTAATTGCTGTCCGACCAGAATCCATAACTTCGAAACCAAATGTGTGTATCACTGACTGTATCTACGTACAGGCGCGCCTTTGTGTGGATTTAGCAATCATTATTCTATCGCCTTTTATTTTTCGCGTTCACGTCTCCTAAGTGAAGTTCTTCAGAATTTCTGGCACTGACCTTTTTTAAGTTGGAAATGTTTCTTGCACACCCAATGCTTGAGGGATCACGGCGGGGTTATGTGGGATTCCTAAGCGATGCGCCCGCGCGGTTCTTTGTTGACAAGGGGGACGCACGTCGCTCGTGTAGGTACCTGATAAAGCCATTGTTGTTCAACTACTGCCTAAAGCACGGGGGAAAGGATATGTTCCTCGGGTTGTTAAGAGAAGTAATAAAATCAACAGTGGGCAATATAACTCTAAATGGAAATTGAAAATTCACTGTTCGTTAATACTACTATCATTAAATATATATCTTTAAAAAAATGTATGCACAATACCAATAAATTTTATCATCATTACATTTAAGAATATCAAAATAATTCGAAGAAGGATCGGTTATTAGGATCGGTTTCTTTTTTTTCATCGAACCTTATGAGGTCGATAACTGTTTTATAAAATGTTATGCATGAAATATGCGAATTGTTTTGAAACCTAATTTTCGAATCGACTGCATTCGGATACCAATGTGGGATTATGTTAAGATGGCGAAACTAATTGCACTGTTTCTGCGTGAATATAATACTTTTCTGTACAAATAGAAAATAGAATAAATGGATATGGCGAAATTAGGTTTTTGTACGGAAGACCGTCTGACCCAATGCTGAAAAGAGTAGCTGAATAGTGTATTCCATTGCAGTAAATTGCGGTAAATTATTACATATATACACATTGAGATATTTTAAGAGTTGGTCAAGTTTAGACTCATTAATTGGAAGACTCATTAAAAGGACTCATTAAAAATTTCTCCGTGCAGTGGCGTATTAAGAATACTAACCCCTGCGGCCGGGATTGGCCTGCCGTAAAGGCGACAGAACAACCCTAGCTACGTGGTAGGGCAACAAGCCCGCCTGGATGGCAACCACCTGTGGTCTTAAGTGTGCCGCCATAATAACCTATGTTGTGTTCCGGCATTAGTGACCCAGGTTCCTGTACCCTATGGGACAGCAAAGTGTTCGCGGTGTCCCTAGCATCACAGACACCCATAGGTGTTTAGCACAGTAACTGCATTCTATTAAGCGGACCGTCAGCCTGTCTGCTGTTTCTCAGATTGATGAGAGATTATTATCGAAGAAATCAAAATTATTGCAGTATGCTTCATTTTGCAATGATTTTTTTTTAAATATAATGAACGAATATAACTCTGAAAACTATATTTTTATAGATGTATTACTTGGTAAATTAATATGACCAGCCCGAACATCGCCATCTATTGCCAAATTGAGCAGTAGAACGCTTGTGTTATTTGTACTTGACAACTGATATACTACTTTTATACTTTTCTATTGTAAATCTTTATATATATATATATAATTCTTATGTACGTGTGTATGTCACTGAACTGTTTCTAAACGGCTGGACCGATTTTGTTAATTTTTTTGTATGTTTTCAAGTGGCCCGCTAGGTGGCGCTGCGATCGAGTTCTGGGATTTTTATTTTATCAGAACATAACCCCAAAATTTTAAACAGTTCATTTTCTTTTTATTCCACCAGCAAAGCGGACGGCAACGGCTAGTAAATATATATTATACATAAACATTGGACTAGACGGGAATTGAACAAGTGAATCTTGTGCAGGCGTTCCGACGTGCGAAAGCTAAATTACTAAACCCTGCAGCCAAGGTTGGCCTGTCGTAAAAGGCGACGAAACAACACACTCTAGCTACGTGGTAGGGCGTAAGTCCGCCTGGATGGCAACCACCCTTAGTCTTAAGTATGCCGTCATAATAACCTTTTGTGTTCCGGCATTAGTAACCCAAGTTCCTGTACCCTTATGGGATAGCAGCGTGTTCACGGTGCCCCTAGCGTCGCATCAATAGGCGACGGTAACTGCTTATTTTTAAGTGGACCGTCAGCCTGCCTGCTGTTCCTCATCAATAAAAAAAATTACCCCAATATACACAGGATATTAAATTTACCACCTTTTTTATTCGGTAAGGGGGGGGGGGGGGTATTTAGTGTATAGAGGTTCCTGACATAGCTAGAATATTGTACTACTATATCATTTCGGCCTATTTTAATATTTTTTGTACTTTTTTCTCTTTTTAAGCCCTGGCAATAATACCTTTTGTTGTCGTGGCTTTTATTTGTTTATTTTTTCTTTAATCATTTATATAAGTATTTTCTGATTTTATTTTTGTACATATTGCTATTTTTTATTTACTATAATTTTCGTTCAATCTTACATTTTATTTGTTTTTAACATTTTCTTTAAAATTCTATCATTGCAATTATTTATTTTTAGAAATCCTCTCTTCATTTTATTATACTCGGTGTTTATCAGAAGTATTGAAGTCTAAGATAGATCTAGATTCGTCTAAGTACTAACTATCAGGGGGGTTGACTGGGATCTCAAATATCTTGGTGGGGGTTCTTACATTCCGTACTGATACTTTTTATTTAATTTAAATTAGTAAGCTAAGCTACATTATGCACTTTTAGCGCCAGCTCCATCAACAGAGGCTCCTACTGATTTAGCGTTGAAGTGCGAGCCGTCTGAATGTGTACTCCCCTACTGCTTCTGTTCTAAGGATGGCACTCTTATTCCTGGTGGACTGGACCCTGAAAATGTAAGTTTTTTATCATTTTATTTTAGTATAATAATAACAGCCTAAAATATCCCAGTGCTGGGCTCGAGCCCCCTAGAGGGAATGGACAGTATACCTGCCACGCTTGTTCAAGACACGTTGGAGGGTTACACGATGTTTTTCTTCACCGATAGTGATCCTTTCATTATGTTAGAGAATTATATAGAGAATTCAATAAATTCTCTCTCATTCCTCAAGTCAATGAAGTTCGGCTCTTAAACCTGGTGAAGACAAGATATCAAAGATCTATAAGCCCAGCCGTGGCACATGCAGCTTTTTGCTTGAGCAAGTTTTAAAATTTACCTGGATGCTCTAAGGCAGACTAAGATGTTTTAAGTCCACTAGCATATTGCAATTTAAGCACACAGGAACCCTAATTAAAATATAGTTTGAAAGTAACTAATATAAAAAGCTCTATGTGCTAAATTTATGTCATTTAAAATCTTTTTTACATTGTTAAAAACCAATATGATTGTAAACTATTTTTATATACGATGACGGCCTCCGTGTCACAAAGGCTTTCTCACGTCGTAACGCAAGTGAGGGTCACGGGTCCGATACTCGTCTCAAATTTGGATGCTTATGTATTTATTTACAAAAGAAAGTATAAGAACGTTCTAGTGCCCTTATGGGTATTCATGGCGATTGTATCACAAGCGCCCCTGCTAAGTTTGGAGCTAGATAGTGCTGCGTGATTTGTCACAATATATTTATTTATGTAATAATATATATCATGCAGATGACATTTTTCATAGCTGTAGGACGGCAGACAGGCTGTCGGCCCACTTATAATTTAGCAGTTACCGTCGCCTATGGGTGTTTGCAATACTAGTAGCATCACGAACACGCTGCTGTCCCATAAGGGTACAGGAACATTGGTCACTAATGCCGGAACACAACACAAACTTATTATGGTGGCATAATTAAGACCAAAGGTGGTTGCCATCTAGACGGGCTTGGGGCCCTACCACGTAGACTACTTCTTTTGCTACTTTGTAGACATGAAAAGGGAATGCAAGGCTATTCTTGTGTTATAACAGCCACTGTAAAAAGAACATTATGCCATTGTTATTCTATTTTTAAATTCTTATTTACATTGAAGGAATTTTTAATTTCCTCCGAAGAGTTGACCCAAGGTATGAGGAGAGGATTAATGCTTAAATTCTGATCACTGTTATCATTATTTACAGACACCTCAAATGATAATGCTAACTTTTGACGGAGCAGTAAATTTGAACAACTTTGAATTATACAAGAAGGTATTCAACGGAAAACTGAAGAACCCTAATGGTTGTCCCATCAGAGGCACCTTCTTCCTCTCGCATGAATACAGGTGAGTGTCACTCTGTAAACTCTTTTCAAATATAAGGATAAATTTTTAATTTATTTGAATTATAAATTAAATTATAATATAGCTATTGAATGATGTTGTAAATAGGACGCTTTACGTCTAAGTTAGAAATAAAATTTGGAATAAATATTTGGAATGAATAGAAATTTATAATTTTATGATTATTTTGTAAAATGTGGTTTATTTTTCAGTAATTATGCAATGGTACAAGCGCTTGCACATGATGGCCATGAAGTAAGTCAAATATTATTTCCCATATATTTATTAGCCAGTATACACGCAATGATAGAAAAACAAAACTAATATGGACAAAAGTTTGCATGCAGAGTTTTTGTTTAATAATTAATTATTAATATACCGGTACAACCCCGATAATCATTGCGCATATATGGTGCGAACCATCTTCGACAGTCGAATCGAGTGTAAGCTTTTTATAGCTCTTTCATTTTTTATAGCTCTTAGCAAAAGTTTAGTCTATTCACGTAATTACAAATTAAATTAAAAATACAAATTAAATACTTGGATTAGAAAAAAAAAAACTAGAAAAAGACCAGACAAGGAGACGGAATGAGGCACAGGAACACTATTTCTAGTGATCTGGGAGAAGCTCAACATACTAGAGTCAAAGATTCGAACATCAAAATGTTCTGCATTGTATAATTGTTGTGTATTGTTCTACATAAAAATACACACATAAAAAAAGTCTAAGCAACATGTACTAATTTAAATTTTAGGATGGTGGATGAGCCGCTGTATGGATGAACTTCCTGAATGCACCTGAGCCTTTCAGTATTTCCGGGCTGACGGTACACTCGCACCCTTCTTGTATCAGGCCTAAACCCGAATCGCGACTCATCGGAAAATATAATTTTATCCCATTGTTCCTGGGTCCATGGTCTGCGTTCTCTACACCATTCATTTTGATGAGCGCGATTCCCGTGACGTATCGTTGGGCACCTAATTGGGCGTCGAGCACGTAGGCCGTACTCATGCAGTCGATTTCGCACAGTTTGAGGACTTACATCAACACCACTTAAATTTTGTAGCCTCAAACTTATCTCTCGAGCGGTTAACATCGGCTGGCATCTTGCAATCAGTTGTATGTACCGGTGTTGCCGAGTGGTTGTACTCCTTTTACGGCCTGGATGCTGTTCAGCGGTTTCCCTTGTATTATTGTAGCGCTGCCAAAGACGACAAATAACTTAACACTTCTATGAATGCCAAAATGCTAAGATACCTGAGATTGATTACTTCCCGCTTGCAACATCCCTACAGCTCTTTGCATTTCATTTGCCGTCAAATGACGTCGCTTCATGACGTAAAGAATATCTAACAATTCAATTTTGTCGCTAACTTTATTTAAATGGTTGGTAAAATTATAAAATCTAGACTAAACGTAGCAATAATAACGCACTTAAATTCAAACAAATTCCCTTTCATTTAATTTTATGAAAAAATCAAAACATAATCGAATTTTTTTTACAACCAACCAGTATGTCATCAATAACAAAAAAGTTTACATACCTACGCACTTTGAGTGAGTAAAGACTTAGAAATTAATTAGTATATGGTAAATTTGTAATATCATGTATGTTGCTTAGACTTTTTTGATGTGTATATTACATTAAAGAAATGTTCTTAAACCTATAGATAGCAACTGGCACAGTATCCCAGCAACAGGGTCTTCAAGACAAAGGTTACGAAGAATGGGCAGGTGAGATGATTGGTATGCGAGAGATACTCAAGAAATTCGCCAATGTATCGCGATCGGAGATTGTAGGCGCGCGCGCACCTTTTCTCAAACCTGGGAGAAATACACAATTTAAGGTAAGTTTGATAAATAGGTTACTTAATTTTAGGGATCAGCAATTTTTTTTTGTAAAAAGGTAATTAAGTAGTCTATGTATTTGAAGTAAGTTAACAGGAAAACGTCATCAAATGTTGCGTATCAGTTGGACACAAAAAGTCAGGAACGAAACCGTGCTTCAGCGTGTTCATATATCACGAAAATTTTAGTTTACCATAAAAAGACAAAAAGTGGAATATTTTGGCCACAATGGATGTATGCTGCTTCAGCTAATTATGATGAGCAAAGTGGAAGAAAAGAGACGTGCTGGACGCAGAAAGAAGTATTGGCTGTGAAACATCAAGAAGTGGACCGGTATAGCCTCCGTTAAACAATTGTACCCTCTTACTATTAATAAAGATGAGTACAATAAACGAACGGCCTACCTTCAAAAGAACAGGAAATCGTCAATACATAGAGAAAAATATAATAAAAATATTTACGAGAATCTACATCCTCGTATATTTTGGATCTATATTCACACCCCTTATTTAGAAGGAAACAAGCTATAGATGACGTTCTTCATCTTTTACTAGTCCCTGAGACCTGAAACGAGGCAAATGATATATAATACACAACAAATAATAATCGCTTAATAGAAAATTACTTCTACTAACTTACAGGCTGCAAAGGGCTTTATGCGGCTTTATTTTTTAAGGTTGTATCGCTACTTTATGGTCAACTTTGTAAAAAAAAACATTTCATTTATTAAGTCTATTAAAGTGATTATACTAATTGTGTGTTTAAAAAAAGTTAAGTATTATAAAAGGATAGGAATACAGGAGACGTGAAAACTCTTATTGATAGAACCTGATCAATTAAATCGCTTAAGAAAAGCTATAGTAGTGCAAAATATTATTTTCCTAACTTCAAAATGTAACATTTCTGTAAAAAACATCTTAATTTAATGGTTGTAAATTTGCCTGACTGAATTTTAATTAAATTAAAATGTAAATATAGGCTTTCAAGTGTAAAAAACGAACAAAAGCAAGGAAGATCAATCAAAATCAATTATTCAAGGACCGACACATGCACAAAAGGAAAACGAGCTGACAAGTGATGCGGATCGTAGCCTTGAGTTTTCTAACATTGGCTCACTGACTACGGAAATATTTTCTAATATCTAAAATAAGATCAGTACATTTTTGTGGAGATCTTTTGTATTTATTCGAAATAAACGATGTAACATCTTTTCCCATATTTATATTCAAATTGAATTTTAGAGAAATTTTATATTTAAAATTTGAATCAGCAAGTCAATAGGGCCACAGCTAGTCTTTTCATAGAAACTAATTTTCAAGTATGTGATTCGTCTCCCATCGATGTTTTTTATTTCGTATTTTGCCATAAAAAAAAGCTGCTCTATCTGATAATATTCAAACAGATTCAAACCTTAAATAAAAATTACTACAATCTTTCGAATATATACTGGTTAAAGTGGTCAGAGGTCTATAGAAAGAAATACAAATTATTTTTACACGCACTTAACCTTTATGTATCTATGTAACTATTTAACCAAATTTTTGGACTCGATTTTTACCCACTTTCAATGATCAAAAAAAAAGAAAATTTTGCACACTTGTCAAGATCTGATGACAATAAACAAATTTAATTATTTTGGCCTAGAGTCCTTATTATTTATTAATTATTACTTATTAATTATTTTGGTTGAGTAACGCGTCAAAATTTCCTCTTGTTTTTCGTAGAATTCGTAATATGTTGAAATTAAGTTTTATAATTTGATTTGAGTTATTTAAATAAATGTATAAAAAAATATTAGTTAATACGTCAATTATATAATACGTATGATAATTTTGAATGAACGAATTTTTTTCACTCTCAGAACTTTATGAAATATGATCTATGTTAAAGTAACTTGAATAAGAACCTAATTCTAGTGATAGGCGGTAGCCAGTATCCTTCCTTCGTAATAATATATCAATATGTTTAAAATAAAATCGAAAGTGTTAATCCATACTTAATGTTACACTATAAATTTGAAAGTGAACCTATGACCCCCCGCATGCGTTTCGGCGTGCGAAAAACATTGCACTACAGAGGTCATATATGCACACCACGCTAATATTATAAATGTGAAAGTAACTCTGTCTATCTATTTGTCTGTTACGTTTTCAAGCCTAAACCGCTGAACCGATTTTAATGAATTTCAGCTATAATATGTTGGAAATTGGAGAAGGATATAAGCTACTTTTTTAAAATTCTTATAGTAAAACAACGTTTGCCAGGCTAATTTTTTTCAGTCAGTATTATATAAACTTATATAATTTTTTTAGTTAAAGACGAATCAAGAACTTTTATTTTAATATCTTATCTTAATTTCATCCTCACTGCTCAGCACATCAATTTTATATTTAAAATTATCTTAAATGTTATGTAACAAATTCTGTTTCCAATTATATTACATTTTTTTTATCATAAATAGGTGTTGGAAGATTTCGGTTACATTTACGACAGTTCAGTGGGTGTGCCGCCATTGCCCATTCCCGTGTGGCCATACACGTTGGACTACAAAATCCCACATGAATGCAAATCTGGTACTTGCCCCACCAAATCTTTCCCAGGTTAGTGAATTTTATACCAGGTTTTTTAAACCTTGACGTAAAATTTCTGTGATCTCATCGGAACTTCCATACAAAATGATGAAGAATAGATTTTCTGATTTTTGCTAACTTTAGAAAATTGTAATTATACCAATCTCTTCGTTTGGAAGTTACTGTACTCCAAACAGACTTCAACGTTTAAATAGATAAGTATGTACCGTTTGGATCACAGGACATGTTTGGACCATGGACATTTTTGTTAATTCAGATATTGAAACCTATGTAACTTCTAAAAATCTGTAAAATATATTTATTGGTTACTTCAAAACAGGGGGGGGGGGGGGTTGTGATGTTTTATTATATAGGCCTTCATATACCCATAAAATAATATAGTAACTATTCTTCTGTAAATTTGATGGTCTTTCTAATTATAGGTCTGTGGGAAGTTCCATTCAACGCACATTACGTGGAAACTTACGAGGGCGGCCACTGCCCTTATTTAGATCAGTGTGTGTTACACAACCACGATTCAAACGACGTGAGTAATGTTGATAAGACATATTTATGATATATTCTAACGATAGTATATATTTTAGCGAAATGTAGCCGTAATTACAAAATATATATTTGGAAAAAATTTCTAATATATCGTTTTAAATTCTTTATAATTTGAAATATAAAACGTAGCTAAATTTTTCTTTAAACAGTAATATTCTGAAAGTTAAATAACTTATTATTATGTAAGACTTTTTAAATTATGATTTTTAGAAACCTTCAAAATCTAAGTAGTATTATTAGTAATAATAATAATTATGAATCTTTTATACTTGATGGAGCATCCGAGCTTCGAAGTACGCAACGGTAAGTTAATATTAGGATACGACAGATTTTTGTATTCTTTATTAGTGTATTGGATTGCATTGATGATTCACATGATAAAATGCACAAATATTTCAGTATCCAGTTTACGCTTTCACGTTAAAACCGTGACATGTTGTTGCTACGGTAAAAAATATCCCATGGCTATAGTGAAAAAATCGCCGTCAGCAAAACGTGTTGCATGATTCATTTTATGGCATGTGCTCGAAAAGAATGGCTGTAAAATATATTTACAGCTAAAGGTGATAATACTCTTTACTGACAGTTTTGAAAGTGAAAAATGTTAACTGAAGTGGCTTGATGTGACCTTTTACACATATCTATTAAATCTGTAACTTTTGTTTCGTCCTTGGACATTGGTAAAATCAATGCCAAAAGAATTGGACCTTCAAAAACTGAACTTTTACACATATGATTTGGGTTTGTTCGGTACACCTTTCAATTGATGACATAATAAATCTTACTTCATGCATGGGACTAAGATTACTAACCCCTGCGACGTTGGCCTTTTGTAAAAGGCAACAAAATAACTGGTGATGGTAATCACCTTTGGTTTATAATATGCTGCCATAATAACCTTGTGCTGTATTCTTGAATAAGTGACTCAAGGTCTAGTTGCCCAACGCGGACGGCAATGTGTTAGCAATGCTCTTGGTGAAGCAAACGACGACGCGTGGGTCGTGAACCTGTCTATTGTTCCTCAGCAATAAAATATCAGGTTCATTAGCCATTACGTCCATCATCATGTCTCATATGTATATACGGATCAAATTAATTCTTTTACAGAGAGCAAAGCAACACTATTTGTTATTGAAACGATGTTCCTTAACGCGGCTTACAGGTAGTGCGATTTAGTAGAAATCGTCACGTAACTAAATGCAGTATGTTATGTGTGTATGCGTGCTTAAAATATAAAATCTCCGTAATCCAAAATGAACTGTAATACATTTAAATAGAGTATAATTGCAATGTAATAGATTTCAAGACGTTTTCCGTTGCCTAGCAACGGAGACGGTAGTCATGCTTCAATAAGTTCAACAAAATATTGAAGTAAATTTATATAATATATATCGTAGTACTGATATTTTTTAACAATTTATTGATTTAAAGATAATTTTTACTCTGATTTTTTTTGTGATTCTTTATGTAAAGTCCCGGGATTGATATTTTTTCATTTTAGGTCTTGGATTGGCTGCAAGAAGACTTCAACCGCTATTACGAGCAAAACCGGGCGCCTTATATGATGCCTTTCCACACAAACTGGTTCCAGATTAAAGAACTCGAAAGGGGGTTGCACAAGTTCTTGAGATGGGCAGCTGATTTGTAAGTTCTATAATCATCTTCTTTCCATCATACTTTCCTATCTATTAAAGTCATTAATATCAAGAAAAGTTTTCTATAATACTATTTTGTTACTTAGGAATATTTCACACAGTTATTTCCACATGTTTATTTCCTTTTATTATTTATAATTTATATTTTAGATATTTATGAAATCGGAGTAAGCAGTAAATTTGTCTAAGTAAGTAATATTGAACACTGGCAAAGAGTTTATTGGGGAGAATTTAGAACAGCTTAACTGGAAGTTTGGTTTTTTTTTATTATGAAGTCCTAAGTGACAATTTTATCTAAAGATTTTGCAGTATTGTAAATATTACTTTTAACAAAGATTCCATAATTATTAAATAATTAACAGATAAATATGTTAAAGAAAACGTTAGAAATAATAACATTCCTTTGATAAGTCTATAATTACAAACATTTTTATTTGTAGAACAAAAAGCCGACTTAATTGGAAAAAAGCGTTTGTTAATTGGTTAAATTAGTCATCTGTAAACGCCAGTTTGAATTTGGGTCCAATAAAAAAGTTGTTTGAGTACAAATACATTTGAATTTGTTTTAGAGGATAAATATTTGACGCATGTTTCGTACACGACAGTATTTCCATTTTGGTATTTTATAGAATTGATTTAGTAAATAAATATTTTGATTTAGAGAAGTTTATTTTCCTAAGAAAATTATAACAGTTCTTTAACTTAACAATTACTTTTTTATTACTTTTTTTAGGGTCTGTGTTGTGAACAGGATAAAATTTTGTTTCATTGCCCTCAGTCTTTATGAACTCTAATTAATAGTAAAAATATATAATATTTTTTGTTATTGAAGTAAGCAGTTCCCGTCGCCAATGGATATTTGCGACCTCAAAGGCATTCCTAACACGCTGCCGTTCGCGTAGGGGAATTGGAACCTGGGTCACTTATGTCGATACATATCACAAGGTTATTGCGGCGTGTTTTGAGATCAGGGGTGGTTGCTGTCCAGTCGGGGTTAGACTCGGCCGAAGGGCTCTATATTCTTATACCACCCCTGCACGGAGAAGATTCTTTTCTTTTCTTCTCTTGTCCCTAACCACAAGTGGCATAAATATCGGTACATATCTAAGTTTTTTCTGCTGCTTGATTCTATTAATAATATTTTTGCAGGCCAGACGTATGGTTCGTTACAGTCACCCAAGCTTTAACTTGGATGACAGACCCCAAGGGTGTTAAGTCCTTAAATACCTACGAGGCTTGGCGCTGCGATAAGAAGGACCTTCCTCAGGCGCCGTGCAATCTGTCGAACAAGTGTGCACTCTCCTTTAAACTGCCCGAAGGAAACTTCACCGATACCAGATATATGGAGACATGCAGTGAATGTCCAAACACGTAAGTATTTTATACAATTGGGAACATTTTTATGTGATTTAATACTCGTTCCTTTATGTATGTAAAACTTTAAAGTAAAGTTTTCATAATGAACGTCCTTATTAACACGTTCAATGCAGATAGACACAAAATCGGCCCAACAATTAGCTGGTATCCACATTGAAAACCATAATTTGACGTGGGCGTAAAACCTTTCAAATGTGTAGGAGTTTGACAGAGATAGATAGACAAATAATCTTTGACAGCTCTTTTTTATTGCTGAGGAATGGCAAATAGGCTGACGGTCCACCCAATAATAAGCAGTTGCCGTTACCTATGGTGGTTTGCAACGCTAAGGGTATAGCAAACAAGCTACTATTCCTCAGGGGTAGAGGAAAGTGATATAGACCGAGGGTAGGTGCCATCCAGACAGCCAAGCCTGGCTCTATCACGTAGCAAGGTTGTTTTGTTATCTTTTACGAAGGCCGCAGGTAAGTATTCTTACTCCACTCTTGCACGGAGAAAATATTTAGGGATGAAACGTAAGGAAATTTTGTTCAACATAATTCTAACAAAACAATGTACACAGTTTTTTTGCAAAATAAATAACGCTATTTATCGTAGTGGTGTCAGGTTAAAAAAATTAATACGCACTGTTGAAAAGACAGAACAAAGGGTGCGTAGTGCGAAAAACCCACGGAGGCCCTCAAATGAGTAATCCATTTGTCTCTTATGACGTTCTAATAAGACAGATTAGGTGGCTTTAATTTTCTCGTCAACTAAGGCGGATCTATACAAAAAGCAATCACAGCAACACAAACTATGCACCACCGGGATTTATGTATACTATCAAACCATAATCTACACATTCTAATATTAATCACGTACGAGCACAGGTTGAGGAAAACAAACCCGACTAGTTGTTTATATGAAACCGGATAGCCGATATTAGCGAAGGTATTATCCTATGTTCTCTAATAACCGGAAATATCAGTTACTAAAAAAATAATTAATGACGAACTGATATGATGCTGCTACAGTTCTGAGCGGTATTGTACGTCGATATAATAATAATAAATAAATAAATATACTGGCATAATTCACACAGCGCCATCTAGTATAAAAGTATAAGCACTTGTATTATGGGAACTAGGCAACTAACATACTACATATATAATTTTCTTATTGTAAATAAATACATATTATACATAAATATCCAGACGCGAGAGGAGTTCAACAAGTTACCTCCGCAAGCGTGCGTCAACCGCTACGCCGGGGAGGTTATCAATTAATTATAACAGTCCTTAGCGTCCCACTGCTGAGCTCGTGTCTTTACCTAATGGCTACGGGAAGTATATCTGGATATACCGGAGATTTCAGTATGCAAGTTTCCTCACGATGTTTTCCTTTAACCTTGGTACATGACGTCATACCCGGGACTACCAGATACTACATCAATTAGCGTTATCAATAACAATATTAATGTTTTTTTTGCCACAATTCACTTAGTGCCATTTAGTTCCAAAATAATTAGCACATATATACTTTTCATTTTGTAAATAAATACATATTATAACATAAACATTCAAAAGTGAGACGGGAATCGAACCCGTTACCTCCGCAAGCGTATCGAAGTGCCTTAGCCGCTACGCCACGGAGGTCGTCGTTACTTTATGTTTACTTTTCTTGTTACTAGAAAGTTACGAACAGTTTTTAACACTAATCAATACAAACAGTTCGACAGAGCGGGAATCGATGCTGTATACATACACAGGACAGAATGATACGTTATTAGATCCGACCATTAATTAATTACAGCATCTGTATAATTAAACATGTAATTTTAGATTTAGTTCTGAGTTGTAATTAATGACACTTCCGTAGTTTTAATTAATTTCTAGCAATTTCATTCAGTGCTATTTGCTCATTGCGCGGATATTACGTAAGTTGTTTGGTGCGGTCGGGTCTGTGGGTCCAATTTCTACGGAATTCAAAATGTCTCTATGATGGAAATAATTTTTGCTAGTCTGGATGTTTAGGCAGGTTGTATGGAAGAAATCGATAAGTCCGCATTGTCATTTAATATTATATTTCTACATATTTTAAATTAGTGATACTTAAAAAAGATACTTGACTTTTTTATTGCTGAAGAACAGTAGAAAGCCTGACGGCACTCTTATAGTAAGATGTTACTGTCGCCTATAGATGTTTGGGATGCTAGGGGTATTGAGAATACGCCGCTGTCCCCACAGGGGTATCGAACCTGGGTCACTAATGTCAGGACATAACAAAAGGTTATTATGGCGATATACTTATATACCGAGGGTGGTTGTTATCCAAATGGACTAAGAGCCCTACCACGTCGCTAAATATTTGTAGCAATAAAGTATTTTTCATTCATTCATTCATTCATATATATGTCCGTCATTATTCGTGGTACAGATGAGAAATTATAACTAATATGACATATTATAAATCTGTCATAATGCCAGTCATGCTATACGGTGCAGAATACTGGGTGGAAGACTAGAAGCGAGCATTGAGCTGATTTGAAGATATGGAATGACAAGAATTGATAAGGTGAAGGTTCTACGTGGTAGGGCCCCAAGCCCGTCTGGATTGCGACCACCTTTGGTTTTAAGTATGCCGTTATAATAACTTTGTGTTGTGTTCCGACATAAGTGACCTAAGTTCCTGAACCCTTAAGGGACAGCAACGTGTTGACGATGCCACTGGCGTTACAAACACCCATAGGCGACGGTAACTGCTAAATTCGAAGTGGGCCGTCAGCCTATATGACCTGAGACCTTTAAATGATAAATTGAGAAAGATACGGGCGTGGGCCCAACATGTAATCAAAGGTATGCAGACCACGTTATCAGAAAAATGTTGAACCTGAAACTATATCGTTTCGAGAGCAGGGTAGACTTAAAAAGCGATAGAAAGAATATGTGCATGATATTAGGGTTTGCAAAGTGATAGATGAAGAATGCCGGGATAACATAAAATGGGACAAAAATACATACTTTCCCGATTTCAAATGTTTTGGATAAGGCCAAGCTAATGATTTAGCAAACAGGTTTTCATCTAATACTTAGATGGAATTATCTTATGAAATAAGTTTAATTGCATTATTATTAGATAATAAACTGATATCGTGTTTAAAGGGAACTATTTGATATTTTATTGTATTAATTAATTACGTGATAAGTTCACGTGATACGTTTAATAATATATTTTATATATTTCTTAAGTATCTGGTAGCTCAGTCGTATTACACCTATTATATTACACTTAGAGACCTATTTTGGGTCCTGGTTTGAATCCCTTGGTGGCTTGTACCAATTAGGCAGTTTTCTCTAAATTATATATATATATATATATATATATATATATATATATATATATATATATATATATATATATATATATATATATATATATATATATATATATATATATATATATATATATATATAATTTTACTAAATGGTTAGTGGAGTATTTTGAAGCCTATCTATTGGATTACTTCATATGTTCTGCAAAAATTTGACTAATTTGGTATAAGTGACAGTGTTATGGGTAAAATAATTCTCGTTTTTACATACTCCTGTAAAGTTTATCCAAATGGAGTTACGCATTGTGATAATTAAGCCAACGATGTGTAACCCGCCAAATGGCGTAGCACAAACGTAGCGGATTTGCTGTCCGTCCCCTCTAGGGGGAGGCTCGAGCATAGCAGTGGGACCCCACAGGCTGTTGTTATTTTATATTATATTGTTTAATTGTGGCATGTCTATTATAGCCGATTGCTACATGTTTTATTTCGACATAGGTGGATATTTAAGTAACAACCTTTTCTATGTACGCATGAAGTAACGGGGAAAAAATAAACCACGCGTGTGACATGTCGTGGGAGATCCTGTGTAAATAGAAGTTTTATTCCCTAGAAATAGGTGTTATAAAATAAAAAACACGATTTTATTAACATTGTAAATAAATTGATGACCTTTATTTCCGAATCGCTTTCGTACGTTGGAACGCCAACAGCGGTCAGGGGTTTGAGTGTTTATGTAATTATTTACGAAAGAAAAGTACATATATCAGTGTCGCCAACACTTGAAATTTTATCCCCCCTTTTTTTTGTCTCGGGGAAAAACCACTCTTGACGGGTTCCCTCGGCCTGGGGGGACCGAGGGATATGTAGGACTCCGAGATTTTCCGACTATCCACTAAAAAATCCCGCCGTTCTCCTATCACCTACGCCCGGGCCTACGGATATATGGCCTGCCGATCTCGTGGCCCGGGCCGGCGCCGCCCTTTGTCTTAAGGCGGGCCCCTTCTAAAGTGTTGGCGCCAGGGGGTCAGGCTTTCATCCCCCCGGCGCTCTCCTGTAATAACTCTAGGAGTTGAGGGGGGCCGCAAAATTTTATCCCCCTAAGACTAAATTCAAAAACCCCTAAAACCCCCTAACTGACAATTTGAAAAAATATAGGTTCTTATCTAATATTAAAATGTTTAATTTTTTATTTTTTTTTTATTTTTAATAGTTACAAAGAGCATAAAAAACTTAAACAAGATAAAAACTTTAGAAATTAAATGATCTCATACAATTACTGTTATCATGCACAAAAAACGTCTTTTTGAAACAATAACGAGGAAAAACAAATACTCAACACATACAAATCTGTAAATTTAAAAAAAATCAGACACTGTTGTTTCTCAATCATAAGTGTGACTAGATTAACCCCTAAAAAACCCTAAAGATTTTTCCCCCCTAAAAAAAGCCCAGTGCAATTTTACCCCTAAATTTAGGGGAAAACCTCTAAGTTGGCTACACTGACATATATTATTTGTTTAGTATGCTGCGATAGAAAGAAAATGAATTTATTTGATGCAACAAAATTACTAAGAAATTCACATTTTTTAATGTTATAAAACAATTATAAAATAGTGATTGGATATAAATCCACCAAATTAAGTGGACAACTCAGCATACTGCTGTGTCAAAGTGCTCTGAGCTAGCGCTAGTTTTCATAATTTGACACTAGATGGCGCTGAGTAGATTGTCATAGTATATTTTAAACTATAAATATAACCCTAAGGTAGGTTCTATCCACCTAACACGTAAACACGCAAAATAGATTATTAGAAATATTTGTACTATAATATACCGGTCACTTTTCCATTCGATTTGCTACAGAAAATGCGATACTAAGAACTCGTTTCAATATTAATTTCAACAACTGATGCTTTATCATTAAATGTGAACATGATCACTATATTCGGGTTCTAAGAAATATTTGTTTTTGACGTTCCTTTAAACGTTTTCTCGATATAAATTACCTGGTTTAAACTGAATTGTGAAGAAAATTCCACGAATTTTATCTAGTTTTAGAATATTGGTGAAATATCTTATCATTGCTTTTACCTTTATAATTGATTTGATTTGAAATTGATCTTTCAGCATTCTAGCACGACACTATTGTGCTTTTATCCCGAGTCAAGTGTTAAGATGACTTGGTATATTTTAATCGTCGTTGTCAAACCAATATCTGCTATGTGCAGTTTTTTGAGATTTCAATATTTTGACTAGTCTGTCACCCAAAATTTTAGTATATAAAAACCGTTATGTGATTTTAATCATTACATTACCTTAATATAAAAGAACTCGTTTCTTATAAAATTTACATAAGAATATTTTTGCTCTATATCTCAAAGTTTAACTTATTGCACAGATATTGGTTTAAGAACGACCTAATGTAGAATATTGTATGTAGTTTTTGCCAAAAAATTATATTTGAATTGTATTAGTAAACACAAGCGCTCTATTACTTTGGGACTAGATGGCGTTGTGTATGTCACAGTATATTTATATAGACTGTATGTATGCTTTTGATATTTTATAAATGCAAATATTCTTTTCAGGTACCCGTGGTTAGGTGACTCTGGTGGCACTGGAATACCAGGCAAAGATAATTACATACCAGACAATCTTAGGAGGAAGTAGTCTAATTTTAGTCCTATATAAATGTAATTGTAATTTATTTTTTACATTTGAATATGACACGAGTCTTAGATACGTTTACATAGAATAATCTTCTTGAATGGAAACCTGAGTAGTGTATGTACAATATATAATTTGCTCATCTTTTTGCATTAAATTTGGTTTCATCAACTTTCTATTCCTAGGCCAGTATATATGTAAATTAGTCATTTATAAATAAATTATGAACATGTTTATTTATATAAATTCATTGAAACTAAAAAATAAATAAATTTTCTTGCTGACTCCTGTAAACAAAATGGCGTCATTAGTTATTCTTATGTATTGAATAGATTACATAAATAATATACATTTGTGTATACTTTCTCGTAAATTATTGTGTAACGATGACTAGTCATCGTATTTTTATAAGTGTAATTAAAACGTGCTCAATTAAAGCAGACCAAAAATTCATTGACATCTGTAGCTCACGAGTGCAGGACTTTTATCTGGCGTTAGGTAACCCCGTAGTCCATCCTCCTGCTTCCTGCAATTCTCGTTCCCGCCATTCTATACATCCCATTGATGACCTCAATTTCCAATGCCTCGAGTGTAGCAATTTTCATACACATATATTTCGCTTTCCCATGAGTGCTTGGTTTTTCATCGCTGTATATCTTTATGTCGCGCACATTTGCCATGGCTCTATTGTCTTGACAGTGACATTATCAAGAAATATACACAGACATATAACATAGACCAAATCATATACTAAAGTATATATACAATAATCTCTCTCTCTTTCTCTCAAAACTACTAAACATTGGGATGGGACCACTACCATTCGATGCGGAATTTTTTCATAGGTGGTTATAGACTTTTTTATATTCATTTTTTAGATTCCATCGATTCTTTCTCATTTTTTTTTCGATTTACTTTTGCCTGTTATACGCCCAGCAGAGCGGGCGTGATTGGCTAGTTATTTTATAATAATAAATAAACACTAAGTAGAACACTTTATTTTGATTTGTTTTATTTTCATACTAAATCGGACGCACATTACGTTTAGTAAAGTAATTAAAGTATATTTTAAAAGAGACAATATATATATTCTCACATACATACAAATAATAAAAGCTTATAACGACACATTGCTGGCATCGGATCTGTTCCTAGAGAGATTTGATAGCATACACGCCACGCTTGGCGGATTGACTTCGGATACATACGATGTTTTCTTCATTGTCGTTACTTGAAAATTATATATATATATATATATATATATATATATATATATATATATATATATATATATATATATATATATATATATATATATATATAATTGGTGAGGTGAGGTGAGGTATTATATATATATATATATATATATATATATATAATTGGTGAGGTGAGAATAACTGTTTAAAAAGTGTATGCCATTGTGAGAATAGAAACCGTCACCTTATAGGACGCCCTCCTAGTGTAATACCACTTGGTAACCATGTAAAAATTTAAATTATACTGGATTTTGGAGTTATTGTAACATGATACTAAGAAATGTGTGCGCAATTATTACACATTATAACGTATTTAAATAACACAAACCATCGTTTCTTGTAAAGGTATTACCGGAGCATAGGATCGATGTTCATAGCTTAAGAATACTCTGATTTGGTGCTGTTTGTTAATTTAATTACCCAATATTTTGTTAAATAAAGCGTGTGAAATGACTTTATTGTTTTATTTACTATTTCCAAAATTAATTTCGGTTATATCCAAAACGTACATTTCGAAGATAGAAGCGTTGCTGAGTGTTGTTATGTCAATAATCTTCCATGACATTCTCTTTCCCTGAAAAAAGAATCTAACAGCAGGCAGGCTGACCGCCCACTTAATAATAAGCCGTTACCGTCTATCCTTCCTACTTCCTATTACCTATCGATGTTTGTGACGTCAGTGGTACCGCTAAAACGCTGCCGTCCGCGTCATTTATGCCGAAACAATACGAGGTTATTATGACGGCATATTTAAAGTGTGCATTCAGACGGGCTGGGAGCCCTACCATCTAGGTTGTTTTGTTGCCTTTTACGACAGGCCGCCTTCGGTCGCAGGGGTCTTCTTACTCGGCTCTACATAAAATGAAAATGCAATGACACAAGGTATTTGCAACTGCCGTCTATTCCCACTAACTAACCTTCTTTACGCTCTGTTTACAAACTGAAGTGGCGCCACGACTTTCGGAAGAACGCCTGCGGGTTTCACGATTTTTATTTCCGCCCTAAGTTTGAGTGTTTATGTAGAATATGTATTTATTTATAAAATTAAAGTATGTGAGGACTATTTCAGTTGTTTACACCCATAACACGGGCGCTCTGCTGTTTACTTTGGGCGCAGATATCGCTGTGTGAAATGTTATAGAAAATTTTATAAAAAAAAATTACGAAATTGTAATATATAAGGCGCCTTTTAAAATTTCATAAGGATATAATAGTAGCTCTATGGTTGGCCATGACCATACGCCACGAAATTTGTTTATTAATTTATAATTTATCTTATTTTCAGACCCAATCAATAAACCTACCTACCTACCTTTATGGGACAGCAGCGTGTTCGCAATGCCACTGGTGTTGCATACACCTATAGGCGACGGTAACTGCTAAATCCTAAGCGGGCCGTCAGCCTGTCTGCTGTTCTATAGCAATAAAAAAAAAACCTAGTTTCAACGTTACGATTTGTAAAAAATTTATCACTGTGTCCGCAAATAAAAATCATCGATCAAGATCAATGGGTCCGTTATCTAATATTAAAACACACTTGGATGGACACGAATAGGTAAGATACAACATCAAACACGACATTAGTAAGAATTGAATCAATGTTTCCGGACATGACTCAAATGCTTCCATTTATAATTTATCGAAGGTGGAATTTGTAACTGTAAGTACAATCGTGGTCGAAATTCTATTTCTCCTCTTAGGGTAATATCTTTTGAAAGCGCATTATGCTTTGACTGTAATTATTAAATACAAGAGTCGCCCAAACACATGTACTCTCCACATAATAAACCCTGATAAACGAAAGTTACACTGTGCGAAATAAAACTATTCTACAATTTAGTTTTGAAATGTATAGTAGTGATTAGGAAACATTATTCAAAAGTATTTAGAGGGTCTTATTTAAATTGTTGCGTAATTATCAGTAGAGGTATCCAGACAAATCCAAATTAAGTCCAGACCAAAAATTGGGAATGGATATATACAATTTTTTTTAAAGTTCATGGCACCTGCAACACTTTTTTCAGGTGGAAATACACTACTCACACCCCGCCGCGTAGGAGCGTGTGACAGGGTAGTGTGGTCTCTTCGTACAATACGTCCGTGAACTCCGTCTCTTTGAGAGGACTCGTACGTCACTAAAACCACCTCTAGTTGGGTCTCCTTGAGTGCCGAGGCCGCGAGACGTGACATTTGTTTAGCTTTTACTAAGCTGGCGATTTAGGGGCCCTTGGCATCTTCTGCTGGGCTGGGCACGCAGGAACATAGGCGTGTGCCCTTTTCTCGGCCATGTGTATGCACCTGCTACACATGCAATAACCGCGCTTCCTATAAATATGTAAGAATTTAAGCGGCTCTACCTATTCTAGATTCTCCCTTCTAAAGAAGGGACCTCTAAAGCTCGACTATCAATCGAGAGATAGTGGGTTAAAATTTTCCTAACACTAGCCATTATCCTTCTTTGGATTTTTAGAATAGCATTATATTAATATAATAAGACTTAACTTTCGCGAAAAATTATAAATTAAACACTTTAGAAGTTCAAACAACGCTCCTACAATCTGACAGAAAGGCGAATTTGGCCTGCCTACCTAATTATGTGGGAGAAATGTTTTGGCCTCTCTTCTTACGAGCGAAGTACTGAAAAGTCTATTGTGTGTGCATATTTTATAAGAGTACGCGTCTCAGGGCTGCCAGCCCAGATTTAATTTGAGATTGCGTCGAGAATAGCTGTTGAACTTTTCACATATCCACATACATTCCCGGCTGTTATGGACTTCTTCGTAATAAAAAAGTATTTAATTCATGCAAGATTAAAAAATTGCGTATGTTTTTGTTGTTTTCCTTCCATTTACGATATGTATATAATATATTAGCTGTTCCCGCCCGCTTCGCTGATCGAATAACAGAAAAAAATAATACGAAAAAAGTGTTCGTACGTATGCGCGCTACACCGCTTGCCCCACTTCTAAACTTTAAATTAAGTGAAGATATCGCAATAATACTTCTTAGATATGGGCCAAGTGCCTAAAAAATAAAAATTTCATTTAAAGTAAATTGTAATTATAAACAATTCATTATTTTGGTCTTGGCTCAATAGAACCAAGACCAAAATAATGATTGTGGACCGTGGTCGCAACAATGCTCCGGAAATAACTGAGATTGCGAATTGCCAAGTGGTCCAATTATACGTCTACCTGGGCTCTTTGATTTCAAATAGAGGAGGTTCTGAAGACGAAATCAAGCGACGCATAGTCATCACGCGCAGTGCCATGGGCAGACTTTCGAAGGTAGGGCGAGACCGAAGCATAACCAAGACCACCAAGACCCGTCTCGTAAGAGCGCTTGTATTCCCGACTTTCCTGTACGGGGCCGAGACATGGACGGTGAAGCAAAGAGAGCGGCAGCGTATTGACGCCTTGGAAATGTGGTGTTGGAGGAGACTGCTTAATGTCTCCTGGACACAGTACCGCACCAATGTCTCCATCTTGAAGGAGCTTAACATCGGCGAGAGACTGTCATCGGTGGTGCAATCCCGAATACTCCAGTTCTTTGGACATGTGACGCGACGCGGGGGGAACTCCGTAGAGCGGCTCGTTGTGCAGGGCCGGGTAAATGGCAGTAGATCGTGAGGGCGTTCGCCTTTGCGATGGATGGACCAAATTAAGTCGATGACACACACATCCCTAAACGACTGCGCAAGACAGGCTTCAGCTGGGGACAAATGGCGCGCGGTGGTGAAGCGCTGCCGGGCGTCTTGCGTGACCACGACTGCTCTGTCAAGTGTATTCGACTGAGAAGAGAAGAAGAGTAATTATAAACTATACATGCAAATTTATCATACTACAATTATTATATTCGATTGCCATCTTGCAACCATATTGCGGATTTGTCGATGGAACAGAATTATATAAAAATCACGATTAAAAATAGGGGTTGATCGTATAAGGGTGAAAATTTGAAGTTGTGTTTATTTTTAAATGCTAAATCATAATAAAATAAAAATAAAAAAATTTGTCAAAAAAATAAATATATGTATGTAAGCATGTAAAATAGATATTGGCTGATTCTCAGACTTACCCTATATGCACACAAAATTTCATATAAATCGGTCAAGCCGTTTCGGAGGAGTACGGGAACGAACATTGTGACACGAGAATTTTATATATAAGATTAGAGATTGTAAATTAGGAAATATTGTTCTTAAAATGAAGGTAATATTTTTAAATCTTCTTCCTGCCCTTATATCCACTTTATATGGGCTCGGCAAAACATGTTTCTCTTACTCTTGTCTGTTAGACTGACTGCATATTCACATATTTTTTCGCCAAATATCATCTTTTACACAATCCATCTATATTTTTTTGGTCTACCTTTGTTTCTGTATCCATTCACTCTCATTTTTATCAAGATAATATTTTTAAATATCCCTGAATATATGAAATATAAGTTACAAATATTTCGTACTTATATGTTTGAATGTATAATGCATTTAGCTGGTCTTAATACGAAATATTGACATTTGTGAGTTTTAAAATAGTTGTAAAATTGTGATTGATTTATATCAATTTAGACTAAAACCACATTTTTAAATATAGTCCCCACTATATTGTGGGTACGATGCATTATGTTTTGCAGTCACAGCATTTGTGCCTTTATACAGTAGTGTCAGTGGGTTCAACTCTCTCAGAACAAAGTATTTGCATAATCTACGAGTAGTTTGTTATAGTTTGGGCGTAAGTAGCTATAAATTGTGTGTTTCTTTGCTCTGACCTAGTGCTTTCTGTTTAAATTTTTAAACAAACAAATATCTTACTTAACTAGTACTATATGAAAAAAAGTAATTTTGTACAGATGATAAGAATATTCTTGAAACTGATAACTCGAGTTAAACTAACATTAAAATGTTATACGAAAATAAAATCACCGATATATCTTTAAAGGAATCTGTTACGACTTCGTAAATCGAGCGAAAACCAATAATGAGTTTCTGCTTGGTCTGCCATCGCGCGCGACATAGACCGATGTTTAAATTAAACTAACCTAACACGACTCCGTTTAATAGTTGTCGTGTGTTTGCAATTTATTCTGCAATAGGAATTTGTTTACCAACCGATAAAGTACTTTTTATTATATAAATAATAAATTGGATAGGTCTGTGGCTTACATAATTATTATAGTTATATATAGCTTACGCTCCCTTGTGTATAGATAATTGTAATACGTTATATGCCTATAACATTCATAAGCAACGGTAACTTCTTAATATTAAGTGGGTCGCCAGCCTATCTACTGTTCCACAACAATAAACAGAACGTTATGTTATTCATCAAGCAAGAATTTAAATACGTTCTTTCAAACAACTCTATATCTCTGAAATCTCCGTCCATTCCAAGCCAAATTGTCTATTGAAACTTATAGTCAATATTTCCAATATTATACCAGAGAAAAATGGTTATGAAAAGGAAACGAGAAATGAGCTATTAGATAGGAATTTAACGATTCGAAATCAAACTTATATTATTATAAAATAACTTAAGCTATTAAAAAATAACAATTTAACTAAAGCACTGATTTTTGTCAACTGACAACATTCCCAAAACGCTAGCTGCCACCAGGTTGGATCACTTTGGAATGTAACAATAGTTTGTGGCCTGAATATACAGGTTTAAGATCGATCTATTGAGTCCTCTATCATAAACGTTGACAAAGATCTCCGGACTTCAGATTCGGAAAGAAAGGTCTTCGGACCTCATGGCTCCAGAGTCTTGACATATACTTTTAGCTTCGTTTCAGGGTCTTCATTTAGAGCCGCTGCCCTTCTTCCTGTTCTTATCCCACACTATATAGGGTCGTCATAACACATTCTCTCTTTCCACTTCCTACAGTTAGCCGTAATCTTAACATCCTATCATCTTTGACGTAGTCCGTCACTTTTTTCTTTGTCTATCTCTACTTCTGTATCAATTAACTCTCATTTCTAGCATTTTTCGTGTCACATAGCATTATTTCTTACACATTATATAAGTATACCACACCAGTTTGTTATTTAATAGTTTGTCAAACATTACTAGATAACTAGTAATGTCCATTTTCTCAACTCCACACATGGATGTCTTATCATCCTTCTCCTCTTTGGCTAAGCTTTTCGATCCATACAGTATGACAGGGTTGATATTTTTTTCTGCCATAGGACAGCAGACAGACTAACGGCCTACTAAGAATTTGGCAGTTACCGTCGTTTATGGGTGTTTGTAACACCAGTGGCATCGCGGACACGCTGCTGTCCTATAAGGGTACAGGAACTTGGATCACTAATGCCGGAACACAACACAAGGTTGTTATGGTGGCATACTTAAGACCAAAGGTGGTCGCTATCCAGATGGGCTTGAGGCCCTACCGCGTAGCTAGGGTCGCCTTTTACGACAGGCCGACTCCAGCCGCAGAGGTTAGTATTCTTTCTCTGCCCCTGCACGGATAAAGAATATATAAAAACAGTCAAAAGGATAACCTAAAACATTTTGAAACTAAATAATAAATAAATTTTAATAATTAATTTTGACAGTATGTTTATTTGAAACAAATCAAACTTGTATTTATTAGTAGATGCTTTTAATAAATTATGATGAGAAAACTTTCGACAACTAATTGTGTACTTGAAACTCATATTGCGAGGGTTGAAATCACCTGATATTACGTCAAATTATGTTAGAAGCCTTGTTTTATTAAACCATAATAACAGCAGACTAACAAGGGAGGTAATAAGATCTGAAGGCATTTATACTGAGTGGCAAATATTACAGGTCCCCTCAATCTTGCCGCCTTGCCGGGGGTTTCATAAAATATAATAAGGCCATATGAGATACTATAGTGGGTGCCCGCATCACCAAAACGAGGTCAGTGAGCCTAATCCATCGAATCTGTGATGATATTTTATATCTCCATTTGCTTTATGACAGCTTAAGTAGCTTTAATAAGAGTGGATTCTATTATGTTTCATTTAAAATTTGATTCCAATTTCAAACGAAGCGCTCATTTCAAAGCACGAGTTACGTACTTGGGTATATCACCGATTTTCTTCTTTTTGCCCATACCTCACATTATATTTTTTTATTTTTGATATTTATACATAATTTAGTGGTTTTTTAAAATTAAAATACGTTATTATGTGTATATTACACGCCTTATCGTACTAAAAATCTCGTCCATATAAATGTTGTCTGACAGAGATTGCTTTTGGCAATAAGGTCGCCCATTGTAACTTAACATCATTTTAAATGAAATTGTGTAGTGTAATTATAATGTTGTACAATAAAGAATAATCTAATCTATGAGTATATACATTAGATATAGATATATATCTAATCTTCTCCGTTAGTCGTCATCTCAATCTCATCTTTTACGTAATCCATCAATCTTTTTTTGGTCTACTTCTCCTCTTGTATTCATCATTCATGTTATATAGCATTTTCTCCTTCGCATTATATGGCTATATTACAGAGTTAAGTAAATATATAGTGGGTCAATTCACACAGCGCCATCTAGTCCCAATGTAAGCAGTCCGGCTTTAGTGACCCAGGTTCCTGTGTCCCTTAGGGGTACAGGAACCTGGGTCACTAATGCCGGAACACAACACAAAGTTATTATGGCGGCATATTTAAGACCAAAGGTGGTTGCCATCCAGACGGGCTTGAGGCCCTACCACGTAGGTGGGTTGTTTTGTCGGCTTTTACGTCAGGCCGACCCCGGCTGCAGAGGTTCTTCTTTCTCCGCCCCTGCACGGATGTCCTTAAAAGCTATAAATGGGTTACATGTTTTAGTGTACGGGGATGGAGTTCAAATGCTGTTGTAAAATCCAAATTTAACCACATTTATTTTATACGTGTTTGAATATTAAAATAGTTTCACAAAATATAATAGATTAAAAAACGCAGAAAGAAAGAAACAAAACCGCTTCGCTACTGGCATCAAGGGTCCGATTGCCGACCCGACCTTAAGTGTTTATGTATAATATGTATTCATTTACAAAATAAAGTATTCCATTCATATATTGGTTATAAACACAAACGATCTGCTCCTAATTTGTAACTAAATGGCGTTGTGTGACTAGTCATAATATTTTTGTTTTACTATGCAGCTGAAGAGTTCGGCGGAGGACGTTGTCTCTCGAGGTGAGGTGTTGATGGCGGTGTCTCTCGAAATAGAGAATGCCTCCCACTCCCTCTCCTGGGGCTTTGTTAGGGAGGCACTCCGATACCATGGTGTGCCTACTTACCTCCGCCGCATCATCGGGTCATACCTCAGTCAGGGAGTCGTCCTCTACAAGGAGGATGGAGTTGGTGAGACGTCGTGTGCAGTGTTTCACATGGGTCGGTTGTAGACCCCCTCTTGTGGAATATCGCATACGACGGGGTAATACGAGGGGAAGTCCTGCGGCTTGTTAGTGTTCTCTGCTACGCAGATGATACACTTGTGACGGCGCGGCAATACACTCGAGCAGGCGTGGAGGATCTCTTCTTCCTCCGGTACAGTGAGGCTCGCACCCACTACGAGCCAATGCTATTTAGGGTGACGGAGGTCGGCTCGCACTATTTCCCGGCACTCTGAACGTGATCAATAAAGAGGAGCCTGGGGGATGTTATTAGTGGGTATACGGCACGCGCTCTTTAAAACAGGGTAGCGTGCTGAATTGCCGTGAGTCCAACACGAGCTTGCTGCGGCCCCGTGCAGCAGGTAGTGTGTGGCGGCATTTTTCCTTCTCCGGAAAAAAATTTGTTATACTAAACTTTATTTATTGCTAATCTATTTATAACTACGACAACTTCGAAAATAACTCTCATACATTTCCCGAATAGCAGTATAATAAGTTGCGAATTGACCGAATATACGCCGACCACAATAACAAGTTAATTGCAATCGATGCGCATAAGTCCTGTCATTATTTATCCTTATCAGAGTACGTACAGAGATAAACGCTGCGAGTAATTCCCTTGGCCGCCATTTTTATGTCGTCAGAATAGGGAAATAACGGAGTCATAAATGGTAGTTGGACGATAAACAAGCCGTTGACTCGCAGATAAGAGCCTTTTCACTCTACTACGTAATAGACTTGGGAAGACTGGATAATAACTGAATATATTTACCTGATTTACATAGGACTTGTAATTTAAGTGAACGAGAGTCAACTCTCTTAGTCACGACATGTATTACAAACACTGTAATACATGTCGGTAAATGTAACTCGCCATCTGCTTTGGATAAGCGTGGTGGGTATTTATTCTTTGTTGGAGTAGTCCTAATCCTAACAGTGGAACAAAATAAGCTTTTATTTATACTCCTTAAAATACCGTAGCTCTTGTTGTAATACAGATAGAACATAATTGTAAGAATTATATGTCGATGTCCGCAAAGGAGGCGGCGGAGCGGGAGCGGGAGCTAACTAGCACAGTCCCCTCCCGTCACGCAGGCTACCTCGACAGCACCGGAGGGCGTCCAACGACCTCCGGCCGCCGTAGAAAGTGACAGCGGGCGGTCCCTCGGGGGAGGATCTGCTGCCCGCACCATTGCCCCCGTGAACACCTTAGGGCAGACAAAGGAGAGCGCCGGGGGACGAAACTCTGACACCCTGACGCTACAAACCTAGAAGAGGCCCGCCCCAACATAAAGGGCGGGCTGGCGCTGTCCCAAGCTATGAGATCGCCAGGCCACATATCCGTGGGCCGTAAGCGATAGGAGAACAGCGGGATATGCCTCGGTCCACACGGGCCGGGGGAACCCGTTAAGAATAGGGTTTTTACCCGAGACAAAAAACAAACATTATACGGATAGTAAACGTCAAAAAATATTCTTGCTGCCGATTTCAATATCAAATTCGTGTAGCTAAAGTATACGATAGTCGACGAGTGATCATGTTGTCGAGTATTAGTTTTAAAGGGCGTTTCTTAAATCGAGTTTATTATTCATATAAAATTTAACTATTACGTTAGTTATACTATAGTATCGAAATATTCGTACTAGGCGTACTGTATTACAATTGTGTTGCAGAACTGACATACTGTGTCATTCCGTGCGTAAACAGAAAACCTCTTAGCGAATTCAAATCCTAAAAGAACATCCGTGACTTCTCACTACCGGTACGTGTCGTAGTTTAGTATTTATATAAAGTAGCTTAGTTTGAAAAATATTCTTTTCAATGTTACTTTCTAATGCTTTTACTAGGTTAAATATATATGGAAATAATTTAGTTATTGTTTATTCTTCGTTCTTATGCTTCGATTTTTTGATAAGTGATATTGTCTCAGAAATAATTAACCTGTTTTAAATTTGTAAAATCATAGAATACGGGCTCTGTTATTTTTATTTTAAACATGGTCACTATTGGTAACAAAACATAAATAAAGATAGGAAACGATAAGAATCTTCAAACAGAAAAAATCTAATTAATCTAAATGTATTGCCTGGCGATAAATTTCAAGCTGTTAAAAGCTTTCATAAATTATCAATAGATTTAAATAATTAATTGTACCATTTTAAATCATTTAAACCAAGTTTTAGATAATTTCTTATTAAAAATTGTTTTTACTCAATTGATGAATATTTTCCCATCTAATTTATATTGACTTGTTGTGGATATATTTTGATAAGTTAAACTCAAATAATTGATAATATAAATAACAATATATCTTAAGAAACAAATTGTAGTAAATGTCGTAATAAATACAATTTAGTTAACTTTAATGTATTAAAATAGTAATTTAATCAATTTTAAACAAATACATTGTTTTATAAATAAATAAAATATCATTTTATCTTAAAGAAGTTTTTTTCCAGGCTACCAATATTTATCAATGTTTATTATATTAAGACTATGATTAAGTGTTCAAATAATATATGCTACAAAAGTCGCACTAATGTTAACAATAAATAATTTCTTAATAAACTTAATTTTATACAATAGTCGTTGTACGAAATGAAACGCCAATTAAGTTCGAAATAGTTCCAATTTATCCGCAATCTAAATGTTATGTGCTTGAGAAATTCAATGAAAAAGGCCATTTGCGAATACGAACCGCAAATGGCTTAGCCTTGTCCGAGCCAAGGCATTTGGCTGACTTTTGTATTTCCTCTAGACAAATACCAGTCATCTGATAAGAGGCTGTCGTCGGCTCGTCTGCCTGCAAAACCAATCGTTTCCCGGACGTTCTTTTGCCATCTTGTTTTATTTCACAATGTTTAAACGGTTTTCAAGACGACCGTTTGTTTTCTTGACAAATGTTTTAGTATGCTTTGATTTCAAAATCGCGACAATCCATCGCAATGTATACCTTTTTTGCGAAACATACAATTGTAATAACTCAAAATATCTAGTTTACATAACATAAAAATAACAAATCAATGTCTATTTTACTCAAAAGTAATAATTGCACTATCAATAATTATAATTGATAGTGCAATGTCATTATTGTGTGTGCATTTTCATTAATAAATTATTAATGACAATGACATCACAAAAATCATCGAATGAAATTACATGCACACAAAACATACAACCGGAGAGGAAAAGTGGAAGAGAGAGAATAAATAGAAGGGCGTATCCGCAATAGTTGACAAAGGGGACGCACGTCTCTGGGTTTATCACTAAAAACCACCCCAGTGTTCCTCTTTTGCTCGGAGCCGTACCCGGGAGGGAGGGATATGCTTTCCCCTCCCGGAGGCGCAGCCGGCAGACCCGGGTTGCTGGGCCGGTCATGTTGACTTTGGTCGGCCTCTCTTGTGTCTCCTGTGACTCTCACAGAGCACGAAACACGGCGCGCCCCATCACCGCCCCTTG
Organism: Malacosoma neustria; assembly: GCA_963693495.1. Lineage (NCBI taxonomy): Eukaryota > Metazoa > Arthropoda > Insecta > Lepidoptera > Lasiocampidae > Malacosoma > Malacosoma neustria. Next base: position 3,442,046 of record OY856384.1, read on the forward strand.
CCGGCAGACCGCGTGGCCGGTGAGGGCTCGGAACTCCTACAAGAGTTAGCGGACATTATATGCTACAGTTGGACAAGATTGACGATGATCTCAGTATATAGATTACTTCAAGTTAAGCTAAGTTCACTCACCATCGATACGTGGAAATTATGTACTAATATGCACATATCTATCCGTGCAGGGGCGGAGAAAGAATACCTTTACAGTTGGAGTCGGCCTGTCGTAAAAGGCGACAAAACAACCCAACCTAGCTACGTGGTAGGGCCGTCTGGATGTCGACCTCCTTTGGTCTTGAACAGAAGCGTGTTCGCAATGCCACTAGCGTTGCAAACAACTATACGCTGTAGTAACTGCTAAATTCTAAGTGGTAAATTCTAATGATATGAACTATAATAGAAAAGTTTATTCCAACGAGTGACCTCTAGATTGGTCTTGAAGAATGATACCACTAGGATACCCTGAACCTTATGTTTATATTATATTTATCTTACAGGTAGCAAATTGTAAACTCGATTTCAATTTCAAGCAGAAATAAATCAAAAATATTGCAGCTTGTAAACAAAGCGAAATTACAGTTTTATTCCGTACACAAGTGACGTGGAGTGACCGAACCACACAATACCAAGATATAGAAGTAAAGCTCAAGTATGTAATTGCTTAAATTATACCCAAGCTATTAATCGTAATAGAGACGTTAACACTGTTATAAAAAAATATGGAATGGAAAAAAATTTAAATGAAATACGGCAAAATAAAAACTACATATATATTAGATTCTTACATTTCTTCCGAAGAAAATCATGGCAATGGACTTACATTTTATGGCAACGAGTAACTGAATGGTGCTTGGCCTCGGACTACTCCAGTGTGAGGTTTTTCTATATGCGTGCAATGTATAATGTCGAACAAAGTTGAACTTTATACCTGTTTATACGTCAGACCCTGTTGCGGGTAAAGGCTTTCTTCGAATTTGTCCAGATTTGCCTTTACTTATAATAATTATGTTAAAAAAGCTTGGAAATAACTGATAGAGGCGAAAAAATGGATCCCAAACATTAAAAATAAAGCAGGAAAACAGCAAACGACAAGAAAAGCTATAATACAAACAGCAACTGACTTCTATAGAAAACGTTGTGCAGCAGAATGAAATACTAGAGACTTAATTATAAATCTCGATAACGACGACATGGACGAAGACAGACCAGTTTTCCTACAATCAGAGATTGAAAAAGCTGTCAACAGCCAAAATAACAACAAAGCTCCTGGACCAGATCAGATTTCAAATGAAATGATCAAAATCTCAATTAGAGTACCGGAAAAGCTAAGAAAACTCACGGAAATATACAATTCTGTTGTAAGCTCAGAATGCATACCACCGCAATGGACCAAGAGCACAATTATACTGTTACACAAAAAGGGGATAGGAACATCATAGAAAACTACAGGCCTATAAGCCTTATGTCGAATATTTGTAAAGTTTTCTCCAAATTGATATTGAACAGAATAACAGGAATAATGGACGAACAACAACCTATAGAACAAGCTGGTTTCAGAGTGAGGTTTTCAACTACTGATCAAATGCATGTCATCAAACAGCTAATAGAAAAATGTCAAGAATACGGTAAAGCCTTGTACATCGCATTTGTGGACTATAGCAAAGCATTTGATTCTATAGGACATGATTCGCTTTGGAGAGCTCTAAATCCAGCAGGGAGTGCCAAAAAAATACATACGTATAATTAAAAATATATACGCAAATAGCACAGCGCAAATAAAACTGGAATCAACCGGTGAAGAGTTCCCAATAGCCAGTGGTGTAAGGCATGGAGATCCGCTATCGCCAAAACTTTTCTCAGCAGTCTTGGAAAGCATATTCAGAGATCTTGAGTGGGACAACTTTGGCATTAATATCAACGGTAGACAACTTAGCCACTTAAGATTCGCTGAAGACTTAGTCCTAATAACTGACAACGCGAATATCCTTCAACATATGCTACAACAGCTAACTGAGGCAAGCAGAGTAGTTGGTCTTACCATAAATAAATCAAAAACAAAAGTAATGACAAACAGAGAAGAAATATTAACAAAAGTAGACAATGAAGATATTGAATATGTTAAAAACTATACATACTTAGGACAACTAATATCTTTTAGAGACCGGACAGACATAGAAATAGAAAGCAGAGTGGCATGTGCTTGGAAAATAAAGTAAACACTTTCCTATGTCAGCCAAGAAAAAAAAGATTTAATTCTTGCATCTTGCCATGTCTTACATATGGGTGCCAAACATGGGCATTGACTCAAAAACATCTCTTAAAACTAACATTGTGTCAAAGGGGAATTGAAAGGAGTATGTTGGGCGTGACGCTAAAAGATCGCAAAAGAGCAACAGACATTAGATCTACAACAAAGGTGGAAGACGTACTAAAGAAAATAAGACGGTTAAAATGGCGATGGACAGGACATATGACAAGGGAAAGCAGAATGAAGTGGACTAAAATTATAACAGAATGGCAACCATGTGATGGCAAAAGAAACAGAGACAGACAAGCTAAAAGATGGACAGATGATATCAGGATTATTGGAGGGACAATCTTGTCTAGAAAAGCTACCAATAGAGAAGAATGGAAGCAGCTGGAAGAGGCCTATGTGTCACCGGACACGCTGACCACTGAACCGGGAAACCCGATGGATTAGATTTAAGTTAAAAAAACAATTTGCTACTGTGTGTAAAATCAATGTTTAGTATCAGCAATAAAGGCTATAAAAAAAATTATGTCATGTAGTACGGGCCAGCTATCTCTTTTGAAGTGCGTCATAAATTACGTAATTACATATAATACAAATTATATGAATACTAAAACTCAATAATTTCCTACGGCAAGCATACAAGTGATATATGATATGATTCAATATTTAGTAATTCTCTATGTAATACCTCACAACACTGAATGGCATATTATTTAAGTATTATATAAAATAAGTTATTTAGTTAGACTTTATTCCATAAAATATACGTTCCTATCCAGAATTAATTTGAAGCCTTATATGTTTAAAAAAATAATAGTAAAAGTTATTTATTATCATTATCACCTTGTGATGTGATCTATGCATGTGGTGGTGCTGCTTGTAGGCTGTATGCTGCTCATAGCTGAACAAAAAAAGTTTTTCACTTTCAACTTTATAAGATCAGACGATAGTCGTTCCTTTAGCACCAAATTTGTTACATTTAGATAGATAGATAGATTATTCTTTATTGTCCACCAAAGATTATATACATGCAAAGTAACTTAATATTAAACTTATAACTAGTGCACAATAGGCGGCCTAATCGCTAAGAAGCGATTTCTTCCAGACAACCTTATGGTCGGAATACAATAAAAAAAATCCTTTTGCTATAGGTGGCGCGCTAAAAGTAATATGTACTAAAATAATATATAAAAACAAGATATAATAATAACAAACAATATAACATAAAATACAAAATATAACATAAAAGCAAATAGCGTAAGTAGAATAAAATATAACACAAATGAATTAGTTTTAATCAGTCATTTATTTTCTTTTAGAAATTTTAATCAATGTGATCAAAGTATGGCATATTACTCGTACTGAAAAATGGTATGGAATCAGAAACTAGGTAAACTATATTGGAACTTTTCCAACTGTAGTCCACTTAGTGTGATAATATGATTCTACAGTTAGGTATTTTGTGCTTGAACGCTCGCAATCGTCGAGGCTGGCCTAGTCTACTATATTATGAATTTGTACTCTTTTGTTCGCAGTATTTAATTCTACCGGTAAAAACCATTGTTCGTGAAACAAAAGTCTCTAGTGTCATTGTTGTGACCAAGGTTCATTTAAATTCCGAGCCAGAGGGAACAGTAGTAAATAATACGTATTCTGTACGCCCATTGTTTTTCTGGATCAATTGAAAATATGAAATTCATTAACAAATGCACGTTAAATCTTGGTTGAGATGCTCTTACAGAGTTTCCAAGATATATGGATCCCTGTTCTTTTTTCAAATATAGAATGAGGATATTACGATGCATTCGATAAGGGGAGCAAAAATGGCTAAGGAGAAAATATAGGTATGGTGAAAAAAGTATAGGATTGGTCAAATAAGAAAAATGCTGCCAACATTCATATCTCAAACTTAGCATTACACACTGGTTTTTTATAAGAAACTGATCTGGCAGATGTTTGGACATTAATTATATATCTACATAAATATATCTGATAGTAGATAGTTACCGTCGATTATAGACGTTTGCAACACTTGAGGCAACGTACTGCCAGCCTCGTAGAGGAACTGGGACCTGTTTTTTTAGTGCCAGAGGTTATTATAGTGGCATAATTAGATTCCCGAGGTGGTTAGTTTCCAGACAGGCTTGGAGACTTACCACCTAGCTAGCTTTACCGCTTTTTACGACAGGCCGCCTCGTTTGGGGTAAATTTGGAATAAATTTTATAACTTTTCTCCTATTACAATATTTCTATATATTAAGTTTAATTTTAGTAATCTTTAATAAAATGTATTTTCTTTTCACTAATTAAGATACTTCTAATGTAGTAGTTTTAGCCTTCGAGTGATATAGTAGAGCGTACTAAAATTAAACGTAATAAATACCTGGTTATTATTTAAATTATTACATTTGTACGATGCCGGTCACGGAACGAGAGTGTACCGTACAATATGATGAGTGGGATAGCTCGAGAGCAGTGGAATATATGAAATTGAGAGGACGAAGTGCGGTAGGTCAGAGATATGTGATGCCTTGCATTGGGCAAATAAATTCGCACTTACCTTGATTCTACCCCTTCCCGGTTCGGTTCAAGTCCACTCGCAGAGGAACTGTTGCACGATACCAGCTAAATGTTAAAAACTAGACACTGAACACACAATGTTATGGCACGACCAATGAGAGTAAGTTTGAAGTAACTGAAGCCAATTGCGCACGGCGAGTGACTTGAGGTCAATTGTCGACCGTCCCGTGCATTGCAGAGGCTCACGCGTTACTGCTCTCGTCCAGCGATCGCTTTTACCATCACCTCACCGAGAGTCATCATCATCATCCCAGCATCAAATCCCGTTTGCAACCTAGACTTCCGCTTTCGTGTCCGGGGTCCGCTTTCTAACTTTTTCGCCTGCGGCATCCCTGGTAGTCAATCCATTGGTATGCATATCATCTTTTACGACATCAAGCTATATATAAGTATAAAGGACAAGCCTAATTATGGTCTTACAAATTTGTCTCAACAACTTAACCGACATCTTAGGGTCCCAAATGACACCAGTCACCTCACGCCATTTGGCCCACGCGGCAGCAATGCGTGCATTGACGTCGCTATTAATGTCACCAGACGCGTGAAATATAGATCCCAGGTATTTCACCTGGTCCGTGTGCTCGACCGTGGTGCCGCCTATGTATACGGATGTGGGATTTGTGGAGTTACAGGCTAAGTACTCGGTATTCGCCACATTGAGTTTCAGATCACCGTTCTCAAGCGACTTTTTCCACGCGTTCACGCTTCGCACCAACCTACCCCTGTCCGCATCTGCCAGCATGACATCGTCAGCATATATGAGCTGCCATGGGGTTTACTCATGTGCATCTCTGATGCTGTTTGGCAGGACGTCTAATATCACGTTGAACGGACTAAGGACGGATCCTTGGTGCACCCCGACAGTGATGGAAAAGGTTTCATGTCGCCAATAGCGGTCCACGCGAGGAATACAGTCGAAGGCCTTCTGCTTCTGCATTTCCAGCAACAGGCAATGCAGAGGTGTATTCTTCTTCCTGTATTTCAGCGTGACAGATCGAACAATGTTATAGTAAAAAAATTTATGTTGTATAGGTAATTTTCATTTGCAAAATGTCAGTGTGGATATAAGTCGCTAGATATAATTTATGTATTTCGCTTCACTCCACTGTGTATACTATAAAATGCAAGTGCACTTCCGAAAATTTGAATCGCGCAATGTACCAGCAGTACGTAAAGGTTAGCATAGCTATGTCACAGTTTCAAAGTAAGCAGTATGTTTTTCTGAAGTAGCCTTGGAATTATTAGTCTAATAAATTTGTATAAATTTTAGCACCTCATATGTATCTTTATCCGTGCAGGGGCGGATAAAGAATAATAACCTCTGCGGCTGGGGTCGGCCTGTCGTAAAAGGCGACAAAACAACCCACCCTAGCTATGTGATAGGGCCTCAAGCCCGTCTGGATGGCGACTACCTTTGGTTTTAAATATGCCGCCATAATAACCTTGTGTTGTGTTCCGGCATTAGTGACCTAAGTTCCTGTACCCTTATGGGACAGTAGCGTGTTCGGCGCTGCCACTGGCGTTGCAAACACCCATAGACGACGGTAACTGTTAAATTCTAAGCGGGCCGTCAGCCTTTTTGCTGTCCTACAGCAATAAAAAAATATTAATAGCACTATTATAATATAGAATAGTATAGTGAGTAAAATCTTGAAATTAAATTTGAGCGAATAATATTTACCTTTATTATTGCTTTTGAATAGCAGACAGGCTGACGGTCCACCTAAAAGTAAATATTTACCGTTACCTATGGATGTTTGCGATGCCAGGAGCAATGAAACACGCTGCTGTCCGTGTAAGAGAATTGGAGCCTGGAGCGCTTATTCCGGAACACAACACAAGATTATTATAGCGGCATATTGAGAAAGCAGGAGTAGAGGCCACCTAGACAGGCTCAAGGCCACCTAGCTAAGGTTAACTCCGACTGTGGTAGGTATTCATACTTCGCACTTACACGGAGTAAAATGACAGGTGTGCATGCCAGGATTATTTGAGGTTATTCTAAAGCAAGGTATTAGATGCTACTGTTTGCTTTTAAGTGCTATGTCTATACTAGAAGGATACTACTGCCAAAAATTCGTCCACCACACGTTGGCGCAAATCCAATAGCTCTCGTCACTTCAAAACTCGCAACAAGTACGAAACTTTGCTGGAAACGAACTGTTAACAGCGTTGTAAAAGAATTTTTCGATATTACAAAAATGTTTTAACTTTGATCTCATTTTTATGGCAATTTTATCTTCACTCGTACAATAAATTGGCGTGAATTTATTTAATAATACACAGCCAGAGAAATTGTTAAAACTTATTTTGTTATTTTTAAATACGTCTACGTCCGGACAAATAATATGAAAAAAATATTAGATACACATCCGGGTACATAGAAGAACATAACATTTTTGCCGGATGTTATTTTCAGACATGCTTTTTAACTATCAGCAGTTTACTATATAACTATTAGTAATGACCTTTGAAATAAGTAATAAACGAAAAATTTAACACGGACAAAATTTAACAAACTTGGGGTTAGCATTGTCTGTTATATATATTCCTTATGTCTGACTTCTTTTACCGAGTGGTTAGAATTGTCAGTTTCGAGCTCAGATAATCTCAACATTCCGTGTTCAGTTCACAACAAATTATCTATAGACACTTTTTAAATATGTAGTTTAGAAGTTCTGGTAACGTTTCCATATAAATTCCTTCGATCCATATCACAAGTAAGTTTAGAGGTTATACAATGTAACGTTATTTAGTAAAAAATTAGAAATAATTAAATATGGCCAGATATAACCTTTTTGGATGATCATTATGTTTTGTTATGAGTTCATACTGATGATACTTATAAATGTAAGTACTCCTCTTTTTCCTAAAACGACTACGTTTTTCATTATGGAAAAGCATTCCACAAGTCTCGTCGCTTGTGAAATGCAGCAAGGTCGTGTAGAACTCCCGTGGACTACGCCTCTAAAACTCCTCATGATCTCTCTTGCATTCTGTTACAATGCACATCGCTGACATACCCACTAAAACTACATACGTTTTTCCATCATACGTGAAAACTGAGAACGCGGGATGGAACATGAGTCTGACCGTAACTTCAATTGGGACGGGTCCCGTTTTGCAGATTTACAGACCAGTAAAACCAGGAAGCATATTTTCATTAAACATAAATAAGAATTTAATATGAACTAGTAGACCCTGCGCAAAATAAAATGTTCTGACTCTCATAAAATGGCGTGTTCTGAGATTACAGAACAACAATTCTTAGCATGTGAGCCCAATTATTCGCAGCCCTCCTTTATAGGGACGGTCCCAGCGTTTAGGGTCAATAGAGCAGTACGATCGTTTTGTCAAATTTACAACTCTTTCTTGGCATCCCGTCTTGATTTGTTGGGAATAAAGCGGAAAGCAATCTTAATGCGAGTGTTTCGGAATGCGGGCGTGAGATTCATAAATTAAAGTATCGATTGTTACCTTTACGGGAGCAGACTTGATTACTGCGGTTAATTTCAGTAGTGCCTGGATGTGGAATATTTTCTACTATAGTGGTATGTTTAATTTACTAGTTTTATACCTTAAGCTGTTTGCAATTTATTTTGAAATGGTTTACCATAAATCTGAAATTACGTGTTAGTTGCAATTTGCTATAACCCGTTGTTCTCGCTTAAAAAATAAATAATAAATACTATTATATTGGGATATTTCACAGAATGCCACCTAGTTCCAAAGTAAGTAGTATATCACTTGTGTTATGGCTACTAGACAACTAATACACGATATAATTATACTTATTTTTGTAAAGAAATATATACATCTTTATATCTTTATATATATAAAAATCTTGTGTCACGATGTATGTTGCCAATAAACTCCAAAACTGCTGAACCGATTTCAATCAAATTTCACATGTACCCGTATTTTGGTCTAACTTACTGGATAGGATAGTTATCTCAATTATTAGCTTATGTCGTGAATGTAAACGAATAAAATGTATCAATTAATAGTTTCTTAAGCAAGTGTTTATTTCCTGTTTAGTTTTATGAAGTTCTCATAGATGGCGGTGTACTTTGATTCATCGATAAAATTCTTCAATATTGTTTGACATCTAGGTTGCAAATACACCCAATAGATGGCGCTGTTCGATTTTACCGGAAGGGTTTTATTTCCTCAGTTGCGATTAGAGAAATAAAATATGGCGGTACGAAGTTCGCCGGGTCAGCTAGTATTATATATTTATATAAGATTGTCACATAACAAAGAAAATGCTAGAAATGAGAGTGGATGGATGCAAAAGGAGAGGTAGACCAAAAAGATGGATGGATTGTGTAAAAGATGATATGACAAAAAAAGGTGTGAATGTTTACATGACGACTAATAGAGGAGCGTGGAAGAAGAGGACATGTTGTGCCCACTCCACATAGCTGGGATAAAGGCAGGAAGAAGAAAAAGAAGAAATATATTATATACAAACACTCAGACGCGATCATAATAATAGTACACGCTAATAAAAGAGTAAACTTTTTCCAATCACTTCATAAATATAAATAAATGTACTGTGAAAACTTAAACAACGCTATTTAGTACCAAAATAAGTAGAAGAGCGCTGGTATAGTGGGTGTTAGATTATTGGTACGCTATATAGAATTTAATTTTGTAAATAAATACATATTATATTATGTTTTTCATTTAGGTTTACCCAGACTCGGATCTCGCTACCCCCGTAGGCGTGACGACGTGTGAAAGCCTCCATGGAGCTCGTTTAGTTGCAGAGTTTATCCGGAATATCTCGCGTATTTTCTTTTGCCATTTTGGAAAAAGATCACGGAAGGTCAAAAAAGGCGTGTTGAAGTTTAGATCTTTGACTATACTCAGCAAAGTAACTCGGAATTCAAATGCAACTGAATGAAATGCTTGTAAGACGATAAAAATTATAAGAAGACGATAAAATATATTTTCTTGTGCCATTTTGGAAAAAGATCATGGAAGGTCAAAAAAGGCGTGTTGAAGTTTAGATCTTTGACTATACTCAGCAAAGTAACTCGGACTTCAAATGCAACTGAATGAAATGCTTGTAAGACGATAAAAAATATTTCCGACGTTTATGATATATGTAATACATTTTCTCAGTAGCGATTAAGCGAACATTTTTTTTATCCGTGCAGAGGCGGAGGAAGAATGCTGACCTCTGCGGCCGGGGTCGGCCTGTCGTAAAAGGCGACAAAACAACCCACCCTAGCTACGTGGTAGGGCCCCAAGCCCGTATGGATGGACCACCTTTGTTCTTAAGTATGTCATAATAATAACTTTGTCTTGTATTCCGGTTTTAATGACCCAAGTTCCCTTATTGGACAGTAGCGTGTTCACGATACCACTGGCGTTGCAAACACCCATAGGCGATGGTAACTGCTAAATTCTAAGTGGCCCGTCAGCCTGTCAGCTGTTCTACAGCAATAAAAAACAATGATATTTTTCCGTATCATCAAATAGATGTTTGTGAAAGTAGTAGTTTTCTTCATAAAAAGTTTCATTAGAGTTTTTTTTTATATTTTATATATAGGATAAGGATTGTATGTACAATAAATAATATTGTGTGACTATCCTAAAATACATTTAGTGTAAATTCTGCTCACTAACAGAAACTAACCTGAAATGGGACTTTATCTCGTTTCTATACTTCAAACAACATGACATTACTATAGTGATGTCATATTGCTGGAAAATCAACTATACTTAACCCAGTATACATTGTTTCACTCCTTTCTCGTAGGGACTACAGACCTTTGTACATCGTCTTTATGTTTATGAAACCAGTTTATTGATATGATAATTGTATTACTATGCAATGTAACATATTTTTTATTGCTGTGGAATTCTGTAGAACAGCAGACAGACTGACTGTCCACGTAATTGTAAACAGTGTGCGACGCTAGGGGCCTCACTAACACACTGCCGTCCGGGGAACATGAACCTGAGTAACTTATGCTGGAACACAACACAATGTTATTAGTTTTTCCTTCTAGAAATGTCTATATTCTTGAATCACACGGCCAATACGTTTAAAATATATATAATATTATATTTTAAAACAACCAAACTACCCGCAGCCGGTTCAGTGGTTCATATGCAAGTATGTAGTGCACAAGGATATAATAAATTATGCTGAATTTTGAAATGCAAGAGCTCTCAAAGCACGCTGCATGCACTTACTCGTTCGTACCCACGCTACGATTTTGTTATATATATATATATATATATATATATATATATATATATATATATATATATATATATATATATATATATATATATATATATATATATATATATATATATATATATATATATATAAGCAAGCAAAACTTGGGTCACTTATACAACACAAGGTATTATGGTGGCATATTTAAAAAGCAGGGGTCTCCTTCAACAAGGGGGATTTGAAGCCCTACAATGACGCATCACCTTGTACGACAGGCTGCTTCTTAGTTAGTATTCGTACTCTGACCCTGCTCGGAGAAAAACTACTTCAATTACAGAATTAATTTACATTTTACAAAAAAAAAAAACTATGTACCAATTGTATTTTTTATCATTCTGTTATTTGACGTCATTAAAACAAAAACAAAATGCGCTGAGCAAATAAACCGAAATAACCAGACCATCAGAAGCAGACGCAGGCGTCACTGTTGCTCTGACGTTGACATATTAGTCGATCCGAAAAAGATCCCATTACCCCGAAACCCCTACTACGTATAACAGTATAATAATTACCACAAAAACACTACTTGTTTTGAAAATATTGATTTAATATTTCAATTATATTTTATTTGTACTCGTATACTCTCATATAGAAAATTATTGTTATTTGGATTTCTCCCAACATTCCACATAGTTTAAGTAAATCCTTATAAAACTCATTATTTACCAGCAATAGTTTCGTCCAATCCAGTCCAATAGTTGCAATAGGCAGAAATGCAAAATATGAGTTTCAATACAGTATTATTTATGTATTCATAACTAATTACGTTAAATAAACATTGATTCATGCTCACGCTTATTTTGATAGAAAGGGTTTCAATATTTTTTTAAATATTCGATTTTTATGAATTCAACTTATAAAATTAAAGTTCCCAGTCTACCCCTTTTATTAATTTATATTTGAGTAAATACGTGGGAATACTTATAGTAGGTGCAGTAAGACGGGGCCAAACAGAAGCCGTTGTACGAATTTAATCTCGCAGAAATGTGGTATCGTGGATATTGTACAACAAAGCCTCTGTTTACGACAAACATCTAGGTACGATATTACCTAAGGGAAAAATTTAGAACAGCCGCATTATATTTTCTATATGCCGTGTAATCCCACGGCTTTTGAGTGAAGAATTTCTCCTTGAAGGTTTTTATTTCGTCAAATAACTCATGTTATACGAAATACATTTCTTGAAAACAAGCTTACGAGTTCTTTGTCTTTGTGATACAAATGTCGTTGATATTTATTTTTTTATTTAACTTTAAGCCTATGTTTGCGTATTTCACTAGTTCTCTATGGACATTTGCAGAAATGAAATGATATGTAATGAAAATTTATTTCGTTATAAAAAGACATTGCAGAATTAAACTCATTTATTTAGGATGTTGAAATTGATACTTTGATAAGAAAATGTACTATTATCTATATATAAAATATTCCATGTCAACAAGAACAAAGAAATAAAAAAAGAAGAATTGAAGCTAAATACGAAGCTTCGATACATGGAAGTATCTAGTGATGTAGACACTGACGGAGGAACTGGTTGTGATGTAACATGATTTAGAAGAAAAATACGACTTTATTTTATAAATGTATATACTTACTGTTATAATAAAAATTATAAATAACAACAGGGGCTCTCTGGTGTCTTCTCTCTCCTTAATTAGATAAACTTGTTAGCAGGCGGAAGATGATTGCAATCAGCAGTCTGTTGTTTTTACACTCAAGAAATGACTCGTAAGTTGTTGAGTAGATAAATGATATAATATATATAATAGATGGAAAAAGAAAAGCGCCTGACCACATCGTAATGTAAATTTGTAGCATGGTATGTCAACTTTAGCTTTTTTGAATAGATAGCAATCGCTACTACATATTACGTCATACGTCATTCGTCAGTAATTACGTCAAGTATACAGGATGTCCAGGAAAGAATGGATAAGCTTCAAGCGCCTTATAGCTTACGCTAATGTGTAATCAAAATCAGAGGAAAGAATCTATTCCAAGTAATACCTGAATAACAAAAAGAAAATTTAAAAATAGGTGTTTTAGAATTGGTTTAGGCAACGGTATCTAATTAATGTCTTTCTGTGGACCTAAAATAAGAAAAAAATCTATATGAGATTTTAATCCGTAACTCTCGCTGGCATTCCGATGCGTGAAAGTCGTTGCACCACGGAGGTCGTCAAATTGCATAAAAACTTTTTCAAATCAATATAATGAAGATGATAAAACCCAGGTTTACTCTTTGGATGGCCACAATCGGTTTCCATATAACGCGTTTTCCGTGTTACGCCATGGCGACGCCGCCTAAATGAATCCCAGTAAATGAATGCCATGTGAAACGCTTTTAACGGGAATTCTATTGAAAACTCTGGTCCAGTCTTTATAGGCTTATTTTTGCCGCTTAATGGAAGCAGCGGGTCCAGTGAGAAGTACTATTGCCAAAAACATTTGAACATTTGGTTATATTTTATTCATAGATATAAAACGTTATTTGGACGTGTTTTTTATTGTTGTGGAACATCAATAGACTGATAGCTCACTTAAGTAAGATAATAAAAATAGTAAACAGTTAGTCGCCTATGAATGTTTGGGATGCCAGCGGCACATCACACTCGCTGCCGTCTGCATAAGGAAACTGAAACCTTGGTCACTTAAGCTAGAATACAAAAGAAGGTTATTATGGCGGCATATTTAGTCCAGACGAGCTTGGGACCCTACCATCTGGCTGGTTGTTTTTTCGCAATTAACGACAGGACGCCCCCGGCCGCAGGTGTTAGTATTCTTACTCCGCCCCTGCGTGGAGGGGCTGTTTACTGAGTGATATTGAGGTCAGGATCGGTAAATCATGATTCAAAATCGAGCCATACTCCGTTGATGATGCCGGTTCGGGATGCATTCTGCAAGTAGATTTAATGATAAACCTCTTGGTTTTTTTTAAAGTACTTTTTTAACGCTTATCAAAAGAACATATAGTATGTTGAACTATGTGGTAAAGGTCTATATGAGAGTTTTAACTTCTATCCCTCTTGTATTTACGTTGTGTAGACCCTAGATTCCCAAACTGGAGCGTATACCAGGGGTACCGTGGCAATAATTAGGAAAAGTCGGCTAGGAAAAAACAGCCCGATCGACAAGGCTGCAGTGAAAAGGCTTGTACGTTTTTTATTTACTTATCTAATAACATGTGAGGTATATGATAATATATCTATTCTTATCAGTAAATACCTGGTCAAGGCAAGTACAACGCCAGGTTTGATCAGAAAGATAGTTTTTAGCAACATAATCCATTATTGACCTACGTGATCCAATAGCTTTTAATGTTGGATGTTTGGGTGAATCAAGACACGAAGTTTATGTATAATATTTTCCAAAAAAAAAAAAAAAATAACTAATACTCATAACGCAAGCGCTTAGCCGATTATTTTGAAACTAGATGACACTGTTTGAATAGTCCCAATGTTCATATAATAGTAACCATCTGGATGACCGCTTTGCTCGGTATTTTTTTTATTTTTATAAACTGTGTTTTTTGGAAATTAACAATTAATTTTCTTAGTCTAACCTCAAAGCAAACACTCATTGACTTCGTGTTACTTAACAACGCAATCTGCTGGAATAGCTTTAGTGTTGTTGTGTCGTTAAAGCAATTTAAAAAAAATAGTATTATTATTCGCCGATAGATGTCAGGAAGAGTCATTTTTCAGTTTAAATTGGGACTACTCAAACGCCACCTTTTGACATTTTCTAGAAATTATTCCTAGCTAGATCGATTTATCGCCCCCGAAACCCCCCGTATACTAAATTTCATGAAAATTGTTGGAGCCGATTCCGAGATTCCAATTATATAAGTATATATATACAAGAATTGCTCATTTAAAGATATAGGATTCACTCATCTCAATTCATAATGATACTAAAAATTCTAAAGTATCGAAGGCATGAGAATAAAGCTAGTGAACAAATATTAGTCTGAAATCCACAACATAGATAAGAACTCGCCTTTTCAAATAAATTACTTTTATTTTGAAACACGATACCAATTTAAGTTTTCCGCAGGTAATATCCCGTAAGTAGATCTCCCAGTTTATTCACTGCGGAGAATCAGATTTATTTCAACATCTTAAAATTGAGTTTCTTAGCGTATTTCGTTAGAAAACAAATTCAAATTTGACTACATGGAAGTTTCACTATTTTACAAGTTAATTAATTAATTAATTTTATTGAACAATTATAAGCACCCCAAATGTTGGATCTATGTGATAATGTTAGATTTCAGTAATTACAATAGACTGATTTAATAATAATAGCAATTAATGTAAGAACGCCTGTCAAGTTTCTCACTCTTGCAGAAATAAATTTTTTATAGAAAAATCAGGTTTTAGGATTAATAATTTTATCAGCGGAGATTTAAGATTTTATTGTTCAATATGTATATTCAGATCAGAGGCATTTTCATACAATTATGTTTTCCTGCATTAATTCGCACCAAGTCATGGTCAGAAGTCACTGAGCAAGTTTTATATCAAGCCTTTGGTTTATACTGCAAATTAATTTTTAGTTAAGAAGACTTAGGTAGACTACTGAATTACTGACTTTTGGCGTGTCTTTATGGTTACTCCCCATTTTATCTCTCGTAGCTCTGTGATTTACTGATCCAGACGTACTTTTCTCCTTGTTTCTAATCTGATGTAAAACTAAGTTTTTATTACTTGTAGAGTAGTAAACAAGGCATTGGATAAATCTGCGGCTTTTACGGGATCGGAATGAACAACTGGTTCGAAAAGGTGTATTGGAAAACAATGTTTAATTCTTTAACTAAGTACTGATTCGTGGCTTTTTATACTTGAGTAAGATAAAGGTACGTACTAAAGAAAATAAGACTGTTAAAATGGCGATGGACAGGACACATGACAAGGGAAAGCAGAATGAAATGGACTAAAATTATAACAGAATGGCAACCACGTGATGGCAAAAGAAAAAGAGGCCGACAAGCTAAAAGATGGACAGATGATATCAAGATGATTGGAGGGACAATCTGGTCTAGAAAAGCTACCAATAGAGACGAATGGAAGCAGCTGGAAGAGGCCTATGTGTCACTGGACACTCTGATCACTGAACCAGGAAACCCGATGTATTAGATAGATCTAAGTTAAAACAATTTGCTACTGTGTGTGTGTAAAATTAATGTAAAAAATTAATGTAAAAAAAAAAACGTTCAGTATCAGCAATAAAGGCTATTAAAAAAAAAAAAAAGATAAAGGTAAACTATTCCTTTATTTTTTTTCCGTAAAGTCGCGGGCCTGTCGCAATAGGCGACTAAAAACCCTACTTGGTATAGCTCCTAGCAGACAACTGAATGGCAACCATCCATCGTGTCTATATCATATATGTCACCGTAATAACCTTATGCTGTATTCGGGAAGTGATCGAGGTTTCAGTTCCCCTGAGAGGCAGCATATTAGCATTACCCCTGGCGTCGCAAACATCCATAGGCTACGGTAACCGCTTACTATTGAGTAGGCCGTTATCATAGATGCTGTCCCAGAGCAATAAGAAAAAGTGTGTGTGTGCAATTTACACACGGCACACACAAGAGAATGATATAATATAGAGTATAAAACCCGAATAAAGAGGAGACGAAGATTATAGGGAACACTGTATTTACCTATTCTCTCGCAGGCTAAATCCTGTTTATGAATGTTTGGTGTCGGTTTTTGTTTCATCGAATTTTCAAATCACAACGGTACTAAAGATTTTTAAGCGGGCCGTCAGCCTGTTAGCTGTCCTACAGAATTAAAAAAATATTGGGGGTACACATTTCCCTAAACATATATTGTATTTACAATACGGGGAGTTCCCGTGGCAGTGTTGCGAAATAGCCATCAGTGTTGCGAAGTGAACGAGACCCAATAAATGTTATAATGGGAATATGCCACTTACCAATACCAGTTACCAATACATTTTATATTTTTCCAAATATCATTAATTTATAAAATCGTGTAAAACAAATATTATGTAAAACGGGTAGGAGTACTTCTCCTGTAACTCGTGTAAATATTTTTTCAAACCTTTGAACATTATCTTTTACCTTATACTTCTTACTTACTTCCATAACAAAAAGGTCGAAATTCCATTCTGTGATTCAGTAAGTTTTGTGACCCTATTGTGTTTGTTGTGCTATTGTTGTTCAGCTCATAAACGAAATCGGGATAGGTCGGTTTTCATGAATAAAATTATGTAACTTGTAGAAATATTTTGTGCTACACTATGCTGGCCTCGCGGCTTTACGATTCAGACTTCCATTTGTTTTAGAGTAAAGTTTTTTTACAATTTAGTGCCACATAGTCCTTTAGGCATAAAGCATGGCACTTGTGTTAAGGGTACTAGATAACTAACAGAATATAGATAACATGTACTTACACCTACTGTACATCGTAATATGGTTTTGTGCAAATACAGTTCGTCAAAAATAAGTGTTAAACAGGTTGGCTATATTTGGTTTTTAAGTGTGTCTTACCTCGCCCGTAAGGGAGGCTGGATGTCACAGCCTCGTTCATTGTTAAGCAAGATGTACCATATAGATTAATTCAATGTGAAAGGTCTTTAAGTACTTAAGTAGGTAAGTATGCCGTTAGCCTGTCTATTGCTCAGCAATATACCTAGTCAGGTCATAAGTATTGTCACACAGTAAAAACTTTTCTTTTAGAATGCTGGCCACAAAAAAGTTTATTGAATTCGAATTTCGAATTGTTCATGAAAATAAAAATGTATATACTTTTAGAATTTTACTCATTTTTAAATATGGAGTGGACGCTTAAAGAAGACCGTGTTGCAGTTATTGCGTTGCATCGTTGCGGTTACGCGCCAATTCAAATTTTTAACATACTGAAAAATTTTAATATAACCAAAAGATTCGTTTATCGTACCATCAAACGATACAATGAAGACTCTAGTGTAGATGACAGGTCAAGAAGTGGTCGCCCTCGGTCTGTTAGGACTCCAGCAGTGATAAAAGCTGTGAAGGCACGAATTCAAAGAAATCCCAAACGTAAGCAGAAACTGTTGGCCCTTCAGATGGGGTTAAGCAGAACCACGGTGAAAAGGGTGTTAAATGAAGACTTAGGGCTTCGGGCATATCGAAGAAAAACAGGACATCGTTTGAATGCTCGTCTAATGGACCTGAGACTGAAGAGATGCCGCGCTTTGTTGAAATAAAAAAAATAATTAAAATAATTTTTTTTTTTTTTTTTTTTAAATATTTTGTAACAATTCACACAGCGTCATCTAGTCCCAAACTAAGTAGCACTTGTGTTATGGGCCCTAGACAACTGATATACTACTTATATACTTTTTTTTTGTAAATAAATACATATTATACATAAACACCCAGACGCGAGACGGGAATCGAACCCGTGACCTCCGCGAGCGTACCGACGTGCGTTATCCGTTACGCCACCGAGGTCGTCAAGTTGTTGAAGCGGTACGCGGGCAAAAAATATCGGGAAAATCTTTTTTCGGATGACAAAATGTTTACCGTAGAAGAGAGCTACAACAAACAAAATGATAAGGTGTACGCACACAGTAGTGAAGAAGCGAGCAACCGTATTCCGCGTGTCCAACGAGGTCATTTTCCATCCTCGCTCATGGTATGGTTGGGAGTTTCTTATTGGGGCTTAACAGAGGTACATTTTTGTGAGAAAGGTGTAAAAACGAATGCTGTTGTGTATCAAAATACAGTCCTGACGAACCTTGTGGAACCTGTTTCTCATACCATGTTCAATAACAGGCACTGGGTATTCCAACAAGATTCGGCGCCAGCTCATAGAGCGAAGAGCACACAAGACTGGCTGGCGGCGCGTGAAATCGACTTCATCCGGCACGAAGACTGGCCCTGCTCCAGTCCAGATTTGAATCCGTTAGATTACAAGATATGGCAACACTTGGAGGAAAAGGCGTGCTCAAAGCCTCATCCCAATTTGGAGTCACTCAAGACATCCTTGAGTAAGGCAGCCGCCGATATTGACATGGACCTCGTTCGTGCTGCGATAGACGACTGGCCGCGCAGATTGAAGGCTTGTATTCAAAATCACGGAGGTCATTTTGAATAAACTTTAATGTCATAAGAATCTATGTTTTGTTAAGTTCATTTTGGTATATGAATGGTTACATAATTAATAAACTTGTTACAATTATTTTACATTAAACATGTGACAGAATTTATGACCTGACTAGGTATATATACCTAGTCAGGTCATAAGTATTGTCACACAGTAAAAACTTTTCTTTTAGAATGCTGGCCACAAAAAAGTTTATTGAATTCGAATTTCGAATTGTTCATGAAAATAAAAATGTATAACTTTTAGAATTTTACTCATTTTTAAATATGGAGTGGACGCTTAAAGAAGACCGTGTTGCAGTTATTGCGTTGCATCGTTACAGTTACGCGCCAATTCAAATTTTTAACATACTGTAAAATTTGAATATAACCAAAAGATTCGTTTATCGTACCATCAAACGATACAATGAAGACTCTAGTGTAGATGACAGGTCAAGAAGTGGTCGCCCTCGGTCTGTTAGGACTCCAGCAGTGATAAAAGCTGTGAAGGCACGAATTCAAAGAAATCCCAAACGTAAGCAGAAACTGTTGGCCCTTCAGATGGGGTTAAGCAGAACCACGGTGAAAAGGGTGTTAAATGAAGACTTAGGGCTTCGGGCATATCGAAGAAAAACAGGACATCGTTTGAATGCTCGTCTAATGGACCTGAGACTGAAGAGATGCCGCGCTTTGTTGAAGCGGTACGCGGGAAAAAAATATCGGGAAATTCTTTTTTCGGATGAAAAAATGTTTACCGTAGAAGAGAGCTACAACAAACAAAATGATAAGGTGTACGCACACAGTAGTGAAGAAGCGAGCAACCGTATTCCGCGTGTCCAACGAGGTCATTTTCCATCCTCGCTCATGGTATGGTTGGGAGTTTCTTATTCGGGCTTAACAGAGGTACATTTTTGTGAGAAAGGTGTAAAAACGAATGCTGTTGTGTATCAAAATACAGTCCTGACGAACCTTGTGGAACCTGTTTCTCATACCATGTTCAATAACAGGCACTGGGTATTCCAACAAGATTCGGCGCCAGCTCATAGAGCGAAGAGCACACAAGACTGGCTGGCGGCGCGTGAAATCGACTTCATCCGGCACGAAGACTGGCCCTCCTCCAGTCCAGATTTGAATCCGTTAGATTACAAGATATGGCAACACTTGGAGGAAAAGGCGTGCTCAAAGCCTCATCCCAATTTGGAGTCACTCAAGACATCCTTGATTAAGGCAGCCGCCGATATTGACATGGACCTCGTTCGTGCTGCGATAGACAACTGGCCGCGCAGATTGAAGGCTTGTATTCAAAATCACGGAGGTCATTTTGAATAAACTTTAATGTCATAAGAATCTATGTTTTGTTAAGTTCATTTTGGTATATGAATGGTTACATAATTAATAAACTTGTTACAATTATTTTACATTAAACATGTGACAGAATTTATGACCTGACTAGGTATATATATAAAAAACCCAGACTCGGGACTGGAATCATACCAGGGGCACCTTATCGTACTCACTAACTAAGCCTAAGGATTTAGGTTTTGTTTTATTTTCTGTTAATTAGATTTATACAGATGCTTGCGGTTCGCAATATTTATCATTGATGCCTCTAAACAGTTTCCACATGAGCGAAGAAACGATATCTTGAAAAGTCTTTAAGTTATAATTTTGAACCTCTGTTCCGCTATGATTAATAGGACCAAAAATATTAAACACATAATAATATTAAACTAGCGTATTGCCTAACTCTTAGAGCACAGCATCTTGATACTAAACATGAAGGTTTTTAAAATATTTTTCATAGCATCTTGGTACAAACAAACAAACAGAATTATGTTCGAACAGTTGATATCCGTCGTAGATATCAGGACCAGTATTAGTCTACCGGGTGTAGTTACTTTCATTTTAAGTTTCACAACGATGTGAAAATATTTCTCGCCGCGTTTATTGCTGGCGAGAGAGCT
This sequence comes from Malacosoma neustria, assembly GCA_963693495.1. Classification (NCBI taxonomy): domain Eukaryota; kingdom Metazoa; phylum Arthropoda; class Insecta; order Lepidoptera; family Lasiocampidae; genus Malacosoma; species Malacosoma neustria. The sequence continues at coordinate 3,463,191 of OY856384.1, forward strand.
CCTGCGGTGAAAAGTTGGAGGAATATCATATCCATTCATTATTGTGAGCAGCATCTATTTGGTGTGTATTTATTTTTCACCTAAGCAAGAAATTCAAACATTTTAGTCTTGTTTTTATGCCTGATGCCTTGGATTAAGTAATAGATCGCAATACTCACCTACAGAAATACGAATGCTGAGTTCAATGTGTGGAGTTACGAAAACTTATTCAATTAGAAATTGATACATGAGAAGTAGCTATGACTGTCAAATTAAAAAGTAACATACTAATAACTAGGTATAGCCCATATGGTAACGGAAATAATGCCGTTTGGCAAGGTTAACACTAGAAATAAGTATGGGTGGATATAAAAGGAGAAGTAGACAAAAAAAATTGATTGTGTATAATTTTTTTTTATTGCTGTAGGACAGCAGACAGGCTGACGGCCCGCTTAGAATTTAGCAGTTACCGTCGCCTATAGGTGTTTGCAATGCCAGTGGCATCGCGAACACGCTGCTGTCCCATAAGGGTACAGGAACTTGGTTCACTAATGCCGGAACACAACACAAGGTTATTATGGCGGCATACTTAAGACCAAAGGTGGTCGCCTTCCAGACGGGCTTGAGGCCCTACCACGTAGCTACGTACCCACGTAGGGTGGGTTGTTTTGTCACCTTATACGACAGGCCGACCCCGGCTACAGAGGTTAGTATTCTTTGTCCGCCCCTGCACGTATAAGATGATATGGTGAAAAAGGCTTTGAAAAGATGAAGGCTAGTAAAGAAGATTGTACCCATATAATGTGAAACAACGGTAAGTTCTTCTTCATCCCAGCGTCAAGTCCCGGTTGCAACCTAAACTTCCGTTTCGGTGCCTGGGGTCCGCTTTCCGACTTTTTCTACTCAACTTGTCACGGTCTTCAGCATCCCTGGTAGGTAGCCCATTGGCACGCATATCACTCCTTACGACATCAAACCAGCACTTTTTGGGTCTACCCGTCCTGCTGGGGCCCGGCGGAGGCGGCATGGCCAGACATTTATTCCCAACGTAGTTAGCCGGTTGCCGTAAAACGTGGCCATATCAGCGAAGGCAACACTCTTGCAGTTTATCCAAAACGTCATGAACATGACGGCTTTTTTTTATTGCTGTAGGACAGCAGACAGGCTGACGGCCTGCTTAGAATTTAGCAGTTACCATCGCCTATGGATGTTTGCAACACCAGTGGCATCGCGAACACGCTGCTGTCCCATAAAGGTACAGGAACTAAGGTCAAAATAGGCTATCGCGAATGTGGGAGTTCCTAACGCGGACCTTCCGCGTCACTCCACACATCCACCGCAGCATATTCATCTGTGTGACACGCAGTCCCTGCTTGTGCCGCTCTAGCACCGGCCACGCTTCACAGCCATATAAAAGGACAGGTCTAATGATGGTCTTATAAACCTGTCCCATCAACTTAACCGACATCTTAGGGTCCCAAATGACACCAGTCACCTCACGCCATTTGGTCCACGCGGCAGTGATTCGTGCCTTGACGTCGGAATCAATGTCACCAGACGTGTGAAATACAGATCCCAGGTATTTCACCTGGTCCTTGAAAAAACGGTAGGTTATAGTTTCTAAAGTCAGAATTTACTGTTCAGTACTATCAAAAGACAAAATTTGCGAGCTTTTTTGCGTAGGTGCAGAAATTTTGTGCCAGTCTATTTATTCTGTTAATGATTAATCCATCTGAGGCTTAAGATGCTCTAGAGACGAGACGTGAAAGCTCAATAAATATTGTTATAGAAGGCTATAAAATATCCAAACGTGATATAAACAAAACATTATAAATTATTAAAGTAGTTAGTTGTATTTGTAATCTAGTTAAAAAAATCATTAAACAGATTTAAAGCTAACATTTTCAATAAATACTGTAATATTTATTAATTTATTAATAGGTGTTGTGAATTGACTCCGTGAGTATACCACACAGCTATTGCTGAATCATCCGCCGACTATAGACAAAAAAGTAAATACGTGATAAGTTCAATATAATATAAATATACTTAATACACAAATAACTATGTATGTACACAGAAAAGTATAACATTTCTTCGGTTTATTTAATAACAGTAACCAATAGTATCTATAAATTAACTTAACCTCAACATTCGCAGTGCAAACAATTTTCAGCACAGAATTCAATAGAAGTACTACTGTGTTACGTCAAATCATAGCAATATTATGAATATGAAAGAAACTATCTGTCTGTCTGTTATGTTTTCACGCCTAAGCCGCTGAACTAATTTTGATGAATTCCGGTATAGAGATAGATTAGACCTTGGAGAAGGACGTAAGCTACATTGTTTTTATTATTTATATGCAGAATAACCTTTGCTGGGTCAGCTAATATAATATATAATTAACAAATAATGAACTATGTATGTACACAGAAAAGTAAAAAGTTTCTTCGGTTTATTTAATAATAGTATCTATGAAATAAATTTGCTGCAACATTTGTAGTGTAAACAATTTTCAGAATAGAACAGCAGTACTGCGTTGCGTGAATATTAATAAAACGAAATAAAAATGGAACTGTCAATGAAACGTTCTCATAAAAAGTGCTCCAGATATTGGAAATATGGCACTTGTACAAGATTGCTATTGTTAGAATTCTCGTTATTATACCGGTTCAATGAGTATCGGCAGAACAATAACATATTTTTTTAAATCACGTCGCCTTTATTTTTATATGAATTCAGTGATGATTTTATAGGTAGAAAACTATTACTTTCAGAGCCGAAGTTAGCCGCATCTGCTACTATGTGCATATGTGGAAAGGACGAGGTACTAGTGATAGCATTTGCCAGAATCTCTATCAATGTTCAGTCTTTTAGGGGTTTATGGAACTTCCCGTAAATAATAAATTCTCATATATAATATTTGTAAATAAATCTATAAAAATATCAATTTTTTTATCCTTAGTAAGTAATCACTAAACTAATTTCCCCAAACAGCCATTTTTTGGTTGAGTATGAGTTTAATGCAAAATAAAACTACTACAGAAATTTCGTATATTTATCTATCTATGACATTGGAGCGTTTTCTCTTATGTACAACCGTATGAACATAAGACGTTTGAGGGGTTAAGATATAAGGTTACAGCGCTTAAAAAAAATCTCTTTATACTGATAGCGATGTGTAGAATAAAAAAATTAAATCTGGGCTAAAGGAATTGATCTCACTCTTTAGTATATAAAACTTACAAATGTGTTAATGAAACAAGCTTGGGTAATTTACCTTATAACCAGGTCAGAAGACCAATTAATTAAGAATATTGCCGACAATTATGCATAACTCATACGTGCTCTTATTTCTCTAGTATCGAAAAAGGTAACGACTAACAAAAGGCTACCCCTCCAGCTATATTACTTTCTATAGAAACCTAATTTATATTGCCTATTTTTGTATTTTAATGTAGAGTAAAGAGACAAACCAAAAAGGCAAGTTAATTATACCATCATTACTTATAATAATACTTTTTCCGACATTATTGTAGAATATTGACACAACAAAGCATTCGTTTGTATTCGGAATAACTTATAGAATAAATAAAGTTTCAGAAACTGAAGTGAAAACTCGAAGAATCCTTCGTAAAAGTTATTTTCCACATGATTATGTCGAATATTTTATATCATATTTCTTAAAATATGTCAGTAATTATTTTAAAGGTAAAGGTTATCACAATACTGTCTATTTAAAATTATTGAAAGCCACTTACTCAATGTCTCAAACAATTAGAATTCAAAGGAAATACCTAACAATAAAGCCAATACTTCTCGAATCGAACCACCGACAGCCTTAATTTTCTCAAGACCTCCTAATTTATTGGCAGAGAGCGTGGAACAGTTCGAGCGGTACAATAAATTTCAAATTTCATTATTTGAGGAGGAAGTCGCGAGTTGCCAATTGCAATTTAGTTTCCCGATCACGTCTCCATACTATTGGGGTATTCGCGCCACCTGTGCCCAGCACTATGAGCCTTTAAACGCGTCTCTGTCAAAAAATATTAAAGAGCACAGAACTTAACTGACAGATAACCTATAAATTAATCATAATGTGCAAAATAACATAAGTAACTTAGTAAGGTACTTCTTATTTAACCTTATTTATAGAAGAAGCCGTGCTCACGTATGGATGTCAGACTAGGGCCTTAACAAAAACCCACACTAACAAGCTGAAAACCAGCCAAACAAGCATGGAACGAAGTATGCTGAGTATAAGAAAGTCACAGCGAATCAGAAATATAGACATCAGAAAGAAGACAAAAATAAGCGATGTGTTAAACAAAATAAGAACAGTAAAATGGAAATGGACTGGGCATACTATAAGGGGGATAGATAAATGGAGCAAGGTGGTAATGAATTGGTACCCTAAAGACAAGAGAAGGAATCGTGGGAGACAACTTAGAAGATGGGAGGACGAGATTAAGTCTTTAGCTGGAACCACATGGACCAGACAGGCAAGAGACAGAAGGAAATGGAAGGATTCGGAGGAGACCTTTGCCACACAAGGGCAAACTGACATAGTCGTCGATGTCAAAAATCAAGTAGCATAAGGAAAAAAAATATACTTACTAGCCAGAATAAAGGCTAAATAAATTAGATTAAATAAATAAATAGAAGAAGCAAGGTGCTAAAAGTTTTAAATATGTATGAGTGGGGGCACTGATTTCCGAAACACAGGTTTATACGTAGCCCGGAAGTTAGAGACTTCAGCTTTTTTGTATTAAAAATTTACTATTCAATAAGGACATATTTTATAAAAAAATTGTTACAATTCTGTTGATTACATATTGTTATGACGGAATGCGTATACGTACAAGTCAAACGTCGGCTAGTTGCTAACTGCTTTAATATTACATAATATAAGATGGTGGGCGCAGCCACCGCGTCGCTCTTTGGCGTACATCCCTAACACTCCTCCCTCTTAAATCACACACGTTTAAAGTATTTCTTATAATCTACACTTATATGTTTTCCAATCTTGACCGTGATGATCAAAATTGGATAAAACACCTATCGTAAGCGACCCGAACATTTTATTGAGATTTGTGGGTACTCGTCGCCACTGTTATGACGGAATGCGTATACGTACAAGTCAAACGTCGGCTAGTTGCTAACTGCTTTAATATTACATAATATAAGATGGTGGGCGCAGCCACCGCGTCGCTCTTTGGCGTACATCCCTAACACATATAAATCGTTGAAAACCACGCAGTAGAAATTATTGCTCACAAAAACATAAACTTGGTATAAGCCGAGTGCTTATACCAAGTTGAAAGAATGTTATTTAAGTATTTTTTTTATTGCTGTAGGACAGCAGACAGGCTAACGGCCTGCTTAGGATTTAGCAGTTACCGTAGCCTATAGGTGCTTGCAACGCCAGTGGCATCGCGAACACGCTGCTGTCCCATAAGGGTACAGGAACTTGGGTCACTAATGCCGGAACACAACACAAGGTTTTTATGGCGGCATACTTAAGACCAAAGGTGGTCGCCATCCAGACGGGCTTGGGGCCCTACCACGTAGCTAGGGTGGGTTGTTTTATCGCCTTTTACGACAGGCCGACCCCGGCCACAGGGGTTAGTATTCTTTCTCCGCCCCTGCACGGATAAGATTAGTAAGTATTAATTGAATTGAGAAAAGCATTTTTACTTTTGTAACTATTTAGTAATTACCGTCACTGAATTTTATATTATGAGAGCACTCTGTACACTTTGACATTTTGTGCAGTGAGCTGTAGGAGCATATACACTCTCAATCGCTCTTACGATCTGTGAAATATTCTTGCGAGATCTGTTTTCTTATGATACATACTGCGGCAATCTAGCGATATTTGTTCGTTCGTTGCTATTGTCAGGAGATATAACAAAAAATTGTACGACGATCCTGACAGACAAATTAGGTTCCTCTATTCTAGCAAGCCAAAGGGGCAAAAAACATATTGAACTGTACGTTTTCATTCTGACGATCTTCGTGGCGTATCGATTAATGCATATCGGTTCGCTTGCAGAGGTCATGGATTTTATTCCCGTCCCGCGTCTGGGTTTTTATGAACAATACATATTTATTTACAAAAAATGTATATATGTACTATATTAGATGTCAAGTATGCGTACTTGACATGTTATGCGTAACACAAGTGCTATGGTACTTAGTTTGGGACTAGTCGCCATCTAGATGGCGCTGTGTGAAATGTATCTATATATTTATTTATTCTTACAACTTTATAAAATCGTGTTTTGACGCAAATAAATATAATGTGAATTTTAATTTAATTTACTTTTATTCCGTGCCGCGGCGGAGTAAGAATACTAACCTGCGACTGGGGTCGGCCTTGACAACCCGCCTTAGCTACGTGGTAGAGCCCCAAGCGAGTCAGGATGGCAACCACCCTTGGTTTTAAGTATGCCCCCATAATAACCTTGTATTGGGTTCTTGCATTAGTGAACCACGTTCCTGTACCACTATGGGATAGTAACGTGTTCGCAGTGCCCAGCGTCGCAAAAATTCATAGGCGACGGTAACTGCTTACTGTTAAGTGCGCCGTCAGCCTGTATGCTGTTCCTCAGCAATAAAAAATCTAGCCAGAATCACAGCCAACATTGACAAAAATCTATAAAATTATCCGCCTCATACAAATATTAACAATCCCGAATTCTTTCAAGAGCTTTAAAAATATGATTCCTAAATTCCATGATGCACAGTTTCAAAAAATTCATTCCACGAAACAACGATGTTTATTCATGTGTATGTTCATTGCGTCCGCGATCTATAATCGAGTTCCCTAGTTCGTTGCACGTTTAAAAAATAGAACATGAATGCATTTCGGACTAGCTGTGAAACAGTCACAATTCGTTCTTATAAAATGGCGGAAAAAACGGAGACGCGTTACCTTGCAGTGGACAAAGAAATTCGCACTGACATTGATTCCACCCCTTCCCGGTTCCAAGGTCCGCTCGCGGAGGAACTGTACGGCATCAGCTAAATGTTACAAACTAGACACTGAACACACTATGTTATGGCACGGTCAATGAGTGTAACTAAAGCCAATTACGCACGGCGCCGAGTTGTCTTCAGGGAGGTCGAACGTTGACCGTTCCGCGCGTGTATAGCTCACGCGATACTACTCGATACTACTTTCGTCCCTTGCTTTTTCCATTCATCTCACCGAGAGTGAAGGTAGATTAGAAAATCAGGAGGCGATCTAACATAAATACTATTTAGAATAATAGATACAGAAGAACGTGAACAAAGAAATCCTCTGTTAATAAAAAAACTTACTAACTGAAACAAAAATCTGATATTTAGTTTAATTAAACTATGTAGTTTGATATAGATAGATGTCTATCTTCACGAACTCCATAGCGTAAATGTTAGCGCATTTCAGTACATTTGCGAAAGCCACGTGTTCGATTCCCGTCTCGCATCTCAGTGTTTCTGTATTTATTTAACAAAGAAAAGTATATATGTAGAAATCAGTTTTTTTCAATAATTGGCGCTACTTTCACACTTCTTCATTTCTAATTTTATCCATTTTTGTACTCCTCACATCCATCTCAACATTTTCATCTCCGCAGCATGTAACACCCTTTCGTCCCTTACCTTTGTGGCCCAGCATTCCGATCCATACAATACGACAGGCCTTATTACGGGCTTAGAAATTTTACCTTTAAATCTAAACGGCACTTGTGGATCCCAAATTGTTCCTGAGACCTGTCGCCATTTCATCCATTCTGCATTCACTCTGTTTTTCATATCTCGGCCTTTCAATAATGTGAATCTTATTTAAAAACCCCCATTATTGTTCTACCCTCATTTCGAGTTGAAGTGAGCCCGGCGAGGCTCCAAAACTCATTTATGCGTAACTTTGTTTGTTTCAATTCTGTGTAACCATTCATAAAACCGGATAATACCTGGCCATCTGAGATTTGCTCGGTTTCTTTATTTTCTGTTCTTTCATATAAATTGTTTTTGTTTTATTTTTGATTAATTTTACATAATAAATTGCGATATTTTGGAGATTTTGTGTTTTTTGAATATACTGGTGGCACGATACACCCAGCGCCATCTAATTCTAAAGTAAGTATAGCACTTATATTATAGGTACTACATAACTGATAAACTACATATATACTTTTTTGTTGTAAATAAATACATATTACACATAAACACTCAGACGCAAGATGGGGTTCGAACCTATTCCTCCGCAAGCGTACCAACGCAACGTGCGTTAGCCGTTACGCCAGGAGGTCGTCAAATGTCGAGTATGACAATTTACACCGCGACATCTATTCCCAAAGTAAATCGAGTTGAGCACTTGTGTCATAGGTAGACAGTTGACATACCATTTACAATTTTTTTGTTAATAAATACTTATTATATAATAATAGCCAAGATTCGGAATGGGAATGACCAATGACCCTCGCATGCGTTCCGTCGTGCGAAAGCCACTGCGCCACAGAGGTCATCAATATATACACATCCATGCGAATATCATAAATGACAAAGTAACTCTGTCTTTCTGTTACGTTTTAATGTCGAAACTGCTGAGCCAATTTTGATGAACTTCGGTATAGAGGTTTATCTGTGCAGGGGTGGAGAAAGAATACTAACCTCTACGGCCACCCTAGCTACGTGGTAGGACCTCAAGCCCACCTGGATGGCAACCACCTTTGGTCTTAAGTATGCCGCCATAACAACCATGTGTTGTTATGGCGGCATGTTCCTGTACCTTTATGGGACAGCAGCGTATCCGCGATGCTACTAGTGTTACAAACACCTATAGGCGATGTTAACTGCTAAATTCTAAGTAGGCCGTTAGTCTGTCTGCTGTCCTACAGCAATAAAAACAAATAGAGATAGATTGGACCTTGGAAAAGGACATAGGCTACTTTTTTATTTATACGGCTGAACGACGTTTTGCCGGGTCAGCTAGTAAATAGTATATATAAGTATAAGAAGCCTAAAAACTACGTAGTTGTAATAAATATTATATAGTTTGGTGCAAAGGTCCACTAATTGCCGGTGGAATTCGATATCACAAAGGTCGACCGGTTAGTGGAGGTAACACAAAGTGAAACCCTTCCCCACTTCGTTTGTGCTATGCGTCAAAGAGGTGCCGGAAATTAGAGACTGCTGGGATCGACATTGCGCTCTCGACCGGTATCGATTCATTTATTAAATGACTTAAGTGTGTGTTCTAAAATTCTGGGCCAACAACTTCAACTTAAATACTGTAGCTATTTAAACTACAAAGTAACACTTTGGGAAAATGTTTTTGTTACAAAATTTAACCCTAGAGCTACAAAATTATTTTCTTAACCCTCAAATTACGAACTAGGGTATATATTTACCCCAAGGGTATTTTAAGCTTGAAATTGTTCCAATATACAGACTTTAAGTATATTAATTTTTATGCATTTTACGCTAAAGAGAATGGTGAAGAGTAAATTTAATTATAAAATTAAATTAATTAGATATTAATATAAACAATTAGATAACAATTAAATTAGTTAGATGTACAGTCGATGTAGTGACAAAAATTGAGAAATGTATGCTGAGATGGTTTGGCCATGTCGAGAGAATTGTAGTGTGTAAGTCGATTTAGTCAGTATAATTAAAGTCGTCGTACAGACAATACGTGTTTCAATTAACCACCATGAGGTGTGGGGGGTATAGGTCGTTAATTGAAACACGTATTGTCTGTACGACGACTTTAATTATACTGACTAAATCGACTTACACACTACACCACCGGGGTACAAGAAAAAAAAAATGTAACCTAAACATTTTTTTTTTTTTTTAACAGTTATTATAATAAAATTGGTATTATATTAGTATGTACATAGTGACTTAATACTAGAATTCAATTAATGCTAAGCATATTAAACATTATTTTTAAACAACTTAGTTCTATTTTTATGCACAATTTCTATCTTATTGTTTTTCATAATTTTTACATTAGGTTCTAAATCTTCAATTACAGTATATGGGCCAATATATAATTTATCTAATTTTGTTGCAGGTTCATTTTTTAACAATATTAAATCATTTTTCTTATATAATACCTGTTTTTTATTTTTATCATAAGTACATTTTCTTATTTGTTTATTTTGTAACAAATTATTTCTAGCATCTTTGTGTGCAACTTGCAAACGATACCTTAATTCTAAACTATAATTATCTGGATTATACAAAGGTTCAATGTTTTTACTTATTCTACTCGGGATTTCACAAGGTTTCCCAAAAACTAACTCATATGGAGCGTATTTTGTAGAAGAATGTACAGTGTTATTAAAAGTAAAACACCAGAATGGAAGCCAGTGGCTCCAAGTTTCAGAAAATTGGTCACATTGTATTCTCAGATATGCACCTAAATGTTTGTGTGCATTCTCAAGAGATCCTATTGATTCATGGTGGTATGAAGTTGAATTTAATTTTTCAATTCCCAAAAGAGTACAGACTTCTGTCATTGTAGATGACATGAACTCTGTTCCTTTATCTGTAGCTATCTGTTTCGGTATTCCGAACCTTAAAATAAAATTGTTAACAAATGCTTTAGCTACGGTTACAGCTTCCTTATTTTGAAGTGGATACGCCTCTACGAATTTAGTTAATTCGCATTGTAATGTAAGTATATAACTATTATTATCTATATCTTTGTCCAGTGGACCAACTAAATCTAAGAAAACTTTTTCAAAAGCATACGAAGCTGTGGTTGTTATTACCATAGGCTCCTTAGTATTTCTTGAATACTTTGAAAATTGACATTTATCGCATTTACTTACAAATTCTCTAACATCTTTCTCCATTTCTGGCCAGTAATACTTTCTTTTTATGTTATTAATCATTCTGCGCACACCAGCATGACCACTTGTGGGCAGTAAATGATAGTCATTAATAATAAATCTTTTATCATTGTCGTCATTAATTCTTTCAACACCTCGCAAAATACAAATGCGTGGACCGGTCCACATTTCGTCATTTTTAATTTCGTCTACTAAATCTTTAATAAATAACGCGTTATTATTTCCTTTTATTATACATACTTTATCAACGTTTATGTTTTTACAAAACTGACTTAATTTCTTCACAAAAACGGCTCGCGTGTATTGCGCTTTGAAATTAAGGTTAATGTATAACGTTTTCTTACTTTGAGAAAATGCAAAACACTCGGTTTCTACATTTATATTATTTTGTTTCTTAAGTTTATTTATCTCCTTTCCTTCTATTAAAACCATCTCTACAGCGTCACTCGGTATCCGTAACAATTCCACAACTTTCGGGTGATCAGTCCGATTGTCCGTGTCATTGCTATTGATATGAGTTTCTGTATTATCTTCCACGTTGCTTATTTTTTTCTTTTGTGCTCTAGTCATTACTGTTAATAATATTGAGTTCATACACTTTAATTCGTCCGAGTTTGTTGGTAACCTAGATAATGCGTCAGCTACGCAATTATCTTTTCCTTTAATATAAGTGATATTAAAATCGTATTGTTCTAATGTTAATCTATGTTTTAGTAATCTACTTGACGGATCTTTCATTCCAAACAAATATATTAACGGTTTATGGTCAGTCATAATTGTAAATTTTTTACCTAAAAGATATGGCCTAAAATACTTTACTCCCCACACGATTGCAACTAATTCTTTTTCAATTGTTTGATAATTTCGTTCGGCTTTGTTTAAAGGTCGACTTGCATAAGCAATCGGTCGCATATCTTTATTGCAAAGTACTGCTCCAACGGCAATACCTGAAGCGTCAGTTTGCAAAATGAACTCATTTTTGTTCGAAAAATCTGGGTACTGTAAAACGGGTGGTGATATCAACTTTTTTTTTTTAAAATTTGAAATGAATTTTCACACTCGTTGGACCAAACAAAAGGTACATTTTTACGACACAAGTTATTTAATGGGATAGTTATCTCAGCAAAATTTTGAATAAACTTTCTATAGTAGTTACAAAATGCAACAAAGCGTTTTACTTCATCTGTATTTTTAGGCTTAGGGTAATTCTCAACTATTTTAATTTTGTTTTTATCAGGCAAGATTCCTTTTGCTGATACTGTATGACCTAAATATAATAATTCTTGTTTTAAAAAATTACATTTATTGGGATTTAATTTTAAATTTACTTTTCTAAGTCTTTCAAAAACATCAGTTAAATTTTTATTGTGACTTTCTAAATTACGTCCAAAAATTACAAGGTCATCAAGGTAGATAAAACATTTCTCATAGTTTAATCCTGACATAGCTATAGTCATAGCTCTTGAAAAAGAACTAGGGCTGGTTTTAAGACCCATTGGCATTCTTTTCATCTGGTACTGTCCCGTATTAGTTGTAAATGCCGTAAGTTTCCTAGACTCTGGATTCAAGGTTACTTGGTAATATGACTGGCTAAGGTCTAAATGACTAAAATAAACTGCACCGGAAAGAGATTCTAAAATATCCGTTATATTAGGCAATGGGAATTTATCGTCTTGAATAATTTCATTTAATTTACGGTAATCAATAACTAATCTCCACTTTTTATTAACATCGTCGGACTTTTTTGGTACAAGTAAAATAGGACTTGACCATTCACTTTGAGTTTCTTCTATAATATCGTCTTTTAGCATTTGCTTAATTTGTTTATCTATTTCTGGTTTTTGACTATTTGGTAGTCTATACGGTTTCGTATAAATAGGATTCGTATTTGGTTTTAAATAAATGTTATGTTCGTATATATTGGTAGCAGTAAGTTTATCTCCTGGGAGATAAAATATATCGCTATACTTGGAACAAATAGCTTCTATAGTCGTCCGTTCCGTAGGGTGTAAATGGTCTATATTCAAGGTTGATAACAAAGTACTAGCTCGTTCTGCATTCGACTTACATGCAGTAAATTGACAGATTTGGTATTCATTTAACGAATGTACTTCTGGCTGAAAAGTTGGTATAGTAACTAACTCCTCACCGGTATTCAATATTTTAATCGGTATAACATTGTTAACAGGTTTAACTATTAAGGCTGCTAAATACAAATTTTCATTTAACTGTTTTGGTAAAACAACAATATCATGGTTCAATTTATTATTCTGTAATTGTATATAATGGATTGATTCACTTCTAGCAGGTACAGTCAGACAGCTATAAGAAATAGTTGGTGTCGTATAAAGTGGTATGGTACACTCGTGCACATTACGTAATTTTAATATATTATTTTCTAAGTCAATATGTGAATCATAATTTGATAAAAAGTCTAGCCCAAGTATTCCATCTGATTTACAGGGTAATTTATCAAACAAATAAAATTTATGATTAAAGCAAGTTCCATTTTGATCATATAAAGATAGATAAACAAAACCTTCAGATTGAGTTTTTCCCCCAATACCATTTATTTCGATGTTGTCTCTAAATAGTGGAATTTGTTCCGTTAATACTTTCTTGGTAACTGCTGAAATTGATGCTCCGACCAAACTGACCGATGTAGTGTGTAAGTCGATTTAGTCAGTATAATTAAAGTCGTCGTACAGACAATACGTGTTTCAATTAACCACCATGAGGTGTGGGGGGTATAGGTCGTTAATTGAAACACGTATTGTCTGTACGACGACTTTAATTATACTGACTAAATCGACTTACACACTACAGAATGAATGAAGAACGATTGACGAAAAAAGTGTATAAGGCGAGTGTGAATGGAAGTGTTGGAAGGGGTAGACCTAGGCGGACGTTTTGAGACCAGATCAGGGATGTCTTGAAAAAAGGCCAGGTCCTCTTGACCTCCTAAACCGAAGAGCATCTATGAAGGGAATAATGAAAGTGGACGAAGCGAAACAATTATGTAAGAATTGCAGCAAGTGGAAAGAATTGGTTTCTGCCTACCCCTACGGGAAAGAGGCGTGATTATATGTATGTATGTAAAAGTCGATTCAAATAAATTAAAGTGCAGAACAACGATCAAATCTTCATTTCACGAACTACTAACTGGGATGGATATCTCTATTTAGTGGTTATAGGGATTATTTTAGATTAGCTAACCCGGCAGAGATTGTTCTGCTATATAATTAAAAATAAAAATGAACTTAATTACGTTCACCTATATTTCACCCTCTTCAAGTTTCATATTGGCAGTAAAAAGTAACCTATGTCCTTCTTCAAAGTACAATCTCCATATAGAAATTCATCAAAATTGTTTAAGCAGTTTAGGCGTGAAAACGTAATAGACAGACAGACGGAGTTACTTTCATATTTATAATATTAGTATGGATTATGAAAAGTATCACCAATATCTTTAGTGCCCAGTTATTTACAACAGCTGGTGTATCCTACAGCAAATGAGACCCTGATGTAGATATCTTTCCTTCCTTTTGCAGTCGGGATTCGAGGCCCAAACTATTAAATCTATTTTCCTATCCCGTTCCTTTTTTAATTCTATCAAACGACACATAGTTTGACTCTTTGAAAAGTAGCTTTATTTGTAACAGTTCTTTACAATGGGACTCTTAAATTATACATTAATATGCGACCGATATGAATGTGATAATATGCAACAGCCCAAAACATCTCACTGCAGTGCTCGAATCTCTCCCTAAAAGAAATGGACAGTACATACATACGCCATGTTTGTCCTCGGCGTTATTGACCTCGGTATGCAAGTTTCCTCATATAGTTTACTTTCATCATATATGAAAATTAGTAATTAGAATAGTTTAATATGAAAATAATCTTCTTCATAACTCGAGTACATTACGAAAATATTTTTTTCAAAATTATATTTTATTTTAAACATGTATATTTTTTCAATGGATGATATGTATATCAGTGAATGAGACTTGAACCTTGAACATCCATAGTAATTTTAAAATTAAGTAAAAGTTACTTTTTTCGTGAAAGGCCGAAGTAAGAATGACCCTTGCCTGACTGAGGGGCGGCCTGTAGTAAAAGGCAACAAAACAACCACAGCTAGGTCCGTAAGCTTATCTGCACAGTATTAAAAAAGTATTTAATTGTATTATGTTTACACAACAGTGATTTAATAACTTAACTCTTATTGCATATGACCCTTTATCATTTACACAAAAGCACAAAATCTCATCAGAGTTGAGTTCAATCAGTTTACAAAGCACCCATCGGGCTTTCAGTTCGGTTCCGCCGACTACATTAAAGCGATTGCTGCAATTAGCGAATGGTGTAATTCTCGTTTTTCAACCACCCCCTTCTCCCCTCATCTGTTCACCCTCTCCAGGAAATTACTTGAGTCCCACAGGTCGAGAATTACCAGATATAACGCATTTTGCAAGATGGAGCCGCTTCTGGTTTTATATTTTTAAAAGCTTTTATCATTTCAATGACGTAATTGAATCGAAGAAGGTACTCGTATTAAGAACATTTTAATATTATCTTGGCGGGGGCGGAGAAATATACTAACCTCTGAATGGCGACCAACTTTAGTCTTAAGTATGCCGCCATAATAACTTTGTGTTGTGTTCCGGCATTAGTGACCCAAGTTCCTGTACCCTTATGCAACAGCAGCGTGTTCGCGATGCCACTGGCGTTATAAAGATCCATAGGCGACGGTAACTGCTAAATTCTAAGCTTCTTCCCCTTAAGTATTATTTTAAATTTCTTTATTTAAATACCCCTGTATACTCTTCGACATTCTTTCCCAATTCCTTTGCAGTACAGACTGTCCAAATTCGGAACTCCCTCCCTCTGGATATTAGAAAAGCAAAATCACTTGTCATTTTTCAAAACTTCGTTAATGACCATTGCCTAAAGTCATAAACTATATTGTCGCGTGTATGTTTTATTGTAATACATTTTGGATTATTTTAATTCTTTTTCTGTTTAATAAATATTTACTTGTCTTGATTTTTATGTCTGTTGTGCCGCCTTGTAAAATTACTTTAAATTCGCTATCTATACAAATAAATAAAATTGAAGGGTCTGTCTGTAATATTAAAATAACCGCTTTTTACTAAGTGCATTCGGACGTATACACGGTACATATACCAAAACAACATTTTTTACAATTTTTGCCTGTCTGTCTGTCTGTTTGTTCCGGCTAATCTCTGAAATGGCTGCACCGATTTTGACGGACTGGCAGATAGCTGATGTAACAAGGAGTAATTTATGCTATTTTTATTTTAGAAAAATAAATAGTTTTTGTTAAAAATGATAAGTTTCAAAAATTTTATATTCCAATTTAAGTTGACCTCAGATTTATATTAACAATCATATGAAATAAGGTTCGGCTTAGGTTGGACATTGTAGGTTGAATTTTCAATTTAAGTTAACCTCAGATTTATGTCATCAATCATATGAAATAGGGTTTAGCTTAAGCTGGACTTTGTAGGTTCGAACGTACGTATTCCGGAGGCGCATGTACTATTATTATTTTTATAGATTATATCTTTTTTCTGTAACGTGACATTGCGTATAAACTGCAGGAGTGTCGGTTCCGTTGGTACGGCCACGTTTTACGGCAACCGGATGCTTACGTGGGAAACAAATGTCCCGCCATGCCGCCTCCGCCGGGCCCCTGTAGGAGGGGTAGACCCAAAAAGTGCTTGACGTCGTAAAGGGTGATATGCGTGCCAATGGGCTCACTACCAGGGATGCTGAAGACCGTGCGAAGTGGAGAAGAAAAAGTCGGAAAACGGACCCCGGGCGCCGAAGCGAGAGTTTGGGCTGCAACCGGGATTTAACGCAAAGATGATGATGATATCTTTTTTCTGTAAATTTGTATGGTGGAAAATAAAGAATCTATCTATATATAAGACTTAAAAATTTAAAGACTGTATTGGATGGTTCAGTAGCAAGCGGCGTTATATGATCGTCTCTGAAAGTCGGATTCCTGTTCAATAAATTTTATATAAATGATCAATAAATATTATAGTATTGTATTATATATTCTTCTTCGAGGTATATATATTTATAATTATAAAAAAAATCCAGGTAATCCGGGTAAAAATCTGTATTGATGAGTATTTTTAATATAACATTAATGTTCATGTGTATTGTGCACCAAGAACAGAAAAGAAACTATTTGCAAATCATAAAAAAGATCTTCCGTGGGCATCAGACGTAAAGACCCAGCTTTGCTGTCAGAATATAAGTCATCCATAAGTTGTAAATTTATAAAAGGGTCCTTATATAGAAGTTTTTACCAATGCTTACGTCGCCTCCATTATAAAATGTGCTCGAAGCCAGGGATTAAATAAAATTGAAGAACTCGAATGAAATTGTTTCGGATTTCGAGTCTTGATCGGTGGGATGCTCATCTCTGGATTGTGGCCTTAATTATTGTAAGTGGATTGCTAATCACATTTATTTTAGTGCTATGATTTACTAGCGGTTTTGTTCGCATTCACTTCAGACCGATCTTCGAACAGAAGAAGAATAACGTATTGTTACACTGTTCTTCTTTAATACTCCGTCTTTGCGGTTTGGATATAATAGATGTAAGCGCCGTTTTTGACGTCTTGAAGCCGCTAAATAAGAGCCCCCTTTTTATTGCTGTGATCAGTAAACAGGCTGACGGCTCGCTTAACAGTAAGCAGATACCGTCGCCTATAGATGTTTGCGATGGCATAGGTATTGGTAATACGCCAGCGTCCACGTAGGGGAACGCTACATAAGGTTATTGGGGCGACATGATTAAAACTCTGTCATCTGGCTAGAGTTCTTTTGTCGCCACGACAGGCGGATCCCAGCCGTGGGGGTCAGTATTCTTACGTCCTTCAACTACTTCAATCACGTGGCTCCATATATCTATAGCTAGATATCCTTTCAGCGACTAAAACAAATATAAACAAACAGACGTATTTTCGCTTATATAATATTAATAAGAAATAATGTCTTTCGAGAAATTCTCACAAATTGTGGTTGCACTCTAACTGACGAAGTTTTAACGGGTCTATCAGTCTGATGATTTTACGACGGGATGAAACTTTTCCTTTGTTGGGCTCTTGCTTTGTTAAAATGTCTTCAATCAGCTGATTAAAATTTTACGAACTGATAGCTAAAGTTATTTAAAATTTAAGTATGTAATATCGTAAAAGGTTTATTAATATTTAATAATTATCTGAAGCTGAATTCAGAAGTTACAGATTCGATTCCTATACCCTAATCTTAAACAACTTTCAGAAGGTGCATAGTGAGAAAACCACACAAGGATGACCCGTTTCTATGACATCTTATCCGCCTTAGACAACCGTGGCGGATTTAATATGTATATACATACTGTCGTTTTTTTAATTACGGCAGTTGATAGTATAGGCTGTGCTTATATAAGTAAGGATTATTGTACACCGTAAACTCGAGTACGTTATCGGTAACTCGTCGTAGTATCGAGTATATTCAGAGTCGATGTATTTCCGTGACTTTTCCTTGTATTTAAAATTAGGCATAATAAAATATGTGTCCAATAATTTATAGAGGCGACGGCAGTGTAATCTTTTGACATAGGAACAAAACCGTAGCGAACTCTATAACGCAACGGCTGAAGCACGTCTGTACGCCTGTGAAGGTCACGAATTCGGTACCCGTCCGTAGTCTAGGTTTATGTTTAAAGCGTATTAATTTATTATACCAAAGAAAATTATATATGTTTTTTTATTGTTGTGGAACAATAGACACGCCTACGTCTTAGTATGCGGTTACCGCCACCTATGGATGTATGCAACGCTAGGGGTACCGCGAATACGTTGATGTATACGTGTATATGATTTTATATATATATATATATATATATATATATATATATATATATATATATATATATATATATATATATATATATATATATATATATATTCATGATTTGTGGTAAATATCATTCGCCATAGCCATCGTGGTATTTTCCAACATGTGCTAGTTCTAGTAAATGCAATGCTAAACCGAGAATGCCGTCCAACTGGGCACTGTCTGAAACCAAGGCGACAGTAAAGTGGTAAAATGATATATGCCAGCCTGTATGGCAATATAGCCAGGACAATGGCAATTGTGTACGAGGCTGTTACGTCGGTTATATATAGGGGTGGCTATAAACGGGACAATTGCATCCCTCCCCATATATTCGCGTTTTCTCTGGCCATGTAACCCGGTATAAATGTGATATACGAACGGCTTGAAAATTAATATATCTTTTGCAAGATAAACTTGCAAGGTAATATTGCAATACTTTATTTTTTTTTTATATGATATATTCGAACAGAGTGAATGCAGGATGGATGAAATGGTGATAGGTCTCAGGAACAATTTGCGTTCCACAAGCACCGTTTAGACTTAAAGGTAAAATTTAATAGTCCGGTATAAGACTTGACTAAATGGGTATATTAGGAGAAGTTTGAAAGTAGCGCCAGTGATTGAGAAGCTGAAAAGTAATAGGTTAGCCTGGTATGGCCATATAATACGAAGAGACACTCCGTCATGTAACAAGGAGAATGCTAGAAATTTGAGTGGATACAAGAGGAGAGGTAGATCAAAGAAAAGATGGATCGATTGTGTAAAATATGATATGGCTAAAAAAGGTGTGAATGTTCAGTTGACGGCTAATAGAGAAATAAAGAGAAAACATGTTGTGCCGACCCCACATAGTTTGGGATAAGGGCAGAAAGAAGATTATATGATTCGATATTAGATTCGATTTTAGGAAACCTCATTGACATGCTACAACATGCTAAACAAGATATAAGAGTCTGAATAATATTGGATGAATGAATGGATGAATCATGTATTTCTTTATTTCACAAATTTGCACTTTTTTTTTTGCACTTTATATTTGTACCTTATAAAAAATATCCTAAAAAATAAAAAAAATCTTCAGTCAGTCTTCTAACAGCAGCGGGACCTTGCGGTTTCAAACAGCCGGTGGTCAAGATAACAGAGTAAGGAACTTGCTCACAATACGTTGCGTATCTAAGAGAGTTGCCTTCTGTATCCGACCCTTCAGCCAAAGACCAAGCGAGTCTCTCAAGGTGTCGGTCGAGATCTTCTCTTCTCTCTTCGCTATCAGACCATTCACTGACACTACTATCGGAACTATGATTGTACTATCCAATTTCCACATACCAGTAATCTCGTGTGCAAGATATTTCAATTGTTTTTCTTTTTCTGTGCTAGATTACCACATCTCGTGCACGACTCGCAGACCGATCCACTATTACAATGTCAGATTTATTAGCAACAAGACACCAGTCTGTGATAATTGATCGATCCCAGTAGAGAAAATATGAGCCTTTATCGAAAACTGGCTCAGGCCTATATTGGTAATAGGGCACCTCCAAGGTTACAAGATTGTATTTCAAAGCTAGTTGTTAGTGGATAATCCTGGCTACTAGGTGTCGACGTGTACGTAAATGTATATAATTAGGTGTATAAGATATGATTATATATAGAATGTTTGCAACGCCAGTGGCATCGCGAACACGCTGCTGTCCCATAAGGGTACAGGAACTTAGGTCACTAATGCGGGACCACAACATAAAGCTATTATGGCGGCGTACTTAAGACCAAAGGCGGTTGCCATCTAGACGGGGTTGTGGCCCTATCACGTAGCTAGGGTGGGTTGTTTTGTCACCTTTTACGACAGGCCGAACCTGGCCGCAGAGGTCAGTATACTTTCTCTGCACCTGCACGGGTAAGAAATGTCTAAATTTAATCTAGATAATGCTTTATCTACCATATATACCAATTAAGTTATAAACCGAGACTTGTGAGTGATACACCAATTTACACAAAATATATTTTTCATAAATCCTGACGCAAGAAGTTGGACCAAATGAAACTTAACCAGGTGTGGAGGAAGCCTGTGAAAAATAGTCAATTATGTATAGGATAGGTCGTATTTTTTTTCACACCTCTGCGTCGAGCGTCTCTGGAATTACACTAAAATGGGATAGACGTGATAAAATAAACATTTTTACGACATACCGAGGGTAAATTGCGCAGTAAAGCGCAATTACTCCGAAATAGCGCAGCACGCTTTATATTAATACATTAATAAATAGATTTCACTGAATTTTATGATAGAGTAATATACTGTATTCTATAGTTTATTAGAAAAAAAATTAGGTTGAACATTCATGCTGCCATCTATCAAATTAAGTAGCAGAGAGCTTGTGTTACGGATATTAGACAACTGACATACTATTAAAACGATTTTCTGTTGTAAATAAATCCATACTAATATTATAATTGTGAAAGTAATTCTATCTGTCTGTGACATTTTCATGCCTAAACCGCTGAACCAATTTTGATGATTTTGGGATAGAGATTGGACCTTGGAGAAGGACATAGGCTACTTTTGTCGCAAAAATAAAATGTTAAGGGCGTGAAATAGGGGTGAACGTATTTAACTGATATGGGTTTTTTTAAATTTATATGGCAGAACAATGTTTGCTGGGCCAGCGAGTACATATTATATATAAATACCCAGATTCGGGAAAGGAATCCGTGACGTACGTACGTATGTAACTAATGAAGTTAGAAAATATAACAAAAAATATCTCATTCAAATTCTATGGGCATTTTAGTTTAGTCTTCATCTTGCTTTTCCTAATAGAATTTTATATTGTAGATATGCAAAGAACTAACTGAATTGAGGACGGCAATAGACGAGGCTCACCAATATCCAGGGTTTCTTCTTTTATCTACTACTGCTGTCCACTTTTGTTCTTGTAACACTCGCGTGTGATCTACAACTCATCTAATATTACACTTCCATAACATGTATATACATATATACAATAATACTCGTATAACACGGTTATATTACTGAATATATAATTATATAACACGGGACAATGAACTTGTCTTCAAATATTTACACGCATAACGTGTTCTCGAATGACTACGTATTATATTTAGAAATAATAGTAAACGCCTCAAACGCAGGGGCGGAGAAAGAATACTAACATCTGCGGCCGGGGTCAGCCTGTCGTAAAAGGCGACAAAACAACCCACCCTAGCTACTTGGTAGGGCCTCAAGCCCGTCTGGATGGCTACCACTTTTGGTATTAAGTATGCCGCCATAATAACCTTGTGTTGTGTTCCGGCATTAGTGACCCAAGTTCCTGTACTCTTATGGGACAACAGCGTGTTCGCAATGCCACTAGCGTTGCAAGCACCCATAGGCGATGGTAACTGCTAAATTCTAAGCGGGCCGTCAGCTTGTCTGCTGTCCTACAGCAATAAAAAAAAACGCACTTCTTTCGAGTTGTTTGTAACGTGTGTCTAAAATGTGGTGATTGGTAATTAAGAAGTTAGAGTACTTAACAATTTAAAGTAAATTCCGTGTTTAATTGACATTTGATAACATGATTACTTTTTATAATAGTTAATTTTTTATGATATATACGACCGTAAGGTATTATTTTATTTACTAGTGTTTCATAGCGATTCCATCTAAAGCTTTTAATATGAAGTTCAAGTACGGTTGTACAGTAGAACATACTTGGACTTTAATATCCTTCTCTGGCATACATTATACTTTTTTAATTACTGTAGAATCAAATCAAATCAAATTTATTTCTATGAAACATTCACAAATATATGCACATATTTCGCCATTATAGGCATACAAATCAGTTGGATTAAATAACATTAATTTTTCACATGTAAAAGATTCTAACAATAATAATAATGTCAAATATTAATTTATGCAAATACCTATTTAAAATATAAAAATAAACAATTTTAATACAATAAATAGCCCTGTAGTGCTATCATTAAGTAAAATTATAAGATGTTATATTATAGATAATCATTTATATATTTTAAGATAAAAACATTTCAAACAATACTAAGATTAATGGCCGATTTAATAGTAAGTACAGTTACCATCATTTATGAATGTTCAGGGGCATACCTAACATGCTGCAGTCAGCGTAGGGGAGCTGGAACCTACCTTCTGGAACTTTGGGACTACTTAACCGGGATACAGCACAAGGTTATTATGGCGGATATTTTGCAACCACCCCGGTTGCTCTCAGGCATTAGCTCCAGGTATTAGCAATTGCTATAGAACAGCAAACAAGCTGACAGTCAAGTTTGCTCCCAGTTTGCGACGCTAACACACTGTCATCTGCGTAAGGGAATTGGGACTTGGACCACTTATTCCGGAACATAACAATATAGCCTTTTGTTATAGAGATCATGGGTGGTTGTCATTCATAGCTTGGGGCTCTACCAACTAGCTAGGGTTGTTTCATCGCCTTTTATGATAGGCCGCTTTTGGCTGCTGGGATCAATATTGTTCCTTCGCCTCCGCACGGAGAAACGTGTTCAAGCATAAAAATATTTTGAATTTTACAAGAATGAGTAGTACCATATTTCTCCCCAATACCGAAAGGTTAACAACCAGATATATATTTTCAAAGATCATAGTGATAAATTTAGCAATTATATAATTAGTTAATGTATTAACTTTATTTTAAGTTATAATTATAATAGCAACAAATCTATGGATGAAACATAACATTTGACATAATTGACTTTGTTATTGTATTTTTATTATTAAATCAAACTGTGCCCCGCATTACCTGCATCCGATTTTAATATATTCCATAAACAATATACGAGTAAACGGTACTGTTTATAAATTGATTGATTGAAACATAAAAATAAATGTTATTTTATCATTTACTTTAATTTTTTATTCAATCAATATAATAGTTTCAAGTCAAAAAAATATGGAAGGTGTTTATAAGACAATATGTACTTGTTCAAAGCTACCATAATTTATAAGCAGTTCATAACGTTCAAATAATGGTTTTGGGTATCCCCTTATACCATAAGAACAAACAATATAGGTACCCGTCAAACTTTTGATATCGGTTTGTAAGTTTACTCACGATATCTTCTTACAACTCACCAGAGTTGAGATATTGAGAATTACCAAATTATGATTGAATTGCACTTTCTGGGAAATAGGTTTTCTGTCTGTGCAGGAGTGGAGTCAGAATGCTGACCCCTGTGGCGACAGAGCAACCGTAGCTAACTGGTAGGACCCCAAGCTAGGCTGCATACGCACACAATTACTTTGTTTTTGAAGTGAAAACTTCTTTAGCGGCGTTGTGCACTTTTTTGTTATGGGTAAAAATGTTAAACTCGCGTCAGGTGTCACGTGTCCTGATCGAAAAAACGTAAGATTCATAAGACGGAGTTTTGCTCCAGTAATATCAACTTTATTAATAATGGCTTAAGGTTTATTTTATAATGCAACTTTTAAATGATTGCATTGCATTACTTATACATATCTATTCGAATTGCGACTTTATTACAATGAAATACAGTTTGAAGTGAAAACTTCTTTAGGCGCGTTGAGCACATTTTGGGTGAACAATTATTGGTTTGTAAAGAAGTGTTAATGACCAATTTAAACTTTAATGCTTGATCATAAACAATTTTTTATATACCGAAAATAATAATCTAATAGCTCGACGATACAATTCACAAGTTATTTAGTTTTTAGTTTTCACTTCTATCGGCAGTCCCCAAAGACTGCCTCGCATGTTTTTTTTTACTAGATATCTTAATATCAACAGCAGAAGAGAAGAGGCGTTCCTTAAGACGGGCTTCTGCTCAGTTTGGATTCCAGTCTCCCTCTACTTCATTGTGTTACTGATAGTACGTTTTATAACATACTTGCTACCTGTTCCATTTATATATAGTTTCTCTACTACATTGTGGGAGTAAATAAAAAAAAAATTAAATTTTTCATGATATTCGTTATATAAAAAAGCTTTTCTCACATATTAATAACTACGTAGGTTTGTGAATATAAATTACAGAGGAACAGGTACGTGACTAGACTTTATTATTCTCGTTGGTCATTAAAAATGTAATATCATGGTTCGCTTGTTTGTCATTTGCGATAGGCCTTGTGCAGTTTGGAAATGAATCACGGCGGGCCGACTCCTGCGGGAATCGGCCTGGATGAAAATTAACATCGCCCACTCGCGTCCATGTGAAATTATTATCAGTGATATATTTACATTTCACACATTATCATATATTCATATATTCTATTTGAAATTATATTAATGCTACATTTAAAACGGCTCCAGTATGGATCTGACGTACCATTTGTGTGTATAATCGTATCCCCTAAAACTGCCACAATTGCTGTTAGTTTTTTATTTTATAAACACGGCAATATTTCGCCGTTTTGCGTTACATACAGATTTTCAATTGAAAAAAGATTCCAATCAAAATTAAAGTTTGTTCGTTGGTCGTTAAAAATAATAATACCTATTTGTCAGTTAAATTATTTCAGACTATAATTGAGCGGTTGTCCAAGTTAAAAAGTTGAATATAATCGCACTTCGAAATGATAATGAAAACAAAGATGTATTATTAAAATAAATTATTTAGGAGATGTTTTTTCGAGGAAATAATCTTTTCGAGATTTCCCTGACCGCGGCAGAGTCGGAGAGGTATGTGGGACTCCATGAAATTACCAAATAGAAAACTTAATCTTCCTATCACCTTGTTCCCAATAGCTGGCTCGGCAAACACTGTGGTCTAGTCCACTATTTAGGAGATGTAGGTAACATGTTTATATCATAAAATTCCTGAAAATCTACTTTTGCTGCATCAATTGATTTGATGATATCCGTTATTTACAAAAAGAAGGTAAGTATATAAGTAGTACCAGTTGTCTAGTACCCATAACACAAGTGCTATGGAACTTAGTTTGGGACTAGATGGCGCTGTGTGAATTGTCACAAAATATTTTTTTATATTTTTTATTATTTTCGTTTGTTTAATAATATTGATTTTCTCTGTTATTAAATCAAAGGATGCCTATACTCGGTTTAGTGTCAAAAAGCATCTTATAAGTAAATAGTTGGATTTTTACGGAATGTTGAAACGTATATTACATAAAAATGGTATATATAATAAGCTCATGTTAAGTGCATTTATGTACATAAACGTGTCGTTAATCCCCGTTTGAGAGGTGCCCGAGCCCACAGCTTCCGGCTCTAACAGCCTCGAAGGCTGTAAACGTCTCCAGCGGCTGACTTTCGGTGATTTACTTCAATTTTATGTGTCGCCTCTCTCTTGGATTTATATTAAATTTATTTTATGGCTCATTTTTACAACCTCAGAACATGTTACTAGGAGAATTTGGCTTGTCATTTACAAGCATACGGTAAAGGATGTCATTTTGAGTTCCAATTAACTTCTGACCTCGGATAGTACTTAAACGTTTATGTAAAATAAATTAGCTGTATAAGTAATATTGTTTTTTGTATAACTAAATATAGGGACATTGTGGTGATTTGTAAATAGTTAAACTATTTGTAGTCGGTAGGGCCCCCAGCCCGGGTGGACTGTAACTCCTGGTCTATAAGTTCTATATCACCATAATAACCTTGCGTTGTGTTTCGTTTTTAGTGACACCGGATTCCGTGCCCCTACAGAATCGAGTTGTCCACCTAACGTCGCAAACAATCATAGGCAACGGTAACTGCTTACTATTAAGTGGACTGCCAGCCAGTTTGCTGATCTTTAGCAATAAAAAGTTTAATTTAAATTTGTATTCGCGTTTAGTTCGTAATTTAGTTCACATAGGAGGTTGGGGTTATATTCGACATTCAATAATGGTTTGTTAAGCTATTGCATAGATTTTATCGCGGGCTTTGAGCGCGGCGACCGAATCAAAAAATTCCGTAATGAAAAAAAACCTAACACCTCCACTCCGACATCGATAGTTTTATATTTTTTATATTTTTTTTTCTGAGAAAATATAAACAAAATCTTGATCTAAGGTTTTCTTGACAATATATCTGACAATATAAAAATATCCCTGACGTAGCGGCTGACGCACTTCGGTAGGCTCGCGGAGGTCATGGGTTCGATTCCTGTCTCGCGTCTGGGTGTTTATGTATGATGTAATATAAGTTGTTATTCTTTTTTTTTTCTTTTTACTGTATTTATGAGTAGTGGTAAATAACTAACTGTTAATAAGACTTGTAATCAGCAATAGTTTTTAAGAATGTTAGATTATATATACATATTGTAATTTTTATTAGCCTGTAAGTCTTACTAAAAATAAATGAATAAATAAAAAAAAGATATGTATTTATTTACAAAAAAAGTATATAATTATGTAGTATATTAGTTATCTAGTACCCATAACACAAGTGCTATCCAACTTAGTTTGGGACTAGGTGGCGCTGTGTGAATTGTGCCAGTATATTTATTTATTTATTATTTAATATACGACAGTATACATACAACCTCCAACAACATAATATATTAAAGAAAATATTTGTTCCAATTCTACATATTATACGAGTATATAAAATAATAACAGCCTATTATATCCCATTGCTAGGTTCGGGCTGTCCCTAGAGGGTACGAACAGTAAACGCGCTACGCTTGTCCACGGGTTGATGCGATATACGGTGGTTATATCGGTACACAGGTTGTCTCCTGATGTTTTCCTTTAGTACGTAGAAATTATGTTTTTTATGTATTGAATTCAGTTCAGTTATTTAAAAACCCATAGAAATAGCACAAATTATCATACTAATATTATAAATTTGAAAGTAAGTTTGTTTGTTACACTTTTACGCGAAAACTACTTAACCGATCATCATGAAACTTAATACACATATTCTTGGAGATATTAGAAGTAACATAGGATACTTTTTATTGGAAAAAAAAAATTTTTTTACGAAGATATTACCCTTTCTCATTTTTTTTTTGATTTAATTTTGCCTGTTAATCGCCCAGCGAAGCGAGCGTGATCGGCTAGTATAAATATAACAAAAAATAATATCAACAGTATTATGATAATAAATTAAAAAGTATTATTTAAACAATGCCGAAAGCCAGATGAAGGAATGATTACAACAGTGCCTTGTGTAACGACGAGGACTCGGGCAGATTTTGTCCCTGGGAAGGTGTTGGCGCTGATTTGCATTGAATACATACATACATACATATAATCACCCCTCTTTCCCGTAGGGGTAGGCAGAGACCACTTCATTCCACTTGCTACGATCCTTATATACTTGTTTCGCTTCGTCCACTTTCATTATTCCCTTCATACATGCCCTTCGGTTTAGGGTACTCTTGACCTGGCCTTTTTTCAAGACGTCCCTGATCTGGTCTCGAAACGTCCGCCTAGGTCTACCCTTCGAACATTTCCATTCACACTCGCCTTATACACTTTTTTCGTCAATCGTTCTTCATTCATTCTCTCAACATGGCCAAACCATCTCAGCATACCTTTCTCAATTTTTGTCACTACATCTTCTTTCATTTGCATTGAATGTACTTGCGTATTAAATATCGTTGCTTCGCATTGTATATATTGCACTTTAGAAAATAAAAATGATGCAAGAGGTGAATGTTTTATGAGAATTGAACTCAATATCTCTTAGCTCTGTTAGTTACTTAGTACTTACACTATACTAAATGTAAAGAAAATCAATTTACACGGAAAGATTCATTATTTCTTGCTTCTTTCTTGTAAAGATCATTTTTCAAGACAACATTCGTAAAGATCAAAGGCGAGTAAATAGGTTTTCATTTACAAATAACTATTGAATATTTTATTTCAAAAAACCTTAATACGACGGTCCAATATCTTTTGTATTCAATTAATGGAATATTTTTCCTCAAAACGTTTCATTAATTAATAAATACTAGCCTGTAAAAGTATGTTTAATAGCTATTAACGTGAAAGAAAAATTGAAAGCAATGATAATAAAGGCAGTTGGTAGAAATACGTGGACGATATGTCCTAAAATGTTAGGCCATGTGTACACTATTAATATATCTTAAATTTATTGAGTGGATAGTTATAGCGCATCACCACCATTGTATTAAGGATTCTAGAAGGCCAAACTGCTGTAAATTTTGCATGTCTAATTTGTAATTAATGTTTGAAACGGGGATCAAACCCTTAGTCTCCTGCAGAAGTTTTTTGCGCGAAAGTCGATGCGCCACGGATGTTATCAACTTAACTAACTTTTAACTGGATTAACTTTAACATCACTGATAATCTTATATATAATCCTTTTATTTGGTATGACCACTCATTAACACCCAAACTTTGAACGAGAAAGTGTAAAATAGAGATACATTCTTTGTATTTTTATAACAAATCACTATCTAGTTTATTATTCTAGTTTAAGACCCTGTCTTAAAATATTTCTATTACAATCGTCATTTAACGATTAATCGATAAATACTCTTCAATTTGTCTTTTCACACTGTATTACATGTTAAATAAAACAGAATGTTGTAATAAAAATTATATGCATCACAAAACTTATTGAATAGTGAATGTTCAACATAATTGAAAAATATATGAAAATTTTAGCCGTTATAGAAATAGCCTTATATTCCGCTGATCCGTAAGTTTATGTGACTCACGTAGTATGAGTTTGCTTTGCCAACGTGCAATGGCTCCCGTACTCGCACGAGCTGGGATCCGTTCGCGGTGACATGTACCCAATCTAGTTTCGTTTACCCAACCATGTTTGCAATGAACAGATATTTCCAGTTATTTTAATCTATTTTATATTTACTCTGAACTTCTTTCGATTTATTTATCAGGAAACAAGATGTACTGTGTACGTAACAAGGTCTCTTTGCGTTTTTTTGATTGCTGGAAACATCAGACAGGCTGAATACCGATTCAATAGTAAGAAGTTATCGTCGCCTGTAAATATTTGGGAAACTACGGACGGAGTTAACACGCTGTTATCCTCATAGGGGTTCTGGAACCTGGAACTAATGCCGGAACATAACTCAAGGTTAATATGGCGGAATACTTATAGATCAGGGGTGATTGATATCCAGACGGGCTTAGGGCCCTACCACCTAGTGAAATTCAAACAACTATTTTAATACAGTTTCCTATATTATAAATGCGAAAGTGAGTTTGTTTGTTACGCTTTCACGCCTAAACAGCTGAACCAATTTTAATAAGTTTCGGTATAGTCATAGATTCGATCCTGGAGAAGGACATAGGATACTTTTTTTTTTAATTTATATGGCAGAACAACGTTTGCCGGGTCAACTAGTATTATATATAAATATCCATATGCGATACAAGAATCGTTAGCCGTTACGACACAGAGGTCGCCGAATATAAAAAAATATAATATGAAAATAACAAACATGTATAAATATAAAATAGGAGGTAGCGGTCGGTAATTATTTAGTTTGTCATAACATAAATGAAGTGTCATAAAGACTACTTTTTTAAATTAGATGACAGCAAGATTATGTAACTGTCCGGTACAAAATGAGATACGAAAGTTTGCATATTTTCATCTTGTAAAAATGCCAGCGATATCTTGCTGACTTGGCATTTACTTGCGACGTCTGACTGAAGCTGGGTTTAATGATATAATTAAATTTTGCAATTTTTATTTACCAGCATTAGGTCCGGTTAAATGTGAATATGAAACAATCACAAATTAATGCCAAATGTAATTAGAGAATGATAGTAACTCTTGAATGTGACATTACTGAGCTGTGGCCATCTTTTTTCTGATACTGCACTAAAGAAAATTAGTTCACAAAACGTTTTTCACAAAGTTCATCAGCACAAGCTACATTTGAAGCACACGCCCATCTTAATTAAAGAATATTAGGTGAATAAATTATCAAAAAATCATTGAGGGTGTGCAAACTTAATTCGAATCTAAAAGATTCAAGTGTTATAGTGAGATGATTTACGAGTATATCTACTATTACTTTAAAACTTTATTTAGTATATTTAGGAGTTTTATAAACATGGAATTGATTGGTCACATTACATCAAAATATGGACAAAGTATTTGCAGAAAATATAAATATGTTTATATAGACCTTTTATCGGCTGTGTTTAATGATTTATATTTTCAAGTTTCGGGTTATACTTTCAACAGAGTATATTTTGAATAGGAAGAAATATTCTGGTTATGCTTTGGGCAGTAGCACCTGTTTTAGAAATTTTCTGTTGTAACTAATATATAATTAAGTACTGGAAGGCACTATTAAAATAAAATTAGCTCCGGTTACTTCCTCGTATAATGGTGGAATGGCCTGATGCCTACTCTTACATTTACGAGTACTATTATCAAGTACTGGATTAGTTTCTAATACATTACAGTAGCCCATAAAGCAAATTGCAAAATAATTAAAACACTTTGTGATAAAATACTGCCTATAACATTATATTTCAATCTCTTTGTTCGTTCCGAATCCAGCCCCCTCGTTGAGCCTAGGGCTTCGGAAATCTGGACGAGGGGCCTGCCGAACATATGCCGCGATCGCGCGGCGCCGTAATGTAAATTTTCTTAGTAATATTATAATACAATTAGCCTATTACTCACCACGAATCCGATGACCTCGTCGTATCGTACCTTAGGATAGGAGGTTCAGGGTGAGGATGCGGTAGGAAATGTAGGGGATGATGAGGTACGGCGTGGCGGCGCAGCCGACACGCGAAACTATCTCCTGGCGCGTGGAAATAGCCGTACCACAACTCCACTTACTTCACAATTGTCCTTAATGAGTTCTAATCTCAAATTTAATGTAAACTAGCGAGCCGACTGTAATGGTTTTCCCAAGCCTAACCGTACAATTTATACGAGCAGGGTACCGTCCGTTCGTCAAGCTGAGCGCATGAGTGACGTATACAGTGTTGCCGTCGTAAAACTTAAATTTGAGATTAGAACTCATTAAGGACAATTGTGAAGTAAGTGGAGTTTTTGTACGGCTATTTCCACGCGTCAGGATATAGTTTCGCGTGTCGGCCACCACGCCACGCCGTACCTCATCATCCCCTACATTTCCTGCCACATCCTCACCCTGAACCTCCTATCCTAAGGTACGATACGACGAGGCCATCGGATTCGTGGTGAGTAATAGGCTAATTGTATTATAATAGTACTAAGAAAATTTACATTACGGCGCCGCGCGATCGCGGCATATGTTCGGCAGGCCCCTTGTCCAGATTTCCGGAGCCCTAGGCTCAACGAGGGGGCTGGATTCGGAACGAACACTTCTGGTAGCAGAAGGTACTCACTTTCCTGATCAGCAGCACTGCTTCTTCTTCTTAGTTAAACTCTTCATTGCTGAAGGTCGTGTCCTTTAAAATCAACCGTGACCTGTCTCGTAACCTGTTTCCACTTCGTCCGGTCCTCAGCTTCTCGAATAGCGGTTGCTATTGCGAGTCCAGTGAGGCAGTTACTTGGTCACACCAGCGGCTAGGTGATCGGCCACGGGGTCGCTTTCCTTCCACCTTACCCGTCACGATCAACCTATTCAAGTTATCCGGCTGTCGTGGGCAATGTGTCTAAAGTACCCAAGAATGTTCCGATAAGAGATTGTTGAGAGCCTGACGTTAATGCGAAGCTGGTCCAGAATAGATTAATTTGCTCTTTTGGCCGTTCAAGGTATGCGGAGCATTCGTCTGCGAACACTGTCCAATTTGCTACCAACGTTATATTAGCAGCATTAAGGAAGGATCAGAGAAGATGAAATGGAATAGGAAAATAGAAGTAATTGGTAAAAGATTTACAAATAGATTGTAGATATTGTCTGATAATTCAACGAGCCCCAAAGTCTCTAATTAAGCAGCAGAACGCTTGTGGGATGGGTACCAGACAATTGATTTACTACTTAAATAATTTCCTTTTGTAAATAAATACATATATATCATAACATTCAGTGATGGGATGGAATTGCAACCCGTGACCGCAGCATGCGTACCGATGTGTAAGAGCTATTGCGCCAAATAATTTCAATATCAAAACAAACTCCTAACATAATCTTATCGTAAAACTTTCAACTATGGTTTTAATTAAGGTCTTTTATCATGTAAGGTCCGCTGCGGGGCGAGGGTCAGTCCTAATGAAAGGCCGCGATGGATATCGGACGGGTGACACTTTCAATCACCCAAAAGTTTGCTCGTTAAACCAAACATGTCACTGTACATTAACAACATGTATAATTAATACAGTTTTTCATGGGATCTTGTGAGTTAAATTGATGCGAAGGGACTGGAACGTGAAAAATTATGTGACGGTTATTTTTTTTTTATTGCAGAGCAACAGCAGATAGACTGACGGCCCATAAGCAGTTACCGTCGCCAGGGGCACCGCTAACACGCTGCTCTCCACATATAAGTACATAAACTTGGATTACTAATGCCGGAAGACAATACAAAGTTATTATGGCACTATACTTATATGTACATATATACACCGCTTTATATATATAGTATACCAGGAGTGGTTGCCATCCAGACGGGTTTAGGGCCCTATCACGAAGTTAAGGTGGGTTGTTTTGTTACGTTTTATGACAGGCCGACCCCGGCGGCAGGAGTTTGTATTCTTACTCTAGCCCTCCACGGAGAAAAAATGTTTACCATAGAGTCCAATATATGTATGTAATGATAACCATATAAAAATCCATAACTTGTGGGAAGAAATATATAAATTATTATTATTACCAATTATCGGTTCACGTTAGTTAACACAAGATTACATGTTTGAAGAGGTTTGAAGAATTTCTAGTATTTTGACATAATGCTAAGAATCTTTAAAAAGTTTTGATGAAAGCACATGCAAGCACAAGTAATAATATCACATCAGTTTCAATAAGTGTATCGTATTTGTTAACGTTGGAAGATAGCATTAAAAAGACGAATGCGGGTACCGTAAGCGATCTAATGCCCATATTTAAGCCTGGCCTCTTGATCCGCTTACAAAACGAATTGGTTGCGAAATTGCTTTCTAAATTGGACTAGTTCGGTTGTAGACAATTTGGCAAGACATTTGTATTCTTGCGAAGAAAAATGGCGTATAGCTCAAGCATCAGATAGTGAGCGAAGGAATGTCGAGACCCGTCATTGGGCACGAGCCAATCATCCGATAGAAATGAAATATTCTGTATCAATATACGACATAATGAAAAAGCTCCCCTTTTCATTTCGTAATTTTCCAAGCTTCTTCGCGTGTATTAAATTTGTCCCATTAGGATTTTCTCGGTGCGGAAAATATATTTATACGTATAATCCATTTGTGTACGCTGTATAGCTTGACGCGATAGAGTGTAGGAGTCCTATCAAGACTATCGAGTAATATTAATGTTACTTGTCAGCATGCGCTCTAAAGCAAGGCTTTCTTTTATACTGATGTCTCTGTGAAAATAATTTTTTGATATTAAGGAAGTGTCATGTATGGGCATCGTGACAAATGTCACGTCCTGTTATTGTCCTTTGACAGTATTTAACATAAAACACTGGATCCAAAGTACAAGTTGTAAATATTAATATATACATATATATATATATATATATATATATATATATATATATATATATATATATATATATATATATATATATATATATATATATATATATATATATATATATCTTCTTCCTCCTGTCCTTATCCCACATTATATGGGGTCGGCACAACATATAACATGTTTTAATAGTTGTGGCTTAGTTTCACGACCGGCCGCCTGCCTGACGTTAACCCCTTTTTGGGGAAAAATCTGTCATCTTTTTTATTTAAATTGTTTTTCTCGTTATTGAAACTAGGACACAAAATTTTGTTGTCAATCATCTAATATATCCTCAAGCGACACTTTCATTAGTTTCTTCTTGAGTAAACAACATCCGAGTGTCGGTTTGGGTGTGCAGGGTGGCACTTTAGCCGGGTCGCCAACTTTTACGGGCTCCGTGCACAATTCACATTCGACAACTAAGTCACGAGGGCTTCTAAATAGGAAATTCACAGTGCCGAGCGTCTTGGAATGCTCGTGGTCCTGCATTCCGTTGCACTTGCATGCAGATACAGGCAGCTTGCGCACAATGCGACCGTCCACCTTCTTATATTTTGGTGGTGTCTCACAGCAATCTTCCTCTTGGCTTTGAAACTCGCGGCTTCTTTTTACAACAATACATAACCTTCGGAGAAGGATATCGTGGCAAGCAGGGATAGCACATAGGTGGATCTTCACAGCACGTTGTTGCACAAGAGGCCACTAACATCGGACATACTGCAATTTAGGCGTTGAAGGTAATCATTATTATGGATTATTCATTGATTTGACAACCTCCATGGCATATTTCGCATATCCCTAAGCTTGTGTTACGGGTTCGATCCCGTTCCGAATCAGTCTTCGTGTATAATATGTTATTTATAAAATAAATGTATATACTTAGTATATCAGTTGTCTTTGTCCACAGCACAAGAGCTCTGTTGTTGATTTTTTTATTGCTGTTGGTCAGCAGACTGGTTAACAGCCCACTTAGAATTTAGCAGTTACCGTCGCCTATGGGTGTTTGCAACGCCAGTGGCATCGCGAACACGCTGCTGTCCCATAAGGGTACAGGAATTTGGGTCACTAATGCCAGGACACAACACAAAGTTATTATGGCGGTCTACTTAAGACCAAAGGTGGTCGCCATCCAGACGGGCTTGGGGCCTTACCACGTAGAAAAGTGAATTGTCACAGTACATCTAATTGATTACAACAAAACCATTCCACGTTAATTCTTTCAGTTTATAACAAATCGATTCGTTTTCATGAAACATATAATATGTTACGAGGGTTTCCTATTATAACCTAATTATTACGGTTCAGTAAAGTTCGTAATGAAGTTTTCGATATACGTGGAACACTAATATATATTAATTTGTTTATACAACAAAGCTTATTTCTGACTGTTTATTAACTTAGATCAAAATTAAATATTATTTTGGGTTATTTTTTCTATAAACATTTTTGTTCTCAAAATTTGTATTAAAGTAAGATTAAATACACAATACAAATTACCAACAAAAAAAAACATGCGGGGCAGTCTTTGGGGACTGCCGATAGAAGTGAAAACTAAGTAACTTGTGAATTGTATCGTCGAGCTATTTTATTTAGATTATATTTTATTTTAGATTGTATTGTAGATTGGTGTAACGCAACTAGATTGCATCCGCAACACATACATTCGTAGTAGCTTCCGAGTGAAACCTGTTTCAGAAAAGCTAATGGACTTAGATGGTATGACCATATAATGTGCCGCCCACCCGAACACATGACGCGCACAGTACTCGACATGTTTCCAGCGCCAAAAAAGCGAGGTAGACCCCGACTAACATGGTTGGCTGCTGTACACAGAGATATGAAGGATGCTAATTTGACACCAACGACGCCCCGGGACATAATGACCTGGTGAATAAGGACCAGGAGGAGCCGACCCCAAATAATGGGACGAAGGCTAGGCAGAGAGAGAGAGAGAGAGAGAGAGATTATTATTTTCGGTTTATAAACAAGTGTTTATGATCAAGGATTAAAGTTTAAATTGGTCATTAACACTTCTTTACAAACCAAAAATTGTTCACACAAAAAGTGCTCAACGCGCCTAAAGAAGTTTTCACTTCAAAAATAAGGAATTTGTATACAAATGTATTACCGCTAGGGATTACCTTAGGGGTATATCTATATATTAATATAGTATAATTTTATTTGGTAAAATATATTACTTTTAGTTTCTTTGCTTACATTATTGATTTAGGATTAAATATTAAAAATACGTAAATAAAATAGAATCTGTGCAGGGGCGGACAAAGAATACTAACCTCTGCGGCCAGGGCCGGTTTGTCGTAAAAGGCAACAAAACTACCCTTTTTTTTTTTTTTTTTTTTTTTTTTTTTTTTTTTTTTTTTTTTTTTTTTTTTTACGGGGTGGGGAAATCCTCATGGACTACCTCCGCCTGGGGAAAGGCGGAGGGGCATGCCGGACTCCTACCGGCTAAAACCACCACCCCGGTGTCTCCTCACACGTGCGCGCGGGGCCGCGGGAATCCAGATTCTTCCGCAGCCCCACACTAGTGCTGGCCCGGTCTGTCCGGGCCTCATCTCCTGCACGGGGTAGCGAGGTGTTTAACTACCCCGTGCATCGCCTCAGAGGCGCGCGCCGACACCCGCACGTGCCTCCGCCTCGGGTCCATCGAATAGGGGGCGGGGACTTCCCCAAGTCCCTCGCCCCTGGACCCATTCATGGGGGCCGGAAAAGGGCGTTATCCGCCCTTCCCCTGCGCCCGGTGCGCCTTCTGCGGCCGGGGAAGGGAGTCGAGATCTCCCTCTCCCGTTCCGCAGTTTCCTTCTGCGACATCACGTCCTCGCAGAAGGACACCACTGCGTCCCACGACTCTGCGCTACCGACCATCCTCCGCACTACGGCCGGCAGCGACAGATCTCCTCCTACTTCATTTGTGAGGACACGGCGCTGCTCCTCCCAAGCTACACACTCGGCGAGTGTGTGTTGCGCCGTGTCCTCCCCGCCGTGGACGCAGTGATGGCACCGAGCGTCCGGCTCCCTGTCTATGCGGCACAGGTACTTGCCGAAGCAGCCGTGCCCCGACAGCACCTGCGTCACCCTAAACGACAGGGAGCCGTGCCTTCTCCCGAGCCAGTCGTCGAGTACTGGCCGGATCGCCTCGACGGTAGCGAGGCCGGCGGTAGGGCGCAGAAGCCTTTGCCGCCATTCCGCCACCAAGACCTGACGGAGCTCCTCTCGGCGCAGCGCGATCTGGCGCTGCGCCGGCCTCGAGCCCCGTGCCCGCTCTTCCTCGCGCCATCGATATAATGACGCGAGTACTTTCGCCTCTAGGTCCCAGGGCGGGGATCCGGCCAGGACGCAAGCCGCCTCGTAGGAAATCGTGCGATACCCGCGGACGACTCTGACGGCCATCACCCTCTGCGGCTTGCGCAGAATGGCGAGAGTGCTGGCCGTCATGTCCAACGCCCAAACAGGGGCCCCGTACAGGGCCATGGACCGCACGATTCCCACGTACAACCGCCTACAGGCGGCGCTCGGACCCCCCAAGTTGGGAAGCAACGTCGAAAGCGCGCCCGCTGCACCCATCAGCTTGGGCGCCAGCCGCCGGAACTGATGGGTGCAGCGGGCGCGCTTACCCACCCTAGCTATGTAGTAGGGCCTCAAGCCCGTCTGGATGGCCACCACCTTTGGTCATAAGTATGCCGCCATAATAACATTGTGTTGTGTTCCGGCATTAGTGACCTAAGTTCCTGTATCCTTATGGGACAGCAGCGTGTTCGCGATGACACTGGCGTTGCAAACACCCATAGGGGACGGTAACTGCTAAATTCTAAGTGGGCCGTCAGCATGTATACTGTCCTACAGTAATAAAAAAAAATATTTTGTAAGTTTTAAAACCGTCTTACGAAAGTTCCTTTACAGACAACTGTATTAATAAAATATATAATAATATAACTGTATGTCATAACAATTTGCTGGTTATATTATTATTTTTTATTTTAATGGAAATTTTATTGTTCCAACGTTTATTTAAAGTGAAATTACTCCCCATTCATTAGGGACAAGAGGATGGTTCTCGTTTCCTTCCAGCCTTCCATTGTTGGTTTACAAAATTAAGCCCAGTAACAATTGCTACGTTAATAACGGGCTTCTTGAATAATCTGCTTTTATTTTTATTTCATTTCGAGCAACGAGAATGCCTTCGGACGACATTAGTGCTCTTCATTGTTGTTCCAAATTAATCAGTCTGAAATGTGTTTCGTTTTTATGTTTATTTTTGTTTTGTTTTAGAAGTTCTTTTGATAGTTAAATGTATGATGATACGATAATCTTTCGATTAGTCCAGTCATTGAAGATAGTGGAGAAAAATGTTAAAAAAGCACAATCTGAGCTATAATAAAAATAGGTGTTTGGATTGTATCCGAAATTTAAACAGTTTTTGTAAGTTACTGATTTAAATACAAAGCGCCTTATGACGTGCCCTCTTGTTATAATATCAGGTATAGCAGAAAATCATTTTTACGGTACACCGGTTTTTCTAACAGATGTCCTTAGGCTTAAATATACAATGTTATGATTCGACACATGTATCATTTTGTTCTACTGACATCAAGCTTCAAAGCTATACATACATGTTATATTTTCTTTGTCAAAAATGTCAAGTTTCATGCCTGAAAACATGTATTTGTGGCACGCATTACTTTTCTCATTTAATCAGAGAGAGAGAGAAGAGAAGAGAATGCTCTGTTCTTGGTCGGACCAGAGTGGCGTGGTGTACGAACTGTTGAAACCTGGTGAAACAATTAATAGTGATCGCTACCGACAACAAAAGATCAATTTGAACCATGCATTGATCGAAAAACGTCCAGAATGGGCCGAAGACCCGGATAAGTGATTTTACAGCACAATAACGTGAAACCGGTCAACGAAACCTTGAAAATACTTGGATGGGACATATCATCGCACCGACCGTACTCTTCAGACCTTGCCCCGTCCGACTATCAACTTTCGCATAAATGGGACACGTTGCAGAGCAGAACTACGCCAATTTCGAAGATGTTAGAAAATGGCTCGATGAATGATTTGCTCAAAGGACAAACAGTTTTTTGTGATGGCATACATAAAGTGTCTGAAACATGTGCAAAATGTATAGAATGAAATGGACAATACTTTGAATAAATAAATTTTCCATCTATGAAATTGAATAGAAACAAATAAGCAAGGAAATAGATTTATAAACGATAACAAACCTATGAACGGATCTTATGGGCTTTATCAAAATGGACCAACTTTAAGGAACTTAAGTCTTGTGCCAGGGCGGGTCTCTTCCACGGTTGAGGTCAGGGGGTAACACGGTGGGGGTCAGGATTTCGTCCCCCAACGCTCTCCTGCGCCAATTCAGTTCATGGGTGGTGCGCGGAACGCTGTCTACCACGGCTGTGGGTCATTTGATACCCTCCGATGCCGTCGTCTACCTTGTAAATAAAAAATAAATGAATTGTAATAGCTAATTATATATTTTTTATATTAAAAAAATTAATACTAGTATATTGAGACTTGTCAACAATACGCATTTTTAGGTTAAACATCAAAGAGTTTGCACATTTGAATTTAGAATACTCTAACACGTTCAAGCAATACAGAGAATATATGGTTCACTTTTAAATAAATCTGTGTAAGCTGCCTGCACACATAACTAAAAATTGCTTCAATTCTTATTTTATTTATAAAAAACAAATAAACTAGCATAATTTAAAAAATTATCGCATAGCAGTTCGTAGCTTCGTAATTTTACATTAATTAAACCAATACTTATTTTCAACACGTATAAAGAAATGAGTTCACGAACAACACATTGTTATCGAGAAATATAGAAAGCTTTTGTAATTACTACTTTTGCGTTGTTCTAAATTAATTAGGGCGAGACGTGTTTCCCTTTTTCCATTCACTTTGTTGAGCAAAAAATGCTTACCATTCTTTGTTTGGTACAACATTAATGAAATTAAAGTATTTTAATGTACGTGTTGAAATTTGTTAGGTTATGGTATAAAAAGGTAGATTAGTGGCATCACACACTACGTGGGGTTCAAATGTCTGGCCTCTTCCGCCGGATCCAAAAAGTGCTGGCTTGACGTTATAAGGGGTGATATGCGTGACAATGGATTGACTACCAGGGATGCCGAAGACCGTGCGAAGTGG
Organism: Malacosoma neustria; assembly: GCA_963693495.1. Classification (NCBI taxonomy): domain Eukaryota; kingdom Metazoa; phylum Arthropoda; class Insecta; order Lepidoptera; family Lasiocampidae; genus Malacosoma; species Malacosoma neustria. The sequence continues at coordinate 3,503,714 of OY856384.1, forward strand.
AGAAGAAAAAGTTGGAAAGCGGACCCCGGGTACCGATGCGAATGTCTAAGTTACAATCGGGATTTAACGCTGGGATGATGATTAGTGGCATCACTCTCAGACAATATAGATCTTACGAGTCCTAACCCTATGAAGGTGTGCACCACTTAGATAGTCGTTGTCATCGAATGTGCATAGTTAAAACAGACTAACGTTCGACCGCTGGGTTTGCCCCCCCCCCCCCCCCCCCCCGAGAAATGGAAATAGTATACCCGCTACGCTTGTCTAAAGAGTGACGGGCTACAGATACCGTTGAGCTTGGTATCCAGGTTTCCCCACAATGTTTTCTTTCACTGTCGATACATGATTTTTTTATTCCTTCCTATCCTAGCGTCGCTTACGGACGTTTGCGACACTAGAGGCACCGTAAAAATGCTACTGTCCTATAGGGGTACAGGAATCTGGGTTATTGGCGGCATACTTAAGACCAAGTGTGGTTGCCACACAGACGGGCTTGGCGCCATACCACGTAGCTAGGGTTATTTTTTCGCCTTTTACGACAGGCTGACCCCAGCCGCAGGGGTTAGTATTCTTACTCCGTCCTTGCATGGAGAAAAATTATACTATAATATATGTTAGATACATATACTATGGATATGTACATTATCATCATCATCATTTCAGTCGGAAGACGCCCACTGCTAGACAAAGACCTCTCCCAAAGATCTACACGATGATCGGTCCTGCGCTGCCCTCATCCAACCTATTCCGGCGATCTTGACCAGATCATCGGTCCATCTTGTGGGGAGCCTACCAACATTGCGTCTTCCAGTACGCGGTCATGTACATTATATTATGGTAAAATATAATTACATTATTTTGACAACCTTTGTACCGTAACGGATGACGCACTTCGGTAAGCATGCGAAGGTCACGAGTTCGATTCCCGTCTTGCGTCTTAAATTAAAAAAAGTATAAGTAATATATCAGTTGTCTAGTACCCATAACACAAGTGCTATGCTACTTAGTTTGGGTCACCAAATATTTATTTATTGTAGTATATAATTACATATTATACTATAATATGTACATTACGAGAGAAATACTTCCAGGATTCGAACCCAGGACCTTAACCGTGTTTGGTGATTGGTCTCCGAATGGAATACCACTAAGCTACCTGGTAACTTTTATTGTTTTTTATTGCTGTAGAACAGCTGAGGGTGACGGCCCACTTAGAATTTAGCAGTTACCGTCGTCTATGGGTGTTTAACGCCAGTGGCATCGTAAACACGCTGCTGTCCCATAAAGGTACAGGAACTTGGGTTACTAATGCCGGAACATAACACAAGGTTATTATGGTGGCATACTTAAAACGAAAGGTGGTCGCCATCCAAATGGGCTTGGGGCACTACCATGTATCTAGGGTGGGTTATTTTGTCGCGTTTTATGACAGGCCGACCCCGGCCGCAGAGCTCAGTATTCTTCCTCCGCCCCTGCACGGTTAAAATATTGTAAAGAAGGTAGAAAATATCGTAAGGAAAAAACTGCATAACAACCAGTGTGACCCGCCAATTCGCTTTGGACAAGCGTCGCGGGAATGCTGTGCGTTTCCCCTAGGGGGATGTCTGCTGTCGGAGGTTATGGGCTGTTATTAACAGTTGCTTCCCGTTATGGCTGAAAATAATATGGCTACCTTTTCCGAAGGAGTCGTAGAATGCAACTAATTGATTATTACTTTATCTGAGTTACATATAGCAAATTAAGAGCAAAGTTTTCTTTTTCATTAGGGTTTGCAAAGCAGTCGCTTCTTTAGGAACCTATATTCAAACCACATTTATTTTATTTTCTTGTAGCGCTTTTTCTAAAAAATGGTATCTTTTTCTAAGGAAAAGAATGTATCTCAGAAAGGCCTCAAGAATTTAAGTTTAGCCCTGCGAATTTCACTTACAACACACTAAGGACAACTAGTTTTTGCTAGGCCGAGGGTTCCAGTAGACGTTTCAACTCTTTGCTCAAGAAAGATCAATCACACAAAAGGGCATGGACATAAATAAAACTGTTCTAAAACTTTATATGTGTGCCGTAAATATGTACACTTCGGATGAAAGCCAGCTGAAATGCTTGTTGAAGAGGGCAGAGTAAAAATCTAACCTTCGCACTAATTACCTGGGACTGTGACGTAATTGGTATTAAAAATAAAAGAAAATTGTATACGATTTTATTATAATACTTAAGTTCGAAAAGCATCTAAACAAACGGAGACTAAACAACACTAAACCAAACAATGTATTGTAAAATCAAATATAAGAATTCTTGTTATTATTACAAATACTATTAAATTAGAGTACAGTAAGCTTCGCTAATTAGTAATAAATATTTAAAGATTTAAGGCAATGGCTACTCAGTAATCAAATTATTTTTCAATGGTAATGAGGGTGGTTAATTTCCTCCAACAAATCACGGTGAATAAGTGAAGGCAGAGCTGACAGGTGCTTAGAGGCTCTTGTGGCTCATTAATGTAGATCTTGCGTTGTTGGCAGCCCATTTATTATATTATATTTTGCTTTTGTGATTAAGGTGCGTTTCCATGCTTGCCAAGGCTCGACAAGCATCCACAAGCCCCAAGCGTCCACAAATCTCGCTTGGCATTTGGAAGTCGTTTACACGCTTGCGAATGCGTCAGTGTGCTACGTACAATCAAGCATGGCGGACACCGAACTTGTATCGGCTATTACGTTTGGTTTAACCTACTTTTATTTCAAATACAAGCAAAGTAAAACAAAAGCAACGAAAGCCCGACTACCACGAAGATGGTGGATGATAAAGATTCATAGAAACTTTATCATTCATAGAATCCACTCATTTTGACAGAACTAGACGTGCGTTCGTCGCGAGATCACTGCAGCTACCGGCTACTAAGCGCGCGCCAACGTGTGAACGCGTTGCAAGCGCTTGCCGCAACCCCCCTTTGATCTGTGTCCAAAAACCGACACTAGACCGGATCGAATACAAGCGTCCACAAGCTCACGCAAGCCAAGCCAAACGCCCTCTTTACACGCTTGTGCTTGTGGACGCTTGCCGACCTTTGGCAAGCATGGAAACACACCATTAAACTAGGATGGTATGGCTATACAATGCAAAAGATCTCATATAATAAAAAAAAACTAGAAATGGGAGTGGATGGATACTAAAAGGAAAGGTAGACGAGAGGAAAACTAAAGGATTTCACATGTTGAGATGACGGTTCACAGAGATAAGCGAGACTAATGTCGAGTACAGACAGAATAAAAAAATATAAATGGTTAATATCAATATGTCATCAGATAAACTGTGCCGAGTTAATAATCAGCACGTGAAAGTAGATTTGGCTGAAATTGATATTTTGGAGCCACTGAATTCTCCTCAACCCATATAGCATACAAGACCTCGTTCATATAACAAGGTACCTCTTCTAATTGATGAAATTTACTCGGACTCAGTGATGTTAGATAGTTGCCCAATGAACTTGGTACAGATGTCGCTAAAACCTGGTACATATTGATGAGTAGAAAAAGTAAGTTGATTATTAAGTCATAGAAGAATATGCAATTTTTTTTCTACTTTTTAGTGCATATTAATTTGTTTTGGAATAGTTTTTTTTTTAATTGAAGGCGGTTTTTTTTGTTAATTTTTTTGTTTATTTTTTGATTTTTAGTGAATCTGAAGTACACTAACTAATTTATCTGAATATGGGTAGACCTACTAAACGTGCTGCTCATATGAGACATCGCCATTTAAATGAAACAAACGAAGTCAGGGAGAAACATCTATTATATCTCAACAGAGGAAATCTACTTCGAGGACAATTTCAAAAGAGACTTGCGAAGAACGCAAAAATAGGCTTTCGAAAATTCGGCTTTACATGAAAAAAGTTTTGAACAGGGAAAATAACTAAAAACGTAGTCACCATCTCGGCTTGATCAACGATCGTCTATCGAATGAGACGGAAAAGCAACGTGCCCACCAACTTAACGTTTTACACGATCGGCTATCCAAAGAAACGGCGGAGCAACGTGCCCAGCGTCTCGGCTTAATGTACGAATGTCCCATTAATGAGACGGAAGAGCAACGTGCCCACCAACTTAACGTTTTACACGATCGGCTATCCAAAGAAACGGAGGAGCAACGTGCCCACCGTCTCGGCTTAATGTACGAATGTCCCATTAATGAGACGGAGGAGCAACGTGTCCACCGTCTCTGATTAATCCATGAACGGGTATCTAATGAGACGGAGGAGCAACATGTCCACAGACTCAGATTTTTTTTACATCGGTACCCAGGGATCGAAACCACAACCTCATGCGTTGCAGGTCGGTTACTTTGCCACTCCGCTACCACCAGTCTTTTATATGGTAATAAAGCTCATCTATAATACGCAAAAGCTTTTACCACCCACTCGGCTACCACTACTTCACACATAATACACCTTAAGTAATGTAATTAGTACGCTGGCGTCATGTTGCAATGCAGCAACGTACGTAAGCGCATTGCAATTTGATTACAGATAGTTAAAAATTCTGCCACAGATCGCACCCTTACTGTAAGCCGTTAAGGAGTTCCATTGATCATCATACTCGACTACGACAATTACTTGACCATGACGACGTTACGGTAGGTGACTCGAATATCCGGATAGCCTATAAAAGATTCGGCCGAGTATCGTTAATTTGCTCCTAAGAATTGAAGAGTTCCGTTACTTTGTCATAGATCCCCTAATCAGCTTTGGACAATATACCATATATTGTCCGTTCTTTAGGGGAAACGCGAGTCCAGCAGTACACTATGTCTTTATTATAAACCCAATTAGTTAAAACCACTCAAGGCCTTAGGTCTAAATAGTGAAGGAGTCACTTTGCATTGTAATTTGTTACAGGATAACACGTTCACTCATAAGCCGGTGATATGTCCATATTTGTTTGTTGCTACTGCTGGACAATGGCATCTCTCATCTGTCAGGCTCAACTGGCGACAATATGTACAAACGGACGACAAATAAATTACCCGTCATTTATATTGATAACTGTCTCGAGATTATTACGACGAATGTCGATATTTTTATTATATTCAGCTATAGTTGAATAATTAAAGCTCGAAAATGCTATCATGTCGAAATATTCGTTTTACTTTAGTTGTTAAGTTATAAAAGTTCCCTTAAGGTATACATTTGGTGACGGACCTACCAAAATTATTATGAACTTGAAAGTAGATGGGTACAGTGGCAGAATATAAGAAAAGGTCGCGTATTTTAAGTAATTAGGAAAAGATCAAGAATAATTCATCATAATAGTTAAGCTTATCTTGGTATGACATTAAAAACTCATTTACAGTAAATATAAAATACGAACTCAATTATTAAAAAGTAAATGACAGTTATTTTGGGAACATTAATAATGATCAAAGCGATAATCATGGAATCAATATGATTATATATATATATATATATATATATATATATATATATATATATATATATATATATATATATATATATATATATATATATATATATATATATATATATATATATATATATAGATACATATAGATATATATATATATATCTATATATATCTATATATATATATATATATATATATATATATATATATATATATATATATATATATATATATATATCCCTTCATTGTGTTTTTGATTTAATTGAATTTAACGTGAATATGAAAATATATTTAAAGTGCCGAAATCCTAGTAAAATGTGTCGTTATGGTCACGATTATTATCTATTTTCCTCCCGGAAATGCAATTAGCGACCTTGTAAAAAATATAGTTACAAACAATTTTTTTAAATAATTTAAATTCACGTTTAATAAAAATCTAATCTAAATCTAAAACATACGAGTATCAAAGGTGCGTTTGTTGATACATAATTTATAATAATTTCTAGAAAAAGTATTAAAATGTCATCTTCATTATGCTAAAAAAACAATAAGATACTATCCATAATGAAAACATCTTGATAGTAATCATCACATCGGCTTAGAAATTAAATCAATGTCTATATAAAGGCCGATGGGAAACCCTTGATTGCATATCCTACACGCAATTCGACAATAAACTTGCAGCTGCGGAACTAAAATTTCAACGCAACTTTTATTTTTATCAAAGGAAGTCGTTAGACGGTATCTGAACCACCTCGCACATATTAACATACATAATTATAGGTAGTTTAGCCATTGGAGGCCTGCCAACGCTATCCGAGCGAAATTATGTGACTATTACAGTTTTCACGTTTCCGTTTTATACGAAACAATGTGTTTTCGCCAAGTTTTCTTCAATTCGACTGAGGCGTTTCGGTAGACAAATTTATTGGTTAGATTTATTGCGTCTATCGGAATTCTTGAGCTCTTTTAATTATATACCATTCCATTTAGAAAATAAAACCTAAAAAGCGTTGTTACTTCTTTTAGTTTTATTACAGGCTAGCTTTGACAAATTTTCATTTAAATTAAGCATTTACTTATATTAATGTTAGGTATATAGTCGCGATATAAAACTCGACCAGAGGCACCACATTCCCCACCATGAGTGTTATAGAATTTTTTTGTTATTGCTGTGGAACACCAGAAAAGCTGACTGCGACTTGAAAACAGGCTGCCATCCGTGTAGGGGACCTGGAACCTAGGTCACTTACTAAAGATGGTTGCCTTCACTATCACCTAGCTGAAGCTCAATGTCGCCTTTCACGATAGGCCGTCCTGGCCTCAGGGGTCAGTATTCATGCTCTGCTTCTGCACGTAATAATCACTAATTGTTTGCTATATATATATAGCAACAGAACATGGTTCGCTTTTAATTTCTCAAAGGCAGACGAGGGCAGATTATATGAACATCTACATCTCATTTATCTCTTACTACTTGTAATGAGGATATAATGACGATGTACAGTACACGAAAAGGAAGTATGGTGGAAGGGCACGACACAAAAGAGTGTAGAAGTTTTTCCGGACCACCAACTGCAAGGTTGGAATGCAACCATATTGAAAGAAAAAAAAAGGTTCGTTCATAAAGTCAAATTTTTTATTAGAGTTAAAATTTCTTCCATTTCGATAAAAGACTTTTCGTTGAACAAATTTATTGGTTAGATTTATCGCTTTTATCAGAATTCTGGGCCTCATTTAATTATCTGGCCCTCCATCGGGTTGAAACAGTTGTTAATGGGTTACCTCGTTATGGCGAAATCTACTCAAGTAACAATGTATTTTGTGACGGATAAAAACCGGATTTCTGCTCTGTTAGATTTGGCTGCAGCGAACATTTTCTCTCTTTTTACTTTTTCTGCCAGAGATGGAAGTATTATCGATTTTTATTACTTTATTGTGTACTACATATAATTTTATTTATCAATTCATTTATATTATACGAATTTAACTCCCGTCCCAAATTTTGGTGTTTATGTATTTACAGAAGAAAAGTAGGATCAGTTTTTTAGTACCAATATATGGACTTTGCTATTTATATGAATTGATTATTATACTTGAAGCAAAAACTTTGTACCCCTCTTTACGAAAATAGTGCTAACGGAGGAGAATGAAACTTGGCACAGTTAAAGTTTATACGGAGGAGAAGTGCAAAAAGCTATTTTTTATGCCTGGAATTAAATATAAATATATTAAATTAATTAAAATAAACATTACACACACTAATACTCGAATGATACACAACAAACCACATATACATACCTTACTTACTCTTTTGTGTTTTTTATAAGACTTTATGGCCTGATAACCAGACTATTAAGGATATATTTTATAATAATATAAATTAATATACTGGCACAATTCACACAACGTCAGTCATCTAGACCCAAATGAGGTAGCATAGCAATTGTGTTCTGGGTATTATACCTATACAACTGATAAACTACATATATACTTTTTTTGTATATAAATATATATTATACATAAATACCCAAACGCGAGACAGGAATCGAACCCATGACCTCCGCATGCGTACTGAAGTGCGATAGCCGCTACGTCACTACATCATCGTACATATAATATACCTATATAATATTGAAATTCATAGCATACACCGAGTCTGATTTCAGGTTGGCCATCTAGGCCGCAGATGACCATCGTCGGGACGCCGTTGATGCCTCGTTTCGGCAGCCAGCCCTTACCTGATGAGGCCACCGTCGGGCCACTGTTGGCAGCACCTCATCAGATGAGGCCATCGTCGGGTCACCGTTGACGCCTAATTCCGACGATCAAAGGCCGGGGTCTGAGACTCGGGATGGACCTCTAGGCCGAAGTATAGGTCATCCTCGGCCGCCGTGATGCCCCGCCGCTCATATAGGTGCTCCAGCGGCCAACTATAAATAATATAAAAAGAACCATAATAAAGTTTAAATTTAAAAATTAAATTATGGTCGAATTTCGATCCCTGGGCGACCACTAGTTATTTTATTATTTAGTGTACGTTGAGTTTGAGTCAGACATTTCTATTTCTTTATTTTGGATTAAACCTCTATAGACTGTGATTGGATCGTTTTAAAGTGTAGCAACTATCTTGGATTAGTTGAGTGCAATTTGGTAAAGGCGTTTTATCAGGATTTAACAATATATATCCGCAAAGTTATATTGAATCGGTAAGCGGATTCAGAGATAAGTATGAAATATTTTACGCTTATGTTTAAAAAAATTTTTTTTTCTCAGTGTTGTACAATATACTTTATTACTTTTAATACATTAACTTTATAAAATTAATATTGCAAATAAAATTATTAAGTACGTTTAGTTTTGTCTGTTAGACATAGGCTAAAGGTACGCTACTTAGCCCGATCTTTGGTTTGTATCCACTTCTAGCCATTCGCTTTTCACAGGTCATCGCTCTTTCAGACAAAATATTGCTTGGAAAAATTGTATTGAGAAATTTAATAGTATTTCTAATGACGCCCGCATTTACATACAACGAACAAATTTGACATTTGGTGTTGTGAGATAATGTTATTTAAGTAGTTTAATAGCGTTTAAATTAGTAAGCCCTTCCAACATATTCTTCCTTTAGACCTTATCCCACATCATATGGGGGAAGGCATTTCCTCTCCTTAAGTTATCTGTTAGGAAATCTGAACATTAATGCTATTCGTAGCTATATATAGCTACATCATCTTTCCTCAGTCAATCAATCTGTAACGACTAGTTTTCTATGTTATAAATGACATTTACAAATTTAACAACCATTATCAAATATTAACATTTTTAATACGGGCAAGAGAATACTTGAAACAAAGAGACAACAGTATATTTTCCCTTTATTGTCAAGCACAGGGCCTCTGTCGGTGGCACTTCGATTTAGTGCCGACCCTTGGTTTGATAAAAGTCCTTTCACCGGTCCCCCATTATATTTAACTACCTTCCTTTTATTCATTAGGGACAAACTGTTCACAACGTTCAGGGCTGTGTGATAATCGATATTTTTGGCGATTGCTTGATTAATGTTTTTGATATTGGTCTGTTGTGTTGCAAAATTTAATAAATATACCTAGTCAGGTCATAAGTATTGTCACACAGTAAAAACTTTTCTTTTAGAATGCTGGCCACAAAAAAGTTTATTGAATTCGAATTTCGAATTGTTCATGAAAATAAAAATGTATAACTTTTAGAATTTTACTCATTTTTAAATATGGAGTGGACGCTTAAAGAAGACCGTGTTGCAGTTATTGCGTTGCATCGTTGCGGTTACGCGCCAATTCAAATTTTTAACATATTGAAAAATTTGAATATTACCAAAAGATTCGTTTATCGTACCATCAAACGATACAATGAAGACTCTAGTGTAGATGACAGGTCAAGAAGTGGTCGCCCTCGGTCTGTTAGGACTCCAGCAGTGATAAAAGCTGTGAAGGCACGAATTCAAAGAAATCCCAAACGTAAGCAGAAACTGTTGGCCCTTCAGATGGGGTTAAGCAGAACCACGGTGAAAAGGGTGTTAAATGAAGACTTAGGGCTTCGGGCATATCGAAGAAAAACAGGACATCGTTTGAATGCTCGTCTAATGGACCTGAGACTGAAGAGATGCCGCGCTTTGTTGAAGCGGTACGCGGGAAAAAAATATCGGGAAATTCTTTTTTCGGATGAAAAAATGTTTACCGTAGAAGAGAGCTACAACAAACAAAATGATAAGGTGTACGCACACAGTAGTGAAGAAGCGAGCAACCGTATTCCGCGTGTCCAACGAGGTCATTTTCCATCCTCGCTCATGGTATGGTTGGGAGTTTCTTATTGGGGCTTAACAGAGGTACATTTTTGTGAGAAAGGTGTAAAAACGAATGCTGTTGTGTATCAAAATACAGTCCTGACGAACCTTGTGGAACCTGTTTCTCATACCATGTTCAATAACAGGCACTGGGTATTCCAACAAGATTCGGCGCCAGCTCATAGAGCGAAGAGCACACAAGACTGGCTGGCGGCGCGTGAAATCGACTTCATCCGGCACGAAGACTGGCCCTCCTCCAGTCCAGATTTGAATCCGTTAGATTACAAGATATGGCAACACTTGGAGGAAAAGGCGTGCTCAAAGCCTCATCCCAATTTGGAGTCACTCAAGACATCCTTGATTAAGGCAGCCGCCGATATTGACATGGACCTCGTTCGTGCTGCGATAGACAACTGGCCGCGCAGATTGAAGGCTTGTATTCAAAATCACGGAGGTCATTTTGAATAAACTTTAATGTCATAAGAATCTATGTTTTGTTAAGTTCATTTTGGTATATGAATGGTTACATAATGAATAAACTTGTTACAATTATGTTACATTAAACATGTGACAGAATTTATGACCTGACTAGGTACTTAATGGATTATGTCATTTTTTAATATCGTAGTCAAATGATCCCAAGGTACTTTGAGGTAAAGAAATTTATCTACTTCGTATATTCACAAAAAAGTATATATGTAGTTTATCAGTTGTCTAGTACACAAGTACTATGCTTCTTAATTTAGGACTAGATGGCGCTATGTGAACTTGTGTTATATTTTAATAAAGATGTTTGTTATTTTTAATCGAATTGATTATGTTTATATTTTAAACTAGCAGCCCGTCCCAGCTTCGCACGGGTATTTAATAAAAAATTAAAAATTAAACCCTTCTATTTTTTTTCGGTCTCGGGGAAAAACCTCTCTTGACGGGTTATCCCGGCCCGGGGGGACCGAGGGATATAAGGGACTCCGGAAAAGATGTTCGACCCACTAAAAAACCCCGCTGTTCTCCTATCGTCTACGCCCGGGCCCACGGATATATGGCCTGCCGATCTCGTGGCCCGGGCCGGCGCCGGCCCACGCTTTGTCTTAAAGCGGGCCCCTTCTAAAGTGCTGGCGCCAGGGGGTCAGGGTTTCGTCCCCCCGGCGCTCTCTTGTAACAACTCTAGGAGTTGAGGGGGGCTGTGGAACAGCACGCGGCCTTCTCCCTCGCGGCAATAGTGCGGGCGGCGGATCCTCCCCCGAGGGGCCGCCCGCGGCCGTTTTCTACGGCGGCCGGAGATCGTTGCCCACCCTCCGGCGCCGACGACGCGGCCTACGTTGGCGGGAGGGGAGTGCGGTGGCGGACTCCCGCTCCCGTTCCGCCGCCTCCCTTGCAGACACTACTGCCTCGCAAAAGGAGGCGACGGCCGTCCATCCAGGATCGCCCCCGACCATGGACAGAACCAGGGCTGGGAGTGACAGGTCCCCGGCCAATTCCGGACGGGACTCGCATCCCCGTCGCGTGCTAGTCAGGCGTGGGTACGACTACCAGACGACACTCCAGAAAAAGCAGAGTCGCCTGACGTCGTAGCCGGCCCAGCAAGACCAACCGACAGCGAGGATGCAATTCCCGCCCCGGGAACACTCTGTGCAGGCGCAGTCGAAATAGGCATGGTTTCGACTACCAAATCAGGTCCCAGGGTAGAACCCGGGACCCCAATCAGTATTCGCAATCATCCCACCGGGGACCACGCCACGAACAGAGAGCTAAGTTGGAAAGGATGTAAGAGGTAGACGGAAAGAAAGGTAGGACTCTGTCGCCTCGAACGGAGAGGGGAGTGAAGCGACGGATGCTCGGGCACCTCGGGTACGCACACCCGTGCACTCCTCGGACAGAGGCAAACCCTTTTATTTTCGTCAGGTTACTAAAAAATAAAATTATAAAGAAAGTTTGAACATTATTATTTCTATGAGCTTTTATTTTAATGATTTTTTTTGTTATTACTTTTTATTTATGTTTCGTTATTTTTTAATAAGTATTCTAATTTTTGTAAAAACCCCAGTGGCGCACGCCTACATTGCATAAGGTGCTGCCTAGCTAGCCGAACAGGGTGAGCGGCTACCACGCAACATTTTTCTAATACTTACATTTTCAAACTCGTGATATCTTTCGAATGGAATATCCGAATTGAATAATTCAAAAAGTTATATAAAGGTATTGAAACAGTTTTGAATATGAAGTAATTTATTTTGATAAGGATTAATACCAAGATCCAAATAAATAGTCTTTTCTAGGGGCGGCATTTCAATTAAATTTTTAAAATAAAAGAGCACTTATTGTGGCATAACTATAATAGTTAGACATATGCTGTCGCGACACTTTTTGTAAATAATGATGTGTTCTGCAAAGTTGTAGTACATTATTTTATTCTATCATCAATAGTTTTCGCAACGCACGCGATTTAAATAATATTTTAGGTAATTTTTTTACACTTTGGGTTACATTATTGGAGTTTTAGTAAGGATCCCTAATTTTTTTGAAAATATAATATAGCCTATGTCACCCGGGGATAGTGTAGCTTCCCAACAATGAAAGAATTTTTTAAATCGGGTCAGTAGTTTCGGAGCCTATTCAAAGCAAACAAACAAACAAACAAACAAACAAACAAACAAACAAACAAACAAACATACAATCAAATCTTTCCTCTTTATAATAGTAGTATTAAGCTCTAATTTTTAAAAATGTTTATATTATCCAAGGGTAAGATCTGTAATAGAAAATTTTATGGCTAATGAATCTGCAGATACGTATAGCTACTATTCTATAACAGAAAATACAACATTTCTAAAATTAATTAATTAATTTCTAATAATTCACACCGTGTTTTTTATGTTGTTACTGTGTAAATATAATGTAAAAACTGGTAAATTGGAAAAAATATCATTTTATCCATTTAATTAATCCATTAAATACTAGCTGACCCGGCAAACGTTGTTTTGCCATATATGTAAATTTAAAAAATATATTTTGGATAGGATTATAGAGGATATTATGTAGTTATGTCCCAGTTGTATTCTTACAAATCAGATAATATGAAAGTTCTTTTAGAATACAGCATGTGACATGTGGTAGTGCAATTCTGAAATTTCCGCTCAAAGGCTTGACCTCGGCATATTTGCTGAGTGTAAGTGGAAGCTTTGTAGTGCCCACTCTCTTTGCTCCTTGGAGATGTAACACGATAATTACAAGTTTCGTATTACTTGTCAAAGAGAATACAAATTCATGAAATTATCCACTGTGAATATTGAGTATGTTTTGATTCGAATTATTACGTGCATCTGGAAATTCTGCACGTGGAGTTTCTGGATTTTGTGATAACAAAATATTTGTCGCTTAATCGACTTATAATTAATAAAGCGTCTCGTATTTTCTTCTAGCAGGAGAAGAAGTTAAGAAGGTTTCTTCTTTTGTTTCAACCTATTGCGAATTGTGAGCCTAGGATAGATACCAAGCTAGACAACATCGTTGAATATTATGTAAGATTACACTGTGTGATCATTTTATCTTTCTATTTATATTATTCTCTTTTTTCTTGTGCAATAGGGAGTTCGATTATTTTTGAGATTCACCTTTAATTTCTCTCGATGTTCCTTCCAAGGTTAATAGAAATACCAAGGCTGATAAGGAGCTCAACAAAGTGCCTTCACATTTATCGATATTATTTGTGAAGTAGCAAAAAAGTAATTAAATTGTTGTACTTAATGGAGTACAGCACCAGCTACGGTTCTGAGACGAAGCCTTTTTTTTGTTGTTCTTAACATTATTTGTCATGTGATTCATTTCAAGAAATCGCTGCGCTGTAACAAAATTCCTTCAAATGTCATACAGAATTACAAACGAAAACTGGCGCAGTACACAATTCCACATCGGCTCGTTCCTTTGACTAAAGACTGCGGATAAAGAGAATTGATACTAAACGTCCCTCAGCACAAAAAGCGTAGATATAAAACGTCTACGGCGAACTAAATTCAGCAATTTATTGCTAAGGCTCGGCTCGTATATTTGTTGCAAATGAAGATGTTACTGAGGTGACAATTTTTGGATGCCGGTCCGAAACGAGCCCCTTGGGTTCTTGGGGTGGGTTCAAGTTCCACCCTACCCGGAGTAGTTGGTTCGTAATTGTATGTAATTTTTCAGTCGAGCGTAAAGTAGACAGTTTACGACTTTATTTGCATTGAGTGAAAAATTTCAATATATTTTATTCATGAACGTATCCTTTTAGATAAATAAAATTGTTCTAGATATACAAGTTAGTTTAAATCGAGCTTGATTGAGTATAAACACTAGCTGAGAATTACATGCATCTTGTACACGAATAAGTATATTCGCACTAGTGCATTTTTAATTACTGAGGAATAACAGACAGGTTGACGGCCCACTTGAAATATTTGACATTATTCTTTTACTGTATATGATTAGCTTATAAGGCTTCCGCATATCTGAGGGTCTTAGGCCGGCTCCCTGCCGACACCTGTTCACGTAGTAGCTACGGACCTCCCAAAAGTGTACGATGGCCGGAAATGGTATACGGTCCACTTAATACTTAGCAGTTAGGGGCACCATGAACATGCTGCTGTTTGCATAGGGGTATTGGCACCCAGGCCACTAATGCCGGAATACAAGGTTTTTGACATATTAATAGATCAGGTGGTTGTCATCTAGACAGGCTTACGGCCCTACCATGCTAGGATTGTTATTCTTTTTACGACAGGTCAAATTTGTTACCAAATTCCTCCAAAATGGCTGGACCGATTTATATGAAATTTTGTGTACATATAGGGTAAGTCTGGGAATCGGTCAAAATCTACCTTTCATACCCCTAAATGATAAGGGTGACCCACCCCTAAAAATATTTTTTATTTTTGTGAATTTATTTTTTATTTTTGTTTTATTATGATTTAGCATTGAAAAATACACACAACTTCAAATTTTAACCCTTCTACGATCAACCTCTGTTTTTTAATCGTGATTTTTATATTATCCTGTTCCATCCACAGATCCGCAATATGGTTGCAAGATGGCAATCGAATAAATAATTGTAGTATGATAAATTTTCATGTTTTATTTATAATTACAGTTTACTTTACGTCACATCAGGAGAGGGGGTTCTAAAAATGTGACGACCTGTGACGTGTCACGTAATTTATGAATGGCCCCTTAGAAAAGGACATATTATATGCTACTTTTTGTCGCGAAAATGAAACTTGAATGGAGTGAAATGGGGGTGAATGTAATTAAATTATATTTTTTAAATTATTTATATGGCAGAACAACGTTTGCCGGGTCATTCATTAATAATTTTACTTAAGTTATAGTTTCAAGCTTCAAATAAATATTATAATTTTTCTGTGATGTGATGTGATGGTGGGTTAAACACACTGGTAATTATATTATAATATTCAGGCGCAAAAGTAATTAAAAGCTATTTTTGTAGGAATCCAATTTATGACCTTAGGGTTACATTACTGAAATTATAAGCAAATAATTTAAATGTCAAACGAATTTCTTTACTAAAGTATGAACAGTAAATATACGCTGACAAGATAAAGGTATAATGCTTTGAAATATGTGGTAAAAGAGCAAAATCCAAGATATATCAAAGTTAGTAAAGTATTGAAGCTATATACTTGGATTTATTTGCCTATTTGAGTTCGGCTCGTTCTCCACCGAGTCGAGTACTGCGGGGCCCATATAAATTGAAAATCAATTTACCACACGAGCCATTTTTATATAAAAAGCTATTCATATTTTATCGAACACTTGACTGAATGCATACTGCATTTTCCTCTCTGCTATTCCGTATTTACAGCTTTTAACTATCTATAGATAGTCCAGCTCGGAAGCAACTTCAAAGGTATTTTTAAATATTATTTTGTTGTTTACTTTAAAGTCGAATTCAATTTAAGCATTTTGCTTGCGCATAATTCGAGGATGGCTTAAAGATATCCTTAATTTCTTTCAAATATGGTTCAATTTTGGGATAGGTTTTTATTAGAAGAAAATCATTTTAGAACATTCATATAATTATAATATTAAAGAAAATTAGAATAGAATACACCATAACAATACAATAAAATTGGTGTTTTTCTTCTTACAAGTAATTAATACCAGTTGCATCTGAAAACTAAGACGAATCTTTGCGTATTTGTATCCTTACGTGAGCTTTTCTTGAACTTAATATTTTTTTTTAATTCGTTAATTGACACTGACTGTTACACTAATCGTGAGCATGTATTTAATAAGAGAAAAAAAAAATAAGTATAAACATTATTCAGACGTTGTTAAGAGTGATATGTGCTAAAAAATATGCGTACCCGTGAGTTTTCTACCAGGAATGCCGAAGACCAAGCAAAGTGGAGAAGACAAATTCAAAAACCGTACTCCGGTCAGCCATGCGGAAATTTGAATTGCAACTGAGATTATAGTTTTGATGATTTAGTGAACGAAGGAAATACGGCAGCTAAAAACAGCAACGAAGCCTAATTCTGGTTTTTTCTTTCGTTTTTCGAAGATCAGACAGTTGTTGCTTATGTAAACATCAAATTAAGTCACACTGAATGACTTCTCTGGCACAACGGTTCACTCACTTCGGAACGCCTGCAGTGATTATAGCTTGGACTCCCGTACCGAGCCTGGACTCATTGTTTGATGATATTTATTTATTTACAAAATAAAAGTATACATATAAGTAGTGAATCAGTTGTCTATTACCCATAACACAAGCGCTCTGTTGCTTACTTTAGGATTAGAAGGTATTATTATGGTGAATTTTTCCAGTATAATAATTCATTGGGCCATTGAAATTGCTACAATGGAGCCGTTTGAAATACGCAAGTAACCGGAATAAAAGCTTTTTAAAGAGAAAATAAATATGAGATTACATTAAATAATATATTAAATTTCTTCTGCTGAAAATCACTTAGATGATAACCGATTATATACTAATGCCGGAATATAACACAAGGTTATTATGGTGGCATACTTAAGACCAAGGGTGGTTGCCATCCAAACGGGCTTGTGGCCCTACCACGTAGCTAGGTTGGGTTATTTTATTGCCTTTTACAACAGGCTGACCCCAGCCGTAAGGGTTAGTATTCTTACTCCACCCCTGCATGGAGAAAATATATAACATAATATAATCATGTTGCAATAATATCTTGAGGTTTGATGTTCACATATGTAGATACAATCAGAATGTGTGAAGTTAAGGCCTTAATGTTCTCATTTCAACAATAAAATACGAAAATATAAGTCAGTTTTCTTAATAATAAATAGTTCTCAACTGAATTTTGAAACGTAATAAATGGTTTTAGATTTCAGACCCATTAAAAAGTTCCCAACTCTGACCAACCAATACAACAAAAGAAAATAATTTTTCACAAGTTTATTGGCGAGAAATATCTCGGGAGTTGAGTTTAGAACTTTGAATAACACGGAGGCTGTACTGGTTTTCTTGAAATACAACTCTAAAGCCTGGAAGTCACTGTTGAGCATTATAAATTTATAACTAAAAGGCTGCATTTTCCAAAAAGTCCTCATACATTTACATACAAGTAATACTGATTTATTATTTCTATATCAATAAATTAATCAAATTTTTATATTTGTAAAATATATAAAATACTGTATAATATGTACATGAAGTTTTAACTGGGTTTAGGCTTTCGCCAAATTTAAACTGACATACTAATAATATAAGTTATAACCGCTACGCTTGTTCGAGGTATATCCTTATCCATTTTACCAAAAAATAAAATGTAAACAAATCGTAAAAGGGTTTTTTGGATGTCGATTTTATAATAATCAACATGATATAAAAATTATCATAAGAACATTTAATTATTTATTAGAAATATCTCCTATATTCTTATTTTTTTATATTACTATTCCTTACTTTTAGAAAAAAAAAACAAAATAATTTTATTTTTACATTTATTATGAATGATAATTAATATTAACGCATATAAAATACATATTTACAACATTAATTGTAATAACTAACTTACATTATAAAAAACCTAAAAAGACAATGTTTCCAAATCTCTTACTGGTTTTATATGCTGGTAATTATAAGTGTACTGTTCAACGTACTATTGTCGATTGAAAGGAGTGTTGTATTATTACGGTCGGATTATACCCGCCATGTTGTTTTATTCTAGCTTTGTTTGAGAAACATTGGTTTGTTTGTTTACATTTTATTTTTTGGTAAAGTGGATAGTATATAGATTGTAGGGTTAAGCATATGATTTCCTCACGGATTTTCCTTGATCGTTGAGTAATGGCAGTGAAGTTTCAATGCACACTCTCCCTGCAGGGGTGGAGTAAGAATACTGACCCCTGCGGTCAGGGTCAGCCTGTCGTAAAAGGAGACAAAACCCTAGCTACGTGATAGGGCCCTAAGCCCATCTGGATGGCAACCACCCTTGGTCTATAACGCCATAATAACCTTGTGTTGTGTTCCGGCATTAGTGACCCAGGTTCCTGTACATCGCAAACATCCATAGGCGACGGTAACTGCTTACTATTAACTGGGCTGTCAGCCTGTCTGCTGTTCCTCAGCAATAAAAAAAAACATGCGGGCTGTCTTTGGGGACTGCCGATAGAAGTGAAATCTAAGTAACTTGTGAATTGTATCGTCGAGATATTAGATTATTATTTTCGGTTTATAAAGAAGTGTTTATGATCAAGGATTAAAGTTGAAATACGTCATTAAAACTTCTTTACAAACTAAAAATTGTTCACCCAAAATATGCTCAACGCGCCTAGAGAAGTTTTCACTTCAAAAACTTAATATTTCATCGTAATAAAGTCGCAATTCGAATAAATATGTATTAGGAATGCAATGCAATCATTTAAAAGTTACAAAAAAAATTAACCTTAAGTCATTATTAATAAGGTTGTATTACTGGAGCAAAACTCCCTCCGTCTTACGAATTTTCGATCAGGTCACGTGTCCTGACACGAGTTTATTATTTTTTACCCATCACAAAAAAATGCACAACGTCGCTAAAGAAGTTTTCACTTCAAAAATAAATATTAAATAAATAATAAATAAATAAATATTTTGTGACAATTCACATAGCGTCATCTAATCTCAAACTAAGTAAGCACTTGTGTTATCGGCCCCAGACAACTGATATACTACTTATATACTTTTTTTGTAAATAAATACACATTCGGAATCGAACCCATGACCTCCGCTAGCGTACTGAAGTGCGTTATCCGTTACGCCACCGAGGTCGTCAAAAAATGGACACATGCCATCGTGGCTTTGACTCTTAAATGGTTACCAAGTGTGTTACGACTAAGCTACCAGGTATCTTGTTAAGTAAAATACTTAAATTTGGTTAAACTTAAATATCAATAATTATTAATCTATATTTTTAAGTATCCAGAGAAATAAATCTGCGAGCAGAACTTGATAAGTAACGGATGAGGTTGGATGCAAGGGTTATATTTTAGGGTATAAAGGAAGGGACTTGATCTAGAAGTATTTATTTGACACTATTAATGAAAGGACCCAGTGCAGGTGACAGAAATGTCGGTTTTTTTATTTTATGTGTAGACTTATATTAAATAGCCAAGGATGAAATTATTATCAGGAAAATGTTTGAAGAAAATTGGATGTAACAGACGGCATACCTGCACGATGCATCTGTTAAATGCACTGGCCTTGTTTGTTTTAAAGTGTACCGTATACACGAATGGATATACAAAGAAAGCTGGTAGCTAACATATATGGAATGAAATTTGGAGACCAATCTAGAGATTTGAATATAATAAATAATCAAATAAATATTTTGTAATAATTAACACAGCGCCATCTAGGCCCAAACTAAGTAGCATAGCACTTGTGTTACGAGCACTAAACAACTGCTATACTACTTATATTTTTTTTGTAAATAAATACATATACATAAACACCCAGACGCGAGACGGGAATCGAACTCGTGACCTCCGCAAGCGTACCGAAGTGCGTTATCCGTTACACCACAGAGGTCGTTGAATCGAATATCACGATGGCATACACCGCTCAGTCAGTTTTTCTCATCTAATGTGCATATTTGCATGTGCAACCCCGTTCGCACCTGCGCCACAGTTCCAAGGAACCTCTCTTTCCATCGAAATATTGGGATTCTTGGTGTCGACATCACGAATGATGTGCAGTTTAGGGGACAGTTGGAGGGTAAAGCTAAGCTTGCCACTAAAAAGCTAGGTGTGTTAAACCGGTCCAAGCAGTACTTCAGTCCAAGGCAACGGCTTGTGCTATACAAAGCACAGGTCAGACCGCATATGGAGTACTGCTCACATTTACGTGCTGGACCACCCGCCTGTCAGCTCAATCCCTTAGACTCGATCCAACGGCGCGCAGTTCGTGATGTCGGCGATACCATACTCACAGACGGTCTAGACATGCTTGGAGTTCGGAGAGACTACTATTCAGAATGGTGCCCTCGTCGTCTTTCTACCACCGCACTGCTCGCCATCGGCTGGGTGTTCATCCCCATTTCTTGGAGCCTCTTCTTTCTTGTACAAAACGGTTCTCTAGATCATTCATGCTGCATGCTCTGAGGATCTGGAATGAGCTTCCGGCTGATGTTTTCTAAGCGCGGTACGATATGGGGTTCTTCAAAAAAGGCGTTATAAAATTTCTTCGAGGTCGGCCGCACGTTGGTAATGCGGAAACCAAAGGGTGCTGCAAACGTCTGTATATATATATATATATATATATATATATATATATATATATATATATATATATATATATATATATATATATATATATATATATATATATATATATATATATATATATATATATATAATATTATTTATTTGTTTCAGTCTGGATGGTCCGAATAAATCAAACAAATTTGTTTCTGTAAAAATAACAGAAACGACAATTAAAGTTGATTACTCGTCTCTCATAACTCTTGCTTTTCTATCTATTAATTAAATTATTTAAATCAAATCTGTAACGTAATAACGTAAATATTGTTTACTTTTTTGTAGGCAAATGTCATGTGTCACACTTCTATGACACATGACATTAAGCGCGTTAAATCAAAAGGGATTATGTCCTGGTTACACAACCTAACCATAATACAATAACATTAAAGAGATGATATTCTCTTTACATCTCCCCTCCACGATATGAAAATTGCATAATTTTTCAATCAGCTTCAACTTCAAACATTGGAATTAGTTTTGTCACGTGGAATAGACTCGTGTCTTGATTTCTTTTTCCAGTTTTTATTTTATAAATTGAGTTTGAAATTTTTTCTTCTATTATATATGGGCCGATTCTTAGTTCTTCTAGCTTTTTCCTATTGAGTTTGTTTCCATTCTCTATGAATACCATATCTCCTTCGTTGAATTCATGGTGTCTTCTGTTTCTATTAAATAAACTTTCGTTATACTTATGTGATCTCTGTGTTCTTTCTAATGCTAATTTCTTATCTCTTATCCAGTCTTCTCCGTTTTTCTTTCTTTTTAACTCTTCTGGTATGTTACTGGTGTCTGTGCCATATAATAGATACTCTGGTGTAAATCCCGTTATTGTATGTTCTAGTATATTATACTTATTACATTCTCTCGCTATCGATGTCCATGCTCTATTCTTTTTCTCTTCGTTTATTTTACATCTTATTTTATTTACTAATGTCTGATTCAGTCTTTCATTCAGACCATTAGAAAATGGTGCATTTATTGCAGTAAAAATTAATTGCACTCCTTTATTTTTTAAATAATCTTTAAATTCTTTCGAATTTATTCCAGGATATTGGTCCGTTAAGATTGTTCCGATGTTTTCTATGTCTAACACAGTTTGAATTAGTTTTATAAAATCAGCGGCGTTTTGAGTTCTTGATGTTGAAATGAACGCATATCTCGTGAAATGATCAACAAGTAAATGAATATATTTTTTTGTTGATCTAGTGCTTCCAAATCCTCCAATTGTATCTATGGACATAATTTCGAAAGCTTTGGTCGCTGGTCCTAATTGTGACATTGAGCCGAATTTATGTTGCCCTCTTGACTTATTCTTAATACATATATAACATTCTTTACAAATTTTTTTTATATTCTTCACTCTTTTTAGCAGTTTAATATGGACATATTTTCATTTGTGTTTGTGTTATTCCTGTGTGACACCATTCCTTGTGTATTTTATTAATTAAATCAATACTGAATTTTTCTGATAATATGATTTTCTCTCTTTTCTTCACTTTTTTATAATATATTCCGTTTTTCTCTATTAATTTTTCTTTTTTATTCTGTAATAGTATATTATTCATCTGATCTAATTTTATTTCATCTATTTCAATAAAATTTACCGTTTTTAATAAATCCTCTTCTTCTGTATTTGATTCTAGAACAGGGTTTCTACTCAAGCAGTCCGCTTCTTTATTATCTTTACCTGGGACGTATATAATTTTAAAATCGTATTGAGATAGATAGTGACTTAGATCGCCCAATTCTTCGTCTGTTCGTGCTTTTATATTCATATTTTCCAGTGGTTTGTGGTCAGAGTATATTTCGAAGTATCTCCCTATCAGCCAGTGTTGCCAGTACTTTATTGCCTCTTTTATAGCTAAGCATTCAAGATAAATAGCTTTTTTTCTTTTTTGCGTTTCATTAAGTTTCTTTGAGAAGTAGGCCACAGGTTTTTCTTTTCCATCCTCTTGTGTTTGTTTTAGTATTGCGCCTATACCTTCAAGTGATGCATCTGTATATATCTTGATTGGAAGGTCTTTGTCGAATATCTCCAACACTGGTTGGGAACATAGCATTTCTTTTATCTTTCTGAAAGATTTTTCACAATCCTCTGTCCATATAAATTTTACATTTTTTTTTAATAGTTGATGTAATGGATCTTTTTTTATTGCATTTAATAATTTTTCAATATGATTTAGATGTTCTTCAAACGTCGGTGAGTGTATTAAGATATCGTCTATATAGTTCACTGAAAATTCAGTTAGTCCATATTTTCTTAATATGCTACTCAGAATTCGTTGAAATATAGCTGGAGACGTTTTTAAGCCAAACGGTAGACATGTCCATTGATAGTGACCATCTTGTGTTACAAATCCCGTCTTCCTCCTATCCTCAATTCTTAGTGGTATTGACCAAAAAGCTGAGTTAATGTCCAGTGTCGTAAAGTATTTACAATTTCTGGCTCTTATTATTATATCATCTATTAAAGGGAATGGTTGTGCCTGAGGGACAATGTTTTTATTTAAATCTCTAAAGTCTATGCACAGACGTGTCTTTCCTTCATTTTTCTTATATGCTAGTGTGACGGGTGCAGCAAAAGGACTATAAGATTCTTCGATTAAATTCTTCTCTAGTAAGTTGGCTATTTGTTTCTCTATTTCTTTTTTGTCTTTTATATTACATCTATAGGGTTTTTTACTGCAGTATTTCTCCACTATTAAGTCAATTCTAGCTTCATATTCGTTAACAGTCCCAATATCATACTTGTCTTTCGCAAACACTGATTTGTTTTTATCTATCAATTTTTCTATCTTCATTTTTTTATCTTTATCTAAATGTTCTATATTTGTTTGAAATTCTTCTGTTTCCACGTGTTCATTAAAATTAATTGAACAATTTGTAACTTCACTTAATGTTATCTCTGGTTTTTCTAACTTTTTCTCTATTTTCTGTGAGATTTCTAAATTTTCATTCAACCTCAACTTAAACATAGGAATTAAGTCTAATCCTATTATAAAATCTTCAAAATCCTCTCTTTCAAC
Source organism: Malacosoma neustria (assembly GCA_963693495.1). Lineage (NCBI taxonomy): Eukaryota > Metazoa > Arthropoda > Insecta > Lepidoptera > Lasiocampidae > Malacosoma > Malacosoma neustria. The sequence goes on from OY856384.1 coordinate 3,527,752, forward strand.
TACATATATATCTACTATTTTTTCTATATCAAATATTTTTATTCTTATTCTTACCAATCCATTTGTCTGATTCACACCATTGACAGACCTCAAGAATATCTTGTTTAAATCTTCTCTATTCTCTTTTATTTTTATCCATTTCGAGTTTATCAAGGATACTTGAGAACCTTTTTTTTTTTTTTTTTTGGTCTCGGGGAAAAACCTCTCTTGACGGGTTCCCCCGGCCCGGGGGGACCGAGGGATATGTGGGACTCCGGGAAAGATGATTGGCCATCCGACTACCCACTAAAAAACCCCGCTGTTCTCCTATCGCCTACGCCCGGGCCCACGGATATATGGCCTGCCGATCTCGTGGCCCGGGCCGGCGCCGGCCCGCCCTTTGTCTTGAGGCGGGCCCCTTCTAAAGTGTTGGCGCCAGGGGGTCAGGGTTTCGTCCCCCCGGCGCTCTCCTAACAACTCTAGGAGTTGAGGGGGGCCGCGGAACAGCACGCAGCCCTCACCCTCGCGGCAATAGTGCGGGCGGCGGGTCCTCCCCCGAGGGGCCGCCCGCGGCCGCTTTTTACGGCGGCCGGAGGTCATTACTGGCCCTCCGGCGCCGCCGGCGTGGCCTGCGTTGGCGGGAGGGGAGTGTGGTGGTCGACTCCCGCTCCCGCTCCGCCGCCTCCTTTGCGGACATGACTGCCTCGCAGAAGGAGGCGACGGCCGTCCATCCAGGATCGCCCCCGACCATGGACAGAACCAGGGCCGGGAGCGACAGGTCCACGCCGATTTGGGCGACGAGGGCGCGGCGCTCCTCGCGCCACGCAGGGCACACGGCGACAGTGTGGTTCACCGTGTCCTCCTCGTCGCCCACGCCACAGTGGTGGCACCCTGACGTCATCTCCCGCCCTATGCGACACAGGTACCTCCCGAAGCAACCGTGCCCCGAGAGGACCTGCGTCAGGCGGAAGGTCAGGGCGCCGTGGCGCCTTTCCAACCATTCGGCCAGGACGGGCCTCACCGCTTCGATGGTGGCGAGGCCCGCGCTGGGGTGCGCGAGGCGCTCCTTCCACTCCACCATGAGCACCACTTCGCGCAGCTCCGCCCGTTTTGCCTCAACTTCGCGAGGCGCGGGGCGAGAGCCACGCTCGGCCGCGTCCCGGCGCCACTGGTACAACAGCGCCAGGACCCGGGCCTCGAGGTCCCATGGTGGGGATCCGGCCAGCAGGGAGGCCGCTTCGAAGGACACCGTGCGGTATCCCCTTATCGCCCTGACGGCCAGGACGCGCTGCGGCCTGCGAAGCAGCGCCGTCGTTTTGGCCGTCAGGCGATCCGCCCAGATCGGGGCCCCGTAAAGGGCCATCGACCGCACGGTTCCCTCAAAGAGTCTGCGGCACACTGCGCCCGGCCCGCCGATATTCGGCAGATACTTGAGAACCTGGATCATATGTTCCCATTATCTCTATCTGATTCTCAACTAGTAGCTTAAGTCTGATCAATGGTGTGACTATTAGTTTTTTTTTTCTCTGTATTTAAATTTACTTCTATTACTGAATTGCTTCCTATAGCTTTAGGTTTCTCTTTTTTCTCTAGTTTAAACCAGCATTTTTCTTCTGGATGATATCTTATACCTTTACCCATGTTTTCACATGTCATACATGGTTTCTTTTCTTCATTTCTGAATTTATGTTCTGGTTTACCTTCTTTTTTAAATGTTTTCTTTTTATTTATTATCCCTTCAAGCTTCTGTAATTCATTTATTAAATCTTTTGTATTTTCTATTTCATCTCTGGCGATCTTCTCTCTAATAAATTCTGGCAACCCAAATGCAATTCTATCTATCATTGTATCAGCGTCCATGTCCTTATTTATTTCTAATAATAATCGTTCTTTCTTTATTGCATATTGTACTATTGAACCTTCTTTGTATTTAAAATAATGAGCATATGTCCTGCTACTCCATCCCTTACCTGAAAAGGTTTCTATTAATATCTGTTTCCACGTATTCCAATTGTTTTCATGTTCTCCTTTTATTACAGTAGAAGTATACCAATCTTGGCAAGTTGCATCTAAAAATATTCTTAATAATTCTATTTTAGTTTTATCTTTTTCTATTTTAAATCTTCCACACTCTTTTTCGAATATATGTAACCATTGTCTAACATTAGATGTTTTATAATTAAATTTTTCTAATACAAATTTATCTACAATATGTTTTAAGTTTTTTTCTTCTTCGTGTTTTTCTGATTTTTCAATTAATTTTTCTAATATTTTTTCCAAGCTCGAGTTTTCTTTAATATTCTCTTGAAGTGTTTGTTTTAAATATTTCCCTCCAAACTGGATATTTCCTTCATCATCTAAATATATCTTTTCTAATTCTTTTGAAATTTTTATCCATATTTTTAACTCATCATGCCTTTTTCCTAATGAATTTTTTACCTTTTTGAAAGTCTCCGTCTTTGTCAACTTTTCATGATAATCTGCATACATGAGGTCATCTGGTATAACATATTTTTCCCCTTGTTCTGTGACAATTGAGGTTACAGCTACTACTGTAGTTTTACAGTCCTTTGGAGAAGCCACAGCTCTGAACTCGAATTGCAATTTCATTTTGTGACGAAAATTGTCGTTTTATAATATTATTTATTTGTTTCAGTCTGGATGGTCCGAATAAATCAAACAAATTTGTTTCTGTAAAAATAACAGAAACGACAATTAAAGTTGATTACTCGTCTCTCATAACTCTTGCTTTTCTATCTATTAATTAAATTATTTAAATCAAATCTGTAACGTAATAACGTAAATATTGTTTACTTTTTTGTAGGCAAATGTCATGTGTCACACTTCTATGACACATGACATTAAGCGCGTTAAATCAAAAGGGATTATGTCCTGGTTACACAACCTAACCATAATACAATAACATTAAAGAGATGATATTCTCTTTACATATATATATATATATATATATATATATATATATATATATATATATATATATATATATATATATATATGTATTATTGCCACGTACCAACGATGAAAGAAAACGTGACGAAACGTGCATACTGCGATAATCGGTATATGTAGCCAATTCGTATTTTACAAGCGGGACATGCACACTGTCCATTCCCTCTAGGGGAAGACCTGAGCCCAGCAGTGGGATGCTTTTTTTTTAAATTATATACTATATACAGATGGTAATGGTCAGATAAGAGAATGGAACCTCTGATCTATATGAATGTGAAACCACACATTTTGATTCTTTCAAAGTAGTGGTAGTATTGGTTCTAAAATAGGCTTCTAATTTTCCGTCATATAATCTCACATCATTATTATTTTGATAAAAGCCCCGAATATTAAACACGGCATGGGAGGCGTGTCTTGATTCGTCGATATTGAGTTAATTAAATGTCATGTCCTGACGCCTATGTAACCATCACGCTCTTTTGACATTCGAGGCATGAACTGTGAAGCAATTAGAAGCCTATAATTACCAAGATAATTACAGACAATGTTCTCGTTTGCCATTCTGCCCATTCTAAACATAATAAATTAATACGGTCGTTTCTCGTTTAATGTTAGTTCTAAAGTACCGTTTTAATGCATCGCCAGTTTAATGTCAGATGTACTTTATTTAGAATCGATATAATGACTACCAGTTGGTCGTCGACTAAACAATTAATATTGTACAAGAAACGAAGAAGAAGGAGCTATTTAGATTGGTGCCCTCGTCGTTTTTCTACCAACGCACTGCCCACCATCGGCTGGGTGTTCATCCCCATTTCTTTCAGCCTCTTCTTTTTTGTACGAAACTGTTCGTTGAAACGAACGTTCATGTTGCCTACTCTTAGGATCTGGAATGAGCTTCCAGCTGAGGTTTTCTCAGCGCGGTACAATATAGGGTTCTTCAAAAAAGGCGTTATAAAATTTCTTCGAGGCCGGCAGTCCGTTGATAATGCCTCTGGTGTTACAAACGTCCATAGGCGACGGTGACCACCTGTCAGGGTAGGCCGTTTTGCCTGTATGCTGAACTCTAGCTATTAAAAAACTAAGAAAAACGTATTTCGTTATAAAACGGAATACATCTCAATGGAATATAATAGCTTTTTGTAAAAATCTTTGCAATACGAGTTGATTGAAGTCTAGAAATCACAGAAACGCAAACTAATAGTGAAGCGACGAAGTTTGTGGTACTCTGCACTGCCTTTATTATTGAAGTCTTGGAATGAGTTTACGGGGTGGTAAATGGAGGAGACTGTTTTGAGTTGAGGCAAACAGTCGGGCACTAGGTCTTATTTAAAAGTCTTGTATGTACTGATGGAGCTAACATACTTTATATTCCTTCTGCAGGCGAGTTAGTTGATCACTTTATAATGTATTGTTATTTATAAAGAAAATATGACAGCTATAGAAATGTAAGTATGAATTAATATACGGTGACAATTCATACAACGTCATCTAGTTTCGAAGTAACCAACAGAACGCTTGTTTTATGGGTACTAGATATAGATAACTGTACTAGATACACTACTTAAATATTTTTCTTTTATAAATAAATATACATACATATATATTAAACAAGAACCCCCAGACTCGAACCGGAAATCGAAGCTGTTACACTCAGGGCGTTTCGATTTACAAAAACCTTTACGCCACGGAGATCGTCAAGCTGATTTAAGTCAATTTTTTATATTACTTCTGCTCACGTTAGCTCAATGATATGAAACAAAAATGATGTAAGATGAGTGCAGAAGTATCTCTTTAGAAATATCCAACTACGTATCCCGGGCTAAGCCCGTGGCTATCGAAGAAATTTTGAACAAGATTTAAAATTTTAAAACTTTCGCCTAAATGTTCGTGTAGAAATTTTTCTACACTTATATTCACCATTTCTCATACTACCATTGCCTTGAAAATACTTTTATGACGCCATTTTATTGTCAAAACTTCTCGTCTTTTCTCCATACAGAGGCGGACTAAGAATGCTAACATCTGCAGCCGGGATCGGCGAGTCGTAAAAGACGACAAAATAACCCTAGTTATGGGCCCCATGCCTTTATGGATGGCAATCATTCTTGGTCTATAAATATTCTGCCATAATAAGCTTTTTTTGTGTTCCGGCATTAATGACCCAGGTTGCTGTATCCTTGTGGTACAACAGTGTGTTCGCGGTGCTCCTAATGTCGCAAAAATCCATAGGCAACGGCAACTGTTTACCATTAAGCGAATCGCTAGCTTATCTGCTGTTCCTCAGCCAAAATGTACTTCATTCCTCATTAGTACGGAATGAAAAACATGTTTAAAATGAAATTGTGTATAAAAACATTATTATGATTAAAAAATAATTAAATTTAATGTAATGTGCAACGCTGAACAATATGCATTGTTCCACTAGAAAGCGGGCCTCGGTTACGTTGTGCATGTCATAAATCTGCGGAACATTGCGTCGGGAACAAAGCCTTAATCTCACCTGCAATGTTGCTGGAACACTATGTTAATACGTCATGATATATTGCCATTTATTAACTCAACCGGAGAACAGTTGGTGTTTGTGGAAGCGCCTGTGCACTATCTGTGCTAGTCTGTAGTATATATCGACTGATTTTGTTATCATATATTTACTGAACATTTTGTTGCTGAGGTACAGCAGATAGGCTGACGGCCGACTTAATAGTAAGTCGTTATGGCCGCCTATGAACGTTTGCGACGCGAACATGCCATCAGCACAAGGATACCAAAACCTGCGTCATTAAGCCGGAACACAACACAAGCTATTATGGCGGCATACTTATAGACTAGGGATGGCTGCCATCCATGGCTTAAGCCACCTAACTGGGTTTTTTCGCCTTTTACATACCCGGCCACGTTTTGTATTTACTCCGCACTTGCACGGAGAAAAATTGTGTATCTTTAAATTGTTATGAGCCTTTTTATTCGTGCAGGGGCGGAGAAAGAATTATTAAACCTCTGCGGCCGGGGTCGGCTTGTCGTAAAAGGCGACAAAACAACCCACCCTAGCTACGTGGTAGGACCTCAAGCCCGTCTGGATGGCGACCACCTTTGGTCTTAAGTATGCCCCCATAATAAATTTGTGTTGTGTTCTGGCATTAGTGACCCAAGTTCCTGTACCCTTATGGGAAATCGGCATGTTCGCGATGCCACTGGCGTTGCAAACACCCATAGGCGACGGTAACTGTTAAATTCTAAGCGGGCCGTCAACCTGTCTGCTGTCCTACAGTAAGAAATAGGCTATTTTTTTCTTATAAGTGTTTCATCCCTTTGTAGACGTCGTAAATCGTAGTAAAGATAGATAGACAGACAGATAACACTTTACTGTAAACCAAATAACTTACAAAAATAATGAAAAATATTTACATAATAATATATGGTATATAGTCACAATGAAAATTTCCACTTCACTACGTAACGTACTCTTTGTACGTGTAACCTTTTGTACTTTTTCTACAATATAAAAATATATCGAATAGGTGTGACTAAATATGTGTATTCCAGGAGCAACTATTTCTCCAAATTTGAAAAGAATCGCAGCATTATGCAGCCTCTAAAATAAATACAAAAAAGAAATTAACTGTCATCATTAATGTCACACTGGATGAGTGTTGGAAAGAGGGTTGCTTTTTTTGTTGGCCGTACACAGCCAACAAAATTTGTGTCCAGAATAACACTTCCTTTATGTGCCTCTGATTATAGCAGAGGTATTTCTGTAGCATATGAAATCATCAATAAAATAGATTACATGATAACTAATGGAACAAATCTGAATTTGCAATGGGTTCCATCCCACATAGGCTTAAGAGGTTACGAGAGGGCAGAATTTCTTGCAAAATAGAGCACAGTACATGGCAAGACTACATATATCTAAATATATTCCGGAATACTTCGAGTTATTAACGGAAGTTAAGCAACGTGTACATGATTTGTGAAAAGAATAGTTTCACAAACAATCCTTAGATGAAAGTATTTGGTACAAGACCATAGTAAGTAAGCCCCCTAGGATACCTTGGATACACTGTAGTAAACTAAATAGGCTAACCTTAGTAATAGCACACAGGATTAGATCCGGATATATTGCTTTGAATGAATTTAATTTTCTCATCAGACGAAGCCCAACCCCTAACTGTAGTAACTGTGGTGTAACTGAAGATATAATACACTTGTTGGAGGACAGTCTTAGATTAAGTAAAATGGACATAGGAATGTTACATTGTGTGTTGTCCGAACCCAACTCGGTAGACGCAGAACAATTGTTTTTAAAATTAAGTGTCATTCTGACAAGAAAATAGAGTATAATTAGTACATTTAATGGGACTGACATGTTCAAAAAAAGAACAAAGTCCTTTAAAAAAATTAAGGTTAAATAAACACTTCCATGATTTTTTACATTCGTACATGAATAGTACGAGTAAAGAAGATTATGTTAAATTAAAATCATTAGCTATGTACATTTTCGTGAGATATTATTAATACAATTTGAAGATATTTTGATAAAACTACCACTTAGCACGATTGCGTATTCAAATCAAATAACTTTATTTGTCCCAAAACACAGTGTTATATGTTGGTAAGATTACAAAATTATGTCTACATGGTTTTCCAACATGATTTAGAAATATTAGTTACAGATTTTTCTTTTTTTTTTAAATATAAATTGTTTTACTAATTAAAAAAATAGTATTGCTGACGAACAGCAGATCGTTGCCTATGGGTGTTTGCAACGCCAGGGGCATGCTGCCATCCGCGTAATGGTATTGAATTAAAAATTTTAATTAATTTTGTGGCGATGTTTCACTATGGCCATTGTAAAATTATTATCATATGATATCTATAATAATTTAAATCCTCAATTACGTAGTTATTAAAATATTTCCTGTATAAAATTTAAACATTACACTTTCAATTTTAATTAATGTTATATTTAATAACTTGCGTACTAATTAATTTTCATCAGAGTTTTGAAATTCCAAGGATGTACTCAAGGAAGCTACGCCATTAATTACATTATTATTTGTTTAATAAAGCTTAAATGAACGCCAGCTGTCTTGAGTATAAATTACCTTTTATTTAGGTGAGCGATCGAGAAAATATTCATTGAGTATGTCTTGTTAGAGCAGCCATCTGAAAACAATTTAGCAAATTATAAATAAATATTTCGATTGTGAACCAATAACGTCTTGAATATTTTCTTCAAATAAAAAGCCAAGATTCCCGCTTGCATATTATAGAACTAGCTGTGCCCGCGACTCCGTCCGCGTGGAATAGTGACGTTAGGCAGCATTTTTTGGATATATGAGATCAATTTAAATTGGAAATTCAACCTACTAAGTTCAGCCTAAGCTGAACCCTACTTCATATGATCAATCATATAAATCTGAGGTCAACTTAAATTGGTATATTAAATTTCCGAAACAGATCATTTTTAACAAAAACTATTTTTTTTTTCTAAAATAAAAATAGCCTAAGTTACTCATTGATACATCAGCTATCTGCCAGTGAAAGTCCCGTCAAAATCGATGCAGCCATTTCAGACATTAGCCGGAACAAACAGACAGACAGACAGACAAAAATTTTAAAAATGTTGTTTTGGTATATGTACCGTGTATACGTCCTAATGCACTAAGTAAAAAGCGGTTATTTTAATATTACAAACATACCCTCCAATTTTATTTATTTGTATAGATTGTGTTGGTGACTTTGGTTATGTATATTCTTACCGTCATTATGGACCCTGTAGATATTATTCGATAAAATTAAATTGCATATTTATAGTTGCATTGACCATCCCCCATTGCTTAAAGACGATAGTTTTCAAGCAATTCGTCCTATCAGTGTTGACGTACAGAGCCAAGACGTGAACATTGATGGCGAGACTGGGTCACAGATTTCAAATCACTCAGCGGGCTATGTTAGATGATTCTCTTAGAGACAAAATCTGACATGAACGAATCCGAAGGGGAACCAAAATAATCGATATAGCTCGCAAAATATGCAACTGGTAACGGGCCGGTCACGTTTGTCGCAAGACCGATGGGCGTTGGAGCAAACGTAATCTAGAGTGGAGACCCCGTCTAGGAAAATGTAGTGTAGGACGCTCACAGCCTAATGGACAATGTACCGATGACCTGCATAAGGATGCCGGTCAGAGAAATGATAGGCTCATGAACATATAATAAATTATTTTCTGACTTTGATTTATTTGTAAGGTCTAAATATAAGTTTAAAAAATTTTTCATACAAAAATTACAACAAAGATGCTTTTAAACTGTAAATTTTATTGCTGTAGGACAGCAGACAGTTTTTAAGATAGTGTATATAAATCTATCGCGGGCAAAGCTATACATTTTCAAATTAACACTTTTAATTATTTTTTATTTTAAATACCTGAATTGGCTGCCATGTAAACTAATCTTTAACGCCTTTAAATCATTCGTAACACTGTACCCTCACTCTTTCACTTTTTATTCATTCATTCACTCTCACACTACACAAAACACAAACATTCCGCACTCGCATTATACCTAGTCAGGTCATAAGTATTGTCACACAGTAAAAACTTTTCTTTTAGAATGCTGGCCACAAAAAAGTTTATTGAATTCGAATCTCGAATTGTTCATGAAAATAAAAATGTATACTTTTATAATTTTACTCATTTTTTAAATATGGAGTGGACGCTTAAAGAAGACCGTGTTGCAGTTATTGCGTTGCATCGTTGCGGTTACGCGCCAATTCAAATTTTTAACATACTGAAAAATTTGAATATAGCCAAAATTATTCATTTATCGTACCATCAAACGATACAATGAAGACTCTAGTGTAGATGACAGGTCAAGAAGTGGTCGCCCTCGGTCTGTTAGGACTCCAGCAGTGATAAAAGCTGTGAAGGCATGAATTCAAAGAAATCCCAAACGTAAGCAGAAACTGTTGGCCCTTCAGATGGGGTTAAGCAGAACCACGGTGAAAAGGGTGTTAAATGAAGACTTAGGGCTTCGGGCATATCGAAGAAAAACAGGACATCGTTTGAATGCTCGTCTAATGGACCTGAGACTGAAGAGATGCCGCGCTTTGTTGAAGCGGTACGCGGAAAAAAATTATCGGGAAATTCTTTTTTCGGATGAAAAAATGTTTACCGTAGAAGAGAGCTACAACAAACAAAATGATAAGGTGTACGCACACAGTAGTGAAGAAGCGAGCAACCGTATTCCGCGTGTCCAACGAGGTCATTTTCCATCCTCGCTCATGGTATGGTTGGGAGTTTCTTATTGGGGCTTAACAGAGGTACATTTTTGTGAGAAAGGTGTAAAAACGAATGCTGTTGTGTATCAAAATACAGTCCTGACGAACCTTGTGGAACCTGTTTCTCATACCATGTTCAATAACAGGCACTGGGTATTCCAACAAGATTCGGCGCCAGCTCATAGAGCGAAGAGCACACAAGACTGGCTGGCGGCGCGTGAAATCGACTTCATCCGGCACGAAGACTGGCCCTCCTCCAGTCCAGATTTGAATCCGTTAGATTACAAGATATGGCAACACTTGGAGGAAAAGGCGTGTTCAAAGCCTCATCCCAATTTGGAGTCACTCAAGACATCCTTGATTAAGGCAGCCGCCGATATTGACATGGACCTCGTTCGTGCTGCGATAGAGGACTGGCCGCGCAGATTGAAGGCTTGTATTCAAAATCACGGAGGTCGTTTTGAATAAACTTTAATGTCATAAGAATCTATGTTTTCTTAAGTTCATTTTGGTATATAAATGGTTACATAATGAATAAACTTGTTACAATTATTTTACATTAAACATGTGACAGAATTTATGACCTGACTAGGTATATTTTAAATACCCTCCTCTTTATTAGTAATTCCGTGTGGCAATACGTAATTTATTTTTCTCCGTAAATGATGTTAGTTCTTTTTTTCGTGAACTTGCATTTTCCTTTTTCTACGAAAAATTTAAAATTAATATTTCATTCTATTTACTTTTTTTATTATGTCTTCTTTAAATATAGTCTACAAAGTGTGATCTTATTTGGCCAATTTCCTGTTTATTATGTATTAGTATGTAAGTTTGAAATTTGTGCTGTATGATAATTGTTGAAATAAATAAATGACCAAAATTTTTTTTAATCCTGTAGGACAGCAGACAGGCTGGACTGCCCGCTTAGAATTTAGCAGTTACCATTGCCTATGGGTGTATGCAATGCCAGTGGTATCGCGAACACGCTGCTGTCCCATAAGAGTATAGGAACTTGGGTCACTAATGCCGGAACACAACACATGGTTATTAAGACCAAAGGTGGTCGCCATCCAGCCGGATTTGAGGCCCTACCACGTAGCTAGAGTGAGTTGTTTTGTTGTCTTCTAAGACAGGCCGACTCCGGCCGCAGAGGGTAGTATTCTTTCTCCGGCCCTGCACGGATAAAATTGTAATATGTATGATAAAAACATGTCCAAATATCAGCTCTGAAGAATATAACTCAATGAAAATATGATCTAAAGTTTTCATCAAGCGTGTTAATAAAGGCAGCGCGGCTGGCGCGAACGGTTACTGCCGTACAGCAATACCCCGTCTAATAACCTGTTTTTGAGATTAGGCACCGAGTTTAGATGAACATAATCGGGATATATTAAAAACTGCAGTTGTTTTGGGAAACCTGCTCTTAAGAGATCATACGATAAAAAAGCTAGAGTTTTTTTGTAACATAAAAAAATTCATAATAAAAAAAACTGTCATATTTCTAAAACTATTTACGATAATTATTTTCGTAAATTTTTAAGACTGATATAGCACATTAAAAAAAACTCTGATTGGCAATTGATAAATAGATAGACTATTCTTTATTGTCCACCAAATATTATTTACAAAGTAACTTAATGTTAAACTTACATATAACTATAATTGAGTATTTTTTAGATGTTTCGACCACTCTTGTGTTTGTTTTCATTAACGCGTGTTTGAAATCATTCGTTTAAAATCTATGGTATGTAGTTTTTATGACAAAATATTATGTTTGTAATTAGATGGTTTAATTTAGGCAGCCATCAATCGGGAGTGTGGCCAGAACACCGAAGTAATTTTAGGGGTATACCAGCGACGTGCGTATCTTAACCAAAAGGACATTCAGTTAAAAAAATAAAGCAGGTTAGTGGCTAACCTGTTGTTCTTAAAATGTTGTATTAAGATCTGAAAAGAAAGTTTTTCGGAAAGAGAAACACAGCTGTGACTGAGTTTTGTAACAATGCAACAGTGAATTTCGATTCGTAAGCTAGTAAAAGTTACACTTTTGAAAGCGGAAGAAAGTATTACAAAATTAATCTTAAAATTTGGGGTATATTATTTTCTATTTTTATAAAAAATAAGATCATTTATAGTTAACTCAGAAGCCCGCTGCGCAGCTACCCAGAAGAAAATCCTGAAAATTATCAATGCGCGCGGAAAAATATTTGCCAATAAAAATGAGGTATCGTTACGTGCTTTGCTTCTTACTTAAAGCCACGCTGTGATCCTTGCGTACAAAAAATAATGATTCGAATGTATCTCTGTCATGAAACTGTACCGTTGGGAACGGCAAGTAATAAAAATTCCGGCACGCGCGTTACAAGTGCTTTCGCGAACGTAATCCTCGAAGAAATACAGCTCGCAGTCTCGTACCAACGGCCTGAACATTTGTAACTGGGAAATCTCCATTTCTCTTTGACTAGCAGTCGTTTTGAAAGCCACCGACTCCCTCGCGTGTCGTATGGAGGCGACACTCATAAAAATTCACCATGCCAAAGTTTCTCGAACGTGTCGCTAATGTTGCCAGCTCGTATTATACAAATATTTTACTAAAATATATAAAATATCCCACATAATATAAAATATATTTCAATTAATTTTATTTCATTAAGTTTTGGTTCGTTACTCATAATCCGGTATTGAGGTACAGAAACTCAGTGTTAAATGTTACTAATAGACAAAAGTTTGACGACCTCGTGTTCGATTCCCGTCCAGTATCTGGGTGTATATGTATTTATTTAGAAAAAAGTATATATGTGGTATATCAGATGTCTAGTACCCATAATACATGCAACTTAATCTGGGACTAGATGGCGTTGTATGAAATGTCCTCAATATATTTAAATAAATCTAGGAAAACATAAACTTTTTAGGAAACTATTACAAAATACCTGCAGTTAGCTATAGTTTTATATATATATATATATATATATATATATATATATATATATATATATATATATATATATATATATATATATATATATATATATATATATATATATATATATATATATATATATATATATATATATATATATATATATATATATATATATATATATATATATATATATATATATATGGGCTGTGGAAGTAAAACGTTAGTCACCCCTGTAGAGAACAAGTTTAGTCAAATCATCTTCATTTATTTTCTTTGTTGTCCTAGAGTCCCTGTAAAAAGAGACGCAAATTTGTAACTCCTTTTTTTTTTTACGGGGTGGGGAAATCCTCATGGACTACCTCCGCCTGGGGAAAGGCGGAGGGGCGTGCCGGATTCTTACCGGCTAAAACCACCACCCCGGTGTCTCCTCACACGTGCGCGCGGGGCCGCGGGAATCCAAATTCTTCCGCAGTCCAAATTCTTCCGCAGAGTGGCAACTCCCAACTGTGTACTTTTTTATATCTCGAGGAAACTGAATTACTATCATGCTGTGAGCCAGAGGAAATTAACGTGATTATGAGAAGACATGACATGACGTACCGTGGCCACAACATTCTAACTCTACAGCTGCCGCATTTATGCTGCTGGGCAAGATGTGATGGCTAGCGGTAGCTGCATTGGCATACTAAAACTCCAGTCGCTCTTAGCCTTATATCACAGGATTATGTCTTAGGTCTCAGACTTTAGTTCATTGCTCTGCAACACCTCAAGTTATCTAGCGCCGAAACATTCTTTTTGTTCGGAAAAAACATAAAACTATAACTTTCTTACATCAACAGTAACGCTGGCAACATTACACGCGTGTCACGGGCTCAACGCGTTCAAAGCAAATGTAGGTACTGGATTTTGTTGAATTATAATTTTGTAAGCTTCTTACTTATAAATGCTTTTAGGCTGCAGGTCTCGTTTCTGTCCCATTTACTTTATCTTTTCACAAAATTACGCGTCTCGTGTGTTATGAAACTCAGTATGATCAAGCACGATGGTAATTGAGTTGAGTGTAGTAAATTTAATGCTATTAGGCTACTAAGCTTAGTAAACTAGAAATTTTAATCTTCTTAACTTGGAAAACATATTAGCAAGCTCATACAATATTTAAATGGATATTTTCATCTTTGTACATTTAAATGAGATATAAAATATTTATGAATGGTTTTGACAATTTGTTTATATATTTATTATTTTATTAGGCCAGGAAAGAAATTCTGAGCCCGAAGCCAAATGGTTTTCTTATATAATGTATTGATGTCTCTAAAGACATCAATACATTCTTCTCTTGTAAACCGACTTCAAAAAAGGATGAGGTTATCAATTCGTCTGTATTTTTTTTAAATGTTTGTTACCTCAGAACTTTTGACTGGGTGAACCGATTTTGGTGATTATTTTTTTATATGAAAGCTAGTACTTCCCATATGGTCTCGTATCAATTTGGTCCAATTCTGATAATGGCATCCATGAGAAAACCATATAAGTCTTAAATTTGCATTAAGTATGTGCGCGACAAATGGACGAATAACAATATCACGCCAACCGATTTCGATGATTCATTTTTTATTCATCAAGGTAGTTTGATGAAAGTTTGGTTAGGTTCTGTAACCGATGTAAAAAAATCCGAGTCTGTGGATATGTTGCTCCTCCGTCTCATTAGATAGACGTTCGTGGATTAATCCGAGACGGTGGGCACGTTGCTCCTCTGTCTCATTAGTTAGACGACTGGATTAAGCTGAGACGGTGGGCACGTTGCTCCTCCATTTCTTTGGATAGACGATCGTGTAAAGCGCTGACTTGGTGGGCACGTTGCTCTTCCGTCTCATTCGATAGACGATCCCTGTTCCCTGTTCAAAATTTTTTTCATGTAAAGCCGACTTTTTTAAGTCTATTTTTGCATTCTTCGCAATTCTCTTTTGAAATTGTCCTCGAAGTAAATTTCCTCTGTTGAGATATAATAGTTGTTTCTCCCTGACTTCGTTTGTTTCATTTAGATGGCGCTGTCTCATATGAGCAGCAAGTTTAGTAGGTCTACCCAAATACAGACAAATTAGTTAGTGTACTTCAGATTCACTAAAAATAAAAAAATAAACAAAAATTTTAACAAAAAAACCGCCTTCAATTAAAAAAAAACTGTTCCAAAACAAATTAATATGCACTAAAAAGTAAAAAAATAATTGCATATTATTCTATAACTTAATAATCAACTTACTTTTTCTACTCATCAATATGTAGGTACGATCTATTACGATAATATAATGTAGTTACAATTATTGTTATTTTTGTATTCGGTGTCAGCCTACATATTGATGAGTAGAAAAAGTAAGTTGATTATTAAGTTATAGAATAATATGCAATTATTTTTTTACTTTTTAGTGCATATTAATTTGTTTTGGAACAGTTTTTTTTTAATTGAAGGCGCTTTGTTTTGTTAAAATTTTTGTTTAGTTTGAGGTATAAGGATGCATGTTGGTGGAGTAGATACCAGGAACTACTCTGCTTATTGAACTTTTTTAAAATGGAGGGAGAATATTATGTGATACGAACAGCTTTTTTGATATGGGTACTTAAGTAGTTAGTACATGATCGTCAATTGTATGTTTGTAAAAAAAAATCCTGAGCTAAAGACTGCATTCTTTCATGTTTATATTTTTTTAAATATACTAAGCCAGTTCACCCAGCGCCACCTAGTCCCAATTCTTGGCGTAACGGGTAACGCAGGTATAATATGAATTTATATACAAAAAAGTATATATGTAGTATACTTGTGTCAGTTGTCTAGTAGCCATTATACAAGTGCTATGCAACTTAGTTTGGGACTAGATGTCGTTGTGTGAAATGTTTCAATATAATTATAAAAAAAATGTGAGTATTGCACCTGTGATTAAATAACTAACACACTACAAAGATACTTTTGTTTTATAAATAAACACAATTTATACATAAATATTCAGACGCGGGACGGTAACCGAATCCATATCTTTGCAAATGGAGTGCCGGACGAGCGAGCGTAGGCACACATAATTATATATAGATGAAAGCCACAAATAGCCCTGCTGGTTCAAATATCAAACAAATAATAACAAAATTTAGTATGGGTAGTTAGTTTGGTATAACAGAGTTTAAAGTTTAGTTAGTTTCAATTTAGTTTACGGTTGGAACATTTACAAGGTTAATAATGTAGTAAATCCCGCATCAAACCCCCGAACTTTTGGCCTTATTAAGAGGACGACAATTTTAAATGATTACATTTATATATCTTACTAATTTTTATTCTTGTGAAACAGTAAACAGGCTGACGGCCCATTTAAAAGTAAACAATTACAGTACATAGGTGATGGACGAAACACGCTGACTTCCACGTAGGAGAAGTGGAACCAGCGTCACATAGGTCAAAACACAACACAAGGTCATTATGGCGTCATATTTAAAAACCAAAGGTGGTAGCTAGATGGGCATGGGGCTCTAGCTACGGTTGTGATGGCGTCCTTTAAAACAGGCTGCCCCCAGCTGCAGGGATTCTTCTTACTCCGCCCCAGCAAGGAAATAATGAACTGTACGTCAAATTATTCAGATCTAAGTGATAATCTCGATATTTGGGATTCCGCTTTGGAGTTCTGAGGATACTGTCAAAGGGTGAAAATGATGGAAGTAATTAGCGTCAGTGTCCATATATGACGTGCTCAGATAGTTAAAATAAAAAGGAAGGTGGATTAATTTCATTAAATTTGGTTTAACCCTTTTGCGCTTAAGAGAAATATTTTTCACCTCCTTAAATTCGTAATTGAATTCTATTATTATTTAATTGATATATTTTTGCTGGATATATAATAAATAAATATTTTGTGACAATAATATACAGCGCCATCTAGTCCCAAACTAAGTAGCATAGCACTTGTGTTATGTGTACTAGACAACTGATATACTACTTATAGGTAGGTACTTTTTTTGGAAATAAATACATATTATATGTACATAACCCGAGACACCCAGACGCGAGACGGGAATCGAACCTGTGACCTCCGCAAGCATACCGAAGTGCGTTATCCGTTACGCCACAGAGGATGTCATAATAGAACGTATGTCCAAGTTTAAGAAGAGAAATGTCAAATTTTCTTGGCGCTAAAATCAAAATATTTGCATACTCATATTTAATCTTGGTCTTATGGTACTTAAAGGGTTAAACATCTTCTTCTCGCCGTCTTAATCTTACCTAAAAGGTAACATCATCAGAGCCTCATCCGCTGTATAGCAGCGTAGGTGAACCTCATCAATATCTGGATAAAGGATCTCTGTTGGTATGGGCAGTTGATACTACCGCCTTCTTTGCAAGTAAAGGGGGAAAGTGCGAAGGACCATTTTGTATCCCAAGGAAAAGTGCTACCATTTTAAATTAAGCCAACATTTGCATAATGGCTTAAATTTCCATGTGCTTACATTACGTACTAATGGTCTAATTAATTTTTTTTCATATATACAATATACTTATAATGATAATTAATATTCAAAATACATTTAATAAAAAGAAAAAGGTAGAAGCCAGAAAAAATATCGTTTTCGATATTTAAATATAAATTTTACAGCGCTTTCTTTTACATCTTCTATATTCAAATTAATCTGATATCAGAGCCTTAATAAACAAACGCGGAGAGGACAATGAAAATGGCGCCCAACGTTACGACCTGTGAAAACCTCTAATAACTTCCCAAACAAACTCATAACGTCTCTTTATGAACATAATTAATTAAACCTTTACATGATGCAAACTGAACATAGGGTTACGTCATTGCGGTTTAAACTTGCTTGGAACTGGGGTTTACAGTATGTGTTATTTGGACACTTACTGCAGTTATATAACATAAGATAACACCGTTTATGGCAAACTTAATTTATTGCTTTACTATCGTGTTTTCTTCTGGTTTTCGTTCAGTTTTATTCAAAGCCTTTTTTCGGTTTGACGTATGTTCCTAAGTATTGAAATAAACATAATAAAATACTTCTCCCACATGAAAAATATTTTTGTGTCAGTGTCTTTCGGTGATATTTTCTTTTCATGTAAAAAAGTGCCTTCTTTGCCTACAAGCTACTTAAAGGAGTAATTCAATTACAGCCATTTATGTCTCCCTACAAGAATAACGTGGACATGTTATTTTTCTGAACCGGGACCACATGCAATTATTTTTTTATTAAATTAAATATTTTCTTATTCATGTTTTCTTTTTAGTGTCCTTATTCTTGAGGATGATCACACGATCGGAAATTTGAAAATTAAATTTATCATCCCTTCTATTTTTTAGATTTTCAGGTTACATGGTATTCTGATAATTTTTTTAAATTGCTTTAGGACAGCAGACAGGCTGACGTCCCACTTGAATTTAGCAGTTACCGTCACTTAAGAGTGTTTGCAATACCAGGATCATTTCGAACACGCTGCTATTTGTGTAATGGTATTAGAACTTCTCTTATGCCGGAACACAACACAAGGTTATTGTGATGTTTCAATAAAACCACCGTAATTAATTAATACGGATTTATTGGTACGCACCGCGAGACACCGTTCTATAGGTCCGAACAATAGAGAGCGACACACATAGAAGAGAGAGCGAGTGAGGCAAAAGCTTGCATTCCATAGATATCGCGTCCTATATACCACAGTTATTATGGCAGCATATTTAAAAACCAGAGTATGGTTGCATCCAGATGGGCTTGGAGCCCTACCACCTAGCAAAAGTTTTTAGTTTTTATATTATAGTGACATGCAAGATTTCCGTATTTATTCCCAATTTTTCTCATGTTTGCTATTCTACACAATTATTGCCGCTCTCTCTCTCTTCCTCTTAGTAGCTTGCAATATTATTTTACCCTGATTATTTATAGTTATAGTGATACTGCAATCTATATATAATTTTCTTCTCCATTATTTAGACTTTTACTTTAGTTATTTATTATATTAGCTCTCCGTAGTATTTATCCGTGGAGGGGCGGAGAAAGAATACTGACCTCTGCGGCCTGTCGTAAAAGGCAACTAGATAAACCGCCCTAGTTACATGGTACGTCTGGATGGCGACCACTTTTGGTCTTAAGTATGCCGCCATAATAACTTTACTACGACCCAAATTCCTGTGCTGTTATGGGACAGCAGCGTGTTCTCGATGCCACTAGCGTTGCAAACACCCATAGGCGATGGTAACTACTAAATTCTAAGTGGGCCATATAGCCTGTCTGCTGTTCTACAGCAATAAAAAATAGTGTCTAGGATAGGGTGGATCCTCAGTGAAGTTAAGTAATTACGTTACGTATTATAAGTACATACTAGCTGTGCCTGCGACTCCGTCCGCGTGGAATAGTAACTTTGGGCAGCATTTTTCGGTTTATTTTGGTTATTATGGTTTAACTCTCGCATTCGCGGTAGTCTTCATGTCCGTGACATTGCAGATAAATTGCAAAAGTGTCGGCTCCGTTGGTATGGCCATGTTTTACGGCAACCGGATGCTTACGTGGGAAACAAATGTCTGGCCATGCCGCCTCCGCCGGGCCCCGGCAGGAGGGGTAGACCCAAAAAGTGCTGGCTTGACGTCGTAAAGAGTGATATGCGTGCCAATGGGCTCACTACCAGGGATGCTGAAGATCGCGCGAGGTGGAGTAAAAAAAGTCGGAAAGTGAACCCCGGGCACCGAAACGAAAGTTTGGGTGGCAACCGAGACTAACGCTAGGATGATGATGATGATCTCATGGTTTATTTTGGATTACAAACCCTAAAATATAAATAAATGAAATATACAAACTTCGTTCGAACCTACAATTTCAAGCCTAAGATGAACCCTATTTCATATAGTTGATGATATAAATCGGAGGTCAAGTTAAATTGGTCATTCAACATTTCCGAAACTGATCATCTTCAGCCAAAACTATTTTTCTTCTAAAATAAAAGTAGCCTAAGTTACTCTTTGTTACATCAGCTGTCTGTCAGTGAAAGTCCCGTCAAAATCGGTCCAGCCGTTTCAGAGATTAGCCGGAACAAACAGACAGACAGACAGTCAAAAATTGTAAACAATGTTGTTTTGGTATATGTACCGTGTATACATCCGAATGCACTTAGTAAAAAGCGGTTATTTTAATATTACAAACAGACCCTCCAATTTTATTTGTTTGTATAGATTATTCTATTGCCATCTCTTCTTCTTATTTTTGCCACGTTATCTGAGATTGGCACAATATGTTTTCTCATCACTTTCTCCGCTATTAGTTTTCATCTTAATATTTATACATTTTTTCGCTATATCATCTTTTACGCTATCCATTCACATTTTTTGGTCTACCCTCTCTTTTATATCTACTCTCATTTCTAGCACTTTCCTTGTCATTTCGAAGTTCCCTTTGCATTATTATAATCTATACTTAAGTAATAAATGTTAAAGTTTAGATGAATGTTTGTTATTTTACATCTCTGGCTGGCCGGAATTGAAATACATTTAGTACAAAGTTTAATTATAGATTGAAAAGAACATAATATGTTTATTTTTAACTCGGTAAATTCTACAAAGGGTGTCCTTATTAATTTTTCATTACAATCGTCCATTGTTTAGTCCAGCTCTTAAATCTTGTTTAGATTATAAGCACAACGCTGAAAACTGTTATAGAGTATAAACATTTATTTCCTACAGGTCCTTTTACCAAGTTATAAAATTTTGCTTTCGCACTCACAGAATTTATTAGTGTTTATAGTTACATGTTGCTATCATTCTCTTTGTTTTTAGCATCAATCTATATATATGTTCTAGATTAGGCTTATAAATTACACATTACAAATTAAACGTAAATTGATCTTACTTAGATACAGGTGTTACTAAGACATAATTTACCGAAGTCATACCGAAATTACATCCATTGGGACCAAGCTTTGGGCGTGTTTCATCAATCATCAGTCATGCAGTTGTCTCAACCGCTACAAGCAACATCTGCTGAATGGCTCCGAAATTTCAAATCGAAATTACGATAATAAATTCCTACAATTTTGAACCAAAGTTCAATTTAAGCAAAAATGTTAAGGTACAAAGATATATTCGTGTATCGTTCAATGCAATTACAAGGTTCGCGCACGTCCGCGGGTTTGTCAACTAATTAAGACACTCTTTCTGTTATTTTACATTAATTAGCACTCGGCTGTCTTTATTAAGCCTCCACGCTAGCAGCGGCTTTGTTAGTTTAACATAAAAGCACGTTATTACTAATGCAGACTTTTTGCAAGTTTCAAAGGATTTAGAGAAGCTTAATGTGGCAGAAATGTTGCTATTTTTAAACTTTTACACAGAATATCTGCATCTTGTACAATAACAATATTCATTTATTTTGGAAACCAGGTTCCATATATAGTCACAAAATCATTAAACTAGACAATTAAATAGTGAAATTTAATAAAAGGAGTATAATGATTCCATGTAGTTACAATAATAACAATATTAAAATTAAAACGTGCTATATAAATAGAGTTACATTTCTTCACTATGAATTTAAGCTGAGAATGATAGATACTGAATCGATTTTTGCAGCATCGGTGAGTCCCAACGGTCTGTAAATAGCTTGAGAATGCTGTTGGTGCTGGCGCGAACCCGATCTAGTAGCGAAGCGCTTCTCTTCCTGATGATTGCGGCGAAGCAATTTATCCACGTACTACATCTCCACGGTAGTCCTAAAAAAACCCTCAAGACATTATTGTATTGGATGTGCAGATCGCTGAATGCCCGACGAGTATAGCTGACCCATAGGACACATGTGTAAAACGACTGGCAGTAAGTTTGAAACAGTTTACCTCTGGTGTACAATGAATGAACCTACAAACCAGCATGTTACAATGGGCAGTTAGCGACCTACGTTCCCGATTAATATACAGGCATCTCCTAAGTCTTCAGTAACTCAATGCCCAAGATACTTGAATTTGGTGACTCTTAGTATTAGGTGGTTATTGAGGTTTAAATAACATCACTACGTTCTTTGTTCCATTACACCTGAAGCCATGGTCTATTGCGTACCTTTCGCATATTGACAAGAGCCGCCTCAGTCCACCGAAAGATGGACTCAGCAGTACTAGTCATCAGCGTAACTTATGTTGCAAACACATACTCCATCTATATGACATCCGTCAATTTGTAAACTTCGTGATTCATAATAAAGCATTACCTATATATCTATCAATTAGTTCAGTAACATGCTGGCAGCTAATTACGGTATTTATAGCACACTAATAAAGAAAACAGTAGTTAACAAAATATTATTCTCTTTCTAGCAATATTTTTCTTCTTTAAGAATAATTTTTTTCTCAAAGATTCCTTTCGGGATAGTGTCTTCGTGATGATGAAGCTAGAGTATTCTAATAAAATACTTACCTCAAACAATGTGTGATCCGGATAGAAAAAAACATAATTTGCATTCAACGTTTTTTTTTTGTTGAGCAAATGTAATTAACCAGATCCTTAACTTACCTTCTGTCTACAGTTTGTTAGTTGAGTTCTCTCTTACTCTCTCTTAATTCAATATCCAAAACAGAACAATCTTAAAATTCTTAGATATGATATACATACGATAGCTAGATTTAGATCATTATATCTCAATAATCAATTCGAGGTCTACCACGACGGCATACAATATTGCATTTCTTTTAACATAGACGCCCTTTTCACAGCAAAAAAAATAAGTTGATGCGTCTTATATTGTATTGTATTTATAGAAAACTATCTCCAACCAACCATTTCCAAAGTAAATTAAAAGTTGATTTTTTTATCTATAAACTAGCAAAAGGAGTAAGTAATTAACATACCGCATTCTCTAGCTTAGCATTATTCCTCAAACATATTTTAGTTAAACAAGTTTTACGGAAGTGAATACAATTTAATTTCTTCAACCATAGACAAAAATTTAAATAATCATTCATTTTACACATTAATTTTATTTTTGAATGTTCAAATAAATAGTAGGAATTCGAATCCTTACTTCTCATTTTCGTAGTAAATATGTAGATGAAAACAATATAAACTGGAATGGCTTGGATTGCAGTAACGTACGTGGACCGAATCCAGACCGCAGGCTATAGAAGCGCAGTACGCATATTTTGCTAGCACTTAAGGTTGCACAATATAACACGAACGTATATTGACCGGTGGAAACTCTCTGAACGGAGTGTTAAACTCTCTCTTATTTTACCTACTAAACACGATTAGTATATACACATTCGATTAGTATGTAGATTCGATATAACGCTTCATTTGAAGAGTAGTGTATTGATTAAAACCTATTTAATACATATCATGCGTATGTTAACCTTGCCTCATAGCTTTATTTCTGCCCCTGAGAGAGATAATAGGAAAGGGTGAGTTTGAGAAGTTGAGTTCCAACTCAACTTCTTTTTCTTCCCTTCCTCATCCCACATTATATCGGGTTCAACGAGTTCTCTTCTTCTGCTTTCCTCTGTTAGCCGCCACCTTAACATTCACACCCTTTTTTACCATGTCATCTTTTACTCCATCCACCTATCTTTTCCTTAGTCTTCTTCTCCTTCCATCCACTCTCTTTCCTATAATTTTCCTTGTTGTATACATTCTCGCCATCATCATGTTATCCGTGCAGGGGCGGAGAAAGAATACTAACCTCTGCGGCCGGGGTTGGCCTGTCGTGAAAGGCGACAAAACAACTCACCCTAGTTACGTGGTAGGGCCCCAAGCCCGTCTGGATGGCCATGCTGCCATAATAACCTTGTGTTGTGTTCCGGTATTAGTGACCCAAGTTCCTGTACCCTTATGGGACAGCAGCGTGTTCACGATGCCACTAGCGTTGCAAACACTCATAGGCGAGGGTAACTGCTAAATTCTAAGCAGCCCGTCAGCTTGTCTGCTGTCCTACAGCAATAAAAAATTCTCTTCGCATTATGTAGCCATACAATGCTAGTCTGTTACTTTATAGTTTTTTAAGTAGCGCTATTACTAATTACTAATTTTACACATTTTCTTAAATCCACAGACCCATTTCAACATTTGTATCTCAGCAGCATATAACATCTTTTCATCACCTCTGTTACCCAGCATTCCGATCCACGAAATACGACAGGCTTTATTACGGAATTTTACATTTTACCTTTGAGTTTAAGTCGCACTCATGGCTCACAAATTGTTCCTGAGATTTATCGAAACTCAACTTCTGACCACTACAATACTCAGTATTATTTACAAGTCTACAAAAATGAAATTTCAAATATTTCTGTTAAAAGAATTTTGTGATTCATTCAAAATAACTCCAGTTGCTCATTTTTGTAACTTCGTCCCGGTCACAACCAAAGCTCTCACTGCGCAGACATCTATTGTGAGTAAGCAACTTTGGTTTTTTGAACAAATAATTATTATAAATAGATTAAGTTGACATTATTACATTTGTTTTGATCAGTTGGTTATCGCTTAGAATACCCTTCCTTTGCTCTATAAGTAATAAAACTTGTCATATATTGCATTTTGAGAAATCTTATGATAGTACTGCAATAGCCTTATTCTTATTTCTAGTATCGAACGGCATATATCAGTCACAAGTATAAATAAGTATGTATAAAACGTAAATTTATATTAAATGTTGCATGAATTATTAACCCACTGGGAATATAATTCATATAAAATTTTGAAACAAAGCGTCTACAGTGGGATATTCAAATATTCTGACAGCGAGCCCTTAGCTGCAGGCCGCCATTACGAAATGAAAATAGAGTTGTTCCTAACCATAAAAAGCATTCGGTACACATTCGGAATTCGGTGAAAATCTATGTTCTTGACGAAATATTCGGAATCTATTCACTCATATTTTTATGACTGGCGCAGGCTTGATTTAATATACGGAAATATTCGTTTTGGGTTTCAAATTAGAACAATTTTTTTGTAAAAAATCTTGGGAGCGTTCTATTATGGTTGCTTACGAAGCTTGTGCGTTGAAACTTATATGCTGCAAAGTGTACTAACAGGCTTAATAATGTGCATCTCTATTTGAAATGTCCTTCTATAAAACATTTTTTTGAACAAAGACTTACAATAAATTGATGGATAGATTTGTTTTTCATACAACGACTGCATATAACTGCAATCACTAAAGAATTGTAATCCATTTAATGTCTTTTACATTAGTATACCTAGTTGTCTGTTTTAACTACCAACGAAATTATCTATAATTTGGTTACCTATTATGAATCTATGGCAGATGACTGTAAGTGAGAAAGATGAATAGGCTGGTAGTACGGGATATTAACCCTTATTCGCTGTGAAGTAAGATCCTCTAATCTCAGATGGCTTCAACTTGTCTGAAATATTTCTGTATTTATTAAATGGAAATACTTCTCTATTAAGTATTTCTGAGAGTACAAAATGAGTGTGGGATTCCCTGTGTACCTCTATCTCTTGCTAGAAGACACGTCGCTATTAGCCTAATAATACCCCAGTGTTCCTTCGTTCATTTTGAGAGCTGGGGCTGTGGGATGTCACGTTTCTCTAGCTGCGACTCTGACGCTAGCCTATTTTCGTATACCTCTTCAAAGACGGGGAGTAATGGCCCCCTAAGTATCTTCTTCAGGTAAAGTGACCGTGTTTACGACCGAGAACTACGGCAGCCGGAGGGTGGTCATCAATTAGAGACTGAAAAAGGAGCCTAGCGCGCTCCCTCTCCGCATCCTTCATGGATGTAACTGTCAAAGACAGAATGAGGCAATCTCTGGTGCACCTCATTATTCCCCCGCACTTAACGCTGCATTAAAAATAAATTGTGATGGTAAATAGGGTATAATTCGTCAATACACTAAATAACGCTTCAAGCACAGCATTGAACAACTTCGTCCATATAGAGAGCAAAGTTATGCCGAGTTAAGTGGTTCAATTTATACAAAATCCGTGCAGGTTCAGCAATATAGAAGGCAAATGCACTGCCCCAGCTTTTACCTAAGGCAAAATTTGATACCAAATATTCATGCACTAAGTTCAAGTATTATGTTACTTCGATGGGTGGTAGGGGCAATATCTCGCTGTCTGTTTATCTGTCTGATAATTTAATATAGTGTTTACAATTTGACGTTGTATGAGATGTATGTAGGAGACCCAATAAATATTAAGTGATTTTTAGTATTGATGATTTCTAATGAGATCTGCTTTATAAAAATGTTGAAACTCAACATCAAATTCTTTATCCATAATAAAACTAAGTTGTTCAGCAGCAGCAGACAGGTTGACGGCCTACTTAATAACAAGCAGTTACTGTCACCTATAGACGTTTGCAACGCTAGGGACATCACTAGCATGCTGCTGTCCGCATAGAAAAACAAGAATTTCGTACGTGGTAGGGCCTCAAGCCCGTCTGGATGGCTACCACGTTTGGTCTTAAGTATGCCGCCATAATAACCTTGTGTTGTGTTCCGGCATTAGTGACCCAAGTTCCTGTACCCTTATGGGACAGCAGCGTGTTGGCGATGCCACTGGCATTGCAAACACCCATAGGCGACGGTAACTGCTAAATTCTAAGCGGGCCGTCAGCCTGTCTGCTGTTCTACAGCATAACAAAAAAAAAAAGAATTTGGATTAGTTATGCTGGAACGCAACATAAGGTTAATGACGACATATTTACAGATCAGTGGTGGTTGCTACCCAGGCCACCCTCTTTTTTTTTGGGTCTGGGGTAAAAATCTCTCTTGTCGGGTTCCTCCGGCCCGCGGGGACCGAGGGATATGTGGGACTCCGGGAAAGATGTTCGAACATCCGACTACCCACTAAAAACCCCGCTGTTCTCCTATCGCCTACGCCCGGGCCTACAGATATATGGCCTGCCGATCTCATGGCCCGGGCCGGCGCCGGCACGCCCTTGGTCCTAAGGCCCTTCTAAAGTGTTGGCGCCAGGGTTTCAGGGTTTCGTCCCCCCGGCGCTCTCCTGTAACAACTCTAGGAGTTGAGGGGGGCAGCGGAACAGCACGCGGCCTGCACGCTCCCTCGCGGCAATAGTGCGGGCGGCGGATCCTCCCCCGAGGGGCCGCCCGCAGCCGTTTTCTACGGCGGCTGGAGTTGCTGCCCGCCCTCCGGCGCCGACGACGCGGCCTGCGTTGTCGGGAGGGGAGTGCGGTGGCGGACTCCCGCTCCCGCTCCACCGCCACCTTTGCAGACACTACTGCCTCGCAAAAAGAGGCAACGGCCGTCCATCCAGGATCGCCCCCGACCATGGACAGAACCAGGGCCGGGAGCGACAGGTCCGCGGCCAATTCCGGACAGGACTCGCATCCCCGTCGCGTGCTACTTTCGCAGGGTCAGTTAATCAGTAATATTACTCCCTGCATGGAGAAAAACTTTGAAGAAAATAAAATAATATTTAGAGATATATGATATGATGATATAAAGTGTGTATATATGTTAATTATAATTAAATGTGTTGCTTGTTATTATAATCAAGTGCACAAAACAATCTTGATATTCGCAAACACGATTATCGTGTATAATACAGGTGGTAACTAAGACACCTTGTCTGCCAAATCTAGTTATGAATACTCAATTATTACAAGTTACAGTTATAGCGGTTCCACGTTGCGAACTTCGCTTGCATTGTTAAATCTCATTTCTGTAAACTGCGTCCCAAAGGCAGGCTTGCTAACTAGAATTTAATAATACACAGGTCTGTTCGTCATTCAGGATTAATTCGTCTTAGCCCGTACTTTGTACTTTCGCCTTAATTAACGTAGTCACGTGATATATAATCGCCATTTTGAAAGTAGTGGTATTATAAATATCATTCACTATTTTAAAACTTGTCCTGAATAAATATATTTTGTTTCGTACTTTCAAAAGAATATAAAATGAAAGATCAATAATTAAATCATTAAACTCAGGAGGAAAACCGACGTGGCTATGTCGGTTTAGATTTATCTACTTCCTTTTATAATGCTAGTCAGTGATTTTTTTTATTGCTGTAGGACAGCAGACAGGCTAACGGCCTGCTTAGGATTTAGCAGTTACCGTCGCCTATAGGTGCTTGCAACGCCAGTGGCATCGCGAACACGCTGCTGGCCCATAAGGGTACAGGAACTTGGTTCACTGATGCCGGAACACAACACAAGGTTATTATGGCGGCATACTTAAGACCAAAGGTGGTCGCCATCCAGACGGGCTTGGGGCCCTACCACGTAGCTAGGGTGGGTTGTTTAGTCGCCTTTTACGACAGGCCGACCCCGGCCATTCTTTCTCCGCCCCAGCACGGATAAAAAACCGTGATGACCATTACCAGCGGTGGTTGTGACGGCACACCACCTAAAATCCCAATCATTGAATGACAGTAGATTCTGAGCTCTGGAGACGAACTTGCAGATATAAAGCTCCGAAGACCTTAAAAGGAAACGATTGTATCAAAAGTTATCCTAAAAACGCGAAAAAGGCAAACGTGCAATTTCACCGGTCGATTGCCTCGCAAAATCAATCGTTTGATTTCCGTAGTAGCATTCTCTATACACCGCTCCTAACGAACTGAAACGTATTAGGACATTCAGAGTCAAAGATAAAGTAAAGAATAAACGGCACATTTCACGAATGACGGCTCCACTTAAAAAGGGTATCGTATAAGAGTGGAATCTGTATTTTCTTCAATTGTACGTACTCAAAAAAGAAACGCTTACGTTTACGGGTTTGCAATGTTTGAATATATCAAGTAGCTTATGGAGAGCTTGAAGAGTACTTCATTGAGTACTTTATAATAATTTTATCATTTAATGAATTGAATACATTCATTTATTTATTCCAAATTTTAAAATTTAGCATTAGATATACGTTTTCGCACAATATTACACCAAATAAAATTAAAATCACTTTTCAAAGTCAATTTTTTCTGTGACTGTAACAATATTTATTTAGAATACCATAAAATGTAGCCGAACTATAATTAACAGGAAACGTACACTACAATTTGACTATCGTCAAAGAAGTGGGTGGGAGGCTATGTCAGGGTGTCACCGTTGTGGCATGGGTGACGAGGAGGACACGGTGGATCATTCAGTAGCCCTGCGTTGTACAAATAGCGCAGAGCCTTGGTCACTCACACTAGACGTGACTAGTTGCCTTTATTTTAGCTATGGTTGGGGACGAACCCGGATGGACTGCGACGTGGTTATGTCCGTGAAAGAGTCTCGGGGTGGAAGCGGGGCTTTAGAAATCTAACTTAGAACTAAACCATGGCACTGGAGAGCGTCTAAAGACCTCTGGCCTTCTTAAATAGCAGCCAGTAGATTATAGCATTTCATTAGCAGTAGATTTTCGTCCAAAATAAATAGTCAAAGAAGTTATAATATTAAAATCGAAATCAACTTGTATAAGTCAAACTTTAATTTCTCATCTTAAGCTCATGGAAATTACGCAAATCTTCATCTCTCATAACGACATCAATAAACAAAATTGTTAAAGTTAAAACTAATCAAAACTTTCTCACTCATAATTGGGGATACGATTCAATCCGTAATAACATCATACTAAAATCATAGTATTAAAATATCTCAGTAGTATAATGCTACACAAATGGTAAGATCACGTAGAAAAATAAACACTCGTATATACATATATCGTACACACATTGTTTACAACTTAAAATTTTGGCGAAATAAGTTTGATTCGTATTAATATATTACAGATCTCAAAAGAAGAACGACGCAGAAGCAGATATTATAGGTATAATAAGGATATAAGAGGTGGTAGAAGAAATAACCATTTTTTTCTCTAAGCAGATCAAATTGCGTATGATTATTAAAAACAATGTTTCTTGTTACTCAATTTAATGACTTAAAGTCAGTTGTATTAAATTGAAATCTCAAAAGTAATTTAACATCGCTGGAATTGAAGCGGCACAAAAATCTACGGGAACATGAACTACTACGGGCACAAATATAAAGTATTTTACCTCCATTTAATTTTATTTGCTATTTTCAGGTAAGGCTTGGCTAAAGCTGAAATTTTATTTAGTATGTAATTTGTAGACAGTTCTATAAAACGAATGCTGAAAATAACCGAAACGTCAATTGTGTACAAACTAAATGACAAAAGTTGGTT
Source organism: Malacosoma neustria (assembly GCA_963693495.1). Lineage (NCBI taxonomy): Eukaryota > Metazoa > Arthropoda > Insecta > Lepidoptera > Lasiocampidae > Malacosoma > Malacosoma neustria. Next base: position 3,558,040 of record OY856384.1, read on the forward strand.
TTAAAATATGTTTATTTACTTAGTTGTTTATTTAGTTGTCTTTAAATTAAGAAATAAATAAAATGTCATATCTCTAAATTCATGTAAAATACAAATATAGTAATTTTATAATAATAACTAACATGATGATAACAATATTAGCCATACTATTACTAAAAATGTGAAAGTAACTCTCTCTGTTTGTTTGTCTGTTACATTTTCACGACTAAACGGCTAGACAAATTTAAATGAATTTTGGTTCAGACATAGATTGGACATTAAAGAAGGACATAGGCAAATTTTGTCGCGAAAACGTAATATTTTTTATTTATATGGCAGTAGTATGAAATTGGGACTTCTTATTATATCGGCTACTGTTTTTTTCTTATAAACTAGTGAGTACTGCTTAACGATTTATACTATAACACTACTTAGTACAGTATCATCTCATTTGGTAGAAATAATTTAATACGAAATTGTATTTTGCGCTCCATTAACTTTCAATTTGTGTGATTGCGCTTCGCTAGTGTGCGCCGAAGACGCTTGGGTTTGGGGACGGAAAATAACAAAAGGCTTTACCCAGGGATTGAAGTGAAAATATTTCTGTTTTGGCGCTTATTAAACTTTGTTCGTGAAATGAATTATATATTATCTGCATCTTCATAATCGTCTTAGCTTTGAATCCTGATTTGGTTTTAAGTCCTATCAAAGTTTGATATTTCTTTATCACAATTACATTAAAAACGTGCGTGCGTATAAAGTACACATGTCAGAAGTGAAACTTCTTCGGTAAACTAACTTTTCAATCTTCTAATAAATTTAGAAAAGAGAATTTATGAAATATTATTATTTTATATCTTATTAAACAAAACTTAACTGTATTTTATTGCAATAAAGTCGAAATTCGAATAGATATTTATAAGTAACGCAATGAAATCATTCTAAAATTACATTATAGAACACTTAAATAATCCTTAAGCCATTAAGGATAGGATTAATAAGGTTGGTATTACTAGAGCAAAAAAAATTCAAGTGTATTTTCATTGTAATAAAGTCGCAATTCGAATAGATATGTATAAGTAATGCAATCATTTAAAAATTACATTATAGAATAAGCCCTAAGCCATTCTTAATAAGGTTAGTATTACTGGAGCAAAAAAAACGAACGAAGATGGCGTAGAGGTTTTTATTCAAATCTGCGTGAAAATGACAATAAAGTGAAAAAAAAAAAGTTGAAATGTTAAAGTTTGGAAGGTTCTATGCTTAAATAAAAAGGACCCCAAACCCCAAATTAAATTAAAAATAATCCAATATCCAATATAAATTTATTTTCTATTTTTTTTCTCTCTTTATTTTCGGGCATAAAAACAAAACAAAACTATATAAAAATTACATTAAATTATCAACCTTAACACATTGTGTTAATACATAGTTAATAATGATTGTCGCTGTCAAAATTAATAAAGTCAATTCTAGTCTAATGGAACTAAATATGTGAATAAGTTTTCGACTTATAAAATTATTATTAAAACTAATAAAAGTGATAGGGGTTAAATTATGAAGTTGCCATTGTATAGTAATAGATACTTAGAATTGACACAAAACCTTCATGGTGTGACAGTCATACAGGTGAACAACTCTGAATTGAAGGAGATAATGGAAACGGAAATGGAGGTCGTTAGTTGCCCTCCGGCGCCGCCGACGTGGCCTGCGTTGGCGGGAGGGGAGTGTGGTGGTCGACTCCCGCTTCCGCTCCGCCGCCTCCTTTGTGGACATGACTGTCTCGCAGAAGGAGGCGACGGCCGTCCATCCAGGATCGCCCCCGACCATGGACAGAACCAGGGCCGGGAGCGACAGGTCCACGCCGATTTGGGCGACGAGGGCGCGGCGCTTCTCGCGCCACGCAGGGCACACGGCGACAGTGTGGTCCACCGTGTCCTCTTCGTCGCCCGCGCCACAGTGGTGGCACCCCGACGTCATCTCCCGCCCTATGCGACACAGGTACCTCCCGAAGCAACCGTGCCCCGAGAGGACCTGTGTCAGGCGGAAGGTCAGGGCGCCGTGGCGCCTTTCCAGCCATTCGGCCAGGACGGGCCTCACCGCTTCGATGGTGGTGAGGCCCGCGCTGGGGTGCGCGAGGCGCTCCTTCCACTCCACCATGAGCACCTCATCGCGCAGCTCCGCCCGCTTTACCTAAATTTCGCGAGGCGTGGGGCGAGAGCCACGCTCGGCCGCGTCCCGGCGCCACTGGTACAACAGCGCCAGGACCCGGGCCTCAAGGTCCCATGGTGGGGATCCGGCCAGCAGGGAGGCCGCTTCGAAGGACACCGTGCGGCCTAATACATATCTACACAATAACTTACATATCACGCTATTTTGGGCGTCAGGAATAAAAAAACAATTAGTTTAAAATTAAATCAAATAAACAAACTCACTTTCGCATTTATAACATTAGCTAGGATGGCATTTCAACAATATCAACATAAAATTGATCACAAACATTTTCATGATATATATAAAGCTTTGTAGTTATATATATATATATAACTGGAGTGATCGATTGATTTCCGGTGAGAACGGTCGTGTCGCGGATGCTCTCGCGCAGTTTTGTGCTCGGGTATAGCGCTGACACTGCAGCCTGCATCGTCACGTACAGCCGTGCGAGGTCGTCGCGATGACCCAGTTATCGGTAGTGAATCACGTCGCATTGAATGTGTAAACATACTGTTAAGGCGCAGCTATAACTTATTATGGCTTCGACTTCTCAAATTGAATTACAAACAGAAACGGAACATCTGCTTTATAAACATTATATAGAAGAAAAGGTACACCGTGAAAAACTTCAAAGTTTGGTAACGGACCTCCAAAAGCTAATAGAAAATTTGCAGCAAGAATTGAAAGAATTGAGATGCACACAAAAAGAGCAAAATAACACTACTCCGGTCAGTGAAAATAATAAAAACCAAGGAACCTCTAAAACAGTTCATTATGAAACTGATGAGGAGGAACTTGCGAAAGAAACTCAGTGGGTACGTCAAAAAAGTAGGAAGAAGAGGAAATTACTGCAATCACCATCCCCACCCCCAAGAGAAGAAAATCAGCCAGAAAAGCAAAAAGAAAAACCCATGACCAAAAAAGTACCCTTACCACCACCCATAGTGGTTGAGAATATCAAAAACTACCAACAGTTTTATGACCTGCTCTCTAAAAATGTAGATAAAGAAGCATTTCTCGGCAAAATGATGCAAGGAGAAAGTGTTAAAATAAACGCCAAGAACGAGGAAACATATAGAGCTATCACCAAACTTCTAGTGGAAAATAATTGTACGTGGTACTCATATGAAAACAAGCAGGATAGACCAATAAGGGTAATGGCAAAGAACCTACACTTCTCGTGCCTCCCACAACGCATAATTGAAGATCTGATTTCCAAGGGATATAAAATCACCGATGCCAGTAACAAATTGAGCTGGAAGAAAAAAGAACCGCTCAACATGTTTATGCTTTCTTTTGACAAAGAAGAAAATATAAATAAGATCTATGAAATCAGATCTATCCTAGGTTGTAAAGTAGATATACAACCACTGAAAACGAATAAACTTATCCCACAGTGCAAGAGATGTCAAGCTTATGGTCACACTCAGAAATATTGCAACAGGGAACCCAGGTGTGTGAAATGCACAGGAAAACACCTCACTAGAGATTGTAATAAGCCATCTGAAGCGAAACCTAAATGTATTCACTGTGGCGAACCTCATCCGGCTAGCTATAGAGGATGAATGAATGAATGAATGAAAAACACTTTATTGTTCACCAACTAAATCTATGTACAATGAAAACTAGAATAAGTTACAGTGATACAATGGGCGGCCTTATCGCTAAAAGCGATCTCTTCCAGGCAACCCTATAATGGAGTGGAATACATCTATTAATTAACACGTGGATGGTGGCGCACAAAGTTATACGTAATAATATCGATCCAGTCATACTTTATATTATAAAACTATAAACAATTATATTTTCAGTCCATCTACACAAAATACATGAAGGAAGAAACAAAATGAGAGAAAAGAAAAGAAAATGGTAATGACAGTGAATGGATAAATACATAGGCGTGACGTAATTAAAAAATAAATAAATATAGATCTGGGTGACCTTAGCAGTTTTGTAGGGAAAGGTAATGTTTATACACCATTTTTTTAAAGATAGGAAGGGTTTTGGCTTTACGGATGTATACAGGTAGGGAATTCCATAGTTTTACTGCTGTAACTGAGAACGAATTACCAAGAAATGAAGTGGTGTGTTTGGGTATTACTAATTTCAGACTTCCGGCCGATCGCAGAGTATGAGGTTTGGTGATATGGGTGAAAGCAAACCGTTCTTTAAGATATGAAGGAGTAAAAGGAGTAAAAAGAATACTATATAAGAGTGATAGTAAATGAGCATTCCGGCGAAAGCGGATTGTTAACCACTTGAGCTTGTTGCGAAATTCAGAAACGTGGTTGAGAAAGAGGATGTGTAGTAGCCAAAGAATTACAAAACTTAAAAAATAAAGTTGCTCATAAAAACGTGTCAGCACCGGCCAGTCAAGTGCGAAGTACGAGCAAGAATAAAATACAAAGAACAAGTCAACCAGTAGACAAAAATGTCACATATGCACAAATAGCAAAAGGTTCTTTGCAATCACAGCAACAAACAAATAAAATAAGCTCTCACCCAGAAGATAAGCTTAGTCAAATCCTTAATCTTTTAACTACATTCGATGAAAGATTAAGAAAACTAGAATTTAGCACTAAAACAGCTACCTCCGTGCCTAAGAAATGACTCGCTCACTTAAAATCATGGAATGGAATTCAAATGGGCTCCTGAAGCACCAAAGTGAGCTACAAGCAGTCCTAAATATAAATAATATTGAAGTGTGCCTCATATCCGAATCACACTTCACTAGAGAATCCCACATCCAGATAAAAGGATACAAAATTTACCATGCATTACACCCTAATAATACTGCGAGGGGTGGTAGTGCAGTTATCATAAAAGAAAACCTTTACCATTATGAGTTGTTTAAACATGAAGAACCAAATATACAAGCTGTAGGTATTTGCGTTGAGACTAAAAGCTTTCCTATTACTATATCAGCTATATACTGTCCACCAAAGTATAATTTAAAAGCTGAGCAATATAGACGCTTACTCAATAATCTTGGGACTAGATTCATACTAGGAGGTGATTTCAATGCCAAAAACACTTATTGGGGATCTAGACTAACCACGACTAAAGGAAAAGATTTGCTTCAAGCTATTAGAGATTTAAAATGTAATACAATATCGACTGGTAAGCCCACATACTGGCCCACCGATCCGCAAAAAATTCCAGACCTAATAGATTTTTTTTATCTATAAAAATATATCATCGAATTTCCTCCACATTGAGGAAGGGTATAATATGAATTCAGATCACTCGCCAATACTATTAACTTTTTGTGAAAGTCTTCTACAGAAAGAAAGCTACCCTACCCTAACAAACATAAATACGGACTGGGAGAGTTTCAAATTAGATTTAGACTCTATTATCGATCTAAAAGTCTCTCTTAAAAACCCGCAACAAATAGACACTGACTTGGGGAAATTCATAAAAAATATTCAACAGTGTGCCTGGAAAAATACTCCTAGTCTTAAAAGAAAAAACAGAACTAATGTATACCCACGAAAAATCAAGTATCTAATAGCAAAAAAAAGGAAACAGAGACGTAAATGGCAGTGTACTCGTCATCCTCAAGATAAAACACTACTAAATAATTTAACCAAAAAGCTTAAAAGAGAAATTCAGAAATTTCAAGATCAGAATTTAAATACTTATCTTAGTCAGCTTACAAGTGATCGAACTACTGAATACTCACTGTGGAAAACGACAAAGAATCTTAAAAAGCCAATAATGCATATCCCTCCCATTAGAGAGATCAATGGGCGGTGGGCAATAAGTAACGAACAGAAGGCAAACAGGTTTGCACAGCATTTAGAGAACATCTTTCAACCAAACGAAGGAAACGAAGAAGACCTTACGCCAAATGAATTGTCTCAAGATGAATTAGAAATAAAACTGGTAACTCCGCGAGAAGTACAGCGTGAGATCAAACATCTGAAGCTAAAGAAATCTCCTGGCTACGATCTCATTACCGGGGAAGTTCTCCAAAAACTTCCACGTAAAGCCATAGTTAAACTCACCACACTAATCAATGCAATGTTTAGACTTAAGCACGTGCCCGACATGTGGAAAGTTGCCGAAGTCATAATGATACCAAAGCCTGGTAAACCACCTCAAGAAACCACATCATATAGGCCGATATCTCTTTTGCCAATTATGTCAAAATTATTTGAAAAATTGCTCCTGAGACGATTGAAGCCCATCATTGAGAGCAGAAATTTAATTCCTGACCATCAGTTTGGATTCAGGGAAAAACATTCTACAATAGATCAAGTTCATAGAATAACCAACACAATAGAAAAAGCACTAGAAGAAAAGAAAGTTTCTACAACAGTTTTCTTAGACGTAGCACAAGCATTTGATAAGGTTTGGCACGCTGGGCTTATACATAAGATAAGAAATATACTTCCTAATCAGTTTGCAGATATTTTAGAGTCTTATCTTACCCAAAGAACCTTTAGAATAAGACAAGAAGATGCATTCTCAGAGATTAAGGAAATAAAAGCTGGAGTGCCACAAGGAAGTGTACTTGGTCCGGTCCTGTACCTATTGTATACCTCTGATATTCCAGAGCTAGAAAACAGTACCATTGCAACATTTGCTGATAACACAGCTATAATGGCAACTGGGGTAACTCAAAAAGAAGCAGTAGAAAAGGTGCAAGTAGCCATCAATACCATAAACGATTGGACGAAAAAATGGCGAGTGAAACTTAATGAATCTAAATCGGTTCATATAGATTTTACAAATAAGAGATTTATTTATCACCCGGTGTACATAAACGGCCAAGTGATACCATATGAAAATACAGCTAAATATCTAGGCATGACACTAGACGCAAAGCTTCGCTGGAAGGTCCATGTCAAAAAGAAACGCAACGAATTAGAGCTTCGCTACAAGAAAATGTACTGGCTGCTAGGGAAGCATTCCACGCTGTCAGTACACAACAAAATACTAATATATAAACAAGTTCTCATGCCCATATGAACTTACGGTATACAGCTGTGGGGCTGTACCAAAGAAAGCAATATTCAAATAATTCAACGTTTCCAAAATAAAGTGCTCAGGGGTATTGTCAATGCACCCTGGTATATTAGAAATGACGACCTCCATCGGGACCTTAAAGTGGAACTCGTTGCCAACGTTATTAAAAGGTACGCCGAAGCTCATGAACAAAGGCTTCATCACCATGTGAACGTCGAGGCCATCCAACTCCTCGACACCACGGACATAGTGAGAAGACTAAGAAGGAAAAAACCTTTTGAGTTAGTTTAGTGCAGTGCTAGTGTAATGTAGTGAAACAGGTACTACTACAAAGAACACAAGAACAAAGTGACTTCCCCTTAATAGAGACATCAAGAAAAGTGTTATTGGACACATTCTTAGTAAAGTCTATTTAGCAAATTAAGTTAAATTTATATTACTAATTAGTCTACGTATAAGGCTAGATTGTAATTTCAAATGAGTTACCAAAAGGTAGATCATTTTCAAGAAAAAAAAAAAATAAATAAAAAAAAAAAAATATATATATATATATATATATATATATATATATATATATATATATATATATACCTAGTCAGGTCATAAGTATTGTCACACAGTAAAAACTTTTCTTTTAGAATGCTGGCCACAAAAAAGTTTATTGAATTCGAATTTCGAATTGTTCATGAAAATAAAAATACTTTTAGAATTTTACTCATTTTAAATATGGAGTGGACGCTTAAAGAAGACCGTGTTGCAGTTATTGCGTTGCATCGTTGCGGTTACGCGCCAATTCAAATTTTTAACATACTGAAAAATTTGAATGTAACCAAAAGATTCGTTTATCGTACCATCAAACAATACAATGAAGACTCTAGTGTAGATGACAGGTCAAGAAGTGGTCGCCCTCGGTCTGTTAGGACGCCAGCAGTGATAAAAGCTGTGAAGGCACGAATTCAAAGAAATCCCAAACGTAAGCAGAAACTGTTGGCCCTTCAGATGGGGTTAAGCAGAACCACGGTGAAAAGGGTGTTAAATGAAGACTTAGGGCTTCGGGCATATCGAAGAAAAACAGGACATCGTTTGAATGCTCGTCTAATGGACCTGAGACTGAAGAGATGCCGCGCTTTGTTGAAGCGGTACGCGGGAAAAAAATATCGGGAAATTCTTTTTTCGGATGAAAAAATGTTTACCGTAGAAGAGAGCTACAACAAACAAAATGATAAGGTGTACGCACACAGTAGTGAAGAAGCGAGCAACCGTATTCCGCGTGTCCAACGAGGTCATTTTCCATCCTCGCTCATGGTATGGTTGGGAGTTTCTTATTGGGGCTTAACAGAGGTACATTTTTGTGAGAAAGGTGTAAAAACGAATGCTGTTGTGTATCAAAATACAGTCCTGACGAACCTTGTGGAACCTGTTTCTCATACCATGTTCAATAACAGGCACTGGGTATTCCAACAAGATTCGGCGCCAGCTGATAGAGCGAAGAGCACACAAGACTGGCTGGCGGCGCGTGAAATCGACTTCATCCGGCACGAAGACTGGCCCTCCTCTAGTCCAGATTTGAATCCGTTAGATTACAAGATATGGCAACACTTGGAGGAAAAGGCGTGCTCAAAGCCTCATCCCAATTTGGAGTCACTCAAGACATCCTTGATTAAGGCAGCCGCCGATATTGACATGGACCTCGTTCGTGCTGCGATAGACGACTGGCCGCGCAGATTGAAGGCTTGTATTCAAAATCACGGAGGTCATTTTGAATAAACTTTAATGTCATAAGAATCTATGTTTTGTTAAGTTCATTTTGGTATATGAATGGTTACATAATGAATAAACTTGTTACAATTATTTTACATTAAACATGTGACAGAATTTATGACCTGACTAGGTATATATATATATATATATATATATATATATATATATATATATATATATATATATATATATATATATATATATATATATATATATATATATATATATATATATATATATATATATATATATATATATATATATATATATAGATTCAGTTACAATACAATAACAATAAAAAGATTAAATAAAAAATAATTGAAATAAAATTTGTGAGTAAATAAATTTCGCCATTTTTTAAAATATTTGTTTGTTTATAAAACAATATTTAGTTTAGAAAATTTAATTAGATCGAATTTGGAATAGATATTGAAAAAATCCACCACGACAAAATCAACTTCTTGATTCTTATTAGGCGCACAGTCGCTTCAATGTAGTTATGTTCCGAACCATTTGTTCGTGGGACGTTTAAACTGAGAAAAAACGTGACTAGAAAACAGAAGAGGCACATTACGCTTCCTTTATTGTACTATTGTACTTTATTGCGCTCAAACGTTCATTAATACTCCGTAGTCACATTAAAAACAACCTTTGTGTACAATGCTTATAAATGAAAATGAATGTATTCGATGTTAATTTCGCACTACTTAAAAACAAGTTATATTAATACCCCCACTGCTGGGCCCGGGCTTAGCGGTAGCGAACAGTATACTCGCCATTTTTTTCGATGGTAAATTGGTGGGTTTCTTACACCAGTGATCTCGGTATGCAGATTTACTCATGACTAGTTGACTCGGCAAACGTTGTACTGCCATATGTCCAACTATACCGAAATTCATCAAAATCGGTTCAGCGGTTTAGGTGTAAAAGCGTTACGAACAAACTCACTTTCACATTTATAATATTAGGGTGTATTCCTACACCGTCGGAACGCCATATTTTTATGTCGTGTCGATGTTAAGTTATAAATAATATTTTGTTCCGAATTTTTTTTATTGAAATCAAAAGGGGAAAGATTTGATTGTTTGTTTGTTTGCACTGAATAGGCTCTGAAACTACTGAACCAATTTGAAAAATTCTTTCCCTGTTGGGAAGTTACATTATTATTAAAATTAGGGATCCTTATTTAAACTCCAATAATGTAACCCAAGGTGTAAAAAAATTACCTAAAATATTCTTAACATCGCGTGCGCTGCGAAAACTATTAATGATAGAATAAAATAATGTACTAGAACTTTGCGAATACATCATTATTTACAAAAAATGATGCAACAGCTAGATATGTCTAACTATTATAGTTATGCCAAGTGTTCTTTTATTTTAAAAATTTAATTGAAATGCCGCCGCTAGAAAAGGCTCTTTATTTGTATCTTGGTATTAATTCTTATCAAAATAAATTACTTCATAGCCTGCTTCAATATCTATATATGACTTTTTAAATTATTCAATTCGGACCATCCATTCGAAAGATATCACGAGTTCAAAAATGTAAGTATTAGAAAAACCGTTTCACATCTACGTGATGCTAATTTGCGTTTCATCCGTAACGTGACGCAAATTTCCGTTTCGTCCGTAGAAAAATTACCCTCATGCGCAGCACAAAGAAGTTTTACTTGAAAAACTGATAAGGCAAAAAAGGAACGAATGTTTTGATGACCACTAATAGATAAGAGTGGAAGGAGAGAACATGTTGTGCCAACTCCAAATAAAACTGATTAGCTCTCATGACTTTGTTGCGACATGCCACTATATTCCGGTAAAGCATCCCTTTCCTGGTATCATTTTCCTCGCCCCCCGTTAATCTCGGCTCTTGTGCGCATGCGCGCGCGCATCCAACCTGCCGAGTCCATTTAAAATATTCAAAATCAATGGCTGCCTGAGCATCGACGCGAAACCACGCGCGCCTGCTATAGAAAAAACGTTGAAAACCAAACACAACTCAGCTACCGACTGTTCCCCGTGTACGCACCAACCAGTGGTGGAAGCGCCAAGGCCGAGTCCTAGCCAATTCCTGCCACAGCTCCAATAACGGTAAGTCCTTCATTTCATCCTTACTGGGTTCGTGGGGATTTACGGGACGGCGTCGAGTGAGCCGGAGTCAGGGTTGCTTCAGCGTTGTGGCTATTCCTAACCAGACTTCGTTATACTAAAGTTACACACATATGTTCAATATTGGATTATTTCAATTCATTGGCTAAGTTTCATATTTTTATTCAATAAAAATAAAATAACTAGAAACCTCAAGCATAGTGTTAAAAAGTTAAATTGTTAAACGGTCCGTTTTATTTAGATTCAATTTCGGGGTGTCCCTTCGCCAAAGGTTTTGTTTTTAGATTGTCACTTTCCCTTTGTAGCTTGTAATAGAGGAAGCGCGTGACAACAATGTTCTATATACTATTAGTGGCGTTTGCCAAAGAGAATTGAGGGCTTTTGAATAAAAGGAAACTAATATCTGTGACAGACAATTCCGATTTGTCTTTGTTCCTTATGAACTGTCTGATTTAGATGGAATCTTACTAAATCAAAGCACGCAATGCTGATTCCGGAGGGATTGAACTGGACGTTTACTATATGTAATTAAGTAGAATAGGTCTATAAAACTGAACTCGTCAGTCCTTTTAAAAGGGGTCTGAAACATTACGAGTGACGCGAATAAGTTAAATATGTTGTCATAAAAAGAAAAGTACAAATAAGGAACAAATTGTAATTGAGTGGGATATTCCAAAAAATTTGTAAAATTTACTTTTTTATTGAAAGAGTACTGCAGACAGATGGACTGTCTATTAAATAGTAAGCAATTACTGCGATCTGTGGATGCTTGCGATGCCAGAGACACCGCTAACACGCTGCCGTCCACACTAACATTGTCATTTATGCCGGAACACAGCATAAGGTTATTATAGCGGCGTATACGCCGCTATAATAACCTATAATAAATAAGAGCTATAGCTCTACTACGTAGCTGGGAATATTATGTCGCTTTTTAAGATATGCCACCCCCGCCCGCAGAAACTAATACTGACCGTATTCTTACTTCATTGCACAGAGAGAATAATATATATTATTCGAAATATATTTTTCAAATAACTCTTCATCGAATTTTATACATCCTAACTAATATTATAAATATGAAAGTGAGTTTGTTTGTTACACTTTCACGCCAAAACCGCTGAATCAATTTTTATGAATTTCGGTACTGTCATAAATTGGACCTTGGAGAAGGACACGGGCTACTTTTTTTATTAAATTCATATGGCAGAACAACGTTTTCCGGGTATATTTTTTTAATCAAACAATATTATCAACAACTTCTTGCACGCTTCGGGATCAATTGCTTGTTACTTCAAACGCTGCTTAATTTTTTTAGCGCTACGTAAATATATTAAAACAAATATCTTAAAAACCACTTGCTGCTTTGTCTACCAAAATTTTGTAGATTTTGCTGATAAATAACTCAAAATTTTCTTATTAACCTGGTACAAACATAGACCAAGTAAATATATACTATATAATATATGATTATATAAAGTAGATACCAATGTGGAACGCGGGCTAGGGCGGGCGGACCACTGTCCGTGTGAGTGCATAGTCATGTAGCGGCTTGTAAATTCTTAGGGGACAACAATATAATGGGATTTTATGATTTCATTGTAACAAAAGGGGATTAAGTTCTTTTTGTTTCCTTTTTATAATTTGTGATGAAATTTGCTCGAGTAAATTTGCGTTTTTGTATTGCGTGGTACACATATACCGGCAAAGTGATCGCGACCAATGAAAACAAAAAGGTGAATGAAGGAAAATGTCATTAATAAGACATAGTAAAAAACGATTGTACGATGCCGTTCACGAACCTAGAGTGCACCGTACAAGAGGTGAGTGGGATAGCTTGAGAGCAGTGGACTGTATTAGAAGAGAGCGCGAGAGGAGCGGTGGTTAGAGATATGCGATACTTTGCAGTTGGCAAAGAAATTCGCACTGACATTGATTTCACCCCTTCTCGGTTCGGTTCAGGTCCACTCGCGGAGGAACTGTTGCACAGCACCAACTAAATGTCACAAACTAGACACTGAACACACAATGTTATGGCACGGCCAATGAGAGTTAGCAAGGAGTAACTAAAGCCAATTGCACACGGCGTAGAGAGTGGTCTACAGGAGGTCGAACGTCGACCGTCCCGCGCGTTTAGGCGCTCAAGCAGGCGAGATTTCAACAACCCTTTATGTAAGGATCGAACAACGATAAGTTGCTTGCTCTTCCAAGCTCCAAAAGACATAGAATGTTATTGTGAATGCCCATTCTACCAGCACATCCATATGGCCCGAGTGTGCAATCCGCCAGGCAAACGAACAGTGTGGTGGTATACTTTACTTTCACGTTTTTTGTGTAATTGCTAATCAACAGAGAAATCAATATATTATTTAGGAGCATGTGTACCATCCAATAGTTATGATGGAAGAGGTAAAAACAAATGATTATATATTATTTTTACAATTTAAACGATGAAAAGACATCAAAAAATCTTTATTTTGGATTATCTCCTAATCGCTGTATTTGTTATTAATCAATTTCGATATTTACAATCTTGATTAGTTTTAAATGTTGCTAGTAGATATTTGGTTTGATAAGAGGACGGGCTTTTACAGTAACATATACAAAAGTACAGAATGCATAGCGTGCATGAAATAATATTATTTTATGTAAACACGATTTATCGAACTCTCATCGTACATGAAGCCTGTATTAAATTATTTTCTTATTCAATCTACGTGAAAGCTCGTCGTACATTTTGTGTTTGCTATCTGCTTCAATGCAAATCTTTATTACTAAACTTGAGTCGTTTACCAAAGCTGTAATTTCCTTTTGTGGATGAATCTTAACAAAAGCCAAATTTCTTTCCGTATAAGGTTTATTTATAGGCTTGTAACATTTGTAACGGATTTTATTAATAACCATTATTCATTTATAAGGATTTTATCCGTGCAGGGGCGGAGAAAAAATACTGACCTCTGCAGTCAGGGTCAGCCTGTCATAAAAGGCGACTAAACAACCCAAGCCAGGTGGTAGGACTTCAAACTTGTCTGGACGGCAACAACCCTGGTTTTAAAATATGCCGCCATAATAACCTTGTGTTCCGTCATTAGTTAGGTTCCAGTACTATTAAGCGAAAAGCAGCGTGTTAGCGGCGCCCCTGGTGTTGCTACCTACTAAGTGGGCCGTCAGCCTGTCTGTTATCCTAAAGCTATAAAAAGGGAGATATATAATTTTAAAACTGTACAAGGCCTTTTGTATGTGTGTTAAAGCCAAGTAATAGCATAGCTACTCCTCTCTTGTCTTCCGGAATTGTAGTTTAATTTTTATAGCATGTATTACCAACATTTTTCACAACCTCAGTCGCGCTTAAATACACAGATGCGACTACGAGTCTCTAAAGTTGGAACGCCTCCGAAGTTCACGAGCTCATGTTCTGAATCTGAATGTTAATAAATTATATGTATTTATTTACAAAAGAAAAGTATATAATGCATTATATTAGTTATATGTTACCTGTAATCGCTTTGCGGCTTACTTTGGAACAAGACGTCGTTGTGTGAATTGTCCCAGTTTATTTACCAATTCTATTCTATGTTAATATATAAATGAAATTCACCTGTAAATATTGTAGACGTGTTGTCTCGATATAGATTGTTTATCAGCTGGCATATTTCGTGTCGCTTTTTTGTAATTCTAACACGTCGGGGGCGCAGCGTGTTTCTGCTTTGTACAGGCCTGGCCGTTTGAATATGTATGAGCTACGGTCGCTCGGTGCTAGTTCTAGTGATGGGACTGCATAAAAATGACAAAAGTAAATTAGAACTCGATTGATTACAACCCAAAAGTAAATTAGAACTCGATTGATTACAACCGAATTATTTCACTTCTCGCATGCGTATGGATATGCTTCTCCAATATTATTATTAAGGGGGTATCTCGAGTGACATTTTCTTCAACTGAGATATTAGTTTTATTCACCTAAGATCTTGACATAGAAAATATTTAGAACAATCAATTTATGTTTGCATTGAAAAACTAAACGAATAAATGATGGTTGAATTTTGTGAAGGATGATATAGCCAAAAAGTATTAAGTGGCAACAGATGTCAGGAGAGTCAAATTATGCCTACCTAAAATCTGGCAAGAAAGCTAGACGAAGAAGTTTTTAAACTACAATATTTCAGTAATTATTGTGCGAATCTTGAATAGAGAGTAGATTAAATATAGCCTTCTTGTTTTCGTTAACTAAACCAATTCTCGCCTGATGATGGAAGCGACCGTGGGAAGAAAAGTACCGTGTACAGCGAGAAGTGAGGTTGTCCGATTCTTTGCTGTTCAAGTATTTTCAGGTACCCGTGTCCTCTAGTTGGCCTTACTTAAACATGATATCAAATGCTCCGAAATGTGTAAAGTTGTAGCTAATAACATACAACTTCAATTGGGAATTATAGAAAAATCGATGCAATTTGTGGCATATCTCACACCGATTATTTTTTCTATCTATTTTTTCTATCTATAAATTACTCTCATACTGTGAAATATTCTCTTTCTTTGTTTTAATTTTAAGGTGTCCCTCACTGAGTTAAGCCTGTGACCGTACAGTTACAGTTTTAGAAAGCTTGTATTTTTGGTACCTTCGTCTAAGAAATCCAATTATAAAATAACTATATAATAATTAGTAATCGATTGTTGGCTCATAGAAGTGAGGCTAGGCCCAACACTAGAAGTCGCTAGTCCCAGTCGCTTGTATGAAAATGTGATGTCCCGATAAATTGTCAAAAGGGTTGATCGGCAATGGAAAATTGCTGCCGAAAATATGCCCACAGAATAAAATGAAAAGCCCGAGGCCAGCTCGAACTCATCTAAGATTGTTTATTTATGTATAAGAAAAGCTATTGCATTTTAACTATGCATACATACAAATATAGTAGTACGTTATCTCTTTCCCAGGTTTTATAATAGTTCTCTAAAACTAAAGGTTTTTGATTTTTTATTGCTGAGGAACAGGAGACAGGCTGACGGTCACTTAATAGTAATCAGTTACCGTCGAATGTAGATGTTTGCGACGCTAGGGGCACTGCGGATACGTGTTGTCCCATAGGAGTACAGGAACCTGAGTTACTAATGCCGGAATACAACAAAAGGTTATTAAGGCGGCATACTTAAGACCAAAGGTGGTTGCCATCCAGGCGGGCTTGAGGCCCTACCACGTAGCTAGGGTTATTTTGTCGCATTTTAAGATAAGCCGGCCTCGGCTACAGGTTACTCTTCTTACTCCATCCCTGCATAGAGATTGATTTATTTTCTTTAACCCTTATTATGCTTATTTAAGAATTATATCACTCTATAACCACCCCGCTGAGATTGCTTCTTCTCTCATAATATGATCTGGCAAATTAAAAGCAAAGCACATTTTAAACTTGGAATTTAGGTAGTTCAATTGTACAGCGCTTCAAAGACAAGACGGGTCACAAAGTTAAAAGTCATGTTACTTAAAAGGGATGCCGTAGGGTCGAAAAGCTTGGAGGCGGGTGAAAGAGGTTTACAGGCGCACACCTGTCGCCCTTTTCATGTTACCTTTTTAGATACAACCTTTAGTTTGTTTCGGGAATTATTTTATTTTTTAGATGAATAAAATCAGTTAAAGTAAATTCATAGAAGATTTACTTGACATTAAAATATAAAGTATGTTGTTGTTGTCAAAGCTATATTTCTGACACCGATTTGAGTAGCTGACCACACGTGAATCTTCCTTTATGATTGGAAAGAAATACAAGACAATATACTAATATATTTTTTTTATTTTTGCAGCTCAGCAGACTGGCAAACAGCGCATCCGATAACAGGTGGTCACCGTCGCCTATGGACGTTTGCAATACCAGAGGCTTTACCAACGTGCTGCCGGCCTCTAAGAAATTATTTAACGCCTTCTTTGACAAACCCGATATCGTAGTGCCACGAGAAAACCTTAGCCGGAAGTTCATTCTGAATCCGATGAGTACGCAACATGGACGTTCTTGACAACCGTCTCGCACAACAAAGAAGAGACTTAAGTAAATGGGGATAAACCTAGCCGATGAGGAGCAGTGCGGTGGTGAATAGGCGACGAAAACACCATTCCAAACAGTTCCTCAGATCACTCTCCGTTGTACAGACAGTAGAATACGCAGAGACGCAAAGTCCAAACATGTCCTCTAGACTTCCTACTAAGGAAGTCTAGAGGATGTGGTCCTATATTTTCATGGTCTAGTAATACACGATTAATATCCTCCTGTAAAACTAGATTAATCACCATTATAGTGTTAAATACCGGCTTTAATTAAAACCCTTTTTCCTCTCCAATTTGTGCGGTCTTTGGTATCCCTGGTAGTGAGTCTATTGCACGCATATCACCCTTTACGACATCAAGCTATCACTTTTTGAGACCACCTCTCGGGGCCCGGCGGAGGTGGCATGGTTAATAATTTATTCACCACGTGAGTAGCCGGTCGCTATGACCATACCAGTGTAGGTGTAAATTCTTCAACTTACCCAAAATGTCTGGGATATGAAGGATGCCGCGAATGCGGGAATTCCTAAAGCAGTCCGTCTCCTTCAGTACACACATTCATTTTCATCTCCATGATACGCAGTTCCTGCTTGTACCCTTCTTGCACCAACTACGTTTGGCAGCCGTATAAAAGAACAGGCCTAATTGTGGTCTTATTAATGGCTCTCTACGATTTCTAGCATTTTTAGATCCTATGTAACTAAATTATCCAGATTGATTTATTTTTAAAAGGTATTAATATCCGGTGAAAGTATTCTATATTTAAATTCACTATCACAACGACGATCAATTTCTCTTGAATGTTGATAATGAATATTTATAATGAGATGTGAAAATATTACGGTCCGTGAGCGACGGAAATTTAATTTTTCCCCACGGCCGCCTTTGTTTACACATTTTGTTGAAGGATCGATCATTTTACCACATGATTGTTCCTCAGATACTTTATTGTTATCGGAAAGTTTGTACAGTCTCCGATATTTATGATATGGGAATAGATAATATTGTATATATACTTGAAAAAAATAAGTTTTTGTAGCCGGCTAACGGCTAGCCTTATATTATGAGTTTTTTCCATCTGAAGTACGCTGTTAAGGATTATGACAAGGAAAGTCCTGTCTATTTATGGGATACTTGGGATTTGAGGATTTCGCTACTTGTATGGCTCTTCCATTTCTAAGCAAGCAAAAACTGCTTCTGCTCTTTGAGAAAAAGTGTAATCTGATTATTTCCTTTTACGACTCTTTAAGGAAGTGGGGTATTCCTAATTTTATTACTAAAGCGATTCAGGAAAAAAATCTCATCTGCTAAAATACACCTTGCTTTGAAAGTACGAGGCACTGAAATTTTATAAAAGTTCCCAATTAGAACTTTTTTGAAAGCCAGTTTGTGTTTGATAATGTTATTACGTAAAGTATTATAGAACTGAATTGATCTTGAGACTAGATATATTAAGAGAAAAATCTACTTGTCATTTCATTCATCAACTATGAATACTAATTAATAAACCTTTTTTTATAATCATTTTCTTCATTCATCTTGTCTTGTGTTTCGGAATTAGTGACCCATGTTCCTGTTCCCCTACGCAAACGGCAGTATGTTAGTCGAGTTCCTGGCGTCAAAAACATCTATAAGTTATCCACAGTTACATTCTCTAAGTGCTTACTAATAAATGGGCCCTTAGCCTATTGTCTACAGCGATATAAAAATAATCACTTTTAAAATGTTATTAATAAAATTGAAAGTCTTATTTACGTTTTTTATATATTTTTATATTTTTTTTTACATCAATTATAGTTAATTGACAAATGATAGTTCATTTAGTACGTGTTATTAATAAAATAATATGTTGTCATCGCTGGTATTAATTCGTTTTACAGCATCTGACTTGCCAATGGACTATCTAGCCAAAAATCATGATAAATTGAGAAAAAAAGTCGGAAAGCGGATTTGTATAATACACATACTCGATATATATACATATTATAATATATTTACATACTCGATCAAAGATAATATTGAAGAATATTTAGTTTGCTCTTGAGATAGGAAATACTCGTACGATTACTTATGTACAATTTATTATTGTGTAAATCTCTCAACAATCGACAAATTATATTTGATCAGTGATGTGAAATAATTTAGAGCCTTCTTATCTAGAGAGCCTTGTTCTCCTGGTATGGTTCATGAGTTTATTCTCTATTTTGTCCAAACTTTGGAGCTTGGGATGCTTGAGTGTACTCCCATTATAATTTATTTTTTATAACTAGATAAAGCACCGTAGAAAATAAACAAATACATTTATATATAACTGCTATCTAAATATACCACCATAATAACCTTATGTTATATTCTGGTATAAGTTACCTAGGTTCCAGTTCACCTACGTGGACGGCAGCATATTAGCGATACCCCTGGCGTCGCAAAAATCCATAGGCAAAAGTAAACTTACTATTAATTTGACCGTCAGTCTATCTACTGTTCCAGAGCAATAAAATACGTTTTACTTAACTTTATATAGAGGCTACTGTCGTGATAAGATTCGCGTCCTGTCGCTTGATTTATTATTTATTGATTTATCGTTTATTTGTACTTTATTTTGGAAGGAAATACACACGCGTGGGACATTACGGCAGGGTATGCGTAGGATAATTATCGCTTAAAATATCAAAAATACAATAATTAAAATTGTTACTATTTTTCTATTAACCGTTTATGAGAAGTGAAAGAAGAAATTATCTTGCCTATTTTACTGACTTGATAATTAAAAAGCTAGACTGACTCTCGTACTATGTCCATAACCTTGCCAGCCGATTATTGTGTCTTTGGTCGCTTTGTAATGCTTCCTGCCTCAACCCACTCAGCTGACGAGCGTTTTGGACTGTAAATAGTGTATCCAGGTTTCATATTATATGTACTGAAAGTTCGACGGGTTTTCATACTAATCACACCACCATGATCTCGATCTGCGTAGACCCCCGTCTACATTCATTTTGAGTATCAGCCAACATTTTGTTGTCTAGGTGATGTTTCATTAACTTTGTTCTCAAAATGGATGTAAGCAGCTTGTAGATGGTAAGTAAACAAGTTATGGGTCTATAATTTCTAGGATCCGTGGTACTACCAGATTTGTGTATAAGGTGCGTAACCCCCGTGGTTGTAATAAAGGGAATTTATAGCATCCTGGAACTCAGCTGCCAAACAGGAGTGCGAAATCTTAAACCATTTGATCCAGAAGTTTTGTAAGCCGTCCGGTCCAGGACTTTTCCAATTTTGGGACGAACGTATTGCATAACTTACGTCTGATGGAACCACAATGATTCGTTCCATTTCTGGAATAAGTTCACACCTCTTTTCAAGAGCCCCTTTTCATTCGTTCTTAGGGTGACATCCCGGAACCGACCAGATGCCACGGCAAAATTCTAGCGTAGCATTGGCATTTGGCAACTGTCCGCCAGCCACTAATACCTCCGAATGCTCCCAGCCTCTATACATACCTTTCTAGTTTCTTTGGAAGCGACAATTAAGGAAATATCGTTCTGTGCGTTTTTTATACCTGAGAATCGTTTGCCCAGGCGTAGACTTTCTGTTTCAAGAAGTCTATGCACTCCGTGACTCTAAACATGTAGTCGCTAGACCCAATATCGGAGAACCGATCCATTTCGTGATTCAGGCATTTGCTGCATCACCCTTGGTCGAGTATTTCCTGATCAAAAACAAATTAATTTAGCTATTAAAGTTCGTGTTGCATTGATTTTACGTTCTGTTCTGTACTGCTAGGCTGGTTTGTCATATGATTTTTCTCCGTTTCTCCGCGATGATTATTAAATTTTACACCAACAGTACGACACACGGCGACAGCCCCACAGTACAAAATGGAATGTGTCTCAGCCAGATCTATACTTGATAATAAATATGGTTCTAAAAGCGGGTTAAAATTACGTATAATAGACAAATTATGTTTATATGTATACATGGGTGTCTATATAATGCGTAATGGATGCGTCTATATATGGGTAGACGAGGTAGCTGCGGTCTATTTAGGGTAGGTATGTCTTTATACTCCTTAATTGCCTCCTCCAAAGTCCTTCTCATACTCTCTAAATCCTGGTTACTTACGGAATCAGTTCTATGACTATCTAAATCCATATTAGATGGCATATGTGATGCTGGTGATACATCCATCACAACATCGTTATGTTGTAAAGTCGGATATTGTCCATTTTCGTTTATCCTTAGACTATTCCATACTTCAGTGCGTAGACGATCAAGTACAGGCTCGTCCAGCAGAATTAACCGCTGGACGACCCGCACCTGACTCGAC
Organism: Malacosoma neustria; assembly: GCA_963693495.1. NCBI lineage: Eukaryota > Metazoa > Arthropoda > Insecta > Lepidoptera > Lasiocampidae > Malacosoma > Malacosoma neustria. Next base: position 3,579,432 of record OY856384.1, read on the forward strand.
AAGCGCTGAGAAATCAGAAAATATTTTTAAATAAAATTTCTCAGACAGCCATGTGTCAGCATTCACAGACTTGACAGATTATTATTATTATAACGAAAAAAGCCTAGTTTTATCTCAAAAGAGTAATAATAAAAGTTAAAGAGGCATAAAATATAAAAGTATTAAGAGGCGTGGGTGTAAGTCCTCAAAGCCTATTGGTTACGTCTGCGGCCGCTAAGACATAAAATACGGAGATAATAGAAATATTCATACGTTGTTCATGGCGCGCGTATAAATAAATTTCCTTCAACGTAATAAGATTGTATTAAAATTCAAACGTTCGTTGATGTATGGGATGATTGCATATCTACTTCTGAAACTAAGGTTTATAATAATTTTAGAGAACTTCACAAACATCACAGGCATTTTTTGATATTGGTGTATTTATCGGCAAATATAAAACTTTTATTGAGAAAATTATATTTTCTGGATCGGAATTGATAACCAACAAATTACTGCAATTTTCAATCTTAATTATTTCATAGCTTGACCTCATTTCAAACGTATCTTTTATATTTTTCTTCATCTTATAAGATGAAGAAAAATATTACTTTTTCTAGTAAGTCACAGGCAGTAAAGAAAGAGTCAGTCAAAGTCCTCCTTTAGTTTTCCGTTCAAAGTAAGAGAGTTAACAAGTTATTTTGTTAAATGAAGTTTCAACTGCAACATGTTTTGTAATATTTTCCAGGGAGATTCGTGGCAGGGCACTGACGTAAAAAAGAAAAAAATTAAATGCGTCCTAGATGAATCATTTGCACAAAGAAGAAACTACAAACAAACTGGCAAAAAGACAAAATCTTAGTCGTTATCTGGCTTACTGGAAGCATCAAAAGATACAAGTATATTTTAGTTGAGTAACCTTTTTCAAACCAATACATATCCACGGTTTGTAACACATGTCCAAAAACAATAAACCTCCTAGAATTTTTCTGGATCAATTTGATTTTATTCAGTAGAACGTAGGTATAAACAATTTAAAGTCTTAACGAGTTCGACTTTTATACCTTCTGTCTTTTGTGACTAAGCCTCTGGACGCCTCTCACGCATCTACCCGCATTACTTCTAATTGTGATTTAATGGCCCTTCGCGGGCTTACTTGACCTCAGAAATAAAATATTTTGCCTTAGTTCAAGTTGCAGACAGCTTTTGTACACGAGTCTGCTGTTTTAAGGAATAATCCTTTCGTTTATGTTGTTTAAGTCATTAAATCATTTCAAATAACTTGTTAAACTTATATTATTGTTTCAGCGTTAACAAATTGTTTCATCAATTAAGAAGTACAAAAAAGTTTATTAAGTAATTAGTATGATATATGGGGTTTTACGTGTGTGAAAGGAAAACTAGCACCAGAAAAACTTTTCTATTTAAGTCTATTAAGCAAAATGAATTTGATACAGATACTTGGTGTTACTTTTTACATTCATCAAATAAGTATTGAACATGCATGAAGGAGCGGAGTAAGAATACTGCCCCCTGCGGCTGGGGGTGGCCTGTCGTAAAAAGCGACAAAACAACCCTAGCTTTGTGGTAGGGGTTCAAGCTCGTTTGGATGTCAGTACCCTGGTCTCCAAATATGGCACCATAATAAGCTTATTTAAGTACTCGGAAATCGCAAAATTTCATTAATAAATAATAAAAAATTAAATGTTATTTTTATAATCTTTTAAATCACGTCTTCTATAATGGGCAAAAACAAGAGATGTATAAGTAGCTTCATTTTTTGAATTGCTCATGTTTTTCCTTAAAAATATTTAGATTGTAAGGTACTTATGAAAATATTTATTTTTATTTTAGTCGTTAGGAAAATATTGCTGGAATGGAAAACATCCTTTGAAGAGTTTAAGTATGACTGGAATTTTTTTCATAATTTTAATTGAAGATAAGTAAGTGCTTTTGTTATTTTTGTTAGTAACATTGTTTAGTGATTTAAAATGGGGAAATAATACTACTTGATTACAATTATTTTTAATAAATTTTCCCAATTTATAACTTGTGGAATTTAGGATTACTTGTTTAAAATATTATATCACAAAAAATAGTTATTTACGCTATTATTAGAAACATCTTGTTAAGATTTTTTAAATACGCAAGTTTAATCCCATTAATTAAAGTACGTGGTAGTCTATAACACGAGCCGTAAGCCATTCAACTTGAGATAGATTCGTTTTTATTACAGAATGTACCTCTGAAACAGATTCAAGCGTTGTGTATTGAGTGAAAACACAACGAATCCTGAAGATCAAGCTTAGCGGCATGTAAACCAACAAATGTATATTGGATGCAGAGGTACACACATCATGATTGATGATAGGATTAGATGGGTAAATGTAGCCTACGTCGCAATCCGTGCAGGGGCGGAGAAAGAATACTCTGCGGCTGGGGTCGGCCTGTCGTAAAAGGAGATAAAACAACCCACCCTAGCTATATGGTAGGACTCAAAGCCCATCTGGATGACGACCACCTTTGGTCTTAAGTATGCCGCCATAATAACCTTGTAATGTGTTCCGGCATTAGTGGCCCAAGTACCTGTGCCATTGTGGGACAGCAGCATGTTCCTAATGCCACTGGCGTTGCAAACACCCATAGGCGAAAGTAATTGCAAAATTATTAGCGGGCCATCAGCCTATCTGCTGTCCCACAGCAATAAAAAAATCAAAAAATGTTCGCCAGAGTCCGGCTTATTGATTTGGATTTGAAACATTAGTAAAATTTATTCCTGTACCTCTTTTTAAGAAAATTGTGTGGATGAAGAAGTGCAGAAGCCATTTTTTTATAAATAAATATCACATATACTATATAGGTATATACACAAATATTACTTAGTTAATGGCTAAAATCTGTGATTGTTCGATTGCAAAGGCAATAGAGTTCGATCAATCGACGATTTGAAATTTTATATATTTTATGTATTATGTATATTATCTATTTATTATGTAAATAAAATATAATTATTATTTATTACCATACCTCCCTTCCACATCAATATAACACCAATAATGTTCTATGGCCCGGGTTGCCTGGAAGAGATCGCTCTGTAGCGATAAGGCCGCCCACTGTAAGTCAAGTAAGTACATATTGATTGTGTAAATAAGTTTCATTGTGTTTATATAATTGGTTTACAATAAAGTTTTATCTATCTATCTATCTATCTATATTCAAATATCAAGGATAGCAAAATCAAAAAATTCTAAAAGTTGCTTAATATATGTAATTTTTGAATCAATAACAAAACAATAATTGTAATAATTGTAATTTAATGTTAAGATTTTAATTTTTTAGGTTTATAAAGAAATTTGTATGCCAGAAATGGCGAAACGTGTTGTCTATACTACTATTATAAAGAGGAAAGATTTGATTGTTTGTTTGTTTGTTTGTTTGTTTGTTTGTTTGTTTGTTTGTTTGTTTGTTTGTTTGCTTTGAATAGGCTCCGAAACTACTGACCCGATTTAAAAAATTCTTTCATTGTTGGGAAGCTACACTATCCCCGGGTGACATAGGCTATATTATATTTTCAAAAAAATTAGGGATCCTTAATAAAACTCTAATAATGTAACCCGAAGTGTAAAAAAATTACCTAAAATATTATTTAAATCGCGTGCGTTGCGAAAACTATTGATGATAGAATAAAATAATGTACTACAACTTTGCAGAACACATCATTATTTACAAAAAGTGTCGCGACAGCATATGTCTAACTATTATAGTTATGCCACAATAAGTGTTCTTTTATTTTAAAAAATTAATTGAAATGCCGCCCCTAGAAAAGGCTCTTTATTTGGATCTTGGTATTAATCCTTATCAAAATAAATTACTTCATATTCAAAACTGTTTCAATACCTTTATATAACTTTTTGAATTATTCAATTCGGATATTCCATTCGAAAGATATCACGAGTTTAAAAATGTAAATATTAGAAAAATGTTGCGTGGTAGCCGCTCACCCTGTTCGGCTAGCTAGGCAGCACCTTATGCAATGTAGGCGTGCGTCACTGGGGTTTTTACAAAAATTAGAATACTTATTAAAAAATAACGAAAAATAAATAAAAAGTAATAGCAAAAAAAATCATTAAAATAAAAGCTCATAGAAATAATAATATTCAAACTTTCTTTATAATTTTATTTTTTTAGTAACCTGACGCAAATAGAAGGGTTTGCCCCCAGGGGCGCTCCTCTGTCCGAGGAGTGCACGGGTGTGCGTACCCGAGGTGCCCGAGCATCCGTCGCTTCACTCCCCTCTCCGTTCGAGGCAACAGAGTCCTACCTTTCTTTCCGTCTACCTCTTACATCCTTTCCAACTTAGCTCTCTGTTCGTGGCATGGTCCCCGATGGGATAGTTGCGAATACTGATTGGGGTCCCGGGTTCTACCATGGGACCCGATTTGGTAGTCAAAACCATGCCTATTTCGACTGCGCCTGCACAGAGAGTGTTCCCGGGACGGGAATTGCATCCTCGCTGTCGGTTGGTCTTGCTGGGCCGGCTACGACGTCAAGCGACTCTGCTTTTTCTGGAGTGTCGTCTGGTAGTCGTACACACGCCTGACTAGCACGCAACGGGGATGCGAGTCCCGTCCGGAATTGGCCGCGGACCTGTCGCTCCCGGCCCTGGTTCTGTCCATGGTCGGGGGCGATCCTGGATGGACGGCCGTCGCCTCCTTTTGCGAGGCAGTAGTGTCTGCAAGGGAGGCGGCGGAACGGGAGCGGGAGTCCGCCTCCGCACTCCCCTCCCGCCAACGTAGGCCGCGTCGTCGGCGCCGGAGGGCGGGCAACGATCTCCGGCCGCCGTAGAAAGCGGCCGCGGGCGGCCCCTCGGGGGAGGATCCGCCGCCCGCACTATTGCCGTGAGGGAAAAGGCCGCGTGCTGTTCCGCAGCCCCCCTCAACTCATAGAGTTGTTACAAGAGAGCGCCGGGGGGACGAAAGCCTGACCTCCTAGCGCCAGCACTTTAGAAGGGGCCCGCTTTAAGACAAAGCGTGGGCCGGCGCCGGCCCGGGCCACGAGATCGGCAGGCCATATATCCGTGGGCCCGGGCGTAGACGATAGGAGAACAGCGGAGTTTTTTAGTGGGTAGTCGGATGGTCGAACATCTTTTCCGGAGTCCCTTATATCCCTCGGTCTCCCCGGGCCGGGGGAACCCGTCAAGAGAGGTTTTTCCCCGAGACCGAAAAAAAATAGAAGGATTTAATTTTTTGTTAAATACCCATGCGAAGCTGGGACGGGCTGCTAGTACATTTATAAAATTTGAACAAGTCACCTCTGTATTCACCATGTTTCTTACAAATAAAGATTATTATTATTATAATAAGTTCCTATTTTCAGTCTGCATTCTTATATTTGTTTCTTTCTTTATTTTATTTAAATATTATATAATTTCTTTGAAAAATATGGTAAACTTTTTGACAATGGTACGGTTAAATTTTGATTATGGCCGAATTTCGACCACCGGGTGACCACTAGTAAATGGAAATCGCCTTATGTCGTTCACATGATAGAAAAGTTCATACAGTTTACATTTCCTGATTCGAATAGTCCTTTTGTGATTAACTTTTTCCATAAATACTGTTATTTTTCACTTACTTCCAGTTTTATTTATCACCCCAAGATACAATTAACAATAAAAAATAGCAGCCATTTTTACACCTTAGTTGAATTTCAACAGCTGCCGTCATTCAGGGTTGTCATTAAACACAATTAGCTCGGTTCGGTTGGCTTGGATGAAATTTTCCCGTTCCTCGTCGTGCAATTATTTCTGCTTAACCATTGTAATTATACTCATCACCTCTGTAACATCTTTAACAGGTATTATATTTTTATTAATCTATATTGTTATATTATTCAATCTTTTGGATTTTTTTTTAAAAAATCACTATCACAATTACATCTTATAAAAGCACGTACTTATCCGTGTACGTAAATTTTTTAAATTTACACGTACGTAAATTTACAAACTGTTTAAAACAAAGTTGCTGGCTGTTTTGCTCCATAAAATTATTTTCTACTGTTTTTCTAATGTCGCTGTGACTCGACTCACTTTTCGCATCATTTATTGTAATAATTATCATCATTAATAATAATATAATAACACCAAAATTGTACTGTAAGTTATTAAGTGACGTCACAGTTGTAATGATTTCGCTCGTGTCTGTCGATTTGAAACCACTCAACACAAAATACATTTGTACTATTTTTCCATTTTCTTCAGTTCCTCTACTTATTCCTGAATCCAAAGATAGACGCTTATTACGTATCACATAACAAAACCAAATATTCAAACAAGACAAAAGTTTGATGTATTTTATTTAAAAATCAACTTTATCACATAAGTTAGTAACATAAGTTCATAAGAGGGCAATATCGTCTATTTTGAGAATACCTTATCTATCTGTATATTTATAGATACGTATATATCATATACGAATCTCAAGGCGGGATGGTGACTCAATTGAGCGTCTTGTCATACAGGGTAGAGTGGAGGACACTAGATCGTGCGGTAGATCGCCCATGCGATGGACCGACCGGATTAAATCCGCAGTGGGCGATCCCTTGTACGAGTTCAGTAAAAACATCAGAAATAGTGAGAGATGGCGAGACATCGTGATGCGAATTACAACAGCCCCTTAATAATAGTATCATGTCAACCATGACTGCTCTGACAAAAGCGTTACGAAAAAGATATATTATATCTCAATGCAATTAGAATAAAGACAATTATACGGACCCATTTGGACAAATTACCCCTAAAACAATGTCTTGTAATTACCAAAGTATATTTAGGACAAAGTTAAAGGGGACAGAAATTTATTTCTTTTGATACTAGAACAATGAAACTTGAATTAAAGTTAAGAAGCTCGTTATATATGTTTGTATTTACAATTGTGTTGTTAATTTATTGCTTTCAAGTTTAAATTGTTAAGATGTATCTTAGACATTAGTAGGGTCAGGCTTAATGATAACTTTAATTGGCCGTGTATAACTCTAACACTACGAGAAACTAAGGCATATAAATGTAAACTAAGGCTAAAATTACATTACGTCCCATTGGTGGGCAAGGTTTTCCCCTTAGCGAGAACGGATTGTATATCCTCAGAGTATAGCGTGGTGCTTTAATTCGAATTGGCAGATCGTAAAAACTGGTTAATTCGGCATGAAGAATTCCATATCGTCGGCTTAATTATCTGAATACGTAACTCCTCAAAATATCGAAATAAGACTTTTAAATTTAACTAGATGGTTAGTGGAGTATTTTGTAGTCTATCTATTGGATTACTTCGTATGTTCTATAATAAATTTGGCAAATTAATATGAGTGACAGTGTTAAGGGTAAAATAATTCCCGTGCATAGAAATAACAAAGTCTTTACTTGCTCCTGTAAAGTTTATTTAAATGGAGGTACACATTCTGATATTTAAGCCGACGATATGGTGTTTTACTTCACCGTCGAAAGGTGAAAAATATTGTAATAGACGAAAAAACTACTTAAATGTTAAAGTGCTTTAACTATTTAATGCCTTCATGGTATCAATATCGAGCCTTTGACTTCTAGGTTAAGCTCTGAGTGTGATAATATTTAGCTACGATGTACCTAAGGTGTAAGATAATAATTGAAACTTACTTGAATAGATTCAATAATAAGAAACTTTTATAGATAAGATATGTTTTATTGTCAGAACTGTGTACATACAGAGATGGTTTACATTTAAATTGTTTGAACAGTTTACCCCTTAGGGTGTACAATATTATTTTGTGAATTATAATATAAAAATCATTAACTGTAATTATTTAAAACATTAGGTTATACATAAATTTAATGTCAAAAGATACCAAACAGAATACATTTTAAGTGTAAATAATAAATTATAAGGATAATGTCTTTCTTAGAATTATTATAATGTCACAATTAATTCTTACAATTTGTCATCTAAATAGTCACTTATTTTGTAATATGATTTCTCAATTAACAACTTCTTGAGACGATATTTAAAAATATTATTTGATTGTAGGTCTAGAAGTTCACCAGGTAGATGATTATAAATTCGTGGAGCCATACAAAATATACTTTTATTTAGGAAAGCTGTGTTATTTATTGGACAGCATATATTATTTTTATTTCTAGTGCTTTTAAAAATGTAAACAGATGTTTGTTACTCCTCACAAATTGTATGACTTCAAATATGTATAGAGATGGAAGATATTATATTATGATTATACTACAATTGAATTAAAAATATAAAAAATTGATTCAAAATGAATTTTCGCATTATATACGCCAAAAATATCATCAGGTTTAAGGTTTTCTAGATTTTTATCAGTGCAGGGGCGGAGAAAGAATACTAACTTCTGCGGCCGGGGTCGGTTGTGTTAAAGGCGGCAAAACAACCCACCCTAGGCTACGTGGTAGGGCCTTAAGCCCGTCTGGATGGCGACCAGTTTTGGTCTTAAGTATGCCACCATAATATCTTTGTGTAATGTTTCGGCATTAGTGACCCGAGTTTTTGAACCCTTATGGCACAGTAGCGTGTCCGCGCTGCCACTGTCGTTGTAAAAATCCATAGGCGACAGTAACTGCTAAATTCTAAGCGGGTCGTCAGCCTGTTTGCTGTCGTACAACAATAAAAAAAGATATATTTCTTTTGTGTGTCAAATAAAATGTGTAAACTATCAGAAGCACTTGCTAAAGCGATTATAATTTTCAACAAGCGCAGGAATCCTTTTGAAAAAATATTCAGCACTGTTGTATATAGATGTGTGGTAGGTGCAAGATAGACGAGTGGGCGCCTATTATAGTTATTTTAAATAAAATACTTGATACGACGTGAATGTACTTTTAATAGCGACGAGAGAGAGAGAGAGATAGAGAGAGAGAGACTTCTTATCGTCAATTACACTAATGGTTTGGACACCTTAGTGTTGCTATGTAATATGCACACGCTTATACCGTATTGAAAATTATGCTTGTATCTACATTGTAGGGTCTTCTTGCAGACTGCTCAGATTGTTTCGATTAAATCAGCTCCGTGGCTCGATTCGATTCGAAGCTCGAGATTCGAAGCTTGTATCTGAGTAGAATGTTACAATATTAATATATTATTTTACATATACATTTTAGTATTATTTATTATAATTATTTAAAATATTATTTATAAGTTATTTATTACAGAAATTTAAGCCGAGCAATAAAGCATTGAGCTGTAAGCTACGTCTACCTTTGTTTTAAGCGTGAAACATATTTCAAATAGTTATTATATATATTTAATTATAATATATGTCTTTAAGTACATTATTTGAAAATTTTTTCAACTAAAATGATATACGAGTACGTAGTAATATTTTCTTTGTTTTTATATTTGGAAATGTGTAAACGAGTTACGAATATTGTTATTATTAAAATGCTAATACAGATGTAGTTTTGACCAAATCTTGTAAAAACATAAATGTTTAAGGTTCTATTCAAACAAGCAAGATTTATAAACTATCTAATTAAAAATAAAACTAAACTCAACATTTTTGATTAAAACAATAGAATATTAATATCGTTAAAGCATTTGAAAGTCTGGAAATATAATTTCGGAGCGAGCCCGAACTTCCAGGGGTCGTCTGGGGTATTCTTAGGTGTAACGGCACATTGAGAATACAGCTTTCAACATGATTAGTTCCTTGCAATCTCTAATGTGTGCGGTCGCCTTCTGGGGACCGGAGACCATTCATGCCCTCCAAATGTGTTGCGAATGGTTCTGGAATTATTTTACTTGAATACACACAGCAAAGTAACTATATCATTATAAGATCATGAATACGGTTGGTGATTTCCTTTTAATTAAATTGTCACTAGGATCTCTGCGATATTTGCGCTTGAATCAATACTGTCCTTTTCTTACAAGTTTGTAATTCTGGCACTGTTGGATTCTGCTAACAACTGTTGCTGGGTTAAAATGTTGCTGGGGGCGTCAAGGAGCAAGAATCAAAAGCCTATCCTACCACTCTCTTCGTCAAACTCAACTAAAACTATAATTTTTTCTATACAAATAAATAAAATTGCAGGGTCTGTTTGTAATATTAAAATAACCACTTTTTACTAAGTGCATTCGGAGTATACACGGTACATATACCAAAACAACATTTTTTACAATTTTTGTCTGTCTGTCTGTCTGTTTGTTCCGGCTAATCTCTGAAATGGCTGCACCGATTTTGACCGGGACTTTCAGTGGCTGGTAGCTGATGTAACAAGGAGTAACATAGGCTATTTTTATTTTAGAAAAAAAAATAGAATTAGTTAAAAATGATAAGTTTTAAAATTTTGTTTCCAATTTAAGTTGACATCAGATTTATATCATCAATCATATGAAATAGGGTTCAGCTTAGGGTGGATAAGTAATTTCGAACGCACGCACGTATTCCGGACGTGCATAGCGTAGTTGTATTCGATAATACTGTTTGCATATTTCATTTATTTATATTTTACGGTTTATAGGGTTTGTAATCCAAAATAAAATCATAAGATATATCCACAAAAATGCTGCCCAAAGTCACTATTCCACGCGAACGGAGTCGCGGGCATAGGTAGTTTAAAATAAGTTCCTGTCTAGAACAAGTTTTGAAAGTCAAATATTTATTATTCGATCCTTAAATGAAAAGGGTAGTTGAAATCTCGCCTCCTGATTACTGTTATCTACCCTTGTTGAAAGCGAGCGTGGGAGAAAAGTATCGCGTGAGACTAAACGCGCGGGACGGTCAACGGTCGACTTCCCTGAAGACCATTCTTTGTGCCGTGTGCAATTGGCTTCAGTTACTCCTTACGGTCCTTCGCGAGCGGACCTGAACCGAACTGGAAAGGAGTAGGATCAAGGTCAGTGTGGATTTCTTTGCCCACTGCAAGATATCGCATCTCTAACCACCGCCCCGCTCCCCCTTTCCTCTTATACTGTCCACTGTTCTCGAGCTATCTTTCTCATCCCTGTACAGTGCACTCTCGGTCCCTGAGGATATCGTACATGTATATTAAAACTATTATTTGCAATATAACCTAAAGTTGCCAACTCTTCACGACGTATTTGGTTGTTACAACGAGAAAAAGCGAGAAGAAACCCCCCTGGCTACATGTGTAATTTTAGTATATATATACATATAATCACGCCTCTTTCCCGTAGGGGTAGGCAGAGACCACTTCTTTCCACTTGCTACGATCCTTACATACTTGTTTCGCTTCATCTACTTTCATTATTCCCTTCATACATGCCCTTCGGTTTAGGGTACTCTTGACCTGGCCTTTTTGCAAGACGTCCCTGATCTGGTCTTGAAACGTCCGCCTAGGTCTACCCCTTCCAACACTTCCATTCACACTCGCCTTATACACTTTTTTCGTCAATCGTTCTTCATTCATTCTCTCGACATGGCCAAACCATCTTAGCATACCTTTCTCAATTTTTGTCACTACATCTTCTTTTAGACCACAACGTTTCCTTATGTCACTATTTCTTATCCTGTCACTCAGTTTGACTCCTATCATACTTCTTAACGCTCTCATCTCAACTGCATTTATTCTGCTTTCATGTTTCTTCTGCCATACCCAACTTTCACTTCCGTACATGAGTGTCGAAACCAACACCCCCTCATGCACAGCCAGACGAGCCTTGTTAGACACCTTCCGACTATTCATAAAGGAGTGCAAAGCTCCATTCACTATGTTTCCTGCATTCACTCTTCTTTCAATATCACTCTCACACTTTCCATCTCTTGTAAACTTTGAACCCAGATACACAAACTCATTCACCTGTTCAATTTGTTCATCTCCAATCACAATATTGCAATCTGTCACTGTTTCATCTCTTTCAAACACCATCACTTTGGTTTTCTTTACATTCATCTTCATTCCTTTTCTAACAAAAGCTCCACTCATAACAGTTACCATCTCCTACAACTCCTCGGCCGTCTATGTATATATTAATTCATTACCTAAGATTTTTATAAACTCTTGAAACGAAAGTTCGTGTTCACTTTAGCTATGTTTTGCTAGCCAGTCAAGGGGTCGTAGTAGCGGAGTGGAGAACGTAATGTAGATATGTGGATACCTATTATTCTCTCATATATAATAGAAAAGTTTGTATGTATAATACAAGCGCTCTACTACTTATTTTGGGTCTGGATGCCACTGAGGCAATTGTCATAACGTATTAAAAAAAAATGCAATCTTTTATGCAACTAGTATTACGAGTACTAGTTAGACTAGTAGTAATAATAATTAGTAAGAAGACCCAAGACTTCATTTTAAATGAGAAATGATTTTTTCCCTTTTTTATTACTGAGCGACAGTGTGGGCACCAGGAACGCGCTGAAGTCCCATAGGGGCACAGGAAACTTGGTCACTAATGCCGGAACATAACACAATGTTATTATGGCGGCATACTTATAGACCAAGAGTGGTTGCCATATAGACAGACTTGGAATGTACCACCAAGCTAGGGTGGTTTTGTTGCCTTTTAGGACATACCGACCTCGGCAGCAATGGTTAGTATTTTTACTCCGACCCTGTACGGAGAGATTTAAAGTATCATACTAGGTCAATACCCTAGTTTTAAGTTTTAAAACAAAATTTTGCATTTATATTATGTATTTATGTAAATATCCAGTTATTGATGTGTTAAGCATCCGAAATGTAGAATGGCGCGTACATTTCCAGGGAGGAATCCAATTACGATAACGTTATGCTACGCATGAAAGTGTCGCGTTTATGGTAAAATATTAATGTATTTCAATTTGGAGTCTCGTAGCGACCTCTATAAATATCAGTGGCGTAGTAAATACTTCTACACAAATTGAATGTTATTATACTAGGCTAATATTCGGTAATAAACTGATACGAGGGACTTCGTATCAAAAGTTATGAGTGCATTATCGAAATTGAATGAGTTTAACGTCCTTACACGATTTGAACACAGAAGACACAGCACATATATAAATATTGATAGATTGCGCGTTTTACGCTATTAGGCAACGCAAGGAAGATAAAATCAAACCAGTGTTACGAGCATATCAAAAGGGGTAAAAATTAAGAGTGTTCTTCATAAAAGTATTATATTCACATTCATACAAATGCACTACACCTTAATTCACAGTTAAAATCATCATCATTATACCAGCGTCAAATCCTGGTTGTAACCTACACTTTCGCTTCGGTGCCCGGGGTCCACTTTCCAACTTTTTCTTTTCCACTTCGCACGGTCTTCGGCATTCCTGGTAGTCAATCCATTGGCACGTATAACACCATTTACAACGTCAACGCGTCCGGCGGAGGCGGCATGGCCAGACATTTCTTCTAGCCGGTTGCCGTAAAACGTGGCCATACCAGCGAAGGCGACACTCCTGCAATTTGTCCGCAATGTCACGGACATGAAGGCTGCCATGAATGCGGTAATTCTTAACGCAGTCCTTCCACGACACTCCATACATCCACCGCAGCATATTCATCTCCGTGAGACGCATTTCCTGCTTGTATCACTCTAGCGCCGTCCACGCTTCACAGCCATATAAAAGGACAGGCATAATGATGGTCTTATAAACCTGTCCATTCAACTTAACCAGCATCATCTCTGGTCACAAATCGACACCAGTCACCTCACGACATTTGGCCTCGCGGCAACGATGCGTGCCTTGACGTCGCAATCAATGTCACCAGACGCGTGAAATACAGATCCCAGGTATTTCACTTGGTCCGTGCGCTCGACCGTTTCGCTGCCTATTCGTACGGGTGTGGGATCTGTGGATAATTCACAGTTTAAATTAATAATTACAATACAAATCATGATACCAACCTGCTACGATGAGGACTCGCTCCAAAATCTTCGGTCAGATTGGCCGACCTTCTAAGCATTTTTATATATGACAGTTTGAGTTAGATATTGAGTTGTCATTGTCATTTTAGAGTCGAAGTATTATATATGATCGATATCGACTATTATGGAATCGATTGTTATCGATTGTTAGCGTTGCCATAGTCAGTTGTACAAATGTTTTATCCATGCAAGGTCGTAGAAAGAATATTAACCTCTGCGGCCGGGGTCGGCTTGTCATAAAAGGCGACAAAACAACCCACCCTAGCTACGTGATAGGGCCTCAAGCCCGTCTGAATGGTGACCACCTTTGGTCTTAAGAATGTCGCCATAATAACTCTGTGTTGTGTTCTGGCGTTAGTGACCCAAGTTCCTCTGCCCTTATGGGACAGCAGCGTGTTCGCGATGCCACTGGCATTGCAAACACCTATAGGCGACGGTAACTGCTAAATTCTAAGCGGGCCGTCAGCCTGTCTTCTGTCCTACAGCAATAAAAAAATAGTTGTCGTGTAACACTAGACAAGTGAACTAGATGTAATAATAACAGCCTATACCGTCCCACTACTGGGATCGCACTTCCACATAGAGGGAATAGGAGAAACAGTTTATCCGACAAGCTTATCCTAACCAGATTGTCGGGCTCCACATACCGGTGATATGGAGGTTTCCTCATAATGTTTTCTTTCACCGTCTACATGCCAATCAGCTATAGTATAAAAAAAACTTAAGCGGAAAAACTACTTAAGCGGTGCATGATACCGTGGGATTCGCTCTAGAATGGGCTCCAAGTTTAATACCACTGAGCTATCTATAAACTAGATAACGTGTATTTTATTTCGGAATAAAGAACATTGATACAGTGAAATTGTCAAAATTTCAATTCAAATTTCAGAAATATATTTCAAAACTAAGAACATAAATACATCTAAAAGTTTCGTCGTCAAAAGCCCTTGAGAAGTGTGCAGGGATTATTGTGATATTACCATATTGTGTTATTATTATATCTATTTTTTCTAATTTTAGCATGTATTCGGAACTCGACCATTTGTTATAAGATTTTTTGTCAATTTTTTGCTATTTATGAAGTAGATACAAATCAGGCATCATTATAAATGCGGTGATGTATTGCATGAGGGCAAATATAGTCTTAAAGAAAGGCACACGCGCGTGTCAATTTCCATAATACTTAATTTTCCTACCTAAAAGGAGTAGAAAAAATACAAAATATACAAAGCTAAATATGATGTACATAGGTTCAGTACAGTACAGCAGTACAGTCCTAACTTTTTTTAACAGTCAGACTCCTAACTTTTGAACTTAAAACAGATTCTTCCTTCATCGTCTGAAAGCTAGGAGTAATACTTTAATTCAGTTTATCATACCCTAAAAATAAGAAGGAGTGGTTTTATTCTCTCTTATATTATGTTTTAGAGCAGATACAATAAGATTTGTGTGTGCAAAACGTTACGAGATGCATCGATTTATACATAAAAACTTTAATAATATGTAACATAAAATCCTAATCAAATAATCTTACAAAACATATTTTATAGAATAGTATATGAATCTTACTAGTTTTATAAACTTTCCAGGTAAATGTTTATCTCAACCATTTCCATTCAAAAGTAGTTTGATAAACTAATTTATATTGTAATTTACCAAATAAATTCGAATGCTTCTTAAGATAAAGTATATATATTTATTTTATTTTAGCTAAACCTTTATTATATCATATATTCTAGTTGTGTTATTGTTGTTCAAAAGCTAATCTAAGTTCATAAAATTTTATATACATTATAAATACATGCAATAAATTTAAAATGTTTAAAATATAGGTAATAAGTAGATTCATTATAACTAATGTAATTTAATGCTGATATTCAATTTTTTTAAAAGCTGTACTAAGTTTCTGACTTTAAATCGGTAGTCTAGTATAGTTAGTAGCTTTATAGAAAAATATATGTGGGATTGTGAAAATTACATATGGCAAGAAAGAGGATGTATGCTGTGGATACATTTGTGACAAAAAAAAAAAGAGATATATAAGATGGCGGAACGTACATAAAGAAGGAAGAGTGTATTATTAAAAGATGTGTTTCTATGTATAAGATGTAAAATAAAAAGTCTAAACTCCGACTCAGTGCTTTTATATTATCCCACAAATTTTGGGGGCTCGTCCGGGATATGCTCAGAGTCGGATTGAAGATGATTTAATAAGAAGAAAAAAAAAGAAGAAAGCAAAATTGTCCGGTTAGGTTGTGACATCCAGCCGAAAAAGAAGAGAGTATCAAAATAAGACGTGAAGACGGAATATTATTAACTTTTAAGACGTTTAAGAAGAGAACGTGATATGTCGGTGGATAAGAGAAACGACCCAGCGGTCGCTTCACAAACTTCGGCCATGTTGCATTATCTCGAAGGGAATATAGATCCATTCAGCGGTGAGGACAAGTCATATACATCAACAAAGTGGGCACAAGACTTAGAGGATAACGCTGAGGTATTTAATTGGACGGAACAACAGAAACTAATCATCGCACGCCGATCCTTGTGCGGTAACGCTGCCCTATGGCTTAGATCTGAGAAAGTATTTCGTACCTACGAAGATCTTAAGGCTGCCTTAATAAAAGAATTTCCAGAAGCAATAAATGTAAAAGAGATGCATGAGTTCATGGCCGCCAGAAAGAAACGCAAAGATGAAAGCTATTATCAATATATGTTAGTTATGAAAGAGTTGGGGAAGAGAGCCAAATTCCCTGATTATGTCGCAATACAATATATTATAGATGGCATTGAAGATTTAAACGGGAATAAAGCTATTTTGTATGAAGCTACTTCATATAGCGCTCTCAAGAAGAAATTAGAAGTATTTGAAAAAATGAAAGATGACATGAAGAAAGGTAAAGAAATAAGAAAAAAAAACGAAGCATCCAATTCCAGTAATGCAGATATGGCTCGTCGTTGTTATAAATGTGGTGAAAGATCTCACATGTCGGCATATTGTCGAAATGGTATTAAATGTTTCAAGTGCAATGAGTACGGCCATATTGCAACGCAATGTCCTGCAATTGGTGCAGGAAAACGCAGTGTAAATTTGTCTCGGAACAATGCTGTGACAGAGTCGATAAAACAGCCCGCATTGAGACAAAGACAATCTTCAAATCTTCGTACGAGTGATGTAACATCGCAGTCGGTACAGCAGCATTCGACAATGTTTGGGACAATGTCAACGACCAATCAGAATGATTGGAGCCATGATAGTGAAAATGTCAACGAAGGTTCGATGACTTTTATGTCAAATACAAATAATTCAGAGGTTATGCAAATTGTAAACAAAGATAAAAAGTTCAATAGAAGTGTCGGAAAACCGGTAAAAACTGTAATAATAGGGAAAAGTCATAGTTTTAGTGCGTTGATAGACTCCGGTAGTGATGTGAATTTGATTTCAGCAGAATTATGTGGTAAATTCTTTAATGTAAAATTAAATAACGGAGGCTTATCATTAATCGGTCTTGGACGATCGCAGGTAAAATCTCTAGGTATGTTTACGACGACTATTAGTATTGATGGACAATGTTACGAAGATGTTAAATTTCATATTATACCTAGAAATTGTATGCCTTATGATGTTATAATAGGACATGAATTTTTGAAAGACGTGACAGTGTTAATGAGCGAGGGATGTGTGACCATATACAAGAGTGAATGGTTGAATAATGTAAATTGTATTAGAGATGAAGTTGAATCTTTAGTGGAACATATCCATGATCCGTTTATGAAGGAGGAAACCTCTCGTTGCATACAAAATTATCGTCCGCTTCAGATGAAGGATGCGCCCTTGGAGCTTAAGATAATTTTAAAAGATGACGTGCCCATAACTCAAAGACCTCGTCGATTATCACGTATAGAGCAGGATATTGTAGAAAAACAAATAGATGAATGGTTAAAAGATGGCATTATTAGGGTAAGTTTTTCAGAATATTCTAGTCCACTCGTGTTGGTGAAGAAGAAAGATGGCTCAACTCGTGTATGTGTAGACTATAGGCAACTCAATGCTAAGATGATAAAAGATGAATATCCTTTACCGATTATAGAAGACTTGATTGATCAGTTATCTCGGGCAAGAGTATTCAGTGTACTTGATTTAAAAAATGGTTTTTTTCATCTACGAATAAGTGAAGAATCTATTAGGTATACTTCATTTGTTACCCATTGTGGGCAGTTTGAATTTTTGCGAGCACCTTTTGGGCTTTCGATTTGTCCAAAGTATTTTATGAGGTTTGTAAATGCAATTTTCCGAGAGCTCATAGCTCAGAAAATAATGATGATATTTATTGATGACATAATTATACCAGCTGATAATGAATTGCAGGCTTTAAGTAGACTAAAACAAGTTCTGGAGGTAGCATCACAATATGGGCTAAGGATCAATTGGAAGAAGGCTAAATTAATACAGTCTGAAATAGAGTACTTGGGACATGTTATAAAGAATGGTGAAGTGCGTCCTACAACAGAGAAAACAGATGCAGTCACAAAATTTCCAGAACCGCGGACAAGTAAGCAACTTAAAAGTTTTTTGGGTTTAACATCTTACTTCAGAAAATATATAGAGCACTACGCTGTTATAGCTAAGCCACTTAACGACTTATTAAGGAAAAATGTAGAATTTGTTTTTGATAAAGAACAGAAAGAAGCTTTTAATATTTTAAAGGAGAAGTTGTCGAATAGACCTGTTTTGAAAATATTTGATTTTGATCTAGAAATAGAATTACATACGGATGCTTCACATATTGCAATAGCAGCTGTTTTGATGCAATATCATCCTAATACAGGTTTACATCCAGTTTATTATATGAGCAGGAAAACTAATGATGCTCAAAGTAAATACTCGAGTTATGAACTTGAGGCACTAGCCATTATAGAGGGAGTTAAAAAGTTTCGTCATTATTTGTATGGCAAACATTTCAAGTTAGTAACCGATTGTAAAGCGTTTCAGCAAACTCTTAAGAAGAAAGATCTGACAGCTAAAGTAGCAAGATGGGTAATTATGTTGGACGAGTATGACTTCGAAGTTGAACACAGATCCAAAGAAAGAATGTGTCATGTCGATGCTCTCAGTAGGAACCCATATGTGGGTACAGTAACATCATTTTGTGAGCAGGTTAAGCAAGCGCAGGATCAAGACGACGGGATTAAGGCTATTAAAGAGATACTAAAAGAAAAAGCATACAAAGACTATTTCATAGATAATGATATATTATACAGGGGTATGAACAAATTACTGGTGATACCAAAAAGTTTGGAAAAGGAATTAATAAGAAGAATTCACAGTAATGGACATTTTTCTAAGAAGAAGATGAGAGAGCTATTATGTCAAAATTATTACATAAAAGATTTAGATAGAAAGCTAGAAGAATTTGTAATTTCTTGTATACCATGTTTGCTAGCTACCAGGAAAGAAGGAAAGCAGGAAGGATTTCTTAACCCTATTAGTAAAGAAAGTATTCCATTAGATACTCTGCACTTGGACCATGTTGGACCCTTGACGGAAACTAGAAAACAATATAACTATATACTTACAGTGATAGACTCTTTTACAAAATTTGTATGGTTATTTCCAACAAAGAATACTTCTAGTTCAGAGACCTTGATTAAGTTAAAAATACATCAGCAAACATTTGGTAACCCACGGAGAATAATAACAGATAAAGGAACAGCATTTACTAGCCATGATTTTGAGGACTATTGTAAGGAGGAAAATATTCAACATGTTACTATTACCACAGGTGTGCCAAGGGGAAATGGACAAGTTGAGAGGGTCCATAAAATAATAATTCCTATGCTGACTAAACTCTGTGTTGAAAATCCTGGTGTGTGGTACAAACACATTAGTAGAGTGCAAAGAGCATTAAACAGCACATTTCAAAGGAGTATAAATACTACACCGTTTAATTTATTAATTGGTACAAAGATGAGGTGTAAAGAAGATATTCAAATCCAGGAATTACTTCAAGAGGAAATTGCAAAGGAATATGACATAAACAGAGAAGAACTACGACAAAAGGCGAAAGAGCAAATATTGGCTGTACAAGATGAAAATAAAAAATATTTTAATAGAAACAGAAAGGAGAGCCAAAAGTACAACATAGGTGACTTGGTTGCTATAAAAAGAACTCAATTTGGAAAAGGACTTAAGCTGAAACCCAAATATTTAGGACCTTACAAAGTAACTAAATTGATTTACAATGACCGTTATGAAATTCAGAAAGTCAAAAATTCATCTGAGGGACCCAATTGTACCTCAAGTTCTGCCGACCAAATGAAGAGGTGGCCAGATTGTAGAGATGAAGTATAATATAATTAATGAGGTGGGTTGTGAGATGATTATCTGGAAGGTTTTAGTGTGAAGATTATTACATAGTTATTTTTCTTATTAAAATATGTGTAT
The DNA here is from genome assembly GCA_963693495.1 of Malacosoma neustria. NCBI lineage: Eukaryota > Metazoa > Arthropoda > Insecta > Lepidoptera > Lasiocampidae > Malacosoma > Malacosoma neustria. The sequence goes on from OY856384.1 coordinate 3,599,739, forward strand.
TTTTAAGCTTTTAGTATAAGTTGTTTTTCATATAAATGAGTTATTAATTAATAAGATATTAAGGTGTGTTAGGAAGTATGCAAGTAAAGATTATATAGGTATGTGGTATGTCTGAGGACAGACATAAGAGCAGGATGGCCGAGTGTGGGATTGTGAAAATTACATATGGCAAGAAAGAGGATGTATGCTGTGGATACATTTGTGACAAAAAAAAAAAGAGATATATAAGATGGCGGAACGTACATAAAGAAGGAAGAGTGTATTATTAAAAGATGTGTTTCTATGTATAAGATGTAAAATAAAAAGTCTAAACTCCGACTCAGTGCTTTTATATTATCCCACATATATTTCTTTTGTAAAATTTCGCGTATTATTGTCCTAAAAATACGGTATTTTTTGCTAGTTTAGAGACAGCGACATTGGTGAGTAGAATTTAGTCGCCTCTGTAAAATGTTTCAATCTTATATTATTGCTTTGTAGCTCTTTGCTTATGAAAAAGGTTATGGAAGGTCACGGATAGGAATAGATCCGCAGGATTTTGGCCCTACGACAATACTCGGAAAAACTTTATCCAAATGCTGAGTCAGAATACTGACCCCTACGACCATAGGTGACTTGTCTTAAAAGGTAATAAAACCATTACTAGGGTAGGTTTCTATGTCTGTCTGGATGGTAACCACCCCTGGTCTCTATGTATACATATGTCGCCATAATAACTTTGTGTTGTGTTAGTTATGTGTTAGGTTTTAGTTCCCCTACGCAGATGGCAACACGTTATCGGTGCCTCTTGCGTCGCAAATATCAATAGACGACGGTAACTGCTTGAAATAAAGAAATCTCGGGAGATCCGATATGTAAGCTTCTTACTGATTAATTACACTAAAATTCCAATTTTTTTGTTAATCATTTAAGGGTAAGTTAATGTATTATCTATCCATCAGGCAATCGTCTGTAATCTATGGTGTTTTGTGTTTCAGGCACGTAAGACGACCGCGTTGAACGGATTTTGTAATAGGACCGCGTGTTAATGCGTTATTTTTATTTATTGCTAATTACTTATTTTATCGTTGTATCCTAAAACCAAAAAAATTTAGGGTTATTTTTCTCAGTTTCAAGTATTTATTTTCTATGTTTTTCGATACAAAATTATAATTAAAAAAATGTGACTACTATTCACCCAGTGCCAAAAATACACAACAAACCGCTTGTATTAATAGCTACTAGACAACTGACATACTGTTTTCTATAGTTTCTGACAACTGATGTATACCTTTTTTTTTGTAAATAAATACATATTTTACATGAACATGCATACTTAGTACGTTTTGACGGAGGCTGTAGCGCCACGGGCTGTAGCGCCACGGACGCCGTAGTGCCACGCACCGTAGCACCACGGATGCCTTAGCGCCACGGACACCGTAGCACCACGAGTGCCGTAGCGCCACGGCCGCAGTAGCATCACAGATGCTATAGGGCCGCGGACGTCGTAGTGCTACGCACGCCGTGGCGCTACGGAGACCATCTAATCATAATTTAACACAGTAGATCGCAAATGTAAGTTAACATTTGAAACTTATATCTTTTTCTTGAAAAAAAAATTATAATACGTGGTCAAAACGACATAAAACTTCATATAACATGCAATTCCGTTTTCCCAAACAAATATTGAAGCAGATGGAATAAATAATTTTTTGGCAACAATCTTAAAAGCAATATAATAAAATTGCTTCGCCAAAACGACTGTAAATTGGACAAAGAAACACTGGATACAGCTTAAGAATAAGTTAAAAGACAGATTTATTGGTTGCAAACAAATACTATACGAGAAATTGCTGCAATCGCGTCTTGAAAACAAGTTGTTTGTTTTATACTGGTCATTCAAATGTTGGATTTCAAAATTTGAAAAACATCTGTAAAGTCTTGAGTAAATTTATGCATTTCAAATACGTGTGTATATTAATTACTGCTGTCATTTTGGCTATTTAAACATCATTAAATTATAAAACTAAACACGCAGTTTAAATTCGTATAAAAGCCGTTTTAATATTCGAAATTCATAAACGAAAGTGCATATAAATATTTTGAAGCTATCGCCCACGACACATTTTGATTACTGCAGAGCGAGTAGTATAATGAAAATTCGTATCGTATGACGCATATTAGTGGGCCCACGAATTATTTTTAAAAGTTTCAAATACGTCATAAATTATAACAAATATAAATGAGATTTGTTTTTAACATATAGTTTAAAGCCTGAAGTAAAATGTTACCATAGAAAATGGTTACAGATTTATTCTTTTTATAAACTCTTGATCCGTTGTTTCCGATGCTCATAAACTTTATCATATACATAGTTTAGTAAGTGTCAAGTGATCAGAGGTGTGGCCTATACCTGGGCATGCGTAAGTATTGCTATCCAGAGAAACAAAGTGACCAGTCTTCTGGCAAACCCCAGATCAAGAACCCATTTCTCTCCTGGTTTTAATTTTTTCGTATGACATAAAACAGCAATTTGCCAACGAAGAAATTTAATTTTGGATATTCGTAAACAAATCTAAGCCAAACCTTTTGCATTTTTCTCATTTTATCAACTTGAAACGAAAACAATACATAAATAAAACAAAACAAATCTTAATAGTCAACAATCTGCTTCGAGAAACTCATTTCTTTTAACGAAAATGTACTTCGCAACGAGGATATCGTCAATATTGACTCACAGTTATTGTTAATTAGAAGTCGTGTTTTATTTTTTAACTTGCGATTCAGTGTATATATTAAATATTATATTTAAGCTGGATAAAATATTATACATAATCGCTTTTGCTATAATATTATAATTCAGATTTTTACTATTTACTATAATAATTTTTACTATAATATTATAATTCAGATTGACACAGGAGACGATACCCTGGCACCGGGGGACGATACCCTGACAACTAGAACATACTGTGATGACACAAGATGAGGGCCGACGGCAATCTGGGTCAATATATCCTTGGGCCCAGGTAGTAGGCGATAGGAGAACAGCGGGGTTATCTAGTGGCTAGTCAGATGCCAACCATCTTTCTCGAAGTCTCACAAACTCCCAATATCCCCGGGTAGCAGGCACACGTCAAATAAAGTTTTTCCTAAAAAAACCTTCCACAAATTATGTAACAGTTCATCATCATATACAACAAACAGGTAACAGAAAATATTTAAAAAAAGAACGAAATTGAAATAAAAACATTGTAAATAGAACAAGAGTCAAAAGTAACTACCAACATCAGTAACATTTCTACGAGGAAAACATTTTTTCCAGGCCCGGTGTCGGCTTTAATGACGCAAAGTCGAGCTTCCATTTTACACGAAAATGTATATTTGCTGAAATCCTGAAATTGTTACGGGAATGAAGTCTAGTGTGACGTCGCGCTGACGTAGTTTCGTCCCCTTTTATTCACAGTTTTTATTTGCGAAATTTTTAAATTATTTCCCTCAATATTCATAAGAAGCTCTCTGTTATTTTCATATCTATTACTTTTGCTAATTCATCATAATATAATATATAATCACGCCTCTTTCCCGTAGGGGTAGGCAGAGACCACTTCTTTCCACTTGCTACGATCCTTACATACTTGTTTCGCTTCGTCCATATGCTCTTTTTTACGAACTTGAGATAATTTTTTATTTACATTTTGCAAAAATTTTGCATTCTTGATAGTAAGATTTGTTCTTTTTAGCTCAGATTTGCAGACAGGCAAACGGGTCGCCCGATAGTAAGTGGTCACTCTCGCCTGCAACCGTATTTAGAAGCAGTACCAAGGCGTTGCCTCGAAAAGAAACTTGAACCTTACCAGTTCCAAAACACAATACAAGGCTATTATGACGACATATTTTAAAGCCAGAGGTGATTACCATCCAGTTGAGCTTGGAGCCTTACCACCTAACTAGGGCTGCTTTGTCACTTTTACGGCCGACCGCCCCTAGCCACAGAGGTCAGGATTCTAACCACGCCCCTGCACGGAAAAAATCGAATCTACAGTAATAGTGCTAGTATTTTCCATAAGAAATTTATATATGGGTTGCCTGGAAGAAATCGCTTAAAGCCATAAGGCCGCCCATTGTCTCCAATATTTAGAATATTCTCTTTAACTTGTATCATTAGGTTAACTTGGTAATTTCGGTATGTAAGTTTTCTTCATCGTCACTACATAGTAATTATGCACTTAGACGAAAAAAAAATACCTAAGCGAGGCATCCCAATGTAGGATTCAAACCCGAGACCTCTGGATTGGTTACTTTTCCCCGCTATAGAACCGTAAAGAGAAAATTAAAGTGATTGCTACCTTATTGTATATTGTAAAAGACGCAAAATTTATTAATAAATAAATTGTCGTATCCTGTCCGAAGAATTCTATGGAAATGCTTTAGTGTAATAAAAATTACCGAGCGACGTCTTACGTATGCGGTCGACTTATGAAGATGAAGCGGTCGAATTACAAATGTAGGTATTAATATTTCTGGAGCTCCGTCGGCCGTGAGGGACGTTATTTGTGAGGGTGTTTCCATTATGTACCTTTGCTTTGGCTCCCTTTAATAACCAAATACCTTGGTCCTCTTCCTGTTTGTATACAATACAAACAATGCACAAATAAAAGCAAATATGTGCTTAAGCCCGTAATGGATGTGTAACGTTTACACATCACATAATAAACATAGAAGCATGTTCTACCCATTAATCATGTTTGAAGCGAATCTAGGCTTCGCAAGTTGGAATTCTGAAGGACTTTTAATTATCTTCTATAACCCTTCCGGTATTCCGGACGCCATAAAAAAAGGAAATTATAGCTTCATGTGGCTCTAGTTTTTCCAAGTCACTGACAAAAGTCCGTAACCCAAAAATACAACAATATATATATATATATATATATATATATATATATATATATATATATATATATATATATATATATATATATATATATATATATATATATATATATATATATATATATATATATATATATATATATATATATATATATATATATATAAAGTGGACTCAAGATATTGTTAGGGTGCCTTACATCTTTGAGAAGGCTCCTGAAAATAGCGCCAGATGGTGTCGCGGTCGGAATTATCACCGTCCAGTCGAGCTGGGATTGGACTGGCTGTCACCGGTTGCAGGGATCAGTATTTTTACCCTTCTGCACAAACAAGTGCTTTAAAGTACACAAAAATATATCAAATACTCTTTTTAAATAAATAAAAATCTAACATACAGCTAAAAGTTTTTTTTGAGTAAATTCATTAAATAAACAAAAGAAAGAAAATATTTTTGGCAAATCCTTTTTCTCCATGTTCCTCGTGCATTTCGTATAGACTTCAGTTCATTTATTATTCCTTTGCTCCACAAAAAATCAGCTCTGAGCCACTCACCTACGCAAAATTGCCTTATAGAATTGGTTCGACACTTTCGACGTGTATTCCTCTCTTTCTGCATAATACAATATACTTAAAACTTTTTTCTTGTGTTGCGAACGAGATGAGGTTTTATCATATACATTTAACTGTATAATAAAATTGTCTATATTCTAGAAATGTTTTTAATAATAATAAATAAATATCATCATCACGATATTTATTATTATCGTCAAACATCTGCTCCGTCAATCCGTCAAATTTATCAAAATTCTAGCGGAAATTTTCTAAATAAAAATGGTGGGCTTTTACCCTGAAGACTGCGAGCAATTTGCAGTATATTCAATGTTAGTGGCCCCTTGTCCGACAACGTGCTGTGAAGATCCACCTATGTGCTATCCCTGCTTGCCACGATGTCCTTTCGCCGAAGGTTATGTATTGTTGTGAAAAGAAGCCGCGAGTTTCAAGGCCTCTAACTTGCCGAGGGGAAGATTGCTGTGAGCCACCACCAAAATAAATGAAGATGGACGCATTGTGCGCAAGCTGCCTGTGTCTGCATTCAAGCGCAACGGAATGCAGGACCAAGAGCGTTCGAAGACGCTCTCGTTAAAGACTCGGCAATGCGAATTTCTTATTTAGAAGCCCCCGTGACGTAGTTGTCGAATGTAAATTGTGCACGGACTCCGTAAAAGTCGGCGAGCCGGCAAAAGTGCCACCCTGCACACCCAAACCGACACTCGGATGTTGTTTACTCAAGAAGAAACCAATGAAAGTGTCGCTTGAGGACATATTAGATAATTGACAACAAAATTTTGTGTCCTACTTTCAGTGTGAAATGAGAAAAATATTTTAAATAAAAAGGATGACAAATTTTTCCCCAAAAAGGGGTTAACGTCAGGCAGGCGGCCGGTCGTGAAACTAAGCCACAACTATTACAACTTGTAACATGTTGTGCCGACCCCATATAATGTAGGATAAGGGCAAGAGGAAGAAGAAGAAATATCATAACCATCTTAGCGATAAATCCCGGTTGATAAACTTCCGCTTCGGTACGCAAGGTCCACTTCCTAAATTTTTCTACTCCACTTTGCAAAGTTTCCGAATCCCTGGTAGTAAGTTCGCTGGCACGCATATTGCCCTTCTCGTCAAGTCAGTACTTTTTGAGCCTACTCCGCCTGCCGGGTCCTACAGGAGATGGTGGTGTCTGAAATTTTAATGGGTGTGCCGTCACGGTCACCACTGGCCATCATTTGCTAGCCAGGATGGGTGGCTGTAGTAAGATTAGGACGGAGAACCCCACAAAACCATTGGAAAACTGGTCTCTTAATAATTGTTAAAAAGTATTAGCAAGAATATGAGACCGTATACAAGTTTATAAGTTTACTGCTGTAAGACAGCAGACAGATTTTTTTACTAATGTAAAAGCCTGTCTGCGATGGTAATCCGTCGCCAATGAATGTTAGCGACGCTACAGGCACCACGACGACGCCGCTGTCCGCATAAGGTTACTGGAACCTGAGTCACTAATTTCGAAACACAAAATAACGTTATTATGGTGACGTACTTAAAAGTTACCAATGAAATATAAATTTGCTATAAGGTTTATTGGGATAGTCTGATGTGAGACTAAATGGGTATATCGTTAACCCGTATTTAAGTCGAACACGGCGTGGACAGTCACCACCGTTCCTCCATGCATAATTAATAAACTTTATCAAAATAGTAATTTGGACACGGAAACACTGTTTTGTTAATGTATTATTATGCCTTATTATTATAACGAAACCTATTTTGTGTATTGCTAATGACGTGTTTTACAGAATTTATTTATATACTTATTGGAGCCAGGGGTTAGGACAGTCTGCCATGTCCGATAATCAGCGCCAGCTTTTTAGACCTATCCCCTAAATAAACACGTTGTTCGTATACGCCTAATCCACGGAAAATTATTCTTTGTCAAGACCAGGCAGGCGCCAGCCCTTTCCATGTGTTTTTATTGAACCTAGGTCTTTGGAGTTCATGTAATCCTCACCTGCTGATGAACTTGATAAATAATAGAGGCCTTCATGAAAGATTTTCCTCACAGGGCTGAATTCAGAAAGCATATTCTCTTGTAAAAATCTGGCACGTACTAGTAAAATAGGAGCTTCGCTGAACGGTTAGTCGAATGACGCTTATGTAATTAGACCGAAACAATTTATTTCTTCTACGTTATAGTTGGAGATAGTTTTTGGATTTTGGTGGCTTAGTTGAAACAGAAAGCATCATGGCGTCATGGTATGCAAAAAGCCCACGCTGGGAGCGCGCCCGTCGCTTTCCACTTCTCTGTATGTCGTGACGTCGACGTTTTGATTTGTATAATCTTCTATACATCTATACAAATAATAAAATTGGAGGGTCTGTTTGTAATATTAAAATAACCGCTTTTTACTAAATGCATATGGATGTATACACGGTACATATACCAAAACAACATTTTTTACAATTTTTGTCTATCTGTCTGTCTGTTTGTTCCGGCTAATCTCTGAAATGACTGCACCGATTTTGACGGGACTTTCACTGGCAGATATCTGATGTAACAAGGAGTAACTAAGGCTATTTTTATTTTAGACTAGCTGACCCGGCAAACGTTGTTCTGCCATATCCATACTAATATTATAAATGCGAAAGTAACTCTGTCTGTCTGTCTGTCTGTCTGTCTGTTCCTCTTTCACGCCTAAACGGCTGAACGGATTTTGATGAAATTTGGTATGGTGATAGATGATAACCTAGAAATGGTCATAGACTATAAATAATCACGCCATCGTTCTTAGGGGGTAAGCAGTAGGCAGATAACTAAATTGAGTTAGTGATTTTTTGTGCTTATCCAGTATCTATGAGAATCGGCCAACATCTATTTTTCATCCCCCTAAATGTTAGGGGTAGTCCACCCCTAAATTTTATTTTTTATTTTTTGACATTTTATTATTTTTATGGCAGAACAACGTTTGCCGGGTCAGCTAGTAAATAATAAAATGTCAAAAAATTAAAATAAATTTTTTGGGGGTGGGTCACCCCTAACATTTAGGGGGATGAAAAATAGATGTTGGCCGATTCTCATAGATACCGGATAAGCACAAAAAATCACTAACTCAATTTAGTTATCTGCCTACTGCCTACCCCCTAAGAACGATGGCGTGATTATTTATAGCCTATGACCATTTCTAGGTTATCATCTATCACCATACCAAATTTCATCAAAATCCGTTCAGCCGTTTAGGCGTGAAAGAGGAACAGACAGACAGACAGACAGAGTTACTTTCGCATTTATAATATTAGTATGGATTAAAAAAAATTGTTTTTGTTAAAAATTATAAGTTTCGGAAATTAAATAATCCAATTTAAGTTGACTTCAAATTTATATCATCAATCATATGAAATAGGGTTCAGTTTAGGCTGGAACTAGTAGGTTGAATTTCCAATTTAAGTTGACCTCATATATCCAAAAAATGCTGCCCAAAGACACTATTCCACGCGGACGGAGTCGCGGGCACAGCTAGTAATAAATAAATCATCATCATCATTTCAGCCGGAAGACGCCCACTGCTGGACAAAGGCCTCCCCCAAAGATCTCCACGATGATCGGTCCTGCGCTGCCCTCATCCAACCTATCCCGGCGATCTTGACCAGATCATCGGTCCATCTTGTGGGGGGCCTACCAACACTGCGTCTTCCGGTACGCGGTCGCCATTCGAGGACTTTTCTGCCCCAACGGCCATCAGTCCTTCGAGCTATGTGCCCAGCCCACTGCCACTTCAGTTTTGCAATCATCCGGGCTATGTCGGTTACTTTGGTTCTCCTGCGAATCTCCTCATTTCTGATTCGATCTCGCAGGGAAACTCCGAGCATAGCCCTCTCCATTGCTCTCTGAGCGACCATGAGCTTTCTCATAAGGCCCATAGTTAGCGACCACGTCTGCGTTCCGTATGTCATCACTGGCAACACACATTGGTTAAAAACCTTCGTCTTGAGACACTGCGGTATTTGGGACGAAAAGATTTTACGGAGCTTCCCGAACGCTGCCCATCCGAGTTGGATTCGACGAGTGACCTCTTTCGCGAAATTGGACCTGCCTAACTGGATCGTTTGACCCAAGTAGACGTATTCGTCAACAATTTCGAAAGTACAGTTCCCAACTGTTACGGGGGTAGGTGCGACATGGACATTAGACATGATTTTCGTCTTGTCCATGTTCATTTTGAGACCTACTCCTTGGGAAGCTGTATTGAGGCCATCAAGCATATGGCTTAAGTCTTCCATGGTTTCAGCCATGATTACGATATCATCTGCGAATCTAAGGTGAGTGATGTACTCACCGTTAATGTTGATGCCCAGTCCGTTCCAGTCCAGAAGCTTGAAGACATCTTCCAACGCAGCAGTGAACAGCATCGGCGATATGACATCGCCTTGTCTGACTCCCCGCTGCAGTCGGATAGGCTTCGAGTTCTGATCCTGGAGACGGACTGACATGGTGGCGTTTTCATACAAACACTTCAACGCTTTGATGTATCGATAATCAATGTGGCACCTCTGGAGAGACTGAAGCACCGCCCAGGTCTCGATCGAATCAAAGGCTTTCTCATAGTCCACGAACGCCAAGCATAGTGGCTGGTTATACTCCTCCGTCTTCTGTATAACCTGCCGCAGCGTATGTATGTGGTCTATGGTGCTAAAACCTTTTCGGAATCCGGCTTGTTCGGGAGGCTGGAAGTCGTCAAATCTGCGCGCGAGACGATTCGTGATGACCCTTGAAAACAGCTTGTAAACATGGCTCAGAAGTGATATCGGTCTAAAGTTCTTCAAAAGGGTTTTGTCGCCCTTTTTGAAGAACAGCACCACTATACTTCCGTGCCAGGCCTGCGGCGTTTTGCCATCGAGGATGACGGAATTAAATAGCTTCTGGAGGATTTTAAGCACAGGAGTACCACCAGCTCTCAGAAGCTCGGCTGTAATTCCATCATCACCCGGCGCCTTGTTGTTTTTAAGCTGTTTAAGGGCCACACTAATCTCGTACAGACTGACGTCTGGGATATCTACGGTGTAGTGTCGGGTTAATTTGGCTCTTGGGTCTTTAGCCTTGTTGTTAACAGGTGCCCGTGTGGTCGTGTATAGCTGTCCGTAGAACTTCTCGACTTCCCTCAAAAGTTCGGGTTTAGACGAAACGACCCTGCCGTCGTCGGTCTTCAGCTTCGTCAGTTGGCTCTGCCCAATAGACAAGTCTCGTGCGAATACTTTAGAGCCCTTGTTACGCTCTATAGCCGCCTTTACACAGTCTGTGTTATGGCGGCGGATATCGCGAGTCAAGGACTTGGAGATCTGTCTATTTAGCTGCCTATACTGGGAAGCATCGTCCGGGGACTGAAGGGTCATTTGACGTCTCACATCCATCAATTTGAGAGTAGAATCTGAGATTTTTCCGGTTCTTTTTGAACGGCTGGCCTTGAAGAATTTAGACCCGGCCGTTTGAACAGCTTCCACGAACCTGTTATTATACTCGTCCACGTCAACGCAGTCACCGAGGCATTCGAAGCGGTTTTGCAATTCGAGTTGAAAGTTTACCGGGTTTTGGATCTGTATGGGTGCAGGTCGGAGCGTAGACTTCACCAGTCGAGACCTCTCCAATTTTGGATTGATATTCAATGTGCCTCTTACTAAGCGGTGATCACTCCCAGTTTTCACCGAATTGATCACAGAGACATCATTGAATATCTGTCTTTTGGTCGACATAATGAAGTCAATCTCATTTTTGGTGGCACCATCGGGACTAATCCAAGTCCATTTGCGTTGTTCTGGCTTCATGAAGAAGGAGTTCATCATATACAGGTCCTCCTTCTCCATGAAGTCGGCCAGCATCTGGCCTCGGGTGTTCCGATTTCCGAACCCAAATTGCCCCACTCTCAACTCATCGCCGCTACGTTTCCCCAATTTTGCGTTGAAGTCTCCCATGACAACTTTAAAGTGGGTTTTAGAAGTGTGGATGGCTGTTGAGATGTCCTCATACATGGCTTCCACCTCTTCGTCAGGATGTGTCGAAGTCGGAGCGTAAACCTGAATGACCTTCAACGAATACCGTTTGGTAATTTTGAGTATTAGGTACGCTACCCTAGTCGAAACACTCCCCACCTCAGTAACGTTGTTCACAAGAGACTTGTGAACGAGAAACCCGACACCACCTTGGGACAGTTGGTCGCCCTCCCGGAAGTAGAGCAGATTTCCGGAATTTAGGATTATTGAGTCCTCTCCCTGTCTTCGGACTTCAGATAACCCCACAACATCCCATCGCAGTCTGCTCAAAACTTCCTCCAGTTCCTCCAACTTCTCGTTGGTCCGCAGTGTCTTGACATTGTATGTTGCCAGGGCCAAAGGTCGTCGTTCTTGGTAGCGAATCCGAACCCGGGGATTCTTCGCACCCCCTGCCCCGTCGCTTATGTGGCTGCTACCGTGACCACCACGAACGGGGCCGCCGGGGACTAGGGGCCGGGGCCTGTGTGTATCTGTCATTTTAGGGGGGGGGGTTTGCCATAATCGCCACGCTTGGCAGGCGGGTTGGCGATCGCAGTATTCGCAGTTGGTGATGCTCTCACGGAAAGATGCTGCTGCCCATCCTCCGTTCTTTCTATCCCTTAGTCGTCTCTTACGACACCCAAGGGAGGAGATGGGGTGGTGCTATTCTGGTGCGACACCACACACTACAACAGTGACAATAAAAGGTAGTAATTAATGGGCAACTACAAATAAATAAATATACTGACGCAATTCACAGAGCGCCATCTAGTGCCAAAGTAAGTAGCATAGCACTTGTGTTATATGTACAAGAAAATTGATAAACTATATATGTACTTTTTTGTAAATAAATACATATTACATATAAACACCCAAATGCTAGAACCCATGACCTCCGCAAGCGTACCGAACTGCGTTAGCCGTTACGCCACGCAGGTCGTCATGTGGTTGTGTTATAACATCAAGTTATCTTTGTTTATCTAGTATATCAACTACATTATTATATAATTCTTTTATATTTCGCATTAAAACCCTATTTTCCAAATGCTGCATTTAACGACCTCAGAAATCCAACCCTAACAATACCGTGTTAACAATTAAATGCCGCCAACAATACATGCATTACAATAATTAAGACTTGCCCTGAATTAATCGCGGGCTTTCTTCGTTTCCTTTCTATTTCCTCCGTACATTTATTAGATTTGTTTCTATGTCACGCGATAATTATTCAATAAAAGGTATCATTTGTCAACCCTGTCCAAATGTCACCAAGTCGACACCGTGATGACTAATGCTACAATGCTCCAACCATTTGCTGTTATTGCCTACTTTTTACCTGGACTATCATTCATTCTTTGTCCAGGAAACCTATTGTTCATTTTGAACGACCGCTGAAATGTTGACTCCAATTTTACAATTCAAACATTAAATTCCGGTTGGATTCAAAGCTATTCTCTATTATACGTGTGTGTCACCAATAAAATACCTTTTCAGAAAACGCGCATTTGATGAAAATATGTATCACAGAGGATTTTGACAAACGTATAATTGACAAATTAATTTTCGCCCTGCAGGGGCGAAGTGAGTATACTGACCCCTGCGGCCGGGTCGGCTATTATAAAAGGCAACGAAACTACCTAAGCTAAGTGGGCTCCAAGTCCGTCTGGAAGGTAACCAGATTTTTATGGTGGCATATTTATAGACCAGGGGTGGTTGTCATCCAAGCGAGTTTGGGACCCTACCACTTTGCTAGAACTGAGATTTGTCCACCCCAAATGGAAGAGTCTGTATTCTTAATACGCCCCTGCACAAAGAAAACAGTCATTTGTAGTCCCACAGCAAAAAATAATACACACAACCAGACCAAAACAAGCTATAAGTTGACATATCAAATTCGTCTTTATCACTAATACCAGATACTTTTAAGAGTTCGTATTCATCTATTGAATATTCACAGATCAAACGTTTTGTGCTTTTGTGTCAACGCATTATTTCATTGAATAACAGATAATAAATAAATGTATCGTGAAAAATCACATGTTGCCTAGGCCCGAAGTAAGCAACGGAGTGTTAGAGCTATGGATACTAGACTACTGATATACTATGAATAAATTATATACTACTTAAATATTTTTTTTAATGTAATAAATACGTATTTTGCATAAACAGACTCGAGGGTAATGGAATTCGTGACCCCTGTATACGTTAGGTGCTAAAGCCATTGCGTCACGTAAATGGAAATTATGTGGCTAAATAGGAAATCAAGACTGTAAGAATCAACGAATTCTTTCCTTTTTATAGCTGATGAATAACAAATAGCTGACGGCCCACTTAATATCTAGTACGCAGTTATCTTCACGTATGGATGTCAGAGTTTGGCCCTCAATAATAATGCCATGTTGACAACGACCGCTCTGACAAGAGCGTTACGAAGAAGAATGCATGTATGCTGCGCACGAGACACAGCGAACACGACGGTGTCCACATAGGGGTGTACTGGAACCTGGGTCACTGATGTCGAATAAGTGGTTGCCATCCAGACAGGCTTGTTGCTTTATCACCAAGCCCCGGTCGCAGGGATCAGTATCCTTACTACGTTCCTGCACGAATAATATTAATGAGCATGCAAATGGAGATATTTGTCACATTTTTAACCTAAGATATACCTAAGATTTTTATCCGTGCAGGGGCGGAGAAAAAATACTAACCTCTGTGGCCGGGGTCGGCCTACGTGGTAGGGCCTCAAGCCCGTCTGGATGGCGACCACCTTTGGTCTTAAGTATGTCGCCATTATAACCTTGTGTTGTGTTACGGCATTGGTGATCCAAGTTTCTGTATCCTTATAGGACAGCAGCGTGTTCGCGATGCTACGGGCGTTGCAAACACCTATAGGCGAACGGTAACTGCTAAATTCTAAGCGGGTTATTAGCCTGTCTGCTGTTCTACAGCATTAAAATAAAAATAAGATACTTAAAGGTCCATAGGGTCACGAATGTCAATATAACTTTCAAATTGACGGAAAAATAAGAAATTGGTTTGTTTAGTGATCTAGAACAATATATTGGGATGGAAGTGATAACAAACATATTCCCGTAGGAACATATTACGGAATAGCGAGGACGACATTTTTATTCAATTTAAGGTTTGTTCAAGCTTTTATTGATCGTCTGAAATGTACCACCTGTTCTACAAATGGCTTTCCGATGTGTGTTTTGTATTAAGGATGACAGTTGTCTTCTCTATGAAAACATATTAATCATTTTTATGTAGTATTTCAAAGAGCTGTATTCGATAAAACTAAAACAGTTACGCAAACGTTCCATATAATATAAAATATGTATATTTATAAATATTTATTGTGGCTTATATATATTTTCAATATCCTTAATTAATCCATGCAGGGGCGGAGAAAGAATACTGACCTCTGCGACCAAGGTTGGCCTGCCGTAAAAGGCGACAAAACAACCCACCTTAGCTACGTAGTTGGCCACGCCCGTCTGGGTGGCGACCACCTTTGGTCTTAAGTATGCCGCCATAATAACTTTGTGTTGTGTTGGCTTTAGTGACCCAAATTCCTCTACCTTTATGGGACAGCAGCGTGTTCGCGATGCCACTGGCGTTGCAAACACCCATAAACGACGGTAACTGCTAAATTCTAAGCGGGCCGCCAGCCTGTCTGCTAGCCTAAAGCAATAAAAAAGGTAAAAAATCAACATTCTCAAATACCTTTTCGTGCAACACTATTGAAATTGTGTATAAATATTGACTGTCCAGCATATCGCAAACTGTAAATAAATCACTGACAAATATGGTGAAAAAATTACCCATCCCAGAAATAGATTGACACGAATAATCTGTGAAAGTTAATTCAACTTAATAATATAAATGTGAAAGTGAATTTGTTTGTTTGTTAAGCTTTCACGTCTAAACGCTGAATCAATTTTGATGATTTTCAAATTTGAACACTGCCTTTAACAGATGAAAAAATGTTATACGAGTATTTGCATATGCACTTTAATAGGTCCTTTACTATAATATGAATATAATAAAACAAAATATTTACTATAATAAAACAAAACCTGTCAGAAACGAGACTAGCCAAAGTCATAACAATACAAAATTTTAAACACGAAAAACAAAATTATTAAATATATTGGATCTTTTGTGATGCAGCCCTTTACAGGTTGTCAAAGTTCATATTATTAATAACATAACATTTCTGTCGCGAGGGTCTCTCAAGAGAGTTTAAGTTAAAATAAAGTTCAAGTTATTGAATTTTCTATTTCTCATGAGAAAACGTGACAAAGTGGCGGCCATCAGTTTGTAGCAAATAATAGCTCGTTCACAATGAAATCGTTTACAGAATTTACAGTTTTTCGTTCGATGCACAATTGTAAATCTTGATCCAATTCGATCAAGAAATATGCTTAAAAATCTAGATTGTTTTGTACTTGATAGCCATATGATTTAATTCTTGGAGGTAAACTTAGACATCGCAGGCCGACTCCCATGATGTTATACATCGCCTAGGCAATAATTCTCGCCTAATATGCATATTTTATACGTGCAGGGGCGGAGAAAGAATACTAACCTCTGTGGCCGGGGTCGGCCTGTCGTAAAAGCCGACAAAACAACCCTAGCGACGTGGTATGGCGCCAAGCCCGTCTGTGTGGCAACCACCCTTGGTCTTAAGTATGCCGCCATAATAAACTTGTGTTGTGTTCCGGCATTAGTGACCTAAGTTCCTGTATCCTTATGGGACAGCAGCGTGTTCGCGATGCCACTGGCGTTGGAAACACCCATAGGCGACGGTAACTGCTAAATTCTAAGTGGGCCGTCAGCCTGTCTGTTGTCCTACAGCAATAAAAAATAATAATATAATTGCCTCCTACTGAAGGTGAAAACACCGCAAAGAAACCTGCGTACTGAAATCACTGTTTGTATACCAAGAACTGTACAGTATTTTTTTATTGCTGTAGGACAACAGACAGGCTGACGGTCCGCTTGGAATTTAGCAGTTACCGTCGCCTATGGGTGTTTCCAACGCCGGCTGCAGGGTTCAGTATTCTTTCTCCGCCTCTGCACGGATAAGTATCCGGGAATGTTAGCAATAGGACATTGTAAGCAAGCCTCGAGTATGTAGGACTCCCCTTTAAAAACTCCGCTACCCTACCGCCTAGTGTCTGGCCTCCGGAAACCTGTCGATGCCATGGCTCAGGATGTCTGTTATTATAATTCAAAATGACTTCCATGAGGTAGTAGAAACCTTCGATATTTTGTTGTCTATAGAGATAATTAATTTGTGCATTTGAAACACGTATGCTAAAACAGTTTGTAGAAGCAAAACCAATGCAAAATATTGTTATTGAAATTATTTTTAGACGTTAATGTTACCAGCGATCTAAAAGCGGACCAAAAAGCGGACCGATAAGACGGTTTGTGTAAACGAGCGGTAACATTATTGGATTTTGATTGGCGGAAGGACAAAGTTTACAAAACCAAGTTAAACAAGCAACCGATATTAAATAAATATTTAGTAAGTAAATACTTTATAAGACTAAAATAGACATTTTAAGAATTTACTTGTATATGGTGTGTTTCAACATGTCTTTCATCCCGGTTATATCCGAAATTTGCACTTTGGACCCTGATGTAGGCCGTTTACCGCAATAGTGTGTTTATTGTCATCAGTGCCCTTTCTCGATTCATTCTTTCCCAGTGCTTAAAGAGTATAATGAAGTAGATAGAAATTCATCTCTTTAGCTATTAAAAAAAACTAAAAATTAAAACATAATTCTTAACATATGAATAAAATTATTGAAGAGAAACTTAGATAGAAACTTGGGGTGCTCGATATCAATCATTATAATTTTTACTAGTGATGCAGTTAGTTAAATATATTGCCCGAAGCACCCATTATATATATATATATATATATATATATATATATATATATATATATATATATATATATATATATATATATATATATATATATATATATATATATGTATGTATATATATATATATATATATATATATATATATATATATATATATATATATATATATATATATATATTCTTCTCCACTTCGCACGGTCTTCTGCATCCCTGGTAGTGAGCCCATTGGCACGCATATCACCCTTTACAACGTCAAGCCAGCATTTTTTGGGTCTACCCCTCCTGCCGGGGCCGGGCGGACGCGGCATGGCCAAACATTTGTTACCCACGTAAGCATCCGGTTGCCGTAAAACGTGGCCGTACCAACGGAGCCGACACTCTTGTAATTTATCCGCAATGTCACGGATATGAAGACTGCCGCGAATGCGGGAGTTCCTAACTTTCCTTTCGCGTTACTCCACACATCCACCGCAGCATATTCATCTCCGTGACACGCAGCTTTTATATATATATATATATATATATATATATATATATATATATATATATATATATATATATATATATATATATATATATATATATAATATATATATATATATATATATATATATATATATATATATATATATATATATATAATTAATAGTCGTTGAGTCGCTGTAGTAGGTATCGTAATAATATGTAATTAATGAAACATTGTAGAGTAATATATTTTAAACTTATCTACCCACAATATAAATATTATTATCTCACAAGATTTTACAACAAAAAAGTCAAGTTATTCACAAACGCAAACACATTTTTTAATATAAATACTTACTGTAATTATTTATACTGAAATCACCTCATTAACGAACTTTGGAATCAAATAAAGAGAATTAACTATTCTTACAATCAAAACTGACAAAGCGTATTGCAATGTAATGCCGTCCGTGACATCTTCTAACTCAGTTACCGTCACCTATGGATGTTTGCAACGCGAACACCATACTCTCACTTAGGGGCACAGGAACCTGTGTAGCTTATGCCAAAACACAACACAAGGTTATTATGGCGGCATACTTATATACCAAGGGTACCATCCAAACCGGCGGGCTCTACTACGTACCTAGGATTATTTTGTCGCCTTTTACGATAGACCCCGACCGCAGAGACTAGTATTCTTGCTCTGACCCGTATTTATATTATAATTATTAGTTAAATTATTTGTCCTTATATTTCAAACAAATTTGCCAACTTCAACATTTGTGCAAGAATTTTCGGTTAATATTGAATTGCTTAAGCTTATGAACTTAAACATTTCCTTTGAAGTTTATTAGTAAATCGGAAATGTAATTACTACGGTGAGTATAAACGCAGCCCCATTTAACAGTGTGACAGGCTGCTTACATTCTTCTACTATTTCAAAATATTGAATCTTTGTCATTAAGAAATCGGTACTTTAACCTCTGAAAAATATAAATAAATTAAAAAAAAAAATTAAAATTCACTCAACGCCATTTAATTCCAAAGTAAGCAGCATTACGCTTGCTTTATATCTAACTGATGTAAGACATATGTTATTGTTTTGTAAGTAAATAAATATTAAATACAAAAAAAAACAACCTCTGATCGTCGCAAGCGTTTCTTGCGACAGCCATTGCGTCTCGGAGCTCATTACAATACTTGGCAAAGAGATGTATTAATTTTCAAGCTAAGATTTTTTACCAGCATGTGACGGTAAAATTATTTTGACAAAGTTCATCCATGTATAGTAAAATTCTTTTACTCAACACTCGCATTGCGTCCGTGTTGCTAATATATGAAGTGATACGTGGTAAGGATGTTGAAAAAAAAAAGCGTCGATTGTATTTTTTTCTAAATATTATAATGTTATATTTGAACAGCTTAATTAACGATACATTTACATATATACAAGTAGTATAATAGCATAAAAATTACTATACGATATAGTTATCAATGTAATATGGATTTGAGGATATAAATATTAGTAAATTTAACTTTTTTGTTTACTCATCATCACTACGTAATATAAAACAAACTCGCTTCCCGCTGTCCGTCCATGTGTATGCTTAAATCTTTAAAACTATGTAACGAATTTTGATGCGGTTTTTTAAAAAGATAGAGTGATTTAAGAAGAAGGTTTATATTTACAATACATTATATTATAGTATAGAAAAGCCGAAAAATACACAAACATATTTTTGTGCGCTTAAATCGCAAACGTTGGTTAAATCTTACGAGATAGATCAAATTAATATACTATTGTAAGTATATCGTAAAAAGTTCGATAAAAAGTCCGCGATGGCTTTTTTTTGTCTCGGGGAAAAACCTCTCTTGACCGGTTCCCCCGGCCCGGGGGGACCGAAGGATATGTGGGACTCCGGGGAAGATGTTCAGCCATCCGACTACCCACTAAAAAACCCCGCTGTTCTCCTATCGCTTACGCCCGGGCCTACGGATATGTGGCCTGCCGATCTCGTGGCCCGGGCCGGCGCCGGCCCGCCCTTTGTCTCAAGGCGGGCCTCTTCTGAAGTGTTGGCGCCAGGGGGTCAGGGTTTCGTCCCCCCGGCGCAAGTCCGCGATGGCTGAACCAATTTTGATGAATTTCGGTACAGAGATAGAGTGAACTTTGAAGAAGGAAGGCTTATTATACTTTTATTATTGTTTTTTTTTTTAAATTTTTATGGCAGAACAATGTTTGCCGGGTCAGCTAGTATTTATGTAAATGCTTTCATGGTGGCCAATAAAACAAAGAGTGACAGATTAACATTGTTTATTAAATTCACTTTCAGAATGCACTTACAGTAGACCATAGATTCCAGTGTGACTTTAATCGCTATTTTTTATCACTTGGATGATGATAATAGATAATCACCGAAAACCCCATGAATAAAAAATATCGGAGAGATGCTCAATTCGATACCGATTAATATTATTATAAATTACAATAACACATATAATTACCAATCACAAATGCAAATAAAGCCTATAATAACCCGTACATAAGCTATAATGTATTTTTTACATTAATACTAAACCACTTTCCTCTTGTAGCGAACAACCATTCAGTTTTGTACTACTTTTTGTGCCTATTCGGAGAGTGGAAAGCTTTTTGTCTGATTTTAATTTCCTTTATGAGCTCGCAATTCGCCTTTATAAATACCATCGTGCCTTTTATTAGGGCACATTTGAAGTCTCAATTCAGATTATAGTAGTCGAAAGCATTATGACTGTTTTATTTAAAAAAATCCTCATTCGTTTGAATTTTTTTAAAGCATTTAAAATTTATTGAAAGAATATTTACAATATTAGACTTACATACATACATAATATAATCCCGCCTCTTTCCCGTAGGAGTAGGCTGAGACCACTTAAAGAAGTGGTCAGTCTCAGTGGAAAGCCACTTGCTACGATTCTTACATACTTGTTTCGATTCGTCCACTTTCATTATTCCCTTCATACATACTCTTCGGTTTAGGTTAGGTTAGGCCTGGCCTTTTTTCAAGACGTCCCTGATCTGGTCTTGAAACGTCCGCCTAGGTCTACCCCTTCCAATACTTTTTTTTTATTGCTGTAGGACAGCAGACAGGCTGACGGCCCGCTTAGAATTTAGCAGTTACCATCGCCTATGGATGTTTGCAACACCAGTGGCATCGCGAACACGCTGCTGTCCCATAAAGGTACTGGAACTTAGGTCACCAGTGCCGGAACACAACACAAGGTTATTATGGCGGCATACTTAAGACTAAAGGTGGTCGCCATCCAGACGGGCTTGAAGCCCTACCACGTAGCTAGGGTGGGTTGTTTAGTCGCCTTTTACGACAGGCCGACCCCGGCCGCAGAGGTTAGTATTCTTTCTCCGCCCCTGCACGGATATATACTTCCATTCACACTCGATAAATAATACAAACTCCTAAAATAAGAACTTAGGCGCAGCAATGTTGCGCTGGCCAGTGAGACGCGCTGTTCTGCAGCCTAGGATTTACGGTGCCGTAACCGTAACATTACATTCACAGAAACATATACATAAATTAACAAAAAATGTCTTTTATTAGTTTCAGCCAACTGGTCTCAGCTATTATTTGAAATATATTCATTTTTGTCATTAACTAATCGTCATCCACCGCTAGATGCAAGGATTATAAAGTTTGCGCCACAGATCCCTTAGTTTCCCTATCCAGCCTAAACCAGCCACAATGCGTAGGCTCTATAGTTCCATCCCTTATGGCAGCGGGACACTCTGCACTATGTTTTTTTTTAATAATGGGTGTGGCGGCTAGCGGCATCTGCAGGTCAGCACAAATTGTAATACGCGTTTATTCGCTGCACTGTCTACTTACGTTAGAAAAAATATTCAGTATTTTTCCCTCCTTGTATTTTTAAAGGCAACTTTTTCGGTTTTCTTCGTATTTTTAAGCCCCGTGTGCATTATGTTATCAACAAAGCATAGTATTCGATTATTTGTTTATTTTGTTTATGTATTCACAGTTAAACGTTTAAGCGATCGAATATTTATAAAAATGAAAGTTAGCCATATCTATTTCACTTTAGTTACTTTCGTAATTCACATAAAACATAGGAAGAACACTGTTTGATCGATCCATCTTTCAGGGTCATAAAATAAGATTCAAAAACTTTATTTGATCTATTTTTGTGCCCTATAAAACACGGTAACCTAATATTACGAAGAGCATAGATGTAAAAAGTCGCATAGAAGTTGTGAGCCGTTTAAATACTCAGTAGAATAGCCCACGCTCCGAAACTAAAAACTTCCCAAATGTAGTAATTTTAGAAGGATATAAATAAAATATTAGGCATATAATCGATCAAGTTATTTCATGCTACTATATTAAAAATGTGAAGTGGCATTTACTCTCAAATCAATCATCAACTTGTACAGCTGTTTCCATTTCAAGAGGCGAGGAAAAACGTTTTTTACAGTTTATCAGAGATTGGTAAAGTCGAGTAACGCCGAAGGCTGCCGAGTAGCGGCAAAGATGAATGGCTTTCAATATGAAATTGAATTCCGCGGTTCATTGCTTTTCAATTTGTTCGGAGGAACGTTCGACGCCGTTTACCCCGGATACCCTGCAAGGTGCTGCCTCACAATAGGCATTAGACTCGCTTGAAGACACGTTTACGCGGTGTAAATATTCATCGACCATCCCTATACCGTGAAAAAAACGCTGTAAGGAACTTGTACATTGAAATCTGATTTAGATGTAGGAAAAGTGCCGGACTCCGTTGTCATGTTTTGAGTTAAGGTGTGCCTACTTTGAAATTTGGCACGTTTTAAGGTTCCTGTAACATATATATTTGGAACATCATTATTAATGAAAAGAATCTTAGTGTGGGAATATCAAAATAATATCAGCTCCTAGAAATGAAATCACATATATTTTGTAAAATTCAACCACTCCAGCTGATAAACTTGATGAAGAAGTCACCATAGCCGAGAAAAAATTACAATAGAGGATGTAAATTAATTTCCAGTAAGGTATATAAAAGCAAATATTCGCCAGCATATGATTATTCATATTTAAATGTGGGTAGTTTGTTTTCAATCCATACTAATCCATACTAATATTATAAATGCGAAAGTAACTCTGTCTGTCTGTCTGTCTGTCTGTTCCTCTTTCACGCCTAGACGGCTGAACGGATTTTGATGAAATTTGGTATAGTGATAGATGATAACCTAGAAATGGTCATAGGCTATAAATAATCACGCCATCGTTCTTAGGGGGTAGGCAGTAGGCAGATAACTAAATTGAGTTAGTGATTTTTTGTGCTTATCCGGTATCTATGAGAATCGGCCAACATCTATTTTTCATCCCCCTAAATGTTAGGGGTGACCCACCCCCAAAAAATTTTTTCTAATTTTTTGACATTTTATTATTTATATGGCAGAACAACGTTTGCCGGGTCAGCTAGTAGTGAATAAAATTAATATTATAAATAATCCATACTAATATTATAAATGCGAAAGTAACTCTGTCTGTCTGTCTGTTCCTCTTTCACGCCTAAACGGCTGAACGGATTTTGATGAAATTTGGTATGGTGATAGATGATAACCTAGAAATGGTCATAGGCTATAAATAATCACGCCATCGTTCTTAGGGGGTAGGCAGTAGGCAGATAACTAAATTGAGTTAGTGATTTTTTGTGCTTATCCGGTATTTATGAGAATCGGCCAACATTTATTTTTCATCCCCCTAAATGTTAGGGGTAGTCCACCCTTAAATTTTATTTTTTGACATTTTATTATTTTTATGGCAGAACAACGTTTGCCGGGTCAGCTAGTAAAGTTATAAATTACAAATAATATTCCCCATTCATGCAACTCGATTACATTATAGTAAAGGTTTTTGCACACATGCTTCTATACAATAAATTAATATAATTACATAAGCACCCTCGGAATGGTTTCTGTATAAAGTTGTTTCAAGCATCTGGCGTCTCGTGGACAGTTGTAATGGTAATACGATTCAACGATTATGGCATCACCCGATGGTCCCTTGGGTGTACGGAATAATGAAAAGCTCAATGACTGCGCTCCCCAATTGAATTCAAAATGGTGAAATTTAAATGATGAGGGAAATTAGTACAATCTTAAACATGAAATTAGTAAAATAAAAAATGCGAACGGTACTGGAACCTACTAGAATAAAACATAAGGTTATTACGGCTACATATTTAGAATACAGGGGTGATTGCCATTAAGATAGGCTTGAAGCCCCACTACCTAGCTACTGTTATATGTCGTCGCCTTCGTCTTGTTTGTCGCCTTTTACGACAAGCCGGCTCCGATCGCAGGGTCAGTATTTTTACTCCGCCCCTGCACGAACTCTTTTAGTTTGTGTATAGTGTTATTTGTACTATTATTTAGAACGTTATATAAAATATCTGGTATGAAACTTTACGATTTTTTTAGGAACAGTTATTTCCGTGCAGGGGCGGAATAAGAATACTAACCCCAGCGGCCAGGGTTGGCCCACCGTAAAAGGTGACAAAATAACCCTTAGTGGTAGGGTCCCAAGCCTTCTGGATGGCAACCAGAATGTGCTATATTTGTATGCAATTATTTTAAAAGTCTTGCATTACAGCTTACAGTTACACTGTAACTAGTGCTGTCTTAAGAAATTTTGTACAAATACTCCAAATAATAGTTATTTTTATTGCCGTGCAGTCTTACAGCAGACAGGCTGACGGCCCACTCAATAACAAGCAGTTACCGTCGCCATGAATGTCTGCGACACCAGGGGCATCGCCAACACGCTGCCGTCCGCGAATGAATTTTATGACTCCGTTTTTAAAATATCCCAGTTGTAGTGCGGTGGAAAAGCTTCAGCCGGTAGCTCATTCCACATCCTCATTGTGCGTGAAATAAACGTTCTGGAGAACCTTTGCGTGCATAACAGTGGATGCTCCACATGGTGAGAATGAACGCTCAGCCGATGGCGAGTAGTTCTATGATAGAAAGAGAACAAAGGCATCATTTGAAACAATTCCTCAAAACGCTCACCGTTATACAGACGATAGAAAACGCAAAGAGATGCAAGGTCTATCCGGAGGCCAAGCGTATCAAGACCATCTGTGAGTTAGGGATCGTTGACAAGGCAAAATGCGTGGCATTGGATGGAATCAAGGGGTTTAAGGTAGCAAGCCCATAAATGTGAGCAATACTCTATATGCGGCCTGACCTGTGCTTTGTAGAGTACCAGGTGTTGCCGCGGTGTGAAGTATTGTTAGACCGGTTTAGCATACCTAGCTTTTTGGAGGCACCTAGCTTCTATTTGCTAACCTGTCGTCAAGCGTTGAATTGGACGCATAGATTTCGCCTAGATTTTACGATTTTTCTTTCGCAATGTAAGCCAGACGGTTCTCAGCTGCACGTAAAATTGGAATTGACGTCCGATAGACATTGCCTTTGACAGCTTTCGCAAGCGACCAGAAAGCTCAAGTCTCAGAAGGATAGCCACTGAGCTGCACGCCAATTAAACTTAGCTCGCACTAACATCTTCTTGAGAGACCTGGAGACAGAATTGTACCCCTTTTTGGGGACGGAATACCTTGGATCCCGACGTGACCTTGCAGTAGTCCAGGCTCGATAAGCCCGTTGCTTGAGCTTTACAGTTTCAGAACAAGACCTATTGAACCATGGCTGGCTCGAGCTGCCAACAGGTATTGTAGAGTTTGGAATAAAACATTCCATTCCTTGCAACACCACATCAGCTACCGAGTTCGCGCAAATATCAGGATCTTCTGAAGAGAAAAAAAGTCACCGCCGAATAGGGCGGGCCCTTTTGGGAACAAGAAGGGCCACTTCCTAAGAGACTAGACAGTGGTCGGAAGATCCTAAAGTAGCACCGACTAAAATCAGATAGTTCTCCGGGTTTGTTGTCAGTAGAAGGTCTAATAATGACGGCTCATGGTCCACTCTATCCGGTACACAGGTGAATTCAGAGACCATCTGAGTTAACCCATACATACTAGCAAATTCGAGGGCATTAGTTCCCGGCAGGTCAGTCCTCGGAGAAAGCCCAACCATTCAGAATGATGAATATTAAAGTCTCCAAGGATGATCACTTCCGAAGATGGATATTGCTTGAAAACTCTGTTAGCTGCGAAAAGATATCAAGTTTACACCGTACAAACTACGTATATATGTTATACTAGCTCTGCCCGCGACTCCGTCCGCGTGGAATGGTGACTTTAGACAGCATTTTTTGGGATATGTAAGGTCAACATAAATTAGAAATAAAACCTAAAATCCAGCCTAAGCTGAACCCTATTTCATATGATTGTTGATATAAATCTGAGGTCAACTTAAATTGGGTTTTTAACTTTCGAAACTTATTATTTTTAACAAAAACTATTATTTTTTTCTAAAATAAAAATAGTTTAAGTTACTCCTTGTTACATCAACTATCTGCCAGTGAAAGTCCCGTCAAAATTGGTGCAGCCATTTCAGAGAATAGCCGGAACAAACAGACAGACAGACAGACAAAAATTGTAAAAAATGTTGTTTTGGTATGGTATATGTACCGTATATAGGTACGTCCGAATGCACTTAGTAAAAAGCGGTTATTTTAATATTACAAACAGATCCTCCAATTTTATTCATTTGTATAGATATGTATAGATATTATTGTGAAGTTTCATTAAAATCCATTGAGTAGTTTTTGCATGAAAGAGTAACAAACCTACACTCTTACAAACTTTCGCGTTTACAATATTAGTAGGATGTGTTATTCTGATGTATAAGCTATATTATTGTAAAGTTTCATTAAAATCC
The DNA here is from genome assembly GCA_963693495.1 of Malacosoma neustria. Lineage (NCBI taxonomy): Eukaryota > Metazoa > Arthropoda > Insecta > Lepidoptera > Lasiocampidae > Malacosoma > Malacosoma neustria. The sequence goes on from OY856384.1 coordinate 3,626,388, forward strand.
ATTCAGTAGTTTTTGCGTGAAAGAGTAACTAACCTACAGTCTTACAAACTTTCGCGTTTATAATATTAGTAGGATGTGTTATTCTGATGTATAAGCTATATTATTGTAAAGTTTCATTGAAATCCATTGAGTAGTTTTTGCATGAAAGAGTAACAAACCTACACTCTTACAAACTTTCGCGTTTATAATATTAGTAGGATGTGTTACTCTGATGTATAAACTATATTATTTTAAAATTTTCATTAAAATCCATTCAGTAGTTTTTGCGTGAAAGAGTAACAAACCTACATTCTTACAAACTTTCGCGTTTATAATAGTAGGATGTGTTATTCTGATGTATAAGCTATATTATTGTAAAGTTTCATTAAAATCCATTCAGTAGTTTTTGCATGAAAGAGTAACAAACCTACACTCTTACAAACTTTCGCGTTTATAATATTAGTAGGATGTGTTATTCTGATGTATAAGCTATATTATTGTAAAGTTTCATTAAAATCCATTTAGTAATTTTTGCGCGAAAGAGTAACAAACCTACACTCTTACAGATTTTCGCGTTTTTAATATTAGTGGGATTACGATAACATTAATTCAGTATTTCGCGTAAGAAATATAAATAGCGTGTCGTATACATATGATCATTTTCTAGACGCTGATCTCTAGATTCCAAATTTTCTTGAATCCTATCGGCACGCTTTATATACCCGCGCAGGCGAGTAGAACCTACAATATTCAGCCTAAGGTGAACCCTGTTTCATATGATTGATGATATAAATCTGAGGTCAACTTAAATTGTAATATAAAATTTCGGAAACTTATAATTATAACAAAACTATTTTTTTTTCTAAAATAATAATAGCCTATCTTACTCCCTGATATATCAGCTATCTGCCAGTGAAAGTCCCGTCAAAATCGGTGCAGCCATTTCAGAGATTAGCCGGAACAAACAGACAGACAGACAGACAAAAATTGCAAAAAAAATTATTTGGTATATGTAGCGTGTATACGTCCGAATGTACTTAGTAAAAAGCGGTTATTTTAATATTACAAACAGACCCTCCAATTTTATTTATTTGTATAGATGTATAGATAAAGCATACCAAAGTGAGCAGGAAATAATCGTAAAGTATGCTATGATTTCCTTACAAGCTTACAAGATATATTTACTATACGTACAATAATATCAGCATGATAGTTGTAAGTCGAACCACGCCAGTGTAATCACATTACTTGTACACATAACATGCATATTTATTAAGCACTCTCCATACCAATCTTGTAAGCGTGCCGTGCAGGCAACATTATTACGTCATTACCTGAAAATCTGTAGTGTGAAATTACAAGGTGAAATTTTGCAGAGAGTAATCATAAAATATATAGAGTATAGAAATTGCACATACATATATACCATGCACTTGTTATTAATTAATACCTACGCTTAGCTATTATACAAATTTTGCGAATGCAAATCAACATCCAAACTCATCATTTTGAACGCGGCCGATATGGATGATTTTAAATTTTTTTCAACGAACTGATGAATATAAATTTATTTCAACATATTATGTATTATTCTAAAAACCTATCATTTTTGTTCATTAAATCAAAAACAGTTGATATTAAATTATTTTTTTGACGACCTCCTGGCGTAACGGCTAACATACGTTGGTACGATTACGGAGGTCATGGGTTCGATTTTTGGCCAACGTCTTTGTGTATTATGTATAATATGTATTTATTTACAAAAAAATAAATAATATATATATATATATATATATATATATATATATATATATATATATATATATATATATATATATGTGTGTAGTATATCAATTGTCTAGTACCCATAAAACAAGTGCTATGCAACTTAGTTTTTTTTATTGCTGTAGGACAGCAGGCAGGCTGACGGTCCGCATAGAATTTAGCAGTTACCGTGGCCTATGGGTGTTTGCAACGCCAGTGGCATCGCGAACACACTGCTCTCCCGTAAGGGTACAGGAACTTTGGTCACTAATGCCGGAACACACGGCATACTTAAGACCAAAGGTGGTCGCCATCCAGACGGGCTTGAGCCCTACCACGTACCTAAGGTGGGTTGTTTTGTCGCCTTTTACGACAGGCCGACCTTGGCCACAGAGGTCAGTATTCTTTCTCCACCCCTGCACGAATAAAGACGGTTTGGAAGTAGATGAGGTTCTGTGAAATGTGTGATATATTTATTTATTTTATTATTTTTTAAGTATATCTTGCCATACTTTAACCATGACTAGAAAACAAATTAGCCTTTAATTAAATATGTTTTGTAGAGAATGTAAGAGTAGTGGTGTCCAGACTCTTCTTTTGATCATAGCCTGTTTATCTCCTTCATTTTCTGTACTATTTCTTTTTCCTTATATATTATCTTTCATTTTAATTACATCAGTGCCAGCAATACGTTTTCAATTACTCTAACTTACATAGGCGACGGTGCCGTTTCCCTTAATTTGGCTGCTCAGTGCAAATAGTATGAAATGTCTGCACTTTCAGTGTTTTGTGGCATGGGCTTCGCTGCGACAGGCTTTCGCCTGAAAGTTTAATGTTACGTCCCGCCAGAGCTGTTTTCTAGGAAATCCCATCTAAGCTTTGATTTCGCTTTTATACCGCTTTTAAAGTTGTTCGCTGGTTTAATTTGAATTATTAATACGAGAGCGCGTGTGGTGTTTGTTATAAACAATTTTATTTTGAAAAATTTGCTTTTGTGAAGGTTCTAGCATGCTGGCTTAGAAGGCAGGTATATAGAACTCAGTGTATTATCATCATCATCTTTGCGTTAAATCCCGGTTGCAGCCCAAACTCTCGCTTGGGCGCCCGAGGTCCGCTTTCCGACTTTTTCTTCTCCACTTCGCACGGTCTTCAGCATCCCTGGTAGTGAGCCCATCGGCACGCATATCACCCTTTACGATGTCAACCCAGCACTTTTTGGGCGCTTTTTTATTATGTTAAGAATTATTTTTTACTTTTTAGTTTGAAACGTGTTTTATAGTTTTTAAACTATATTTTACGTGTATTCTGAGCTATATATATATATATATATATATATATATATATATATATATATATATATATACCTAGTCAGGTCATAAGTACTGTCACACAGTAAAAACTTTTCTTTTAGAATGCTGGCCACAAAAAAGTTTATTGAATTCGAATTTTGAATTGTTCATGAAAATAAAAATGTATAACTTTTAGAATTTTACTCATTTTTAAATATGGAGTGGACGCTTAAAGAAGACCGTGTTGCAGTTATTGCGTTGCATCGTTGCGGTTACGCGCCAATTCAAATTTTTAACATACTGAAAAATTTGAATATTACCAAAAGATTCGTTTATCGTACCATCAAACGATACAATGAAGACTCTAGTGTAGATGACAGGTCAAGAAGTTGTCGCCCTCGGTCTGTTAGGACTCCAGCAGTGATAAAAGCTGTGAAGGCACGAATTCAAAGAAATCCCAAACGTAAGCAGAAACTGTTGGCCCTTCAGATGGGGTTAAGCAGAACCACGGTGAAAAGGGTGATATATGAAGACTTAGGGCTTCGGGCATATCGAAGAAAAACAGGACATCGTTTGAATGCTCGTCTAATGGACCTGAGACTGAAGAGATGCCGCGCTTTGTTGAAGCGGTACGCGGGAAAAAAATATCGGGAAATTCTTTTTTCGGATGAAAAAATGTTTACCGTAGAAGAGAGCTACAACAAACAAAATGATAAGGTGTACGCACACAGTAGTGAAGAAGCGAGCAACCGTATTCCGCGTGTCCAACGAGGTCATTTTCCATCCTCGCTCATGGTATGGTTGGGAGTTTCTTATTGGGGCTTAACAGAGGTACATTTTTGTGAGAAAGGTGTAAAAACGAATGCTGTTGTGTATCAAAATACAGTCCTGACGAACCTTGTGGAACCTGTTTCTCATACCATGTTCAATAATAGGCACTGGGTATTCCAACAAGATGCGGCGCCAGCTCATAGAGCGAAGAGCACACAAGACTGGCTGGCGGCGCGTGAAATCGACTTCATCCGGCACGAAGACTGGCCCTCCTCCAGTCCAGATTTGAATCCGTTAGATTACAAGATATGGCAACACTTGGAGGAAAAGGCGTGCTCAAAGCCTCATCCCAATTTGGAGTCACTCAAGACATCCTTGATTAAGGCAGCCGCCGATATTGACATGGACCTCGTTCGTGCTGCGATAGACAACTGGCCGCGCAGATTGAAGGCTTGTATTCAAAATCACGGAGGTCATTTTGAATAAACTTTAATGTCATAAGAATCTATGTTTTGTTAAGTTCATTTTGGTATATGAATGGTTACATAATGAATAAACTTGTTACAATTATTTTACATTAAACATGTGACAGAATTTATGACCTGACTAGGTATATACCTAGTCAGGTCATAAGTATTGTCACACAGTAAAAACTTTTCTTTTAGAATGCTGGCCACAAAAAAGTTTATTGAATTAGAATTTCGAATTGTTCATGAAAATAAAAATGTATAACTTTTAGAATTTTACTCATTTTTAAATATGGAGTGGACGCTTAAAGAAGACCGTGTTGCAGTTATTGCGTTGCATCGTTGCGGTTACGCGCCAATTCAAATTTTTAACATACTGAAAAATTTGAATATTACCAAAAGATTCGTTTATCGTACCATCAAACGATACAATGAAGACTCTAGTGTAGATGACAGGTCAAGAAGTGGTCGCCCTCGGTCTGTCCTAACAGACTGCTTTTATCACTGACAGCTTTTATCACTGCTGGAGTCCTAACTCCAGCAGTGATAAAAGCTGTGAAGGCACGAATTCAAAGAAATCCCAAACGTAAGCAGAAACTGTTGGCCCTTCAGATGGGGTTAAGCAGAACCACGGTGAAAAGGGTGTTAAATGAAGACTTAGGGCTTCGGGCATATCGAAGAAAAACAGGACATCGTTTGAATGCTCATCTAATGGACCTGAGACAGAAGAGATGCCGCGCTTTGTTGAAGCGGTACGCGGGAAAAAAATATCGGGAAATTCTTTTTTCGGATGGAAAAATTTTTACCGTAGAAGAGAGCTACAACAAACAAAATGATAAGGTGTACGCACACAGTAGTGAAGAAGCGAGAAACCGTATTCCGCGTGTCCAACGAGGTCATTTTCCATCCTCGCTCATGGTATGGTTGGGAGTTTCTTATTGGGGCTTAACAGAGGTACACTTTTGTGAGAAAGGTGTAAAAACGAATGCTGTTGTGTATCAAAATACAGTCCTGACGAACCTTGTGGAACCTGTTTCTCATACCATGTTCAATAACAGGCACTGGGTATTCCAACAAGATTCGGCGCCAGCTCATAGAGCGAAGAGCACACAAGACTGGCTGGCGGCGCGTGAAATCGACTTCATCCGGCACGATGACTGGCCCTCTTCCAGTCCAGATTTGAATCCGTTAGATTACAAGATATGGCAACACTTGGAGGAAAAGGCGTGCTCAAAGCCTCATCCCAATTTGGAGTCACTCAAGACATCCTGATTAAGGCAGCCGCCGATATTGACATGGACCTCGTTCGTGCTGCGATAGACAACTGGCCGCGCAGATTGAAGGCTTGTATTCAAAATCACGGAGGTCATTTTGAATAAACTTTAATGTCATAAGAATCTATGTTTTGTTAAGTTCATTTTGGTATATGAATGGTTACATAATTAATAAACTTGTTACAATTATTTTACATTAAACATGTGACAGAATTTATGACCTGACTAGGTATATATATATATATATATATATATATATATATATATATATATATATATATATATATATATATATATATATATATATTATACATAGAGTTGGGACGGTAAGTGAATAGTATAGTTACTGCATCAGTTGTCTAGCACTTGTAACACACGTGCTTTGGTGGAACTAGATGGCGCTGTATCAACTCTCACAGTGTATTTAATTATCGCTTTACTTATTTTCAGGCGGAGGCTGCATCGAGGAGGGTCGACCTGGCTGAAAACATTCGAATCTCAATACAAACTAAGCAATAGAGCAGTATGGAGTTTGGACGGCACGACCAAACTGTCACACACGTTGGACCAAACATTTGGTCAAATAACCAAATCAAACAAACAGAAAGTCCCATCGAAGAAAACTGTTATAAGAAAATAATTTAAAAAATATAGTCGTAAAAACGGTTAATGAAACTTAGTCTAATAATTGTACTTAATAGTAAAATATCAGAGAACACTGAAAATATGACCTTTGAGGACGTTTCTAATGTAGATTCTAGAATATTCTGTGGGTTGTTTGTTAATAATAATATGTTGTTTGAGGTGGTTGCAAGGTGTGAGGAGGCGGGGAGAGATTTGGATAATGCTTTAATAACTAAAGGTGCTTTAGAGGTTATGAAGGTGACTAAAGATATTATAAGGAGTTCAACTATTAAAGTGGCTTTGTAATTTTATGTATATATTTATACTAGTTGACTTTGCATTCGTTTGTGCGTATTTTTCGGGATTCAGTTCACACAATATTTCTGGAAGCGAAAATGAATAGCTGTTATACGCGAATCCGAGTGGGCAGCCCTTTTACAAGGCTCCGCCCCACTCGGATCCGGGTAATCGGCATGAAATGTATTTAAGCTAACACTAATCGTCATTTAAAAACAAATCTAGTTACTCTATTTGGACATTGTTACTCTTATCATTACTACTTATGTATTACCTATTATTATTATGTTCGTGATGACATCCACACTACGTGGCCTATTTTTGTCAAATTTTACTTCCTCTCTGCCTTTGGTGACCATCCGTGGAATATCTTCGTTGTCGTCGCGGATTTATATGGTAAGAAATTGTTCCTATATGTCCATAAATATATATAATAAAATTCCAGAGGAGATTAAAAAGCAAAGTAAAATATTAAATAAAAAATTAAAAACCTACCCAATCGAACATTGTTATTCTTCTTCTGACTTTTTAAAGATATAATAATAATATAACAATAACAAAAAAGTAAAAAAAAGGAATTTAGTCATAAATACAAACTTAAAAATAATTGATTTGATTAAAAATTTCAACATTGATAAATATACCATTGGAAAAATACAATAATAAGAATAATATATATGACAATCTATATCAATCTACTTAGCCAGAAAAGAGACAATCATTTCTTGTATAAACAGTTTTTTATTCTCATTCCTCCTCTTTTACATTTTATTATAGTCCACTTTCTAATAAAATTGTAAAATTTTTATTATTAATATTGTGACCACTAGTTTGCAGTGTCAGAAGATGGCCCTCATATATGAAATGTTGTCTTTAACCTTTTTTTAGGGTAAATGTTTAAATTATCCATTTGCTTAGAATACCATAGAGGCAGTTGAACTCTCAACCTCTGAATTTGGCTTCAAGTTTAATATTTTCACGCACTATTAAATGTCTAGTATGAAGTGAGTGGTTCTCAGTTTGCTCATGATATTTTCCTTTACACGGCACATGGAAATAATTCTATAATATGCACATTAGACAAAAATACTGTTTAAGTGCTGTATATTATCGTGAAGTTCGAACCCGGGACCTCAAGATTAGTTTCCAAGTGTACTCTCTTGGACAAGACTACTTTTTTCAGTAATCGAACGCAGCTTTGTAATATCCACGAAAAGTTCTTTGTACACATATATTTTTGTCCATATACATAGGTAAAATATCTTCAATTAATTTACAGTATAGGATACGTCTAGGAAAAAGAAGAAGATAATGGGATAATTCACACAATGCCATTAAGTCTAAAGTAGTAGAGTGTACATGTTAGGCATACTAGACACATATATACTTTTCTAATGTAAATAAATAGTACATAATTATTATACGTCGTGACCTTTGTAGGCATTATATCTCTCATTGATTATTATCTTTAGCTTTTTTAGTCACTTATAATGATAATAAACTATATAATATTTCAATAATGAGCAAAATAAAGGCGTTGTTTTTAAAAGTCAATTAAATACTCGCTAATGTTAAATAGCACGTTTAAAACAACATCTAAACAAAACTAGTATAAACAAACTCTCTGGGAAAGCGTAAGGAACTCTTTTGTAGTGAACTCCACTGGAATCCATCTAAAACTTTGCTAGTTTCAGACGTCCCGTGACTGTGAGAGCTACGATACACGGACAAGGCACAAAACTTGTGTTGCACCGGTCCCGTCAAAGCAGGAATCTAAATTGTCGAGGAATTTGATGTACATTTTGTTCGACGTTGTATTTCTAGTTTCCTTTATGTTGTTACATGTCTGTATGTAGTTTTTAGAAAAGTTTTGATTATACAATAATTCCATCGTGGAAAATGATAGTTAATTTTTTATTATAATTTCAAAACTCCATATTACAATTGGATATTAATCTAAAAGGACTCCCGAGACATTCGAATGTCTTCGTGGCATGCACGGTTTTCTCGCCTAATATGCGTAATTGACATGTACCGACGTTGAAGTAAACATCGTGAGGAACCCTGCATGTTGAGGTCACCGGTATGTGTGGATTACATATCGATGCCAACCCAGTTATGGATCGTTATCATGAATCTGAAGTCCTTTAAGATGAAATGTGGGCTAATTTCATCACAGTTGACACACACACACACACACACACACACACACACACGCACACACACACGCACACACACGCACGCACACGCACGCACAAGCGAGCTTATTAGTTTGTTATGGGGCTGTTTAGTATAGTTTGGTTTCTGTTTTCTTCCTTTTCTGTAATTTTATAATACATACATATATACCTGGCCCCCCAGATACAGTGTAAACTAGTTCAGGGGCCAGGAGAATTAAACTAGATATGTATATAATATTTTTTTCGAAATAAATTTATTATAACCCAGAACAAACATTTGACATTATGGAATTAAATCAGTATGATTAATATAGAGGTTATTTATGCCTTATATAGTTTAGTCCTGAAATGGAAAGAACTGATATCTTAAGGTTTTATTAATAACCCACCTTTACGATAATATTCGACGTTGGAGTCATTTTCTCGACTTGTAGTACATAACCGTCGAATACGTGAATTCATGACGAATATAATGAACGTCGCAGCAATCTTAATATCACACTTTTTTAGGTTATCGGTCCACTTAGAAGGAAACATTTACCGTCACCGTTACCCATATTTACGATGCCAGACCGCTAACACGATGCCGTCGGCGTAGTACTGGAATATGAGTTCCTTATGCCGGAGCGGGGGTGGTTGCCATCCAGACGAGCTTACAGCCCTATCGCCTAGCTAAAGTTGTTTTCTCATCTCTTATGACAGGCCGCCCCCGGCTGCAGGAGTCAGTATATGAAGTACAGTAAGTACATTAAGTAATTTTTCTTTTACCTCTCCTTATCCCAGCTATGGGGGGTCGGCACAACATCTCCTCTCTTTATACTCTCCCCTATTATTTGCTCCTAACATTCACATCTTTTTTGCCATATCATCTTTTACACAATCCATCCATCTTTTCTTTGGTCTATCCCTCCATTACCTCTCTAATACTACCTAAAATATTATGACCATTTCTATAATAGTAACATAAATACGTTTTATAGCAGTTTCCCAGGATATTATACAAATAAGTAGCGTTGATAAAACATGACTTATTTACCATGGGGACTTATTGTTTTATCAGCAACGCAGAGGATCAATTAAATATAATAGGATTGTTTGCAAAAGCATTATCCAGGGTTCCCGAAATATTATCTCTCCCAATTTTATTCTTTATTTTATTCAGTACATTAAATATTTTAAAACACTCTCCGCACAGGGGTAGAGTAAGAATACTAACAACTCTAGCTACAAGGTAGGGCCTCAAGGCCGTCTGGATGGCAACCATCCCATTTTTATCCGTGCAGGGGCGGAGAAAGCATACTAACCTCTGCGGTCGGTGTCGGCCTGTCGTAAAAGGCGACAAAACAACCCACCCTAGCTACGTGGTAGGGCCCCAAGCCTGACTGGATGGCGACCATCTTGGGTCTTAAGTATGCCGCCATTATTATGGCGTATGTATAGGTTATTACCTTGTGTTGTGTTTCGGCATTAGTGACCCAAATTCCTGTAGGCGACGGTAACTGCTAAATTCTAAGTGGGCCGTTAGCCTGTCTGCTGTCCTACAACAATAAAAAAAAGCAATAGAAAAAGGTGAATACGTATGCCGCCTTAATAACTTTGTTTTGCGTTGCGGCATTAGTAACCCAGGTTTCGGTGCTCCTAGTGTTGCAAAAATCCATAGGCGATGATAACTGCTTACTATTAAGTGTGCCGTCAGCCTGTGTGAAAAAAAAACACAATATTAAATAGCTTATAACATCCGCAGTGGTAAATTGCCTTCGAGATTACAGACTCCTTGTGTAAAGGGATTCTTAGGATGCCTGTGGATCTAAATATATACCTAGTCAGGTCATAAATTCTGTCACATGTTTAATGTAAAATAATTGTAACAAGTTTATTCATTATGTAACCATTCATATACCAAAATGAACTTAACAAAGCATTCAAACGATGTCCTGTTTTTCTTCGATATGCCCGAAGCCCTAAGTCTTCATCTAACACCCTTTTCACCGTGGTTCTGCTTAACCCCATCTGAAGGGCCAACAGTTTCTGCTTACGTTTGGGATTTCTTTGAATTCGTGCCTTCACAGCTTTTATCACTGCTGGAGTCCTAACAGACCGAGGGCGACCACTTCTTGACCTGTCATCTACACTAGAGTCTTCATTGTATCGTTTGATGGTACGATAAACGAATCTTTTGGTTATATTCAAATTTTTCAGTATGTTAAAAATTTGAATTGGCGCGTAACTGTAACGATGCAACGCAATAACTGCAACACGGTCTTCTTTAAGTGTCCACTCCATATTTAAAAATGAGTAAAATTCTAAAAGTTATACATTTTTATTTTCATGAACAATTCGAATTTCGAATTCAATAAACTTTTTTGTGGCCAGCATTCTAAAAGAAAAGTTTTTACTGTGTGACAATACTTATGACCTGACTAGGTAATAATATAAGCATGTGAAGATGTAAGTTTACTAGGTAGATGGAGAATATTTCTCTTTAGTTAATATTCATTAACATAAGGTAAATAGATCCGTGCAGATTTCTATCCGTGCAGGGGCTGAAACAGAATACTAATCTCTGCGGCCGGTGTCGGCCTGTCGTAAAAGGCGACAAAACAACCCACCCTAGCTACGTGGTAGGGCCTCAAGCCCGTCTTGATGGTGACCACCTTTGGTCTTAAGTATGCCGCCATTATTATGGCGGCATACTTAACACAACACAAGGTTATTACCTTGTGTTGTGTTCCGGCATTAGTGACCTAAGTTCCTGTACCCTTATGCGACAGCAGCGTGTTCACGATGCCACTGACGCTGCAAACACCCGTAGGCGACGGTAACTGCTAAATTATAAGCGGGCCGTCAGCCTGTCTGCTGTCCTACAGCAATTAAAAAAAAAAAGTAGCCACTCGACGCAAATTATTGTGCAGAAATTCAGTCCTATATCAGTAACTCAGCTGTATAACTCAAGCTACAAAATTTAGCCGATGCAACCGAGATTTAATTTTTGTAGTAACTAAATTATTATCAAACATTCTAACTGTTTTAATTAATGTGAAACACTAGCGATTGCAAAATTAAAGCCTACATAAGACAAATGAGTTTGTTGAGTCAGTCTTTCTTAGCTCATGTCTCATTAAGCTGACGGAATATTATAGGTTTACGCTGCGCCACACCGTTTTGAATAATATATGATAGGCAGATATCCTGTCAAATTACGGAGTGAATTATAATAGAATTTCGTTAAATATTAAGAAGCTTTTATTTTAGACCGTGTAGTACATTGTTAATAATTTTCTTAATGTAAAAATAACTTGAAGAAACTCACAAAATCAGGCTGTCAACTGTCAGGGCCGCGGTCAAAGTCACGTAACGTCCCGCGGCCTCGGCGTTCCAGGCGTAAGAAACATTATTGAGTATACTAGCGACTTGCGTTCTCATTCCAAAAGCGGGAGCGTACGGGAAGATTTCACGGGAGTCCTTGCGGTGTATTTTGGAAATAACATCTGTCCAGATTTTACGTAGTGATCCTTCCACAAAATTTATCTTTATAGTACATACCATAGTAAAGATTAAATTTAGTTTAAGTGGAAAACAGCTGCCATCTGGCATTCCGTTTTATAAGGTAAGATTTATTTTTAGTCTTTTATGAACAAGATTCACTCAGTGACAACAAGTAACAAAGGACCCAGATTCCAATCAGAAACAACTATTTATAGATATAAATGTATTTTCTCCTTCCGCTCCAAATAAATCGAATAGAATGCCCTTACTGTTTGTTTTATTATATTTTTGGAACGACATGAGGTTACGGGTGATCGATGACGATTGATACTAATATTTACTATTGACGATATTACGATTGATACTATATTTTATAGTGCTGTTGTTTGGATATAATTTCATTGTGAGTATTCACGGGATGAATGAGATGAAATGATGAAGGAGCAAGGATGAGAATTGTGAGAGAAAACTATTAAACTAATATTATTACTAGTTGTATGTCCAATATACGAATATATCGGAATTCATCAAAATTGATGCAGCGGTTTGAGAGTTTTTTTTTATTACTATAGAAAATTATTTACGCAAATATGATCATGTTTCCGAATCTCGTCGTAAGCTCGAATGGCTCCCTATTCGCCTTCGCCGGAATGCTCGAATCCTCTCTCTTCTATATAATACTCTTTTAAATCCCAAATCTCCTCATTATCTAAAAGAGCGTTTTGCGTTTCTTCAGGAAAGTAGCTCAAGGTTGTTGAGATCATCAGTGAACCTGCGACTCGCCACTCCAATGCATACCACTCAAATTTATGGCAGATCCTTTACAGTTATGGTTGTGAAACTGTGGAATGCATTGCCATTTAAAATCAGAAGTGCCAAATCACTTACCTCCTTCAACTCATTGGTAAAAGAACATTATCTTAATTTATAATTGATCTTATGTATGTATATGTAATTTTATTTTATTTTTCTCTTATATATTTCCCATTTTATATAGTTTATTCAATTGTATTTTTTTTTTATGATACTGATGCGCACAATGATCGACCTATTCCAGATCATATTGATTGTTAATAAGACGGTTGTCTGGAAGAAATCACTATTAGTGATAAGACCGCCAATTGTTCATTTGTTTAGTCTTAAGTCTATGTTCATTTTATTTTATTATTTTCTGTGTGCAATAAAGAATATTTTATTCTATTCTAAATTTTATTTCCTAGACACTTGGCACTTATATAAAATAAATATTGTGATATATGTATATTGTGTGTGTTTTTTTGCCGCGGAAAAGTGAGGCAAGCGGTATACCGCGCATGCGTACGAATACTTTCATATTTTTTCGATTTACTTTTTTTTGTTATTCGATCAGCGAAGCCGGTGGAAACGGCTATTATAAAACTAATTCCTTCCTTTCAAATCGTTTTAAAGTTAATTGATTTGTAGTATCTTCTAAGGAAAAAGTCATAAAAATGAAATTGCACCAATATAAATTAAAACCTCTTTTTATGGGTCACTGGTTTATAGCCACTAAACCCTATAGAATGTTTATTTAGATAGAAGATCCGATGTTTTCCAAAGCTTCGATATTATTAGCTGGGTATTAGAGTGAGAGAGCGTGTGTTTATTTTCTTTTCTTGTGTACACACTGGGCATAAAAAATAGTCAAGTGTGTATTGATATCAAGAAATATAGGTTCTGATTATTTTATCATTATTTTATGACACAAAAATCTTGTAATATAAGATCTAAATTAAACTCAGTTCAATATAATTGCAACATCGAATCAAATACGGCCTGATAGACTGTTTTTATCCTTATTTTTCTTTGCGCGAGGGAAACAGTGCGTACAAGTGCTAAGTGCAGCTATAGCTGCACTTAGCACTTGTACGCACTTAGTACTTGTATCCCATATATGGGGTTCTCCGCTCTGCTTCTATGACCACTCGAATGGCTAGCGAAATATAGTCAGGGTGTTTGCGGCGGTACTCTCTTTAAAAACTCCTGGTAGTCACCTCAAGCCTTTGTGGAGGGTCATAGGGTCGACTACCTAATGACAATCATTTGTGTTCAGATTCACATCAAGGGACTCACAAAATAAATCAATCTAGCTACCGCTAATTTAATTGTATGTTATGTATAATTCTAAGTTAATTGATGTAAGGATCACCTTTACTTCTGAAGGTAATAAATAATTAGGTAAATATTGTCACAAGAAGAAAGCGCGAGTTTTTTTTATTTCAGCACTTCTGTGGTACTTAATGCTTTTGATTATATTGATTGATTAAATTGATTGGGTGTTTACCTCGTGTTTAGGCCGTTAAAGTTATTAAAACTGAGATATACTCGTAATACGTTGTCATGCGAGGACGCTTTATGTGTCGTCTCCCTCACAACTGTACGTCCTATGTCACTATCCTGTTACTCATTTCTCGCTAAGAGATGTCGTACAGCCGTGACGTATTAGAGAATGTGTGTTGTACCGTTGAAGGATAGATATTGTCCCTATGCGCGCGCGCCTTTTATAAATAATTAAAACGCATTATCATGTGCTTTAAGGATTATAAGATTGCTTTAAGTTGAGAACTACATGCAAGTATTTCAATATATAAGGGTGGATAACGGCAGTATGAGAAACGCACCAAGTGAAATACCTGGAATCTGTATTTCACGCGTCTGGTGACATCGATTGTGACGTCAAGGCACGCATTGCTGCCGCGTGGGCCAAATGGCGTGAGATAACTGGTATCAGTTGTGACCCCAAGATGCCGGTAAAGTTGAAGGGACAGGTCTATAAGATCGTCATTAGGCCTGTCCTTTTATACGGCTGTGAAACGTGGCTGGTGTTTGAGCGACACAAGCAAGAACTGCGTGTCACGGAGATTAATATGCTGCGATGGATGTGTGGAGTGACGCGGAAGGAGGACCGCGTTAGGAACTCCCGCATTCAAAGTAGTCTTCATGTCTGTAACATTACGGATAAACTGCAGGAGTGTCGGCTCCGTTAGTACGGCCACGTTTTACAGCAACCGGATGCTTACTTGGGAAACAAATGTCTGGCCATGCCGCCTCCGCTGGGCCCCGGCAGGAAGGGTAGACCCAAAAAGTGCTGGCTTGACGTCGTAAAGTGATGCGTGCCAATGGGCTCACTACCAGGGATGCTGAAGATCGTGCGAAGTGGAGAAGAAAAAGTCGGAAGGCGGACCCTGGGCACCGAAGCGAGAGTTTGGGCTGCAACCGGAATTCAACGCTAAGATGATGATGATGAACGGCATTATGAGAAAAAAGAACCTTCTAGTTCGGGGAGGCCCTTCTTGTCTTCTTTTAATAGGGTTTCTCCGTATGACGACAAAAAAGAGATTCTTAAAAATTATCACGAACTAGCGTCTTCACCTAGATTCGAGATAAGAAATGTATAATATATATTTATATAAAAAAAGTATACAAGTTTTCATCAGTTATCTAGTACGCGTAAGACAAGTGTTTTCCTTCTTACTTTGGGAAAACATGGCGCTGAATAACTTGTCTCAGATTATTTACTTGTTTGGTTTGAATTAAAAACTTATATATTATGATGCTAAGTCTAACTATGAGTTAACTAAAAATATATGTTAAACTATAATGAAGTCACAGCTTAGACTACCCATTAATTAATTCCAAGGACTACGTATTCGTGTTTGTTTGCCTACGCATCCCCAAAACGGTGGGCGCTTATCGCCAACGGGCAGCCGCTAGCCAGCTCACACGAGTCTACCCCACCCGTATTTGCGATATAAATCATAGGAAACTCATATTTCCTTTGGCGAAATACACGAAATGCCACTGATTTCCTTTTTGCTAGACGTTGTAGATTGGTTAATAGTAAACCTGTCAATACAAACTGGAATTTAAAAGCATATCGCCTGATATTCATCTCAATTTTTCTAGCAAAAAAGCAATCAAAGTTAATGTTTGGCTATCTGAATTTGACTCTCTTTGAATGTTGTACTTCTGTATGTGTTGTACTAAACTATGATTGTTTTCAGGAATGTGTTTTGATTATATTTAGTCTTTATCTACTAGTTCTGATAGAATGTATACACATTGTAACATTTAAGCTTTATTCTCCCTGCAGGGGTGGAGTAACAATAGTAAACCCTGCGGCCGGGGTCGGCCTGTCGTAAAAGTCGACAAAACAACCCACCCTAGCTACGTGGTAGGGCCTCAAGCCCGTCTGGATGGCGACCACATTTGGTCTTAAGTATGCCGCCATAATAACCTTGTGTTGTGTTCCGGCATTAGTGACCCAAGTTCCTGTACCTTTATGGGACAGCAGTGTGTTCGCGATGCCACTGGCGTTGCATACACCTATAGGCGACGGTAACTGCTAAATCCTAAGCGGGCCGTCAGTCTGCCTGCTGTCCTACAGCAATAAAAAAAAATAACCTTGTGTTGTGTTTCAGCATTAGTGACAGAGGTTATGGGACAGCAGTGTGCTCGTGCTGGCCTTAGCATTGAAAATATCTATAGGCAACGGTAACTGCTTACTATTAAGAGGGCCATCAGCCTGTCTGCTGTTTCTAAGCAATAAAAAACTGTTTTTTTTTAATATAAAATTTTGTCTTCATTTTATTTACCAGTTTTGATAAATTACTCGTGGAATAGAGACTTTAGATCGACTTTAGACTTTATAATCGAACTATTGAAATAGAATTTTATCCCAGAATTTACTTGGAACCCAGTATCAAGTATTCTTAAGGTAATTTTTTTATCACCGCGGTATAGACGTTGTAACATTTGAATTAAAAAAAAAACATACCGAAAGTCATTCCATGACCTACGAGTGAAGCGGCGTGTTCTGTTTGTTTGTGTGTGTTGTGATAGTCTTACTCCTCTTGTAGAGATCAATAAGACAATAAATTATATAATATTAAATTGTTTAAGTAGAATGTTGTGTGCTTCTGTGGCGATGATTGCGACTACGTTACAGTTGACGTTTGAAATATTTTTTAATCTTTAAAAAAATAGTCTGCTACTCCTACTTGCACCCTTGTTCGCTGTTTAATCTATAATTAACATCTGAACTTGCTTAAGACCCCAGTGTCTGTACAGGCATTACATCATATAAAACAAACAAACAATTTTCATTATTCAAAATAAATACCTATCAAGAATATTTTTTGAAAATAAACTTATAATCAAAATTGCTTCATAATGCGTATGACTGTTGCAATGAGAATAAGTGGAGACTTCCCAGCGACAAACTAGCAAAAAAATCTCCAGTTGCACGTATAATAATAATAAAAACATATATTTTTCCAAACTAGACAATAGAATACAAGTTTTAGCTTGAATACGTAAAAATTGTAGGTTGTAGAAATAGGTATAATATATCCACGTATATATTTCGATAATAGGTGCTCCTAACAGTTGGATTTGCAAAGTGTCATCTATCCTAAACGATAGGAGTACCGTGGCAAATTGAAAATCAATGAACCGCGGAATTCGATTTGATATTGAAAGCCATCTCTCACGTAACCGAGTCGCGAAGCGGAGCTGACTCGCTCCATACAATGCCACACACAAAGGAAATTCAAGACAGAATTTCACTTTCCTATATTTAGAATTTTCCGGTGTATTACGCGGATTTATAATGTTTATAGGAACTACTTTGAAGGAATAAAAATAATGTATACATATTTGTTATTAAGGTAACATTAAAATATAAGCGTTTTTACAACAAATAATGATTTGATTCCGTGCAGAGGCGGAGTAAGTATACTGACTCTGACTTTTCGTAAATAAATATATATCGGCGCTTGATAAATAGCTTTACTAAAGAGTGAGTAAACGTTCTAGGAAAATATATTGAAATTCAAAAATTTTGAATAAAAATTATAACCAATTGTTGGTCTGAGATTGATCCAACAGAAAATAAATAATAATTTCAATCCATCAATTAGGTGAGTTATTTTTTTTTCTAAAAATTTTTTAAGTGATAACTTCTTTAGCTTTATTGTGATCTGAAACTCGATGAAACGGAAAAGTCACAGTGAAATAGACACAATATATATATTTACAACTTTCTTTTTTTGAAGTGTTTATTTAATAACTTGAATAATTTTAACTCTAAAATTCAATCGGATTGTAGCTGTTTGGTTCGGTCTCTGGGTTTAGGATCGGTTTGGGTTCAAATCCTGACTTTAACTCCAAGTTCCCTTTTTTAATTTGCTTTTTTCTTTTTCTTTTCAAAATTTACACAAATCTACTTTAATGAATAATTTAGTATTTTGGAATAGATTTCTGAAAATTTGTAAAATCTTTTATAATTAAATAACTTGAATAATTTTAACCCTAAATTTCGAGCGGATTGTAGCTCTTGGATTAGTTCTCTGGGTTCCGGATCGGTCCACGTTCAAATTCTGACTTTAACTCCAGAAGTATCAATTTTTTATTTTTGCGGTCTCTTTGTGCGATGTTATATTGAAGTTTACATTTTTCAAGGTTTCACTTCTATTACGTGTGAACTGCACAAATGTGTTTATTTATATTGATGAGGCACAGCAGAAAAGCTGATGGGTGGATGGTAAGCGTTATCGTTGCCTATAAGTATTTATGACGCCAGGGGCACCGCGAATACGCTGCTCTTCGATAGGAGTTCTGGAGCCTAGGTCGCTAAAGCCGGAACACGACACAAGGTTATTATGGCGGCATACTAATAGACCAAGGGTAATCATCCAGACGGGCTTGGGACCCTACCACGTAGCTAGGGTTGTTTTGACGCCTTTTATGACAGGCTGCCCCTGGCCGCATGGGTTAGTATTCTTACTCCGTCCCTGCATGGATAAAAATATTAGAACTTTAAATAATTATTGTTCTGGAAAGTTCACTCAATGTCGCTTAGTAAAGGTTGCCGTTCAAGCGTCGATATTATATGGACTTAGACACGTGACCTCCACAGATGTCCGTTAGCCACCTTGCCATAACACCCCACTTCTGGATTCGGGTCTCTTCCTAGAAAAACAAATTACCCTCCATTTTCCAAGGCAAATTGGTGGATTGCATGTACTTGTGATTTCGGTAAGAAGGCTTACCACCGGTGACAGTATCATAACTGCCAAGAGATATGTTAATGGAGATATTGAATCCGTTGGTCTAGATTGGGTTCCGTGTGTGATGATAGTAATGATTAATTTCAAAACAACATGTATTGATATTTATACAGCTGTGAAACGTATTTTGCAACAACAAGTAGACATGTTATGCCACAAACAGCATGAAAAATAATTAAATTTTGAATTTAATTAAATAAAGATGATCTGATGCGCACACATACACACACCCGCGCGCGCACACACATACGCACTCTCGTCTGTCTAGATGTGTGAAATGTGTTGTTTGACCCTTGAATAAAGGGTATTTGAAATCCCGCTTCCTGATTTTTGTTACCTACCCTCACTCTCGATGAGGTAAATGGAAAAAGCGAGGGTGGGACGAAAATAATATAAGTAGAAACGCGTGAGCTTCTAAACGCGGGACGGCTGAGGTTCGACCTCCTTTCGGTTACTCAAAACTGTCATTGGCATTTAGCTGGTGCCATGCAATCATTTCTCCGTGAGCGCAGCTTAACCAAACCGGGAAGGGGCAGAATCAAGATCAATACGAAATTCGTACGCAGTTTGCCCACTGCAAGGTACCGCGTCTCTCTAACCACCGCTCCTATCCCATCCTCCCTCATACTGTCCACTGCTCTCGAGCTATCTTTCTCATTCCTGTACGGTGAAATCTCTATCCGTAACTGGCATTGTACATATGTATTATGTAGTTAATAAAGTAGCTAAACTTTTAAATATGTATGAGTGGGGGCACGAATTTCTTAAACACAGGTTTATTATATCCAGCTCAGAGGTCAGGGTTTTCATCTTTTTTTTTTGTAAAAAAAATTGTTTAATAAAGGTCAACTATTAAGTTATTACTGTTTAAATTTATGTTTTTACTTTATTTATTAAAACATTAGCCATTTTCGGAAAACTTGTATGTATTGATTGTACTTTGATTGATTATTCTTTTTTTTTTTGTTTTCTCAATTTACTTTTTGAGCGTGCAGTTGTCAACATTTGACAACATTTTAAATGTAACTGTAAATAATTGTTTAGTGCGTGTTATGTTTGTGATCTACTTAAATAACTTATTGATAAATGATATTAAGTGACATCATACTTGTAATCTGTGGGTTACCACAGACTCCCAGTTCTAAAAAATATTCAATCCATCCCAGTTCTCCCAGTTTAGTCAAAGCGAATTAGGTATTTTTAACGTCACACCGTAACTAGTATTTGACATGAAAACTTTCATGTGGAACCGTTACCGATAAGGAGGCATAAAATTCTCCACAGCCCTATAATTAAAGATAGTTTCATGAATGATGAATGTGTTTCAGTAGTATGACACGCAGAATGGATCGTTACATAACAATGTAGTAATCAACCACCGCTTATTACTGATTAAAACTCAATCATCGATTATGTGTTACATTTTGTGAGGTGTATGGCGTTACCTATATATTTGATGTTCAAATAAGTGCTTACTGCTGGGTAAATAACGTATTCAATTTTTTTTTTGTTAAGAAGCTTACGTGCTATCAGAGTATTGAATGGAATAAGAGTACCAACCCCTGCGGTCGGGGGCCAACTGGATGACTACTACCCTTGAACACACTGCTATAATACCTATAATAACCTTGTGTTGTGTTTCGGCATCAGTAAACCAAGTTTCGGTCCCCCTTAGAGACGGGCAGGGTGCTGGTAATGCCTCTGGTGCTGTGAACATCCACAGGCGATGTTAACCTACTATCGGATGGGCCATTTGCCTATAGACTTAACTTCAGGTATATAAAAAAGCAGCAGAATTAACCAAATGTAGAATTGACCAAAAATTACTTTAAGGTCCTACCAATAAATCCTATGTTCGATTGCTTCGATTTTGTGCCTGTAATGTTTTTTAAGCCAATAAAGCATTGACTTTCATCATTAGACATTGAATATTAGAAATTGGACTGTTTTTGGTTTTGGAGTTGAAATACTGGGTCTGTGAGAGCCATCGGTAAAGAGCCGCTTCAGATAAATATCTAAAAGGTTCATTTAAGTCAAGTGTGATCAGAGGGATGTCTGTTACTTCGCTTAGCAGATAAATATTGTTAAGAAAGTAATTTAAAAATTTTAATACTCCTGGAAAATAAAGAACAATGCAGAAAATATTACTCAGTCGATATACACTTAATTCCTTACGAGTGTGTGCCTCTTAGATAGAGGAAGCTTCATAAAACTAGTCTAATGCACGTGTTTATTTAGTAAAGAATAAATAAATTATTAAGTCATAGTGAATCCAATATAGGTTAGCTAAGCATACACGAAATAAATGGGTAAAGTAATATATGCCTGCCATCCCGTGGACAGTACAAATATTTGAATAGGAGCGCAATATTTTGTAGCGGACGTACATTTTTGGCGCAGCCGTTTATCAAGTGATACCGCTTCTCAACGATATATTCCTTGGTTCACCTTGAGCACCGGGACTGCGGGATGCGATAAACCAGTCAAGCCAAAGCTCTGATTGGTGCAGACTCTTCAAAGTCGGGAGGTTAGGTTTTTTGATAGGGGCCTTCGTCTTCAAAATAAAACTGAAAATTTAATTGAAATCTATCCAGTAGATTTTTCGTGATGCGCACACAACTGCAGACCTCTATCATTGGAGTTTACTTCTTATGAATCGATCTTCATATATTTTATAAGGCGCCTGGTATGAGAAAAATTTGAGGAGTAAAATCTACTAATGAATGACCTCGTTACGTTTTTGGTGCGCGTGCACCGGAACACATTAAACAAAACAAAACGATGTATCTCTCAAAGCAATAACGGGAAAAAATTACTTTATTTGTTACAACTTAAGGTTGATTTCAAATTAAATGTTGTTTAACATATGTCTTTTCATTTGTAAGTGACAAGAGTTATTTATTACTTTGCTCATTTTATATGACGAATGATCGTAAGTATTAGATAATGTTTTGGAGATTTGTGACTTTATTACTAGGTGCCATAGTTGTAATTAGGTTGAACTTAAAAATGTTTTAAAACTTTTTTATATATGTATATTATTTTCATTAATTTGTTATTTAACCCTTTCATATGGTATTAATCTTTTATCAGTTAAATAAACTCTTTTTGCGTATGTTTAGACAATCGTACTTAAGTAGTAAACTCCAGTCATGCGTCGGAGCTGACACACATTTTATTTATATATGTAGATATACACTTCTCATTAAAAAAAACGAAACACCCCTAAAGTTTGGTTTTGAGTGAGTCTTATTTTTTTATACATTTAACCAAAAATATAAATAATGCCAGTAATTGTGGATATTACAAGGCATAATTTAACGAATATTAATGTTTCAAATTTAAATTTCTTTAGCTATTGTGTTTTGTTCAACAGGTATGTTTTTACCCTTTAAGACCGTTTATCCGTTTTTACCAGTCTCTTTGCGTATTCTACCGTCTGTACAACGGGGAGTGTTCTGAAGAACTATTCAGAATGGTGCTCTCGTCGTCTTTTTACCACCGCACTGCCCGCCATCGGCTGGGTGTTCATCCCCATTTCTTGGAGCCTCTTCTTTCTTGTACGAAACGTTTCTCTAGAAAGTTCATGCTGCGTATTTTCAAGATCTGGAATGAGCTTCCGGCTGAGGCTTTCTCAGTGTGGTATGATATGGGGTTCTTCAAAAAAGGCGTTATAAAATTTCTTCGAGGCCAGCAGCGCGTTGGTATTGCCTCTGGTGCTGCAAACGTCCATAGGCGACGGTGACCACCTGCCAGGGTGGGCCGTCTGCCTGTCTGCTGATCTCTAGCTATAAAAAAATAAGAAGAAATTGTTGAATGTTGGAAACAAAATGTAAAACAGAAAAATTAAAAAAAAATTAATACAGTATGTCATATTTCCTCCTCGGGCTGTTATCACTGCTTCCATGTGGTCCCTCATGGAACGGATAAGCGTCACAATCTTGTGTTGTGGGATTATTATTCCACTCTTCTTTTATAGCTGTTTTAAGCTGGCCAAGCGTCCCCGGTGCAGGATCTCTCGCTCTAATTCGTCTTTTCAACTCATCCCATAAGTTTTGTATGGGATTCATATCCGGGCTTCTTGCTGACCAGCCCATAAGCGCAATACCGACTTCGCTCAGGTATTCATTTACAATGCTTGCGGTATGAGCCCTGGCATTGTCTTGCATAAAAGTGAAGTCTTCGCCAGTAAAATGTGCGTAGAGTACCACATAAGGGTCCAAATACTATTCGATGTAGCGTACCCACTTAATGACCGTAACCGAGGTCTGGATATAAACACAGGCTCGGTTTTTCTATCGGCGCTTATGCCTCCCCAAACCGTCCATGAACCGCCATTGTAACTGACTCTTTTTTCAATGCAAAATGCTCTTCTTCTCTTCGTTACACCTTCTTTCTTTCGTTATTACCATAAAACATTGTCTTACTCTCGTGAGAAAAGAGAACTTTGCTCTATTGAAGGTATGATCAATTTAAGTGCTCAAGTGCAAAGTTGAGGCGCTCTCTTCAGTGGTCTACCATAAATTTTGGACCATTAGCTGGTTTACGAGGTTTCATACCACGCCAATCTTCTTTTTGTGGTAGGATCGCTTACAGTCAATCCTTGAACCTCTCGGAGCCACTGCTGCAATTGAATAGAGTTAAAGTGGCGATTTATTAGAAAAAATGACACAATCTACCGGTCTTCACACAATCTACCGGTCTTCACACAATCTACCGGTCTTCACACAATATACCGGCGGCTTCTGTGTGCGAGATATCTGAATTTTTTAGGAAAATATTTCTTTAGTAGGCTTTTACAGAGCTTAGTTAACAATCACGCTCAGCTCAGCTCAGAGTTCAGTTAAAAAAAACGATAAATTATGAAAAAAAATGTGATTAAGTGCAGAAATTCCGACGAAATACACATTGAAAACAATCTTTATTTTCATTTGTTGGATGAAAATTTAAATTCAAATTTGGAATTCTGATACACCATTTTGTAGACTAAACTGCCATCTATTTATTGGTGTATGTTTTATAATGATATCCTTAACCTTTTCAATCTGGCTTTCGCCCTGGACACAGCACTGTCACTGCTCTAGTCAAAGTCACAGATGATATCAGATACGCCATGGAAAACAGTCAAGTAACACTACTTATGTTGCTTGACTTCAGTAATGCCTTTAATACAGTTGACTTCGATATTTTGTTAGGTATCCTCTATTCTCTTAATATATCTCCAACGGTTATTGAATGGTTTCGTAGTTACCTGTTCGGCCGTCGGCAGCGTGTTCGCATTGAAGAATGTTTTTCTTCATGGTGTGATACATCTGCTGGTGTGCCACAGGGAGGCGTCTTATCTGCATTACTCTTCGCAATTTATATAAATTCTATCTCTAATAAACTTCAAAGCTCCTACCACATCTATGCAGATGATTTTCAAATTTACTATCATTCACCTATTGAAATGTTGCATGAAAGTATAGAGATTGTAAACCAAGACCTTCAAGCTTTAATATCGTGGAGTGAATCGTACGGTCTTAAAATAAACCCGAATAAGACGCAAGCGATTGTTATAGGTAGCTCTAAAATGATGGAAAAATTAATTCAGCTTATCTTCCAAAAATAATAATTGATGGGGTTAATATTGATATAACCGATAAAGTAAAATGTTTAGGAATACTAATTGACAAAACACTATCGTGGGGTCCTCAGTTACAGGAAGTCAGCAGAAAGGTCTTTGCTTCCGCGGTGTCCTTAAAACGACTTAGAAACTTTCTGCCACACCATACTAAGGTTGCGCTTGCACAGTCCCTCCTTTTACCTATCCTTGATTATGCAGCTATCTCGACCTTAATGAACAGCAGCTAGACAAACTTGAGCGATTGCAAAACTTTTGTATCCGATTTATCTTCAGCTTACGTAAGTATGACCACATTACGGAATTTAGCAACAGACTCAAGTGGCTTCCAATACGTCTTCGTCGGAATGCACATATTCTTTCTCTTCTATACAATATTTTGTACAACCCTAAATTACCCTGTTATCTTAAATCCCGTTTCCAATTCTTCACCGACGGTTATTTGAAAACCTTGAGGCCATCACTGCATGTACGACTGAGAATGCCTGCCCACACGACTAAATTTTATAGTAAGTCTTTTACGGCGCAAGCAGTAAGGTTGTGGAATGATCTACCACATTACATCCAAGTCGCTAAGACTGTAAATTCGTTCAATAATCTTGTCAAGGAGCACTATTTGAAGCTGTGAACTGAATTCATTTTTTTTTTGTTTATTATTTTGCATATTTTATGCTATAGCTGTGTGTGTATATAATATAGACTATAATTCT
Organism: Malacosoma neustria; assembly: GCA_963693495.1. Taxonomy (NCBI): domain Eukaryota; kingdom Metazoa; phylum Arthropoda; class Insecta; order Lepidoptera; family Lasiocampidae; genus Malacosoma; species Malacosoma neustria. The sequence goes on from OY856384.1 coordinate 3,651,940, forward strand.
TTGAATAATTGAATATCTAATGTATTTTATTTTATTTTTCTATTTATGAATATGTATGTATATATGAATGTGTATGTGTGTATGTATGTGTGTGTATGTATGTGTATATATATATATTTCTTATTATTGTTCTTATTGAATATTTGTATTATGTAATAGCATGCAAAATTACTTTCTTCCTTCTTAACTGTATGTTTCTATCCATCCAAAGGTTGTCTGGTAGAAATCGCTTTCAGCGATAAGACCGCCCATTGTGCTTTTTAAATGTTATGTATCACTTGATGTAATGTAATGTGTGCAATAAAGTATATTTGATTTGATTTGATGTACTATATTAATTATGTTGTTCCCATAACACAAATGTTATGGCACTTACTTTGAAACTAGAAGGCGCTGTGAGAACTATCCCAGTACATTTAGTTATTTATTATCACTTTCTCAACATCCAAAATATAGAAAATGTAGTATGCGCCCATTGGTTAAGTGGGGATACAATCTGCAAAAGGTGGTATCAGTATATAGCACTTTCAGTAGACTGATGTTGAGGATGAATATATTTATCCAGGTCGTACGGCCTCAATACCGTCTGAGTAACCCTTGGTCTGTAAGTATTTTCTTCTTCTTTCCCTACTATGTGGGGTCAGCACAAAATGTCCTCTCCTTCCACTCTCCTCTGTTAGCAGTCATCTCAACATTCACACCCTTTTTCACCATATCATCTTTTACGCAATCCATACATCTTTTCTTTGGTGTACCTCTGCTGTTGTATCCATTCACTCTTATTTCTAGCATCCTTATTGTTACATGACGTAACAAAGCGACATACGTATGCCACCATAGTAATTTTCTGCTGTAATCCGGGGTTAGTCGCCCAGCTTCCACTACCCCTATGCAGACAGAAGCGTATTAGCGGCGACCGCGGCACCGCAAACTTCCACAAGCAACGCCAACTGCCTACTTTACCCACATTAAGTGGATCGTCAACTTATCTGCTATTCTTCAGCATTAAAAAATTATATGTTTAGACACGACCGTTCGAAGTAAGAAGTAATCTTGAAATTTTAAGACCTATACCAAACGAGGATTAAGGGCAAAATTATCTCAGAGATTATATTTGAATATTAGAGAGGGTATTATTCAGGATCGTGTTAGCTATTAAAATAATTGTTACTAACTATCAAAACAATATCGCTTACCAATTTATTTAAATGCCTACGGATAAGTTTATGTTAGATTATAGCGTACATCATACAATTTAATTATTATTTATTTGATATATTGACAAGACCGTCAAGTTTTAATGACTGCATAATATGACGTGATTTGATTGTTGTCATTTGTTGCCTTACCGATTACGTTGAAAGTACACATCTAAAAGACCATTTGTATGTCCTTCGATACGACTCAGTAAAGTATAAAAAATAACAATTGAAATACGAAGCTTTATTAAATGGTTTACAAAAGAATATGTATTAAACGATAGTTAACAGATTTTTATATAATAATATTTACCCTAGACTAAGTACAAAAAATTAAAATAGTTTCAGAAATTAGAGACCAATACTAGTATTGGTCTATTACTAATACTCATATATATACACATATATACACATGTATAATATGTATATACTTATATACGTACATACACAAATACAAAAATTGTTATAGAGAATAGAGCTAGCGAACATTTTAATTACTGCATAGTTACTGCAATAATTTGAATTTGGAAAATCTCGAGTAATTTCGATGATTTTATTTCGATTCGATTTATTTTGGATTACAAACCCTAAAATATAAATAAATGAAATATGCAAACAGTCAGTGTTATCGAGTGCAACTGTTATGCCATACGCCTCCGGAATACGTGCGTTCGAACCTACAAAATCCAGTCTAAGCTAATTCATATGATTCCTAATCTTATTTTATAAATCTGAGGTCAACTTAAATTGAAAAAAACCTACAAAGTCCAGCCTGAGTTATGCCCTATTTCATATGATTGATGATATAAATCTAAAGTCAACTTAAATTAGAAATATCTAATATATAAAATTCTCGTGTCACAGTTTTCGTTGCCATACTCCTCCGAAACGGCTTGACCGATTCTCATGAAATTTTGTGAGCATATTGAGTAGGTCTGAGAATCGGCCAACATCTATTTTTCATCCCCCTAAATGTTAGGGGTGACCCACCCCCAAATTTTTTTTTTAATTTTTTGACATTTTATTATTTATATGGCAGAACAACGTTTGCCGGGTCAGCTAGTAACCTATAAGTCCAGCCTAACTGAGCCCTATTTCATATGATTGATGATATAAATCCGAGGTCAACTTAAATTGGATTTTAATATTTCCGAAACTGATCATTTTTAACAAAAAAAATATTTTTTTTTTCTAAAATAAAAATAGCCTAAGTTACTCCTTGTTACATCAGCTATCTGAGAGTGAAAGTCCCGTCAAAATCGGTGCAGCCATTTCAAAGATTAGCCGGAATAAACAGACAGACAAACAGACAGACAAAAATTGTAAAAAATGTTATTTTGGTATATGTACCGTGTATACGTCCGAATGCACTTAATAAAGAGCGGTTATTTTAATATTACAAACAGACACTTCAATTTTATTTATTTGTATAGATGTATAGAAGATGTATAGATTTTTCTGGATTGAAACGATATTATTTTTATGTCTTTCAGTGATTTGGTCAAGTGATTAGAATATTGTCAGGTCTAACTCATCCAACTGCGTATCTATATTTAAATATTGTATAGTTGATTTATTTAGTAAATCATATGCAAAGGTACAATTACAATGTTGTCAATGAACATATATGTATGTAATTATATTTTCTTGATTGGTTATTATGGAATTCGTTCATAGATTATTTGTTGTATATTATCCATATACGAACATAAGTAATCTATTTAGTTCGAGAAAATATGATATATTTTGATAGTAAAATGGATATTATTATTATCAAATTGTACTGAATTTAGTTAATTATAGATGAGGATCTTTTATTAAATACTAGTATTAACCGCATTCACCCTAAAGGATATACTCCAACTCAATTATTTGCAAGCCCTAAGCTAGTTAATTTACATAAAAACTATTTCTCGGAACCATTTTTATACCAACTAATAAAAAATAAAAGAGTTTTTGTTTTTCTATGAATTTCGCGTTAAAGACATTTTTCGTAGAATGATTTTCTTAGATCAAGTATAAACGCTTATTTTTTCTCTGTTAGATAATTTCTAAGAATTAATTATAATTAATAGGCTGTGTAACCCGTGAGGTCCGTGTCCTTCACGGGTAAGCTAAGGCTATGATGTGGCGATAAAAAAATTTGCGCTATTTAGTGAATGAAGTAACATTTCTTGCGAATTCTACAAAACCTGGTAAAGTCATCATATTAGTCATAGGGTCATTTTCCACCTCTGTAACAAAGAAAGATTTATTGCCTGGTGAGCTTTACTCCTCACGCTTTTTTTACGGAAGTGAATCCGGGTTTTTATTTCTCATTCTAAGTCTAGATGTTTGATAATATTTATCTATTTACAAAAGAAAAGTGTGTAAGTAGCATAACAGTTGTCTTGTACCCATAATACAAGCACTTTGCTGCTTAATTTGGGACTAGGTGGCGTTGCCTGAATTGTCACACTATATTTAATTATTTGCCTATTTTATATTGTGGTTCTTTGATAAGGAAGAAGCATCGACGCATGTACACGCGTAGAAGTTCAATCTAGCTGTTATAGGATAATAAATAATCAGGAAGGTGTTTCGGCAGGAAGGATTACGGTTCCCTTTCAACCATTTGTAAAACTGTGACTGATAAACGTAATTTTATTGATAGATAATAATCATTTTTTGTCGCTGGATGTTTGCGACGCCTAAGGCACCACAAATACGCTGTCCTCTACATAGGGCAACTGGAACCTGGGTCACTTATGCTGGAACAGAAGACGAGGTTTTATGGCGGAATGTCTTAAAACCAGGGGTAGTTGCTATAGCTATTTAGGGCAGTTTTGTTGCCTTATATGATATGGGTTGCCTGGAAGAAATCGCTTAAAGCGATAAGGCCGCCCATTGTCTCCAATATTTACAATATTATCTTTAACTTGTATTATATCATTAGGTTAAGTTGGTGACAATAAAGTCATCATTTCAGCCGGAAGACGCCCACTGCTGGACAAAGGCCTCCCCCAAAGATCTCCACGATGATCGGTCCTGCGCTGCCCTCATCCAACCTATCCCGGCGATCTTGACCAGATCATCGGTCCATCTTGTGGGGGGCCTACCAACACTGCGTCTTCCGGTACGCGGTCGCCATTCGAGGACTTTTCTGCCCCAACGGCCATCAGTCCTTCGAGCTATGTGCCCAGCCCACTGCCACTTCAGTTTTGCAATCATCCGGGCTATGTCGGTTACTTTGGTTCTCCTGCGAATCTCCTACAATAAAGTATTATCTATCTATCTATCTATCTATGATAAACCGCCTCAGGTCACCAGGGTCAGTATTCTCACTACACGGAGAAAGTTTCGCTCACAAAGATTTAACGACACAACAATTTCGATTTAATGACAACTTATTATAGTAGGATATAAAAGGTTACAGTAAAAGTACTTTTACATAACTTATTCAAAGCTAAGCAAATAGAACTTGACAAAATTGTATACTACGAGCTCTACACGTAGCGCGTAGGTTGCTACAATGCAAAAGGGTTGGCAAACAACAAAATCCTGTTACAACACTCGTCTCGGCCATAAATCATTGTTGTGTACGCAAACTTAAGTAAAATAAACACCGTAGAAACTAATTAGTGTAGAAAATTCACGTGGGACCCGACAGGGTAATATGGCCGAAGTACAGTTTGATGTTACGCTCACGAAATTAGAGAACTTTAGGGCCGAAGTCCCCCCCAACACGGACAAGTTAATTTAAACTGCCCGAGTAATTTGCACGAAACTGTGTGACACTAATTCAATTAGTTCAAGGTATGCAAACAATAGAGCGGGAACTAGCTTTATATTTTATTAACTATTTACATGAATATTGAATGAAGGAGGTAACTATTAGAAAGAATATTAAAAGTTTTCTATTTTTGATAGTTATATGATGGTGACTTTAGTAATGACTAACGCACACCGTAATGCGGAGGTCACGAAAATAATTTCCGTCCAGTATCTGGATATTTATGTATAATATGCATTAATTTATAAAATAAGAATATATTTATGTCTGTAGTGTATCAGTTTTATAGTAGCCATTTCTTTTTTGTATCAAAAACTCTGATTGATGATTGCCTCCGACCCGAGCGGATGTGGGCCTGCTCTTTGTGTCAGGGGAGGGTAGGCCTTTTCTACAGTTGGTATCGGGAGATCAGGATTTCGTTCCCCCGCGGAAGGTGCGTAGAACAGCTCACAGTCCTCACACTTACAGCAATGGTGTGGGTGGCGGATCCTCCCCTAAAAAGCGGCCTGCAGCCGCTGTCTGCGGTGACCGGAGGCCATTTGACGCCCTGCAGTGTCGTCACCTAGGCTTACGTTGATGTGATGGAGGCAACTGAGACTACCTACTTGAACAATGATGTTTCTGATAGTATGATCATCAATTCTATTAGCTCCCTACAAAGAATATGTATTTTAGTGGAAACGCCGCAGCGACCATGTTGACTATCCTTTGCTAGCCAATGTCATACTAACGAAAATTCTAACGCGTCATTGAATTTTAGTTTTCCTGAGAAAACAATGTCTAATGAAAAGGCGCTTATTTAAAAAAAAGTATTCCCAGTATGTCGAAATCTATTCGCATAAAAATTTTCGTGTGTATTTTTTTACTGCCCTTCTCAATCTTTTTCTGTTGCATAATAATTATGTATAAATTCGTAGCCTACTTGATACTAAAATGAAATCTTACACGAGAAGTTAAATAAAATCGTATTAAAACAACCACTGATCTCCACAACGCTGGTATTCCCTTTACATTATTTTTTAATGGAATCTGGTTGAATTTCCTTTAAGAATCACTCACACGACATAAACATTAATATTTGTAGGTGATAGAAAGTACGTCACAATAACACAATACGGTCTACGATGAAACTAATGGCATTTGCGGTTGTCGGTTAAATGGTAGGCGCGCTGCCGATTTTAAGGCGGGCGCGCAGCTGGTTATATGACGGGCGCGCAGCCTCCCGTCTTAGCTTTCGGTTAATAAGTAACGCCTGCTGTCACAAGCGATTTCGAATGAGCTGAGAGAAATATGATGGCGAGCGGTGTGAACCGATGCGCGCCACAAAGCTACTGTACTAAAATGTTTAAATAATTTGAATTTATAATATTTAACAATCACCTTATATGTACTCTGGCACACATTATGTTTGCCGTCTACGCTTATCCTAATGAAACACCGCTTTTTACCGTGTATAGAAAAAATCTTTTATATAATTTTCAATTCTCTTGCGTTCCATTAATCCAATGAAAGAATTTCCGATCCCGTTTAATTGAATTTTTTCGCTTTGACAGATATTGATCGTCATGACTTTTAATGCTCTGTTTTTAGTATTCCAGGTTTTGTCAGGTGTGGTATCGTAGGCAACGCGTGTTTGGAAAATTTTTGAAGTTTTTCCTAATTTTTCTGAGTTTCTAGGATTTGTGTTGAGTTATTTTTACTGGTGGTGATTGATTTAACCAATTATTAAATAGTTATTTACAAATTTTCCCAAATGTCGTCCTCGGACGATAACATACCTCCGGACAGGGGAAAGTCTTTGGACGTTACTATGGATGAACTCCTTGTTATTGGTAACCCCTCTATAAAACCAACAGTAAAACGTACTATATCGTCGCTTCCGGATTCATCAATTATCCCTGAAAAAAGACAAGCTCCTCCTTCTGCCTCAGTCCAGCACACGTACACGCTACCAGGTTACGAATCCAATTTTGATTTAAAATACACAGACTCGGACTGCGGCCCTTTCGTGGTTCATGTTGCTCGCTCTGATAATGATTTTTCATCATCTACTCATATGCGTACATTAAAAATTGCTCAAATGATTTACAATAGTAAGGTATCAGGTATTGATGAAATCAAACATATTGGCAGAAATAAGGCTGCCATTATTTTCAAAACTTATCTAGATGCCAACTCATTCTTAACAAATGACGCCCTCCCTAAGAATAATTTAACTGCTACTATTCCTCGTTTCCAGGTTACTCGGATGGGGGTAGTTCGACAGATTCCATTAGACTGGACCTTACAAGATTTTGTCTCCTGGATTGAATGTCGTTCAGTTCCTACGGTCGTTATTAAAGCTAGGAGACTCAATAAAAAAAAGAGAGCTGAAGGCAAAACTTCTTGGGAACCCACTGGCACCGTTGTCCTTACTTTCCTTGGGCAAACTTTACCCAAACATATATATTGTTGCAACGTTTCTCTCCCTGTGGATATCTATACGCTTCCAGTTATCCAATGTCTTAAATGTTGCAGGTATGGTCACGTCCGCGACCAATGCAGATCACATGCACGGTGTTCCCGATGTGCGGGTCCACATGAAGGTATAGCATGTAACGTTCCTGAACAAAACATATCTTGTTTATACTGCTCAGGTCGACACACCGCCTCTGACCCTAAGTGTCCGGAGTATTCCAGACAAAAATCAATCAAGTTAGTGATGTCTGAAGAAAATATTTCTTACCTTGAGGCAGCCCGTAGATTCCCCTTAGTCCGTACTTCATATGCAGATATTGTTAATGCCTCAAATTCTCAAAAACAAGTCGGTTTGAATCGTTCTTCTTCTAACTATACATTCCCTCACTCAACTCCCGTTCCAGAAATAAATCCTCAAGCTCTCAATTCCAAATCATTATCATACAAGAAGACTGTTTTTGTTGAAAGAAAGCCAAAAGCTCCCCTGGGAAAATTATATGACAAACAGGCTCATAATGATATAATTTCCATTCCTAGTTCGTCGCTTCCCAATGGCTGTGCTCTAAAAGACTTATCATGTAACCCCACCCCCAATGATAATCTTTCTGAAATAATTTCGACCTTGTTAGTTAATATGGTTTCTCGATTTAGTGAACTTTTACCGTACAATGTTCTAGAACAAATTTTATCCTCGGTCTCATCTTTACTTCACTCTCAATCAATACAAGATGGCAGTTCTAATTCAATGGAATAGTCGTAACATTAAAAACAAAAAACAAGAACTTATATTTCTTGCTAATAAATACAAACCTGCCCTATTTGCTATCTCGGAGACTTGGCTGAGACCTGGTTTCCTTTTTAGGATTCCTGGTTTCTCTTGTCTTCGAGATGATAGGGAAGATGGCTGGGCAGGTTGTGCTCTCCTTGTAAAAAGATCTTTATCATTCTCTCGTCTTTCTCTTCCTCCACATTCCTTTGGTTTAAATATTGTCGCTGTTCGTATGAACAATATCTCTTATATTTCTGTTTATATCCCGCACCCAAATTCTCACTTAATACAAGAATTCTCAATTCTTTTATCTTCTCTCCCTGGCCCCTTTATTATCCTAGGGGACTTTAACATCCACCATACTTTGTGGGGTTCACATTTTTGTGATTCCAACTCTTTTCTTTTTATTGATATACTTGATAGATTAAATCTTTGTGTCCTCAATGATGGTTCTCCCACTCGTAGAGTCTCTCCTTTACAAAACCCAAGTATCCCAGATCTTACTTTGGCCTCCCCGTCTATTGGTATCTCACTTACTTGGAATGTCCTTCCTTTTTCTCTTGGCAGTGATCATCTTCCTATAGTATGTACACTTGCTGACTCTTCACGGCCTTCTAGGGTATACCTTTCTCCACTTTTAAAATATAAAATAGAACGTGCAGACTGGCCAAAATTTACTTCCATAGTTGAGAATCGCCTTAATTCTCTTCCTGTCATTAATTTTGATAACTTTTTATCTTTATATGAACTATACACGTCCTCTCTAACAGCAGCTGCGGATGAATCCATCCCTATTAAAAATTCTTTCCGAAATCATATTCCTTCTCCTGCATGGTGGGATTCCGAATGTTCAGTCATAGTTAAAAAACGAAAGGAAGCTGAATTAAATTTTTCTAGGTCTCTTTCCTTGGAGTCCTATCTAGAATTTCAGAAAGTTTCTTCTGCAACTAAAAGACTTTTGCGAAAAAAGAAATCTCAAGGATGGCGTACTTTCTGTGAATCCCTATCTCCTAGAGCTCCTGCTTCCTTTATGTGGAAAAAAATAAAGGCATTTCGGAAATCTCAAATAGATTATAATGTAAACTCTAATAATCTCTCTGTTTGGCTTTCTGACTTCATTTCTAAACTTTCTCCTCCCTTTGTTCCTTTTCAGTTTCAATTGCCAGTTCAATCTTCACCTGCTGCCTTGTCTGATCCCTTAAATGATCGTTTTTCTTTTTCAGAATTATGTTGCGCTCTTCATAATTTACATGACTCTGCTCCTGGTATTGATGGCATACCGTACTCATTTATTTATAATTCTTCAGAATACTCTCAACATTTTCTTCTTAACCTCTTAAACCACATATTTATCTCAGGCTCTGTCCCAAAGACGTGGAAAACTCAGATAGTCATCCCTATTTTAAAACCAGGTAAAGATCCTTGTGACTCTAATTCCTACAGACCCATTGCTCTCTCGTCAGTTTTGGCTAAAATCCTAGAACACTTAATTAAAAATCGTTTGGAGTGGATTATAGAAAACAGAAATATTTTCCCCCAATGCCAAGTGGGTTTTAGGAGGGGTCTCGGAACTATAGATAGCCTAAGCATATTAACATCTGAGATTCGCAAAGCATTTTCCAAAAAACAACATGTTTTAGGTGTTTTCCTTGATATATCCTCGGCGTATGATAATGTCAATCTTAATATACTGAGACAAAAACTCATAAATTTACATATTCCTCCAAAAATTATCAATATTGTCTATAACATGTTTATGGAACGTTCTATTGCTGTAAGAGTCTCAGGTAACGTTTATCCTCCCCGGCTTGTCTGGAAAGGTCTTCCTCAAGGTTCCGTCCTTAGTCCCATCCTTTATAACATTTATACGGCTGAATTGGATACTACAGTTAATTGCTTTTGCAAAATTCTTCAGTATGCTGATGACATTGCTTTATTTGCTACTTCTAACTCCTTTACTGACTCTTCAAACCGCTTAAATTCTGCCTTATACTATTTAAATACATGGCTCTCGGATCATGACTTGTCTCTTTCTGTCTCTAAATGTTCTGTCGTTGTTTTCTCACGTAAAAAAGTAATTCCTAATATCAACATTCATGTTAACAATATCCCCATCCCTATTATAGATAAGGTTAAATTTTTAGGTGTTTATCTTGACTCTAAATTGTCCGGTGTTTTCCATTTAAACTACATTTGTCAAAAAGTTGAAAAGAACATCAACATTCTTCGAGCTCTATCTGGTATTAAATGGGGCTCCCATCCATATTGTCAAAAGCTTCTCTACAATGCTATTGTGAGAAGTCATTTTGACTATGGCTGTTTTATTCTAGAGCCATGTAGCAAATCTGCTCTTTCTAAATTAGATCGTATCCAGTCAAAATGCTTACGAATTATCACTGGTGCTATGAAATCATCCCCAATTAATGCCTTACAAGTTGAATGCCTAGACCCTCCTCTTGCCCTACGTAGACAATTTCTAGCCGACCGATTCTTCTTCAAAGTGGTTGCTACTTCAAATCATCCCTTATTAAATATTTTAGATCAAATTTCACAACTGTCTAATTCGTCTGGTTATTGGAATCACAAATCATTACCCCCCCTTGTTACCTCTTTCAAAAAATTAAGCAGTCTTTCCACCAGTATACATCAAAATTACAAAAACCCTATTTTTGAAATTTCTTTCGATGGTCTTCTATTCCGCCCTAAAACTATTTTAGACCTTGGAATCTGTAAAGACTCTCCTGCTGCAAATATCAAATTCCAATCCGCTATTCAACAACAGTGGCCTGATTACCTTCAATTTTATACTGATGCTTCTAAATTATCTCAGTCTGGTCCTGTCGGTGCTGCTGTGTGGATCCCGAAATACAAAATTATTTTAAATTACAAAATTCCTCCCCCTTCGTCTGTGTTTACGGGTGAAGCGATCGCCATTTTGGAGGCAGCTCTCTATATCCAATCCCATAATATTAATAAAGCTATTGTTATAAGTGACTCCCTAAGCTGCCTTCAAGACATTCTCAAACTTCCTTTTCATTCAAGAGATAATTTTGAAATTACTCTAAAAATAAAACAAACTCTCTATGAATGTTATTGCTCTAGTCTTGATGTCATTCTTATTTGGATCCCAAGCCATTGCGGTATCAACGGAAATGAAGTAGTGGACTGTTGTGCGAAGGAAGCTGTCAACTTGGGTTGCAACAAATATAATAAAATTTTTCCCCGTGACTTACGTTTACTTGCCAAACCTCAAATGTTAGACACCTGGAACTCCAATTGGCAAAATTCTTATCTCACTACTGGTAGACATTATGGCTCCCTGCAACCTCTTATTCCCATTAAACCCTGGTTTTTCTATCACAGAAGGTTTCCCAAAAAAATAACTTCAACTATAATCCGCCTTAGGCTTGGTCACTTCTGCTCCCCCGTTTTCCTCGCAAAAATTAGAGTGCGTGACCATTCAATCTGTGAATGTGGTTTAGATGAGGGAACAACCGAACATATATTTTTTCACTGCCCCAAGATTTCTACTCCACTCTATAGTATTTTGCCCAAAGAATTTCCCCGTCCGGTTAATTTAAATTTCCTCCTCACCCTATCTCACCCTAAATCTATAAATATTTTATGCAAATTCCTTGCTTTAAATAATATATATTTGTAACCAGTTTAACTTATGCCGCCTTGTCCTTAGATTCTCAGAAAATATTTCCGGAGACTGTCTAAATTCGATTTACCTATTTCCGCTATTCCATCACCTGACAACTCTTACTGGACCTTGGCAAAATCAGTGCCAAAAGCATTGGAGCCATATACTAAAAACCAATACCAATAGTATTCCACAAACACCCTATTAAAAGGCTCCGTAATAAATCACTGGAAGTGAAAGCGGTTTTTTAAACCTTTGAAACCCCATAAATCATATAATAAATGAGCCGTCTATCAACTATTCATAAAAACATTTTATGCAAAGTGGGACCTGCTTAGGGCATCTATCAAGTTCAGAACAATATTGATTGTGCCAAGTTGTTATTCATTGATTTAACTCTTCATATTGTGTAAGGTAAAATTTTGTTAATGACATTATGCGCCGTCGTAGTCTTTTATAGTGACACAGTATTAAGTTACATAATAAGTAAATTAGTTGAAATTAAATAAACATAATAGTTAATTAAAAAGTAATAGTTAATTGAAATGGAATAAAACGAAAATTATTTTTTTAATTGACATGAAATTTACTTTATTCAAAAGATAATCTTCTGGCATTATAATTTAAATATGACTTCTGGCATATGACCGCCACGGCTGGCTCATACTTAGTCTAATCTGGTCCAATTTTCAATGATTTCTTCCAATTTATGTGTCCTTCAAGTAAAAAGAGTAACGTTCTCACCAGCATCGTTTTTAAAGAAGTACGGACCAATGATTCCACCAGCCCATAAAGCACACCAGTCAGTTTTCTGGATGTAACGGTGTTTCAACATACACTTGAGGATATTCAGCACTCCAAATATGGTAGTTTTGTTTATTGACGATTGAGCTTCATCGCTAAACAAAATTCGCTTATTAAAATCGGAATCAACGGCAACCTTGTTTTGGGCCTATTCACCGAATCTACGCCTTGCTAGGTGACCATGTGGCTTCAATTCTTGCACGAGTTGGATTTTGTAAGCACGCAAATCAAGATCTTTTCACAAAATCTTCCATAAAGTGGATGGATAGACTGATTCGGGTCCTCTACGCTACGCTCTACAGCAGCAATGACTTCTTCTGTACGCACTGTACGACGTCTCTGTGGATGTCTAGTCTCATTTAGACTAAACGTGGTGCAAAACGTTCCACAGTTAATCAAATTAACTGCTCTGATGGACGATTATGTTGACCGTAATATGGACGTAGTGCGCGATGCGTATTTCGTACATAACCATGATTTTGAAAATAAATTTGCCGAAAAAAAACTGATGAACACATGAAGTACATACACCACGAGCCCCCGGGTCAGGGGGAATCATCAATGAGAGAGTATTTCCTCGAAGAAAAAAGTATCATCAGTTACTCAGACTAATAAATAAAAACTTGGCAATTAAAAGGCTGACACTATGACAACTTAATGCAGTATGAAGTAAGCCCAATCCAGAGTTGGTAACATGTGGGCCAAGCTTGTGTCATTCACAAGAGCAAAAAGTTTGACTTAATGAAATTGTTGAACCCTGTGAATAAAATTTATAGATTTGATACCAAGTAGTCAATTACAAATGGCCTCCAAGATTCTTATTGGTGATTTTATCGCTACCGTGAATGCCTAAGAGGACACGGGTCTATTCCCTTCCCTAGTTTGGGTATTAATGTATAATACGTATTTATCTACAAAAGGTATAATATAAAAGTATAATAGTGTATTAGTTATGTACCAATAACAGTAGAGTGCTTGCGCTCTGCTACTTCAGTCAAGACTAGATGGCGCTCTTTTTGTTGTAAATACATATGTGGCATAGCACTATCGAATCAACAACAGGCCAAAAAGATTGTGACAGCTATGACCACACTTACAATAAAAAATGTTATATTTTCTTGTCATTATTTGCCAAATAATTTTCAATCAGAATGACAGATAGGAATTTAGAAAATAGAATCGGCTTTTATATTTGGTTTTGTAAAATGTATTGTATTGTCTTTTTTGTTTAATTTTTACTTGGATGTAAAATATTCCAAAATATATATGTTGTAGGTACTTACACAAATATTTTAAATGTAAATTATGTTTTTGTAGGACTTTAGTTTCCATGAGCAATATTAAAGGGTCAGTTGTTATAACTTTGTAATAACACGTAAATATTTTGACGAAAACACGTTTTACTCTCGAGTATCTGAATAATCGGATGCTTGTTAAAACTTTACGCTTTTAAGGTGAAAAATAAATTTGTTTTAAGTCGTCGTGTATTAGTAAAGACTTGATTTAGGTAAATTGTAAGAATAAATAAAAATAAATATATACATTTGGACATTTCACACAACGTCATCTAGTTCCAAACTAAGTTGCATAGCACTTGTGTTATATTATATAATTTTCTTTTTTTAGTAATTACATACTATATACAAACACCCAGACGCTAGACGGTAAACGAACCCGTGCCGTTACGAGGGTACCGACGTGCGTTAGCTGTTACGCCAGGGGGTCGTAAATCGTTAGAATATTTTAGTAATTACAATTTTAAAGGATTAAATAATAATTGTAAATTATTATTTTTTAATACAAAAATCTATTAAAAATACTGGGTCAAAGATAACTCACAGAGGCTGCGGGTGGACCCTTGAGGGTCGCTGCTTAGGTGAAGGCACGCGTGCTGTTATATTCCCTCAATCCTGGATGACTTGGGAGAGCATTAAGGGATCGAAACCCTCGCCCCTGCCGGAAATCAGGCACCAGTCAAAGATCAGTTAATCCTTCCTAGGCGCTAAGCGATAACAGAACAGCGGGGTTTCTAGTAGGTAAAAACAATTGAGTTATTACTTGAGAAAAAGAGGATAAAAAACGATTTACTCTGTTGGCTACCGAACTAGGGATAACATTTCTTACTTAACCGATTAATGAAAATTATGTAAGCCTTAATAATATAAACCTTTTAAAAGATACGTAGTAGTAACCTATTAGTATCATATTTGGAGACCAATATAGAGTTCGCGGCTTAGAAGCGTACAATGACATTAATCGTTTAGACAATTTTTATCGCCTCAATTATCTACCTTGGACAAGCGTGGTGGGTTGTAACGTGGTGTTACAATATTTTTTTTAATTTAATTTTCCGCGGGCTTTTGCCGCGACAATCGAGCGTTGCGCTGATTGGTGGAGCTGCGCGTGACGGAAGTCGGCCATATAACGGCCTCCACACTCGAGGCCACCACCATTGCAATACTCAGGAGCACTCGTTCTTGATTATTCGCTCTCGACAATATTTTTTGAAACCCACATTTTGACTTCTACGTTTGGGGCACAGGGTCCCCATTGGAATAACTTGTTACGACAACCTTACGGTTGTGAACAATTATTAAAAAGAATAAAATTAAACGATTATTAATGTAATACAAGTTTATTGATGACGTAAGTACTGATGATGTGTATAACAAATAAATAAATAATAATATTCGGGTTATAATTATAACCGGGAATTGGGATCGCACACAGAGAGGCTTAATGGTCGTAAACCCCAAGGATGAAAGAGGCACTTATCTGGGGACTTGTCCCGCGCCAGGAGGTCGTCAACGTCCTTTGTCTTTTATGGAGCCTAACGTGCCCTGCTGCTGGAAGTGTTTGCAGCTCCAGCCCGTACTGAGGGTGGCCACCTCGAGACCGCTGCGAAGGTCAGCAGCTATGGCCTGTTGTACTGAAGGACCGTTCTGGGGGCGTCGGCAACCCGTACGGTGGACCCTCCTCTGAGGGTTGAATACGATGCACATGATTTAAACCAATTTTCGAATTAAAATATCTTTAAAGAACTGAATATTTGCTTTCAACATGATTACTACATTACTGGATTGATTTGTTTTAAAGCACCACTAAGCACTGGTTAAAACATTACTTTAATAAACTACAAATTAATTAACCGCAATCGCGGATCACCATAGTGACTGAGTAGCCCTTCTGGTGTCAGAGAAAAAGGATCTTCTATCGCGGCTTCACCTTTTTATACTCCTGCGAACGATGAGCTCCCACTTTGAGAGGACACTGCCCACTTTTCGAATGGTTTGAGAATTTGGTTCATATGGGTGTGGCATGGAAAAGTACTGAGTAACGCAAATTCATAGCTACCACCTACATTTTAAGGTGCGCGATCGAATTATTATCTGGTTGTTTACATTAAAATACCCTCAATATTGAATGTTGAAATTCATTAGAAATAATTATTAAGTATGTTTAGGGATTAAATATTCTACTCTTGTTACAACGTAACAAACTTAATTGGCAATTCTTATCGTTCGACTCTCAACGAGAAATTTCTTTCCATCGAATGACCTGCGCACTGACGTCCAGCTCTTCGGCGCGACCCCTGCCGTCATCTGGCCTCCTACAGCGACTGTGACGTCAGGGGAGTACCTCGCCGGGAAGGGAACACAATCAAGGCTTTGAGCCCGAATTTTTAGGTGCGCGTCTTTAATAACTACGTGACAGGGTATAATGTTTCCTCTAGGAGAAGTCCGAACCCAATAGCGGTACAATATGGCTTGTTATTATTAGCTTTTTGTTATGTTAAGCAAATCGTGATCGTAGTTAACACAAATACAACCTAACCTCTTCAAAGGCTGCTTTCCTACGTTTAAATGACTAATACGTAGCCGGCCTAAGAAAATCTATTATCAAATGACAATGAAAAATAAAAAAGAACAAGACCTTATTTTTACTAATTAGAGAATCACGAAATCTTTACATTTAGATATAAAATACATTATATATTTACTTCGGTAAATAGGTATAAGTACTACGTAGGTACTTTACATTTTGTACTTCACAGACATGTTTCTCGAAAGTTCTCTTCAAGTAAATTGAAAATCTAATAGACCGTGTTTAGAAGTAACGAGTTCCATACAGCCTAAAGCCTCTTAAACTTTACTCTTTCGGACATTTGGCATACCAAATAGGTAACAAATTTATAAACTTAACTAATTAGGCGCTCAGAGTTTCGTATTTGCTCCAAGCGCTGTAAACTTCTTCTTAACTTCCTAATTTGGAACAGCCGTAATTATTGTTTATCAGAAACATTTACGAAGCAAGACGAGACTCTTGCTAAGGACTGCTAATTAAAAATTTTAAATTATCAACATTACAGCGCCCTCAAAGAGCGTTGGGTTGCAACGAGCGCTCTTTTCGAAGACAATTATTTTGTTTCTGTTAAAGTTTCAATTTAATCTGTGATTGTTAGTATCCTTATCCTTACTAATATTATAAACGCGAAAGTTTGTATGTTTGTTACTCTATCACGCAAAAACTACTTTATAGATTATAATGAAACTACAATAATATTGATCATCAGAATAATACATAGGCTATAATTTATAAAGATATTGTGTGAATTGTCCAAAATATAACGATAAGTGTCAAGTACGTAAGAAAAAATTCTGCCATCTGCGAGCTATTCTGGCGTGCGTTGCAAAAACCGTTAGAGTTACACGTATATAATGTATAATGAAAATGTTTATCTTAGAATTAATGAAAATGTTTATCCTATCTTTTGTCCTACAAAAAACTCCGCGACAGCATATAAACATAAATACAATTAAAATTGATAATTTATTTCTAATGCACATTTGGTAGTAACAATTCTTCTAACTAAATATTTTACTAATCTAAAATTGGAAAACTTACTCCATCCGAGATTGATGAAGTGACGAATTTCCGTTTTTATGTTAATTTGAGCTTCACTTGATTTTTATGTAGTTTAGCCCTATTCATTCGTTTTTTTTTCGACTTAAGTTTTGACCACATTTTACACAAATGTCGAAGTTCACCGGGTCATCTATTATAAATATGAATATAACTCTGTCTGTTACGTTTTCATTTTGATAAATTTAGATAGATTGGACTTTGAAGAAGAACATGGTATTTTTTTTATTTATATGGCAGAACAAAGTTTGCCGGATCAGCTAGTAAATTATATTAGTTGTATTTTTTCGTTCACACCACAAATTTTATATGCGTTGTTATAAGTATAATAAAATAAATAAAAAAAACTGATATGACCATACTGTATGTAATCATAACATTTTGATTCATAAATATTTTATTCAAATAAGAATATTTAAAATGCAAGTACCAAATTTGTAGCGGTAGCAATTAGCTTACGGAAGACTACAAACCAAACTAATTTCACAAATATATCCGAATTCATGTGTTGATATTTATATTTATGTCAAATATTTTTTTATTGCTGAGAACTACGCAAATATGCTGCTGTACCATAAGGGTACAGAAACTTGGGTCACTAATGCCGAAACAAAAGTGGTCGACATCTAGACGGGCTTGGGGCTCTACCGCCAAGTTAGGGTGGGTTGTTTTGTCGCTTTTTACCACAGGCCGACCCCGACCGCAGAGATCAGTTCCACCTCAGAATGGATAAAAAAATATATTATTTGACATAATGAACAAAATGACATTCTTGATATAGTGGGCCATTTGCCTGTTTGCTGAACTTCAGCTCAGTATATAAAATGACAAAACTTGTCGCCCATAACAGGAAATACAGTTTTTGGTACAATTATTTACACTATATAAGCAATTGTATTGCAGGGCTTTTTATAAATTGTCCGACTTGTTTGTTTACTTCTATGGAGATATTAAGACCAACCTTATACTGGAGTGAAAATATAATATTCTTCAATATAATATTCTATTACCGGTAGATACTTGATGGGCTGGTGAAGTAAAAATTAATGAGACGCATTAATACCTATTATTTTACTAAAAGAATATATTTTAGTATGTTATTGTTTTATTTTTACTTATTACTTTATTATTTAATATTATATACAGTAAAAAAAATGGTGTACTTACACTGTAATGGAGGACGTCTATAACAGAAGTGACAGCTGTAATTCTACCGCGATTATATGCGATATATGTCACTCTCACTCTCACAATGACATGAGCAGCCACCGTGGTTGCTCATGTATTCTGATGATATCGCGCTGGCAGATTTGGACAGAGTTAGGTTGGTGGGACGTCTGAAAGCGTGGAAGAAATCGCTTGAGAACGGCGGTCTGGAACTCAACGTGCCGAAGACCGAGTACTTGGCCTGTAACTCCACAGATCCTACACCCGTGCGCATAGGCGACGATACAGTCAAGCGCACGGAACAGGTGAAACACCCGGGATCTGTATTTCACGCGAATGGTGACATTGAGTCCGACGTTAAGGCACGCATTGCAGCCGCGTGGGCCAAATTGCGTGAGGTGACTGGTGTCATCTGTGACCCAAAAATACCCGTTAAATTGAAGGGACATGTCTATAAGACCATCATTAGACCTGTCCTTTTATACGGATGTGAAGCGTCGCCGATGCTGGAGCGACACAAGCAGGCACTGCGAGTCACGGTGATGAATATGCTGCGGTGGATGTGTGGAGTAACGCGTAAGGACCACGTTAGGAACTCTTGCATTTGCGGCAGTCTTCATGTCCGTGACATTGCGGATAAATTGCAGGAGTGTCGCCTTCGCTGGTATGGATACGTTTTACGGCAACCAGCTACTTACGTGGGGAGCAAATGTCTGGCCATGCCACCACCGCCGGGCCCCGGCAGAAGGGGTAGACCAAAAAGTGCTGGCTTGACGTCGTAAAGGGCAATATCCGTGCCAATAGTCTTACTACCAGGGACGCTGAAGACCGTGGGAAGTGGAGTAATAAAGGTCGGAAAGCGGACCCCGGGCACCGAAACGAAAGTTTGGGTTGCAACCGGGATACAACGCTGGGATGATGATGATGATGTCACATACTGCCGGTGAAGGAAAACATCGTGAGGAAATCTGTATATCGAGATCACTGGTAGGTGTAATCTGCCAATCCGCTTTGGACAAGCGTGGTGGGTATACTGTCCGTTGCCTCCAGAATATAGCCCGAACTTAGCAGGGGGACATAATGGCCAGTTATTATATATGCTATGCTCCTTTACTATATCCCAAAATGGGAATGAACTCAATTCATGGCCCTCGTAGCTATTCCGATATGCGAAAGCTGTTGCAGAGCGGAGATTATTTGAATCAAACCCAGAATCCCGCGGTTGAGTAGCAGATAACCCTTTATTAACTAATTAACTCAAAGAGGTCATTAATTACTCCAAAAATAAATTGTATTTTCTAATCACATATATTATATACGAGTAATAGAATTAAGTTTAAACAAAAATTTGAATGAAATCATACTAACGTTATAAAAACATTCTAAACAAATTACATAAAATAATGGCGGGCTTATTCTGGGTAGCTTAATAATATAATACGTGATCAACGGTATAAAAGGCTGGGAGAATTGACATGGGTTGCAAAGGTTTTTCGCCCCCAGTCATCCCAACTTTTTGTAGTCGTGAAATGGAATTGAATTTAATTATTCCGTCCAAAATAGTCTCCTAAATAAAATAAAGGTTGCTAATGGACTCGGCAATTAGGATACTGAAATATATGGAAAGAAACATAACCTGTGTTGATTGTGGTGCAATGCGACAGGGTTTTATATTTTTACAAAAAATTCATCATTCAGTAACTTAATATAAAGATAATTAGTATATTTCTTTAATTAGTACATTCTTTTATCCATGCGTGTACCTCTGTGGCCGGGGTCGGCCTGTCGTAAAAAGCGACAATACAACCCATCCTAGCTGCGTGGTAGGGCCTCGGGCCCGTCTGGAACGCGACCACTTTTGGCCATAAGTATGGCGCCATAATAACTTTGTGTTGTGTTTCGGCATTAGTGATCCAAGTTCCTGTACCCTTATGTGACAGTAGCGTGTTCGCGATGGCACTGGCGTTGCAAACACCTATAGGTGACGGTAACTGCTAAATTCTAAGCGGGCCGTCAGTCTATATATATACATATATATAATTATTTATTTTATATTTTATTATTAATGACAGCCTTTGAGGAATAATTTTCACTTGTTATTGAGAAATGTTCCAATAATTTATAAGGTAAATATTAAAAACTAGCTGACCCGGCAAACGTTGTTCTGCCATATAAATAATAAAATGTCAAAAAATTAAAAAAAAAAAATTTGGGGGTGGGTCACCCCTAACATTTAGGGGGATGAAAAATAGATATTGGCCGATTCTCAGACCTACTCAATATGCTCACAAAATTTCATGAGAATCGGTCAAGCCGTTTCGGAGGAGTATGGCAACGAAAACTGTGACACGAGAATTTTATATATTAGATTATTATGTCCATATATACAATTAGCTAACAAGCAGCTGTCCCGGCAAACGTTGTTCTGTCATATAAATTTAAAAAAGCAGAACTTAATAATGTTTAGACTTATTTCACCCACTTCAAGTTTCATTTTCTCGAAAATCCTATGACCTTCTCCAAGGTCAGATCTATACTGAAATTCATCAAAATTGGTTCAGCGGCTTAGGCTTGAAGACGAAACAGATAGACATAGTTACTTTCACATTTATAGTATAGTATGTTTATACGTAAATATTTCTTGTAGCGTGGAAGAAGTTATTTGAATACAATTTTAAGCTTTGGTGTGATGTTGTCCTACATCTTCTCAAAAGTTCAAGCACGCGGACCAAAGTCCTGAGAGTTACACTTTCGGTGACGAATTTTAAGGGAGCAGATAGGTGCCCAGTTCTAGTTACAAGAAAACTACTTTTGGTTTTTATTTTGGCAACTACCTTATATTTTTTCGCAAAAATCGCTTTTCCAGTTCTGTATAATAATCTTTTAAGAAGATTTTCCATTTAACGATCCCTATCACTATCAATTACTTATATCAATCGTGCAAGAATTTGAAGAGTTTTACTTTGTGAGTGTAATTGTTCAAAACTTCCACATGATCAGAACTAGTTAGCTGCCTGATCTTTTCGTATATAAGTTCACGGAATTCTTGAGACAGCTGAATGAACTATTCAGTGGATCCGATCCGCCATGAAGGAAGGGCGGGTCACGTACGACACTTGTCAATTTATCAACTATCGGTATATGCGGTTACTATGACGATATCTTAGATGTAACTTTGTTGACTGAATTATTTCGTTGGTTTGGCAGAAAGTTATAATAAGGGTTGATTTAGTTTTAGAATAATAAGAAATAATTTTATAATACGACTAGTATCCGGCTTATATATTTGGCTCAATAGTTACGTTGCCAAATATTTTTATTTCTTCAATTCTCTTCGATGTAAAAATCATAGATATTAATAATAATATTTTAGTGTAGTAATAAATAGTGGTAATTTTAGTACTTCAATAGTGAATTTAAAAAGACGTCCGTGGCTCAACGGATAACGCACGTAGAAATGCTTACGGAGATCATAATTACAAGTGTTTATGTAATTATTATTATGTATTATATTAAAAAATAAGTAGCCTAGTATCTATAACACAGGTGCTCCGCAGCTTACTTTGGGACTAGATGACACTGTGTCAATTCTAAAGTATTATTACGTATAAAAGTATATTTATATATTTTTAATAATGTCATCAACTTCAACCAACGAACTCAAACGTGTTATTTGTTAAAAACGTTACAATTATTCTACAATAATGTAATTAATTATTATAAGTTAACGTCGGTACGCTAGCGGGTCACGGGTTCGATTCACGTCGAGCGTTTGGGTGTTTATATATAAAATGCATTTGTTTATAAAATAAAAGTATAAATATAGTATATCAGTTGTCTAGTATCCATATCACAAGTGCTATGCAATTAAGTTTGGGACTAGATGACGGTATGTAAAAAAAGAGCTGTATAATATTCATTCATTTAATTTTGCTTTTTTTTTAAAACTTGGAAACACAGAGGACCTCCTTAATTTATCGCAAGTAGTTAATACCACGTGTAACAAGATTAAGGACCGACAATTATTAATTACAGATATAATTATGATTAATTAGCTTCGTATTTAATACATATTTAATTAGTTTACATTATGTAATTTAGTTTTTTTAACTTGTACCTATTCCGTATTATTTGCATTTTAAAGTCATCACCATCTTAGCGTTCAATACGGGTTGCAACCTAAAGTCTCGCTTCGGCGCCCGGGGTCCTCTTTTCGACTTTTCTTCTCCACTTTGTATGATTTTCGGCATCTCTGGTGGTCATTCCATTGGGACACATATCAACCCCTACGACGTCAAGCCAGCACTTTTTGGGTCTACCCCTCGTGATGGGGCCCGGTAAAGGCGGCATGGCCAGACATTTGTTCCCACCTAAGTAGCCGGTTGCCGTAATACGTGGCCATACCAGCAAAGGCGACAATCCTGCAATTTTTTCGCAATGTAACAGACTTGAAGACTGCCGCGAATGCGAGAGTTCCTAACGCAGTCCTTCGGCGTTACTTCACACATCCACCACAGCATATTCAGATGAAGAAGATTCACGGAGATCCGTGACTCAGTGACGCAGTGCCTGCCTGTGTTGCTCCAGCATCGGCCACGCTTCACATCCATATAAAAGGACAGGGCTAATGATGTCCCTTCAATTTAACCGGTATTTTTGAGTCACAAATGATACCTCAGATACTTGCCTAGTTTAGATGTTTCAGGACTATTTTCATGGCAGCTTTTTTATATTTTGTATTGGGTAATCTTAGTTGTTTTTTAAAGTTAATTTTAATAAACAAATATTATTAATAATTAAAAACTATAGATTATTAATGTATATACGAAAATATTGTATGTAAGACGTTTCAGACAACATGTATTATTCACATATAAATACATCACGTCGAAAAGTAATACATGCAAGGCACGATTCGGCTTCCATACATCCTAACCTCGTAAAATGAGAGCTTAAACTTTATTTATGTATGTATGTAGCGCATTGTCTTACATTCTACAAAATAAATGTCTTGAAACATTTTATTTATATATTGATCAAAAATTTAGGTAAAAGAGTTCTTGTCAAAAAAATATTAGATTATAATTGGATAGTATATGTTTTCTGTAATGAAAATACATAATATTATTATTAAATAATAATTTCAGACAGTGCCCTCGAATCACAATATATACAGTACATCTTGTGATATTGATACTATAAATTTGATATACTACTTTTTCTATTGTAGTTAATTTATTTAATAACTTTTAAATACCTATTGGTATAAATTGCCATTGGCTAAATGGCAGATGAGATTATAGGATGTTGTGTTAAAGATAAGTAGAATCAAAACTGAACATCTATTTCGTGATTTTAGTGGAATATCCGACTTCACTCCGTTTACCTTAGGAGGCGTGGCGCTGCCAACTTACTCTAAGTTCCGGTAGCTCAGATCATTAATCCAGAACGACGGTGAGATAGGCTGAGATGTGTAAAACAGAGTGAGTGCATGATGGATGAAATGGGGATAGGTCTCAGGAACAATTTGTGACCCAAAAGTACCACTTAAAGTCAAAGATAAAATTTATAAATCCGTAATAAGGCCTGTCATATTGTATGGATCGGAATGCTGGTCCACAAAGGGGAAGCATGAAAGGATATTACATGCCGCGAAGTTGAGAATGCTAAGATGGATGTGAAGAGTTATGAAAGTGGATAAAATTAAAAATGAGTATATTAGAGGAATTAAAAATTGAGAGTATATTAGAGGAAGTGTGAAAGTAGCGCCAGTTATTGAAAAACTAGTAGTAGTAACTGACTAGTGTGGTTTGGTCATGTAATGCACATGGAAGAATGCCATATAACAAAAAAAAATGATAGAAATCAGAGTGGATGGATACAGGAGTAGAGGTAGACCAAAAAAAAGATGGATGGATCGCGTACAAGATGATATGGCAAAAAAGGGTGTGAAGAGAGTGGAAGGAGAGGACATGTTGCGGCGACCTCATATAATCTGGGATAAGTGCAGGAGGAAGAAGACCTATAAAAGTCCAGACGCGGGACGAGAATCAAACCCTTGATTCCGCAGGCGTCCGATGTGTGCAAGTTGTTGCCTACGTAGGTCGTGAATATCATTATATTAAGCGTTCAATCTGAAACACTGAGAAGAAGTGGTTTTATTATTGTTAAAGGGCAAAATCGTCTTTAGTGCCACTAAACATTTGTATGAAAATATCCGTATCTTCTTAGCTTCATTTATGAAAAAGAAAACACAACAATTCTCGAGACAAGCCCTGTCAAATAGTGTTTGAAGATTTAGTTTTTTTTATTGCTGTAGAACAGCAGATAGGCTGACGGCCCTCTTAGAATTTAGCAGTTACCGTCGCCTATGGGTGTTTGCAACGCCAGTGGCATCGCGAACACGTTGCTGTTCCGTAAGGGTATAGGACTAATGCCCGAACACAACACAAGGTTGTTATGGCGGCATACTTAAGACCAAAGGGTGGGTTGTTTAATCGCCTTTTACGACAGGCCGACGACGGCCGCAGAGGTTACTATTCTTTCTCCGTCCCTGCACGGATAATTGTAATGGAGTAGTAAGTATAAAATAGTAATAGAGTTTCTGGTAGTTGCACTGGGAAAAAGAAGGGTTATTTTCTTCTTACAAGCTTTTTATTTTGCATGTTCACTACGGATCAATTTCTACGCATTCAGATTGGCAAAGTGACGTCGAATAAAACGTATTATTAGATGTATTGCACAGCAAATATGACTGAAGACATAGTACTTAGCAACAAGTACGGCCCGGAATGTCCTTTAAGAAAAATTCTGATGCAAATATACCATTCACCTGTATCATATTATTGTACAGTAAATAAAAATAAACGCACACAAAAGCGCGAGAATAATATTGGCATAAAAATATTTACAAACACTGACAAAACATATATGTGTATACATGCTAAATTAATATACACATAAATTTAATACAGAATAGGTTATGGTTTAATTTTGAATATGTGTTTTATGCAGCAAAACAGGCCATATTACAGATTTCCCCTGAGTGCCGTAAATAGGGGTTTAGGAGGTCGTTTCTTTTATACGTATAGTTGTTTACAAATAGCTTATGTGTTTATTCTGACAATTTACTTATAAATTTTTTACTACTAATTTTTCTCTGTGTAGGGATGGAGTAAGAATACTAACGCCTGCGGCCAGGGTCAGCCTGTGCTAAAAGGCGACAAAACAACAGCTACTACGTGGTAGGGCCCCAAGCTCGTCTGGATGAAAACCACCCCTGGCGCATAGTATACCGCTTTAATAACTTTGTGTTGTATTTCGCCATATGTGAACCAAGTTACTGTACTCCTATGGAATAACAGCTCTAGCTTCGCAAACATCCATAAGCGAGGATAACTGCTTAATATTAAGTGCGTCGTCACCCTGTTCCTCAGCAATAAAATAAATTCTAAATTGTTAAGACCCTTGGTAACTGTTGGTAACAATGATAGTAAACCTTATAAAATATATTTTCGTTGGACCATATATTTGTGCAACAAACGCCTTATAGCCTCTACTGAGCCTTGTCAGTAGGGATCGACTCAAGAAATGTATGACTTTGTAAACAATGAACCGTGCAAAAGTGCAAACGAGAACGAATGATTAAAAAGGACGGCTCGGGTGCCAACGAGGAAGTTTGTGTTACAATCGAAATTTAATAGAAACGCCTTCCGCTCACGCAGGGCCACTACTCGTTGGAGGTTGGCGACGTTGACATAGTCGCGGGTGCGGCCTCCTGGGAAATGATCGCAGGCCGCACTCACCCACATCTGTGAAGAGAGTAAGCGCGGGTTTTTCACAAGCCTAGCTCACCCTTGCGTGAGTAAGAAGATACGGAGGTCCATCGCCCTCCTCCCCCGGCTTGGTAAAGTTCATCAGATCTCACGACCTCGGCACTCAAAGCAAATCTCAAATTCAAATTTTTATTCAAAGTAAGTTCCTATCTAGAATATTTTTGAAAGTTAAAATATAATTTGTAAAATAACTAGTTACCACCGCTTCATAATTGTTACTTCTTCTCCTTGTAACAGGAGAAGAAGCGATATGAGACTCTCCAGCTAAACGTCTAATTTAATGTGTTTAGATTAATTTCATATGATTTTTTTATCTCATAACAATGTACAAACTCAGACTACATATAAAAAAGAAGATAAATTGTTACACAAAGAAAACAAGATGGTATGCGGTACAACTTAGGTAAGCTTACAAATATAAAATTAATGAAAAATATCTGGAGCGTGCAGCAAGTAAAAGAATCTTCAAAAAATTCGTTAATCGAGTAATAATAAAAAGAAGGACTTCTTTAATAAAAATATTCTTGGCAAGGCAAGTCAATAATATCCTTCGGAATTTTATTATAAAATGAATACCTATGCCCATAAACAAGGAGGATACCTTTTTTAGCCTAAAAGACGGTAGGACTAGTCTATGATTAAATCTGGTGTTTAACTTATGAACATCTTTGAATTTCACATAATTATTGATATGAGTGCGAATATTTACAATGTTATTATAGATATATTGCAACGGGTCTGTCATAATCCCTCATCATCATCATCATCATCATCCTAGCGTTAGTCCCGGTTGCCACCCAAACTTTCGTTTCGGTGCCCGGGGTCCGCTTTCCGACTTTTTCTACTCCACTTCGCGCGATCTTCAGCATCCCTGGTAGTGAGCCCATTGGCACGCATATCACCCTTTACGACGTCAAGCCAGCACTTTTTGGGTCTACCCCTCCTGCCGGGGCCCGGCGGAGGCGGCATGGCCAGACATTTGTTTCCCACGTAATCATCCGGTTGCCGTAAAACATGGCCATACCAACGGAGCCGACACTCCTGCAATTTATCTGCAATGTCACGGACCTGAAGACTATCGCGAATGCGGGAGTTCCTAACGCGGTCCTTCCGCGTCACTCCACACATCCACCGCAGCATATTCATCTCCGTGACACGCAGTTCTTGCTTGTGTCGCTCTAACATCGGCCACGCTTCACAGCCGTATAAAAGGACAGGCCTAATGATGGTCTTATAGACCTGCCCCTGAGTCTGTTATAATCCCTATTATCTTAAAAATAGCTCTGAGAGGATCGCTAGTACCTAGATTATAAATGGCTCTAATAGCCCTATTTGTAAAATGAAAATTACATCTAAGTTCGCAGCATTACCCCAGAGAAGAATATAATATGACACAATACTATAAAAGTAGTCAAAGTATACCAGTCTTGCTATGTTCAAATTTGTGAACTGAGGCGGAGCTAATTTTACCTGTAAGGCTAGATATGTGAGCGCCCAACTGGAGTTTCATATCTACATTTACGCCCAAAAATAGCTTTCAATCAAATAGTTCTAATACAATATTATTAAGAATTATTTTAGCGTCATATTGTTTGACATTAGGCATAGTAAATATAGCACATTTAGATTTCTTAGGGTTAAGAGATAGATTGTTTAAAGCAAACCATGAAAATACATGTGATAGGGTATTACTTACATCGTCAAAATCTTTTTTATTCCTATTTACTTTAAAAACAAGTGACGTTTCAACAGTAAATAATACCATATCACATATATCAGCAATAAAATATGCCAGATCATTAATATATATTAAAAATAGGAAGGGACCCAAAACTAAACCCTATGGCACTCCAGTAATGATGTTAATATTATGTGGCTTAGTATTATTTATCTCTTCATATTGTTACCTATTCTACCTATATAAGTAAGATTTTAATAAATCAAGGGCATTATTGTGAACGCTGTAATGTTTAAGCTTATTTAGTAGTGTTGTTTGATCTACACAATTTTTTGAAAAATTTGAAAGCTTTTGAGAGGTCACAAAATATCCCAACAGCATATTTTTTAGACCTCACCCAAGCATCATATATATACCTTAAAAGAGCAACACCTGCATGGTGGACTGCGTGGTGGATCGACCCTTGGTAAACTCGGATTGTTCATTGTGAGGCAGTTTAATATTGTCAAAATGTTTGAGCAGCTGATTATAATTTTCTCAAAAACTTTACTTAGAGTTTGTAGTGTAGATATTCGGCTGAAATTAGCAGGATCACATTTATTTTCGAATTTATATACATGTATAACTTTACTTATTTTCATAAAATCGGGAAATATTCCTCCATCTATATAAATTTGTAAAATATAATCTTCAAAGTAGTTAATACTCATTAAAATATTATTTATTAAATTCATACATTTCCCTATAATCGGCTGAATTTTTATGTTAAGAGATAGAAAGGTCTTCACTATCTATACAAATAAATAAAATTGGAGGGTCTGTTTGTAATAATAAAATAACCACTTTTCACTAAGTGCATTCGGACGTATACACGGTACATATACCAAAACAACATTTTTTTGCAATTTTTGTCTGTATGTCTGTCTGTCTGTTTGTTCCGGCTAATCTCGGAAACGGCTGGACCGATTTTGACGGGACTTTCACTGGCAGATAGCTGATGTAACAAGAAGTAACTTAGCCTACTTTAATTAAAAAAAAAATAGTTTTAGCTAAAAATGATCAGTTTCGGAAATTTAGATGACCAATTTAACTTGACCTCCGATTTATATCATCAACCATATAAAATAGAGTTCAGTTTAGGCTGGACTTTGTAGGTTGTTATTCAATTTAAGTGGACCTCAGATTTATATCATCAATCATATGAAATAGGGTTTAGATTAGGCTGGTTTTGTAGGTTCGAACGCACGTATTCCGGAGGCACATGACGTAACAGTTGCATCCGATAACACTGATTGTTTGCATATTTCATTTATTTATATTTTAGGGTTTATAGAGTTTGTAATCCAAAATAAACCATAAGATTTATCCAAAAAATGCTGCTCAAAGTCACTATTCCACGCGGACGGAGTGGCGGGCACAGTTATTTGTGAATATTTCCTTCACATTGAAGCAGATGATATTTCACCTGCCGTACACTGTATCAAAACCAATTCAGCTCCACGTGGTGATGTTGACAAGCTATTTGTAATTAAGGCATTTCTAAAATATTCATAAAATTTTTGGGCTACATCAAAGTATTTCATGATAATACTATTTTCTACTTCAAGTTTAATAACATTATCATGTGACCCTGTTTTAACCGAGACGTATAGGTAGTAAAGTAAACCAAAAAAATACTGGACTGTTTTTTGTTGGTACACCACTGAAGCGCGTCTCTTGGCCGTGGGATGAAGATGTACGGACGCATTGTGCGGTTAGACTATACCTTTCACGCCCCTTAAAAAAATCTTGGGGATACTTGCAAAGGAAACTTTACTCGAGAAAAAAACGCAAAAAGTACAACTACGCACAATATACGTCAGGCTGTCACATTACGTCATCATTCTAAGCTGTAATTTATTTTAATGGAACAGAAAACACATTGAAACTCAACGTATTGTTATCCGTATAATTTGCGAAGTAATTTAACCCGAGCGTATTACAGTCGAACATGAAACAATCTAATTTTTCACGACACAAACGTGTATTGCGTGTATACAATTCCTACGTAAACCGATATTCGTTGGATATTATACGAGTAGGCTTAGCTATTCTCGTAGGATTGGTTATAATCTTAATGGACACGGTCCTTTCCAATTATTAATTTTTTTTTATTGCCGAGGAACAGCACACAGGCTAACAGCCCTCTTAACAGTAAGCAGTTACCGTCGCCTATAGATGTTTGCGACGCTAGTAGTACCGCGAACACGCTACTGTCCCATAAGGATACAGGAACCTGGATCAATGAACACAACACAAGGTTATAACGGCGGCATACTTAAGACCAAAGGTGGTACGGTACGGTAGCCATATTAATGCTGGCCGAGATGTGTTGGACAACGGCGGCTGCAACAGCATGCTAACTAAACCCCCGGTCACCACCAAAAGCGCGGACGTGGAGATATCGCAGCATCAATTTTTGGTTATTGTTCTGCGATAGGGTTCTCTTGGACATCGTAAAAGATGTCGATCATTAAAACTATTTTTTTATTTTAAAATGTGTTTATTTGATCGTTATCGACATTTCGGTACTTATAGGTATAAGCAACCGTTTTTCCCAACTACAAAAATGGCTTGATCATAATGGTAAGAGCTGTGAAAATTTAAGAGAATCTATATAAATAAAAATAGATCTTCGAAATGTATGTACGCTCATAACTTTCGAATGACTGCACCAAATTGGATGATTCTTTGTTTTATGTATTCGTTATTGTACAAGGTTTGTACAAAATGAAAATTATGAAAAAGTAATTTATATTAATTATTTCAATGTTATTATATAACATATTATTATATAACATAGTCGCACTCAGGATAGCAAAAAAGTGACAGTTGACTTTAAACTTCACACTGATACATCAATGCTTCGAAGTGTTTCGTGTATTTAGAGTTTTATCATAATGATATTTATTATTACCGATAAGAAAATGCCACCAGTGAGGCGTTAAAATATCAGCCGTCACACGCACGACGCAAGACGCGTTCAGAATCTTCGAAGCAATGAAACTGAAGAAAAGCTGTGTTATGGGTACTACATCACTGATACACTACATATATAGTTTTTTTTAGGAAATAAATACGTATTGCCATCCAGACGCGCTTGCGGCCCTACCATGTAGCTAGGGTTAGTATTCTTAACGGTGCCCCTGTACGGAAAAATGGGAATTAATCTATCAGAAAATCATTCAAATCCAACTATTAGGTGAGTTATAATATTTTGGTTTTTGTTCATAACTCCGCCAAGAGAGGGCGCCACTCTACAGCATTTTTTTTAAATTTACTTTTATTGCTGTAGGATAGCAGACAGGCAGACGGCCCACTCAACAGTTACCGTAGTCTATGGGTGTTTGCAACGCCAGTGGAATCGCGAACACGCTGCTGTCCCATAAGGGTACAGGAAATTGGGTTACTAATGCCGGAACACAATACAAGATTATTATGGCGGCATACTTAAGACCAAAGGTGGTCGCCATCCAGGCGGGCTTGACGCCCTACCACGTAGCTAGGGTGGGATGTTTTGTCGCCTTCTATGACAGGCCGATCCTGGCCCCAGAGGTCAGTATTATTTCTCCGGCCCTGCACAGATAAATTTCTACATGGAGGATAAATTTTAAGAAATCCACTATATCCACTCGTCCCTGCATCCCTCTCATATCTATCTCATATCCCCCGTGATCTCCGTAAAGACACGCCATAACAGTGTTCACAGTTTTGTGCTGTTATTAATAACACCCGTATCCTAGAAATCTGTGATCTGTTACGTTTGAACCGCTGAACCAATTTCGATGAATGAATTCGAGTCAAAAGAGATAGTTTTGACCTCGGGGAAGGACATCGGCTACTTTTTTATATGGTAGAACAACGTTTGCCAAGTCAGCTAGTATTATAATAAGGTATAATCATAATTAATAGCAGCCCTGAATATTTATAAAACATGAAAACCAATATTCATTCAATCATCTCTAAATATGTGTAAAGATACACATAACATTCGTTTTATATTATTAGTTGGTTTCGTTGGAAAATATCATAAATGCCCATGTTTATTCGCATTCACGTTTTCATTCGAGAAAAGAGAATTTTAACTTAACGACGGCAATAAAGGCCTCGCCAGAGCTCGTTTTCACCTCGCCGTTATATTTTCACCTGAAAACGGAACCAGAAAGTACGACGAATGTATCTACTTTTGTCGACACATTCGGTATGTTCCAACACGCAGCCTGTGATGAAAATGCTCGTATTTAATACAAACAAATGCAACAATAAAAATGTTTAATTATTTTGATCATTGATCATGAATAATTGAGGCTAAAAAACTAAATAAATTATAACGAAATTTAAAGTTGGTTTATTACTGTTCTTTATTATCATATCAAATGAAATACTATTTTATTATATGAAATACTAGTTGACCCGGCAAACGTTGTACTGCCATATGAATTTAAAAAAAGTAGCGTATGTCCTTCTCCAAGGTCCAATCTATGACTATTCTATCCGTGCAGGGCCGGAGAAAGAATACTAACCTCTGCGGCTGGGGTCGGCCTGTCGGAAAAGGCGACAAAACAACCCACTTTAGCTACGTGGTAGGGCTTCAAGCCCGTTTTGGATGGGGACCACCTTTGGTTTAAATATGCCGCCATAATAACCTCTCTCAGCATTCACATCTCCGCAGCATTTAACCTTTTATCTTCATCATTTTATCCTTTCCCTTTGTAACATAAGCACATCGGTTTGATCAATATATCCTAACCAATATTATAAATACGAAATTTAGTTTGTTTGTTGCGCTTTCATTAAACCGCTAACCTAACCCGCTAACCGCCTAAACCGCTGAACCAATTTTGATGAATTTCGGTATGTTTTTTATTGCTGTAGTAAAGTAGACAGGCTGACGGCCCGCTTAGAATTTAGCAGTTACCGTCGCCTATGGGTATTTGCAATGCCAGTACCATCGCAAACACGCTGCTATCCCATAAGCGTACAGGAACTTGGGTCACTAACGGAATACAACACAAGGTTATTATGGCGGTATACTTAAGACCGAAGGTGGTCACCATCCCGACGGGCTTGAGGCCCTACCACGTAGCTAGGGTGGATTTTTTTGTCGCCTTTTACGACAGGCCGACCCCAGCCACAGAGGTTAGTATTCTTTCTCCGCCCCTGTACGGATAAAAAAATATTACACAGATAAATTTTCAAACATGATGAATTTTCTCGCTTCTATGTATAACTTGTCGGAACATACCTATTTTTATCCGGCACCCCTGAGTTAAAAACCTATTTTACTCTTGCAAACTTACTTCAGTAAGTTGGGACTTCATATTGCCTTGGCTGGGTTTGGCGCCTGGTTGAATTATTTCCGTATTCCATTCATTTCTTTTTTATCGGAATTTTCCTTAAACAAATTTGTAAGATTTAAATTTCTTTATTAAATAAAAAAGTCGAAACGCGTATGGTCCAGCTCTTGATGTGCGGTTAAAATCGCGTATGGATGCTTTCAATTTATAAATTTTATGGCACATTTCATAAATTTTCACGTCCAATAGGCTAAAAAAGTTCTCAATTATTCAGTAATAACAAAATAATTTTAAATTTTCTTTTACATCAGCAGTTAAAGTACTTTGTAGGAGAGGGCATATCTACGTACTACCACTGAGGTGTTTACTTATTTTAATTCATTTATATTAATGTTTTAATATAATAATATTAATATCCAGATAGTAAATATACTATCTGGATCAAGCGCTACCTATTAGATCTATTTGTAACATATAAACAATAACGATAATCAGCAAAGAATTTGTATCGTAAATTAAACTAAGCAAATCGTGTTACAGGTATTTATTATATTTATTATGCCGAGTTAGCCAATACTTGAACAACGATTTAGTGAAATTAATTTTTTTCAGAGACCCTGAATAAAACCTTGTTAGTACCACTTCCCTCGTTTAGCAGGGTGCAGCTGAGTAACACTATACTCAAAGTTCTTAGTGATCTACCATTATTTTTTAATACCCTAATTGCGATTTACAATGTAGTCACTCAATATACTGTAACTCGCAATTAAATGTCTAAACTATTTTTGGTGATGGAT
Source organism: Malacosoma neustria (assembly GCA_963693495.1). NCBI lineage: Eukaryota > Metazoa > Arthropoda > Insecta > Lepidoptera > Lasiocampidae > Malacosoma > Malacosoma neustria. The sequence goes on from OY856384.1 coordinate 3,686,323, forward strand.
GAACAAATTTTCCTCATTTCAACTTCAAACATATGACTGGCAAGCTCGTTGAAAGTTAAATGAATTTAGCACCAACTTTGATAAAACCAACTTCCTACATGTGCCATTGTTTCGGAATTTCACATATCTTTGTTGATTTTCCTTTATTTATTCAGCGAATGCACCTGAAATCCACATTTTCAGAATTAGAATGTTTAGATTTCTTTCTTTTTATTTTGAATAAACTGACCTGATCGTATTTCACAACTGCATCGTTAAGGCGAGTAATTTAAGTGGAATTTAAGTTTTCTCTGGGGTCTACTTCTGAGTACTTTAGTAGCCTCTGCCTGAAAATAGAATTTAAGCCTTATTCTATTTTTATTAGGTAAGTAATAGAGTACTATTACTAACCTAATAACAACCCGTAACGAACTCCTGGGTTATGGACTTCCACTTAGAGGGAAAAGACACATTATCTGTTATGCTACTCAAAAGTGGAATGAGAGCACATTAGTAATATTGGTTTCCTAACAAGTTTGCTTCTTTCATCAGCCGGTGGTAAATATACATATTATAAAATGTACATTAGGCAATGAAACTGCCTTGTAGGTGCATGCCATCACGGGAATCGAATACATAATCGAGTATTGAATCTCAATTGGGCTTTCAATTCAATACCACTTAATTACCATCTAGTATGGTTTTTCTTCCATGACCATATAGTATCATGATCAACATCTTAGCGTTAAATCCGCCAATTAGCCCAAAGCCAAGGTGACTCATCAGTGTTTCATGAGTAATTAACGACCCGGCCCGCGCCCTCAGCGCCTGCTTGTCAGGACCTGGTTAGTACTAAAATCAGGCCCTACGGTTAGCATTTCATGGGTATTAAAATCGACGAGCTTTTCTTTCAGTCTCGGGGAAAAACCCTCTCTTGACGGGTTCTGTCTGTTGATATGTGAGACTCCGGGAAAGTTGTTTGGCCATCCGACTACCCACTAAAACCCCGATGTTCACCTATCGCCTATGCCCGGGCCCACGGATATATGGCGTACCGATCTCGTGGCCCAGGCTGGCACCGGCTCGCCCTTTGTCTCAAGGTGCACCCCTTCTAAAGTGTTAGCACCAGGGGGTCAGGGTTACGTCCTCCCCGGCGCTTTCCTGTGTTAAGGAGTTGAGGGGCGCCGCGGAACAGCACGCGGCCCTCACTCTCGCGGCCATAGTGCGGGCGGCGGATCCTCCCCCGAGGGGCCGCCCGCAGCCGCTTTCTACGGCGGCCGGAGGTCGTTAGTTACCCTCCGGTGCCGACGACGTGGCCTGCGTTGGCGGGAGGGGAGTGTGGTGGTTGACTCCCGATTGCAACCAATATTCCCAGCCATCGCAACAAGTGTTGCTAGTTATTATTTACATATTTTAATTTGACGTATCGAGACTGCCCGCCGAGACATACTCGTATATGTATTTAATGATTTTATAAAATAACTAACTCCTTTTCCTACGATTGTAAAGAATAATGATGTTTAGTGAAGGTCATCTCAGAATGTCTTTTTCTTATTTTTGTTTATGGCTGCAAAACTATCCGTGCAGAGGCGGAGAAAGAATAGTAACTTCTGCGACCGGGGTTGGCTTGTCGTAAAAGGCGACAAAACAACTCACCCTAGCTAACGCGGTAGGGCCTCAAGCCTGTCTGGATGGCGACCACCTTTGGTCTTACATTTGCCGCTATAATAACCTTGTGTTGTGTTCCGGCATTAGTGACCCAAGTTCTTGTACCCTTATGGGATAGCAGCGTGTTTGCGATGCCACTGGCATTGCAAATACCCATAGGCGACGGTAACTGCTGAATTCTAAGCGGGCCGTTAGCCTGTCTGATGTCCTACAGGAAAAAAAAACTTTGAACCGCTGAATCTGCCAAGTTTCAGTAAGAGTAAAAAATGATAAATGTGAATGCTACTCGTACATAAAGTGCCGTTGAAAAAAATGAAATTTAACCGGTATTTAAATGAAAACTAGGTAGTCCTCAAGACAATATACAATAGATTTGATTAAAACAACCTATTGTGGCACTCGGGGACTGCCGCAGTAAAGCTATTGCATAGCATTTTAATCAACTTATATAATTACAAGTATTTGTTTATTTTTTATTTATGCAGTACTTAATTTTTTTTTTCTAAAGATCGATGTTTTCTATCGATATTTTTTGGACAAGATATATCGATACTCGATAATAAAAAACTAAAACTATCGATGTTACGATATCGACGTTTTTATTATCGAGTATCGATATATGTTGTCCAAAAAATATCGATAGAAAACATCGATACTTTAGAAAAAAAAGTATCGGTAGTTGAAATATCGATATTTTTTGGACAAGATATATTGATATTCGATAGTAAAAAACTAAAACTATCGATGTTACTATATCGATGTTATTATTATCGAGTATCGATATATCTTGTCCAAAACGTATCGATAGAAATCATCGATACTTTAGAAAAAAAACATCGATACTTGAAATATCGATAGATATCGCCCATCCCTACCACACTCACCGCACGTGCGCCCCGTAAATATACATGTAGGTATATATGTATACATAGGTGTACATTCAAAAAGTGTAACTTGAATTAATATCAAAGAAAAAAATAATTACTGCATAAATAAAAAATAAATAAAGAATTATAATTGCATAAGTTGATTAAAATGTTTTTCAATATCGCCCATCCCTACGTACAGTCGTACCATATACATACACGTTAAGCGAAGGCTCGACCGAACTACATGGTAGGCGGAGTGGGGCGGTGTTAGGATTTTTCGTTACGGAATTTCTTGATTCGGTCGCCGCGCTCAAAGCCCGCGATAAAAGCTATGCAATAGCTTAAAAATATTATCTAAAACAACATAAAATATAAAAAGCCGATCAATAAATAAGGAAATTTATTAAGAGGAATCGTCATTCAGGAGACAAACGCAATACACAACATAGCAGATTATAAATAAATATTATAAACTGTTAATTTACAAAACATAAAAAAGATACGAGTATGTTCAACTGTTCATCTAGGCCGCATTCAATCAGTCAGTTAACATTATCCGAAAGTTTCTAATACGATTTGTGTCCATAAAGGCTCCGAGGCTTGGTAACGACAAGTAGAAAAGTGGCAACATTAATCTGATCCCAGCAAATAGTTCATGCGGTGGACGAGGGTAATGCACCGTGCGCGGATCTGAGGCAGAAATGGGAACTGTTATGCTCCATTATTGGCCGGCGGGAGCCATTTTCAGTAATGTCAATGACGTCAAAGCCTTTTACCGTGGTACACCTACGATATTTCTTCATTCTAAATGTTTGGTTTTATTTTGATAGTATTTGTTACGTAGATTATACATAATTATTATTGTACAATAAACAAACCTTTTTAACCCTTTTTTAAACCTTTAAAACCAAACAAAATTAGTTTAATGATTTGTCTCGCACCTGATTGAATGTTTGAAGTGAATAAACTTTGAAAGCATTTGACTGATTTTAATTAATCGTTTTTATAAAGTTTCTTTTTTACGCGTATTATTCTGGTATATATATAACTTCAATAAATAAAAATTTTAGGACATTGTTTAAGAAAACTGCTGTGTTATTTGCTTAAAGACATACCAACATTGTTAACTACTGTCATTAACTATAAAAATACTTAAATTAAATATATTAATTAAAAGTTAACTCACTGTGAGGTGAGTTCAAAATAAAAGGACCGATATAGAACAATGTTTCGCAGAAAATGGTCAGCTTATCTTAATCATTTCCAACTAACCAGCCTATGTTTTCTGTGGAGCATTCAACATACAATAAACTTTCACGATTGGAGTATAACATGTTATATATGTATATATACAATGCTATTCTAGCACCACTGAGTCCATTTTTTTATTGCTGTTGTTTTAGAGTATACAGCTGACCCTCAACTTATTACTAAACAGTTACCCTCCTATAGGTGTGGACAGAGATGAGATGGAGACACCTGTAAACTTGGGACTTATGCCGGAACACAACACAGTTATTATGGCGGCATATTTTCTCTCTGCATATTTTAAACATCGATAAGTACCAAAAGTGAAACGAAACATCGTGAATAAACCTGCAAATTAAGGCAACCGAACGTATAACCCGTCAAACCGACCTGGATAAGTTTAGTACCTAAACTGTTTGTTTCCTCTAGGGGGAAGCCCGAGTCTATAAAAGACCGTTATTACTATTAGGCATTTATTACTATTAGACATTTATTACTATTAGGCATTTATTACTATTAGGTATTTATTACTATTAGGCATTTATTACTATTAGGCATTTATTACTATTAGGCATTTATTACTATTAGGCATTTATTATTATTAGGTATTTATTACTATTAGGCATTTATTACTATTAGGCATTTATTACTATTAGGCATTTATTATTATTAGGTATTTATTACTATTAGGCATTTATTACTATTTTCTCCGTCTGAATGGCAACCACCCTTGGTCTATAAGTATGCCGTCATAATAATCCAGTATTGTGTTATGACATTATTAGCTCAGGTTCTAGTACTCCTATAATGTACTGCGGTGCCCCTAGCGTCGAAAACATCCAAAGGCGATGGTAACTGCTTATTATTAACTAGGCCGTCAGTCTGTCTGCTGTTCGTCAATAATAAAAAAATAGGCTTTTGAAGTAATACCAACATATCCATACTAATATTATAAATATCGAAGTAACTCTGTCTGGTACGTTTTCATGCCTAAACGACAAAACCAATTTTAATGAATTTCGGTATAGAAATAGATTAAAACTTAAAAGAGGTGAAATAGGGCTGAAATTGATTAATTTCTTTTTTTTATTTATATGACAGAATAATGTTTATTGACTCAACTTGTAATATATAAATAATATTGTAATAATAACATTCTCGCCGATTGGTTGAAATAAAACGTTCCACAAAATTGTTATGCAAATAAAGCATACAATAAAATTTACAACATACCCAAGGGAAAGGGGAATACAAACGCATTATTGGCATGTGCAAGTGGTCGGTTGTTTCATAAAATATTTCTGAACCGAATCACGGATAAAGTAAGCGATACGATTCTAGCAGGAACTCTATGAATAAAATTATCATTTTGCAAAATTGATTCCGAAGCCCAATAAAGTACTGGCGCTGTACAGCCTGCTTATGAACGCCGAATCGTTCTATACTGTTATTTTATGTTTCCGATTGATATTGGTTATTAGGTATAAGGTTGCATTATTATTTGAAATGCCAGTTTAACGGAAACATGTTACGAGTACTAACATATTTATTATATTGCTTAGATGTGACGTCATACTCGCATGAGTCTACGGAAATATAAATTAGGTTTTATGATGTTTATTTATTTGTAATGATTAATAATAATAATAATAATTTTATTTGCTAAACATGTTTACAATACAATGACTACATTTGATATACTACATTGCATTTGGTTAGAAAATTATAGTAATTAGCCGACATGTTATGCCAAGTTTGGCGTGCAAAATTTAAATGAGTAGGCCTTTTCTGCTGCCCTATAAGATCACAATTTTTCAGATATTTAAGCAATAATAGCAACTAAACATGAAAACAAAAGACATAACATATGAATTATGATTTGTGAAACCGTTGAGAAACAAAAAATCAAAATAAAAAATAAAAGAACAAAGGACCCTTATGTAATACCATGACTAAAATATATATCTTTTATTGTGTATACATATAAATATTGATAATAATACAAAATTATGTCGACATGAATACATGAGCGCTTACATATTTTAAATTAAATTATAACATTAATATAGTATTATTAAATTTTTTGTTTATTGATTATTAATATTTGTCAATTATGATTTATAATATTTCCGCATTGTAGATATTAATTTACATGTAAATTTAATTAGAAATAATATCATTTATGTAATCTTTTACGCTATAATAGCACTTATTTATTAAAAAAATTTTTAATTGTATTTTAAATGAGGTTATATTCAGTAATTTTATATTTTTAGGGATTTTATTATAAATTTTGGTGCCATAGATATAATACTCTTACGCAACAGTGCTGTATTGCAACTCACCGCACAAAGCCGATCATTATCCCTCCGGTTTCGTATTAACCTATCTGACATGCGTTCGAATAGATGTGGGTTATGCCTTACAAACATTGCTACTTCCATAATATATAACGATGGAAGCGTTAGAATATTGTGCTTCACAAAAAATGGTTTACAACTCTCAGTTCTATCTAATTTAAACATTGCTCGTATACAACGTTTTTGCATTAAAAAGGTCATGTTCACATTAGTCGAATTTCCCCAAAATATTATTCCATACCTTAACACAGACTCAACAAGTCCATAGTAGGCTGTCAATAAGGCTTTTAGGTTGACATGTTGTGCTAGTTTATATAATGCATAAGATGATTTACTTATTTTCTTACTTAATTCGGCAATTTGATTTTTCCAATTCAGTTTATTGTCAATCATTAATCCTAGAAATTTAGTCGATTCTACATTCTCTACAACATTATTATCATATTCTACCTTAATATTAACATTTTGGGGTCTCTGTGTGAAGTGCGTTATTTTTGTTTTACTAATATTAATTTTTAAATTATTATTATTCAACCAAGATATTACTGAATGAAGAGAATTATTAATGTCACTTTTATACATATTTATATCATTACAAGGAATTATCAAAGTACTATCGTCAGCGAATAATGTCATAGGATATACAATACACTTTGGTAGGTCATTTATATATAAAATAAACAAAAGAGGTCCTAAAACACTTCCTTGCGGCACTCCGTGTTTGGCATATCGCTTTTTTGAAGCAAAAATTTCCTCGCATTTGGTGACGGGGTTAAGTCTTGAAATGCACGTTATTTGCTGTCTGCCACTTATATTATTTATGACAATTTAGGTTACGTAGGGATAATCTGTCGACTCATAGAGTGGCTTCCGGTCCTTGAAGGAGGGATAAACTCACAATGTGTGATTTTGCTGAAACGTGCCAATGATCTTACCAGGGATAATAAAGACCTTATGGTACAGAAAAAGTCAGGAAACAAACTTAATTCACCGCGTCGGCAATTTGAACTGGCATGAAATGCCGTTGATTGCTAATCTATACAAATAAATAAAATTTGAGGGTCTGTTTGTAATATTAAAATAACCGCTTTTTACTAAGTGCATTCGGATGTATACACGGTAGATATACCAAGACAACATTTTTTACAATTTTTGTCTGTCTGTCTGTCTGTCTGTTTGTTCTGGCTAATCTCTGAAATGGCTGCACATCTGATGTAACAAGGGGTAACTTAGGCTATTTTTATTTTAGAAAAAAAAAATAGTTTTTGTTAAAAATGATAAGTTGCATTATTATTTGAAATGCCAGTTTAACGGAAACAGCATTAGGAAATTTTATTTTCCAATTTAAGTTTACCTCAGATTTATATCATAAATCATATGAAATAGGGTTCAGCTTAAGCTGGATTTTGTAGGTTTTATTTCTAATTTTATTTGTAATTTATGTTGACCTCACATATCCAAAAAATGCTGCCCAAAGTCACTATTCCACGCAGACGGAGTCGCGGGCACAGTTAATAAACAATAAATTTGAATAGAAATTAATATTGAAATGTTGTTTTGTGATGTACCCACCTGTAAGACGTAAGTCACGATGTGATAATTTCGCATTAGCAATTTATTGATGAATTCTTATTACTGATTCTTTAACACTTAGAACTACAATAATGTTTTTTTACTTCAGACAGGCTGACGGTCCACTATACTTTAGCAGTTACCGTCGACTATATGTCGACTATTAGTTTGCGATACCAGGGACACGGTCAACACGTTACCGTCTGTGTAGGGGTACTAGATGCCGGAATTATTAGGGCAGCATATTCAAAAAACAGGAATGGTTGCCAAAAAACGGGCTTGGAGCCCTACTACCTAGCTAGGGTTGTTTATTAACCTTTTACGACAGGCCGAACCCGACCGCATGGGTCGGTGTTCTTACTACTCCTCCACATGGAAAAAATATGCATGTAATGTGCACTGTTTTTATTATGCGGGATAAAATTTTGCAAATAGTATAAATGTATAACCGCGAATTTATATAATTTAATTTCGCACGCATTTTTCAAAGAATTGAGCTGTATTTCAGTTCACATGCTACGAAATAAATACCATGTATTTTAATGGGGTTGATGATGGCATCAATCACCGTGGTATATACATAGAAAGATAACCATGCATTGATCTTACTTATAACAGACTGAAAACTTATACATGTCATTAAGTAGCTGTATTGTGTTTTATATATCAAGCACGCACACACACACTCACACACACACAAGCTCGCCTATGAGGAAGTTGACATCTAAATTATAGAAGAAAATTTAGGCCAACGTAGTTCAAGCTGTTGAATAAGTCACAAAAAATGGCAGTAAGCTTGTTTGGTGTGAGTTTAAAACAAATACTATTTAATGTGGCCGCATTTGCTATAAACTTGGAGTTTAACTGCTAAGCGAATATAATTAAATATAAGATTTTATTTATTGCTCATATTCGTATTTATTTACGGTACACTATACCTGTGAAATAGAAGTACTAGTGATTTTTTTTCTCTTTATTGTCTTAGATATACAATAAACCATTAGAATTGAACAGCAAATCGTCAAACAAACAATTATAGTCAAATCAAAACGCCTACCCGAATCGCAACCGTTCGGTATAATTGGTGGTGAAAGTAAATAAACGAATAAAATTAAAATAAACAAATTTAGGATTGTTTCAATAATGCTTTCAGTAAATTAAGATTCATCTAGCCAGTCTTTCTATTAAACAATTTGATGCTCAAATATAACAAAATTAATTATTTGAAAATGGATATGCACTGCATGTGTCACCATGTAAAAATTGTGTAGTTGCTAAACCAAATAGAACTTTTATAATATACTAGCTGACCCAACAAACGTTGTCTATACATAAATTTAAAAACAAAGTAGCATATGTTCTTCTCCAAGGTTCGATCTATCTCTACACCGGAGTTTATCAAAATTAGTGTAGCGATTTAGACGTGAAAATGCAACAAACAAATAGAAAGGGTTACTCTCACATTTATGATATTAGTATTGATTATAAACCAGAAACCGTTGCAAGAGACCGCAGAATACCCTACAAAAATTACATCACTATAAGATCAAACTTTTATGCCCACATAAAGGATATAATAATATACGAAGCAAAAACTTCGTACTCCTCTTTATGGAGACGAATGAAATTTAGCGCAGTTTAAGTTCATATTAAACTTAATATTATTTTATAAAAATGCTTAAAAATTCAATTATATTTATATATACATATATTAATAATAATATTTTGTTTATGGTTAAAATCTGTCATGGAACTGAAAATAAATAAATTATGATCGAATCCTGACATATACATATATTATCCGGATGACCGAGCTTTGCTCGGTATTTTTTTTATAAATTGTGTTTTTTGGAAATTAACAAGTGATTTTCTTAGTCTAACCTCAACGCAAACACTCATTGACTTCGTGTTACTTAACAACGCCATCTGCTGGAATAGCTTTAGTGTTGTAGTGTGGTTAAAGCAATTAAAAAAAAAATAGTATTATTATTCGCCGATAGATGTCAGCAAGAGTCATTTTTCAGTTTAAATTGGGACTATTCAAACGCCACTGTTTGACATTTTCTAGAAATGATTTCTAGCTAGATCGATTTATCGCCCCCGAAACCCCCCGTATACTAAATTTCATGAAAAAAAATTTTTGGAGCCGATTCCGAGATTTGAATTATATATATATATATATATATATATATATATATATATATATATATATATATATATATATATATATATATATATATATATATATATATATATATATATATATATATATATATATATATATATATATATATATATATATATATATATATATATATATATATATATATAAGAATTGCTCGTTTAAAGATATAAGATATAGTTCGAAGGTCTAAGTAAGTACAATATTAATGGATAAAACAAACTTATTCTCAGTTACATATTACATAGAAATACGTTATTGCTTTTCCTTTCCATGTCATTTGGTACCCTTTCGATATAACTTGCGCAACATTCCTTTAAATACTACAATAGACGACGCCCAACATCAATAGGTTTTTTTTTTTTTTTTATTATTGAGGAACAGCAAACAGGCTGACGACCCACTTAATAGTAAGCAATTACCGTCACCTATAGATATGTATTTGCGACTCCAGGGCGCCGGGAACACGCTGCTGTTGCATACCAGACAGAAACCTTGGTCGCTAATACCAAAATACAAAACAAGGTTATTATGAAGGCATACTTAAGACCAAGGGTGGTGGTCTATCCAGATGTATCTAGATGCTTGAGGCTCTACGCAGGTAGGGTTGTTTTGTCACGTTTTACAACAGACCGGCCCCGGCCGCAGGGGTTGGTATTCTTATTCCGCTCCTGCACGAATAAAAATGGTAAATGCTATTCAAATTATGGATGATACCATTATGGAAAAATGAAGCGCCAATTTTATGTTTTGGAAATCACGAAACTTTTAAGGTATGGACCTTAAAAGTTTCGTGATTTCCAAAACATAAAATTGGCGCTTCATTTTTCCAATGCTTAACTAATTTTTCCTACATGGTAGGGTCCAAGCTCGTCTGCATGGCGACCACTTTTGGTCTTAAATATGCCGCCATAATAACTTTGTGTTGTGTTTCGGCATTAGTAACCCGAGTTCCTGTACCCTTATGGAACAGCAGAATGTTCGCAATACCACTAGCTTTGCAAACACCCATAAGCGACGGTAACTGCTAAATTCCACGTGGGCCATGAGCCCATTTGCTGTCCTATAGCAATAAAAAAAAACCATAAAAGTAACAAATTCAACTCACTTTTATAATTCACTACATAACGCGATACAGACAACATGACTGTATGTAATTAATAATTCAAGATATTTATATGATTTTATACAAGAAATAAAATTTAAAGTTTAATATGTTTTTGTAAGTATTTTCGAAATTGAACGTTCGCTGATGTGTATGCGATTTATTCTATATTATTCACTTAGAATATACTTACGTTATCTCGAATACACGTTGCTGTCCGCGGAGCGTTACTGGAACCTGGGTCATTTAAATACAAGGTTATTATGGCAGCATATATAAAAACCAGGGTTGATTGCCATCCAGACGAGCTTGGAGCCCTACCACCTAGTAAGGGTTGTTTTTTCACCTTTTATGGTTCGGCCTCAGGGTTCAGTATTTTTGCTCTGCCCCTACAAGGAGAATAAATCAAATCCGGAAAGAACATTTTACATTAAAACGAATCTTCAACTGTTGCCTTTTATAAAACACTTGGAAGTAAAGGCCAATCGACCGTTTGGCCTTTACTTATTACATTTATATATAATAAACATTAAAAATTCTCTTGTAACTCAATTTCTAAGATATGTTCGTCGTCTACGATACTCTTAAATGAAATTACCTGCACACATATTTTTCATAACATGACGTTATTACATTGACTTCTGTCCATATTACAAACGACCGTATACTTAACTGATAAATATGTACATATTTTTGCTAAATTTTATTTTTCACGTAACTTCGCTTCAAGTTCTGCTTGTATCCTTAATGTATTAATTGGTTGAAGCGAATCAATGTAGCGAGCTCTCAAAATTAATATTTAATAACGCAATCTGAGATTGTCTTGAAATCAAGTCAACCATATTAATTAAAACTAAACAAACTCAGAATTTCATGAAATTGGAAATTCAAATTACTCAGTTCAAACATTTCGGTGTTTATATTAGATTCATTTTCTGTTTCATTTGTTACAGATGTCAGTCACTCTCGTGTTTTGAATAAGTTTTGCGAACTTTCTCATTGTAAGGCAAAATATTTTTTCTACGACGTTGCTAGAATATTTTATTAAAATTCAATTATTTAGATAAAAACTGTTTAAAAATTTATAAAAAATTTTGACTTATTCAAAAGGGCAGTACTCATTCAAAGTGCAGAGTAGTATAAGACTAGCTTTACGACAATAAAATACCATAAGTGTAGATGTATGGAATGACTCGAAAAGTTCTTGCTAAAAATGTGTGACTCGTATACGTAATATTATAGAAAAATTGCATAAGAGTCACCTAAGTTGTTATGGTCACGTTTCACGACAATAGCTCCATATAACTATGCCACCTACGTCGGGCCTGGATAAATAGGCCAGATCCAGGAAACGTTGGCTTGGTGTTATAAATAGTGATACGCATTGGCTCATATTTAAAAAAAAATTGTTACTTGCGTCCTTAAACAGAAAAGAGATTGAAATAAAATTCCCCATTTACTCATTGTGTTTTAATCTAGACTTTAAATAAAACTGAAGCGAAATAAGAGAATATAAACAAAACGAAATCCTGATCAATGCATGTTTAAAACCAATTGGGTATTCAAAATAGCCGGCAGCTTTCCAATCTAGGTGGAGACCTCCCCGGGGACCTCCGTTCCGCGAACACATATTGCAACTCCCCCACTGCAATATGCGTCTGAATTGTACTCGTATACTGCAAATAGAGCACACTGCACGGCTATAAAAAAATTATGGTATTGCCAGCGTTTAAAAATATTTTTTACAAGTTTATTATGAACTAGCAGCCCGTCCCAGCTTCGCACGGGTATTTAATAAAAAATTAAAAATTAAACCCTTCTATTTTTTTTCGGTCTCGGGGAAAAACCTCTCTTGACGGGTTATCCCGGCCCGGGGGGACCGAGGGATATAAGGGACTCCGGAAAAGATGTTCGACCCACTAAAAAACCCCGCTGTTCTCCTATCGTCTACGCCCGGGCCCACGGATATATGGCCTGCCGATCTCGTGGCCCGGGCCGGCGCCGGCCCACGCTTTGTCTTAAAGCGGGCCCCTTCTAAAGTGCTGGCGCCAGGGGGTCAGGGTTTCGTCCCCCCGGCGCTCTCTTGTAACAACTCTAGGAGTTGAGGGGGGCTGTGGAACAGCACGCGGCCTTCTCCCTCGCGGCAATAGTGCGGGCGGCGGATCCTCCCCCGAGGGGCCGCCCGCGGCCGTTTTCTACGGCGGCCGGAGATCGTTGCCCACCCTCCGGCGCCGACGACGCGGCCTACGTTGGCGGGAGGGGAGTGCGGTGGCGGACTCCCGCTCCTGTTCCGCCGCCTCCCTTGCAGACACTACTGCCTCGCAAAAGGAGGCGACGGCCGTCCATCCAGGATCGCTCTCGACCATGGACAGAACCAGGGCCGGGAGTGACAGGTCCGCGGCCAATTCCGGACGGGACTCGCATCCCCGTCGCGTGCTAGTCAGGCGTGGGTACGACTACCAGACGACACTCCAGAAAAAGCAGAGTCGCCTGACGTCGTAGCCGGCCCAGCAAGACCAACTGACAGCGAGGATGCAATTCCCGCCCCGGGAACACTTTGTGCAGGCGCAGTCGAAATAGGCATGGTTTCGACTACCAAATCAGGTCCCAGGGTAGAACCCGGGACCCCAATCAGTATTCGCAATCATCTCACCGGGGACCACGCCACGAACAGAGAGCTAAGTTGGAAAGGATGTAAGAGGTAGACGGAAAGAAAGGTAGGACTCTGTCGCCTCGAACGGAGAGGGGAGTGAAGCGACGGATGCTCGGGCACCTCGGGTACGCACACCCGTGCACTCCTCGGACAGAGGCAAACCCTTCTATTTTCGTCAGGTTACTAAAAAAATAAAATTATAAAGAAAGTTTGAATATTATTATTTCTATGAGCTTTTATTTTAATGATTTTTTTAATTATTACTTTTTATTTATTTTTCGTTATTTTTTCATAAGTATTCGAATTTTTGTAAAAACCCCAGTGACGCACGCCTACATTGCATAAGGTGCGCTGCCTAGCTAGCCGAACAGGGTGAGCGGCTACCACGCAACATTTTTCTAATACTTACATTTTTAAACTCGTGATATCTTTCGAATGGAATATCCGAAATGAATAATTCAAAAAGTTATATAAAGGTATTGAAACAGTTCTGAATATGAAGTAATTTATTTTGATAAGGATTAATACCAAGATCCAAATAAAGAGTCTTTTCTAGGGGCGGCATTTCAATTAAATTTTTAAAATAAATATTGTGGCATAACTATAATAGTTAGACATATGCTGTCGCGACACTTTTTGTAAATAATGATGTGTTCTGCAAAGTTGTAGTACATTATTTTATTCTATCATCAATAGTTTTCGCAACGCACGCGATTTAAATAATATTTTAGGTAATTTTTTTACACTTTGGGTTACATTATTGGAGTTTTAGTAAGGATCCCTAATTTTTTTGAAAATATAATATAGCCTATGTCACCCGGGGATAGTGTAGCTTCCCAACAATGAAAGAATTTTTTAAATCGGGCCAGTAGTTTCGGAGCCTATTCAAAGCAAACAAACAAACAAACAAACAAACAAACATACAATCAAATATTTCCTCTTTATAATAGTAGTATAGAAGTATAGATAACAGATCTGCATAAAGCGTAGAAAAAAAGTCATGTGGCAAGAAAACTGATAGAAATGAGAGTGGATGGATGGAAAAGGAGGGGTGGGTGAAGGAAAGATGGATGGATTGCGTAAAAGCTTATGTGGCGGTAAAACATGTGAATGTTCAAATAACGACTAATATTTTGTCAATTTTTTTATTTCGCTTAGAATTTAGCAGTTACCGTCGCCTATGGGTGTTGCCAGTGGCATCGCGAACACGCTGTTGTCCCATAATGGTACAATGGAACTTGGGTCACTAATGCCGAAACACAACACAAAGTTACAATGGCGGTATACTTAAAACCAAAGGTGGTCGCCATGCAGACGGGCTTGGGGCCTTGCCACATAGCTAGGGTGGGCTGTTTTGTTACCTTTTACGACAGGCCGACCCTGGCCGCAGAGGCCTGTATTCTTTCTCCGCCCTTGCACAGATAAAAAGATAAAAGAGACGGATAATAAAGGATAGTGGAAGAAGAGAATATACTATGTCAACCACATAGCTGGAGATAAAGGTAGGAAGAAAAAGAAGAAGATTTTACTTTGTACATTTTACTTGGGCCACCTTCTGTGATACTTTTTCTGAGCAAAGAACTAAAAGCCATTACCAACTCCGAAAAAGAAATTTAAACCTTGCTGATTATGAACTAGCAACATATCTAAGCCATATAAGCTGTATCACTTTTCCTTTTACGAAAATGATGAGCTAGCCTAATTTTTTGGGATCACATGATGATCTAAATAATATTAGAATTTATTAGATATTTCGCGCGAAAGTACGTGTTGGAATAGCGTGGCGGATGTAATATACTATCCGTTTTCTCTAGTGGTAGTCCCAAACCCAACAGTGGAACACTATGGGCTGTTATTATCGTGTAGTCATCGTTCTATTGATAAAGGTAGCTGCTACATGTCTCAGAGATGAATATCTAAAACTGGTGCCTAACTTTATATTTTTGTTCTAAACTTATACCTATTTATAATACTACCAACCCGTTCCAGCTTCGAACGGGTACATAATTATTGCCTAAATACATAAGGATAAGCTTAGAGTAAATGTGTGTAATGTAATGCAGGACATTAATTGATTATTTTTTACTACAACACTATTTATATTTTCCCTAAAGAAGAAAAAAATAAACTTGTGGCGAGTATGGTTAAGATAGACATTTTGTATTCCTAATAAATTTTTTAATGGAATATCCGATTTGGATAATTCAAAAATTAATCTACAAGTATTGAAATAGTCTTAAAAGGATTCATTTGGATAAAAATATTAATTTTATATTAACGAATACATAGATAATATGGTCTGATTTTGGTCGGTATTTCTATCTACTTTTTAAATGTGAATAAGTAGTTATAGTCTAACTTCAATAGTTAGATGTATGGTTTTGCAAAGTTTTTTGTAGATATTAATACATATTATTTAATGTTGTCGAACATTTTTTGTTCTATCATCAATAGTTTTTGTAGCGCATGCGATGGCTAATTCACACCTTGGGTTATACTATTGTAGTTTATCCGTGCAGGGGCGTAGAAAGAATACTAACCCCTGCAGCCGGGATCGGCCTGTCGTAAAAGGCGACACAACAACCCATCCTACGTGATAGGGCCCCAAGCCCGTCTGTAAGGCGACCACCTTTGCTCTTAAGTATGCTACCATAGTAAATTTGTGTTGTGTTCCGGCATTGGTGACCCAAGTTCCTGTACTCTTATGGGACAGCAGCGTGTTCGCGTTACCACTAGCGTTGCAGACATCCTTATGTGACGGCAACTGCTAAATTCAAAGTCAGCCTGTCTACTGTTTTACAGCAATAAAAAAAT
The DNA here is from genome assembly GCA_963693495.1 of Malacosoma neustria. NCBI lineage: Eukaryota > Metazoa > Arthropoda > Insecta > Lepidoptera > Lasiocampidae > Malacosoma > Malacosoma neustria. The sequence goes on from OY856384.1 coordinate 3,702,773, forward strand.
AGTAGATATACATATTTATTTCTATTAATAAATGTAACCAATGTGACTCAAAGATAATATAGCAATCTAATGGTGAAAGAATTTTTGAGATCGATGTAATAGATTTAGTTATAAATATACAAAAATACAAATCTTTTCTCATGATAATATTAATGTAGTTGTATATTCATACACATATATGAAGAACTAGTGATTAACCAGAGCTTGTTCTATTCCAGTATTTTCAAACATATAATCTAGACTAAAGACTTATTATCGATTTATACATTTATATATCTAAGTAAGATACATATTTACTATATATACATATGCTACTGTTGAGTTTTATTCGTACCGTACCGTATCCATACCGTTAGTAAATAAATAAACATATTCTTTATAAATTTTAAATTGGATCTGGCAACATTTTATACAGTACGTAAAACAAGAGTGAAATATGGTGACTGCAGTGTACACATCAATAAAAATCAACAGTTATATATATTCTATTTTTTGTTGAACGCAAAATTTCAAACATTGTTTACAGATAAATGTTACCAATTATTTTTAATTGGATATATGTCAGATGGCGTAAGTCACAGTTATTTTGATTGATTAAAGCTTTTGCAGACCTTTTTTCTAATAAACTTACGTATAAATAGTTTTTCTATAATCCTCTTGACATATATATATATATAATTTTATATATTTATGTTGTTTAAAGTTACAATTTCCATTAAAGTATAATAGAATATTAACATAGGCCATAATAACCTGTGCTCCGGAGAACATAGATAGAGGCACGAAAGGCAAATCTATATATATTCTCAGTGACAGTCAAGCTGCAATCAAGGCCATCGCCTCCTTCAAAGTTGACTCCAGACTTGTCCTGGGTGCCATGCAAACTTTAAATATGCGTGCAAGACATAACAGGGTAAGATTAATGTGGGTCCCGGAACACGAAGGAATTCATGCCAATGAAATGGCAGATGAACTGGCAGATGAACTGGCAAGAGAGTACTCAACTAATGATTTTATGGGTCCAGAACCATGTGTAGGTATTCCGACTAGCCTCGTGAAAGCCACATTCAGGGATTTTGCAGTCAACAACAACACTGGCTGACTAGAATCGGTCTGGAACATTCCAACATTTTTTTGAAATCCACGTACAAAGCACGAGGATCCATCTGGAATATGAGCAGGGGGCAAATATGCTACTTGCTTGGGGCTTTTACTGGGCACTTTGGAACCAATAACATGCTCATGAAAGATGGGTCTAACCGTGACACCCATGTGCAGGTTGTATGGGGAACTTACAGAACGCATGGAAAACCTACTGTGTACATGCGATGCATTGGCCAGGAGGCGAATGAATATTTTGGGGGTAGGATATCCGACACCGGAAGACTACAGGCTCCTTCCTATCTCCATATCTCATTGTTAGGCTCATGAAGCAAATCTTCAATGAGATTGGAGAGGAGTGATTGCTATCTAGGGAAACACAAAAGATCCCATTGGGTCGAAGTGTCCGAGATATTTCTCGGCCACGAAACAAGATAAGATAAGGTAATAGAATATTTATTTATATTAACAAACTATAGTACAATAAAAAAATATATTTTTTTTCATTAAATTTAAGTTATACACGTATAATTATAGATTATATCTATAATATTTTATAATCTATAAAATATTTATAGATTATCATAATGTATAAAATTTACTTTAATTTTTATGGCAATTATTCTAAAAGATATTCTAAATATGTTATATTAATAAATTCTATAGTCATTGATCTGTAGTTACTGAAAGTTATTTCAATTTTAACATATGTGAAATAAGTTGTATCTTAACTTTAAAAACAAACTGTATAAATTAAATTCATAATTACAAAACGTAATTCAGCATTCACACGTTAATTTATTAACATTTATTTTTCGTAACGCAAACACACGTCAAATAACATTGAAGGGTTAATTGAAAATGCGAGTAAAAATTCTGAGTTTAGTTATTGTTTTCACGAAATGTTTTAAATGTATGAATTCTAATAACAAATCAAGTTTTTGAAAACTGTAACAAAAACCAATATTTGTGTTAGTTGTTATTAGGATTAATATATTCATCGTTTTAAGTGGTGTAATCAAGGATATGGATGTCGGATAATGCCGTCGCCTCCTTTTGCGAAACAGTTATGTCTGCGAAGGAGGCGGCGGAGAGAGGGAGGGAGCGCGCCAGGCTCCCCTCTCGCTAACGCAGAGCCACTCGTCACCGGAGGTTAGCGCCAGACCTTCGGCCACCATAGTGAACGGTCTCGGACACGGCCCACTGGGAAAGGGTTGCAGCCCGCACACATAGTCGAGGGAGGGGCGCGTGCAGGTATTCCGCGCGCCTAGCTTACCCCTGTGTGAGAAAGAAGATACCGGGGTTCAGCATATTCCGGCTTTGATGAGGCCCGTGAAAGTGGGCCAACACCAGTCCGGGCCACGGTCTGATAGATTCGTCGCGTCCCGCGGTCTCGGCACTCAAGGCGCGCGAAGGAACACCGGGGTGGTTTTAGTGGGAACACCAGCGACGTGAGTCCCCCAGCGTAGAGAGGAGGACGTACGGACATTGCACGGGGAGTTCCACACTATCCCGCCACCAGTACCCACGCGGCGGGGTGTGCAGCAAGTATTTCCACCATCGAAAAAAAAATTGATGTCGGATAGTAACAATATTTAATATTTTTGGCGGGTATTAAAGACCTCACCAAAATTTTTAGGGACCAAATCAACCTCGCATACCTTCTGGAACTGTGAGCGTCTTTACGTTTTTGCGTAATTACAGTCTAGTCTAGTCAATAGCTACCTTTTTACTTTAGATAATACTAAAACAATTAATTTCATTCAGCATATGATAATTAATAACTGATTTCAGCTTTTTGCAATCATATCCAGCAGTATGCAACTAGAAGAATCAAGTCAACCTCACTTAACAGCTGAAAGTTCGAGCGTACTTCTTTATGTAATAGCAGCAACTGACAGCTACCCCTTTACTTCAGATAAGATTAAAAACAATTTATTTCAGCTTTCTGTTAATCTTGCAGTATGCAACGAGTTGTTAAAACTCAAAGAATAATAACTATTTGTGTAATAACTCATAACGTCCTAAGGTTAGACGCTCGCGTTATCCATAGAGTGAACGGATTGGTAATTTCAGTAGACAGGCCATGTGCCAATTTTTTATTCAGTGTGGTACGTGGCAATTATGTTATATCCTGCATAAAATCTAATATACCATAAGATAGCGCATATTGGGAACAATTTCCGAAACTTCTGAATTACGGTGTTATAATTTTTAGACATTATTGTCCTCTTAGTTGCCTGGTACCTGGTAAGTGATACTGAAATTGGAGAACAATCTGAATCTCACGCTATTGCTACGCTTAGGCATTTTATTCACCTAGTGTGTATATTGTAGCATAATTGCAATATGCCGATGGTGAATATTAACCGGTATGTGTAACCCGTCATTCCGCCTTAGAGCGTGGCGGGTATACTTGTACTGTCCGTTCCTCTAAAAGGAGGCCAAAGCTTAAAAGTGGGTAGTACATGAACTGCTGTTATTATTATTGTACTCTTAGAGAAAATTCTAAGAAACTCATTGGAGCCACCCATGATCAGAGCTTATTGCGGATAAATATGGATATCGTGATAACTGCCGACTGTCTAGGCACACACTGATAGTAATTTCTACTAATTATTCATAATTAAATCACCTCAGCCTTCTCTTATCGAAGTGATACCTACTTAGCACCGTTGCGACTTGAAAATTCGATGAAACGATAAAGCGACACCAAAAAGAGACAAACATTCATAAACAAGATTTAGTCTCCAAGAGAATGAGATAGAATACAAATATGTATATGTGTTCGTATTATGTGTTGTGTGGGCCTTCTTATTACCTAGTTTTCTGAATTTTCACTTCTGCCGTGTGTAAATTACATACACACACATTTTTTTAATTGGGTCTTATTCTTGTTAGTTTAAGTTGTCTGTATATTTAAATGTCCAAGGATTATTGGATTAAATTCAATTTAAGATCCAATTATTTAGATATGAAATCCGTTACAGAATACGATTTTCTTTGCGGATGTACAGAAATTACTAGTTGTGTTTAACGCCACGATGGGCTTATGGGCTTCCTGCCAGCTGGCGGCAGATAGGTGCAAAAAGTGGCTACAAAATGTGCTACGCTCATATTACTGCGGGATTAAAAAGAAAGAAAATAGGTCTAGTTTTATTCGATGGTTTTATTTTTTTGGCAAAAAATACATGCTATAACTTCGGCAACTTGTATATTATTGTGGCAATATTTATTATGCTTTGTACGTTTCCATAATAATTTGTATTCCTCAAAAACCACACGAACTTGATTGTTAAGATTTTAGTATATTTTATAATTTTGAAAGTAGCTTGAAATTAAGTTTTATTATAAGCAGCTGTCTCCATAATTTAATGTAATATCTTATGAAAACTTGTTTTAATAACTGCTTATACAATTTTAATAGTCGGAGTTCAGATAATTTGCAAACGACTGACCTGATAGCATGTGACCGAACCCGGTTGCAGAGGTCAATATTCTTTCTGCGTCCCTGCGCGGATAAATATTATAAATGATAAAAATCTAACATTATTACAACAATGGACGTATATTTATTATTCAATAAAGCTAGTATACCCTTCAATCCACCTTCAACATACGTGGGGAATATACTGTCCGTAGAGAGATCTAGGGAGATCCGTACGTAGCAGTGGATCATTATGAGCTGTTATTTGCTAAATAGACCTCTTGGAATAAGCTGCAGGTTGGATAGTCTATAGCAATTTTATCAGAATAAGGATTTATCCTGGAAAAATCTAAATCTATGAAGAAAAGTCGCGCGTAAAATAGCTGTTTTCTAGAGTAAGTAATATATTTAATGCACTTAATGGTCTTATTTAAAAATATTTACTATGTTGTGTTTGCAAGTCATTCAAAGTATTGATAAATTTTTTTGTGTTCAAGTGAATGCGTGAATGAATGAATGATGCGTGCGTGCGTGCGTGCGTGTGTGTGGAACCATTTTTTAGTTATCATGTTTTTATCTTTTTTCAAAATAAGTCAAAAACGCAACATCAAAAGTTTATTTCAAAAAAGTATCAATTTAAATCTCATTTTTTCTTCTGATTTATAAAAACAAATATACACTGATTATTTATCAATATTAAAACAACAATTACCCATCCAAATTTCAAATTGCGAGACGAAAAACGATATTATTTCAATATTTTTCCACTATAATGCATTAAAAACAAAAAGAAAGTTATGAAACTTGGTTTGCTGATTATTTTAAAAACATAACTATTTTATTAGCTCTCCAACAATGCATAACAACTAGGAAATTATTTCAAAGAATCTGAAAATAAAATGATCACAAAAGAAGCAGGCGGAAATTCGTTTTCGAACTAAATTTAAAATCGCTGTTTGAACATGTTGCAAATGGGTTTAATGCGTACCTAAGCCAATGCAGGAAGCAAACTGACAGGTTAAGAAACAAAGTTTTCAAAAAAATCTTTTTTTTAAATAATCACAGTATTTGATCTATTTATTGTTTTTTCTTTTCTGTAGGACAGCAGAGAGGCTGACGGCCAACTTAGAATTCAGCAGTTACAGTCGCTTATGGGTGATCGCAACGCCTGTAGCATCGCGAACACGCTGCTGTCCCATAAAGCTACAGGACCTTGGGTCACTAATGCCGGAACACAACGCAAAGTTATTATGGCGACATACTCAAGACCAAAGGTGGTCGCCATTCAGACAGGCTTGGCGCCCTACCACATAGCTAGGGTGGATTGTTTTGTCGCCTTTTACGACAGGTCGATCCCAGCCGCAGAGGTCAGTATTCTTTCTCCAATACTGTACAGATAATTATTGTGGTGAAGGAACTAAAATTAAACTTGAACGCCACAAGTCATTCAATACGTTTTAGCAGGAACATAATAAGAGAGGGTCTTACAATACACCCATACCTATAATCAAACAAACTACTCATGATATCACTACTCAATAAGCCAGGTTGTTAGCACAAGTGTAGGTTCTAAAGTCCATGGACATAGATAATCTAGATGAGTTGAATCTATGAAAAAATCATGATCAGAGTTTTAAAGCAAGATTTAATAAATTATTCAACAAACATCATAATGTCAAGGAGATTTAGCGTTTGAGTCTTATAGTCCGTAGCTTACAATTACTCTTTGTTTTATGTCACTTTTAGATTATATACACATCAAAAAAGTCTAAGCAACGTGCATGATATTACAAATTTACTATTTATACTAATTAATTTCTAAGTCTTTGCTCATTCAAAGTGCGTAGCTATGTAAACTTTTTTGTTATTGATGACATACTGGCTGGTTGTAAAAAAAATTTCGATTATGTTTTGTTTTTTTCATAAAATTAAATGAAAGGGTTTGAATTTAAGTGCGTTTTTATTGCTACGTTTAGTTTTGATTTTATAATTTTACCAACCATTTAAATAAAGTTAGCGACAAAATTGAATTCTTAGATATTCTTCACATCATGGAGCGACGTCACTTGACGGCAAATGAAATCCAAAGAGCTGTAGGGATGTTGCAAGCGGGGAGCAATCAATTTCAGGTATCTCGGCATTTTGGCATTCATAGAAGTGTTATTTGTCGTCTTTGGCAGCGCTACAAGGGAACCCGCTGAACAGCATCCAGGCCGTAAAAGGAGTACAACCACTCGGCAAGACCAGTACATACAACTAACTGCAAGACGCCAGCCGATGTTAACCGCTCGAGAGATAAATTTTAGGCTACAAAATTCAAGTGGTGTTGATGTAAGTCCCAGAATTGTGCGAAATCAACTGCATGAGTACGGCCTACGAACTCGACGCCTAATTAGGTGGCCACCGATACGTCACGGGAATCGCGCTCGTCGAAATAAATGGTGTAGAGAACGCAGAACATGGACCCAGGAACAATGGGATAAAATTATGTTTTCCGATGAGAAGCGATTCGAGTTTAGGCCTGATACAAGAAGGGTGCAAGTGTACCATCGGCCCGGAAATACTGAAAGGCTCAGGTGCATTCAGGAAGTTCATCCATACAGAGGCTCATCCACCATCCTAAAATTTAAATTAGTACATGATGCTTAGACTTTTTTGATGTGTGTAGTTTTATTATGTGTTATTAGTTTTATGTGTATAATAATTGTTCATTGCTTTTGTGTGGGAGACAAGTTATGCTTTCTTTTTTCTTTCTTTATTATTGTTATTGTTTCTGTGTTTTTCGAAGCTTGTCATAAAAAGTTATTTTCTAATGATATTAATGTCCCTTAATAGCCCAAATGGAAGATCAGCTAAGTGTTATCATATTTAAAGACCAGCTTAGAGCTCAGTGGCATAATTTCTCCGATGGTATGTATCGCTGGCGCGATGGCTCACCTAATGTACAAATATCGTATGTAATAACTTTATCCGTGCAGGGGCGGAGAAAGTATACTGACCTCTGCGGCCGGGGACGACCTGCAGTAAAAGGCGACAAAACAACCCACCCAAGCTACGTGGTACCCAAGCCCGTCTGGATGGCAACCACCTTCGGTCTTAAGTATGCAGCCATAATAACTGTGTTGTGTTCCGGCATTAGTGACCCAAGTTCCTGTACTCTTATGGGAGAGCAGCGTATTCGTTATGCCACTAGCGTTGCAAACATCCATAGGCGACGGTAACTGCTAAATTCTAAGTGGGCCATCAGCCTGTCTGCTGCCCTACAGAATTAAAAAAACATAAACTACACGCAGACGATGAAGAAACATATCATGAAGAAACCTTCACAGCAGAGATCAGTATTTGTTACCCGTCAATCCGCCTTAGGCAAGCGTGGTAGATATTTTGTTCATTACCTCTAGGAGAGGTTCTGACTAGCAGTAGAATGTTGCAGGCTATTTTTAATAATTAAAAAATCAAAAATTATTTAGGAATAGTATACTAGGCAATTTACATGCTTGCCGACACGTTCAGTACAGTGATACATAACTGACCTATAATTCCAAAATATTTATTGTCTGTTTATATACGGCCGTACTTTGATCCCCCGCAGGAAAGCATTAATTCCATGGTCTGTTAATAGTATGTTTTGATTTGATTATACGTGTCCTGTAATATACCTATAAAATAGTGATACAATTCTTCTTCCTGTCCTTATCCCACATTATATGGCGTCGGCACAACATGTTCTATCCTTTCACTCTCTTCTGTTAACCGTCATCTCAACATTCACACCCTTTTTCACTATATCATCTTTTACGCAATCCATCCATCTTTTTTTGATCTACTTTACCTCCTGTATCCATCCGCTCTCATTTATAACATTTTCTTTGTTATACGACATTCTTAACTTCGAATTATACGGTCAAACTTTTTCCATAACTGGTGCTACTTTCACACTTCTATAATATAGTGATTACACATCCATCTCAGCATTCGTATCTCCGCAGCATGTCATCATCATTCATCATTTCATCTCTACCTTTTGTGGCCCAGCATTCCGATCCATATAATGATACATTTATCAATTATTATATAGTAGTTAAAAAAATGGAGAGTAAAAAGGCACATCCATTGAGTAGTTTGACGTTTGTAGGGATACATCGCGTGCCCGCTGAGATTTATGGCTCAATCCAGCAATCAACGAAACGCTTAACTAGCTGACGATAAGGTGTTGCGAGCGATCGCCTCCGTCTATCCACCGATAACCCCACTCGACTAACATTAGGTTGGAAATTTGTTTTTCGGGATTTCGGAGTGCATGTTTAATTAGTTGTTAGTTTCGAATTAAAACTTGTTTCATTATGTTTTATTTTTAACATGGTCATGTAAAGTAAAACCTACTTACCTCTTTATCCACTTTATTAATTACACTATCACACTTCAATTACACAAACACACAAAAGTAAGCAGTTACTGTTGCCTATGGAGGTTGTCGATGCCAGGGGTATCGCTAATTCTAGCGGTTGGACGACGATTTAATGAGAGGATTACCAATAATAATAATTAGAACCAATAATTAGAACGTAGATTAAAAACGGACATCTCATAATTATTACAAAGTAAAACAAACACTTAATCTGACACAGTCCTCGCAATATACCTGAGGTAAAATTAAGAGATAGCTTCATGAGAAGAGCTATTGATAAACTTAGAAATAAGTATATCCAGTTAATAGAAGTGTCCAATTAACTTTAAGTGTATGAGTGGCTCTATCATATGGTTTCTATGTTATCCATACGAATTAAGTGTATTACGAGTATAATTGAGATTAATCCAGTGAAATTTATTATGATATAAAATTTACAAAAGAAAGAGAAATCTAAATAACAATGGAGTGCTTTTACCCTGAAGACTGCGAGCAATTTGCAGTATGTCTGATGTTAGTGGCCCCATGTCCTACAACGTGCTGTGAAGATCCACTTATGTGCTATCCGTACTTGCTACGATGTCTTTCGCCGAAGGTTATGTATTGTTGTGAAAAGACGCTGCAAGTTTCAAGGCCTCTAATTTGACAAGAGGAAGATTGTTGTGAGCCACCACCAAAATATATGAAGATGGACGCATTGTGAGTAAGCTGCCTGTGTCTGTATTCAAGCGCAATGGAATGCAATTTTCTACTTAGAAGCCCTCGTGTTGTAGTTAGTAGTTGTAGTTGTCGAATGTGAATTATGCATGGACTCCGTAAAAGTCGGCGACCAGGCAAAAGCGCCATCCTGCACACCCAAACCGACACTCGGATGTTGTTTACTCAAGAAGAAACCAATAAAAGTGTCGCTTGAAGATATATTAGATGACTGACAATGAAATTTCCTGTTCTACATTCAATGTGAAATTAGAAAAATAATTTAAATAAAAAGGATGACAGATTTTTCCCCAAAAACGTCAGGCAGGCGGCCCGTTGTAAAAACTAAGCCACAACTATTACAACATGTAACATGTTGTGCCGACCCCTTATAATGTGGGATAAGGGCAGGAGGAAGAAGATATAAAAAATTTAATGCTCACACAAGTGATACATATAGAGACATTCGATTGTTTGATAAACCAGAACGACGTGGATAATAACAGTAACCTAGCGTCGAATATTCACAGATAGTAGAAAGATAGAAAACAAAATTGGGGCATCATTTTCCATTTGTAATAATAATGCGGAAATTTAAACTGTCATCTTATTGCTCAGTATATTAAGCCGAATTATTGGCGATATGCGTAGCTACCAAGGTAATCCTAATGAGCTTAGAAGAAAGCTTTTGTGTATATAGTGATTCACGTGCGGCACTACAGATTATAATCAATTGGAGTTGTTTTGGTATTTCTACCTGCCTGAACGTAGAAAAATATAAAAGTTGCGCTCATTATGATAAAGAAGCTATTAAATACAAAAAATTTGGTTCTCGTGTCCGTTAGATAGAGCTTTTTATCCGTGCAAAGGCGAAGAAAGAATACTGACCTCTGCGGCCGGAGTCGGCCTGTCTTAAATGGCGACACAGCCCACACTAGCTACGTGGTAGGGCCTCAAGCCCGTCTGGATGGCGACCACCTTTGGTATTAAGTATGCCGCCATAATAACCTTGTGTTGTGTTCCGGCATTAGTTTTTTTTTTTAATTAGTTTAGTAGTTTAGCTTTCATTTCTGTACACTTTGTGCTAAATGTCATTAAATTATTAAGAGGGTCTCCTCTGTTTGATCCGAATTCTATCATTGTTTAATCAAAATATTGTATTATCCAAATACGAAATGAACTGGAAACTAAAATCAGATTGTCAATTTAGGACTTCAAAGTGTCACCTTCGTTTTTGGATATGCAATTTTATTTATAGTTGTTGATGTTCTGAATACAGAGTAGAGCTAAATTTAATTTGTTATAGGCTTTCCAATAATAAATGATTTAGATTAGAGGTTATAAAGAAATTTCGCCGTATTTATTTAAATTATATGTAATAAATTTCATCATTGCCTATAGAGGTTTGTGATGCTAGGGATAAATGCTGAAGTCCACATAGGGATACTGAAACCTAATTAGAGAATATTGGAGCTGCGATAATTTAGTGGAGTTAGCATTGGTAAAAAAAATGGAGATTTAATTTCGATCGGTGATGTAACAGCTTACGCATGTCGGAGCTTAAGGGTTTGATTTCCTTTCCAAGCATGAATGATTATATGTATTTATTTACTTTTTAGTACACACAACTATTAGTTATCTAATACCCATAACATACGAGTTTTGATTAATTTGGGATCAGATGGCACTGTGAGAATGGTTTTTTTATTAAACTACATTTTTGTCAAATAAATATAAGAAAAATATATTATACCAATATATTGGTTTGTAGTTTACTTTCATATACCTTTTACGTTAGTTGCATCTGTAAACTTTGGACCTTGAAGTACTCAGAATAACGCACATATATCTATATTAGTACCATTCAGTGAACTCCTTCATTTGAACAGCCTTATGAAATTATATGGAAGTATATGTGACCTAACTGGGGTTTTTTACGTGCAAGCATTTGATTCCACAATTCAGGAAGTAAATCCGAACGTTCCGTTGCTTGTGAACTACGAAAAACATTGTAATAACCTATTCACCTTATTTGAATACTAGTCCCTAGGTGGTCAAGAGGTTTTAGCACTAACTCTTACGCCCTGATAAACTTCAAGAAAACTTTTTTATGTCCCATAAATCATGTTTAATATTTTTCTTATATTTAAAAATAAGCTTTATAAAATATGAATATCTAAACATAAAAAGACACAAATTCGTTCATAGGAAAAGCACGCCGTGGAAAATGTGCAGGAAATAAACAATTTCACTATCGAGATTTTCTAAGATTATAGAACAAATGCTTTCGGTGACGTGCATATGTGAACTAATAAATAACATACATGATATGATTTGTTCATAATATCCAAATGCATAAACTTTATTAAATATATTCTATATTTAAGAGTTTATTTTTTATTTTATGAAAGTGTAGTGAAATATATTGTTTTGTTTTCTGCTAAATTACATTAATAGAAGTATAGGGTTGTTCTTTCCAGATCAGAAGTAATAGAAACAGAGCCAATAGAGGTTTTTACAAAAGTAGAATCAAATGAAAAGTTTAAAACTTTGTAAGTGCGTGGGATAGAATGATATTTCGATTACGTTTTTTATTAATTTTTTCTACGTGATCATAATTACATAAATTTTCAGGTGTTGTAATAAAAAATATTTTTATTTTAAAATTGTTCCGACTCTTGAAAGAGAATATTTGTTTACACGTTTAGATTTGGATAGCAGACATAATTAAAAGATCTTTTTACAATTTTCTAAGTATGTCGTATTTTTGGTAGATAATACTTCCCCATTTTCTTGCATACCCCATAACACTCTCTACTTTTCTCCGTGCAGGGGTGGAGTAAGAATACTAACTTCTGCAGCCCGCCTGTCATAAAAGGCGATAAAACAACCTACGTGGTAGGGCCTTAAGCCTGTCTGGATGGCAACCGCCCCTGATGTATAAGTATGCCGCCATAATAGCATTGTGTTGTGTTCTGGCATTAGTGACCCAGGTTCTTGTACCCATATGAAACAGCAAAGTGTTCGTAGTGCCTCTAGTGTCGCTAATATCTTTAGGCGATGATAACTGCTTACTATTAAGTGGGACGTCAACCTGTTTGCTGTTCCTCAGTAGTAAAAAAAAAACACACAGTCATCTGGAATAAACGCCAAACGCGGACTGGAAGTCAGTGGAAAATTTCCAGATATTTAAATACACATTTCTAATTGTTTATGTTCTGTTATCTACATCGTCTACATCGTCTACTTTTGATCTTAAGTATGCCGCCATAATAACCTTGTGTTGTGTTCCGGCATTAGTGACCTTAGTTCCTGTACCCTTGTGGGATAGCAGAATGTTCGCGATGCCACTGGCGTTGCAAATACCCATAGCCGACAGTAACTGCTAAATTCTAAGCGGGCCGTCAGCCTGTCTGCTGTCCTACAGCAATAAAAAAAAGTAATTAGAATCTATTTACATATTTTCAAAGACAATATATAGGTATATATTAAGCAACGCAAATGTTACCTCGCGGTTTTTGAACACAGGTTCAAAAACTGTCAGCAATTCATACTTTTACCCGTGCACGGGCGGAGAAAGAATACTGACCTCTGTGGCCGGGGTCAGCCTGTGGTAAAAGGCGGCAAAACAACCCACCCTAGCCCGTCTGGATGGCGACCTTTGGTCTTAAGTATGCCGCCATAATAACTTTGTGTTGTATCCCGGCATTAGTGATCCAAGTTCCTGTACCCTTATGGGAGAGCAGCGTGTTTGCGATGCCAATGGCGTTGCAAACACCCATAGGCGATGGTAATTGCTAAATTCTAAGCGGGCCGTCAGCCTGTCTGCTGTCCTACACCATTAAAAAAATACAATTCAGCGAATGTCAGTAAACAAGAAAGGTAATCAATAACCTGAACTCTTCACGAATATTAAGTAGTTACATTTATAGGTAGAGTGGGCAACATAAAGAGCGTTCAAAGCTCGTGAATAATGGCTGAAATATCTCTTGTTGTTCCTTATTAACTGCAGTATATCCATGTCAGACGAAATTACACTGTTTAGTTGGCTTATAGCAATACATTTATGACCAAGTTGAGTCAAAGCGCTCTATTTTACTAAATATTATTAAATTTATGTAATTTCTTGCTCACAGATCTTTATTAGACACGCTCATTCCGAGATGTCATTGCTTGTTACTTCTTTAATCAGGTTTTCATCATTATGAAAAAGTTATTAAAGATAGAGAACTAGATAGTTTTATTTATTACAATATTAAAATCTTAAATAATATACAGAAAAGGGCAATATCATAATATTATTTAAGACTAGCCGTTCCCGCCCGCTTGGCTGGTCGAATAACGAAGTTTTCCTACGAATGTACGCTATATCGCCGGCTCTATTTCCCTGCTTCAAGAAAACACACGTTTCTTAAAACTATAATAACTTTATATTAAATGAAGATATTGCAATATCTTTTTTTAAATTAAGGGCCAAGTCTCGGGTAAGAAATAAAACTTAACAAATTTAATTGAAATATATCCAGTAGTTTTGCCGTGATGCGTGCACAACTGCCGACCTCTATTATTTTGTTTACTCGTTTAAAGATAGTTTTTAACAAAGAGTAGCGAATTTTTATAGCATAGATTTGTTTTTATTTTAAGACATTTTTCGGTTTTGAGAAGATTGTATATATGATATTTATATTATTTCATTGCAAGTATTATTTTAGGACTAAATGGCTTTCAGTGTTTGATTAACAAAACAAGAAGAAATAATGAGACAAGGAAACGTTGAGGCCTGAAAGAAGATGTAGTGACAAAAATTTAGAAAGGTATGCTGAGATGGTTTGGCCATGTCGAGAGAATGAACGAAGAACGATTGACGAAAAAAGTGTACAAGGCGAGTGTGAATGAAAGTGTTGAAAGGGGTAGACCTAGGCAGACGTTTCGAGACCAAATCAGGGACGTCTTGAAAAAAGGCCAGATCAAGAGTATCCTAAACCGAAGAGCATGTATGAAGGGAATAATGAAAGTGGACGAAGCGAAACAAGTATGTAAGCATCGTAGCAAGTGGAAAGAAGTGGTATCTGCCTACCTAAACAGGCGTGATTATATGTATGTGTGTATGTAGTATTTAAGATTATATATTTAAAACAATTAGGGGATAAAAAGGAAGTGACTCCGATTCCGTAGTTCGGACCGCTGTTAGCGAGACGAAACCTTTCCCATCACCATCGGGGTACACCAAGGATGTCCTTAATGCGTTTCTTAGTAAGTTAGCATACATGAGCAGCCCCCGTGGCTGCTCATGTATGCTACCTGGGATCGGTATTTCACACGTCTGGTGACATTGATTGCGACGTCAAGGCACGCATCGCTGTTGCGTGGACCAAATGGCGTGAGGTGACTGGTATCATTTGAGACACTAAGATGCCGGTTAAGTTGAAAGGACAGGTTTATAAGACCATCATTAGGCTTGTCCTTTTACATGGCTATGAAGCGTGGCCGGTGCTAGAGTGGCACAAGCAGGGACTGCGTGTCATGGAGATTAATATGCTGCGGTGAATGTGTGTAGTGACGCGGAAGGACCGCGTTAAAAACTCCCGCATTTGCGGCAGCTTTCATATCAGTAATATTGCGAACAAACTGCAGGAGTGTCACCTTCGTTGGTATGGCCACGTTTTACGGCAACTGGCTAACTACGTGAGGAACAAATGTCTGGCCATGCCGCCTCCGCCGGGCCCCGGCAGGAAGGTAGACCCAAAAAGTGCTGGCTTGACGTCGTAAAGAGTGATATGGGTGCCAATGGGCTCACTACCAGGGATGCTAAAGACCGTGCGAAGTACAGAAATACATATAATCACGCCTCTTTCCCGTAGGGGTAGGTAGAGACCACTTCTTTCCACTTGCTACGATCCTTATATACTTGTTTCGCTTCGTTCACTTTCATTATTCCCTTCAAACATGCCCTTCGGCTTAGGGTACTCTTGACCTGGCCTTTTTTAAGACGTTCCTGATCTGGTTTCGAAACGTCCGCCTAGGTCTACCCCTTCCAACACTTCCATTCGAAGTTATTATTCTTCCATGCGAAGTGGAGTAGAAAAAGTCGGCAAGCGGACGCCGGGCACCAAAACGCAAGTTTCGGATGCAACCGGAATTTGACGCTGGGATGATGATGATGAGAGGATAAAAAGGAACCATAATGAGTTTCATAATATTATTTATTTATACACAGATATAACTATAACAGATATAACGTATATTAGCGGCCGGTTGTAAAAACTAAGCCGCAACTATTACAACATGTAAAATATTGTGCCGACCACATATAATGTGGGATAAGGGCAGGAGGAAGAAGATAAGTAAATATATTTATTGGAAATTAAATTGCCGAAATATGTCTGACTTTCTAACATCCCTCTGGTTATCCCGTAGAGTAAATGCTAAATGATTCATTGCCACTTCATATTTCCCTGTGCTTGACATTTTGACAGAAGAATTATGATATTACATCTCTTGGAATATTATGTTTATAATAATTGTTACCTACATAATAAATTTAAAATACGATGAGATATAGATGGCGCTTTCTGAATTTTCATAGTATATCTATTATACAAGTATTGTTTATACTTTTTTGGTAATAAGAATAAAAACCTAATTATTATAAAATTTATTTTTCGTCTAATCGTTTAGCAAAGCAAAAATATGTATTATAATAAAATAAATATATTAAACTAAAAGATATGAATATTTTTCAAAGAAGAGATTTGAAGTGAAAGTTAAAAGTTTTTAACTCTGATGTCAGTTATATAGTTATTTGTTGTGAAGTAACTAATGGCAGGAATCTACTGTATAAAAATATTGATTTATTTCAGTCGTCTTTCAAGTATCCTGTGACAATTGAAGCTCTTTAAGCTATCTATAGCTAAAGTTGATATACTATTATACTATACATATACTATACAAATAGTAATGAGCACCTTAGTGGTGTTTCACTCGGTGACCAATCTAGAGGTTTTGGATTCGAATCCCACGATGGCATGGACCGTTTAGATAAATTTCTCGAGCAATAACATAAATGTCAGGTACCAATTTCAGGAAATCTGCATACATCACCGGTATGTACTAGGGGTGTTCAATAAAAAGTGATAATGAGTATGATGCAATTATCTTTTATTAAATGTTATTTTATTTTTCAACGTAGTCACCTTTTAGGTTTATACACTTTGTATATCTTTTTTCTATAGCTAAAATTCCCTTTTAAAAAAATATTCTTCCAGATCCCTTAAAAAATCGTATACCACGGCGACTAATGCGTCATCATCTTCAAATTTGTGGCCCCTGAGTTGATCCTTTAACCGCGGAATTAGGTATAAATCACTAGGAGCTAGATCCGGTGAATATGGAGGATTTTCCATCAATTTGAAGCCAGCTTCTTGAATGGCAGATATCGCAACTCTGGGCTTATGTGCGGGGGCGTTATCTTGGTGAAACAAAAGAACTTTAGCGAGTTTGCCACGCCGTTGGTTACGTATTTCCTCACGCAACTTTTTTATTTGTCCTGCATACAAAGTTCCCGTAATAGTGGCTCCATGATTAAGGTATTCGATCATTACCAACTCTTGGCTGTCCCAGAAAAAACAGCCCATGAGCTCACCGGCGGTTGGAATCGCCATAAATTTCTTCGAAGTTGAAGATGACAGTCTCTTCCAAGTCATGGACTGTTTTTTTCATTTTCGGGTCATAATGGTCAAGCCATGTTTCGTCCATAGTTATGAATCGAGCCAAAAATCGGTCAAGATCCATCCAATCCTCCGATGTATCAAACGCAAACAGCTATGTGAAATTCACAGTCTCGTTTGCAGAAAGCATTCTGGGCACTGAGCGCGCTGACACTTTTTTCATAAACAAATGGTTGTTTATAATATTATGGATACCTCCTATAGAAATCTTCATTTCTTCTGCTATAAAACAAATAGTAACAAGACGATCCACCAAGACAATGTGTTCGATCCTTGCATAAAGGGTATTTGATTTTAATTACCTGCCCTCACTCTCGGTGAGGTAAATGGTAAAAGCGAGGGTGGGACAAAAAATAATATAAGTAGTAACGCGTGAGCTTCTAAACGCGTGGGACGATCTACGTTCGACCTCATTGGCCATGCCATAATTAATTGTGTGTTCAGTGTGCGTGAGTTTAGCTGGTGCCGTGCAACAGTTCCTCCGCGAGTGGACCTGAACCGAACCGAGAAAGGGTGGAACCAAGATCAGTTCGAATTTCTTTGCCCACTGCAAGGTATCGCGTCTCTCTAACCACCGCTCCTCTCCCTCTCCTATCTCATACAGTCCACTGCTCTCGAGCTATCTTCTCATTCCTGTATGGCAATCTCGGTCCGTGACCAGCATCGTACACAATGTTTCCAACTTTTTTAATCATTTGTTCAGTCACTTCAGTCGATGTAGCGCGTCCTGTGTGGTCATTGTTAATGGAAGTTCTTCCTCGCTTGAACTCAGCACACCAAAGCGCAACCATAAAATATGGAGGAGCATGAACCCCTAATGTTACTCTCAAGTCTTGATTTGCCAGCTCCGTAGTAAAAATTTTCAAACAGAGATATTTTATTACCTCGCGAACTTCAATATTATCCATTTTTAAGGACACGTCCCGACACGACGCAATCAAATGACTTCTATTTTTAAAAAACAAAAGAGAATTAATTGCATTTTTATTATTATTAGTATATAGAAAAAGAATACTCGCTGTATTATTTTTTTTCGTTCCAAGGAGAATGTATCGCATTATCAATATTTATTGAACACTCCTCGTATAACCCGCCAATTTACCTTGGATAAGCATGACGAGTATACTTTCGGTTCCCTTTGAAGTTGCTCGGGTCCAGCAAACAAAAACTCTTAATTGAAGACAATCAATACTTTTCCTGTATTTCGACATATCGTATCACATACATTGCAAAATTAATAAAACCAGGTGAAATTATACAAAAAATTAGTTGTATAAATTTTGTTTGTTTAGAAGAGTTTTTTTTTATTTATTTATGAACCTAACTACTTTTAACTGGTTTGAGTACATGTGTATATGCTATTCACTTTACCAAAAAATAAAATGTAAACAAACAAACCAATGTTTCTCAAACAAAGCTAGAATAAAACAACATGGCGGGTATAATCCGACCGTAATAATAAAACACTCCTTTCAATCGACAATAGTACGTTGAACAGTACACTTATAATTACCAGCATATAAAACCAGTAAGAGATTTGGAAACATTGTCTTTTTAGGTTCTTTATAATGTAAGTTAGTTGTTACAATTAATGTTGTAAATATGTATATTTTATATGCATTAATATTTATCATTCATAATAATTGTAAAAATAAAATTATTTTGTTTTTTTCTAAAAGTAAGGAATAGTAATATAATAAAAAAATAGTAATAAAATAAAAAAATAAGAATATAGGAGATATTTCTAATAAATAATTAAAAGTTGTTATGATAATTTGTATATCAAGTTGATTATTATAAAATCGACATCCAAAAAACCCTTTTACGATTTGTTTACATTTTATTTTTTGGTAAAGTGTATAGCATGTAATTATTCTTGACGCTGTCTGTCTAAATTTAATGGATACGTAATCTAAACGAAACAATACTTTAAAACGGGTAAAAATGTAACCGAAACTTAATTGCTAACAACGTCAATTTCGTATCATTCTAGATAATTAAAACTCCTAAAATAGTTTTAAATAAATACTTTTTTATATCTGTGGGACAACAGACAGGACAACTTAACAGTTAGAAGTTACCGTCGCCTGTGGATGTTTGCGGTGACATCGTTAAAACGCTGCAGGGACCTGCTCACGTATGTGGGAACACAGCACAAGGTTATTATGGCGGCATATCAGATGTACTTGCCATACAAGCGGATTTAAAGCCCTACCCTACCCTATTTTAAACTTCATAGCCTGTGTACTATGACTATTTTTACTATAAAGCTACTGAATTAACTGATTGCATCGTTATGTCCTCCAAGTGAATTGAATGCATTAGTGACTATTAGTTTTTTTCGCGCAGTCTAAGACCAAAATATTTGCAGATCCTCCAAACCGGTCAAGAGATCAACGAAGTGGACAGTTCTAACTTGGATTATTTTTTCATTATTACTACGATTCTAACCGCAAGGGTTATTATTCTTACTCCATGCCTGCATGAAGAAAAAGTATTTATTAAGATGTCACATAGATATAAAAGTATAATAATCTAAAATTCAGTAAAGCGGTTGTCTTTCTAAAAGCATTAAAAACAATTTCATAATTACCGTCTTTTTGAAATATATACTATGTATATATAAGTAGCCAAGAAACGTTTACTCTTCCCTTGGGTGAACGTTTTGACCGTAATCAGCCTAATGGACTAACCCTGTGTCCGATCTTCACAAGAGGTTCTATTTAACTGACACTTAACAACGTTATTTTGTTTGTATCTTCGCTTGCTTAGAGGTTAAGTACGGTAAAGTGATACTAGCGTTCATTAATAAAATATCACGATAGCGCGCTTAGGCTGTCCTTTTAGCGAATTAAATTAAGTGCCTGTTAATCTTAGAAAATTATTTACTAATAAGTTTAGTTGTGTTTTAAATAATATTTAAAAGTAATACTATAATATTTTTTGTAAACCAAGTATGATAAAAGTTAAATTAATATCACTGGCCAGTATCCCTTTCGCGTAATTTTCAAACCATCTTCTCTCAAACGTTCACCATAGTGCAACAGTTTTCGTACAGCAGAACGCCTGCGAGGGTCACGGCTTCGTTTCCCGACCCAAGTACTGGTATTTGTAGTATTATAAATGTGAAATTAACTTTATCTGTCTGTTTTTTACGTTTTAACGCCTAAACCTCTGAACCAATTTTGATGAATTTCGGTATATAAGGGTGAATAAACAAATCGCCGGTTACAATATTGGGATATATGTGTTCAAATGGTATCAATGCTATTAAATCTCCAACAACGGATGGTCAAATTTTTTTTGTCCCATATCAGAAGCAGCTTGCTGTTTCTTTGGGAGTACCTAGTGCTGTGAAAATTATTAATTTATAATAATATATTTATTATTCTTTTATTTATTCAAAAAGATCACCTACATAACACACGTTGACACAATTATAGAGGACAACTGCATGCTCAAGAAATAAATTAGGAATACAAAATGATAGTAAATTTTAAATGGTACGTACAAAAAAAGGTCCAGTCACGGATAGGGTGTCGCCGCAAAACGACGCGCAGAAGCTTCGCCCGACTTCTGTGACAAGTGGACAAGGGCTGTCGGGCCGTGGGCGAGCACGGGTAAAGACGTTAGCCCAATCCAAACTCCGCTTCGCAACATGGAACATTGGCGAACTAACCGGACGCGCGAGTTAGTTGGCCGAATTTCTATCCAGGCGGAGGGTGGCCGTGGTGTTCTTGCGGGAGACTCGGTGGAAGACCAGCAGATTCCAGTTCATTGCACCTGGTGGGGTGAATGGAGTAGCCATAGTGCTCTCAGGGGAGCTCCAGGACGATATCTTGGAAGTAAAACGCTGTAGCGATCGTCTCATGGTTGTGAGGGTACTTATCGGTGGAGTAATTACCCAATTTGTAAGTGCCTACGCGCCACAGATCTGTTGTAGTAACGCCGATAAGATAGCGTTTTAGAATCTACTCGGAGAAGTGCTTCGTGGGATTCCGTTGTTACATGACGTCGTTTTGGGTAGTGATCGGAACGATCATGTGGGTGAGGAATGTGAGCATGTCCACAGTAGATTTGAATATGGAAGCCGCAATGTGGAAGGGGAAGATATTCTAAATGAGAATGTAAAGTCGGAAAGCGGACACCGGGCGCAGAAGCGAGAGCTTGGGCTGCAACCGGGATTCAACGCTAAGATGATGATGATGATGATTCCTATCAAGTACATACGATAATAATACATACGATAATGTAAATGATTTGCAATTGTAATCAGTCTGAGCCTGCCTACGTGTTTAAAATAAACAATTTGGATATTCATGGTATTTACTTAACCATATATGTTCTCATAAATCACGTTGCAATTAAACATAGTGTACACAATGTCAGAGACACGTTTTCAAGTATGATTTACGCTGAAAAGAGGCGAATATTTTTAGTAATGCAGAAATAAACTCAAAACTTTTGCTAATATTTAAACAAAATACACATAACAGACAACTGTGACATTGTTTATTAATAATGAATGATATATAGCTTTTCTGGATATAGTTTTTGTGTGGCAAGTATTTAGAATGCAATCTCACATTACAATCTCTGCAAATGTATAATTAAAATCCAAAAATATTATCGCAGAAGATTATCTCAGGTTTAATATTCAATTATATTTATGTATATATACGTCTATACATACGTATAGACATATACATATAAAGACCAATAATTATGTTTTACTAGCTCATAAACAAATATAGTAGAGAGGAAAGTACTAGAAAAAATATTTTTCATTAAAGAAAAACTCTGTTGATGAGTACTCTTGACCCGGAGGGATCGGATCACAAACTCTACGTGGGAAAGATATTCGACTAAAAATCTCACTGTGCTCCTATCGCCTAGTGCCTGGGCCAACGAAAAAACTGATTTTTTTCAAGGCTTGCGCCACGGAGGGTTTTGTCTCCCCAGTGCTTTCCTGTAACAATATAGGATTAACGGGACACCCGGAATTAGTTCGGGCGACAGATTCCTCGTGCAGCCGACCGCGGCTGGTTTGACCAGAGAACATTAGACGCTTTTAGGCATCGCCTATAGGTGTTTGCAACGCCAGTGGCATCGCGAACACGCTGCTGTCTCATTAGGGTACAGGAACTTGGGTCACTAATACCAGAACACAACACAAGGTTATTATGGCGGCATACTTAAGACCAAAGGTGGTCGCCATCCAGACGGACTTGAGGCCCTACCACGTAGCAAAGCACCTAGCGAGCGAGCTCTCGCTTACACCATATCGCCTACATCGCTGCCATTATTGCCTCACAGAAATAGACTACAATACAGACTTAGCCTAAAATTTTCTTTATATATTTATTTGTAAACCTTTGATTTGAAGTTCAATAACATTTTATTATTATTTATTTTAATTTTGGGTAACCAAAATTTAACTGACAGAAAGAACCAATTTTAAAAAGCCAACTAGCTTGTCACAACCGTCTTCAATGTGTTGTTTTAGGACAAAAAACCGTTGTAATTTTTATTTCATTTTATATTATGCCCTCATTTTGCATAGGGGTTTTGTGTTTGATACATTTTTTTACTTTTAATATTAGTTAACTCAACTTACAATTTAACAATTGATGTTTCTCTATAGATATAAACCCAAACCCAAACTAACGAAGAGCGTCGAAAAAGTCAAAGATGGATTACTCAATTTGCTTCACAGAGTGTGTCGAAAGAGTACTGATGCAGACAGCTGTGTAGAAAAAGTGCGACAATACTCATTATTGCTCCGGCTACCATATGTAACAGTACTGAAGATGAAAACTATACACATACATATATACATATAATCACGCCTCTTTCCCGTAGGGCTAGGCAGAGACCACTTCTTTCCACTTGCTACGATCCTTCCAACACTTCATTCATTCTCTCGACATGGCCAAACCATCTCAGCTTTTGTCACTACATCTTCTTTAAAACTATACACAGAAAAAGCTATTTCTACGTGCAGGGGCAGAGTAAAAATACTAACCTTTGCGGCCGGTGTCGGCCTGTCGTAAAAGGCGTCAAAGGAACCCAAGCTACGAGGTAGCCCAAGCTCATCTGGATGGCTACCCTTCTTCTATAAGTATGCTGACATAATAACCTTATGTTGTGGTCCGGCACTAGTGACCCAGGTTCCTGTCCCTATGGGACGTGTTTTCTGTGCATGTAGCGTCGCAAACATCCATAGGCGATGGTAACTGCTTACTATTAAGTGGGCTACCAGGCTGTCTACTATTCCTCAGCCATAAAAAAATTTGTTGACAATAATTATATTGAATGTCTGGTCAAGTAATATTTTATATTTCTTTGTTACATTTCCTAAGAATTATGTACAATTCCTATTTAAAACACTTCCGGTAATAATAATAAAATATTGAAGTTTATTAATTTTGCCGACAAATTTAAGTTACAGTAATACAATTAAACACTACTTGATAATAAATAATCGATATTATTTTCTGAACTATTGATCCGTATTGATATTATTGCTGATTCACAATGTAAACAAAATGCTTTGAAAGGTACTGATGTACAATATAACCCTATACTATAGCTTTAATATAGGTAATATCTCGGTTATGCAAGTGATCCCCGTGCTCCGTTACAAACGAGGTGGTTGACGAGATAAGGGGAGCTCGCATAAGCACCACCATTGTTGTTTCGAACAATAACCCCGCGTTGCTGGTATTATCTAAAAACATAGAATACTGGAATGCCTAGAATCATCAATAAGAGTAATATGAGAAACATAAGTTTCCGTATTTTTCTTTATCATTAGGTTGCATTCAAAAGTTTCACTTTATATTTTGGATTCTACGAGCTATTTTGGGTTAATTTTTTTTTATTGCTGTAGGAAAGCAGACAAGCTCCACTTAAATTTAGCAGTTACCGTCGCCTATTGGTGTTTACAATACCAGTGGCAACGTAAACATGCTTCTGACCCATAAGGATACAGGAACTTGGGTCACTAATGCCGGAATAGCACACAAAGGCGGCATACTTACAGACCAAAAATAATCGCCATCCAGACGAACTTGGGGCCCTACACGTAGCTAGGGTGGGTTGTTTTGTCGCCTTTTACGACAGGCCGACCCCGGCCGCAGAGTTCAATATTATATAAAAATGAATAAGTTAAAACGAGTGTAAGTAACTGAAAAAAACATTATGTATGTTGTAATAAAAAAAAACATGATAATACCTGGAAGAGATCGCTATGAGCGATAAGGCCGCCTATTGTTTAACATTGTTTTAGTTTTTAATTTTCCTTAGATATTAAGTAATAAAAATTAATAAGTAATAAATTAATTTAAACAATAAAGAGTTATTTATCTATCTATATAATACAAATAAGAATTCATACATTCATTCTCTAATTCATTATAAATAGTCATTAGCCTAAGCCAATTTCCTTTTTACCGTCAACTAGCAAAAGGAATACTCGTTTAAAATTCTCATATTTTTAAATTTAGTATCATGACCGGTTATGAAAATTCTTCAAAACGCAAAAATATTTCCTTTGATATAACTTTGTGACTTACATATTTTTGAAACTTGCATGAATCATAAAAGTGAACATATTAGTATGATATTAATGAAGTCATATGTTCTAGATTTATGCGTTAATTTATGTATTTTTTCTTGGTGAAACTGTAAGAGAATAAGGAAGTCTGCCTTTTTATACACTATTAATTTGTCTATGTAATCGTAATGATTGGCAGTTTTGACTCTGTTAGCACAATTAATTATATACTTCTCATCAAAAATATTGAAACACTACTGCAAGTATTATTCAGGCGGCATTTAAATGAAAAAGAGGATTGATATCATTAAAATATACACAAATAAATAGCAAGCAGTTTAGTCTATACCTACATTAGTATACTTTTGAATTTAAATTTTTGAATTTTCATCACGGTTTGGGGAGGCATAAGCGCCGATAGAAAAATCGAATTTGCGTTTATATCTGGAGCTCGGTTACAGTCATTAAATGGGTTATGTTACATTGAAGAGTGTCTGTAACCTCATGCGGTATCCTACGCACATTTTATTGGCGAAGACTTCATTTTTATGTAGGACAATGCCAGGGCTCATACCGCAAGCATTGTAAATGAATATCTGAGCGAAGTCAGTATTACGGTTATGGGCTGGCCAGCAAGAAGCCCGGATATGAATCCCACAGAACACTTATGGGATGAGTCGAAGAGACGAGCCAAAACGAGAGATCCTGCTCCGGAGACGCTTGGCCAGCTTAAAACAGCTATACAAGAAGATCGTGACGCTTATCCGTTCCATGAGGAACCGTATGGAAGCAGCGATAAGAGACCGGGGAGGAAATACGTTAGGATTTATGGAGTAAATTTGTTCTTAACATTTTCTTCTTAAAGGATAAAAACATTGAACAAAACACAATAGCTAAAGAAATTTAATTTTAATTTGAAACTCGTTAAATGACACCTTACAATATCCAAAATTAACTGGCTTTATTAATATTTTTGATTTAATGTAAAAAAAAATTAAACTCATACAAAACCAAACTTCAGGGGTGTTTCAATTTTTTTGATGAGAAATGTTTAATAGACAGCCACTTCGAAAGTTAAACTCATCAAGAGACAAAATTATAAATACACTATATTCACATAGCGTCATATAGCCCCAAAGTAGCAGAGCACTAGTCTTATGTGTACTAGGCAACAAATAATATACTACTTACTTTAAAAAAATTATTAAACATATAATAAACAAGACTCGTTATGTAAATCATACCCGTGACCCCCCGCAAGCGTTTCGACATGTAAAAGTCATTGTGCCACGGAGATCTTAAATAAATATACAATTATAAATATTTATTATTAATAATAAATTTGTTATAAATATACAATGTATGGAATTAGAACATTTTAATATACTGTACCGATGAGCTAAACTTTTCCCATTTTATATTATTACCTTAATAAAAAAAAGCTGCTATTTTTTTTAACTAGTATAACATGTATTATATTATAATTTATTAAAAACTATTTTGTAAGCCAATATTTGAACGTCTCGTGAGCAGAATATGATGAGCTATGTTATATGTGTCATCAATGTACTATTGTATAAAATTTGTGTTTTTGATAAATAAATATATGTATGTATCTATACAGCTATTAATGTAAAGCTTTTGGCTGTTGTCTGTTCTGTAAATTTTTCCTAGCCTGTAGCGTCCGTTGAAACGAGCTAATGAACTCCTCGGAGTATCGGCCATAATTATTTTAATTTCACTAAGTAGACGGTTAAGTACTCCTTGATCCTTTCCTATCTGAAAAGGGTTTACGAATTAAGAGGCCTGATCAGTGGTTTTATTAAGCATTTAAGGTCGGACCCTAGAGGATTTAAAAACTTTTTGTATTAAAAAATTATTTACAAAAGTAGATAGAAAGAAATGTTTTATTTTAAATTTCATTACATAATTTCGTTTAATTTCTGTTATATAGTATAATTGGAATTCTAACGATGTATTTTAGTATAGCTTTTTAATAGCTTCAACAGCATCATATCTCAGAATAAAGCTCAATTTCACTTAGAATAATTTATTCTTTTTACAAGTTTTGTATTAAAATGATCTGTACTTTGACCACCTCCGTGGCGTAAAAACGAGCGCACGTCAGTACACTTACGGAAGTTACGGGTTGGACTCCAACCTGGACTTGGACTGAAAAAAAGGTGTATATGTATATATATATATATATATATATATATATATATATATATATATATATATATATATATATGTATGTGTATATATATGTATGTGTATATATATATGTATATATGTGTGTGTGTGTGTGTGTGTGTGTGTGTATGTCAAAGGACTTCGTAAGTGGTGAGACTTCGTAGTAAGGTGAAAAGTAATTGGCCTAATACAGAAATTGCATTCCAATTAGCGAAAATTTTTATTTTTTCTGCCTCACTAGTTTGTATGACACGAACGATAGACATGTTAAGGTGAGTGAGATTGCTGAGGCCGTGGGAATATCAGCAGAAAGAGTGCGAAACATCTTGCACAAAGAATTAGGGATGCGAAAGCTGCCGAAAGGTGGGTGCCGTATTGGCTAAATGCCGATCAAAAGCAAATGCGCAAATGATATTCGCAGCAATGTTTGAACCGATTCAATAGAGATCGGACCGATTTTGTGCAGCGATTTGTTACCATGGATGAGACATGGGTCCACCACAACACGCCAGAAATGATACAGAAGTTGAAGTAATGGGTAGAAGCCGGTGGTTCAGCGCCAAAGAAAGTGAAGTCGATCGTGTCTGTCGCAAAGGTCATGGCCAGTGTGTTTTGGGATGCGAAAGTGATCCTGTATTAACATAATTGATTATAATTATCTTGAAAAAGGCAAAACCATTACAGGCGAATATTACTTTAATCTTCATGACCAGCTGGATGCAAAAATTTGCGAGAAGAGGCCTGGCTTGAAGAAGAAAAAAAACATTTTTACAAGGACAACGCAACGCACCTGATCATAAAGGTGCGTTGGCAACGGGAATACTGCAGGATTTGGGGTATGATTTGCTCGGCCATCCCCCTTATTCTCCTGATTTGGCACCCTTAGACTTCTTGTTTCCATATTTGAAGAAATTTGTTTTTGAGAAGCGCTTCACGTCCAATGAAATTGAAAGGACCGTAAATGGATATTTTCACAGCCTTCCAGACTCTCACTTCCAGGAACAAATACATATATTGGAGAATCGCTGAACCAAGTGTGTTGAAGTCAAGGGAGAATATGTAGAAAAATAAAATCATTTTTCAACTGAAAATTGCAGTTTTTCATTGTCAGGCTAAGAACTTTTCACCTTCAATACATGACTATTTACAATATTGAAATACTGTTGAATAAAGTGTTAAATACATCATCATTATTATTATTATAAAACATTGTTATTATCATCATTGATAACCAATATTGGCCTACTAAGACAAGATCACGTCACGCCAACATCGATGTGCGCTCCCGCAGCTTAAACCACGTCACTGAGGGTCATTGCCCCCTGAATTTACACCGGGGTAAGAGGTGCCAGAAGAAGACCCAGATGAAAAGGTCACAGTGAACTTTTTTAACTTTTATAATATTTATTCTAGATAATACTTAAAATTCTTGACGTTGTCACTTAAGTACAGGAGAATATTTGTATTAGGTTACGTAAGATGTATAGTCCGGGTCATATCGTGCCTTCTTTTAGTCATAAGCTCGTTCCAGTTTCATTCAAAAGTATACGAAATAAACTATTGTAGATGTTAAACTATTGCGCGCATATATTCGTTGCTGTACTTCCCGTAATACTTTATTTCTATGATCGAAGATCCAAAAAATTACATGATCTTCTGACTTACTTAAAAGGCGACGAAATGTATATGATAAGCAGTTTTGAGTTCTAATTACAATCTTGTTAATATGTTATACAATCCAACTATAACAAAGTTTTGGCCAGTTAGCTAATTAGTTTTCAACGTTCTTGATTGTTATTATTACGTAAGGGCTTCAAAGGATTTAACTTTAATAGCAATTAAGCCGCTTACTGAGGCACGGATTGCTTTAAGGTTGATTCACAATGATACAAGTCGTGACAAAACTTTTGCGATTTGCTTAATACAATCGTATTTTTGGTACAATCGTGTTTAAAATTGAAGTAACAATTTTAAATAACAATGACGATTAAAAGTACTTTTTATGGATTTTAAGCACTTGTTTTTATTATTGTTGAAGTATCGGTTACTTACCAACAGCCTCTTTGTCAATTATTGAAAGTGATAAAAATTTCTAAATACCAACATTATTAAAAGTACCAACGCTTTATAATCCGTAGAAAATATTTTACGATGTATGAGTATGTATGTATAAGCGAAAAACTAAGGAAAATTGTTGAAAGAATTGTATCGAGTCACTCATTTAAAATACGATTTATTCAAGCACCTGAACGATTATGTTTGAAAGTATTATAAAGTATAATTATTCTATTTGGTGATTTATGACATTAAGATCAGTGTACGGTTAATTAAAAATTTTATTTAATTCACTGTCGCATATGAAGTGAATTTAACACGCTTATCAAGAAGAAAAATAATAGTTAAAATCATTTATAAGTCGGCTACTCTCTTGGTGTTAAATAATTAAAACGTTTTATTCATAATTATAAATATATGCCTGATTAACGAACTTTAATTTTATATTTGTAACAAACTAAACCATTTTGTTTTGTACACCATACATAGTACTATTTCTAAAGTAAAATATAGAATCCATTATTCCAAATCCTAAGAAACCCAAACCACATAAAATACCAAAAGTAATTTTTTCGCCTTTCCTTTTCCCGTGATGGATCATGGAACTCTATAAGAGACTGTTTACATCTGAAACATCTCTAAGTTTAGAGAATGCTCGCACCATTAGACATCAAAGTGGTTGTAAACAATTTAAATGTTTCTCCTACATTCTTGTATAGTTATAGAATATACTCTAAATGTTGCTACGTGTAGCAAATTAAAATAGTGATTAGATACGTATACGTAGCACAAAATGTAACTGTAACGAGACGTAGTAAGACGTAGCAATGCATAGCGTAGCGAGTCAACATATCATAAGGCATACAATGAAAGAGAATGTATAAAAATACAAAATATAAACATTTATATTTATAATATATATATATATATATATATATATATATATATATATATATATATATATATATATATATATATATATATATATATATATATATATATATATATATATATATATATATATATATATATATATATATATATATATATATATATATATATATATATGTATATATATATGTATGTATATCATCATCATCATCTCTGCGTTAATTCCCGGTTGCAGCCCAAACTCTCGCTTCGGCGCCCGGGGTCCGCTTTCCGACTTTTTCTTCTCCACTCGCACGGTCTTCAGCATCCCTGGTAGTGAGCCCATTGGCACGCATATCACCCTTTACGACGTCAAGCCAGCACTTTTTGGGTCTACCCCTCCTGCCGGGGCCCGGCGGAGGCGGCATGGCCAGACATTTGTTACCCACGTAAGCATCCGGTTGCCGTAAAACGTGGCCGTACCAACGGAGCCGACACTCTTGCAATTTATCCGCAATGTCACGGACATGAAGACTGCCGCGAATGCGGGAGTTCCTAACGCGGTCCTTCCGCGTCACTCCACACATCCACCGCAGCATATTCATCTCCGTGACACGCAGCTCCTGCTTGTGTCGCTCTAACACCGGCCACGCTTCACAGCCGTATAAAAGGACAGGCCTAATGATGGTTTTATAGACCTGTCCCTTCAACTTTACCGGCATCTTGGGGTCACAAATGACACCAGTCACCTCACGCCATTTGGCCCACGCGGCAGCAATGCGTGCCTTGACGTCACAATCGATGTCACCGGATGCATGAAACACAGATCCCAAGTATTTCACTCGGTCCGTGCGCTCGACCGTGTTGCCGTCTATGCGTACGGGTGTGGGATCTGTGGAGTTACAGGCCAAGTACTCGGTCTTCGCCACATTGAGCTTCAGACCACCGTTCTCAAGCGACTCCTTCCACGCCTTCACACGTCGCACCAGCCTACCCCTGTCCGAATCCGTCAGCGCGATATCATCAGCATACATGAGCAGCCACGGGGGCTGTTCATGTGAATTTCTGATGCTGTCTGACAATACGTCTAATACCACGCTAAACAGAAACGGACTAAGGACGGATCCTTGGTGCACCCCGACGGTGATGGGGAAAGGTTTTGTGTCGCCAACAGCGGTCCGAACTACGGAATCGGAGTCACGGTACATGTCTCGAATGATGTCAATATAGGCCTCTGGAATCCCTTTGGACCGCAATGCCCACCAGATTATCGCCCGAGGAATACAGTCGAAGGCCTTCTGCAAGTCGAGAAACAGGCAATGCAGAGGCGTATTTTTCGCCCTGTATTTCTCCGCGACAGTCCTTAGGGCAAAAACAGGGTCCATTGTCCCGTGACCAGGGCGAAACCCATATTGACATTCCGAGACAGTGCACTCCTGTCGAATCCGAGAGTCGATAACCCTTTCGAAGAGCTTCATGGTGTGGGACATGACCTTGATTCCTCGGTAACTACCGCACTCCTGCACCGACCCCTTGCCTTTGAAGACTGGAGTAATGATACTCAGTCTCCATTGGCTCGGGATCGTACCGGTGAGGAGTGTCCGGTTAAACAGGTCGGTTAAGATGCCCACACCACGAGAGCCCATTGCCTTCCAGGCTTCGATGGGGACTCCATCGGATCCAACAGCTTTCCGATTCTTCATGCGGCGGAGACAATTCTGGACTTCTGCAGGCGTTATCAGTGGGACTAGTCCTTGATTCGGAGGAAGATCTGGCGGCTGCACCTCTTTGTGCTGCGTGTTCAGCAGCTCGTGGAAATACGAGCGCCATCTCTCCTTCACCGCGAGGTCCTCGCATAGCAGGTTGCCCATAGGGTCTTTTACACAGCGGCACTTGGAAATGTCCTGTGCCGCTTTGACCCTGGAGCGCGCCAACTTATAGATGAGCTTCTGCCCCTCAGACGATTCCAACTTATCGTAAAGTGGTTGTAAGTGGTCTCGTCTGGCTCTGGCAACAGCTCTTTTAGTGGCGCGCTTAGCTACCCGGTATGCGTCGCGATCTTCAGGAGATCTGGACGCTTGCCACTTCTTAAAGAGGGCTTTCTTCGCTCTAGTCTCCCTCTGGACTGTGTCGTTCCACCACCATGTCTCCTGTTCACACTTGCGACCACCCTTAGACACCCCAAGCACCCCCTTCGCCGACCCAAGGATAGCCGCCTGAATCTTGTCCCAGTAAGCCTGGACTGGTTCGCCCATACTACCGGCGCACTTGTCACCGACGGCTAAGGCGAACTCCTGGGACGTGACTTCATCAAGCAGCCACCACCTGATTCGGCGCTGTACGCGCTCGGTATGTGTGTCTTTAGGCTTAGCGCAGAGGTCCATGACTAGAAGACGATGTTGTGCAGTGAGACTCTCACCGGGTATGACCTTGCAGTTGGCCACTTTGCTGATGTGGTGTCTCCTAGTGAGTAGGAAGTCGATTTGGGTAGCATTCCTCCCGCTCCTGTAGGTGATGAGATGCTCGGGTCTCTTTTTGAAATACGTGTTCACGATAGCAAGGTCGGCAGCCGCACACGCATTGAGGATGTCCTCCCCTTCTGCGTTGCGACTACCGTACCCAAATCCACCGTGAACACGCTCAAATTCCCCACATTCATCACCCACATGACCGTTCAGATCACCCCCCAAAACGATCCCCTGTGATAATGGGATTCCACGGAGCACTTCTCCGAGTAGATTCCAAAACGCTATTTTATCGGCGTCGTCACAACCGGCCTGTGGCGCATAGGCACTTATCAAGTGGGTAACTACCCCATCGATAAGCACCCTAACGACCATAAGCCGGTCGCTATGACGTTTCACTTCCAAAATGTCGTTCTGGAACTCCTCCGAGAGCACTATGGCAACCCCATTCTCCCCACCAGGTGCACCTGTGTAGATCAGCTTGTAGCCATTCCCAATGAACCGGGATCTGCTGGCCTTCCACCGAGTCTCCTGCAGGAACGCCACGGCCACCCTCCGCCTGGAGAGCACATCGGCCAACTCTCTCGCGCGTCCGGTTAGCGTGCCTATGTTCCACGTTGCGAAGCGGATCTTTCGAGATGTTTGGGCTGCGTGAGTTGGGGCTAGCGTCGTTAGCCGTGCCCGCCCATGACACGGTAGCCCTTGTCCACTTCTCACAAGAGCCGGGCGAAGCTCTTGCGCGCCGTTATGCGGCGGCGCCCTAGCCCTTAGCCGATCTCGTAATCTTTCTCTGTCCATGTTGATTTGGCAGATTTGGCTTTTACGGGGGCGACTGCCGTCTGACCTCCCAACCCCAAAAGGAAAGCCGTCGTCAGAGCCTCGTCCGTTATTCAGCAGGGTGCGCCGACTTGCAGGTGAGGTTGACTTGGGCCCCGAAGATGTTGGTAGGGCCCCTTACACCCTATATGTATGTATATATATATATATATATATATATATATATATATATATATATATATATATATAATATTAATTAGATGTTGAAAGTCTGGATGGTCCGAATAAATCAACCAAATTAATTTCTCTGTAAATGAGAAACGACAATTAAAGTTAACTATTCGTCTCTCTTTCACAACTCTTGCTTTTATATTTATTAGATTATTATATCTCAGCAGAAATCAAATCTTTGTAACGTAAATTATTTTTTTGTACGAGAATGTCATGTGTCATACTTCTATGACACATGACAGTGCGCAGTCTTCAGTGAGTATCAATAAGTGCGTGAAATCTAAGAGATGACATTCTCGTTACATAAACAAACCATATTACAAGAACACTAAATCTAAAGAGATGATATTCTCTTTACATCTCCCCTCCACGATACGGAAATTGCATAATTTTTCAATCAGCTTCAACTTCAATATATACCTATATATATATATATATATATATATATATATATATATATATATATATATATATATATATATATATATATATATATATATATATATATATATATATATATATATATATATATATATATATATATATATATATATATATATATAAACTAATTTATATTAAAATAATTTTTATATATAAACAACAAAACAAAGATCAAAGCTGATTCCAGTAAAAATAGATTGAAAAAAAAAAGATTGATTGCCAGGTTGATTTAAAGAGTTTTAATTTACAAGGTTACGACTCCGTGTAGTTTTCAGGGTGGATTGCGTTTTTCTAGTATATTATATTTTGAGAGCCTAACAGATAGTAATCGGATGTAATATAATAATAAGTAAAATAACTTAAAAATCCATGATAAATAAATGCAATATCTTTTTTTCATTCAGTGGAGTTATTTGATTTTTTTTGAAACAGACTAGGGCAATGTATAACACTAATAAGAGTCTACTTAGTTGTTATACCAGCAAACCTTAAGAACGATTAGTCACTTTTCGTGATATCTCAACCTTAGATCTAGCTAAAGTTACAATTGATTCATACTCGTTCTTTCACCTAGCTGGGAAGGACCACCTGCTGACAACTAATACAAGTGAATATAGGTACGCTACGGTCGCTACATTATGTCGTGTTACATTTGATGAAAAAACATTATTAGCTGGATATTTACTGGCTTAATTTGAAAAAAAATTAATATTCTACGTGCTTTATAAATTGATTGATGACATAATTTTTGATGAAGTACTTGTAAATGAATCATCACCCTTAAAGCGTTTAATAATCATCGTAGAATGTAAGATGCTAGAATCTGTTGAGGAGTAGCATAGTTTTACTTTTCTCGTGCCTACTATAAAAATACTTATAATATTGGTTCACAGGCACAAATCCTTTACCACCAAGATGCCTCTTAGTACTTTTAACTAAGTACTTTTCCAATAATTTAGCTACTTACAGAGCTTCTTTATTGCTTGGCGGAGGCTCAGGCTCATCCGTCTCATCTTCTTCATCTCCTCTTTTTGATCCTCAGTTTTTCTCACTGAATCCAAAATTTCTTTGTCTGTGAGTAAAGCCGTTGTAAGCATGCAGTCGTCTACTTCGATGTAGTTTTGAAGATTTTCCGTAAAATTTTCTGCCGTGTTAAACTGTTGAATCCACTCAGTTAATGGAAGGTTGTAGTCACTATCAAACTCAGGTTCTGTTTCCACCTTATCACTCGCAGAATTGATACAAAGTCCAGCATGTCGAAAAGAGTGCTGTATAGTTGTGGGTGTAACTTCTTTCCAGGCTTTAGATAAAAAATTGACTGCTTGCAGCATATTATCAGAAGTTTTACCATCAGATTCTACTAGATTCATTAATAATTTCCTTCTGTAGTGACCCTTGAGGCTTTTAATCACACTCAGATCAATCACATTGGCTGTAAGACACTTGTTGTATTTGGAAGAAAAAATGTCAACTCTATGTTTTGAAGGTTTGATATAAACGGGTAGACAGGGCAGTTGTCACCAGTAAAATTTTTGGTCCCTTTAATTGTGCATCCCACTTTCGCACTTCTTCACGCAATACGTCACTGGCAATTTTTTATGTTCTCAAAACAGCTCGGATTTTTCGATTTGCCTATTGGAAGGCAAGATGAAATTTGAAACAGGTTGCTAAACCAACCAAAGCCAAGTGATTTCGACGCTTTAGGGAGTTTGTCATTAAATCGAGTAATGTTACATGGAGTTTACACTGTATTTATATATTTATATTTTTAAGTAGTTAGTTAACAAGAATCTTCGTTGTTAACTCGTTGTAAATAATCTAAATCGCTTTGTTTATATCTTATATTTCAATGCGTATCGTCCATTTTATCTCTCTTCCGATTAGTGGGTTCAGTAGCCGGGCGAGTAAAGCGCCACGCCCAAATGCACGCGATAATAGCAAACCTAACGACGTATACTAGGAATTTCACATGAATTCACATGAGCTACATTAATTTTAACTCTGTATACACTATCAAATAGTAAATATAAAAATTAATAATTTTAAAACAATTAAAGTTTGTGGCATAGCTATGGAGACAACAACAGACCAAAAAGGTTATGACAGCTGTGACCACGCTCACAGTAAAAAATATTATATTTTCTTGTCATTATCTGCCAAATAATTATTGAATTTTAGAATTAGAATAATTGAATTGAGAAAATAGAATCGGCTTTATATTTGATTTTGTGAAATTGTAGTGGTTAATATAATAGTCGTCAAGAATATTTGTTTCATTAATCTGGCACCCAGTTAACAGTACACAGCATCCCACAAGTTAGCTATTTATTTCAGCATAATGTGAACACGTTTAATCAAAACCCTTTGATATAGTTTTGACCTAATTGTATTTATTTTATACGCTGTTTAAGAGTTGATGCAAATTTCCCCTTATGTCACATTAATTTTCTCGAAATTTTTAACACATTTCTTTTAAGAAGGTAAACCACTTCGTTACGTAACGCGTTATGGTGCCAGTCTATCTGGCTTCCCTTTCTCTCACGCATACGGCAACGGTAAGCAGGCTCCTCCTCTCTCACTCTAACCACACAGCGCTAGATCTATTTGAATTGGACTTTATTACAATGAAATACAGTTGAGTTTTTTATTTCTTTATAAAGAAATAAAAAAACTCACTCTACATTAGGGAATAATTTAATTTGATATAATTTTGGAACAAATTTCTTTGAATTTTTTTTTGGTTTTATTAACAAATAACCTTTCCTTACATTATCATATTAATATACATAAAATTAAAGTAAAAACCTAAGCTTTTCTCAAGTTAAACAATTTCAATATTAAATAGTTAAACTTAGATTAGTTTAAATTATCACTTCTTTTGGGCCTCCCGAGACGCACACGTTTTTTTATTAATTTGTTAGATTTATCTTTAGATTTGCGGTCAGAGTAAGTGAAAAACGCGTGTAATAAAATAATACTCACGCCACGAAACACGTCAAAAGCACGCACATCTATAAGATCAGCATTTACTCGAAGTCTAAGCCTGGGTTCTTATGTATCAATATAATGAAGCCAATCAGGTAGCGCATACCTCATGCAAATAGAATTAAGTCAGTGGATTTTCCTTGTGTTCTAGATTAATATCTTAACCTAAATTAGTATCGAAACTGATAGGTATTCTGTGTCTATGTAAGTGATTTTGTGATGTGTAATGATTTATAATTATATTGAATATAAAATATTTATATTATCTATACATCTATACAAATAAATAAAATTGGAGTGTCTGTTTGTAATATTAAAATAACCGCTTTTTACTAATTACATTCGGACGTATACACGGTACATATACCAAAACAAAAAAATTTACAATTTTTGTCTGTCTGTCTGTCTGTTTGTTCCGGCTAATCTCTGAAATGGCTGCACCGATTTTGACGGGACTTTCACTTGCAGATAGCTAATGTGTCAAGGAGTAACTTAGGCTATTTTTATTATAGAAAATAAATAGTATTTATTAAAAAATGTCAAGTTTCGAAAATTTCGATTCCAATTTAAGTTGACCACAGATTTATATCAACAATCATATGAACTAAGGTTTAACTTAGGCTGGACATTTAGGTTGAATTTCCAATTTAAGTTAACCTCAGATTTATGTCATCAATCATATTAAATAGGGTTTAGCTTAGGCTGGACTTTGTAGGTTCGAACGTACGTATTCCGGAGGCACATGGCGTAACAGTTTCATTCGATAATACTGACTGTTTGCATATTTCATTCTTAAATATTTTAGGGTGGTTTGTAATCCAGAATAAACCATAAGATATATCCAAAAAATTCTGCCCAAAGTCACTATTCCACGCGGACGGAGTCGCGGGCACAGCTAGTAGTCAATATAATTAGACACAGAATACCTATCAGTTTCGAACAAACAATATATCCCGTTTAACTATTTTTATGTCCTATACTTAAATATATATAGGACATAAATATATAATTAAATATATCTAGTCAGGTCATAAATTCTGTCACATGTTTAATGTAAAATAATTGTAACAAGTTTATTCATTATGTAACCATTTATATACCAAAATGAACTTAACAAAACATAGATTCTTATGACATTAAAGTTTATTCAAAATGACCTCCGTGATTTTGAATACAAGCCTTCAATCTGCGCGGCCAGTCCTCTATCGCAGCACGAACGAGGTCCATGTCAATATCGGCGGCTGCCTTAATCAAGGATGTCTTGAGTGACTCCAAATTGGGATGAGGCTTTGAACACGTCTTTTCCTCCAAGTGTTGCCATATTTTGTAATCTAACGGATTCAAATCTGGACTGGAGGAGGGCCAGTCTTCGTGCCGGATGAAGTCGATTTCACGCGCCGCCAGCCAGTCTTGTGTGCTCTTCGCTCTATGAGCTGGCGCCGAGTCTTGTTGGAATACCCAGTGCCTGTTATTGAACATGGTATGAGAAACAGGTTCCACAAGGTTCGTCAGGACTGTATTTTGATACACAACAGCATTCGTTTTTACACCTTTCTCACAAAAATGTACCTCTGTTAAGCCCCAATAAGAAACTCCCAACCATACCATGAGCGAGGATGGAAAATGACCTCGTTGGACACGCGGAATACGGTTGCTCGCTTCTTCACTACTGTGTGCGTACACCTTATCATTTTGTTTGTTGTAGCTCTCTTCTACGGTAAACATTTTTTCATCCGAAAAAAGAATTTCCCGATATTTTTTTCCCGCGTACCGCTTCAACAAAGAGCGGCATCTCTTCAGTCTCAGGTCCATTAGACGAGCATTCAAACGATGTCCTGTTTTTCTTCGATATGCCCGAAGCCCTAAGTCTTCATTTAACACCCTTTTCACCGTGGTTCTGCTTAACCCCATCTGAAGGGCCAACAGTTTCTGCTTACGTTTGGGATTTCTTTGAATTCGTGCCTTCACAGCTTTTATCACTGCTGGAGTCCTAACAGACCGAGGGCGACCACTTCTTGACCTGTCATCTACACTAGAGTCTTCATTGTATCGTTTGATGGTACGATAAATGAATCTTTTGGTTATATTCAAATTTTTCAGTATGTTAAAAATTTGAATTGGCGCGTAACCGCAACGATGCAACGCAATAACTGCAACACGGTCTTCTTTAAACGTCCACTCCATATTTAAAAAATGAGTAAAATTCTAAAAGTATACATTTTTATTTTCATGAACAATTCGAGATTCGAATTCAATAAACTTTTTTGTGGCCAGCATTCTAAAAGAAAAGTTTTTACTGTGTGACAATACTTATGACCTGACTAGGTATATAGGACATAAAAATAGTTAAACGGGAATATTATTTTGACTTACACTTGTATAATACTGAAATTTCATTATATGTAATTATAAGAGATATAATATTTCGTAAAAAATGGAACACGAAACCATGAATTTGATAAATTGTTAAACCTAATCGACTTACTTGGCAGTCCAAAAGCTCCGTTTTTGACTGAGTCTCACTGACTCTAAGCTAAACCTTATTACGGAATTACACAAAATGATAATTGAACCATCTAGACTTACTCGCGTAATAGCTAACCTGATACAAAACTGACTCGATTGGGCCCTAGTTCGAGAAAATAACAAGCATCCGTGAATTATTATTAAATTAAATCACGGAATAAGAAACAACACTGACTATAAAATTCCCTACGTCGAATTTTCACGTCATTTAAAATATCGCGGATTGCGGGATAGAAAATAGACCAAGCAATCCATACCATGAAAGATCAGAACTGGCCATATTCAGATTCAATACAATGCAAACCACCATAATCAATCATCTATATAGAAACAAATATCACGGTACGCGAAGCCTGGATCTTGTTTGTCTCCGGCTGTTGTTACTCGCTTCAAAACGTCATTTCCCTGATTCGCTCTTTACGGCGTCCCGTTTCAGAGTCCCCCACTATTCTTACCTCATTCCTTATATGCATCGCCCAATACAATCCCTTAATTATATTTCATATTTCGTCCATTTGTCATAACAAAAAAATTGTTAAACATTGTAGTAGATCCCACAGTAAAATCCCATTACAGTATATCTACGTTGTTATTTTTATTAAGAAAAACTAAATAAATAATGACTACATTATCCAACGTCAAGAGTTGTTAAACACACATACACATCCAATACGACTTAGACTTTAAGTTCTAGACTTGCAGAATTCCCGCCCCATCCTTCTACACGAAGTTGCATACTGTTCCTCTATTAAACTATGTCTTACAACAACAAGCATACGTTCAGGAATCTCAAGTGCTGTTGACAGGTTAAAATTGTAGAATATGTGAGTAAACAGAGAGGACATCCATGAAGTTTTCTACCTACTTACAAGTTTGTCCAATAACATCGACGTTATCCCTAAATTTATAGCATCGCTTAAGTAGAAAACAGTTACATAAGAAAAGTATATATATATATATATATATATATATATATATATATATATATATATATATATATTGTGGTGTATGGTTCCGGGTTTGCGTATGTTAAACGACAGGTGCATTTTAAAATGATTTATTTGAAAATATCGATGAAACGTTTACAACAATAAAAGGACATTTTATTATATTATTTTACGTTCTCGATCGCGTGTGGTCATAAAGCGACTGCCTACTGCCAACGGCAGAGTATTATGACTGCAGGAGAGTCCCGGGTGGCGAGTATCGCGAGGGCGGCCTGCCACGCGTGGCGCGCTTCGGGTATCTCCCGGCCGCTATATCCTCCCCCTCGAGGGCAGGAGAGAAACACCTCTCCTGCGCTCGCACAGGACTCCCTTTCACTTTAGGCGGACGGCCTCTATTTCTCTTTGGTACGACGGGACGAAGAGGCATGTCGTTGTCATTACGAAGGTAGAGTCGCGTTAGTTGTGAAACGTGAAATTTGCCCAAAACATTTTCTGGAGAATCTAAACTGGACTCGCA
This sequence comes from Malacosoma neustria, assembly GCA_963693495.1. Lineage (NCBI taxonomy): Eukaryota > Metazoa > Arthropoda > Insecta > Lepidoptera > Lasiocampidae > Malacosoma > Malacosoma neustria. The sequence continues at coordinate 3,743,697 of OY856384.1, forward strand.
GTAAGTAGTTGGATCTCCCCCTGGTGCAAAGATATCTTCATATTCATTAATGACCTTAGAAATTTCCGTACGTTGACGCGGATTTAAAGACGTTGCCTCGTCATCCCGCAGTACACCAAGGGACGCACACGGTAGCCCAGGTGACTTGTTTTCAAAACGTAAAGGAAATACACGCGACTTCTTTTCCGAAAAGGTCCACGTAGAACGGCCAAAATCAATATTTAAATTAAATGACTTAAGGAAATCGATACCCAGCAACGTTTCATTACTTGTTGCATTAGGGAAAACAAAAAATTGTACTACTTTAGTTTTCTGTTCGAGAGTCACCTCAACTTCTGTGGCTAGTAAGTCCATAGTCTTACTAAGGCCGTCGGCTAACTTGACAATTTTTGTTACAGCATAAAATGGCTGGGCTTTCTGTTTAAGAAGTTTGTATAAAGTATGCCCAGCAATGCTACTTTTAGCCGCAGAGTCAGCTAACCCCACTCCATGTTCACTCAGTATGGATATATTAAGAATCGGCCGTAATGGCTGTTTATTTTTATTAAAACAAACGGGGTTAAAATGCAAAGGTTGACAATCACTGGCTTCTTTGAAAAAAGTTTGAGAACTACTGTCCCTAACCACATTACTGTTAACAGAAAATGACTGGGTACTACTGACTTTGTTGCTACAAGTTTGAAAACCACTTAAATCAACATTACGATTACAAACTTTACAAGCTAAACATGTACAAAGGTCATTATTAACAGTAGGACAAATTGAAAGAGGTATAAAATTACTTACATTATTACATTTCTTACTTCTATAAAAATACCTTAAGTCGGTGCAAACGCTTCGCGGCGGCGAGTTACAAAGGTTTGTCGGCGGCGGTGCCACAAAGGATCGCGGCGGCCGCGGCGGCGTGTTAGAAACGTTTGTCGGCGATGTCGGCGGCGGCCGCGGCGCTTGGCGAATATGCGGGAAAGTCCTCAAACTTCCGGCGTCGCGCTCGCGCGGCTCGCATGACGTAATCGCGCCGGTTTCGACGGAGTAAAACGCACTCGTACCTGGGTTTTTGGTTTCTTTCGGGTTACACTTTACGCACTTAGACCTGACTGTGCCCGTTGCACCGCACCCGTAACACTTTATTGAAACTTTTTCCCTTTTATCACTTTTAACACTTAACAGCTTTTCGCACGTGTCTTTTAAATGTCCGCGATGCTTGCAATAGACACAAAACAAACGATTTTGCTTGCTGTTGACGTACGCACTGTCCGTCTTAATGTCGGTCTTCACTGGAACACTGCGTGAGCTGCTCGAACGCGCTTCGGCGTGAAGAGGCGGTCTCGACGATACCGTGGGGACTACACTGGTCTCTCGAGCTTCAGCTAATGAATCTTCAATGCTGCGAGCCTTCCGAAGTAGATCCTCAAAAGTGAATATGCTCTCGCGATCGACCCGCTTTCTTATACGACGATCCAAAAGTCCAAAGGTCATGTCTAATTCCACTCGCTCACATAAATCTCCAACAGGAAGCTTAGCCAGCAACGCTCTCACCTTAGCTATAAACAAGTCCGTAGGTTCGCTTCCTTGAGACAATGTGAAGAGTTCAGAATATATCCTATGAGGCGGTCGACGCATTCCGTATGCCGAACGAAGCCTCGTAATTGCTTCCGCCCAAGAGGTTGTGGTAGACTTGACGCCCTGCCACCAAACTGCTGCAGAACCAATGAGAAGCATGGACAAGCCCTTCAAGGCGTCCTCATCACTGACCCTGAGACATGACTTATATACACTTACTGCGTCTATAAAGTTATCTACGGACTCATCGGGACTTCCCGAGAAACGTGCCGTACATTGTGTGAAATTGCCGCACTTCCGAACAGCAACGTCCGAAAAGATAGCGGACGGATCTGGAGTTGACGCTCGTACTTCCCTAAGTAACTGAGAGCAAAACTCCTGCTGTGACTTCTGCAACGACGTGATAAGGTTGGAGAACATCTCTTGTGACATCGTCACACTCTGATTTCCCTCTTCTTCACCATCCGACGACGCAGCAGCACCTTGACGAGTACGCGGCATTTTGTTTTCACTACAACACTACACAAACACGGTTTTAACACTGGTTATTTTTTATTTACGTTGGGCGCCAGATGTGGTGTATGGTTCCGGGTTTGCGTATGTTAAACGACAGGTGCATTTTAAAATGATTTATTTGAAAATATCGATGAAACGTTTACAACAATAAAAGGACATTTTATTATATTATTTTACGTTCTCGATCGCGTGTGGTCATAAAGCGACTGCCTACTGCCAACGGCAGAGTATTATGACTGCAGGAGAGTCCCGGGTGGCGAGTATCGCGAGGGCGGCCTGCCACGCGTGGCGCGCTTCGGGTATCTCCCGGCCGCTATATCATATATATATATATATATATATATATATATATATATATATATATATATATATATATATATATATATATATATATATATATATATATACTTTTCTTTTGTAAATAAATACATTTTTAACATAACCAGACGCGAGACGGGAATCGAATTCGTGACCTCTAAGAAGTATATTAGCCACAGGGGTTAATACCTTATATAATATGTAAATCTAGAGTTATCTAGTACCCATAACACAAGTGATCCGTTAGCTGCTTTGGAACTAGATGGCACTATTTAAATTATCACAGTATATTTCTCATTCACAAAATATGTCTTAGACTGATTAACTGATACCTTTAGACTAATTTTTCTTCAGTCAAATAATGGCAATTTGTCTAAAGTACTCAAATTTACTTAGGAATAATAAAGAGGCTTTCAACGTCTCGACCTTATAAAGAGGTGATTGGTAAGGAAACAATATTACTTTTGAAAGCAAACGATTGCGGTAGTGCCTTCAATAAATAACGAGGAAAATAAAGACCCATTCATTCATTTAAAATACTGTAACAATGGAATGGTAATAACTAGATTCAAAAGCACTCCAAAGCTCAACGTTGTTTATTCAAATTTATATTTGTTTTATTATTGTGGTTTACCGGTTTTTATTATGAAATATAAGGAGTCCTTAGAGATACAAATGTCTGCACGAGTGGACTCATAACGACGAACGAAAAATTTTTTTTTTCTTGAAAATGATCTACCTCTTGGTAACTCATTTGAAATTACAATCTAGCCTTATACGTAGACTAATTAGTAATATAAATTTAACTTAATTTGCTAAATAGACTTTACTAAGAATGTGTCCAATAACACTTTTCTTGATGTCTCTATTAAGGGGAAGTCACTTTGTTCTTGTGTTCTTTGTAGTAGTACCTGTTTCACTACATTACACTAGCACTGCACTAAACTAACTCAAAAGGTTTTTTCCTTCTTAGTCTTCTCACTATGTCCGTGGTGTCCAGGAGTTGGATGGCCTCGACGTTCACATGGTGATGAAGCCTTTGTTCATGAGCTTCGGCGTACCTTTTAATAACGTTGGCAACGAGTTCCACTTTAAGGTCCCGATGGAGGTCGTCATTTCTAATATACCAGGGTGCATTGACAATGCCCCTGAGCACTTTATTTTGGAAACGTTGAATTATTTGAATATTGCTTTCTTTGGTACAGCCCCACAGCTGTATACCGTAAGTCCATATGGGCATGAGAACTTGTTTATATATTAGTATTTTGTTGTGTACTGACAGCGTGGAATGCTTCCCTAGCAGCCAGTACATTTTCTTGTAGCGAAGCTCTAATTCATTGCGTTTCTTTTTGACATGGGCCTTCCAGCGAAGCTTTGCGTCTAGTGTTATGCCTAGATATTTAGCTGTATTTTCATATGATATCACTTGGCCGTTTATGTACACCGGGTGATAAATAAATCTCTTATTTGTAAAATCTATATGAACCGATTTAGATTCATTAAGTTTCACTCGCCATTTTTGAACTAAAATTTGACTTAAGTTCCTTTTGAGACAATGGGCACAAGTTGCACGTTGCGTGAGAAGTTTAAAAAAAAAAACATCTCAGGCCACCAAATGCAAACTAAATACAACCAGGACTACTACTTGATGAATTTGTATCCATGATAATGTTATAAACGTGAAATTTTGGATGGATAGATGTCTGGTATCTAATCACACCATAACGATTGCATGTTATTAGATGAAATTTGATACAGAGAATGAGATAACAGTTACTTGAAAATATATTAAAATAAATTAATATTTTTCATTACATCAAAACGCTAAATAAATAAATCGCAAGAGAAAAACAGTAAATATTGTACAATTGGCTGCATTATTACTAAAAGCGAATCCTTCCCGGCAACCTTAGCAAAGATTAAAAATAAAGAAGTCCAAGCAGTGCGTTACATTTCTACTACTTTTTATATTGCAGTAAGACAGCAGACAGGCTGATGGCCCGCTTAGAATTAAGCAGTTACCGTCGTCTATGGGTGTTTGCAACGCCAGTGGCATCGCGAACACGCTGCTGTCCCGTATAAGGGTACAGGAACATGGGTCACTTATGCCGGAACATGGAACACATGTTCCGGCATAATTTAAGCTAACATAATTATAAAATATGTTAGCTTATTAGCTAACATATAATCTAAGAAGTAATTTAAATAGCCAATCAATTTTATTAATATAAGTATAAAAACACAAAAATGGAAGAGATAACAAAATTAATAAAAACGAATAGCTTTTCAGATATTAATCTTTCACAAGTCTATTAAAGAGTAGCAGTAATTAAGACTGTTTTATATAAGTTACCAGAGAATCCCAAAATCAAGTGGCCGGAACAGTAAAGACTGTTTTACATTTAGATTATAAAGAAATCAGACGTGATGACGTATTTTTAATATAGCCAGTTTTATAAGGACCTAAACTTAAACTACCTTAAATTACCAGTATGTTCCATGGATTCAATAGTGTTTTAACTACTGTATTAATTAGTGTATTAACTAAAAGCATAAGGCATGAGCGTTCCAACAAAGATGGAGATAGGAAGCCACTTGAGTTTAGCACGAAATTTGGAGATATGATTATACTTGCAGAAACCAAATATGAAACCGATGCGGAAGTTTTGAAGCCTCTCAACTATTTAGTTGGCACTCGCGATATTAAGATAGCTGACAACTACGTAATCTAGGATAAGAATATTAATGCCATGTAGAAGGAAATTGCATAGTCTAAGGCGAGAAGATGCAAAGGTAATTTTTTTTCGGCCCACATCTTGAATTTGAGGGACCCAAGGTGTCAAACAACATACAATATATAACTAAACTCCTGGGTGGTTATTTTTATAAGGAATTCATTCTTAGCCACCATATAGCCTCATTTTTCCAAGAAAAGTGTAACAAGAAAATAGCTCAGGCCAAATTTAGTTTCTACAGATGCTACTAACCTTTGACAAATATTTAACGAAGTCCTTTATCTATGAACTAAAACACTGTTAGCCATTTTTAAAACTATTTATATTTCTAATCGAGACCCATGAGCTTATTTACCCTGTCAGTGGAAAATTTAAAATTAGACAGTCAAAAATAGAATCTTTTAAATATTCAAGGTATATAATTACAAGTCAACGAAGCTTTACGATAAAACTCTCGGTATAATTTAACGTTCAAATTAAATGGGAGAGAAAAGAAAAAGGTTTTCTTAATTAGATGCCGAGGTGTAGATAACTCGGTTCCCGCCAAATCGTCAGGTCGTTGCGTGACCAGACCACGATTTATGACTTAATAGCTAAGTTCGCGTTAAATACTTCTCAGATAAGGCACTTCTAAGTGATTGTTGGCTCTCACAACAATCGTAATTACTCCAAACCACTATCTATCGTTGAAGCACGCGATTTCTTTCATCGCTTTATTTCAAAACTAACTACCAAATGAGGTCATACAGTTGATTCTTCATAGGCCGTATTCCGTATTAATAATGAATATAATAATATTAATTCTATTCTAATACTCACTATTTTTATTGTTATTTCTACATCTATAATCTATAAAATACAACATTTTATAGATTTTTTCATTTTTCATAATTTTTACACGTATGCTTTTTCATAAAAACAAATTTAACATTATTATTTCTATAAAAACACACACACACGCACACACGTATAATTATATATATATATATATATATATATATATATATATATATATATATATATATATATATATATATATATATATATATATATATATATATATATATATATATATATATATATATATATATATATATATATATATATAACTGCTTTGTATTAAGTAGCCCATCAGCCTGTTTGCTATTTCTCTGCAATTTTTTTCCAAAAAGCTTATTTTATACTGGAAATATAGAAAAATCTAAGCAAGAAATGGATTAGCAGAATATACCAAATGTTAGATTTGGTGATCTCCGAGGCGTAACGGCTAACGCACGTTGGAACGCTTGCCGAGTTCATAGGTTTGACGTTCGGCGTCTGGGTGTTTATGTATCATATTTATTTATTATAAAAGAAAAGTACATGGGTGTACATTAATTGTCTAATATACATAACACATATGCTACTTGATGGCGTCGTGTTAATTGGCCCAATATTTTTTTTTATTAATATAATGTATAATAGCTTATCTTTTCTAGTAAGTTTTTGTATACTTTTGGTCAAGGATTTCATTTATAATAATTTAACCAAAACTAATTCAATTCTATTTCTGTCTATATTTCTAATTTATTTGTATATTAATTTCATTCAAACATTTCTACAACTTTACAGGTTTCAAATTTTGTTCATGTAAATTAAAACTTCCCGGACGATGTTAAAACTTCTCTTCTACTTTAATAATTGCTTTAAAAGTTTCACAACGAAGATCTTCAGGCAACACCACTTGAAATAAATGTTTAATGAAATAAATTTTGTTGCGTTGAATGATGATCATTTCGTAGATTTTTCCATGCAGGGGCGGGGCAAGAATATTAACCCCTGTGTCTAGCGTCGGCCTGTCATAAAAAGTGACAAAACAACTCTAGCTACGTGGTCTTAGGTATGCCGCCGTAATAATCTTGTATTATTTTCCGGCATTAGGAAATTCCCATGTTTCTGTATCCCTATAGGACAGCAGCGTGTTTGTGGTGCCTCCAGTGTTGCAAATATCCCTAAGCGACGGTAACTGCATACTAATATGTGGACCGTCAGCCAGTCTGCTTTTCCTCAGCAATAAAAAAAATTTTTTTACTAAAGGAAATATCTAACAGTCTAATAGTAAGAAAATCGCTTCATTTTGCTATCCGTTTGTTTTGAATTACGGTCCTTTCTACGTCGAAAATATTATCCCTTACGTCGGTTCACTGTGTGCTCCGTTTTATGTGCTGAAAAAACTTAATCAATAGACAATAACAACTGGTACCACGAATGTTTTTAATTGATGTCGTTACAGCTATTTCAATTTAAAAAGCTTACAAAAGTCACAGGTTGACTCCCATCTCAAGTCTGGGTGTTTATATTTACCACAATTTCAAAAGTCTGTCGGACCTTTTATTAGTTTTTTTTTTTTTGGTAGGACAGCAGACAGGCTGATGCCCGCTTAGAATTTAGCAGTTACCATCGCCTATAGGTGTTTGTAATGCCAGTGGCATCGCGAATACGCTGCTGTTCATAGGGGTACAGGAACTTGGGTCACTAATGCCGGAACACAACACAAGGTTATTATGGCGGCATATTTAAGACCAAGGTGGTCGCCATCCAGACGGGCTTGAGGCCCTACCACGTAGCTAGGGTAGGTTGTTTTGTCGCCTTTTACGACAGGCCGACCCCGGCCACAGAGGTTAGTATTCTTTCTCCGCCCCTGCACGGATAAAGTAGTAGAAAGGAATAAAGGGTTTTTATTGTATTCATTTCATATATCTGACTCAATTTATTGACGGTAACGCTAAAGCTACAGTACTACTTAAAGTGGAGCGTGATAACTTACTTACTAAGGATTTAATTAATTTTAATTAATATTATGATACATTGTAATAACTAGCAAGAGGATACCGGAATTTTAGTGTCAGCCTATTCAATATAACATTGTTTTTTTTTTATTGTAGATAGGCGTACGTACGTAATTTGTTAGGAGAGTTATACTTTAACTAGTATATTAATACTACAATTCAAAAGCGTTATCACACACAGATAAAGCCATGCGCACGCATAGTTTGTATATAATCTACTTAATTAAAGCAAAAAGTACTTTTCACAGATGCAGGCAGCCTTTTGTGACAGGCCGTAATAAGCTCTGGGCCTCGGTGCCAGGCAGCATCGTCGGAAACATAACTTATTTTAGCATCCCGGGAATAAAATATCCAATTTTGTTATCCGATTATTATTTAAGCCTATTTTTAATTAAAATGTCGCAATAAATTGACATTATAACTTTAATCAACAATGTTATTTAATCCTTTTGATAAATATTTGACTGTAGTTGTTAATTTATTGACATTAAATTAATTGCTGGTTAATAAGCGTAATTTGTAAAGTTATTTTGAGTTTATTGTTAGTTTTCTATATTAATTTACGTAAAATATATTTATTGTTATGTGTTATAAAGTTCATACCTGCATGATAGTCAATGTCTGAATTGAAAGTGGTGAAGCGATTATTACAAGGTGCCTTGCAAAAATTTCATAAATTCAAGGCTTGGTGATAGTGGAGTTTATCCGTGCAGGGGTGGAGAAAGAATACAGACCTCTGCAGCCGGGGTCGGCCTGTCGTAAAAGGCGACAAAACAACCCTAGTTACGTGGTAGGGCCCTAAGCCCGTCTAGATGGCGGCCACCTTTGGTCCTAAGTATGTCGCCATAATAACCTTGTGTTGTGTTCCGGCATTAGTGACCCAAGTTCCTGTACCCTTATGGGAAAGCAGCGTGTTCGCAATGCTACTGGCGTTGCAAACACCCATAGGCGACGGTAACTGCTAAACTCTAAGCGGGCCGTCAGCCTGTCTGCTGTTCTATGGCAATAAAAATGTTACAACTGATCTTATCAAGTCTTGAGGAAAACTAATCCTGAAAGTTCTGGTGGGGCTTTTTAAATTCCCTGTTCACCGGAGTACAGTGCTGGAGGCGTGGAGTGAAAGTGTGGTAGTCTTGTTCTTCAAGAAAGGAGATAACTCATTTGAAAAACTACAAATCAATCTCACTCTTGAGCTGTCTCTATAAGTTGTTCGCTTAAGTCACTTAAGTCGTTCAAATGTCATGTGATCTTGATAAAAGTTTTTCCTCAGAGGATTTGTTGTTACTTGTGGTCGCAATAAGAAATAGGTCTGTGGTTTCAATTGTGTATGTCATATTTTATTTTAAAAAATATGCGCAAACGCTTTCTGCGTTCAATGCATTTGCCACGCGTTCTTAGTAGAATGTGTATTGAATTTTCGGACTATGAGAAAGCCTTCGAAAACGTTGAAATTTGGGTTACTATGGAATTTGTGCAATGGTGTCTTTTGTTTGGGATAGAGAGATAGATAGAAGCTGAGATGTCTATATGAAGCCAAAGCTATGAACTTCCATATTTTATCCAGAACCAGAGTACGAATCTAATTCTTCTTCATTGCAGTATGAGACTGGGGAATCTTATATCCCTTTAACTGTTTTCCACCGCGATGAAGGGTCTTCAAGACAATGCTTTACCCAACACGATACGTTATGATCAAAACTTTGCTATTCGCGTCAGTTTTTGTGGTTGATTCCGCCATAACTGATCGTAATTTAGTAATACTTAACATGTATTTACCTATGCTTTATAGTAAGAACCATCTAACTCGTTTTTCATTTATTAACAATAACGCAAACGCAAACGAAGCAGCTTCCACGTTTGTTAATATAATTTCCTCTATTGTATAGAGACATACAAAAATAATTAAGTCACCATGCAGAAAAAGATTTATTAAAGAGTGGATGACTCCTGGGCTGCTTCGTTACATTCGGCATAGAGATAAATTGCACAGACGTTTAAATAGGGACTCAAGCAATGAAATACTTTCATTAACCTATAAAAGATACCGCAATTTTTGCAACTCATTGCTTCATAAAGTTAAATTAAGAAGTGGGATGTTGTTAAAAATATTATAAATTTTAATAAACCAAAAACTGTAGCTGAGGGAACTATAACTCGTTATTTAGATGATAAAATTAAAACTATAAATAATATTAACGACTATTTTTCCAATATTGACAAAAACCTAGCAAACATTATTGTTAAAGACCATATTAACTACTACCCTTCCGAATCTGAAACTTATTTTAAATCTAAATCGATGGTTCTCCTTCCTCTTTTATTCTATTATTAATAATCTCAAAGCAAACTGTGCTTCAGGGTGGGATCTGATTCCCTCCAAATTATTTAAACTTACAAAAGACATTATATTTCCTCCTCTTACTAAGCTTCTAGAATTGGGTATGTGAAAAAAAAATTTATTGATTTTTTTTATGTATTTTAAAATTTTATTATTAATAATATTGATATTTAATGCAAAAAACTTAAAAAAAGTTTTTTTCAATTAATTATAAACAATTAAAAATTGATGAAATTTAAATAAAAATCACGTGACTATAAACGCGCCATGATTGGTCACCATAGTTGTGACGTCATAATGTTATAGCTATTCAATAACAGTACAGCGTTAAAGGCTATTTATTACACGTGACTAGACAATAATATTGAAAATTTATTGCTAAAATACGAGTTATTAGTTCCGATTAGCTATGTGTGATAAAGAATTTAATAAGGCAGTCTGATAATATTCCTGATGTTGACATATTTATGATAACCAATTTTTTTTTAAAATGACGTTCAGTTTAATTCTGCTGAAGTTCGAGGTGCCAAGGCATTAGGTAAGTCTGTTAAAAAATAATATAATAAATGAAAATATTTAAGTATTTATTATATTATTTTGTTTTGGGATTATCACGGTGCACTGCTTGAAACCATTTATTTTGGACGTTTGTCATCTTGGGGAACATTTAAAAACATTTTGTCAGGGGTTGTTTTTGTAGTATTCGTACATAATGGTACAAAACAAGAACGATAACTTTTTAGGTTCGACATTTTTAGTATAAATTTAAATATTTAACAATGATAACAAAATTACATAGATCAAAACACGGTATTTATTATTTTTCTATCAGCTGCAATGAGTGAAAACTAACATTATGACGTCACATGCGCTCGAACAAACCGTTCGGGAGTTGTCGACGTGTTTTCGGTACTGGATTCAAAAATTAATTTTTATTTTGAAATAACTTTTGAATTATTGCGAAAAAAATAAAATAAAAATAGTTTTGTTATAAAACTTATGTATGATATTTTCATTTATCACAAAAAAAAATTTTTTCAAATAACTAAATTGTGTTTCCATAAGTATTTAAAAAAATCTATTATAACGCTGATTTATAAAGGTAGAGATAGATCAATAGCAAAAAGTTATCAACCGCTATATATTCTCTTTTTACTGTTTATGTTGCGTACTCTCAGGATCTGGAATGAGCTTCTGGCTGAGTTTTTCTCAGCGCGGTACGACATAGAGTTCTTCAAAAAAGGCTGTATAAAATTCCTTCGAGGCCGGCAGTGCGTTGGTAATGCCTCTGGTGTTGCAAACGTCTATAGGCGACAGTGACTAGGTGGTCACCGTCGCCACGGCCCACACTGACAGCGGCCAGGGTGAGCCGTTTGCCTATCTGCTGAACTATCTCAGATTAGCTCATTCATAGACACACATACACTCACACCCACGCACAAACACACACACATACAAATTATTATATTATTATTATTATATTGTGTGTTTATTTTATGGACAAAATTCGAAACGAGGAATCCCGTAGCAAAAAAAGTGACCATCAACATAGCTTGTAAAATATGCAAGCTGAAATGGCAGTAGCCTGGTCACGTTTGATTCAGAAGCGATGAGCATTTGAGCAAATGATTCCAGGAATGGAGATCAGATCGCACCAATGTCAGTGTAAGACGCCCCCAGCCCGATGGACCAATAACCTGCGGAAAGGTGCCGGTCGGGGCTAGGTAACAATAATAATAATAATAGGAAAAGCTTATATTACTTATGTTCAACAATGGACAATAATTAGTTAACGACGATTTCATAACGAATAACAAGAATTAAATTGTCACTACACTACGCAATTAACTAAGTAATTTCTGATATTTCACCATCATTTGTAGGAAACAAAATTAATACAAACTTTGAGCAGAACAAGTCCTGCAATTAAAATTTGTTGGGAGAGAAATTATGCATTGGGTGCGAACAGTGGCCGGTGTCTCGACGGCTATTAATATTAATGAACTGTGACACGCCGCGCCGGCCGTACGCCTTACCGCTATACTTCTTTTGATTATTCACATTTGAAAACTTGTTGAATTTTTTATGTTCTGTTACATTTTTTTTAGATACTAAATTATTTATTTGCATCACTCTGATAACTAAGAATATCTCAGTATCTGAAGTTGTAAATTTTAAAATATTTTAAAGTGGACGCTATTAGACAGAATACGTGTTTATCCGTGCAGGAGGGAGAAAGAATACTGTCATATAGTTTATCCATTTAGAAATTTACCATCAAACAAGATAAATAAAACAAAATTTTCTATTTTTACTGTAAATAGAAAGTATATATATATATATATATATATATATATATATATATATATATATATATATATATATATATATATATATATATATATATATATATATATATATATATATATATATATATATATATATATATATATAAAACTAAGATATTAACCAACAGACACGAACGCCCGATAGTGATAAAAGGTAACAATATAGAATACGTCAGCGAATACCTAGGGAAGCAAATCTCATTCAAAACATCAAGCAACGAAGAAGAAGTAACAAGGAGAATCAACGTAACTTGGAAGAAATTCTGGGCACTAAGAGAAATCCTAAAAGGGAACTACAGCTTGCACATGAAAGGGACAATATTTGACACATGCCTATTACCCCGCTTGCTATATGGTTGGCAAACCTGGATATTTACAAATAAAATAAAACAAAAAATCAAATGCAGATAGCAATGGAAAGGAGCATGTTGAAAATTAGAAGAATACATAAAATTAAGAGCGAAAACATTCGTCAAAAAACCAAACTCACTGATGCTCTCAAGCACGCACTATCATTCAAATGGACATGGGCCGGATACATTTCACGATACCCAGACAGAAGATGGACTATCGAAGCCACACGATGGAAAGGACCAATGGGAAAAAGGAGCGTAGGTCGACAATTAAGACGGTGGGCTGATGACATAACACACGTCGCAGGAAACGACTGGATAACGTCAGGCAAAGACAGGGAGTTATGGAAAAGGATGGAGGAGGCCTTTACCCAAACAGGGATCCAAATCTCATAAATAATACTAACATTAATTATAAGTAACCTTTTTAAATTTAAATAACCTAATAACAAACATTGTAATATAGGAATAAGCATCGAGAGATTTGGATTAAATGGCTTTATTATATATATATATATATATATATATATATATATATATATATATATATATATATATATATATATATATATATATATATATATATATATATATATATATATATATATATATATATATATATATATATATATATATATATATATATATATATATATACCTAGTCAGGTCATAAGTATTGTCACACAGTAAAAACTTTTCTTTTAGAATGCTGGCCACAAAAAAGTTTATTGAATTCGAATTTCGAATTGTTCATGAAAATAAAAAAGGTATACTTTTAGAATTTTACTCATTTTTAAATATGGAGTGGACGCTTAAAGAAGACCGTGTTGCAGTTATTGCGTTGCATCGTTGCAGTTACGCGCCAATTCAAATTTTTAACATACTGAAAAATTTGAATATAACCAAAAGATTCGTTTATCGTACCATCAAACGATACAATGAAGACTCTAGTGTAGATGACAGGTCAAGAAGTGGTCGCCCTCGGTCTGTTAGGACTCCAGCAGTGATAAAAGCTGTGAAGGCACGAATTCAAAGAAATCCCAAACGTAAGCAGAAACTGTTGGCCCTTCAGATGGGGTTAAGCAGAACCACGGTGAAAAGGGTGTTAAATGAAGACTTAGGGCTTCGGGCATATCGAAGAAAAACAGGACATCGTTTGAATGCTCGTCTAATGGACCTGAGACTGAAGAGATGCCGCGCTTTGTTGAAGCGGTACGCGGGAAAAAAATATCGGGAAATTCTTTTTTCGGATGAAAAAATGTTTACCGTAGAAGAGAGCTACAACAAACAAAATGATAAGGTGTACGCACACAGTAGTGAAGAAGCGAGCAACCGTATTCCGCGTGTCCAACGAGGTCATTTTCCATCCTCGCTCATGGTATGGTTGGGAGTTTCTTATTGGGGCTTAACAGAGGTACATTTTTGTGAGAAAGGTGTAAAAACGAATGCTGTTGTGTATCAAAATACAGTCCTGACGAACCTTGTGGAACCTGTTTCTCATACCATGTTCAATAACAGGCACTGGGTATTCCAACAAGATTCGGCGCCAGCTCATAGAGCGAAGAGCACACAAGACTGGCTGGCGGCGCGTGAAATCGACTTCATCCGGCACGAAGACTGGCCCTCCTCCAGTCCAGATTTGAATCCGTTAGATTACAAGATATGGCAACACTTGGAGGAAAAGGCGTGCTCAAAGCCTCATCCCAATTTGGAGTCACTCAAGACATCCTTGATTAAGGCAGCCGCCGATATTGACATGGACCTCGTTCGTGCTGCGATAGACGACTGGCCGCGCAGATTGAAGGCTTGTATTCAAAATCACGGAGGTCATTTTGAATAAACTTTAATGTCATAAGAATCTATGTTTTGTTAAGTTCATTTTGGTATATGAATGGTTACATAATTAATAAACTTGTTACAATTATTTTACTTTAAACATGTGACAGAATTATTGACCTGACTAGGTATATATATATATATATATATATATATATATATATATATATATATATATATATATATATATATATATATATATATATATATATATATATATAATATCCTTAAAGTCACTAACTGGAAAATTGCTATCGTTTGAGCGTCATGCATGAAAAATTATGACGCAAGGGTGTTCTGGCAAGGGTTGAGATACAAGACACAGGAAGGCTCAAGAGTGCGTACCAAATGCCAACTTCCGTATTATTCCACTCGCAGTCACAATACTTTAGAAGTTGAAAAGGCGGTTGTGACTTGAGTTACGAGCGTTGAAAGTTTTTATGGCCACCATGAGTAGGACAAACTTTTTACCATATCATTTAAGTTGCGATACGTTTTTATTTAGTAACTTAAGTAAGCTGTATTTTAAGAATCTAAAAGTGTTCGTTAATAATAAACTATTTCAACATAATATATAGTAACTATATAATATATAGACTTGGGATGAAGTACGTTACATAGCCGAGAAGGCCACGAAATCAGTTTATCAGGTTAAATCAAAATTTGTTAACTTATATAAAACTAGATTTATGTCTTTTAAAATAAATAATCTTTCAAATTTACTAGAAAACTTGCTACGAAAAGCTCACACTTGTAATAATTCTTCGCATCTTTGCAACTGTCTACAAATCCAAAAAGCTAAAGAAACAAAGTAACTGGGCATCATTATTGACCCGGAAAATGTTGTTCTGTCATAAAAATAAAAAATAAAATCATTTTGAATAGAATTTCCGATGTCAGTGAGCGTCTACATCGCAAAAAGAGTAACCAAGCTAAATTTCAAGTTAATCGGGTGTATAGTTTTAGAGTGGTATTTCACTTGTGTATTTTTGCCATATAAAAAAATAGATTGCATTTCCCTAAAATTTGTTCTAAGTGAGCGTCTACATCGCAAAATGAATAACTAATTAATGAAAACAAATCGATTTGACACTTGTCAGATGATAACAACTGAAAGATGGACTGAAATAAATTTTCTATATAATAATTTCCTATATTATTTATTCCGTGATTTTTAATAGTTATTATAAGATATTTTAATAAATTATTCTGTAGTTCTGAGCGGAGATGAAACCTTCTTGAGTTATAAATGGTGTACATAACCCGTCTTTATTTTATGTATATAAATTTGTAAATATAATAAACAAATTGAATGAATCGCTATCGAAACTAAGATTCGCAAACTTTTAAATATGGATCTTTAGAAAACTTAGGTATATCACGACGTCTAAAGCACGACTTGTCACTATTTACAAGGCTCTTTGCCAATCAATTATTTAATACTGTGTTACTAGGGGTGGTTGTGTCTTCAAAAATAATATCTTCTTAAATTGAAATAGTTTTGAGATCTATTATTAAAGGTCATGTTTTTTAAACCTTTTAGATTTCTGACTTCAGAGCTATTTCAAGAATGTAAACTTCTTTCAATAAAGCAAATATAATATATTTTACATACAATACTGCGAAGTGCGATTGTAAACATAAGGTACACTAAACATGGATTTTAAAAAAAAAACCATGTATACAAAAATTAAACGTTTCAAACAGGTAATGTGAAATAGCAATCAACAATACAAATAATTGCATGTAACACGCATTCGTATTTCTAAATCAGAATAATCATACCGCGATTTAAACGCCTAGTGCTGCCATCTTTTGCCAGTATGGTTATCAACAAGACTAACGTCTATATAAGTTTACGTTTTAGGTTCTAAGTAATAATTTTATGAACTGTAATAAATAATAATTAGAGTCAAAGAATTAGCTGTGGCTTATATTATTATAGCCGTGTATGAGTACTATTCCGTTTTGAGTAGCTTTGTACAGATTTCGCAAATCAATTAAATTTTAATTCGATCAAAAGAGCATAAAAATGCTATATTTAAAATTATTTTATGTTACATTAATAATTCACATAACATATCAGTGAAGTGCAATGCAATGCAATTAGGCAATTATGCTAGCACTAGCTGACCCGGCAAACGTTGTTCTGCCATAAAAATAATAAAATGTCAAAAAATAAAAAATAAAATTTAGGGGTGGACTACCCCTAACATTTAGGGGGATGAAAAATAGATGTTGGCCGATTCTCATAGATACCGGATAAGCACAAAAAATCACTAACTCAATTTAGTTATCTGCCTACTGCCTACCCCCTAAGAACGATGGCGTGATTATTTATAGCCTATGACCATTTCTAGGTTATCATCTATCACCATACCAAATTTCATCAAAATCCGTTCAGCCGTTTAGGCGTGAAAGAGGAACAGACAGACAGACAGACAGACAGAGTTACTTTCGCATTTATAATATTAGTATGGATTACCCCATTTTTCGAATGTTGCCAACGCTATCATGAACAGACAATTTTAGTAACTGTCAACAATTTATTCAATATGAGTATAAGTCTTCTCGTTAGATTAGTTACACATAATAATAGGTCTTTACCTCTGAAATTGCCGTTCTGCAGTATTGGCCATTTCAAATCAAAATAATTTTTGTTTGGCTAAGAATTCTAATTTCAACTTAATTTTATTTTAAAAACATGGAATTCTTTTTCCAAAAGTAGTCATTTGTTTATTGATTAGTGTTACATTTTCATCGCATTTCAATCTTTTTTGTCATCATGGATACCTTAAAAATTCGAGTAATTATGAAATATGAGTACCGTCGTGGCAGCAACGCGGCACAAGCGGCACGCAACATCAACGACGTTTACGGAGCTAATACTACAAACCAACGCACCACCTGTTATTGGTTTGCTCTCTTCCGTTCTGGGAATTTCGACCAGAAAAATGAACCTCGCGGTCGTCCGAAGGCTTTGGTCGACAATGACGAATTAAAGGCGATTGTGGAAGCTGATGATACACAATCTACGGCTGAATTAGCAGTAGTTTTCGACGTTAGTGTCAAAACAATATTAGTCCATTTGCGTCAAATTGACAAGGTTAAAAAGCTTGACAAATGGGCGCTCTACAAACTCAATGATCGCCTACGCGAAGTACGCGTCGAGACGTGCCTTGCACTGCTTAACAGACACACAAATGAAGGAATTTTGAACCTCCTTGTTACCTGCGATGAAAAATGGATTCTGTTTGATAACCGCAAGCGCTCAGAAAGTTGGTTGAATCCTTTGTTCAGCACCTAAACAATGCCCTAAACGAAAACTTACCTCTAGAAAAGTAATGGTCACTGTTTGGTGGTCTAGCGCCGGTGTGATTCATCACAGCTTCTTACCAAACGGGGTGAGCATTACTGCAGATGTGTACTGTGAAGAACTGAACATAATGATGGAGAAGCTGGCACATCTCCAACCAGTATTGGTCAATCACTCGTCTCCGCTGCTCCTGCACGACAACGCGCGACCTCATACTGCACAGCAGATGGTCAAGAACTGGGGTTGGAAATTCTCCGTCATCCGCCCTACTCACCAGACTTTGCGCCTACAGACTACTATTTTTTACAGAATTTAGATAACTTCTTGGCGGGAAAAGAATTCAATACCCGAGAGGCAGTACAAAATACCTTTGAAGAATTTGATGCCTCCTGTCCAGCTGATTTATTTAAGAAGGGCATCAATAAACTGCCACTGCGTTAGTAAAGATGCATTGATTGCATGGGTGATTACTTCGATTAATACAATAAAAAATACATGAAAAAAATTCGTTTAAATTTTTTCATACAAAACGGCAATTTCATAGGTAAAGAAGACCTAATATTTAAACTGTTTGGTGACAAATAGATTATAAACAATCAGGTTTTAATCTAAACCTAACATGTATTCATACCACGACTGTTTTCACTCAGACAGGTCGGGGTCGGCCTGTCGTAAAAAGCGACAGAACAACCCTCCCTAGCTACGTGGTAGTGCCCCAAGCCCGTCAGGATAGTGACCACCGTTGGTCTAGTATGCCGCCATAATACGTAACTTTATGTTGTGTTCCGGTATTAGTGACCAAAGTTCCCGTACTCTTATGGGACAGCAGCGTGTTCGCGATGCCACTTGCGTCGCAAACACCCATTGGCGACGGTAACTGCGAAATACAAAGTGGGCCGTCAGCCTGTCTGCTATTCTAAATCAATAAAAAACAGGGAAGTGTTAAGCTACGTGAAAACATGCTTACATAAGTTTTTTTTTAATAAGTCATTAATACAAACTGTGTTTGTTGTTCTTCATCTTGTTCTGTTTCTTAAAACAAGATGGGGATCTTTTTGTGACTTTCCATTGCTCCTTTTACAACCTGAAAGTCGTGTTGTATCTTCTTGAAGGAAGTCTTGTCTAGAAGCGTTTTTCTAAGCGAGCTGTCAGACTGTCTGCTGTCCTACGCAATAAAAAAAAGGAAAATGCGCTTTATAGAGAGAACTGGAAGATGCTCCACCGACAAGAGAGGTAGTTCTTAAATAAATGATGATGACGTGGGGATTTAACCAATTTGTACGTTAAACCTTATAAACTGAGTCGCTGAACCAGCCATATCATATTCTTCAATTTTACAATGAAAGTTGCTAGATTTTTGCAAATATTATTTTACCTTTTTCATACAGATTCCTTTGTTGCTTTGTTCTACGATCCTTTGTTAACTAATTAATGTTGTTCTGAATGTTTCCAGTGTTCTGAAATCTTACAAACTATTTCTCGCAAAGAATCCTTATATATCCAGAACTTTCGAGAAGTCTATTAAAACGGCTTCCGGCTATTAGCAAAACTTTTTCTTGAAGATGGCTATGGGATCGAACTTTAAATTACACAACGTGCTATCTGCGCTTTATTTTAATAAATAAATATACATCTAGACCCATCTAGACCCAAAGTAGTCTTGCACTTGTGTTATTATAGACAACTAATATACTACTTGTGCTAGGTGGTAGGTCTACCTCAGGGGCGCTCCTCTGTCCGAGGAGTGCATGGGTGTGCGTACCCGAGGTGCCCGAGCATCCGTCGCCTCACTCCCCTCTCCGTCCGAGGCGACAGAGTCCTATCTTTCTTCCCGTCTACCTCCTACATTCTTTCCAACTTAGCTATCTGTTCGTGGCGTGGTCCCCGGTGGGATGGTTGCGAATACTGATTGGGGTGCCGGGTTCTGCCCTGGGCCCTGATTTGGTAGTCGAAACCATGCTTATTTCGACTGCGCCTGCACAGAGAGTGTTCCCGGGGCGGGAATCGCATCCTCGCTATCGGGTGGTCTTGCTGGGCCGGCTATGACGTCAGGAGACTCCCTGGTTTTTCTGGAGTGTCGTCTGGTAGTCGTACCCACGCCTGACTAGCACGCGACGGGGATGCGAGTCCCGTCCGGAATTGGCCGCGGACCTTTCGCTCCCGGCCCTGGTTCTGTCCATGGTCGGGGGCGATCCTGGATGGACGGATGGAAAAAAAAGTCTTTATACGTGTCTGGATGGCAACCATCTCTGATTTTGAAATATATCACCATAATAACCTTGTGTTGTGTTCCTGCATATCCACGTTCCAGTACCCCTGTGAGGCGTATTTTTATTACTGAGGAACAGCAGACAGGCTGATGGTACACTTAAGAGTAAGCAGTTACCATCGCATATGGATGTTTTCGACGCTAGGAGCACCACAAACATGCTGCTGTTTGTGGGGTACAGGAACCTGGGTCACTTATACCGGAACACAACAAGGTTGTTATGATGGTATGGTATTAAGACCAAGAGTGGTTGCCATCTAGATGGGGTCGAAGCTCTACCACGTTACTAAGACTAGCTTTGTCGCCTTTGACGACTGGCCGACTCTGGCCGCAGGGGTTAGTATTCTTGCTCCGCCCCTGCATGGAGAGAACTATATTTGAAATTACTTTCTATGTATTTTTTAAAACAATTTCTTTGGGTGGTACTTGTATCCCAAACAGAAACTATTATTATAGTTGTGCTAAGTATATTTTATATAGACGGAAATATACAGATCAAATATATAAGACGGACCTCTATTGCAGGTGATGAAAGTATCATATTTTATACTAACATGGATATGAAAACAGAGGCACTGAAGCGAAGCAAAACCCATAACACAAAATCCATGTTTTCAAAAATCTTATTTTTTATTGCTATCGCTTATGAGTATTTGCAACGCCAGTGATATCACGAACACGCTGCTGTCCCATAAGGGTACAAGAACTTGGGTCAGTATGGGGTTATTATGGCGTCATAATTAAGACCAAAGGTATTCAGGCCATTCAGATAGGCTTGAGGCCCAACCACGTAGCTAGGGTTGTTTTGTCGCCTTTTACGACAGACCGACCCCAGTTGCAGGGGTTAGTAATCTTACTCCACCACTGCACAGAGAAACACCACCTTATTTATTCTTGTTATTCCATACATCCATCTCGTCATTCTTATATCAGCTGAATCGGGATTAATTTGTGACTTTTGTTGTGTGTGAATTTTTGAAAACGTAAAAGGCGACAAAACAACCCACCCTAGAGCTACGTAGTAGGGCCCCAAGCCCGTCGGCAACCACTCTTGGTCTAAAGTATGCCGCCATAATAACCTTATGTTGTGTTCTGGCTTTAGTGATCCAGGTTTCTGTACCCCTTTGGAATAGCAGCGTGTACGCGGTGCGTGTTGCAAACATCCATAGGCGACGGTAACTGCTTATTATTGAGTGGACCGTCAGTCAAATAGGATTTAAGTTCTTAATTAAAATTTTAAATTCGTTTGTCCAACCGTTTGTATTACATTGAATCTAATGCGTCTGTTCTTAACACATTTAGCAGAGTAACGTTTCTTTTTTAATTTATCCGTGCAGGGGCGGAGAAAGAATACAAACCTCTGTGGCCGGGGTCGGCCTGTCGTAAAAGGCGACAAAACAACCCACCCTAGCTACGTGGTAGGGCCTCAAGCCCGTCTGGATGGCGACCACCTTTGGTCTTAAGTATGCCGCATAATAACCTTGTGTTGTGTTCCGGCATTAGTGACCCAAGTTCCTGTACCCTTATGGGACAGCAGCGTATTCGCGATGCCACTGGCGTTGCAAACACCTATAGGCGACGGTAACTGCTAAATTCTAAGCGGGCTGTCAGCCTGTCTGCTGTCCTACGCAATAAAAAAAAAATTGAAATTTCGCCTTCAATTTGATTGTATTCAAAGTATATAATTATACTCATTGGACTAAAAGAGCCTTTTCAGAGGTATGAGCCCTGCTGAGATCAGTGTTTTGGTGCAATAATCGTAAATAATCTCTCATTACTTACCTACTCGTTTAAAAATTTACAACTTGTCGTAAAATAAAACACAACATTAATATTGAAGCTTTTATTTACAAAATTACCAACATACAATATCACTTTGGGAATTTGCAGGTTTACTTGCATAACGCATGAACATCGGGCCAAATAGGACGAGTACTGGTCAAAAAAAATATAGATAGATAGATAGATAACACTTTATTGCAAACCAATTTTACAAAAACAATGAAACTTATTTACACAATCAATATGTACTTGACTTACAATGGGCGGCCTTATCGCTACAGAGCGATCTCTTCCAGGCAACCCGGGCCATAGAACATTATTGATGTTATATTGATATGGAAGGGAGGTATGGCAATAAATAATAATTATATTTTATTTACATAAAAGATAATATACATAAAATTCAATAATACATATAAAATATAATAGATAAATAGATAAACATACTTAAATATCTATATTTGTAGAATACATAAATAAATATATTTTATGTTTTGTTGTTACACTAAAGATAAGTAGTGATTTTTAACCAATTTTTTAAAAGTTGGTAGTGACTTAGCTTGTCTTATAGCAATAGGCAGTGCATATAATTATTTTTTCGGTTCCAAAGACTCTCGAATTGCATCGTTCTCACAATGCTGGTGGCTTGACCAACCAACATCCTTTGCTTTGTGTATGTAGGTAGTTGTTTAATATTTATTGCGATACGTACTCTACTTTTGTATAGTAACATACCACCAGTATATTATAATTTTAACATATTAATTTAATTGTTTAGGGGTTATATTCATGTGGGGAACCTTACCACTATGTTTGTATCACTTTGTTGTTTACAGTAACATACTGGGAACCTTATGTTACTGTAAACAAGCGTAACGAGCTAAAGCTATTGCTTACTATTTGAGATTTATATATCACGAGATTAAGTTGCGCGGTCAATGAGTTACGCGTGACTGGCTGCTCTGCGGAGGTAGATCGGTCGGCATGCGAGTGCCGGTCTAATTCCGTGAGCGCTAAAATGATGCGCTTGGGATATTTATTTATGAATATCCCACATTCATAATGTTATTGTTATATGTAAAATGAACATAACGATTTACTATTTACATATCTCACTTTTAGACAGCACTAGTTCTATTGGCCACTATTCAGACCTCCGCTTAAACACACCTAAGTCCAAAAATCAAATTTTCGGTAAAAATACTTATGTTCAATTTTTCATCAATATTCTATAAATTAATGATGAAAGTAATATTTTAAAATACTTAAATTATGCAGTCTTTTACCGTCATTTAATTTTTTGACTTGAGATATTATTTAAACCGAAGAGCCTTTTTTAATCTAATATTTTATATTTTGACAGAGTGATTAATTAAACGATAATTATGATTATATTTCCTGAATTCAGATATAATTATTCCATTTTTGATATAATAAATAGAGTAAAAATACATTATATTTTAATAGTAAAAATAATCGTAGACATGCAGGTACACAGGGTAGGCAAACTTATGTCTTAAAAGGGTATATTGCTAAAGGGGATGAAGAGGAGTTGTGGTACGGCAGCCATTTGGGGTAGCCAGTAAAAAGATTATAACCAGAAATGAGGTAGCGAGAGCAAAAATGGTGAGTATTCTATACTATATGGAATATTAAAATTACTCATATGTCACCAGCAATTAATAAAAAAATTCAATGCAGTGACGTTTTGAAGGAATTAACTGTCAAATGATGTTTAAAATGATAATTGTCACACAAAAGTCTATCAATATTTAATCCAATTACTAAAATATTTTACTTTTGTATGTTTTTAATACCATTAAGAGAATAATTTCCTTAAGTTAGCAGGGTTCTCTACATGAAAGCTATATGATATAAATATTTTATCATTTCATACACTTTTCAAGTACTTTTACCTAAAATGTTAGTTAGGCCATTTGTGCTCTCGGTGAACCAACTATGAAACGTAATTTTTTATGAAATATATAGTTTTTAAAATTCAAACATTCAAATCTATTACAATTATGACAAGATTTATTTTACTTTGATTGTTTTTTGTGACAAACATTTCGTTACTCCAAACTATTGAATGGTTTAAAAAAATCATACTGACGCTAACTTACTGAATATGAGTAGGCTATATGCGTAATCTGGGTACTTAAAAATATTTTGCTTGTTTGCTCAATTATATAGTCCATGTTCAAAACTAGCAGACCTCCTTGTCTTACAATAGGTCAATAAAATATTTGTTTAGATGAAAAATTCATTTTATTTATTGACGCAACAACAAAAGTTTTTGGCAAAATTTATACCTACAAAGCGTAAAGTACATTATTGTCTCGGATGTGAGAAGATAAAAAATATAGAACATGAACGTCACTAGTATACCAGTGGCAATAATAAATTTTTACTCTTTTCAATCAAGAAGCTGACGCTTTAATTGATTTAAATCATATGTAATTTGGGCTTTAAAAATAAAACACACATTTAAGGCGATCTAAAATAGTTTTTACTTTTTTATCGATGACGACGGCGATTATTCACAATCCTTCCAACCAAGCACAAAGCCTCGCGTAAGGAGTAAAAATGAAGCTGTCAGTATGACTCCGACAAATAAATATTGTCGTGTTTTTTTGCCTGAAGATATTTTTTCATGCTGGCCCACTGTCTGTGGAGGACGGGAAATGAAACCTTGCTATATGCGTACCTAGATGGGATATGCTCCGATTACGTTTTGTTCTTTTTTAAATTTCCATTTAACTTGGATCATGATGTAGCGTAAATCGTACTTCAATCAAAATATATTGCTGCGAACAAATTCTATTGCAATAAAAAATGATTTAAATGTTTTTATTATTATAAACTAATTGAAAATATAAAATTCTAAAGCGAGTTATTGCCATTGGTATCTCGTCCTAATCAAGTTATAACAATTATATTCAATAATAATAATTATTTCCCTAATATTTACATAATGAAATAGATATGTATAAAACTGTAATAAAACAAAAAAAAAATTACCGCTTTTTTATAATACAACATAGTTTTAAACAACTTTCTTATTCATTTAAATAATATCACAGAACTTAATTAAATCATAATAGTAAATCAAGCAAGGAACATATTTATTAGGTTTTGTATTATAATTATAAATATTTTTAATATTACAGGCTGCATGTATCATACGTACAAGCATGACCATAAGTTCAGTAGCAGTTTCACAACAAGACCTTTTTCTATAATAATCATTTTGTACAAAAAATCTAGTACATTGCACCCTTCATCATTATCTAGTTGAAAGAATGCGATATAATGAACATTGTGACAAGTATGTAATTTTGAAATCACTCACTCAAATATGTATGCGCAGTAATGAACAGGCGAATACGATAGTTGGCGTGCTACTGTATTTATGGCTCTAGACTATACATAAAATATACAGAAAAAAAATACAATATATTTTACGTACAGGATATATTAAAATAACTTAATTCGTAATTAAATATAATTCTTTATAATAATTACAATCTATTTTATTTTGTTATGTAAGTATGATACGCATATAAAAATAAAATTGTTATTAAAATTCTACGCAATACTAAATTAAACATTTAAACTTTATTTATTTATTAATTTATAAATAACTGTAAATTCCTAAAATAAATTATGTAACTTCTAATAACGAAACACGAGAAACTTATTTTATATAATTTTTTTTTTCAATTAAATTGACATAGGCCGTTAAAGCAAGTACTAACCAAACTACGTAATATATTTAGTTTAAAATAGGTAACAGTAGCCATTTGCAATTCCTTGAAAATTTATCACCAGTTACTGTGAATCAATTATTACACTTATTACATATATATATATATATATATATATATATATATATATATATATATATATATATATATATATATATATATATATATATATATATATATATATATATATATATATATATACATTCATACAGTAAAACATAACCACAACCGCCTGTTAAAATTAAATTTGTCATGTTGCTGGGGAGTTTCTTGTCCTTCTTCTCCTTGCAACAGCCACTTTGTGAAGTGGTGGTACCCTTATTTCACATTACAAGTATAATTAATAGTTATTTATACATATTTGACTTTCAAAAAATGTTTTAGCAGTTTGAGTGTGGTATCAAATAATTAAAACTTTCAATAATTTATTGATATAACTTAATTATATTCACACTTCGTGCAAAATCAAAATTATAACCAATATTAATATAGCTTTTAGAAAACATGGAAGACTAAAATAATTACAAGGTAACCCATAATTCCCATGCGCCACCTTAATTTTTAGGATTTTAACAAATATATACGTTATTTTTCATTCGTATAAAATTGATTTAGGTTTAAAGTATATTTACAAAGATATTATTTCCTATCTACATAACGTACCGTAAAGAGTTCTCATTATTTATATATTTACATAAAATTCGATTTAGAACCGCATGTACGCGTTCACTACTTATGTAAAATATGTAATTTTAAACATGTATTTTCGTTAGGGTTTTTCGGTCCTCGGATAGGTATTAGAATTAATTTAATATGTTTGTAGCATTTATAGGGTTGCGTAAGGCAATATTTTGTAATAGGGGTACACGAGCCCTAGAGGGTATCTAGGTAAATAAAATACATATTAATATGGAATATCAGTAGTACCTTTTTGTACTTAAATAAATTACCAAATATTACAAAATGAAGAATTCCGTTACCTCTGAAAAATGATAAAAATATCCG
Source organism: Malacosoma neustria (assembly GCA_963693495.1). Classification (NCBI taxonomy): domain Eukaryota; kingdom Metazoa; phylum Arthropoda; class Insecta; order Lepidoptera; family Lasiocampidae; genus Malacosoma; species Malacosoma neustria. The sequence continues at coordinate 3,770,671 of OY856384.1, forward strand.
CAACAAGTTTTGAATGTAAACGAGATTACATTCTGGATTCAAACCTTAGATTTATAAGATCAAATTACGTTATTGGAACTTAAAATTAGAAAACGTATAAAAGTTTCAAAAAATCTATAAAGGTTAAATAAAAATAAAAACAAATCGTCGATGGCCGCCGTGGCGCAACGGCTTTCAGACTTCAAAAACTTCAAAAAAAGTATATAATTATCCGTAATACTACCTCTGCATACTTTTAGAGGCTGGTGTTGAATGAATTGTTTTAATTTCGCAAATTGCCTTACATAACCCTTTTCACGCATTGGATTAATTTATTCATACGTATTTATATGAAATGAGTTTTACACTGACCGAGTGGTCGATATTAGCTTTTGAAATCTATTGAATGAAAGCAATTCCTTTTTGAATTCCGAAAATTTAAAGTTCAAAATTTAAAATAATAAAACTAGGTATTGACTTATCCGCCTTTATAACAAGCAATATATTACTTTTCGGGTTCATTTTTATCTCAAAGGTTTTGTTTTGTATATAGATATTATTTAAAATGGGGGAGAGTACAAGATATTATTTATTACTACAAAACGTATTATGATAAATGTTTTTTTTTTTTTTTATATTGATTTATTTTTATTGTTTTTTTTATATTATATTGACGAAATATGTAGAATATGTAAATAGGTTTTTAAATTAAAATATTTTTGGATGTTTTTTATCATTTATTTTTGAAAACCAAGGATCAATAAAAAGTAATCTGGACCTAAAATTGAGTTCACAAATATTTAGAGAAAGTAAGGTTTAAAATAAACAAAAACAATAAAAAAATTTAATCGTTCTATAGATTTCAAAAAGAAAGTTTTAAAGTTGGCGCTGTGAAACTTTGCCTTGCACTTTTCCAATATCCATTTTATGAAGAAAGTTATTAATAGGCAAGCTAAACGTATCGCTATAACTGAATAATGGTTTCATTTATATTATGTTTTTTTTTCGTAACAATTTTGGCAATTGACGTCCTATTTTTAATATAATTAGTGTCAAATCGATCAATTATTACAAAACCCAATAAAATTATTAATATTGAAAAATATTATATATTATGTTTATGTTGAAAAAAAAACCTTATTTTTTTAATATTTGCCTAATTGTAAAGTGTATACTGATTGTGATCCTATTTTTTTAAATACTTCAATGTAATTTTGACATAAAATAGAGGTCACATAGATGAGGCGGGCTAGTTTTAAAATTTCATCATTATTTATACAAATTTTAGCATTTTCCAGAACAACGATTAATTCCTAACTTTACGAGCCAAGTTTGAGGCAATAAATGGTCAAGTTAAATGCATAACTTGTACTATAGTGGGATGAATCAGTTGAACAGGTGCCTGCCCAGGTCTGATTGTATGAAATATGAAACTTTAACGAAAAAAATAACCGCATAAGAATAGTCGTAAGAGATACATGTCACATTTGTTATTTTGAAACGTTAACATACTTGAAGATGTCGTAAAAGAGCTTAACATTTACTAAAATTTATATATCTGTAGTTATTTTATTAAGGATAATTGAGCAGTAGATGCATAGTATACATGCATCAAAGTGATTTAAATTTTTTATTTATCATTGACTGAATATTAGTATCATAATTTATCAATTCTGATAAAGTCACAGTCTTTAAAATATTGTATTTAATAATTTAATTTACTAACATTTTTAATATAAAAACAAAAATAAATCTCTCAGACATTCACGGTATCATCAGTTATCGATATCTCAGTGAAAGTGAAGAAAATACAAACTTTATATTAAACGTAATATTATGAGCGAAAAACGGAATAATGAACCCTGTTTCAATTGTAATGAGGAAATGCATTCTCAACAGCAATAACAGCTAACCATGTGACCCCTATACAAAACAAAGTCTTTAAATCCGATTCAACACTATTTTATCTCTGTCCTTGTATTTTACACGTCTGTCTTGCTCGTAGTATACTTCACAACAGCATCCTGTTTCCGCCGCTCGGTGTAAATCACCGACCGCACTCTATTCAAGTTCGTTATAACAATTTCATCATTAGGGTTTATTGCAAGGGATTTTCGGTATGAGGCAGCAGCTTCTATGTATTTTCCATTCAGATGATATATTGCACCGAGATTCGAATGATATTCGGCGTTCTGTAAAAAATATATTCATGGACATACAAAAAAATTGTTAGTCTAAAACAATAAATGGCCTTTGTTTTTAATTATTTTTGATATATGTATTATATTTATAGATATTTAATTTAATATCTACACGAGGTTTTGGCTCCAGTAATGAGAAACTTTTTATTTTCTATTCCGGGAAAACTGAAGTATCCCGCCGGACTCCGGGGGTAGCCGACGTGGTTATGTTAGTCTCACTATTCTAACTGTACGGCGACTGCCTTTGACCTGCTTTCCAGTGGTGGTCGCAACGGCATCCCAACTAAAACTTTGGTCCCTTAGCTTTGTGTGGATGTTCACTGGATAGACTTTTGGTCATTGCTCTGTAACACTCCCGGTTCAAAATAATTAGAACACTATAAATAGTGTAAATAAATCCTTATTTACTCTTTAATACTTTAGTTTTCTTCGTTTGTTTAGATTTAACAGACATTATTTTTGTTATTTATATCTATAATCTGTTATATATCTGAAATAGTATATGTGTGGTTTTTATTAGGATTTCAACTAAATCAGATTATAACTGTTATTTAAAAAAAATACAATAAAAAAGGTTTTACGACGAAAATTCTATGAGAGTTTATTTTACTATATTAATATTTTTAAAATAGGAATAAATTTTTAACATACCCTTGGATTTAATATCACAGCCCTGGTGTACCATTTTTCAGCGATGCGGCATTTGCCAGCGTTGCGGAGAGAACGCGCAGCCGCTGCAGCACGAGCGGCGTCTCGCGGCGCCAGCTGTGCTGCCAGCAAGTACTGCTTCGCAGACTCTATTAGACGATTTTGTGTCAGCAAGTGCATGCCTAAGAGACACAAATATTCTTTGAGTACTATATGAAGCTATGTATGTAGTAACTATAAATACTTAAATTGCTTCTTCAGACTTGAAATTTGATCGTATTATATTGACGTACATATTATTCATATTTGTATCCATAACGATGCATGAAAGGCAGCCTACGTACTACGCGACTTTACTAAGCGACGATTATTTCTTTTCTGTTATATTTTTTTAATATTTAAATTTTGAATCACTTTCCTAGAAAATTCACTTAATGTCGCTTAGTAACGGTTGCCTTTCAAGCGTTAATATATGGATGTGCTTTTCTAACGAAATATTAATAACGCTACCAAAAACGTACGTAGTTAGTAACAAACAAGAACAGCCTAAAACGTCCTTTTACTGAGCTTGGGCCTCTAGAGGGAACAGACAACTTACCCGCCACGCTTGTCCAAGGAGGATTGCGGGAAACACATTTTTTTTATTGCCGTAGAACAGCAGACAGGCTGACGGCCCGCTTAGAATTTAGCAGCTACCGTCGCCTTTGGGTGTTTACAACGCCAGTGGCACCGCGAACACGCTGCTATAGCATAGGGTACAGGAACTTGGGTCCCTAATGCCGGAACACAACACAAGGTTATTATGGCGGTATACTTTAGACCAAAGGTGGTCGCCATCCAGACGGGCTTGGGGCCCTACCACGTAGCTAGGGTGGGTTGTTTTGTCGCCTTTTACGACAGGCTGACCCCGGCCGCTGAGGTTAGTATACTTTCTCCGCCTCTGCACGGGTAAAACACATACCGGTAAGTAATTAAGTATTAAATTTCTCGCGATGTTTTTTTTCACCATCGGTACATGGCAATTATTCTATAATATGCAGATTAGGTGAGAAAACTGCCTAAGCGGTGCATTTCACCGTAGGATTCGAACCCGGGACCTTTTGATTGGTTTCCGAGTGTAATACCACTGAGCTACCGAGTACCCGTAGTGAGTAAATAGTATTTTAATACTTACCGTAATGCTCTCGAACAGTGGGGTCGTTTGGGTACTTCGAAAGTACAGTGTGGTATATTTGAGCCGCTTCGGGACCTCGGCTTGTCTGTAAAAAGGACCTATTGTGAAAAAACGGACTTCCCGTAATAGTTTATGCAGATACAAGTGCCTTCTCTGTGAGATATGTATGAGAATAGGACCAGTTTATCTCTGGGGTATAATAAAAAACGACAAAAATAAAGCCTTCAATAACTTAGAGGTAGTGATTCCGTTTTTATGTTAAGATTGGGGGATCAGACGGAAACAACTCTATAAAAAATCAAAATAAGCCAAATTTAAATTCGACTGCTTTATATATTCCCATTTTTTATTTCTGAAAAAATTATAGTAAAACACTGGTGTAAAAGGTGTGCACATCACCCTCTCATCAATACTAAAAGGGATCAACATTTGAATGATACAGTTCAATATTACAGTTAGTAAAAAAATTATTATAACATACATTTCTTGAAATAATTTCAGCTAAAGTGAGCTGCGCTCCTAAATGATCCGGCGCTAAAGACAAAGCTGATGAAGCAGTCTTCTCTGCTAACGGCCAGTCACCAAGCTTCATGTAAAGATCTACTGCTTTTAGGAGAACGTTCTGTAACAAAACATGGTTTTATAACAAAATAAAATTTCATGACCTATCATTATTTATAAATCATAGATGACTGCAACAGTCTATAGACGACATTGACTAGGGCATTTGATGCTCGAGGGAGAGGGCCGCGTGCTGTTCCCGGGCCCCCCTCAACTCCTACAATACAGGAGAGCGCCGGGGGGACGAAACCCCTGGCGCCAACACTTCAGAAGAGGCCCGCCTTGAGACAAAGGGCGGGCCAGCGCCGGCCCGGGCCACGAGATCGGCAGGCCACATATCCGTAGGCCCGGGCGTAGGCGATAGGAGAACTGCGGGGTTTTTTAGTGGGTAGTCGGATGGCTGAACATCTTTCCCGGAGTCCCACATATCCCTCGGTCCCCCCTGGCCGGGGGAACCCGTCAAGAGAGGTGCCCGGGCCGGCGCCGGCCCACGCTTTGTCTTAAAGCGGGCCCCTTCTAAAGTGCTGGCGCCAAGGGGTCAGGGTTTCGTCCCCCCGGCGCTCTCTTATAACAACTCTAGGAGTTGAGGGGGGCTGCGGAACAGCACGCGGCCTTCTCCCTCACGGCAATAGTGCGGGCGGCGGATCCTCCCCCGAGGGGCCGACCGCGGCCGCTTTCTACGGCGGCCGGAGATCGTTGCCCGCCCTCCGGCGCCGACGACGCGGCCTACGTTGGCGGGAGGGGAGTGCGGTGGCGGACTCCCGCTCCCGTTCCGCCGCCTCCCTTGCAGACCCTACTGCCTCGCAAAAGGAGGCGACGGCCGTCCATCCAGGATCACCCCCGACCAAGGACAGAACCAGGGCCGGGAGCGACAGGTCCACGGCCAATTCCGGACGGGACTCGCATCCCCGTCGCGTGCTAGTCAGGCGTGGGTACGACTACCAGACGACACTCCAGAAAAAGCAGAGTCGCCTGACGTCGTAGCCGGCCCAGCAAGACCAACCGACAGCGAGGATGCAATTCCCGCCCCGGGAACACTCTCTGTGCAGGCGCAGTCGAAATAGGCATGGTTTCGACTACCAAATCAGGTCCCAGAGTAGAACCCGGGACCCCAATCAGTATTCGCAACCATCCCACCGGGGACCACGCCACGAACAGAGAGCTAAGTTGGAAAGGATGTAAGAGGTAGACGGAAAGAAAGGTAGGACTCTGTCGCCTCGAACGGAGAGGGGAGTGAAGCGACGGATGCTCGGGCACCTCGGGTACGCACACCCGTGCACTCCTCGGATAGAGGAGCGCCCCTGGGGGCAAACCCTTCTATTTGCGTCAGGTTCCTAAAAAAATAAAATTATAAAGAAAGTTTGAATATTATTATTTCTATGAGCTTTTATTTTAATGATTTTTTTGCTATTACTTTTTATTTATTTTTCGTTATTTTTTAATAAGTATTCTAATTTTTGTAAATACCCCAGTGACGCACGCCTACATTGCATAAGGTGCTGCCTAGCTAGCCGAACAGGGTGAGCGGCTACCACGCAACATTTTTCTAATACTTACATTTTTAAACTCGTGATATCTTTCGAATGGAATATCCGAATTGAATAATTCAAAAAGTTATATAAAGGTATTGAAACAGTTTTGAATATGAAGTAATTTATTTTGATAAGGATTAATACCAAGATCCAAATAAAGAGCATTTTCTAGGGGCGGCATTTCAATTAATTTTTTAAAATAAAAGAACACTTATTGTGGCATAACTATAATAGTTAGACATATACTGTTGCGACACTTTTTGAAAATAATAATGTGTTCTGCAAAGTTGTAGTACATTATTTTATTCTATCATCAATAGTTTTCGCAACGCACGCGATTTAAATAATATTTTAGGTATTTTTTTTACACTTTGGGTTACATTATTAGAGTTTTAGTAAGGATCCCTAATTTTTTTGAAAATATAATATAGCCTATGTCACCCGGAGATAATGTAGCTTCCCAACAATGAAAGAATTTTTTAAATCGGGTCAGTAGTTTCGGAGCCTATTCAAAGCAAACAAACAAACAAACAAATAAACAATCAAATCTTTCCTCTTTATAATAGTAGTATAGATATAGATAATAAATTAATTTTAATTATAACGTCTGTTATAATTTATTTTCCGAACATAAAATATTCACTCACCGATCTGGTCCACCCGAGTACTGGATCTCCAATGGGCAAAAGCTGAACAGCCTCCTTATAAGTTGTAAGAGCCTTTCTCAAATCTCCTTGCTGGACTTGTAAAGAGGCTAATTGCACAAGAGACGAAACTCTCGCCGCCTCGTGCTCTCTTCTATCTCTGACTTTATCTCCATCGATTTTGGAGCCTATCGTCAGAGCCTTGGATGCTGCACTCGTTCTTCCTTCAGCAAGTAAACTAGCTCCAAGATTTGCATACGCCACTAAAATAAAACTTAATATTAATATTTTTATATATTAAATCTAAAAAATAAATTAATCAAATATTTTTGATGTTAAGACTTGTATTTATATTTATTAAACATCCCATTGTTTCATAACTTTTTACTTATTACTATGGTACAGTAGACAAGCTAACAGCTAAATAGAAAGCAGTTAGCGTCGTCTATGCACATTTGCGACGTCAGAAGCATCAGCCCTCCACGCATGGACACACTATTTAGTGTGGAATACCATTTAGACACCAGGGGCGCTTGCTATCCAGACAGGCTTGCAGTTAGGTGGTAACCTATAATAACGGCATTAACATCCCACTGTTGGGCTCGAGCCTTCTCCTAGAGGGAACAAACAATATACCCGACAAACTAGACCAAGGTGGTTTGGAGGCTTACATACATATAGCGGTAATCTCGGGGCGGAGAAAGAATACGGACCTCTGCGGCCGGGGTCAGCCTGTTGTAAAAGGCGACAAAACAACCCACCCTAGCTACGTGATACCCAAGCCCGTCTAAATGGCGATCTTTGATCTTAAGTATGTCGCCATAATAACTTTGTGTCGTGTTCCGTCATTAGTAACCCAAGTTCCTGTACCCTTATGGACCAGCAACGTGTTCGCGATGCCACTGTCATTGAAAACACCCATAGGCGACGGTAACTGCTAAATTTTAAGTGGGCCGCCAGCCTGTCTACTGTACCAAAGCAATTAAAAAAATGCAAGTTTCCTAACGGTGTCTTCCTTCACCATCGGTACTTAACAATTGTGCTATAATATGTACTTTAGGCGAGAAAAAGTGCCGAAGCGGTCACACCACTATGAGGTTCGACCTTGGTACCTCTAGATTGGTATCCAATTGTAATGGCACTGAGCTATCAGGTGTACCAATGAGCTACTATGCCTTTTACCATAAGCCGCCCTCGGCCGCAAGGGTTTTACTCCGCTCGCAGAGTAATATACTAAGTATAATTTAATAGTAGTATATAAAAATATATATTATTAGTTATAACTTTTATACTTACACGCCATGGAAGGTCTCAAATTGATTGCGGTCTTAAAATTATGCGAAGCTTCGCTATACCTTCTCTGGTTTTGCCGCAAAATGCCACTGTAATAGACAAACTAAATTAGACTCGGTCAAATTGCGGTGACAGTAACATTAGCTCCAAATTGACTTTTGTACATTTCTATTTGTATTTATAAATTGTTCTCTATTTCGATATATTTTTTAATTATGAGAGACAATTTTTTTGTGGTGCAAGTAATCTGAGTATCCGAAATTACAGCGGATTGTACCGGTTCCATCCATAACTTTGGAGCCTAAGCCTCACCTGTTAGTAAATACATATTTCTAAATAATAGACAAGTTTCTGACGTTAGGTTTTTGTCTCAGGTTTGGCGGGTCAGGGGGCTTAAGTATTGACTTAATGAAATCGCTAAAAAAATATGGTATATGGATTTGACATTTGATTTGGCTTATTAAATTTTTGAAAAAATATTCGTGCCGCTTTCTTTAAAAAAATAACTAAGTTACTTCAGGTTTATTACCAGAAGCGTGGCGGTAGCGTGAGTCCAAAACAACGAGAGTATTCTGACTTAACCCACAAATATAGTTAACTCCACCTATTTTCTAGTAATCAAAAAAGGTTTGATAAAGTTGAATAAGTGTTACGGAAGAATGGACACTGCAAAGTCACGGAGATCCTAATACTTACAAATCAACTCGGAGTTCTGGTGTAAATGTTCAGATGCAATCATAATAAAGCTCTTATAAGAAGAAAAAAGTTATGTTATAATAGGCCAGTCGATGCCTTATAATAAATTTAGGTCTTTCAATCTCAGTTGAAAGCTTCCAAGTTTACAATATTTATCGCTGTGTCAACATAAATTAATACCTAGATGAATATCCTTTCAGATCCTAACCATAGAAAAGACAGTAACTATTTACGCTACCTGAGGTGATCTATTATTCATTTATATATTAATATTCCAGCTAGTTATTATACACAGTGTCATCTAGTGCTAAAATAAGCAGCAGAGCGCTTGTATAATGGAAGCTATAAATCGTATATATCATTTATTTACTTTTACATTGCAAACAATTACATTATAATATTATGCGCACGCGTGCCTGTCGTTAAAATATCGTCAAACATCGAGAGTGGCTTTTTAAATTCACTGTGGCGAAGCGTCACGTCTATGGTAGGGGCACGGCCAACTGGTTTACTCAGTTTGGATGCGGGAGCCGCGAGCGTGGTCTGGTCTATGACAAACAGCTTTTTAATTGGCTTTTCATTATCAGTAATATATTGTGATTTGTTTTTATTTTGAACTATTATTGTTAATACCTACTCCTCCAATCCCAATATGTACCTCCACGCTATCTATAATTACTTCTGGTGTAGCCCTCCTGCGCTTATACATAGATACAGGAACAGGATACATAGATAAAGGACAGGAATCGAGTCAGTAATCCGCGCAAGCATTCTGACAATTGAGAACCCTCAGGAAGGTCATCAAATTATTGCATAATCACAGCCACTACAGCAAGCAGAGCAATATACATAAGAAGGAATTAGAATGGAATTACCAACAAATTATATTCAGTGAAGGCGCGACGTAATAACAGAACCCGGTTCTCATTAGTGTACAGTTTGCCAGCGGTTGGGGATCTGCATTATTCATGCGGACGATATTGCAGTACCTATTTTCTAGGTATCCTACACAGCACAAATAATGCTTATTGTCTTTTATTACTTTCACTGGGAAACAAACATTGCGTAATTGTATTGTCTGTAATAACAATATCTTTTTCATTTTAATAGGTACTCGATAAGAATATTAAATTTTCATTACTCCGCATCTATATTTTTTATTGCTGTTGGACAGTAGATAGTAGAATTCCTTTATCGTTGGTAGAGAATCTTATCCGTGTAGGAGTGGAGAAAGAATACTAACCTCTGCGGCCGGGGTCGGTTTGTCGTAAAAGGCGACAAAAAACCCAGCTATGTGGTAGGGTCCCAAGCCCGTCTGGATGGCGATCACCTTTGGTCTTAATTATGCCGCCATAATAACCTTGTGTTGTGTTCCGGCATTAGCGATCCAAGTTCCTGTACCCTTATGCGACAGCAGCGTGTTCGCGATGACACTAGCGTTGCAAACACCCATAGGTAACTGCTAAATTCTAAGCGAGCTATCAGCCTGTCTGCTGTCCTACAGCATTAAAAAAAGATAGACCAACAGATGACTTAATAGTAATCACTTACGTAATTAACGTACAACCACCGTAAGGAAAGTTGAACCTCATCACTCATGCCGGAGGGCAAAACAAAGTTATTATGGTAGTATATTTAGAAACCAGGTAGTCGTTATCCAGATGGGCTTGTACCCCTACCACCCTGACAAAAGCCGGCCCCAGCCGCAGGAGTCAGATTCATCCAAGCATGCACGGTGGATTAAGAAGAAAATAATTGTGATTGTATAGTAAGATATAAGAGAGTGTTTTCCGGTTAAAACTCTAGGTATCCCCGTCAGAGAGTTCTTGAGAGTGAAAAAAGGAGCATATACTTCTTTCTGTAATTTAGAAATTAAGCACTGTTTGATTCCTGACCAGACTTCAGTTGCTTATATAAAAACCAAATCAGTAGCTGAGCTTCGCTTTCAGCTTTTTGTTGTAGCTTCTGAATAGTGAAAAATAAGTTTTTGAAAGGTGTCGAGGAAAATTATCGTGAATACAAACAATGCTTTACTGATACTGCTAAAGAAGTCTTGGGTTAGATTCTGCGTGATAACATAAAATATATAGTTGAGTATAATTGACAACCAATCGTTTTATCTTCTACGTGTTTCATTCCATATTTCTATCAAAGTTTTAGAGAGAACGAATCTCATTTCGCCATAACTACAAAAGCAAATTTAGTAGGATCACCAGTAGATGAGATTCATTTGCCAACCTCCATGGTGTATTCCCATCTTGCGTCTAGGTGTTTATGTTTAATATGTATATATTTAAAAAAGAAAAGTATATATGTAGTATATCAATTGTCTATTACAACAGCACAATATGCTACTTAATTTAGGACTACATGGCGCTGTGTATGTCTGAATATTAATTTATTTGACACCGCTAATCTTGGCAGGCTTAAAAACAATATGGTTCTAATAACAACATCATCAAATGTTATGAAATTTCCAGTTTTATGGTATTTAAACTTAGAATGAATTTTAAACGAGAGCTTTTAAGTGTTCAGAATTGTATTACTAATTATACTCCTTTTACCGGATGATTCTATTAAATTAATTATTGAAGACAATAGGCTCTTTGTATAAGATGACTTGACGACCTTTGTGAGTAATTATAGCATTGAGGTGAGATCAACTAGGTGACCGAAAGCAGTGTACTATGTAATGCGTAGCTTACTCTGGAAATAAGCTTTTTCTTTAAATTTTAGTTTCTGAGTTATATTTCTGATGAAGTCGTAAAATATATTTTCAAGTGATTTTGTTCTAGAGTTCAGCTACACTTATTGTGGTTGTGTATACTCGTATATGAATATTATGGAAGGGTAAAAATTTTGCACGCCTTTTAGCGTGAGGTTCAGCTGTCACTTTTCTTGATCTAGGAGGTACATAAAAGATATAAAATAGACGTAGATAAGTATAGTTTTGTGCAAAAATGATAACCATCTGAATGAATAGATAATTAAGCTATTAACGGTTCTACTTTTAATTTAAAAAATCTGTCAAAGTGAATTATTTGACTATATTTTATCCGTGCAGGGGCGGAGAAAGAATACTGACTTCTGCGTCCGGGGTCGGCTTGTCGTAAAAGGCGACAAAACAACCCTAGCTACTAGGTAGGGCCCCAAGGCCGTCTAGATGGCGACTACCTTTGGTCTTAAGTATACCGCCATAATAACTTTGTGTTATATTCCGGCATTATTGACCCAAGTTCTTGTTCCTGTTCCTTGCCTTACAGGGCAGCCGCATGCTCGCGATGCCACTGGCCTTGCAAACATCCATTGGCGACGGTAACTGCTAAATTCTAAGTGGCCCGTCAGCCTGTCTGCTGGCCTACAGCGATAGAAAAAAGGTATACAGATATTCTGCTTTTGAGCCCAGCAATCACTAAGCTTTTAAATACACTTATACACATTTATTAATTATCATCATCTTGACATTAAATCCCGGTTGCAACCAAAACTTTCGCTTCGTTGCCTGGGGCGTGATTTTCGACTCTTTCATATCCACTTTGCCTGATTTTCGGCATCCCTGACTCACATCCATTGGCACGCATATCACCTTAACATTATTAAATTATGAAATAGTTGTTCCTGTCCGCTTCACTGGGCAAATAACAGATAAAAGTAAGTCGAAAAAAAATTAAAACGGTCAATGGAATCCTAGAAGTTACCTATCACCGTCTACGAAAAATCCGGGTCGAATAGTCCCAGTTCCATCCCGATATGTGCAGCAATTTTATTGGGATGGTGCGTCAAAGGACTTCCTTTTGAATAAATATTGTAGATAAACAAAATATACGGCCAATAATAAATGTATCAATTAGTAATAAAGCCTTTCGGCGTGACTTGGTTCATGTCTTTACTTATTAATAAAGCCTACTTCAATATTCCATACGATTAAACCCATGTCACATTTCATTAATATAACATCATGTTTACATGACAGATTCCTCAGAACATGGCAAATAATAGATTATTTAAGCTATATCATACTAACAAAGATCGATTAATTAATATTTATTGTTTAACCAGTACTAATTCAGCTAACTGGGTATGACGCAATTTTTCGTCACACATACATTACTACTGCAATAGACATGACGACATTTTTGTCATGGAAATTCGCCGCAATGCTAACTTATATTATAATATTATAAATGCGAAAGTGAGTTTGTTTGTTACGCTTTCACGCCTTAACTGCTAAACCAATTTTGATGAATTTTGGATTAGTCTTAGATGAGACCTTGGAGAAGGAAATCTTACATTTTCACTTAAGAGCATGAGGTCACAAAAATATTACTGCTTGTTTTATATCTTTGTTACTTCCTTATTAGAGTTTCCTATCCTAAGAACTCCAAGGACACCGGGCTACTCATGCCATAATGCCTTTTTGGTAAAAAACCGATAAAACTCATTATTAATTGGGGTATGAAAGCCAATATTTAATTTTTACTTTATATTATGCCGCATTTGCGAAATAAATTGACATCGGCGATACAGAGCTTATTATTGTGAAGATCGTGCTATATATGCTATATAATGTATATGTATATATATGTATATATAATGTATGTGTTCATATCCCGAACTCGTACACATAGGAGATGAAATAGTCCATAGCACTGATTTCACGCATCTGATGACATCGATAACGATATCAAGGTAAAAAGGTAATGAGTTCTAAAGTCTAAACCAGTTAGTGATGGTCATTAGAGTAACAAAATCAGAAGCTGTGTTTTATATTGCTAAGCTCCCGTCTGCCTTTTTTTTATTAATTTAGGATAGCATTCAGGTTGGTGGCCCACTTAGAACTTAGCAGTTACCGTCGCCTATGGGTGTTTACAACGCCAGTGGCATCGCGATCATGCAATTCCATATAAGTGTACAGGAACTTGGGTCACTAATGCCGGAACACCACACAAAGTTATTATGGCGGCATACGTAAGACCTAAGGTGGTCGCCATCCAGACGAGATTGAGGCCCTACCACGTAGCTAGGGTGGGTTGTTTTGTCGCCTTGTACGACAGGCCGACCCCGGCTGCAGAGGTCAGTATTCTTTCTCCGCCCGTGCACGGATAATTAGGGTAATTTGAAATTTAATCACTTGTGCCAATACGAGGCTAATATGGCGGGATATTAAGAGGCCAGATATGGGATTGCCTTCTAGACAGGTTTGGAGCCCTACTACCTAACAGCGTTTCACGGAGATAAACATATTACGGAGTAAGGCGGAAGGATTTTGTGGGAATTGCCGCATCCGTGGAAGCCTTTACATTCTTAACATTTCTCATAACTGACTTGTAGATAGTACCATCTTTCATTGGTATGGCTACTTTACTGCAACAAGAGATTAACGTTCAAAGCATATGCCGCCTCCAACGAGCCTCGGTAAGACTCGGGTAAACCGAAGAAGTGCTGTCGTACGTCGTAAGGTGTAACTTATATGATAACTCATCACCAGAACTATGCAAAGTGGATGTTAAGTTGATGATTTTCTATCCTAGCTGATTATAGCGAACAATATTCATATATCCCACTATCGATGCTAATATGTCGATATAAGGGACCAATAATTAAGTAAACATAACACACGATAAGGCAGATTCATAAGTAATATTATAAAAGAAATATATTCACACTAAAATCCTTTACATTGCACAGACTGTTTTAAAACAACCCTTTTGTTGCTTATAATATATTTGAGTATGATAAAGCTTTCACAGTAACACAAAGCACTACCTCAAATTACGGTCATAACACGCGTTGGCTTTTACGTGTTTAAATGAGTTCCAGTTATCAATTTAACCGCTTTGTCTGATTTAAGTTTGGTAGTTTTGTTTTGTCCGTTTACCTTATATATTTACAAACAATCGAAATATGAAAAGTTTAATTCATTTAATTTGTAATATTAGGGTAATGAAATTAAGGTATCTAATTGTAAACAAATTCAGTGGGAAAGTTTTCTTAGTGTATATTAAAGTTATAAATAATTTAAATTTTGTTTATTTTTTTTTATTGATGTAGGACAGCAGACAGGCTGCCGGTCCACTTAGCATTTAGCAGTTAGCGTCGCCTATGGGTTTTTGCAACGCCAGTGGCATCGCGAACATGCTGCTATCCCAAAACTTATTATGGCGGCATACTTAAGACCAAAGGTGGTCGCCATTCAGACGGGCTTGAGGCCCTATTACGTAGCTAGGGTGGGTTGTTTTGTTCCCTTTTACCTCTGCACACATAGAATTTAATAAAAAAAAAATCTATCAAATTAATATTTGATAGAATTTTCCAGCTCATATAAATTGCTTAAAATGACTTTCAAAAGTTCGATCGGGATGAATTCCTAAGTGTATGATCAGTTGAATTTAGCATAGCCTTCTCCAGCAGAACTAAATAAATAAAATGAGCAGAACAAAAAGATACGTCAGCTTAGAGATACGATAAATACTTTTTACAGCACACTGTTTTCAAGTACATCAAAACGGCGCACGACCGTTCTACGTGCGTGGTTCTAAAGTGAACAAACAATCTCTGATGTGATTTAATCACAGAAACAAGTTTCTTTTTCCATATCACATTAAAATAAAGAAGATAATTCGGTACTTACGTATTAACGCCACCGCAGCTATAGATTTTTAGCCACAAAGGTGCGGATAGTCATAAAAAAACAACCGTAACCTACAAGCAGCCTGTGTCGGAACGCACGGTTCACAATGTGCTACTACCGATAATTTCTAGAAAATAACAATATCCCTATAAGGGCGAAGTAAAAATACTGACTCCTGCGGCCGGTGATAGCCTGCCATAAACGGCGACAAAACTATTCCTAGCGAAGTGTTAGAGCTCCAAGCCCGACTGGATGACATCCCCCCGATCCTTAAATATGCCTCCATAATAACTTGTGTTGTTTTAGCACAAATGACCCAGGTTCTAGTTCCCACATGCGAATGGCAGCATGTTAGCGTGATCCATCGCAAACATCTGCAGGTGACGGTAACTGCACTATTAAGTGGGCCTTCAGCGCGTCTGTTGATGTACAACAATAAAAAATACTTTTAAAGAAGTTAAGACTTCGACTTTTTGGAGATTAAAGTCATATTTGTCACCACCACGATTAAACGTGCCAGCAGGGGACGTAGACCCGAGCTTTATAGATCTCAGATAGTTAGTCAGATAGATTTATGGTTTTGCGTGTCATTAATCCATTGCAAATAGGTTGACAAAATTATCTTGAAAATGAAGAAATATTACCCTAATTGTTAGACTCAGTAATTAGATTATGCAGTAATATTTGACACAAACTGTGGCGGTGAAATGGCGTTCGTTCGATAGTAATTTATGCAGTGCTCGCAAAGTCGGATGCTACCGCCGCGCTTGCACGCGATACCGACATTCCCCGACTAACTTAGGTGACAAATTGTGAATTGAATTAATGTTTACGGCCTTAGTTAAATTATGAATACCATACAATGTACAGAAGGTGTTATTTTATATAACAGAGCTCTAAATCATTAGTAAATTGCGTGTTTGTGTAAATTATACATAAAAGTTGTTTTTATGTTTGTTTGCTTCTGATCATCAATCATTTGTTTAAAATCATTTTTAAGATTGTAATATGTAAGTGCTTTCAACGGAAATTCTTCCCTAAATATATTTAACTGTTACTTTAGGCACATTAATTAATTACTATAAGGTGTAAATTTAGTATTGAAGCGTGTACATGAAGTGTATGAATTTTTACAGTTACTAAATCAATCCATTTTGTACATAAATATTATTCTTTGTGGTTATTTTCAAAGAAATAAGATTAAGTTTTGGGTACACTTTAAAAAAAATTTAAGTGCGAATTGATATGGAATTTATTAAGTACTATAAATGTGTCTCTCATATAAATTCCTAATGAATAAATTCGTAAGAGAACGAAAATTACCCACATAGCTTGCAAAATATGCATGCCAAAAAGGCAGTGGGCTATTCACGTCTGTTACTGAATCGATAGGCATTGGAGCAAACGAGTCCTGGAGTAGAGACCACGTTTCGTAAAATGTAGTATAAGGCGCCTCCCATCCCGAGGAGTGATAATCTGTGCAAAGTTGCCGGTGCAAACTTGGGGAGGCCTACGTCCAGCGGCGGACAATAGACGGTTGATACACACACACATGTATCACAAAATACACCTTGTCAATAACGGGGTGCATAAACGTTGAGCTGCGATACCTTTTGTTATAATTAGCTATGAAATAAACAGACTCTACACTTGCCCTATGCAATATACCTAGTCAGGTCATAAGTATTGTCACACAGTAAAAACTTTTCTTTTAGAATGCTGGCCACAAAAAAGTTTATTGAATTCGAATTTCGAATTGTTCATGAAAATAAAAATGTATACTTTTAGAATTTTACTCATTTTTAAATATGGAGTGGACGCTTAAAGAAGACCGTGTTGCAGTTATTGCGTTGCATCGTTGCGGTTACGCGCCAATTCAAATTTTTAACATACTGAAAAATTTGAATATAACCAAAAGATTCGTTTATCGTACCATCAAACGATACAATGAAGACTCTAGTGTAGATGACAGGTCAAGAAGTGGTCGCCCTCGGTCTGTTAGGACTCCAGCAGTGATAAAAGCTGTGAAGGCACGAATTCAAAGAAATCCCAAACGTAAGCAGAAACTGTTGGCCCTTCAGATGGGGTTAAGCAGAACCACGGTGAAAAGGGTGTTAAATGAAGACTTAGGGCTTCGGGCATATCGAAGAAAAACAGGACATCGTTTGAATGCTCGTCTAATGGACCTGAGACTGAAGAGATGCCGCGCTTTGTTGAAGCGGTACGCGGGAAAAAATATCGGGAAATTCTTTTTTCGGATGAAAAAATGTTTACCGTAGAAGAGAGCTACAACAAACAAAATGATAAGGTGTACGCACACAGTAAAGTAGAAGGGAGCAACCGTATTCCTCGTGTCCAACGAGGTCATTTTCCATCCTCGCTCATGGTATGGTTGGGAGTTTCTTATTGGGGCTTAACAGAGGTACATTTTTGTGAGAAAGGTGTAAAAACGAATGCTGTTGTGTATCAAAATACAGTCCTGACGAACCTTGTGGAACCTGTTTCTCATACCATGTTCAATAACAGGCACTGGGTATTCCAACAAGATTCGGCGCCAGCTCATAGAGCGAAGAGCACACAAGACTGGCTGGCGGCGCGTGAAATCGACTTCATCCGGCACGAAGACTGGCCCTCCTCCAGTCCAGATTTCAATCCGTTAGATTACAAGATATGGCAACACTTGGAGGAAAAGGCGTGCTCAAAGCCTCATCCCAATTTGGAGTCACTCAAGACATCCTTGATTAAGGCAGCCGCCGATATTGACATGGACCTCGTTCGTGCTGCGATAGACGACTGGCCGCGCAGATTGAAGGCTTGTATTCAAAATCACGGAGGTCATTTTGAATAAACTTTAATGTCATAAGAATCTATGTTTTGTTAAATTCATTTTGGTATATGAATGGTTACATAATGAATAAACTTGTTACAATTATTTTACATTAAACATGTGACAGAATTTATGACCTGACTAGGTATATTAATCAATCATTTTCCATTTTTCGAGTATTTTATTTTATCGAACGAAAGTACTTTTATGTGAGAAGTAAGAAGAAGTAGAAGAATTAGTTAGTAGAAGAATACATTTTGCTTATTTTTGCAACTCTTTCGGTTACTAGTATATTTTACGAAAAAGGGCAGTCATGGGGAAACACCTATATAATAAAGGAATTATATGAGAGTGTATTATTTTTTATTGCTGAGGAACAACAGACAGTCTGGCCGTCCCCTGTGGATGTTTGCGACGCTAAGGGTACCGTAAAAAAGCTCCTGTCCGCATAGGGATACTGGAACTTGATTCACGAACGCCAGAACACAACACAAGGCTATTATGGAAGCATACTTAGAGACAAACCGTAGTTGTTACCCAGACTGACTTGGGGCTCTACCACATAGCACGCTAGCTACGTGGTACGGCCTTTTTGACGCCTTTCACGACAGGCCGACCCCAGACGTAGAGTTTAGTATTCTTATATTTGTATATACCTAGTCAGGTCATAAGTATTGTCACACAGTAAAAACTTTTCTTTTAGAATGCTGGCCACAAAAAAGTTTATTGAATTCGAATTTAGAATTGTTCATGAAAATAAAAATGTATAACTTTTAGAATTTTACTCATTTTTAAATATGGAGTGGACGCTTAAAGAAGACCGTGTTGCAGTTATTGCGTTGCATCGTTACAGTTACGCGCCAATTCAAATTTTTAACATACTGAAAAATTTTAATATAACCAAAAGATTCGTTTATCGTACCATCAAACGATACAATGAAGACTCTAGTGTAGATGACAGGTCAAGAAGTGGTCGCCCTCGGTCTGTTAGGACTCCAGCAGCGATAAAAGCTGTGAAGACACGAATTCAAAGAAATCCCATACGTAAGCAGAAACTGTTGGCCCTTCAGATGGGGTTAAGCAGAACCACGGTGAAAAGGGTGTTAAATGAAGACTTAGGGCTTCGGGCATATCGAAGAAAAACAGGACATCGTTTGAATGCTCGTCTAATGGACCTGAGACTGAAGAGATGCCGCGCTTTGTTGAAGCGGTACGCGGGAAAAAAATATCGGGAAATTCTTTTTTCGGATGAAAAAATGTTTACCGTAGAAGAGAGCTACAACAAACAAAATGATAAGGTGTACGCACACAGTAGTGAAGAAGCGAGCAACCGTATTCCGCGTGTCCAACGAGGTCATTTTCCATCCTCGCTCATGGTATGGTTAGGAGTTTCTTATTGGGGCTTAACAGAGGTACATTTTTGTGAGAAAGGTGTAAAAACGAATGCTGTTGTGTATCAAAATACAGTCCTGACGAACCTTGTGGAACCTGTTTCTCATACCATGTTCAATAAAAGGCACTGGGTATTCCAACAAGATTCGGCGCCAGCTCATAGAGCGAAGAGCACACAAGACTGGCTGGCGGCGCGTGAAATCGACTTCATCCGGCACGAAGACTGGCCCTCCTCCAGTCCAGATTTGAATCCGTTAGATTACAAGATATGGCAACACTTGGAGGAAAAGGCGTGCTCAAAGCCTCATCCCAATTTGGAGTCACTCAAGACATCCTTGATTAAGGCAGCCGCCGATATTGACATGGACCTCGTTCGTGCTGCGATAGACAACTGGCCGCGCAGATTGAAGGCTTGTATTCAAAATCACGGAGGTCATTTTGAATAAACTTTAATGTCATAAGAATCTATGTTTTGTTAAGTTCATTTTGGTATATGAATGGTTACATAATTAATAAACTTGTTACAATTATTTTACATTAAACATGTGACAGAATTTATGACCTGACTAGGTATAATATAATTCTTAGATTCGTTACTATTCGGATTGATATGCGTATAAAAGAAGGTAAAATCAATAAAAAGGTTGATCATTTTTAAAATAAAAAACGGCAGATAAATTTCTCATAGCTGGCAGACAACCCTAGCGAGTGGAATGATTTGGTTGGAACGTACATGCAAATGCAATTTATCACCAATTGTAAATGTTAAACAATCTGAATAATTGTCGATTAATGGAAAGATAAGGTACCTGTGACTTAAATACTGTATTTTCTAATTATTATAATATGATTTCACTTTTTTATTGCTCTAGTACCGCAGACAGGCTGACGGCCCACTTAGAATTTAGCAGTTACCGTCGCCTATGGATGCCACTGGCATTGCGAATACGCTGCTGTTCCATAAGGGTGCACTTGGGTCACTAATTCGCCATCCAGACGAGTTTGAGGTCCTACCACGTAGCTTGGGTGGGTTGTTTTGTCACCTTTTACGACAGGTTGACCCCGACCGCAGAGTGCAATGTTCTTTCCCCACCCCTGCTTGAATAATATAGTCAAATAATGCACTTTGACAGATTATTTTAAATTGAAAGTAGAGCCGTATAGTTTAAATATCTACTCAGTCAGATGGTTATCATTTTTTCACAAAACCATACTTATCTACGTCTATATTGTATCTTTTATGTACCTCTTAGATCAAGAAGAGTGACAAATGAACCTCACGCTAAAAGGCGTACAAAATTTTTACCCTTACATAATATTTAACTACGTACGGTCTTCGAAGGAAAACATGCAGCTAGGAAAAATAATAATTTATCTATTTGAGCACATAAAAAATATAAGTTTAGTAAAATTATAACAAATATTAATTAAAATTTTAAACAGATATCTAGCATTATATATCTGCTATATAAGCATTCACATACCGCACGAAGCTTCAAATGATACGCCGCGCCGGTACGACAAATATATGTTACGTTTGAGTAAATACAGAGCGTAATCTGTGCTTTCTCACCAACGCTTTGAAATACAATTGAATCTGTATCAAAACGTTGAACATCCTGCTACGCTTCACTACTAAGTATAGTTAAATCGCTAAAATTAATACAAAGCATATTATTTATCTATAAAATTAAATTATTTCTTATATTAACTTTTTTTTATTGCGTACGACAGCAGACAGGCTGACAGCCCGCTTAGAATTTAGCAGTTACCGTCGCCTATAGGTGTTTGCAACGTCAGTGGCATCGCGAACACACTGCTGTCCCATAAGGGTACAGGAACTTGGGTCACTAATGCCGGAACACAACACAAGGTTATTATGGCGGCATACTAAAAAATAAATAAAGACCAAAGGTGGTCGCCATCCAGACGGGCTTGAAGCCCTACCACGTAGCTAGGGTGGGTTGTTTTGTCGCCTTTTACGACAGGCCGACCCCGGCCACAGAGGTTAGTATACTTTCTCCGCCCCTGCACGGTTAACTAATATAAAAGTACTAGTAAATAAAAATGTTTGATGGAAGACTTATCATTACAATCATATAATTTATAGACACGTATCTAGAAAACGATCTAGGAAAGATCCATAGCGTACCTAGGAACTAAAGGCGACTATTTCTAGTTGTTTGCTTACAGTAAAGGCAAATAGTTCGCTTTCTCCTTTCGAAATGGGAGGTGCAGCTACTGACCCTGTATAAACTACACCACATCAGTTCTAACTTTTTTCTTGTGCTTTGTAGGTTAAAAAGAGTAGAAGTTATATGTTACGATCTAGCAGTGGAGCTTGGAGTTTAATGTGTAAAGTTTATTTGTAAACTTTCTCTACGTGGTAGGGCTCTAAGCCCGTCTATATGGCAACCATACACGGTCTGAAGTATGCTGTCATAATAACCTTGAGTTGTATTTCAGCATTAGTGACCCAGGTTTCTGTACCCCTATGGGACAGCAAGTGTTCGTGATTGTGTCGAAAACATCCATAGACGATGGTAGCTGCATCACGATAGCATAAGGCTATTTACTAATCGTAACGTTAGGTTATGTACACTTTATCACATAAAGACTGTTTATCTGAAGTGGCCTTGTTTTAAGAACTATAAACCACGGAGGTTTTTCTATGCTCCTGGAATTCTCTTGATTCTACAAAGGCTGGCCTACGTATTATATGATCAATCAAATCAAATATCATTTATTTAGTTTTACTAATAATAAAACTAACCACACGACACCAATCTAGGTACAGTCTCTATTTCAGAAACCGGTATATCTTAAGTACATTACAAATAAACTGAGTACATTTAAAATACAATCAAATATTATATTGGCATCTTTTAAGACCTCAAGCCAGCACTTACTCATATTCTCTTTTTACGCTGAACTTATTCTCTACTTTAAATTCATTATCATTTTTTGGTGAGTTGGATTGCTAAAACAGTTCATGCTTGCACTTATAAATAAATTTTACTCGCCGTAAATATCGCCTGCAAACATTTCCTACATCTACATAATTTTGTATAGAACTCCACTTATCACGGTTCAATTGGAAAACTACAAATGCAAATCGTTTTGTGTCAATCACTGCCTGGTTAATTGTCGGTATATTGATTGTGTATTGGTGGTTTCAGTTTGTTTGATTTCAGTATAGCAAAATAAACATTACGTTTGTGCACTAATATAACATTCATTTCCAAGCTATATCAACTTCAAAGTTCCGCGCTTCGTTACATTTAAAAGAAACTTGAATACTTTGGAATCCGTCTTGAATATTTATATGCTGTTGTCTATTTAATAAGATCATAATGATCTGTGAATATAACTTAGTAAAGAGAAGATATGAAGAAATAAATATATTTTATTCAGAGATTATGTACATACAAAATCGGTATAGGTTAACTAATAATGACAATAAAGAAGCTCTTAAAGGGCATCCAATTTAATGATGCTAGTTAAAATAATAGATACGCATATGTAGAAAGTGACATCCAAACGTTTAAACTATTCCACGCATTTTGAAATTTCGTATTCCCTGGAGCCCAACGTTTAATATTTGTAAATTACTACATATTTTAAGGTTGTCTGGTAGAAATCGCTTTCAGCGATAAGACCGCCCATTGTGCTTTTTTAATGTTATGTATCACTTGATGTAATGTAATGTGTGCAATAAAGTATATTTTATTTGATTGATATTTTCTTCGTCCATTTTGTTAAAGTTTATACTTAATCGAGAAACATAGAGATAATTAGCAAGAAATAAAATCTTCATTTCACTGGAGAGTAAGTTTAGTCAAATTAGGTAAAGTTTTTTTAAACAGGCTTGCAAAAACCAAGTAGCTCGACAATATGAGTGCTGTTTGATAACTCCGTGACTCTTTCAATTTTCCACGCAGTAACTTTAAATGCAATACTGCTGGCGTCAACCACTGTATTTTAATAGACTACTGTCAAATTTTGAACAAGCTGCGTCATTTAGTTTGTGTTTGACAGCCATTACAAGCAGACAACCTCGTGAATTTTAACAAAAATGGGAAAAAGTTAATTTCGTTTAGGAGTATTAATTATTGGGTAAAAAAACCATCACTGAAACCAAGGAAAGACTTGATAAATACTATGAATACTCTGCACCGTCAATTTCAATGGTTAAGAAGTAGTTTACTGTGTTCCATTGTAGTCGTACTAGCACAAGTGACGCCGTACGTTCAGGTCGCCCAAAAGAGGTCTTTACGAAAGAAATCGTCCATAAAATTCATGGAATAATATTGAACGATCGAAGAAAGAAAGTACTTGAGGTGGCTTAGGCTGTAGGCATCTCAACTGAGCGAGCACATCACATTTTACATGAATATTTGGACAAGAAAAAGCTATCCGCGAGATGGGTGCCGCGATTGCCCATTATGGCTAAAATCCATAAATTGGGCTATAAACTGCTAGCCGGTCCAGCATATTTTCCAGATTTAGCGAACTGGGACTATTTTCTTTTTTTAAACCTGAATAAATGGCTGGGTAGTAAGAGATTGGGGTCAAATAAAGAGGGCACAACCGAAACCTATTTTGAGGGCCCTGAGAAAACCTATTATTTGGAAGAAATAAAAAAATTGGAAAAACACTGGACTAGATATATTAATCTAAAAGTTATGTTGAAAAATAAAATACTTATTTGTCGAAAAAACATTTTTTTATTCATATAGTCACGGAGTTATCAAACAGCCCTCGTATTATGAATCAGCGCGTGATAAAACGCACATTGGTTATGTTATTATAGCTTGGTGGAAATTCGTAGCGTTTTAGCTTAGTGAATTACGAAGCATAGCTAATGGGGATGAAATATACTACGTAGAACAATTAACTTTAAGGAGGTAGATTTTACGAAATATATAATAACAAATAATTTTTGTTTTGACTTAGTTCAGGTTAATGAATGAGCTATTCATTTTATTCCTGACTCCGAAACGATAAATGCAATAATCCCCCTGTTAGGAGGTAGCAAAGTTATAAATGAATTTTCTTTTTGTAGCTAAAGGGTAGATAGTCCACCCACCCCTGTTGAAAATAAATTTAACCACTTTAATACGATTTACTTTGTTTTTGATTCAAGAAAAGAACGGAAAGGAATCGATGAAAAAGATTTGGTTTTTTTTTGGCAATACTCAATCAATTTTATAACTCGGACTTGTAAGAAAAAGGAAAAATAACGTTTCAGAAAAAGTTATTGAATAAAAATTATTGCTTTTGTTCGCAGTAGTCCTTCGAGATAGTTAATAATTTATCAATAACTCTGTGTTATATTAATTATACTGATTAAGGGAAATGGACATTAGGAGACAATAACTTAAATTATTAGGTAAAATGATATTATGATCACTGTTTTTAAATTCTATGTTATGAAGGTTTCTGGAAGAAATATTTTCAATTGTTTCGATGTCCCTTTTCAATAGTACGACTCATCAGAAATAAATTACCTAAGCGATTGGTATTTGTTGAATTTTACGTCATTTCTCTGACGTAAAATTATAAACGTATATCATTTCTGGAGAATTATCTAATAACATTTTGTTATATAATATTTCGATATATACTCATTAACATCAGAGTTTTCATCCTCGTGCTGGAAGCTGGATAAATTATGTGCTCAGTGAATAATATGATTTTACATCGTTTAGAATAATGAACGCCAAACAGGCATTAAATATGTCACTGCTTTAAATTTTTAATCACATTATAATTATAATCAGATTAGAATTTGAATTTATTTGCATAAATGTGTACATTTGAATTTTATACAAAAGCAATATATTTTTATTCTTGATAAAAACTAAAAAGAACATAGAAAGAAGAAATTTTTTTTTTTTTACAGAAACAAACGTCATATGACTATTATGAAAAAACACAATTTAATACCTAATATGTTGTATATCAGACTGCATTAACTAGCAATTGAGGTTGGCATGGTCTCCAAAGCTTTTGGTAAAATTTCTTACATACTACAAATAATAAATTAATTAATATATTGGAACGATTTTTTTACTGCCCCACTTAATAATAAGCAGTTACCATCTACGGATGATTGTGGCGCTAGGGGCACCGCGAACATTCTGCTGTTCCATAGGGGTACAAGAACCTGGGTCACTAATGCCTGAACACAACACAAGGTTATTTATTATGGCGGCATACTTTAGACCAAGGGCTCTACCACGTAGCTAGGGTTGTTTTATCGCCTTTTACGACAAGCCGACCCCGGCCACAAGGGGTATTCTTACTCCACTAGTGCACGGAGAAAGAAACAATTTAAAGCAAGTAATTTAGTACTTGTGTTATGGGCAGTAGATA
The DNA here is from genome assembly GCA_963693495.1 of Malacosoma neustria. NCBI lineage: Eukaryota > Metazoa > Arthropoda > Insecta > Lepidoptera > Lasiocampidae > Malacosoma > Malacosoma neustria. The sequence continues at coordinate 3,796,627 of OY856384.1, forward strand.
ACTAATAAACTTTATGGTAACAAATATATATTATACACAAGCGCCCAGACGCGAGATAGTAATCAAATCGAATTTATGTAAACAAGAATAAAAAGTATATTTCCGTATGAAAAAGAATTAATTTTAAATTAACAAAAGTGAAATTTAAAACAAAAGTTCCAGTTACCGACACCGACTTGTAAGGTCCATCTTAATCAAGTGACATTCGGATAGTCGACCTTTTCTATAATATCATTATGACCGTGTTACTCCAATTTGTGAAAACGTTCAGAGTACCAGCACAGGAGCAGGCCGGGTTTTAACGTGCTCAATTAATTGAAGAGCGGAATGCTACGTGAGTGAACGCGACCAGATGTACCGTAACTCAACTTTAAGTTTCAGTAGATTGAATTCACTTTTTTAATTGCTCACGTAACATTTATATGAAACGATGCTATTCAACTTTCATCCATGTAATTAATTTCGGGATTTTTAGCTGAAGTTCAACAGACAGGCAAATCGCCCCATCCAATAGCAGGAGGAGTACCTCCTGACAGTAGTCAAAAGATCTTTAACATTGGTCTACATTGAAATGGCTGCATTTTACGACAGTTATCTAGGTGCGCTGCTATTGTGGAGATCGGGTAGGAAGAATAGATCCAGGAAGAGCTAGATTGATTAGTAAAATTTTGGGATTTAACGCTAAGATGATACGATTAAAATTATTCCTAGTAATTATGCTGAAAAAAAAATTTTAGATCCAATAATTTACGCCATTGCTAGAATAATTATTAACTTGATAAACACCGTTAAACAAACAACGTTTCGTACTTCGAAACGACTCACTATGTTATTATGTAAAATTTATTTATTGATAAATAAAAAGTTTATAAGTAATATATCAGTTGTCTCGTTCCCATAAAGCAACTTGTTTCTAATTTTGTGACTAGATGGCGCTGCTTGTTATGTAAAACAAATCATATTAGTAATTCGCTGCTGCCTGCCACCATTCGGTTTCGTTGGATAGGTCAGTGAAAGGACGATTAGCTATATCAACGTTTATTTTATTTAATATTATTTATTTATCTACTACTACTACTTATTTTTTTGTATACTTCTGTGCTTCTTTTCTCAGAAAAAAGAGGTTTCACAAAAACAAAACTCCGTTTAGGGCCGGAATAAAAATATTGACACCTTCGGCGAGCGCTTTGTCGTGAAAGATAACAAAATAACCCTAGCTAGTTGATAGGGCTTGGAGCCCGACTCGATGGCAACCAGCTCTGGTCTCTAAATCCGCCGCCATAATAACCTTGTGTCGTGTTCCGGCATGAGTGACCCAAGTTCCATTTGCCCTACGTGGACGGTAGTATGTTACCGGTATTTTTGGTGTCACTAACATCCATAGCCGTCTACCTGTACGCTGTTCCATAGCAACAAAAACACTTTGCGAAGAATAAGGCGCTCAATTTTGCTTTAAGACAATATTCAATAACACAGCCCAAGCTCTGAAGTAAAGGTTTTTAATTGCAACCACTGTACTTACTTGTATAATAACATGAAAGTAGGTAAGTTTGGTATCCACTGTTTGGAGAGCACTTACGTCTTATAGCCACTTAAGAACTGAGAAATTCGTCTCATCTAGAATGAAGAGCATAGTTTTGCTACTCCGGACGCTGAGCAGGAAGAATTTCGGCCATTGACCTGTTATTATCTATCTCTGTCATTTCCGCATAAATACAATGCCGCTTTGCTCGTATAGAGCTAACCACCGTCGGTCATTGCTCTGTGCGAGCAAAGCGGCATTATATTTACGCGGGAGTGGCAGAGACAGATAATAACAGGTCAATGGTCGAAATTCTTCCTGCTCGGCGTCCGGAGTATAGCAATGAAAGTATTCTATCCGTGCAGGGCCGGAGAAAGAATACTGACCTCTACGGCCGGGGTCTGCCTGTCGTGAAAGGTGACAAAACAATCCACCCTAGTTACCAGATAGTGCCACAACCCCGTCTGGATGGCGACCGCCTTTGGTCTTAAGTATGCCGCCATAATAACTCTATGTTGTGATCTGGCATTAATGACCCAAGTTCCTGTACCCTTATGGGACAGCAGCGTGTTCGCGATGACACTGGTGTTGCAAACACCCATCAACCTGTCTGCTGTCCTACAGCAAAAAAAATAGATCGGTCACATCTATTGCAAGACCTATGGTGGATAAAGCAGATAATCAGAGTAGACCACGTTTCCGAAAACTTATAAGACATCCTTCTAACCAATCGAAACGATGGTCAACGTAAGGTTGCAGTTAACTGTTGAGCAAGGTTAACGGATTGCAAATTTAAATAGCCTACGCCCAAGTGAATTGTGAATGTCTAAAGAAAACAAAACGGTATTGATGCCCATAAAAGTAAAAAAAAAACTTCCATAGGTTTACCGCAACAGTTATTTTTATATTAATATTTTCTTTTGTCGATGTTCTTAATGGGGTCTGGACCTTTTAGGTTTTCGGTCCCTCGGGGAAGTAACCCTGAATATTATTTTCTTATCCAAATGTTGGAGCCTCATTTTACTATTAAAAGCGTTTGGTATTACTATTATATAGATAATATAATATTATTCATTTTACGAAATGTTTCTTGGCATAAAATAAATATATGTATATTAACATATTGTGACAATTCACACAATAATACATAAATTGCACAGTTTTTTATGTTATGAGTTTAAATATAGATAAAATTGACTTTTTTGACCAAGTCACTCCGCAAAACGAAACTGAACGGCAATTTTCCTTTGCTTTTTGAAAGATAAAGAAACGATACATTAGTCGTCTTTTACAACTCCCTAGAAAAATGATAGATCTTTGTTTACGAGACCAAATGGTCTAAAATCAGAGTAGTGACAAACTTAGGATTCGATGGGAAATTGAATCTAAGAATATAAAAGAATCAAAGAACATATATAATTGGAAAACCCTAGACGTCTTTGACTCAAGTACAAATTCGCCTATGGATGTTAGCAACGCCAATGGCATCGCGAACACGCTGCTGTCCCATAAGGGTACAGGAACTTGAGTCAATTTCCGGAACACAACACAAGGTTATTATGGCGGCATACTTAAGACCAAAGGTGGTCGCCATCCGGACGGGCTTGAGGACCTACCACGTAGCTAGGGTGGGTTGTTTTGTCGCTTTTTACGACAGGCTGACCCCTGCCGCAGAGGTTAGTATTCTTTCTTCGCCCCTGCACTGATAAAAATAGTATCATTATTTATTACTCAAAACATGCTACTCACGTGGTAGTCCATATTTATTATTTAAAAGAGAGAGAGAAAAAAGATTCTAAAAATTGTAAAACAATTGTTATGATGTACTAGATACTAATAGAGTTTCACCGAAAACTGGATACTGAAAAGTCTCTGTAAGTGTGACCCCACCATAAAAGCTAAAAGGGACCTTTTGAATGCGTTATTAAACTTTTGTTGTTATCGTGGTTTCAATAATATGGGTTCAATTCAAATCTTAGACTCCTTTATAGCGATTTTCATTATAAGATACGGGACAAAGCCTATATATTTAACATTGTTTAGCAGGATAGTTAAAAATGCTTTTATCGGGATTCTAAGCGTTTAGATTAAATTTAAAAGATAAATTTCTGTTCTATTAAGGTTGTATTTTTGAACTTCTTTATTTTCTAATTCTTAAATATATGTAATGTAATCGCTTGATTTCACAATATAGTTACCTATACGGAAATTAGTAAATTTTTTATATAATTTATCTTAGTTTATATTTTTAAAATGTAGGTAAACTAACAAGATGAAAAGATTTGGTACTAAAAGTTTCATGAAATATTAGGTTTTAAAGAACAGAGTCTCAACTCCTAAACACAGAATAAACACTTGCGCTAGAAAAACAATTACATATTATTATCTTTAAGAAACTATATCGATATTAAATGGGTTTATCGAAGTGAAACTAAACATATAAGCTACACTAAAAGGAGACTAACATAAATAGGATTTAGTCTGCGAGAAAATGAGATAGCATACAAGTATACAGTATTTCCTAAAATCTTCGTTTCTTCTTTATTCGGGCTCTCGTAGCTTTTATACAACAATATTTGAAACGTAATCTACTTTTCTGAAGTTTTTCTCCTGCTGTATTTAAGCTTTTTTTTGGAAGGTGGAAATACTTACCACACACCCCGCCGCGTAGGAACGGGCGGCGGGGTAGTGTGAGACTCCCCGTGCAATGCGCCCGTATGTCCTCTCCTACGCTGAGGGACGCACGTCGCTGGTATACCCACTAAAACCACCCCGGTGTTCCTGCGTGCGCCTTGAGCGCCAAGGCCGCGGGACGCGACCAATCAGTCAGACCATGGCCCCGACTGGTGTTAGCTTACTTTCTCGGGCCTCTTCAAAGCCGAGTTATGCTGAATCCCGGCATCTTCTTCTGCAGCCCTATCCCAGAGGACGGTGCCCGCGACCATTCACTACGGTGGCCGAAGGTCTGTCGTTAGCCTCCGGCGACGAGTGGCCCTGCGTGAGCGAGATGGGAGCCGCCGCTTCCTTCGCGGACATAATTGTTTCGCAAAAGGAGGCGGCGGCGTCCCATCCCGCTTGGCTCCCGACCATCGCTAGGATGATAGCCGGGAGATCCAGTGGGTGTATTAACCCGCGCTTCAAGTTAGCGCGGGTTATATAGGTATAAGTTGAATATCTAAGAAATCCAAAGTATTATAGACGTCTAGCTTCTAGGTCTTATTAATGTTTATAGCATATAAATGTTATTACAAAAGTACTTACAGATTGTAATGAACGTCCGCCATATTAGATCTAAACTTCAATGCTTGTTCGAAAGCATATTCAGCTTCTTCATTACGGCCTTGAGCTATTAGAATGCTGCCGAGGTTTCCATATGCTGGAAGAAAAATAACGGTTTTCATTAAAAATGCGTTATGTGATATGTTTCTTGTGATACAATTTTGCAAAAAGAACCTATCTATAATGCATGTATAATGATTTATGCAATACTAACATTAGTGTTTGATCGCCTTTATTTTATCACGTCAATACTCATGAGTTTCTTGGAAAAAAATCGCGTAAAGGATGCCACCCATCTCCTCATTTACTTTTATATTTTATCATCATTTATATCATTCTATAGGTAACATTGCCAAAATAGGATGGAAAGAAGTGTTATTGGAGTTGGAAGAAGAGACAAGGTGAGACTACAACTTATCAAGGAAAAAACTATATTTAGAGACATATGTACCGTCTACAAACGCTTAAAATGGAGATGGACGGGACATATGTTGAGGGAAAGGTAAGAAAAGTGGACAAGAATTGTAACAGAATGGTACGCACGGGATGGAAAAAGAAACAGAGGTAGACAGTTTAAACGTTGGGAAGATGATATGAAAAGGATGGCAGGGTCGGAATGGACACGCACTGCCAAAGACAGGACTAAATGGAAAGCTTTAGAGGAGGCCTTTGTCGAAGGACAAGCTGTAAAAGAAAAACCAGTGGCAGATGTTAGCTTAAGTTAGAATTAATTTTAAATTAGATTTATATTAAGGTAGTTTTAAGCACGTCTAATTTTTAGACATCTAAAAACATGACATTACAACAACATGACATTAAGTAACATGAATTATAAATGTGTGTATTTTGTTTAGTATTGTTCACTAAAATTATGATCATCTCACTCTATCACATCTATTTCACTCCCAAACCGCGCACTTCGCACAATTTCCGTGCAAGTATTAAATTAATTATAGATTAACAATAAATACTATCACTTTAAAAGGCGTTGTTGTCTATACTACTATTATAAAGAGGAAAGATTTGATTGTTTGTTTGTTTGTTTGTTTGTTTGTTTGTTTGTTTGTTTGTTTGCTTTGAATAGGCTCCGAAACTACTGACCCTATTAAAAAAATTCTTTCATTGTTGGGAAGCTACACTATCCCCGGGTGACATAGGCTATATTATATTTTCAAAAAAATTAGGGATCCTTACTAAAACTACAATAATGTAACCCAAAGTGTAAAAAAATTACCTAAAATATTATTTAAATCGCGTGCGTTGCGAAAACTATTGATGATAGAATAAAATAATGTACTACAACTTTGCAGAACACATCATTATTTACAAAAAGTGTCGCGACAGCATATGTCTAACTATTATAGTTATGCCACAATAAGTGTTCTTTTATTTTAAAAATTTAATTAAAATGCCGCCCCTAGAAAAGACTCTTTATTTGGATCTTGGTATTAATCCTTATCAAAATAAATTACTTCATATTCAAAACTGTTTCAATACCTTTATATAACTTTTTGAATTATTCAATTCGGATATTCCATTCGAAAGATATCACGAGTTTAAAAATGTAAGTATTAGAAAAATGTTGCGTGGTAGCCGCTCACCCTGTTCGGCTAGCTAGGCAGCACCTTATGCAATGTGGGCGTGCGTCACTGGGGTTTTTACAAAAATTAGAATACTTATTAAAAAATAACGAAAAATAAATAAAAAGTAATAACAAAAAAAATCATTAAAATAAAAGCTCATAGAAATAATAATATTCAAACTTTCTTTATAATTTTATTTTTTTAGTAACCTGACGCAAATAGAAGGGTTTGCCCTCAGGGGCGCTCCTCTGTCCGAGGAGTGCACGGGTGTGCGTACCCGAGGTGCCCGAGCATCCGTCGCTTCACTCCCCTCTTCGTTCGAGGCGACAGAGTCCTACCTTTCTTTCCGTCTACCTCTTACATCCCTTCCAACTTAGCTCTCTGTTCGTGGCGTGGTCCCCGGTGGGATAATTGCGAATACTGATTGGGGTCCCGGGTTCTACCCTGGGACCTGATTTGGTAGTCGAAACCATGCCTATTTCGACTGCGCCTGCACAGAGTGTTCATGGGGCGGGAATTGCATCCTCGCTGTCGGTTGGTCTTGCTGGGCCGGCTACGACGTCAGGCGACTCTGCTTTTTCTGGAGGGTCGTCTGGTAGTCATACCCACGCCTGACTAGCACGCGACGGGGATGCGAGTCCCGTCCGGAATTGGCCGCGGACCTGTCACTCCCGGCCTTGGTTCTGTCCATGGTCGGGGGCGATCCTGGATGGACGGCCGTCGCCTCCTTTTGCGAGGCAGTAGTGTCTGCAAGGGAGGCGGCGGAACAGGAGCGGGAGTCCGCCACCGCACTCCCCTCCCGCCAACGTAGGCCACGTCGTCGGCGCCGGAGGGCGGGCAACGATCTCCGGCCGACGTAGGAAACGGCCGCGGGCGGCCCCTCGGGGGAGGATCCGCCGCCCGCACTATTGCCGCGAGGGAGAAGGCCGCGTGCTGTTCCACAGACCCCCTCAACTCCTAGAGTTGTTACAAGAGAGCGCCGGGGGGACGAAACCCTGATCCCCTGGCGCCAGCACTTTAGAAGGGGCCCGCTTTAAGACAAAGCGTGGGCCGGCGCCGGCCCGGGCCACGAGATCGGCAGGCCATATATCCGTGGGCCCGGGCGTAGACGATAGGAGAACAGCGGGGTTTTTTAGTGGGTTGAACATCTTTTCCGGAGTCCCTTATATCCCTCGGTCCCCCGGGCCGGGATAACCCGTCAAGAGAGGTTTTTCCCCGAGACCGAAAAAAAATAGAAGGGTTTAATTTTTAATTTTTTGTTAAATACCCATGCGAAGCTGGGACGGGCTGCTAGTGTTTAATAAAACGAAGTTGTTTATATCTGCAATTAATTTTTCATCTATACAAATAAATAAAATTGGAAGGTCTGTTTGTAATATTAAAATAACCGCTTTTTAGTAAGTGCATTTGGATGTATACACGGTACATATACCAAAACAACATTTTTTTACAATGTTTGTCTGTCTGTCTGTCTGTTTGTTCCAGCTAATCTCTGAAACGGCTGGACCGATTTTGGCGGGACTTTCACTGGCAGATAGCTGATGTAACAAGGAGTAACATAGGCTACTTTTTAGAGAAAAAAAATCAGTTTCGGAAATTTTTTCTGACCAATTTAACTTGAGCTCCAATTTATATCATCAACCATATGAAATAGGGTTCAGCTTAGGCTGTACTTTGTAGGTTGTTATTTAATTAAGTGGACCTCAGATTTATATCATCAATCATATGAGATAGGGTTTAGCTTAGGCTGGTTTTGTAGGTTCGAACGCACGTATTCCGGAGGCGTACGGCGTAACACTTGCATTCGATAATACTGACTGTTTTCATATTTCATTTATTTTAGGGTTTATAGGGTTTGTAATCCAAAATAAACCAAAAGATATATCCAAAAAATGCTGCCCTAAGTCACTAATCCACGTGGACGGAGTCGTGGGCAAGCTTGTTATAATTAAGAAAAGCATGTAGGGTAGAGGAAAGGAAAATCATCTCTGTGTTTGAAAAGTGTCCATCAACAATAAGATTGGGATGGAGAATTAACTCAGCATACTTCAATTCGTTGACAAAAAATACATTAATTTTATACACTATAGCTACACTAGCGCCGCATTACGGCGAGATTTTAAACTATAATTTACAGTACAGCTGGACACTTTCAACTTCTACTCTGCATAAAGAAAAGACAACACCCCACATATGTGATGTATTTTATTATGTACAATGTAATTTTTCTTCTCCGTGTTCAGGTTTTTACGTCTGCTATAATGTCTATGTTGACACATAAATATAAAAACATCGTTATCACTACCACATACGTATAAAGCCATAAAAACGTGGACAAGTGAAATAATTGGATCCAGGTCGAAAGCAGGTAAACAGGGTTCCGTGACATCCTTTTTTGCTGGAAGCTAAATTGCTAAAATCCTTAAATTATAAGTGTTTTATCTTATTCTTGTTTCTTTAAACGAGCAATTCTTGTATATAATATATAGGTATATATATAATTGGAATCTCGGAATCGGCTCCAAAATTTTCATGAAATTTAGTATACGGGGGGTTTCGGGGGCGATAAATCGATCTAGCTAGGAATCATTTCTAGAAAATGTCAAAAGGTGGCGTTTGAGTAGTCCCAATTTAAACTCAAAAATGACTCTTCCTGACATCTATCGGCGAATAATAATACTATTTTTTTTAAATTGCTTTAGCGACACAACAACACTAAAGCTATTCCAGCAGATGACGTTGTTAAGTAACACGAAGTCAATGAGTATTTGCTTTGAGGTTAGACTAAGAAAATCAATTGTTAATTTTCAAAAAAACACAATTTATAAAAAAAATACCGAGCAAAGCTCAGTCATCCGGATATTTAGATATTATATACAAATAAATAAATAATAATAATATATTGAAACAATTCACACAACGTCCTCTTGCCCCAAACTATGTAGCATAGCACTTGTGTTATCTAGACAACTAATATAATACATTTATTTTTCTTTTTGTAAATAGATAAATATTATAACATAAAAACCCAGACGCGGGACGGGAATCGAACCCGTGCCCTCCGCAAGGGTACGTACCGATATAAGTTAGCCGTTACGCTACGGAGGTCTTCAAACGTAACGTATAAAGCATCTTAATAATGTCTCTCCGTGCAGGGCCAGAATAAGAATACCTACTCATATGGCCTGGGGAAGCCTATCAAAAAAAGGTGAAAAAACAACCCTACCTAGCTAACTGGTATGGCTCTAAACGCAACTGGATGGTCGTAAGGTTCTTTTAGGAAGCATAAGATTTTGAAACTCAAGAAGTTTATAAACTAAGTGTTTATATAAATAAAATGATGAGGACTGCAATTGTGCGCGCATCACGGGAAATCTACTTGATATATTTCAATAAAATATCCCTTTTCTAAAAAAAAAAATTATTGTGATGTCTTCATTTAATATAAATTTACTAAAATTTTAAGAAACAACGATTTTTATAAGTGCTACGTGTTTAATGATGTGTGTTTTTTTAACACGGAGAAGTGAGATGAGCGGTGTAATCCGCATGCAAACGAAAACTTCTCAAATTTTTCGATTTACTTTTTTCTGTTATTCGATCAGCGATTTGGGCGGGAACGGCTAGTCAAGTACAAAATTAAGCTTATAAAAGAATTGGCTACGGCTGCATGATATGCTTAAAGAATTTCCATTATAAGAAATACATGTATCGGCTTATGTAGAATTGGAAAATAAATTACATATTTAGATATTTTCATAATTAGTCATGACTTATATATAAAAATTTGTACTTTTTAAATATTATAAGTACTTCAAAATTACATTGAATAACAATAACATCCAGGGCAATCCGAAATACGACCCTCACACCTACAAATACGGAACCCTAAAAGATGTCGTAAACAAAATAACAGGTAAGGGGACCCTCACACCCAAAGTAATAAAAAACAAATTTTAGGCAATAAAATACATCTTTTCATTTGTACAATGCAATATTTATAAAAAATATCATAAAAACCGTGTAGCAATTAGACTTTTATTATATTTAATAGCAACTGTCCCCTATTATACCTAATTTTATATAACGCACTTTTTCTATATGAATAAATATTTTGTGACAACTCACACGGCGCTACTAGTACCAAAGTAGTCTTGAGTTATGAATACTAGACAACTAATTTAGTACTTATATACTTTTCTTTTATAAATAAATCATACTATCATACTTATTATTTATAATATTATAAATGTAAAAGTGAGTTTGTTTGTTACGCTTTCACGCGAAAACTACTTAACCGATCATCATGAAACTTTGAACACATATTCTTGGAGGTATTAGAAGTAACACAGATGTTATTCTTTCTCATTTTTTTCGATTTAATTTTGACTTTTAATCGGCCAGCGGAGCGGGCGTGATCGGCTAGTACATCATAATATTATAAATGCGAAAGTGAGTTTGTTTGTTTGTTACGCTTCCACGCCAAAACCGCTGAACCCATTATCATGAATTTCGGTATAGTCATAGATTGGACCTCGAAGAAGGATATAGGTTACTTTTTTTAAATTCGTATAGCAGAACAACGTTTGGCGAGTCAACTAGTATTATTTAAAAATACCCATATGCGATACGAGTATCGTTAGCCGTTACGCGACGGAGGTCGCCGAATATAAATAAATATAATATGAAAATAACAAACATGTATAAATATAAAATAGGAGGTAGCGGAATAGTATCACACTCAGATAACATTCCATGAAACACTGGTTCGGATCCTACGAAGGCATGCATCACATAGGCAGTTTTTCTAGCTTCGATTTCCAACCGGCGCGGCGCCTAGATGTTTATGTTTAACGTGTATTTATTTACAAAATTATTATCATTGATTATCGATACATCAAAGCGTTGAAGTGTTTGTATGAAAACGCCACCATGTCAGTCCGTCTCCAGGATCAGAACTCGAAGCCTATCCGACTGCAGCGGGGAGTCAGACAAGGCGATGTCATATCGCCGATGCTGTTCACTGCTGCGTTGGAAGATGTCTTCAAGCTTCTGGACTGGAACGGACTGGGCATCAACATTAACGGTGAGTACATCACTCACCTTAGATTCGCAGATGATATCGTAATCATGGCTGAAACCATGGAAGACTTAAGCCATATGCTTGATGGCCTCAATACAGCTTCCCAAGGAGTAGGTCTCAAAATGAACATGGACAAGACGAAGATCATGTCTAATGTCCATGTCGCACCTACCCCCGTAACAGTTGGGAACTGTACTTTCGAAATTGTTGACGAATACGTCTACTTGGGTCAAACGATCCAGTTAGGCAGGTCCAATTTCGCGAAAGAGGTCACTCGTCGAATCCAACTCGGATGGGCAGCGTTCGGGAAGCTCCGTAAAATCTTTTCGTCCCAAATACCGCAGTGTCTCAAGACGAAGGTTTTTAACCAATGTGTGTTGCCAGTGATGACATACGGAACGCAGACGTGGTCGCTAACTATGGGCCTTATGAGAAAGCTCATGGTCGCTCAGAGAGCAATGGAGAGGGCTATGCTCGGAGTTTCCCTGCGAGATCGAATCAGAAATGAGGAGATTCGCAGGAGAACCAAAGTAACCGACATAGCCCGGATGATTGCAAAACTGAAGTGGCAGTGGGCTGGGCACATAGCTCGAAGGACTGATGGCCGTTGGGGCAGAAAAGTCCTCGAATGGCGACCGCGTACCGGAAGACGCAGTGTTGGTAGGCCCCCCACAAGATGGACCGATGATCTGGTCAAGATCGCCGGGATAGGTTGGATGAGGGCAGCGCAGGACCGATCATCGTGGAGATCTTTGGGGGAGGCCTTTGTCCAGCAGTGGGCGTCTTCCGGCTGAAATGATGATGATTTACAAAATAAAAATATAGATTTATTAGTTGTCTAGTATCAACAAGATATGCTATGCTACTTACTTTAGCATCCGATGGCACTCTTTCAAATATCCCTTTATATGTACATATATTTATAATTAATATCATCTTATTCAAATCAAATCAAATGTCATTTACTCATGAACAGTTACAAATTCACCTAACCAAAACCAAAAGAGAATAAGGAAAATTAAATAGCCAATAATAAATTCTGAATTAAATAAGTATAGTTTTGTTGATGATATTACGAAATTAAACATCTACAACATTAAAAAGAATAATTATAACAAAAATATAACAATTATAGTGTTCGGGTGTGTGTGCATGAGAGTGTGTTCAATATTAATTTTGCATTATATTTTATGCATTTTTATATTTAGGGTAATTTAATTATATTGTAACAAAATTGCCTTGTATCGACGGGGAAGAAAACATTGTGAGGAAACCTGCATACTGAAGGTAACGTTGTGTGTAAGCTGGCAATCAGCCTTATACGAGTCATTCAAGTATATTGTCTGTCCTCTAAGGCGAGGTACTAGCCAAGCAGTGGAACTTTTTGGACTGTTATTATGACTGTAAATGAAATTATATTTTATTTTGTGTATGACATTCTACAAAATATCTAATTCTTAGACTAATGATAAGTTCATTTGTTCATTATATCATTACCCAGAGAGCGTGCAAATATTAACAGAAATCTTATATATAAAATTCTCGTGTCACAATGTTCGTTCCCGTACTCCTCCGAAACGGCTTGACCGATTCTCATGAAATTTTGTGAGCATATTGAGTAGGTCTGAGAATCGGCCAACATCTATTTTTCATACCCCTTAGTGATAAGGTCACTATTCCACGCGGACGGAGTCGCGGGCACAGCTAGTATTATATACATTATTAACAATTATTTGTACAATTTCATTAAAGTAATTAAAATAGGAATCAGAATGATGTCAAATATAAAAATATATAATGTCACATGCATGTAACAATGGATTATAAAACATGTTCTTCAAATTAAAATAATAATTAATATTATAAAAGCATTTCTCCAATAACCAAGCCAACCAATTTTATTCTGAATAAATTAATATTAATAAAATTAGGATGCAGATTGTTATATATTTTGATACCCATATAATTGGGGCCATTGTAGACCATTGTAAAACCCCAGCAAAAAAATTATTACAAATAAATTTTCAACTCGGCGAAAATTTCCAACACTAGTTTATAAAATATCATGCAGATATAAAGTGCAGTTGGTGGAAGAACAGAAATGCTCAAACGAGTTTGTTCCACTTTCGAGCCTCTGTCGCTGGACGGACCTCGATATGGAAAAGTTTCAAAACATTTTCAAGCCGCTTCCTATACACTATATTTATAGCTACAGAATATGAAATTTATATTATGTTTGCTAATTATAATAAATGTTTTTTGTTTTACTTTTCTTTGTGGAATATTTTTATATCTATCGTCTATTGGTCAAGTAGAATATACATAATAACGTAAGTATATAAACACACTATCTAACCTGGCAAACGTAGTCTACCAAAAATAAACATTTTCAAGACAAAAAGTATCCTATGTACTTCTGGAAAGTGCAATCTACCTCTATACCAAAATTCTTCAAAATTGATCCACCTGTTTAGGCGTTAAAACGTAACAGACAGACAGAGTTACTTTCACATTCATACTATTAGTATGGGTAATAACTTAAAACATTATTAACCAGATGACGATCTCCAATACAATGGCTTTTGCACTTCGAAACACCTACGGAGTTCACGGGTTCAACTACGTCCCCAGTTTAGGTTTTTCTGGAACAGCGCCATCTAGTCCCAAATTAGGTAGTGTAGCGCTTGTGACATATATAATAAACAACTGATATATTTTTTGTAGTATGCTCGCAATTTGGAAATCTATGAATACCTGGAAATACCATATTTGACGAAGCAAAACGCTACTCAGCCAACTTCAGATGCTCTTTTTTATAGCTTGATTTCAGCAGACAGGCAGACGGCCCACCCTGGCAGGTGGTCACCGTCGCCTATGGACGTTTGCAGCACCAGAGGCAATACTAACGCGCTGCTGGTCTCGAATAAATTATATAACGCCTTTTTTGAAGAACCCCATATCGTACCGCGCTGAGAAAACCTCAACCGGAAGCTCATTCCAGATCCTGAGAGTACGCAGCATGAACGTTCTAGATGAACGTTTCGTACAAGAAGAAATTATTAAAATTGCTCTTATAGCCAAATGAAATTAGAAGACTCACGAGAGCAGATGTGTGTTAATTAGAGGGAAACAGTGGCTCTACCTCGCTATACCACTAATTTATACAACTCAATTATAGTCTAAACGGACGATTGCAGCTTTTAAAGAAAGGAAAATAATGTAAACATATATTGTGCATAAATACTCAGACTCGGGTTGGGGATCAAGACCGGGACTTCCGGAGGAGTTCTATGTGATAGCCGTTACCACTAATTTTGACCAGTATATACACTACTATTCGTATGTTTACACAATACAGTGTTCTAAATAAAACGGTTCAACCTTAAAACTGCAAACTTATTTTTTTAACTCGCAATCTACAAACTAGGTTGTATATTTACCCCCAGAGGTTTTTTAATCATAACTGTTCTGATAGTAAGTAATAATCAGATTTCAAGTATATGAATTTTTTCATGCCAAATACGTGAAAGTCAAAGTGAAGAGCAAATTCATTTTTCTTTAATTTTGCTAAAGTTGAAAAAGATCGGTGGAAATTCGATTTAAATAAATTTCTGAAAAACGATCAAATCTTCATTAACATAGACCTAGGATTAATACGTGTAAAAACTAATAAAAGCAACATCACGTTTAAATTAATATTGTTCCCTTAATATTGTAATATACAAGTATCATGATGAAATAAAGCCAACGGAGCTAGATTTTACGCTTGGAAATTATCCCGGCAGTTACTGGCGTAGCTTCATTACACGCCTATAAAGCCACATTTTGTATAGATGTGTATGTGATTGCTCGGAGGATATCGTGCGACCAACCGATTTCCGTTTTACTCCCAATCCGCTCCGTGAATACGTTTTAGGGTTGACAATTTCGTTATTATATATTTATTAAATTAAAATGAGGAGATTCGCAGGAGAACCAAAGTAACCGACATAGCCCGGATGATTGCAAAACTGAAGTGGCACTGGGCTGGGCACATAGCTCGAAGGACTGATGGCCGTTGGGGCAGAAAAGTCCTCGAATGGCGACCGCGTACCGGAAGACGCAGTGTTGGTAGGCCCCCCACAAGATGGACCGATGATCTGGTCAAGATCGCCGGGATAGGTTGGATGAGGGCAGCGCAGGACCGATCATCGTGGAGATCTTTGGGGGAGGCCTTTGTCCAGCAGTGGGCGTCTTCCGGCTGAAATGATGATGATGATGATATTTATTAACAAACAATATTATATTTGCCAATAGTCATCTTGAAGAAGTATTTGATCGTGTAGAAACATCAAATTTTCGCTTGTTTGACCAATGTTACTATCATTATTTTCAAGTTTGCGTATCCAAGAGCTACTAGTTGAGTCCGACAACTAAACGTCTGCTGTCCATCCGTCTATCAGCATACTGTAACATCCGAATAGAATTCATTCTATTAGACTAGATAAGTTAAAGCATCTATTTTGTTGCGTATTTTGTACGATAATACGGGTCGTATCGCACTTGACCAAAATTTGTTTTTAAAGTTATAATTAATGAAAAAAAAAATAACAATTTTGATAATTATCAGCAATCGGCAAGAGATACTAATTCTAAAGATTAAAAAAATTGTTATTTATACCGAGTTACAAAGGCAATCATCATCATCATCATCTAAGCGTAGTATCCCGGTTGCAACCTAAACTTCCGTTTCGGTGCCCGGGGCCCGCATTCCGACTTTTTCTACTCCACTTCGCACGGACTTCAGCATCCCTGGTAGTGAGCCCATTGGCACGCATATCACAATTCTTCTCTTTCGTTGCGCTCTTGTCAGAGCGGTCGTGGTCATCATTTCTCAGTCACACGCCTGACAATCCGTCTCCATTCCTCCCGGACAGCTGCTTTTCGGGAGCACACGTGTACTGGGACGTCCACTGCAGCCTTTACTAGGTCCGTCCATCTCATAGGCGATCTGCCGCGAGGTCTTGTTCCTTCTATTTTCCCTTGGACAACCAGACGTTCGATGGAGACATCGTCACGCCTAGTCACGTGACCAAAGAAAGTGAGAATTCGAGCCTGTACGATGGAAGATAGACGCTGCTTAATGCCGAGTTCTTCTAGAATGGACTTGTTGGTCCGGAATTGATTCCAGGACACTCTCAACATTCTTCTCCAGCACCACATCTCGAGAACGTCTATTTTCTTCTTCTCACTTTCTCGCAGGGTCCACGTCTCCGAAGCATATAGGAAAATGGAGAATACCAGTGCTCTAACTAGCCGGGTCTTAGTGGCTTTCGTTATTTTACGATTTCTCCATATTTTTTGCAGCTTATCCATAGCTGATCTGGATATCGCCATGCGCCGTTTGATTTCGTCTATACAGCCTCCGTTGTTCGAGATCAACGCTCCTAAATAGACATATGATTGCACCACTTCACAGTTCGCTATTTGTGTCACTTCGGGCGAGTTGTTGTTAATTCGGTCAACAATCATAACTTTAGTCTTGCTGCGATTGATCTTGAGGCCGAATTCAAGACTTATGGATTCCATCTCCATATCACAATACAAAGGAAATATATGGCAAAATGTTTAAATGAATCTTCTCGATGACGCAAATACCTCTCAATTGTCCTTCAATCAACGTAAAATAAGTAGTTTGTAGTCTGATATGACTGGGTCTATAGGTTTTATCCGTGCAGGGGTGAAGTAAGAATGCCCCCAGTGGCCAGGATCGGCTTGTCGTAAAAGGCAATAAAATAACTTTAGTTACGTGATATGGCCCACCCGTGGTCTCAAAATATGACGCCATGATAACTTTGTGTTGTGTTCCGTGATGAGTAACCAGGTTCCAGCTCCCTTACACGAGTAGCAGCCTATTAGCGATGCCTTTGGCAAAAATTGCTCACCCAAAATGTGCTCTAGGCGCCAAAAGAAGGTTTCACTTAAAAAACTCAACCGTATTCCATTGTAATAAAGTCACAATTCGAATATATATTTAAGCAATGCAATCATTTAAAAATTACATTATAGAATAAACCTTAAGCCATTATTAATAAAGTTGGAATTACTGGAGCAAAAATAGCTCATGGAAAGCGTTCAGTGACGATAACGCGAGTTCCATGATTTTTGTTCACCCAAAAAGTGCTCAACGCGCCTAAAGAAGTTTTCACTTCAATAAAGTTTATTAAATAAATAAATAAAATAAATATATTGAGATATTTCACACAACACAATCTAGTCCCAAAGTAAGTAGCATAGCACTTGTATTATGATTACTACTATACTTAAAGTATATACAATTTTGTAAATAAATACATATTACACATAAACCCAGACGCAGAACGGAAATCGAACCTGTAAGCTCCGCAATACGCCACGGAGGTCGTCATTTAGATAAATTTGAAAGAAAGAAAGAAAATATATTTATTTAGGACTTAAAGTTATTATTTACAATTTATAATTATATACTATATATTTGTCCCAAATTGGTCCCAGCTCAGCATTTGCTGATGGAATTTACCAGCGCTGATCTTCCGCTGGGGCCATTAAGTGACACCACTAACATTATATACACAATAACCACAATAACACGTGTGCAGTTTACACATGATAGAAGTGAAACCCTGAAAAATGTAGACCTCAATGTAATAAAAAACATAAACAGAAAAGTAAAAGTTACAATTGCCAAATTTACTGTTACTATTGCCAAAACTAAAACACAATGTTTAATCCGTCTCAAAAGTAAAGTTATTCTCAGTAATTATGCAAGTAGTGGAGCAAATTTTGCATTTAAAATCTAGCCTCCCTTAGTTACGCGCTTGGGAGCTTAGCTCAGTTTAGCTCAGTTACTTAAACTTGCAAAAATTTATAAGCTTTACATAGCTTTGCAAATCTGAAACTAACAATTAAGCTTTAATATATTTCGTTTATTGTTTTGATGTGCGGTTTAAAGGTAGAGTCAGTTAAGTTTCTTGTACTTGTTTAAACAAAAAAATAAAGATGGAAAAAGTTTGAATACAACTTAGTTAACGCTTAAGAGAAGAAGAAATAATATAATTATATTTAGTTCAGAATATTTTAGAATCATCTTCTAAAAATACTGATCCATACTAATATTATAAATGTGAAAGTAATTCAGTCTGTCTGTTACGTTGTCACGCCTAAACCACTGAATCAATTTTGATGAATTTCGGTACAGAGATAGATTGGAGAAGGATATGCTACTTTTTTATTTGTATGGCAGAACAATATTTGACGTGTCAGATAGTTAAATATAACATTCAAAAAATTTGTAAGTTCAATATTGTACGAAGGATCAGCCCTAAGTTTGTCGACCGTAAAGTAAGGGGCCAATACAAACAAACAGCTCGTGCATAATTTGTTTGCGTCCCTGACACAACATCAATGCACCAAATCAGAAAATTTAAATACAGAAAGCAAGCTAAACGAAAATCGATTATTTCCTTAGATTCTTTTATGTTTTTATTCAAAAACATTATGTTCTCGTAGACTTTGAGAAAAATACTCCTCAACTTTGTTCTAAAATATCAGAATTACACAGGAAAATTTTGGACACATTTTGAGTTTCTTTTAAGGTTGCAATTGCCTCTTTATAAAAAAAGCACTAAAAAAGATTAGAAGGGTAAAATTGTGGACAAAATTTTTCGTATTACACTGAAAAATAAACTTCGAACTTCAAAAAAAAAAAAGTAAGCTAATATTGTTACTAGAAGTAATTTTGTGGGTGTAACTTTTTTCAATAAATATTCAGACTTATACAACTATATACGACAATAGTCTAGATATTATATACTGTATTTTTATTATTAGGACAGCAGACAGCCCCACTTAGAATTTAGCAGTTTACCGTCGCCTATGGGTGTTTGCAACGCCAATCGTGTACACGCTGCTGTCGCATAAGGGTACGGGAAATTGGGTCACTAATTCCAGAATACAGCCCAAGGTTATTATGGCGGCACACTTAAGACCAAAGGTGGTCGCCATCCAGATGGCTTTGGGATCCCCACCCTGGGTTGTTTTGTCGCCTTTACGACAGGCCGACCCCGGCCGAAGAGGTCAGTATTATTTCTGCGCCCCTGTATGGATAAATTGTCCAAATTGCCAGGATTGTCCAAAGCCGCTTGCGGTCTGCCGATCTCAGGTAATAAAAAATTTATAAACTGAAGCTGCCAAAAATCACTAGTCCTTCAAGATATTTTTCCCAAGATTCGATTGGCAGTTTTAGCATATCATTTGATATTCTCCTATCAAGGAACATATTATTGTATATAAATAATGTTTTAATAAAAACATATTTATACTTTTTTCAATTATTGTGTGTATAAAATTATATTCGCCATTTTAAAATAAAATAAAAACACTTAAATTTTTTTTGGTTTTTTAACTTATTTATTGCTGTAGAACATCACACAGGCTGGCAGCCCACTTGACTGTGTAATAGAGTACAGAAAACTGAGTTATTACACTGAGTTGTGTATTAATTATGTAATGGTGTACATAAACATGGCGTTGCAAACACCCATAGGCGACGGTAAACTGCTAAATTCTAAGTGGGCCGTCAGCTGTCCTAATAATAAAAAAACAATATGTAATATCTAGACTATTGTCGTATAAGTCTGAATATTTATTGAAAAAAATTACACCCACAAAATTACTTCTAGTAACAATATTAGCTTTCTTTTTTGTTTTGACGTTCGAAGTTTATTTTTCAGTGTAATACGAAAAATTTTGTCCACAATTTTACCCTTCTAAGCTTTTTTAGTGCTTCTTTTATAAAGAGGCAATTGCAATCTTAAAAGAAACTCGAAATGTGTCCAAAATTTTCCTGTGTAATTCTGATATTTTAGAACTAAGTTGAGGAGTATTTTTCTTAAAGTCTACGAGATCATAATGTTTTTGTTAAGAAATAAATAATAAAAAATGAGTACAACTACTTCAAATGTTAAATGATTATGAAAGAAAACATTTTTTAATATGTCACGCGTTGGGAATAAAAGAAAATCATCTTAGACACATTTTATTTAAAATATTCTCAAAGAAAAATATCAACAATTCGTATTGAAAGAATTATCTAGCGGAAAGATAAGACAGCCGTGCTTAGGTCATAATATCGACATTAAACCGATTTCATGATCAATAATAATGCGTCGCATGTTCCCAAGACTCCCAGATTACATAAAAAAGCTTTTAGACCAATATTCCAATCAGCGCCGTTAAGTAACGAAACGTCTCAATATTTTTGTTCTATGCTTTAGCTAATGCTGTTCGTAATGGATAACGCGTAAAATATTTTTATTAGTGACCAAAGTTCCTGTACCCTTATGGGACTGCAGTGTGTTCGTGATGCCACTGGCGTTGCAAACACCCATAGACGACGGTAATTGCTAAATTCTAAGCGGACCGTCAGCCTGTCTGCTGTACTAAAGCAATAAGAAAAAAATAAATGGAAATACTGTATTTCTCCACTTTATGATGGAAACATTAATATAAATCATTAAATATGTTTTTAATTACATATAATATTTCTGTATGTCCATCAAATTGAAAATTAAAGTGAAGTATTTAATACTAGCTGACCCGGAAAACGTTATTCTGCCAACAAAAAAATATTTTCGTGGCCAAAAGTAGCTTATGTCCTTCTTCAAGTTACAATCTATCTTAATGCCGAAATCATCAAAATTGCTTCAGCGATTTAGGTGTGAAAACGTAACAGACAGAGTTACTTTCACATTTATAAAATT
Organism: Malacosoma neustria; assembly: GCA_963693495.1. Taxonomy (NCBI): domain Eukaryota; kingdom Metazoa; phylum Arthropoda; class Insecta; order Lepidoptera; family Lasiocampidae; genus Malacosoma; species Malacosoma neustria. Next base: position 3,817,873 of record OY856384.1, read on the forward strand.
AGTATGGACTATGTTGCTGGAATAGATTAATACCTAAGTAAAAAACTGTTTTAATAAACAAATTTATTTTTCATTGGTAATAAAAAACATAACAAAAAATAAAATTAAAATAAGACACAACAAAAAGTTCCAGAAACATTATAAAAGGTTTTTTTCTAAATATTCTCCGCTTCCTATATTCCTTCCTAAAATGGTTTTAGCACTCAGCATTATGTCGTGTCACAATTTATGTACGATTTTTAAATTTTTATCAAGTAAAATGAAACGTGGAATCGTGTAGAAGTTCCGTAACATACGTACCATAGTATAATTATATAAAAAATAGATTTTAGACCATCTCCCTTTTATAAATTACGAACGAAACAAATAGTATAGATAATATAGGAACTAGTCACTATTTCCTACATTACTCTGTCACTGCAGATCCAGATACAAAGAGTAATTATTTTATTTGATTTGCAAAAAATACTTTTAAGAATAATTTCACAATATATAATATATATCTTACACAAAAATTTATTAAAAAGTAAATGACACCCGATCAACAAGCCGGTAAAATCACCAAAATTTCGGCCGCAATATGTCTTAGCGCGAAGATTTTGGACCTCTGTAAGCCGACCTCGCGTGAACGTAAATCGGAAGGACTAACTTCGTATTGAAAATCCCAAAACGATCATTTGATATGGGTCTAGTCAACAGGCAGATGAAAGGAGTTAGAACAAAAAAGGAATTGAAAACATTTTGACATTTAATTTAAACAAGTGAAAAGATAATTAATTAGATTTGTCTTTAGAGCCAACATTTTTAATTTTGGTTGGGATCACACAATATACAAAAACAATATACTACAGCGCCGTCTAGTCTCAAATTAAATTAAGCACCAAAGCGTTTGTGTTATGGGTGTGTGTGTAGAAAATAATAGACTCTCAGACTTTTTGACGTGAAAATAGTTGTTGCACTGCACAGCTTGGGGGGCTCGTGACAGGATAACATGGGACTATCATGCAATGTGCTGCGCCCGTATGCCTTACCCATAACTCCCCTAAGCGTAAAAGGGCACAAATGGAATGTCTTTTCTGATAGTTCGTAGAACAAGAAGGTTGCCTTCAGTTTTATATTAGAGGTTAGGGTGTTTTTGTAAAAAGCACAAATTGATTACATTTTTTCGTTGTGTCTTTTTCAATCGAGAATAAAGGCTACGATAAAGATTTTCCTGGAGCATCGAAGCAATCTTCAATACTACCAAGAAGAAACAGTGCTAAGGAGAAAATTTTGTTCTTTGTAAAGGTGGTTTCCTGTCGAAGAATTTTTATATCTCACTTTTCGATTACAATCCGTTTGCTTTGATCCACTATAGTTGCCGATGATAAGTAATATTATTATTTGCTGCTATTTAGCAGTTTGGTAAGACAGCTAACTCCGACAGGGTTGTTATTGATATATTATTGTTTATACGAAACAAAATCGTGCATATGTTGAATTTGTTGTTTATGAGTTGAAAAGTTGTTTGAAAAAGTTTCGTTACTATTCTACATCATTTCAACGTCCACGAGGATTGTTTTTAAAAATAAAATTACCTTGTGTGGGTAAGTCAAGCTATTATTTTATAATTAAAAAATATATTTATTAATGACATTAATTATGTGCTACTATAAAAAAATGGGGTTACATGACATGAAAATTAATACAGTAGTAAAAAATATGTATGTCATACTAAAAGTTGAATTAGTTTATACACACTAATAAAAAAGTTCATCTAAGTAAGACGAAAACCTATCTCTTGACCAAATTGATAATTTTTGGTTCATTGTGATAAAATGGTGGATTGATATTTGACATTTAATCCTAACTATTATTATAAATGCGAAAGTCTGTTTGTTACGCTTCCACGCCTAAACCGCTGAAATTTTGATAAATTTTGGCATAGTCATAGGTTGAACCTAGGAGAAGGACATAAGCTACTTTTTTAAATTCATATGGCAGAACAACGTATGCCGGGGTTAACTAGTGTAAAATTATTGTTGGAAAAAAAGTTCGACTAAGTAATTTAATAAACATATATTTTTAGAATCGAATATGACCGTTGCGTCCTTCCAAAAGCATTATTATTGCCATTTTTATTACGAAATAGCTGTTATCCACACAGGCTTGGGTCGCAATAAAAACCAACCCGAATTGTTTCATTTACCTAGCTCTAATAGGTACCTAAGGCATACCCACGACCAATCCCGCTTTTATTATTGTGTTAACCTTTTCTTTTATTAGTTTTCAAATGATATTCAAATATTACCGTGGTGTTTTGTTTTTATGTTATGTGTATACTTTAATTAATAAATAAATATTTTGTGATAATTTACAGAGCACCATCTAGTCCGTAAGTTGCATAGCACTTGCATTATGGGTAATATATATATATATATATATATATATATATATATATATATATATATTATACATAAACATCCAGACGTGAGACGGGAATCGAATCCATGACCTCCGCAAGCGTACCCAAGTACATAATTATATTATTTACATACATTTATATTATTTATTATTAGTATTTAGGTTAATATTTAACTATTAGTCAGTATTTATCTATTTAATAGTAAACAATTACCAAAACTATTTCATTAGTTTTAGATCTGAACTGTAATAAAAATAATATTTAAAATATTAACTTCATATTCACGTTAACTTTGGGAGCATACTTGTACAGATTTAAAAAACAAAAAATGAAAGTCTAGGAGATTTATGATTTATTTTAATACTTTATTAAACTTATACGTTGTAGTCAAATGGATTGAATACCACGATGACACGTACTGCTTAAGTAGCTTGACTAGTCTACGTTTTATATCATAACATAATCGCCACTGACCAAAGGTGAAGAAAAACGTCGTGAAGAAATATCAATATTTATTTATTATTACATTATAAATAATATAATAAAATATCACATCAATATGTAAAGTTGTTTTATAAATTTACTCTAATTTTAAATTTAACTTTTAATATTTCTGATCTAGTGACTCGTAGTGCTACAAACTCACACCTTACTACGCCATCCTGTAAATATATTTGCTATGCGTATGTTTTGTAATGTATTTATAACTGAATTTCAATATAATTATGTTAATTGTTTTTATCCATGCAGGGGCGGAAAAAGAATACTGTCTTCTGCGGCCGGGGTCGGCCTGTCGTAAAAAGCGACAAAGCAACCCACCCTAGCTACGTAATAGGGCCCCAAATCCGTCTGAATGGCAACCACCTTTGGTCTTAAGTATGTCGCCATAATAACTTTGTGTTATGTTCCGGCATTAGTGACCCGAGTTCCTGTACTCTTATGGAACAGCAGCGTGTTGGCGATGCCACTGGCATTGCAAACACCCATAGGCAACGGTAACTGCTAAATTCTAAGCGGACCGTCAGCATTTCTGCTGTCCTACAGCAATAAAAAAGTTGGTTTAATTTAATTGGTACCTAATGAACAAATACTAGAATTATTATCATAATATTTTAGATCTAGTTACATGCACTTGCTGAAACTTTTATCCCATGGATTTTTTACAATTCAATTGGAAGACATCAAAAGTAAGAAGAACAAAAGGCAAAATACAAACATCTTGTCCTTTGTGAGAAATGGACTACAGACACTGTAGAAGATTATCTGTAGTCACTAAATCCTTAGTCCTCAAAGTTACCCAGGTGGACAGTGGTCCACGGGAGACTCAACGAGTGTCTACGTTGGCGTGACAAAATAATGGGTGTTCACAATTCGTAAGCGGGGTCCACGAAAATTTGTTTGCTATCGAGAGTGAAGAACTAAAGTGTTGGCTTGACTTCACCTATCAATGTAGCCAGATAGTATTTGAAGAAGCTCAGCGATTGTTACTTGTAAAACTTGCATATTCCATATTCAGCAACGTGTCGAGACTTGCAGTGCCGTTGCTGCCTCCTCCGCCGTCTACAACGCTTGTTCAGACGTGCAAAGGGACGAAATACGATTTGTGGTGTGTATACTTACACTCTTGTATGAACTTTTTGATTCTTCACCAATTTAAATATGAATGCCAAGGATAAACAAAGATGTCTCATTTGTTTGCGGAAATTCGAAAAGAAAAGTAAAGTGAATCGATGTTAATGTTTGCCAGTATCAGAAAAAGTAAGCATTCACCTGCATATTTGTAATACATATTATTTTATATTGTAATAAGTATTTTTGTAATTTTTTCATGTGGTAGGTACGTATTAAAAATTAAATACGGAACTGCTCATTATTAGATACTTCCATAAATGAACAGAAAGCCGAAAAAGGTTATACTTTTTGTCTCTACTTTAATATTAATTTTTTTACCCGACTGTGTCGTGGTTCACTAAAGGAGAGATATATTATGATTGACCTGCATGATTGTAAATATTTCAGGTTCTCCTAGTGCCAAATAATTTATAAGAGGATATTAAACATTTTGGCTGCAGTCAAAAATACCCGAAAAATATCCTGGACTGTGGGGATTTACGAGAAAGCTTTTAGCGTTTCTCTCGTCATATCTTGTGGAAAACAGTTTCAGAGGCGTTACAAACCTTTTAACAAAAAAAAAAGAACAGATTGAATATCACGGAACGAGGAGATTTGCGGTTTTTCCTAACTGAAGCGAAATATTAATTATTTGCTTGCGTTAAGTACATCCCTCCCATTAAAATTATGATTATTTTATGATTGTCATTGTACAAATTACGTTACGTTATTAATGTTTAATATGATAACAATAATAATTAATAGTGTAATAATTACATATTTGAATAAATACAACACAAAAAATATACTATTTTTATTTTTACCACCCCGAATGGGGAGTTTTCTAAATGAAATAAGTGAGAATTGATTGGTTCCTTGTTCTGTGAGTATATGTTTTTTCTTGATTGGCTAAATTTACTTTTTTGGCATCCACTCACCGTATTCATTAATTAACCAATCAATTCTCGCTTTTTTTCGAAAACTATTAATTCGTGGTTGGAACACAGCTGCAACGCAAATTTCTATAGTAAGATCTAATTTTCACATTTTTTTGTCGAGATTTGGGAATATGGTAGAAATGTAGCTGCAGGGGATCCACCGAAACCAGCTAAATTTTGAAAGTGGTCTATGAGAAAGAAATCTGGGAATATCTGCACTAAACGAACCATACCATCTGATAGTAGTTTATCTTTTATATTGGTTATATTATCCCAGATTGTTTTTTTTTTCCAAGTGTTTTGTCAATATATTTGTATAAATAGGTAAAAAGTATACATAATGGTTACATTGAAATGGGAGCTTATATATAACTCGAAAATCTACACATAGATCTTTAAAATAAACCAAGCTAACCATCAGCATATCACTTCAGAAACTAGCTACTAATTGTAGCAAAAGTTTTATCAGAAACAGAAAATATATAAAGTAGGACAACAACTTTGTAAAGAGCATAATAGTGTTAATCTCTCGGAGTGCCCTCTCGAAGACAGCTGATCGGGTCCCAAGATGGCGATAAGCCTAGCTTGGCCGATAACATCAGGACGAAGTCCACTACACCTACTTATATTAATCCTGAATTAGTGGAAGCTTGGCAGCTTTATGTGATCTATTATAAGATAGTTTTACATTTCTTTTCAAGTTATAATATGACATTTGCAAAGCGAAATTGGAATATTTTTTTTGCTCACGTTACTCAATAACTGTTTACATTTATTGGTGGATGATGAAAACTTTAATTTTATTGTCATAATCTTAATAGTGGCAAGTCCTGGTTGCATTTTAAGTTTGTAATTGGATTGTTACCCATTTTTTACAATTTAAGTCTGACCTGAAAAGAATAAAAAGAAAAGCCTGTGCCAGAGCCTGGTCTAACTTTTAACGGCATACTAAGTTTAACTTCGACTCCTGAATACGTAGTAGGTTCCAATACAAATACTATGAAATGATAAAAATTTAGCTGCTAAATTTATATCACAATTATTGAAGTGCTTATATCTTAATAAATGTGTGCGTAGGTGCTCGTAATTACAGATGCGTCGTGATATAATGTTTTACTAGATCCAACAATTTCACCCCCATAGGCATATAAGTTTTATCGTCATTTAGATAACATTGTCCTTTGAAGTAAACAATAATTATTATTCTAATTGTTAAAACACCCTCTTTGCCATTACAAAGTTGTTGAATTGGTGACCTATATGGAAAAATAAATATTACAAAAAATGTATTTATAAAATAATTCTCTAAAATTATCTCTGGATAAAATTAAAATGAATACATCAGAGAAATTCTAAAAGGAGCCTCAGTGATTGAGAAGCTAAAAATAACAAATTAGGATAGATTGGTCATATATTTAGAAGAGGCCCGCCTTGAGACAAAGGGCGGGCCGGCGCCGGCCCGGGCTACGAGATCGGCAGGCCACATATCCGTAAGCCCAGGCGTAGGCGATAGGAGAACAGCGGGGTTTTTTAGTAGGTAGTCGGATGGCTGAACATCTTTCCCGGAGTCCCACATATCCCTCGGTCCCCCCGGGCCGGGGGAACCCGTCAAGAGAGGTTTTTCCCCGAGACAAAAAAAAATTTAATGCGTAAAGAAAAATGTCATGTGATAAGAAAAATGCTAGAAATGAGAGTGGGTGGTTACAAAAGGAGCAATAGACCAAAGAAAATATGCATGAATTGCTCAAAAGATGATATGGCGAAAAAAGCAACGAATGCTGAGATGACGACTAATAGAGGAGAGTGGAAGAAGATAATATGTTTTGCCGACCCCACATAGCTTGGGATAAGGGCAGGAAGAAGAAGAATTCTCTATTCAAAATTTCGATTTTATTTATGAAATCTAGCAAGAGACTTGACTTGAGCTCTTACCTTAGCAGAATATGTTACAACACATCGTATACCTATATATTGTATGCAATCAAGATATGAATACTTGTTTTTGTATCACTACGTTGATATTAATGCTTTGAACTATAGCGAACATAAATAGGTAATGTATTCTGATATTTTTCGATACTTATCATAAACAGAGGAACTTACACAAACTAACAAAAGCAGCGCAGCGGTTACGAAAGCAAAAATGTCAAAGAGAAAACAAGCCACGAAACAGCTGTGGCTGGAAAACGACCGAAATATCTCACAAGTGATTTCGGATCTCGTAAAGAAAAAAGAAGTTTGCGATGAGGAGGAAGTTTTTAAAAGCGGACTGTTGCCCTTAAGGTTTGACGCACATTAGTTTGTCAATGTTTGTGAGTTTATGAATAAATCATTCCTTTTGGCTGCAGCTATGTGAATTTTACATAATAGTCGTGATAAGCACCATACAGATATTTTTTTCTATTTTGAGAGCCATATTTGCCTTAAAAAAATTACCACATCAATTCCTTCTTGTTTTTATACCTAATTAGAAAAAAAAAGAGTCATGGAAAAGCGTCGATACAAAAGTAAAGAAAGATTCAAACATATAGTGGTCTGTTTTTAAACAGAAAAATCAACTCTCTGTATATTGCATAAATCGCACATGAATATTTTTTTAATTATTTTAAGTAATCGCCTATGGTTGTTAGCAACGCGAGTGGTATCGCAAACACGGTGCTGTCCCATAAGAGAACAGGAGCTTGGGTCACTAATGCCGGAACAGAATACAAAGTTATTATAGCGGCATACTTAAGACCATAAATTTGATTAGTAAACATACAAAATTATGAACTTCAAATAATGACAAGAATGAAATTTTTTGTCAGGCGAAATAGTCACCATTATCTTTTATCTCTACACCCTTCTCAGTTTACGATTAACCAAATATTTTTAAACTTGCATTCAAATCTTCCACTTTCGACAGCCAAAATTGTTGTGCATTTTCACCGAGTAATTTCACAGTGTAATTAATATAATAATAATAATATTTTTGTGACAATTCACACAGCGTCATCTAGTCCCAAACTAAGTAGCACTTGTGTTATGGGCCCTAGACAACTGATATACTACTTATATACTTTTTTTTGTAAATAAATACATATATGTATACATATATTACACATATGTCAGTATTCTGATTTTATTTGGCTTTTTTATGGGCTGGGAAGGCATTCATTTACTGAAGTAAACTTAGAAACAAAATTTAATGCCAGAACTTAATTTCGTGTTTGCTTGGTGAGCTTTGATGAAGCTTCTTATATTTAAAAACCTCTGTTTTCAAGTAATCTATTCTCATATTTTATCAGCTAGTTATGTGCGATGTATATTATTACTTTTATTCTCATCGACTTCAAACTATCTTGGAATCACAAAATTTTTGATAACGTCTAATATACGTGCACCTTTACATTTCCTTACAAACCTATCGGAAAGAAATTCGAGAGTTTACATCGACCCTTCGATAAAGTGTCATAATTTACGTGAAATATTGTTTTTGTGCCAAGAAAAGCATATTTTTGTTATCTTATTTGCGGTTTTACTGAATAACTTAAGGCATTATTCTTCAGATAGTCGTATTGTGAGAAAAGTCGTGAAACCTGTTGATATAAGCTTATTATTTATGGCCTTGTATCCTAGTACTTTATTATTTTGTTAGCGGAACAGAGATAGATATATAAACTCGTATAAAAGCAAGTAAACATATCCGTGAAACCACTTTTGATTGAGTTCAAATTTATACAAAATCAATGTTTTGTTTTCTTGTATGTTTTTAACTATATTTATATTAAACATTGTTTTAATTTAAGTTAAAAATGTTTACAATCTAATATTATTGCCAGAAGTAAGAATTGGGCTATCTTCACGTTTTCGTAGAGTCAAAAAATAATATATTTCATAGAGATATAACTGAATTAATCTCTGTATTAATTCGCAGACAGTAAGAGAAGAACTAATATTTTTCGGTTTTTGATCCAGCGTTAAGAAACTAGCCAACAGCAGCTTCTCGTTTAAGAAGCGAATTTACCCAAATTTAATACGTTTATATACTTGCACGAAAAATATGGAAAGGAATTAGGGTACTCGATTGAGGCATACTTTGACTCTAAAATCTTAGTGCAACAACTCAGAAATTTCATTAAGTTACTAAATTTGTATTAACAACAGCCTGTTTTTAATTTAAAGTAAAAGGTAAAAAAAGTGAAAATGAAAAATCTAACTCATCTTGAGGGAACATTTATCCATAAAAATCTCTCCCGGCTTTACAGGAAATACGCTAATATTTGTTAAAGATAAACCGAAAAGTATTTACAAGCATCCTAAATCCACTACTAAATGAAGCAAAATGAGGCCCATCAGGCGGAACTTTTCTCTTTACGAAAAAGTTTTTGATGTGAACTGAAAGCTGAGGCTTTGTTGGAAATACGTACATGCAAGTTTAATGGCGTCCTGGAAGGGTCAAGAGTCTGCAAGTGAATATATTACTGGCCTTACCCACTTAGGGGTACAGTTAACAGTATATATAAACAAATTTTATATACTGACTCTCGACGTACAGTATTTTATAAGTTACTATCTGTGCCCGCGACTCCGTCCGCGTGGAATAGTGACTTTGAGTATCTTATGGTTTATTTTGGATTACAAACCCTATAAACCCTAAAATATAAATGAAATATGCAAACAGTCAGTATTATCGAATGCAACTATTACGCCATGCGCCTACAAAGTCCAGCCTAAGCTAAACCCTATTTCATATGATTGATGACATAAATCTGAGATCAACTTAAATTGGATTATAAAACATCCGAAACTTATATTTTTAATAAAAACTATTTTTTTTTTCTAAAATAAAAATAGCCTAAGTTACTCCTTGTTACATCAGCTATCTGCCAGTGAAAATCCCGTCAAAATCGGTGCAGCAATTTCAGAGATTAGCCGGAACAAACATACAGACAGACAGACAAAAATTGTAAAAATGTTGTTTTGTTATATGTACCGTGTATATGTCTGAATGCACTTAGTAAAAAGCGGTTATTTTTAATATTACAAACAGACCCTCCAATTTTAGATGGAAACATAGAAATGATGTATATAGTTTGTTATGATCCGTGTCAAGTACACAACGTCAATTATATATGTTTGTTAAAAAATCTTACAATACAGATTTCCTTTAGTATTTAAGAAACGTATATTAAAGTTAGAAGTGGTACAAAATATCTGATACTATTCGAGTTTAAGTCCAAAATTAGGGAGGTTTTTATTCACATTGTAATAGCATAAATTTCACGTTAGGTATTTAAAAGTAGATTAACTAAACCTAACAATTTACATAAAATGTTATGAATCCTTTATTATTTTTATAAGCCTTTATTTACATATAAAATTTAAATTTATAGATTAAAACGTGTCTATGTTTGGGAAATTGTTGCTATTCCTACTAATTACAATGTATCACTATTCTGGTTTGAGCGGTGCAATATTGAATTAATTTGATAAAAACTTAACCAAAATGCATTTTCTCACATTGTAAAGCTCAATATAAAGAAACAATACAGACCTTTCAACAGTATGTCCTAGCTTTTTGTTATTGCTGTAGGACAACAGACAGGCTGTCGGCCCACTTAGAATTTATCAGTTACCGTCGCCTACGGGTGTTAGCAAAGCCAGTGGCATCGTGAATACGCTGCTGTCCCATAAAGGTACAGGAACTTGGATCACTAATGCCGAAACACAACACAAAGTTATTATGGCGGCATACTTAAGACCAAAGAGGGTCACCATCAAGACGAGATTGGGGCCCTACCACGTAGCTAGCGTGGGTTGTTTTGTAACCTTTTATGACAGGCCAACTCCGGCCGCAGAGGTCAGTATTCTTTCTCCGCCCCTGCATGAATAAGCTGACAATTAATAGTGAAAAAAATATTTTTATATCGGATAAATGTAGTCCTGATAACAGCAAACGTTACGAAGGTAATTAACGTCACGAAGGAGAGGATACGCGTGCTTATCCGCGTGCCAACTTCATACCCAAATTGACACAGGAAAACATGGAAAAGGCCAGTCCTGAACCAAGGGGCGGTGAGGCGTCGGCCTAGACCTCGAGATAAGCAGGCCAGTTGTTAGTCGACCCAGACACTAAGTGGTAGTAGAACAACGGGGTTTAGTTGTCATAACAGCCATTAATTAAAATTTAACTAAGTATTACATTTATAAAACTCTATGATATATACCTAAACGTGTAATAAAGTGTTTTGAAGAAAATATTAACATATAAATCTGCGTGCAAGTATGCACTGATAAATTACCGAATTCTAAACTTATAAAACAATCCATAACATCCTACTGCTAGACTCTAGCGGGCGAAGCTGGCAGTACACCAAACTTTTCCAAGTCAGATTGGTGGTTTGCACATACCGGTGATCTCGGTATATAGGTCATGACGCTATTCTCTTTCACTGTCGATACGTAGCAACTTTGTTGTAATATACATATTAGTCGAGAAAAATTGCAAAGCATACCATCATGGGATTTAAACCTGTAACCTCTAGATTAGTCCCAGACATGTATTTTTCTGAAGCTAAATTTTGTCACAATCAGTTGAAATAATAATTAAAAACAAATATATTACTAACATAAATACAACTAACATAAATGAACTACAATTCTCGACTTCCAAATACACTAGAGGCAAGGAGCGTGTCACGAAACCACTTTTCTCAGTCAAGAGAACTAGCACAGGTAGTGTGTAACTGTCTCTCAAATTAATTTTAGCTCGGTTTTTAGTTCTTCTTGTTTGAAACACTGAATATACGGCTAATTTAAGAATTTCATTGTGTATTATTTTATGAAAAAAATACAGTACTGAATAGTAATAGATATTTTGGAGAAACTTTGTCACAATTGTATAACAATATAATTCAAATCAACCTAACCTCTGCGGCCGGGGTTAGCCTTTCGTAAAAGGCGACAAAACAACCCGCTCTAGATACGTGGTAGGGCCCCAAGCCCGTCTGAACAGCGACCACATTTGGCATCAAATTCCGGCATTAGTAACCCAAGCTTAGTACCCTTGTGGGAACAGCGTGTTCGCGATGCCACTGGTATTTCCACAAAGATCACCGGTATTTGTAAATCGAAAATTCTGCTTGGACATGCGTGGCCTATAATGACCGTTTCATTTAGGAGTAGAGCCGAGCCCAGCTGTGGGACATTTTGGATTATAATATTATTCTAGCCTAATTAGCGTCTAACATCTTCGCTTGCAACTATGCTATTCAAACTTCCGTTTCCACTCTGCACGGTCTTTGGCATCGCCATCAATGAATCTATTGCCATGCATATCAACCTACATGATGCTAAACAATTTACTGATCAAAACAATATAGTCTAGAATTAATTCCTTACTAAACCAGTTAAATAAAGCCATACTCGACCTTCAGCTTTTCAAACTTAAGTACCTAGTCAGGTCATAAATTCTGTCACATGTTTAACGTAAAATAATTGTAACAAGTTTATTCATTATGTAACCATTCATATACCAAAATGAACTTAACAAAACATAGATTCTTATGACATTAAAGTTTATTCAAAATGACCTCCGTGATTTTGAATACAAGCCTTCAATCTGCGCGGCCAGTTGTCTATCGCAGCATGAACGAGGTCCATGTCAATATCGGCGGCTGCCTTAATCAAGGATGTCTTGAGTGACTCCAAATTGGGATGAGGCTTTGAGCACGCCTTTTCCTCCAAGTGATGCCATATCTTGTAATCTAACGGATTCAAATCTGGACTGGAGGAGGGCCAGTCTTCGTGCCGGATGAAGTCGATTTCACGCGCCGCCAGCCAGTCTTGTGCGCTCTTCGCTCTATGAGCTGGCGCCGAATCTTGTTGGAATACCCAGTGCCTGTTATTGAACATGGTATGAGAAACAGGTTCCACAAGGTTCGTCAGGACTGTATTTTGATACACAACAGCATTCGTTTTTACACCTTTCTCACAAAAATGTACCTCTGTTAAGCCCCAATAAGAAACTCCCAACCATACCATGAGCGAGGATGGAAAATGACCTCGTTGGACACGCGGAATACGGTTGCTCGCTTCTTCACTACTGTGTGCGTACACCTTATCATTTTGTTTGTTGTAGCTCTCTTCTACGGTAAACATTTTTTTATCCGAAAAAAGAATTTCCCGATATTTTTTTCCCGCGTACCGCTTCAACAAAGCGCGGCATCTCTTCAGTCTCAGGTCCATTAGACGAGCATTCAAACGATGTCCTGTTTTTCTTCGATATGCCCGAAGCCCTAAGTCTTCATTTAACACCCTTTTCACCGTGGCTCTGCTTAACCCCATTTGAAGGGCCAACAGTTTCTGCTTACGTTTGGGATTTCTTTGAATTCGTGCCTTCACAGCTTTTATCACTGCTGGAGTCCTAACAGACCGAGGGCGACCACTTCTTGACCTGTCATCTACACTAGAGTCTTCATTGTATCGTTTGATGGTACGATAAAACGAATCTTTTGGTAATATTCAAATTTTTCAGTATGTTAAAAATTTGAATTGGCGCGTAACTGCAACGATGCAACGCAATAACTGCAACACGGTCTTCTTTAAGCGTCCACTCCATATTTAAAAAATGAGTAAAATTCTAAAAGTATACATTTTTATTTTCATGAACAATTCGAAATTCGAATTCAATAAACTTTTTTGTGGCCAGCATTCTAAAAGAAAAGTTTTTACTGTGTGACAATACTTATGACCTGACTAGGTATATCATCGTAGTTTAAGCTGAAAATTTCAGTATAGCCAACCACATTTCTACAAACATATTTACGTAAGAGTTCGTCTTTTGTAATCTTAGACCGTATAGTATTTATGAAAATGATACAAGCTAATCAATGTACTATGCAATTTCATTCGACGAAGTACGTAGTGACTTGAATGGCAGTAAGAGGTGTCAAATTTAATTTTTAAATTACCATGTAAATTTAAAAGAAAATATTACGTAGGAACATATTTGAAGTTTGTCGATGTGCGAATCAATCCATATCGGAAAGACCTGGAGGATATACAGTATGTTCCCTCTAGGATAAAATCCAAGCGCAGTCTCTATTGGACTCCCTATTATATGAGAAAATATTATTAATTAAAGTATTGTAAATCAAACAATATAAAATAAACTCACCTTTTGGTGGATTGACGTGTATTGCGCTCCTGAAGAGGGCTTCTTCGTCGTGCCAATCCAAATTTCTATTCAAAGTATGCTTGCTCATAGCTGACAAAGTGGATACAAACACAAGCATAAATATACGGCAGCGCGTCTTACTGCACTGCCAGTTCTTTGTCAAAATGCTCGCTCCCAGTCCGAGTAGCAAGCAGAAACCTACGCTGGGTATATACAGTACTCGCTCAGCAACAACAAAACCAACATAGAACAATAAATTCGTAGCTGGTATGAAAGGAAAAATCATGAATGCTGCGAACACGAGAACCGCGACTTGCGGGCTGCAATGGACAGTTCTGCAAAGATTGTGCATTTCCGAGCTAGAGTACGGCAAAGTACACACGCATATTGAATTATGCAACATCATATTATTATTATTACTATCTTTATAAGCATTTATATGGTCTTCCATTTGTGGATGATTGCAACCAATGCATGGACATAAACGTTTCTTTGACGATACGTAGTCTTTGGCATGACTAATCAAACTTTTTCCTTGACTTTTATTATGCTTAGTATCTTTTGAGGGTTTTGTCTTACATTTACTGGACTTTTTCGTCCTTAATTTGGCACAATTTTTATGAGGTTTCATATATACATTTCTTATAGTACACCATAAAAATCTAATTAGTAAAACATAAAATAAAGCTGATGCAACATTTCTTCTGTCGATAATGGATTTTATTCGTGGTATTGAGTCCATTGACCAATCAAAACTTAGCTGGAAGGGGTATAAAAGGAGGTAGAAATTGAACACTGGAAGGTACAAAAATGTATAAAAACGAGTGAAAAACGAGGGGTCTCGCGCTGCGGGATTGTCAGCTACGGCAAATAAACCGGGCGGGCCGGTTAAGTACAGTCGGCAAATTAGGAGTAGTAGCCCGCACACTCCTAGGGAGATGACGCTGGGCCAGCGGCGCTGAAACAAACAGAAAAATTTGATCAATATATTTAGACTAAAAATTATTTGTAACGCGTTTGATGCATTAATTTCGTCAATTCTAATTTCAAATATAAAATAGCAACTATAAATATTAATCGTGGTTTTTTGGCTCTCTGTCATCGTTAGCCTTATCCCAATTATTTGAGGTCGGCATAGTATAGTTTTTCTTTAATTTATCCTATACTGGCATTTTTTCATCTGTTACTTCACAAACCTTCATTTCCTGCATCGCATATTCTGTCCATCTCGTTTTATTTTTTATCCGTGCAGAGGCGGAGAAAGAATACTAACCTCTGTGGCCGAGGTCGGCCTATCGTAAAAGCCGACAAAACAACCCACCTAGCTACGTGGTAGGGCCTCAAGCCCGTCTGAATGGCGACCACCTTCAATCTTAAGTATGCGCCATAATAACCTTGTGTTGTGTTCCGGCATTAGTGACCCAATTTCCTGTACCCTTATGGGACAACAGCGGTTCGTGATACCACTGATGTTGCAAACACCCATAGGCGACGGTAACTGCTAAAATCTAAGCAGGCCGTCAGCCTGTCTGCTGTCCTACAGCAATAAAAAAATGAAAATGATACTAGAAAAAATATAATTATTAAATTAATTAGTAGTGAATTAATCTAGTCTAACAGTTTTTTTATAATATGTTTAAATTTAGATCGCACAGCTTTTATACAAAAATACAGATTGACAGTTTTACGAACATACATATTTTTGCTTTGAGTGGGGATCAAACCCATAATAACGAGCGTACAAGGCCTAGCACAGCCACTGTACTGTATTAGGTAAGATATGTAATCCATATTAGGAATATATTTTATCATTCCAAATCATCCTATTGGTTTGTTCTCTACGATGAGACTTTTTCAATATACTCCACCAACTTTGTTTTATTTAAACTGAAAAGTTTCCGCGTACTTTTATTTTTCTTAATACTTTGCGGAACTTCATAGTGATTGATTGATTGCCTCTGCCAAAATATTTCATTAATATCTGTCAGTGAATTTGCTGCGATGCGATCGGCGTATACAGTTTTTAACAATCCGTCAGAGAAATATATCGTTGCTTTAACCAATGGATGATATATTTAAACGATCAATTTTTTGCAACATTTTCCTTAAAGTTAATAAACAAATAGCTCTTTGATATATTTATTGACTTTTCAAGATAAGGGATATGAAATTACGCTAACAAAATTTCCAAAATTTTGGAGTTATTAATTTTAGTTTATAAAACGTAACATCCTGTTTATGGATTCCCGCTCTTAGAGAAAACGAACAATATACCGGAAACGCTTGTGCAAGTGGGGTTATTAAGCCGTCACACACACTAATGATCTCGATTTGCAAATTTCCTCATCTTTGTCTTCACTGCTAGGAACTCGTAATTATAACATGGAGAGAAGGTGACAAAAACCACCTAACATATCAACAATTAGCATCGGATCCGAAATCTCTGGGTCAATGAAAATCTTGGGGTCCTCAGTTGCAGGAAGTCAGTAGGAAAGTGTTTGCATCTGCAGCATCTTTAAGGCGACTACGAAACTTCCTTCCACATGCTACTAAAATTGCGCTTGCCCAGTCTCTCTTGTTATCCATAATTGATTATGCAGATGCCAGCTATCTTGATCTCACTGAACAGCAGCTAGATAAACTTGAGCGCCTGCAGAATTTCTGCATACGATTTATTTTTGGCCTTAAAAAGTATGACCACATTTCTGTATTTCGCGCACAACTCAAGTGGCTTCCCATTCGCTCTCGCCGAAATGCTCACATCCTTTCCCTTCTATACAACATTTTGTTTAATCCCAAAACTCCCAATTACTTAAAGGAGCGATTCCAGTTTCTTCAGGATGGACATTCTAGGGCCTTGAGAACGTCATTGAAACTGTGTTTAAGAATGCCCAGTCACACTTCCCAGTTCTATGACAAATCTTTCACAGCACAAGCAATTAGACTGTGGAACATATTACCAACTGACATAAAACAAGTCAAGTCTATATCATCCTTTAATACACTTGTTAAAGAATATTATTTAAAAAGCTAATAATATACTATCACTACAGAAAGTTACATTATTTATTTATCTTGTGATGTATATTACATGAATTATATATTGCAATATATGTATATGTGTATATATGTATGTATGTATAATTATAATATTTGTTTATATATGTATGTAGCATATGTTGATTATTTTAAAGCGCATACCGTATTATAATTTTGTAAATCCTGTCCATCCAAAGATTATCTGGCAGAAATCGCTACAAGCGATAAGACCGCCTATTGTACTTAGCATACAAATTTATGTACCTATTAATTAGTCCTGAACTGTGTATGTGCAATAAAGAAATATTATTATTATTATTAATGACTTCAAATAACATGTCGATTGTCCATCACTTATAAGATTATTTAAATAATATCACAAATCTCATAGCCAAGTTCAAAACTCTACTCCAAGTCGGGGGCGATAATTTGTGTGCCTAAACACCCCATTCCCATATGATTAATGTGAAATTTGGCCAAAGAGGTATTTCAATCTATTCAAGTGCTGTTATTATGAAAGTTTTCACCGTTATTTACTGGCGGAGAGGTTATATTTAGATCAGTTAAGCTGCCCTGTTGGATTATCTAGTATTGCCCAGGCAGAAATATTATATTTTAAATATTTTTTGTAACTTCCTAAATTATTCATGGAAGAAAGAAAGATAGTGGATAAAAGTTAGTACTTTATTCATGTTCAAAAAAAAACAATCAGACCCTTAAAATCATATTCCAAAAACTATATGTAAGCTGCCAAATTAAAATATAATATATAATAAATATATATTATGTAATATTTTTTTATTTACTATAATAAATATTTGTGAGGTTGGATTTTATACATACATATAATCACGCCTCTTTCCCGTAGGGGTACGCAGAGACCACTTCTTTCCACTTGCTACGATCCTTACATACTTGTTTCGCTTCGTCCACTTTCATTATTCCCTTCATACATGCCCTTCGGTTTAGGGTACTCTTGATCTGGCCTTTTTTCAAGACGTCCCTGATCTGGTCTCGAAACGTCCGCCTAGGTCTACCCCTTCCAAAACTTCCAATTACACTCGCCTTATACACTTTTTTCGTCAATCGTTCTTCATTCATTCTCTCAACATGGCCAAACCATCTCAGCATACCTTTCTCAATTTTTGTCACTACATCTTCTTTCAGACCACAACGTTTCCTTATCTCACTATTTCTTATCCTGTCACTCAGTTTAACTCCTATCATACTTCTTAACGCTCTCATCTCAACTGCATTTATTCTGCTTTCATGTTTCTTCTGCCATACCCAACTTTCACTTCCGTACATGAGTGTCGGAACCAACACCCCCTCATGCACAGCTAAACGAACCTTGTGAGACACCTTCCAACTGTTCATAAAGGTGTGCTAAGCTCCATTCACCCTGTTTCCTGCATTCACTCTTCTTTCAATATCACTCTCACACTTTCCATCTCTTGTAAACTTTGAACCCAGATACACAAACTCATTCACCTGTTCAATTTGTTCATCTCCAATCACAATATTGCAGTCTCTCACTGTTTCATCTCTTTCAAACACCATCACTTTCGTCTTCTTTACATTCATCTTCATTCCCTTTCTAACAAAAGCTCCACTCATAACAGTTACCATCTCCTGCAACTCATCGGCCGAAGACGCAAGTAATACTTGATCATCAGCACAAAGAAAACATTTGACGAGTAACTCATTCATTCTCAACCCACTTTCATTCTCTTTTAAATCTGTCAAGCAATTGTTCATGAACAGATTAAACAGCCACGGTGACGCTACACATCCCTGTCTAACACCTTTTTCGATATTAAACCATTCAGTGTGTGCTCCGTTTATCCTTACACAAGCACTAGAATCCCTATAAAGAGATTGCAATGCTCGTATGAGGATACTGCTCACACCGTTCACGGACAATGCTGACCACAATTCATTCCTCACCACTCTATCATAGGCCTTTTCTAGATCCAGGAACGCGCAATAGACCTTCTTGTTTCTAGCCAAACACTTTTCGGCTATGCACCGCAAGGAAAATACCTTTTATAAAAAAAAGAAAAGGATTTTATACACTTTACTATATACCCTAAAAATGCTCATTTATATTCAAAACACGTTTCAAAGGCCCCTGCCATCTTTGAATTAATTAAATAACATTATTTGTTACATTTAAGATTTAACAGAATTTCATTTTTAAATTTTTATTATTGCGAGAGTTCAGCAGACAGGCAAACGGCCCACCCTGACAGGTGGTCACCGTCGCCTATGGACGTCTGCAATACCAGTTTAAATGCATATCATCAAATTTCAAGAGCTATTTAATAATAGTTTAACAGATTTAATATGTGCGAAGACTAATTGAGTGATCTAACACGAAACGTTTGCTGCTTGTAATTGAAGAGTAGATGAATTGAGTTACGGGCAACATCGCAATGTATCGAGCTTTAACTAGCTAACTAACCAGCGTTAGTTCATTCAAGAGCAAAAATTTCGGAAGGCAAAAAAGAACAGAAATTTAAAAACTGAATAGCAAAAACAAACAAGTCAATATATTTTATATTATCTTCGGATATACATACAAATATTCATCAATCTGAAAAATAGTCACTAAAATAGTTCAGGTGAACGTGGTTTCTATTAAAGTATCATTCAATTTGTTTAATATATCGATAATGTCACGAAAAAGCCTAAAACATGAAGACAATGATCGATATTACGATCTCCGTACAACGCCGGCGAAGATTACAGGTTCGATTTCCGCATCGTGCCCAGATTCGGGGGGGTGTTTATGTATATTTTGGATGTGGATGGTGCTCGCAGAACTCGGCGTACCACAACATCTCCCGCTCCTGCTTCGAGCGCTATACTTCAGGAGCCAAGGTGTCGTGCGAATTGATGAGGTTTTATCGCAACCTTTCTCCTTCGGCAAAGGTGTCCGTCAGGGTTGCATACTGTCGCCGATCCTGTTTAATGCCTACGGCGAGTATATCATGCGTCAGACATGCGACAGTTGAAATGGAGGAGTACGCATCGGAGGAGCTAAGCTCACAAATCTCCGTTACGCTGATGACACCACGCTACTAGCCGCAAGCGAAGAGGAAATGTCCTTGCTTTTAAATAAGATGGAAGCTATGAGTAACAACCTGGGACTCTCCATAAACCGAACAAAAACCAAATTCATGGTAGTAGATCGTGCAAACATCTTAAGACGCACCGGTGTCTTGGGCCTAGAGTATGTCGATAATTTCGTCTACCTGGGATCCAACATCAGTAATAACGGCTCATGTGAGACGGATGTAAGAAGTCAAATCGGCATGGCCAAGGGCACCATGGCTCAGCTCCACAAAGTTTGGAAGAACAGAGGAATCTCCTTAAGAACGAAGACAAGGCTTGTCCGCACACTCATATTCTCAATCTTTCTGTATGGGGCTGAAACATGGACCCTTCTGTCAGCTCACCGGAAGTGAATCAATGCTTTCGAGATGTGGTGCTGGAGGCGCATGCTCCGAATACCCTGGACAGCTTTCCGAACCAATGTGTCCATACTCCAGCAACTAAAGATAAGGACGAGGCTTTCCACCATCTGTCTCAAGCGGATACTGGAGTACTTCGGCCACATTGCCCGAAAAGACAATGACAACTTGGAAAAGTTAGTCGTCACCGGTAAAGTCGAGGGCAGCCGATCGCGTGGCCGTAGTCCGACACGTTGGTCGGATCAAGTTCGCACTGCACTAGACACATCCGTCTACGAGGCGCTACACGGCGCTGAGAACAGGAAGCAGTGGAAAACAACCATACGTGATAGACTGGAAGGTGTTGGTCACGACCCTCAGATATGAGGACTACGACTCGAGGAGGAGGATGTATATTTTACTAGTTGACCAGGCAAACGTTGTCCTGCAATATATATTTTTTTAAAGTAGCGTTTCCCAAGGCCTTTCCCAAGGCCAGTCTATGACTATACCAAAATTCATCAAAATTGGTTCAGCAGTAAAGCGTAACAAACATCCATAGTTACAAACTTTTGCGTTTATAATATTAGTAAGGATTTTTTTAATGCCGTAGCATAGCAGACAGGCTGACGGCCCGGTTTGAATTTAACAGTTACCGTCGCCTATCGGTGTTTGCAACGCCAGTAGCATCGCGAACACGCTGCTGTCCCGTAAGGGTACACAGGAACTTGGGTCACTAATGCCGGAACACAACACAAGGTTATTATGGCGGCATACTTAAGACCAAAGGTAGTCGCCATCCAGACGGGCCCGAGGCCCTACCACGCAGCTAGGGTGAGTTGTTTTGTCGCATTTTACGACAGGCCGACCCCGGCCATAGAGGTTAGTATTCTTTCTCCGCCCCTGCACGGATAAAAAATGTATTACAAAACAAATGTATATTAAGTAGTATTCTCTAATGTCTCTACACATAGCAAAAGTTCTGTGTGAGTTGTTATAGTTCAATAATTTAAAATAATCATTTCTTCTTCATCATCTTCCTGTCCATATAGCACATTATATGGGGTCGGCGCATCATGTTCTCTCCTTCCACTCTCCTCAGTTAGCTTAAAATAATTTATTTAACAAAATTAAAAACGTTTCTAATCACATCAGAATATCAGTCAATAAAAAACTTACTAGAATAAGTTTTTTTCACTATAAACATATTTATTAGGTCAGAGTCTTTTAACAAATTGCTTCTAGATGTTAGGTTTAGATAACAACAAAAATAAACAAACATTAATTACTAAGTAATTTTTTAACGAATTATTTTTACATCGTTAATATATTCTTGAAGGTTTTGAATCATTTTTACTAAGAATTATGTTTGTATATGTCATATTAGTTGTACTTTCATCTCAAAGGCAGGAAATTTATTTCCAATACGTAGCTTCTCAATCAAATTATAAGAAACAGAATTACATACAATAACGGTAAGTAGTCCACAGTGATAAACCATTTTTTTTAAATAATTGATGCAATATTTCTTTAAATTGCTTTGTGCCAGACATGCTGACGGTTTAATTAATATAAAACAGTTATACCTGTGAATTTTTGCGACTCCAGGGGCCTACGAACATGTTGCAGGCCGCATATTTTGAGACCCGGTTGCCATCCAGACGGACTTGGAGCCCTACTACTTAGGGTTGTTTTGTGACCTTTTATGACAGGCCGCCTCCAGCAGCTGGGGTCAATATTTTTACTCCGCCCCTGCACGGAGAAAATAATAATATAAGACTTAGAGTAATTTAAGTCGTTATCGTACTTTAAACAAAATAAAAATAAGTTTACCACATCTATTGTTTGGGGCCACTTTTTAGGATAAAAATATCCGGGAAGATAAAAAACACACATAAGTTTATTCCAGTGACTACTAGATCTTAACTTGGATTCTTTTTGGATTGAAACGAGATGAAACGCTTGAAATAAGTACTTAGTAAAAATAATGTATGTCTAAGTGAAAAATATTGCGTGAACATTATTTTAATTTTCACACTGTAACCCCAAGAGGTACAATTCACACGAGTTGGGGGCGCAAGGCTTGTTAGTTGCGGATGGCACGAGGAAAAGATTTATGAAGGTACCTCGGCCCCTGCCCGACTCGGCCCAGGGGAACTCCCTAGCAGAACTAACGACCACCGTTTCGGATTTCTAGCACAATTTACGCGACCAACGAAGCCGCCTGAGAGCGGATCGGAAATCTCTGAAACTTAGACGAACTTATACATTAATCAAGTCGAATTAAGTAATGTCGATTAAAGAAGAACCCTTTTCGCACGTTACCACTTTCTCTCAATTTAATGAATCGCTATAAACCAAAACATATATTAATAATTTAATAATGAGTTTGAAATTAACTTTATATCAATGTAAAATAAGGCCTAAGATGAATCGAAGGTATGATAAATGATGGACAGTAACAGATAAAGTATACAAAAATAAAAGAGAATTAAATCGAAATTATTTTTTTAATAAAACTTTGTAGGATTGTTATCGCTGATCACATGATTGAAGATAAAACAAAGTCCAATCATTTATTTTCTTGAGTACCCCTTAAGTAATTTTTTTCCTTTCATAGCTAAGCAATCAGCAGCAGATGGCAATCGCTCCTACAAAAATTAATTTTGATAAAGTGTATTCATTCAGATTATACTGTCTTAATAATTAAAGTTAAGGTAAAGTTAGCAAAAAAGTGAGGAACAATGCAAACTGTAGATCCAATACAGTACTTTGTTGTACTATTTTTGCCAACGCTAAATACACACGGCGATATCTTTGAGTTAAAATTCAGAATAAAATGGGCATGAAAGATAAGGGTACGATAAACAACTTTGTATTATAACAGTATTGAAATTGTGTCGAATTTACAATATCCGTTCTGAAACGGAAGAACTAATTTAGATAAGGCTGATTTAAATAAAAGGGTGACGACGGATTAAGCTAATAAGGTTGGGTGTTGGTGATTTCAATGAGTATTACTAATTTCTATAGTAAGCGTTTACGATGGATAGTCTTGGGGAGGCAGAAAGCAAATCAATGTGTTCCGATGTATTAGTAAATAAGATTATTATAGGCGTTTATAAAAATAGAAGGTCCTAAAATTATTTAAGAACTTTATAATCTCAATTCAATTATTTTTACCTTTTTAATGATTAAAGTTCTGCATTCTTCTTCTTCTTTGGTGTTACACTCTTGCCAGAGTGGTCGTGGTTGTCACGTCGAGGTTTTTATAGCCTGTTTTTTAAGACTGCATATCTGCTACTTAAAATACTTCTTACAAGCATTTATTTATTTTTCCTTTTCTTTTATCGTATCGTTCAAGTGAAATGATTTAAAAGAATATTCTTCTAATTACACGTGTTAGGTGCCCCTGGCGTCGCAAACATCTATACGAGACGGTAACTGCTTCCTATTAAGTGGATCATTAGCCTGTTTGCTGTTCTAGAGCAATAAAAATATGTTATAAATATGTATTCTTAAAATACTTTACAAATTCGTGGTTTTCGAATACTTTCATTAATTGGGAAATACGCGTTTTTATTGCTAATAATAGCCACATAATTAAATAAATGGGCCACTCGGTTTAGCCGTCAGAGGAGCGCTTATCAGGGAAATTTACTGGCTAGCTGACATTGCCGTCACCGCCTTGCAAATGGCAACTCATTTGACAGTCCGTTTGAAAAACTTCTATAGCCGTTAAAGATCCGTAAGTGGATTCTTAGTGATTATAAGAATGAAATGATTCAAAAGAATGATTGATCATATTGTGATAGTTTTCTTAACTTTGACGTATTTTTAAGAATCGATCGTAGATAGTAATATAAATAGGGTACCTCATTACTTAACTAGTAACAGTCATGGTAGAAAATGGATCACTACTTTTGCAGACAATGCAGTTTTACTATTTGGTTTTCTTTTTAGTGCTGGGATAATTGGTGGGGTAGGGGTCAAGTGGCAATTATGTTATTTATTGCTAAGGAACAGTAGACAGGCTGGCGGCCCACTTAATAGTAAGCAGTTACCGTCGCCTATGGATGTTTGCGACGTTAGGGGCGCTGCCAATACGCTGCTGTCCCATAGGGATAAATGTGTTTGTAAGTTACAATTTTCCCCTGACATCCGTATGTATATAAGTATATATTATAATATTTGTTACTCCACACATTCACCGCAGCATATTCATCTCCGTGACACGCAGTTCCTATTTGTGTCATTTCACCGTTAAAAGGACTGCAGGAATATTCTTAAATAGGATTACATTGTAAAAATTATACGCTGCATGTAAAAAAATCGCAAATAAAATCTGAGTTGCCGCGTGTAAAATATTTCGTTTGATCGTGTACCTGATATTGTTGTTAGTATATGTTTTATATATAAATATTTAAAAAATATTTCAAGAAAGCTTCTGCTATTGTTTGAAAACGTAGTTAAAAGAATAGGCAAATTATTATATTGTTAGAGAAAACTGCATAAGAACTGAATACCTTCATGGAAACCGAACCCGCGACTACTTGGTCGTCCCTGAATATGAAGCCACTTGCTCACTACTATACATATACTTCAAAAAATTTACAACCTAAAATATGTAAATTTACAAGAGTACTTTTAAATTACCATAACGTATTAAATTAAATTTGAAATGTAAGTATAAACATAATCCTTTAAAATATTTGTGATCCCAGCGGGATAGATAGAGTATTATATAATGCAATCACATTACGCTGATGAGATTGCACGAAAATATTACATTCAATAAACAAAGATAAAATTTGTATGTAAAAATATTTTTTGAAGTAATTATTACTAGCTGAAAACATTTATTCATTCTCTAGTTGATTCGACAAACGTTGTTCTGCCATATTTACCCCCTTCTCTTTCATCAAGTTTCATCTACTCAAATAAAGTATAGCCTATGTCCTTCTCCAAGGTCGAATCTATCTCTATACCAAAAATCATCAAAATTGGTTCAGCAGCTTAGGAGTCAAAACGTAACAGATAGTCAGACAGAGTTACTTTCACATTCATAATATTAGTATAAATTGTACAGGCGTTTTTAAATATCTTAACTGACCGAAGGGTCCGCTATAATAATTTAGGTAATATAAGAAATACGATCGTTTGGAGAGATGTTACACTAGCATAATTTTCTATGATTATGACAATTTATATAACGAAATAACAAAATTGATCATATTTAAGTAATCATCCACTTATCATATACTGCTAGACGTAGATATTTAACAACGTTTTTAATAAACGATGACATTTTAAATTAAAAAATATATTCTGAACAAAATTTAATCTTATCTCCCCTTCAACCAAAAAGTTTCAGTTATAATCTAAAAGAAAAAATAACCACAGATACATTTTGGCGACGAAGCCATAAACCAAAGTAGGCCTTTTGTTACGTAGCTTCCCAACCTTAAGTTGATAACCCACTACAAAAGCGACAATGATGCTAAACAGATAATATATATATCTAATATATATACCTAGTCAGGTCATAAATTCTGTCACATGTTTAATGTAAAATAATTGTAACAAGTTTATTCATTATGTAACCATTCATATACCAAAATGAACTTAACAAAACATAGATTCTTATGACATTAAAGTTTATTCAAAATGACCTCCGTGATTTTGAATACAAGCCTTCAATCTACGCGGCCAGTTGTCTATCGCAGCACGAACGAGGTCCATGTCAATATCGGCGGCTGCCTTAATCAAGGATGTCTTGAGTGATTCCAAATTGGGATGAGGCTTTGAGCAGGCCTTTTCCTCCAAGTGTTGCCATATCTTGTAATCTAACGGATTCAAATCTGGACTGGAGGAGGGCCAGTCTTCGTGCCGGATGAAGTCGATTTCACGCGCCGCCAGCCAGTCGTGTGTGCTCTTCGCTCTATGAGCTGGCGCCGAATCTTGTTGGAATACCCAGTGCCTGTTATTGAACATGGTATGAGAAACAGGTTCCACAAGGTTCGTCAGGACTGTATTTTGATACACAACAGCATTCGTTTTTACACCTTTCTCACAAAAATGTACCTCTGTTAAGCCCCAATAAGAAACTCCCAACCATACCATGAGCGAGGATGGAAAATGACCTCGTTGGACACGCGGAATACGGTTGCTCGCTTCTTCACTACTGTGTGCGTACACCTTATCATTTTGTTTGTGGTAGCTCTCTTCTACGGTAAACATTTTTTCATCCGAAAAAAGAATTTCCCGATATTTTTTTCCCGCGTACCGCTTCAACAAAGCGCGGCATCTCTTCAGTCTCAGGTCCATTAGACGAGCATTCAAACGATGTCCTGTTTTTCTTCGATATGCCCGAAGCCCAAGTCTTCATTTAACACCCTTTTCACCGTGGTTCTGCTTAACCCCATCTGAAGGGCCAACAGTTTCTGCTTACGTTTGGGATTTCTTTGAATTCGTGCCTTCACAGCTTTTATCACTGCTGGAGTCCTAACAGACCGAGGGCGACCACTTCTTGACCTGTCATCTACACTAGAGTCTTCATTGTATCGTTTGATGGTACGATAAACGAATCTTTTGGTTATATTCAAAGTTTTTCAGCATGTTAAACATTTGAATTGGCGCGTAACTGCAACGATGCAACGCAATAACTGCAACACGGTCTTCTTTAAGCGTCCACTCCATATTTAAAAATGAGTAAAATTCTAAAAGTTATACATTTTTATTTTCATGAACAATTCTAAATTCGAATTCAATAAACTTTTTTGTGGCCAGCATTCTAAAAGAAAAGTTTTTACTGTGTGACAATACTTATGACCTGACTAGGTATATATATATATATATATATATATATATATATATATATATATATATATATATATATATATATATATATATATATATAATATGGGGTTGGAATTAATAAAATAACGAATATAAATTACATATAATTGAATAAAAACGCACTTATTTTACATCCGTCACTAAACAATTTTTTTTAGTAAAAAATATTTTTAAGCCATTTTCAAGTAAAAATTGCTTAAACTTTTCCACTTAATTTACATTTTTTCTGTGAAACCTGTATTCAGTCAAGCATACCAACCTTATTTTTGACTAGCAGGAGTTGATTTTTAAGACGTTTAAAGCTATAATTGCTTTATTTTTGTGGTTGAAAAAACGTGTAACATGATTATTGCATGATCACTAAAATATCATTTTTACACACTTTAAATAAGTCAAAACTTCAAGTTCTATTATTTAATATAAACAAAAAACTACTTTTACAAAAAATACTTCAGCAGATATAAAATTTACAGATACAATTGGAAATAACTTTATAAAATTAATATAATTGGACGTAACAACATAAACAGATAGCGCAACCTATTTAATTTTATAGTAAGACAGTATTTATAGTAATAGATACTATAGTAATAGAAGCAATATTTTAGTTTTATATAAAACTTGAATATTGCCCAATATGACTTGTCTATTTTATAAGATTACTAGTTGACCCAGCAAATGTTTTTCTGCAATATGAATTTTAAAAAAAGTAACCTATGTCCTTCTTCAAAGTTCAATCTATGACTATACCGAAACACATCAAACTTGGTTCAACGGTTTAGGCGTAAAAGCATAACAAACAAACAAACTCACTTTGGCATTTATAATATTAGTTAGGATAGGATATTAATTTAAAATATTCTCTAAGTATTAGATCTAGCACAATAAATAAATCATAACCATTAGTTTCTACAAAAATTTGTACTTATTCAACTGTTATTTGCATTAATTATACTGTTACTCTATGACACAAAGATATAAGACAGTATGAAAGACTACAATTTTTTATAAGTTTAGCATATCTTTAAGTGGTGTAAGTACCCTAATTTTATCGCTCAAACTACATGACGAAATTTCTACAACAGGAAAAAGCTCTTTAATTCTGACTGTTGGGGCGAAATGCCGTATTTTGTGTAATAAATTTAAAAAGAAACCAAATTAAGGTGGAGGGTAGGGTTCTAACCTTCAATTTTCTGGCGTCTTATAACGGGGAGTGTTCGATATGAAGATTTACCATTTATTTACATAAGCATTTTATTATAAGGCTAGTTCCCGCATTAAGAGAAAATCTGCATCTGCACACGACTTTTTAGAAGCATTTTTTTATTACTGTGGAGCACTAGATAGGCTGTCAACTCAATTAATAGGAAGCAGTTACGGTCGTCTTAGGATTTTGCTACGCCAGGGGCACCGCTAACACGCTGCTGTCCCCGTAGTGGAACTGAAACTTGGGTCACAAGAAAGAGTTACTAGGACGGCTTTGAGTCTATGCCTACGGCAAACCGCTCCCAGCCTCAGGGTTCAATATTCTTACTGCTCCCTGCACTTAGAAAAATTATCGTCTTAAAAGGCGAGAAAACTCCAGCTACGTGGTCCAAGATCGTCTGGATGGCAACCACCCCTAATTTCTAAATATGTCGCCGTGACAACCTTGTGTTCCGTCATAAGTATCCCAGATAGAAAACTGGACAGTACAGTAGTACTCCTATATGGATGGCAGCTTATAAGGGTATCCCTGGTCTCGAAAACACCTGTAGGCGATGGTAACTAAAAAAATATTTTCCTTCAATACCAAACATAGACAAGCATAATGACAATTCCCGTCACTCTACGTTCCCTTCCTATAGACTCATTCTTTATCACAAATAGAAGTCATCATCATCATCATCTCAGCGATTAATCCCGGTTGCAGCCCAAACTCTCGCTTCGGCGCCCGGGGTCCGCTTTCCGACTTTTTCTTCTCCACTTCGCACGGTCTTCAGCATCCCTGGTAGTGAGACCATTGGCACGCATATCAACCTTTACGACGTCAAGCCAGCACTTTTTGGGTCTACCCCTCCTGCCGGGGCCCGGCGGAAGCGGCATGGCCAGACATTTGTTTCCCACGTAAGCATCCGGTTGCCGTAAAACGTGGCCGTACCATCGGAGCCGACACTCCTGCAATTTATCCGCAATGTCACGGACATGAAGGCTGCCGCGAATGCGGGAGTTCCTAACGCGGTCCTTCCGCGTCACTCCACACATCCACCGCAGCATATTCATCTCCGTGATACGCAGTTCTTGCTTGTGTCGCTCTAACACCGGCCACGCTTCACAACCGTATAAAAGGACAGGCCTAATGATGGTCTTATAAACCTGTCCCTTCAACTTTACCGGCATCTTGGGGTCACAAATGACACCAGTTACCTCACGCCATTTGGCCCACGCGGCAGCAATGCGTGCCTTGACGTCGCAATCGATGTCACCGGATGCATGAAACACAGATCCCAGGTATTTCACAAGGTCCGTGCGCTCGACCGTGTTGCCGTCTATGCGTACGGGTGTGGGATCTGTGGAGTTACAGGCCAAGTACTCGGTCTTCGCCACATTGAGCTTCAGACCACCGTTCTCAAGCGACTCTTTCCACGCCTTCACACGTCGCACCAGCCTACCCCTGTCCGAATCTGCCAGCGCGATATCATCAGCATACATGAGCAACCACGGGGGCTGCTCATGTGAGTTTCTGATGCTGTCTGACAATACGTCTAATACCACGCTAAACAGAAACGGACTAAGGACGGATCCTTGGTGCACCCCGACGGTGATGGGGAAAGGTTTTGTGTCGCCAACAGCGGTCCGAACTACGGAATCGGAGTCACGGTACATGTCTCGGATGATGTCAACATAGGCCTCTGGAATCCCTTTGGACCGCAATGCCCACCAGATTATCGCGCGAGGAATACAGTCGAAGGCCTTCTGCAAGTCGAGAAAAAGGCAATGCAGAGGCGTATTCTTCGCCCTGTATTTCTCCGCGACAGTCCTTAGGGCAAAAACAGGGTCCATTGTCCCGTGACCAGGGCGAAACCCATATTGACAATCCGAGACAGTGCACTCCTGTCGAATCCGAGAGTCGATAACCCTTTCGAAGAGCTTCATGGTGTGGGACATGACCTTAACTCCTCGGTAACTACCGCACTCCTGCACCGACCCCTTGCCTTTGAAGACTGGAGTAATGATACTCAGTCTCCATTGGCTCGGGATCGTACCGGTGAGGAGTGTCCGGTTGAAAAGGTCTGTTAAAATGCCCACACCACGCGAGCCCATCGCCTTCCAGGCTTCGATGGGGACTCCATCGGATCCAACAGCTTTCCGATTCTTCATGCGGCGAAGACAATTCTGGACTTCTGCAGGCGTTATCAGTGGCACTAGTCCTTGATTCGGAGGAAGATCAGGCGGCTGCACCTCTTTGTGCTGCGTGTTCAGCAGCTCGTGGAAATACGAGCGCCATCTCTCCTTCACCGCGAGGTCCTCGCATAGCAGGTTGCCCACAGGGTCTTTTACACAGCGGCACTTGGAAATGTCCTGTGCCGCTTTGACCCTGGAGCGCGCCAACTTATAGATGAGCTTCTGCCCCTCAGACGATTCCAACTTATCGTAAAGTGGTTGTAAGTGGTCTCGCCTGGCTCTGGCAACAGCTCTCTTAGTGGCGCGCTTTGCTATCCGGTATGCGTCGCGGTCTTCAGGAGATCTGGACGCTTGCCACTTCTTAAAGAGGGCTTTCTTCGCTCTAGTCTCCCTCTGGACTGTGTCGTTCCACCACCATGTCTCCTTGTCACACTTGCGACCACCCTTAGACACCCCAAGCACCTCCTTCGCCGACCCAAGGATAGCCGCCTGAATCTTGTCCCAGTAAGCCTGAACTGGTTCGCCCATACCACCGGTGCACTTGTCACCGACGGCTAAGGCGAACTCCTGGGACGTGACTTCATCAAGCAGCCACCACCTGATTCGGCGCTGAACGCGCTCGGTATACGTGTCTTTAGGCTTAGCGCAGAGGTCCATGACAAGAAGACGATGTTGTGCAGTGAGACTCTCACCGGGTATGACCTTGCAGTTGGCTACTTTGCTGATGTGGTGTCTCCTAGTGAGTAGGAAGTCGATTTGGGTAGCATTCCTCCCGCTCCCGTAGGTGATGAGATGCTCGGGTCTTTTTTTGAAATACGTGTTCACGATGGCAAGGTCGGCCGCCGCACACGCATTGAGGATGTCCTCCCCTTCTGCGTTGCGGCTGCCGTACCCAAATCCACCGTGAACACGCTCGAATTCCCCACACTCATCACCCACATGACCGTTCAGATCACCCCCCAAAACGATCCCCTGTGATAATGGGATTCCACGGAGTACTTCTCCGAATAGATTCCAAAACGCTATTTTATCGGCGTCGTCACAACCGGCCTGTGGCGCATAGGCACTTATCAAGTGGGTAACTACCCCATCGATAAGCACCCTAACGACCATAAGTCGGTCGCTATGACGTTTCACTTCCAAAATGTCGTTCTGGAACTCCTCCGAGAGCACTATGGCAATCCCATTCTCCCCACCAGGTGCACCTGTGTAGATCAGCTTGTAGCCATTCCCAATGAACCGGGATCTGCTGGCCTTCCACCGAGTCTCCTGCAGGAACGCCACGGCCACCCTCCGCCTGGAGAGCACATCGGCCAACTCTCTCGCGCGTCCGGTTAACGTGCCTATGTTCCATGTTGCGAAGCGGATCTTTCGAGATGTTTGGGCTGCGTGAGTTGGGGCTAGCGTCGTTAGCCGTGCCCGCCCATGACACGGTAGCCCTTGTCACAAATAGAAGTCACCTAAGGTATACACACAGTACAATCAAAACTATAAAACAAATATTAAGGATTAGGACTTACTTGATTGACTATTACATATATCCATTATCCTTTGTAAATACGCCTCGGTACCTTATGCGTAATTTTTAAAAAATGTCTCGGAGGCGTACGCATTTCATATAACGTTGCTAGCAGGTAAATCTTGCAATTTCCAGTCACGTAGCACCAGCAGAAAATAATGTTATGAGAGAAATCATTGCTAGTGGGAAATTACGTTACCTTGTTGGCTACACTGGATAATGCAATATCAAGATATTCTGGTAACTACAAAGTCCTAATGTACATATTGCAGAGATATGGGGTAAATTCACACATCAAAAAAGTTTGCAACATGTACTAATTTAAATTTTAGGATGGTGGATGCACCTGAGCCTTTCAGTATTTCCGGGCTGACGGTACACTCGCACCCTTCTTGTATAAGGCCTAAACCCGAATCGCGACTCATCGGAAAACATAATTGTTCCTGGGTCCATGTTCTGCGTTCTCTACACCATTAATTTCGACGAGCGCGATTCCCGTGACGTATCGGTGGGCACCTAATTGGGCGTCGAGCTCGCAGGCCGTACTCATGCACAGTTTGAGGACTTACATCAACACCACTTGAATTTTGTAGCCTCAAACTTATCTCTCGAGCGGTTAACATCGGCTGGTGTCTTGCAATCAGTTGTATGTACCGGTCTTGCCGAGTGGTTGTACTCCTTTTACGGCTTGGATGCTGTTCAGCGGGTTCCCTCGTATTATTGTAGCGCTGCCAAAGACGACAAATAACACTTCTATGAATGCCAAAATGCCGAGATACCTGAGATTGATTACTTCCCGCTTGCAACATCCCTACAACTCTTTGCATTACATTTGCCGTCAAATGACATCACTCCATGACGTAAAGAATATATAACAATTCAATTTTGTCACTAACTTTATTTAAATGGTTGGTAAAATTATAAAATCAAGACTAAACGTAGCAATAAAAACGCACTTAAATTCAAACAAATTCCCTTTCATTTAATTTTATGAAAAAAAAACAAAACATAATCGAATTTTTTCTTAAAACCAGCCAGTATGTCATCAATAACAAAAAAGTTTACATACCTACGCACTTTGGGTGAGTAAAAACTTAGAAATTAAGTAGTATAAATGGTAAATTTGTAATATCATGCATGTTGCTTAGATTTTTTTGATGTGTACATTTTTTTATTGCTGAGGAATAGCAAGCAGGTTAATGATCCACTTAATAGTAAGCAGTTACCGCCATCTATGGATGTTTTCGACCTGCGGGCACCGCGAACACGCTACTGTCCGCATATCAGTACTGGAACCTAAGTCATGAATGCTAGAATACGGCATGCCATCCAGAGGGTCCTACTCTGAAGTTAGTATTGTTTTGTCGCCTTTTGCGACATGCCGACCTCAGCAGCAGGGCTTAGTATCCTTACTCTGCCCTTGCACGAAGGAAAATGTATCTCTATATGTAAAAAGTTTTTTTTTGTTTCCATTTCCAAAATAATATTGTTTCCCGAATAATTTCATATAAAAAAGATTTTATTTCACAATAGTACGGCAAATACTTTTAATTGTTGGCCCAAGCCGCTTTTTGGGGATAATGTGAGCATTTCACGCAACACCGTTAGTACTAAATTCGCTTAAGTATTCTTAATGAAAGACTTTGTTATTATATATGAACAATATATTTCTTAGTTTAGTCGTATCGTGTTTTTAATTTAGTTATTACTGATTGCGTAAGTCAATAATCTATTTTTTGTCGAAATTCGTTTGCCTCAAAATATTGTATAAATAAAATAATCAAAGTAAAAAGTTAAAAATATATCTTAACATAAGAATAAAATTACTGACGAGAAAATTAATGTCACTGTTCTACAAAGCGATATCAATCGTTGTAAAAAAAATTTACTAGTTTCATTCCGAAATGCAGTTAAAATATCGTACAAAGCACCCCACGCTATTTAGAACAGTGACATTAATTTTCTCGTCAGTAATTTTATTCTTATGTTAAGAAATATTTTTAACTTTTTAGTTTGATTTACTATAAAATATAATTTATTTGTGGCCAATTCCCAATCGGTTAATATTTTTATTAATTTAACGCCATCTTCTGGCAGTGTTATTAATTAAACGTCACAAGGCGTTTCGGCAGAATTTTGAATTTTTTTGATTGATCAAAGTGGGTAAAAATTGAGTCTGAAAATTACATTACATATAGGTCAAGTTAAAAGTCAAATATAGTACGCTTTATACAAAGTCCATTATATAAAGCGTGTAAAAATAGAAAAAGAAATATTTACAGTTCAATTTGAGTCAGGACTCGAAACCCGGCGAGTCCGAATCTCAGATTAAAGAAAGATACGAGCTATGCCCAATGTAGACATTAATTTTCTTTGAATAGTTGGAAATAAACATTTTTATTATATACCAACCGTTCCCTCTTGATACGGTTATAACCGAATAACAGAAAAACATATAAAAATCTCAGCACAAAGCTCAGAACAATAGAGGTGAAAAAAATATTGAAAATGGCTGTTGTAATAAATCGAACTACTTAATAATCAAATCATTCAAAAATTCTCCGTACAGGAGCAAAGTATACGCCTGCGGTTGGAGGCAGCCCGTCGTAAAAGGCGACAAAACACCCCTATCTAGGTGGTAGGGCTCGAAACCTGGATAGCAATCACCATAACTTTAAATATGCCAACATAATAACTTTGTGTTGTATTCTGGCATAATTAACTCAGGGCAGCGTGTTAGCGATGCCCCTGGGGTCGCAAACAATAACTGATAATAATTAAGTGGGTAGTCGGCCTATTTTCCGTTCTAAGCCGATAAAAAAGAATTTTTTATTAAAAATTTATAACTTTACAAAATACAATTTTTATTTAATCTCATAATTTTAGATTTTGGCAAAATATCAAAATGTTTTAACTTATTTTGGTTTCAAACTTGTAAAGGAGAAAGTTCGGAAACTTTGTTACGGAGTAATTTCACGAGAAGTTGATTTCTGTTAGAAAACATTTTAGAATATTAAACTATAATACTTATACATTACACTAATGAGATTACTTTTAGACTGATTACAATATTCACTGATTTCAGTCTCATATGTTCACTATGCACAGTTTTTTTTTATTGCTGTAGGACAGCAGACACGCTGACAGCCCGCTTAGAATTTATTAGTTACCGTCGCCTATAGGTGTTTGCAACGCCAGTGGCATTGTGAACACGCTGCTGTCCCATAAGGGTACAGGAACTTGGGTCACTAATGCCGGAACACAACACAAGGTTATTATGGCAGCATACTTAAGACCAAAGGTGGTCGCCATCCAGACGGGCTTGGAGCCCTACCACATAGCTAGGGTGGGTTCTTTTGTCGCCTTTTACGACAGGCTGAACCCGGCCTCAGAGGTTAGAATTCTTTCTCCGCCTCTGCACGGATAAATACATATGTATATACTTATGTACTTAGCTTTTGTTTTGGAATCAAAGTCCTGACAGTAGCAAGCAACTGATAAGGGTTAAATTTTTACCAGTAATAATATTTTTTCTTGCATTATTAGAGCGTCATAATAGATGTATATATTGTATTACCCCTATGCAAACAGCAGCAGTGCTCCTAGCGATGAAATAATCCATAGGCGACAGTAACGGCCTACTATTAAATGGGCCGTCAACCTGACTGCTTTTTCACAGTAGAGGGATTACAAAACCAACTATCTACGTGGTAGGGCCTCAGGCCCGTCTGGATGGCGACCACCTTTGGTCTTAAGTATGCCGCCATAATAACCTTGTGTTGTGTTCCGGCATTAGTGACCCAAGTTCCTGTACCCTTATGGGACAGCAGCGTGTTCACAATGCCACTGGCGTTGCAAGCACCTATAGGCGACGGTAACTAATAAATTCTAAGCGGGCTGTCAGCCTGTCTGCTGTCCTACGCAATAAAAAAAATATATATATTAAAGTTAATAAGAAATTTTTGGAAAAATTTCACAATTTTTTTCATTGCTGAAAAAGAGCAGACAGGCTCATTTAATAATAAGCAGTTACCATCACCTATGGACGCTAGGAGCATCGCAAACACGCTGTTGTCCCATAGGAGTACAGAAAACCAGGTCACTAATGCTGGAACAACACAAGGTAATTATGGCGATATACTTGTAGACCAAGGGCAGTCTCCATCCAGACAGGGTTAGGGCTCTACTACGTAGCAAGGCTTGTTTTGTCGCGTTTTACGACGAGTTAGTATTCTTACTCCGCCCCAGCATGGATATAAATAATAAGTTTATAAATAGAATATATTTATAGATATTTGAAATCAAAACCTCTTGGTTATTACTACAGCCTTGTTTTATATAAACAGTTGATGTTTTTTTCTCACGAAGGTAGTCTACCTTAAAAACGTTTGTGTCCTTTAAATCTTCCGCATTCTCCCTATACTCAATTAGCGGACACTCAGACCAAAACAGAGTACAGAAAAATCACACAAAAATTATATTCTGGATATAAATAATAATACGGTATCATAAGACCTCGAAGTAATAATAATACTCGTAGTTATTTAAATATTTCTCTTGTGTGAGCCTAGAACAACCGTTGTGACGGTATAAACTTAAAAAAACACAAGCCCTCGATCCCTTGTGCCCGTCAAACCCTTGACAGCGCATTAAAATCTCGAGACCTCATTAAAATGTATATAAACATTAAAAACAAACCATACTTATTCCTCCTTATTTCTTCGTAAATTGCGGGTAAAACAGTATCCCCCAGAGACTGTATAAACATGACACTGTTAATGAGAATGCGCCCTCTTTTCTCATACCGAAAACCGTTACAAGGAAAAAATTTCACTTGGAATTATACGATAAACATAAACGTCCTTGGAATTTAAATTCGTTTTGTGTTTTATACTGAAGTACGGTATTTTGTTCTATTTGTTTGACTTAGTTACATCAAGAAAACGATCTATCCACACGATTTTATAATTTAGTTCCTAAGGAATTAATATTTTACACTCATATTGTAAAACTAATGTAGTTTGTATTTAAACTACTCAATACAATCCATACCTTATCTACCCTCATATTCTTGTATATTTACAAAGTAGTGGGTATTACGTCCACTCAGTAAACAATGGTAAATCGAGTATTTGCCGTGACAGTGAGTGTCAACAGATTGTTCGCTTTATACCGACTGGTAGAACAAACAAAGGTAATCCGCGCCGCGAACCCGGATGGTAAGATACGAAGGCGGAAAGTTACCGGAAAGATACTATCGAAAAAATATTCTATTTTAGTGAGCATATTTGTTGAGTGCAGATAAAAGTTAAGTATTTAGTAATGCTGCCTTTATTTAACTTAACTAGATATATACATTGTTCATTACTACATTATACTTTACTCTCTATACTTTATATCCGTGCAGGGGCGGAGAAAGAATACTAACCTCTGCGGCCGGGGTCGGCCTGACGTAAAAGGCGACCCTTTTTTTACGGGGTGGGGAAATCCTCATGGACTACCTCCGCCTGGGGAAAGGCGGAGGGGCGTGCCGGACTCTTACCGGCTAAAACCACCACCCCGGTGTCTCCTCACACGTACGCGCGGGGCCGCTGGAATCCAAATTCTACCGCAACCCCACACTAGTGCTGGCCCGGTCTGTCCGGGCCTCGTCTCCTGCTCGGGGTAGTGAGGTGTTTAACTACCCCGTGCATCGCCTCAGAGGCGCGCGCCGACACCCGCGCGCGCCTCCACCTCGGGTCCATCGAATAGGGGGCGGGAACTTCCCCAAGTCCTTCGCCCCTGAACCTGTTCATGGGGGCCGGAAAAGGGCGTTGTCCGCCCTTCTCCTGCGCCCGGTGCACCTTCTGCGGCCGGGGAAGGGAGTCGAGATCTCCCTCTCCCGTTCCGCAGTTTCCTTCTGCGACATCACGTCCCCGCAGAAGGACACCACTGTGTCCCACGACTCTGCGCTACCGACCATCCTCCGCACTACGGCCGGCAGCGACAGATCGCCTCCTACTTAATTTATGAGGACATGGCGCTGCTCCTCCCAAGCTACACACTCGGCGAGAGTGTGTTGCGCCGTATCCTCCCCGCAATGGTCGCAGTGGTGGCACCGAGCGTCCGCCGTAAAAGGCGACCCACTCTAGCTACGTGGTAGGACCCCAAGCCCATCTGGATGGCAACCACCTTTGGTCTTAAGTAAGCCGCCATAATAACCTTGTGTTGTGTATTCCATCTACATATTTTTTATATAATTCTGTATTCATTTACTTTTCTTCTGATTTTTTTTTTGTCAAATGTCATTCTTATTTTCTCATTAAAAAGATGACCTCTTGGCTCGGTGTGGACCAGGCTTTACTTTTAATGTTTTGTCAGTAGATAAACACGCTATAAACCTAGCTATACATTCAAGTTCAATGAAAATACCACCAGATTGATCTGTTTTTAATAATATTCTATTTTTCGTTTTCTTTCTATCGCCTAATGTCTGGGCTAAAGAAAAGATGGCTTGGCCTGTACTTATTCGGAACAGTTATCGAATCCCACTTTGGGAGGAGACGTAGCTTTTCAGCTGCCACTCCTGCCTTCTTTGTAGATATTACTGTGTCCATTCGGTGTCGATTGGTTGGCGCTCCTCGCGCCGTATAGCAACTGTGTGTAACGCCGTGTCCTCATCGCCCGCAATAATTATTCAATTTCAACACTAAGCAACATTTCATACGCTTAAAACTCAGGTGTGTATATCGACGAGCCTAGAATAGCTAATGATAGCCCAGTCACGATGAATGACGGTGGCTTTTATTTCGCAAAGTATTTTAAGCTCTTCCAAGTACCTTAGCGTTTGTATCCTCCAGCAATTTTTTCTGTTCTTCTCTTCTTTGAAAGCTATATCTAGACACCACACATAAATTTGCATACATAGATGTATATATACAGAATTAACAGCATTGAAGATGATTGTATAATTAAGAATAGTCATGAAAACATTATATGCTACCTAAATCTGTTTGCCCTATATAAAGAGCTATTATCGTTCCTGAAATGTTCAGCCGCGATTCAAACATTTGCTTTTATTACGTGTCGACGCTAACGAGATCTCCCGCCCAGTATTATAATAAGGCATTATGAAACTCCCCCTTCGATTAAATAAGGAGTGAAAAAATTAATATTCATTGCCCGTACAATTCCCAAATCGCTTCAACTCTAACAAAGTTCGTAATCGGCCGGGCCAAGTTATATTTCCATTTTTTCGATATTAACCTTATTAATATTCTTCCTCAATTTCCTATGCTCGATTAAATATAAACATATATAACGAGGTCCGCAGCGTACTGAAGGTTATGTGTTTGTATCATATACCAATTCTGGGTATTTACATATAATACGTATTTATTTACAAAAGAAAAGTATATAATTAGTATATCAGTTGTCTAGTACCCATGACACAATTGCTTTGATACTTTGGGACTAGTTGACTCTGAGTGAATTGTCACAGTATTTATGTATATTTTAGATAATTTATAGGCTCCAAACTATCTAAAATACCTTATATAAGATATTTCCTATCTTTTTCGTATTTAATGTATTGTGGATTGAACCCGTAAACTCGAGTAGTAGAGACAGACGATATCTAGACCACTGCAAATCATAAATAATTTATATTTTCGTTTTTATAATGTCTACGTGCTTCTTTCTAGTAAGTAAAAACCATACTAAAGCAATAACAAACTACCATTTTATCATCAATTCACTAACATTTCATTTTCAAGTATTTGCTAAGTTTTTGATAATTTTATTAGTTTTACACACGAATGTAAGCGTTTGTATAGTTCGTTTACAGCAGGCCATTGTTTTAATTGCTCCAATTTCAGCTGGATTTTTTATTACTAGGGACCGTCACTATCATTTGTGTAGTCAAATCCTGGTTAGAATAAAAACTTTAGTTCGACAACGTTTGTACTTGAATAAATAAATAAACAGCTTCATGCTGTGGTTTCGATGCCCACTCAGAGCACAATGTTTGTATAAAATGAAATTAATTGGTCGCAAAATAATCTTAATGAACCTAATAATTATATATTTATAAAAAATTTCTTCTATACTTGTATAAATTAATTAAGCCCAGGCAATAATAAAAAATTATGTAAAACGAAATATTATTAGTATAATTGACTTGATCTTCGGAGAGACTAAATTATTTTCGTATTCTCGCCGTCTGTATAGCGAGGAATATTCTGCGCTGTTTAGAATGATATCTTAGTTATCTCTTTACTCGTCGTCGGCTAGGCGTACTATCTATTTCCTAGAACCTTTCCGTTCTTGTATCTAAGGGTTTTGAGAATGTATGATGCGTAAAATTCAGATTTGGAATGAGCTTGCAGCTGCATTATGGGTTTTTCAAAGAAGGCATTATAAACTTCTTAGATGGGCAATATATATATACTATCTCGGCTCGACCGCGTGGGGAGCATGAGGTTCTTATGGGTGCTTCATTGGCTCGGTAATATTCACGTATCTTGACACACTTGTCCGTAATTCATCAGACATCAGATCTAGGGGAGATTATCAATCTGTACTAAAATACAAACTAATCGCTAGATTCATTTAATTGTGACTCTAGAAGTCACATCCATAACTTTCGCAGTTGATGCCAACTTCACATGCTAAACAACAGGCTTTACCGTAAGATTTTCGTATAGGGTTAAGATCTGAGTCACCTTTTTATCCCGAGGAAACCGAATTACCACTGAATTCCGTGGGGAAGGCACATAACATGGAGGGGGGGGACCTTTGGTTAAGTGGACTTATATCAATTTTGTGACCCTCTATTCGAGAGCAGTCATGACAACGTCCAATTTAGCCAAATCAATTCCATGTTTGCTTTGTGTTTTGGCTGTGTCTCAATAGCGATAAAAGTACTTAATAGGGTATACCGGGTTCTAAAATAAAAAATTTAGGAAACGAGATTAACTGGGATACTGTTGAGTAAACTAGTCCATAAAGGATAAACCTTTTAGTATACGGTCAAATATATTATCTTCTCTGAGGGCAACTGACACCAATGTCAAGAGTACCCAAAGTAAATAGTATGATTGAAGCTGAGGATCTTAATGAAATATACGAGGATATTTTATATTTTTGATGTATTTCATACATACGTAGGTATACAAAAACGTCAGAAAACACTTTTCATGTTAAAAGAACAAGACAAATATGTATATCAAATATTGACAATTGAAATGAGGAGATTCGCAGGAGAACCAAAGTAACCGACATAGCCCGGATGATTGCGAAACTGAAGTGGCAGTGGGCTGGGCACATAGCTCGAAGGACTGATGGCCGTTGGGGCAGAAAAGTCCTCGAATGGCGACCGCGTACTGGAAGACGCAGTGTTGGTAGGCCCCCCACAAGATGGACCGATGATCTGGTCAAGATCGCCGGAATAGGTTGGATGAGGGCAGCGCAGGACCGATCATCGTGGAGATCTTTGGGGGAGGCCTTTGTCCAGCAGTGGGCGTCTTCCGGCTGAAATGATGAAATATTGACAGAACGTGACTCATCTCCTACACCTTTTAAAAGCATATACAATTTCATTCAGTTACCGTCGCCTATGGGTGTTTGCAACGCCAGTGACAGAACCGATGAGTATGAAGACAGATCATGTCGACTTCAGTGATGAGGGTTACAAGATAATTTAATACTATGAAGCCCTTTAGGGCTTGCGTATGCGTATTTTAATACGCATTCCAATTAAACAAATAACCTACAAATAGAATCTACATTACAACAAGTTTATTGACATCAAAAAAACACGATCGAGTGTTTCATTACTCAGCTCTAACGATATTTTGATAGTGAATTTAGATTGCTTGAATAAAACCGAACGTTGAATTTATTTAAAGACGTTGAAAGAGTTATTTGAATTCCAGTGAATTCTTGCTTTTCTACTTACGTATATCTATAATGTGTGAATCTTTATTGTGTATTCTCCATAGGGAATTTTTATATTTCTGCTTACAAATTTGCTAATAGGACGAAAACATCTTTGATATTCTTCAATGGCCTAGCAAAATATTGATAGAAATTTTGAGACCAAAGGGAGTGGCTCCCGTTGTATATAAACCATCTACGCTAATCTCATTTTTTTAACATAAACCTAGAAGGTCTTGGTTGGATTCCCTTTGTTTATATTACATAGCGGCCTCACTCAAGACAGACGTATAAATACCGGCTTGGCTTATTTACGTAAAAATTAAAATTTACATGATGTATTTCTAGTACATTTAAGAGTTCTAAGCTTATATAACTATTTATAGACCAAAGAAAAGATGGATGGATTGTATAAAAGATGATATGGTGATGAAATGATGATATGTGTGAATATGAATGTTCGACCATTAATAGAGAAGGAAAGGAATAAGGACAGGAAGAAGAAGAAACTTGTTAAATCTACTAATGTACGAACCTCCCAGTAAAGGTAGCGAACAAATACCAAAAAAATATCAATAATCTCAGTATAAAGATTTCTTCCGTGATGTTTTCTTTCATCATAGATAGAAAGGTGGCAATTACGAAATGGGAGAAAAACTGCTTAAGTGTTGCATGCCATCACAAGATTCGAACCCATAACCCCCAGTTTGGTTTCCGACCAATGCTACTTGGCTACCACATACCTTACATATTTATTTATTCATTATTAAAACTACTTTAT
Organism: Malacosoma neustria; assembly: GCA_963693495.1. Classification (NCBI taxonomy): domain Eukaryota; kingdom Metazoa; phylum Arthropoda; class Insecta; order Lepidoptera; family Lasiocampidae; genus Malacosoma; species Malacosoma neustria. The sequence goes on from OY856384.1 coordinate 3,860,937, forward strand.
ATATTAAGCGCGTTTTTATTTTTAATTCTTCTAAACTCAGGTCGATCAATTACGACTTCAGTGATATAACTAAAGCTCATTAATATTGATAAGCGGGAGGTTTTTAAAAAAAATCTGCTATTTAAAAAATAAGTTGAAAAAATTACAAAAATATTTTTTTACATGGCTGCCATTTTACGACCCATTTTCTTTGAAAATCGCTCTCGTCAAACGAAAACTACATCGCTACTCTTTAAGAAATATCCATAATTTTTTTTCAATTCATGGAGGAGTGTGGAATCTTGTCAACCAGGGGGCAGCTATCCTATCTATCTATCCGTGTAGGGGCGGAGAAAGAATACTGACCTCTGTGGCCGGGGTCGACCTGTTGTAAAAGGCGACAAAATAGCCCCCCTAGCTAGGAAGTAGTGTCTCAAGCACTCAAGCCCATCTGGATGGCAACCACCTTTGGTCTTAAGTATATATTTTTTTTATTGCTGTAGAACAGCAAACAGGCTGACGGTTCGCTTAGAATTTAGCAGTTACCGTCGCCAATGGATGTTTGCAACGCCAGTGGCATCGTGAACATGCTGCTCTCCCATAAGTACAGGAACTTGGGTCGCTAATGCCGGAACACAACACAAGGTTGATATAGCAACATATTATAGATATGCCGCCATAATAACTTTATGTTAAATTGTGTTCCGGCATTAGTGACACAAGTTCCTGTACCCTTACTCTTGTATCTTTTTTGGGTCTCCTCTTTGCGGGCCTGTTTGTTTTTTTTGTTTTTTTTGATAAACAACTATAAAAAAGCAGATTCTAAAAATCTTTACCGTTTTTTATTTATAGCGTTTCAAAAAACACCTTTTTTGCCCAATTTGGCCACCTAGACTAGAGTACTCCCTTAAGTATACATAATACAACCAATGTTAAAAATACCGATAAATTCAATTGTCACAAATCATGGTCTCATCGCTTAGTGTATTAATTAGTTTCAAAACTTATATAATATGAAAATTAAAATAAAACTATGGAGGCTTATTAAACTGCTAAATAATAAAACAAAAAATTGTTTAATTTTTATAACTGAACAAATAAATATTGATAGAAACAAATATTCAATGTTACCCGTAAAAGTAAAGTTTTTAAATTGCTTGAAAATGTAATTTTAAAATGTCAATACAATTGTATTTGAAGTTTATAAACTTCAATTTATACATTATTAAATATTAATAGTTCTTTCTTAAAGTTTTTCAAGTTATATATTAGTTTTTAAAGTTAAATAATAAATATTTTCAGAATACACTGAAGTTTTAAAATACTAATAAAATCCAGCACATATCTTGTAAACTAAATATTATTATTATTTTAAAAACATATTTGATTACTGGATTGTCTGGAAAACTTGACTGTCTGTCGCTTTTAACGATAAAACATTGTGCAATATCTATAGGTTGTCAATGTAAACTACTTTTATGCATTGACGACCTTTGTGGCGTAGCGTAACTTCGGTACGTTTGCGGAGGTCACGGGTTCGATTCCCGTCTCGCGTGTGTGTTTTAATATAAATATGTATTTATATACAAAAAAAGTATGTAAGTAGTATATCAGTTGTCTAGTACCCATAACACAAGTGCTATGCTACTTAGTTTGGAACTAGATGGCGCTGTGTGAATTGTCACAAAGTATTTATTAGTTAATTATTTATAATAATATACTAATATAATAAATATAAAAGTGCCTTTTGTTTGTTTGTTACGCTTTCAAGCCTAAACCATTGTACCAATTTTTATAAATTTCGATATAGACATATATTGGACCTTGAAGAAGAACATGGGCTACTTTTTAAAATCGTATATAGCAGAACAATGTTTGCCGGGTTAGGTAGTGTACAATAAAGTGTTATTTATCTATATTTCAATTCAATTTTAAGGAGAAAAACTGTTTAAATGGTTTTATAATATGTATTGCTTTCATATGAGACGGCTTTCATCAATCTAACAGTTTCTTGCTAAATATAAAATCAATTGTTTGTGACGACATTAAGGAAGTTTTTTCTAGTCAGATTGTAGTTTCATAAAAAACAAACTACCTACATTTATTATAATTATTTCTTGTAATATCTTAAACACGAAAACCCAAATCCTGTGATAATAATTATCACCTTTTTTAGTTTGGTTTACTTTCGAAATCACAGAATAATATATTTTTTTAGAAGTGTGTTTGTGTGACGAAGATAGAACGTAAAGAAAGTAAATCCTGGTTGCAAAAAAACTCTCGCTTCTGCCCCCGAGGTCCGCTAATAAAGTAAACCCGCAACTATCTTACAAATTTAATGCAAAAGCGAGCATTTTGAAATACACAATAACTCTTTCTTCTTCTTGTCCTTATCCCAAACTATGTGGGGTTGGCACAATGTGTTCTCTCCTTCCTCTATTTGCATAGTCAACTCAACATTCACACCTATTTTCGCCATATCATCTTTTCTACATCTATCCATATTTTTTTGGTCTAACCCTTAATATACAATAACTCGCATATTCAAAATAAAAAAAAACTATTGCTTTTCAAAAATGTATAAAACAACGACTCCATGCCTCTCCTGTTCCTATTTGAGCAATTCCGGCTGAAATACGAGGTCATTGCCGGTGGCACCAACGGCCTTGTTGGATGGGGAGGGGAAGTTCCCACCAGCAGTCAAGGAACCAAACCCATTACTGTAGAAGGCGACAAAGAAATACGACGCTTATGTCGGGGCTCCGTTTAAGTAATTGTGTTTCATCCATCTCATCCAATTGCTACTTCCGGCTTAATATGCTTTTGTGACCCGTGTCTTATTGTAATGTTTACGGTCGAAACATGTGTCAACCATCTGGTTATAGAAATTGTATTATGAGGGACCGAATCAAATGTTAACTTAACGAGATCCCGGAAATGTATGATATATACTCTTGTATATTTGACAATTGATTTCCAAATCAAAATGGTTCCTATTAAGAGGCATTTAATTCTATTAAGAGAACTAACAAGTATTTTATGTACAAAAGTCTCTTTCCGTAGGACAAAGTAGGAATACTAACCCTGCCGGAGTTGGCCTAAAGGCGACAAAACAACCCTAGCTGCGTTAACACTACAATATACACAACACGCTGCCATCCCGACGAGCTTGGAGCCCGTCAGGACAACCACCCTTAGTCTATAAGTATGCCGCCATAATAACCAAGTGACCAAGGTTCCGGTATCTCTATGGGACAGCAGTGCGTTCGCGGTACCCTTATCACCGCAAACATCCTTAGGCGACGGTAACTGCTGACTATTAAGTGTGCCAACAGCTACAGTTCCTCAGAAAAAAAAGTTTTTCCGTGGCATAATTTTAAAAATTCTCAATTATGTAATTTTTTTTATCTTCTTTAAAGTCACCTCATCTTTAAAATTCAACTTTATTTTTGCTAAGTAAAAATTAGACTTTATTTATCGTAGACGAGAACTTGTCGAGCGGGCAGTAAATTATCCAATTGAATTACCAGACCCGAGAAATGACTTTATCAGACGGTAACTCCAGTGCAGGTGGCGGCCAAGTGGCCCGATTTTCCCATATTACCAACTTAGGTAGCAACTTTGTTCGACGTCGCCATCGATTTTAGATTAAGAAACTTCGAACGCCAGTAAAAACATTTTGTAATAAATTTTCGTACTTTGCCCCGAGTACGCCCGCGTAAAGTATTAATTCACGGCCGTTACAAAAGTTAGGTGTAACGGTTTTAGCAGTTATTAATTATTCGTGTACGCTAAATTTGGAGGTAAATTGAAAAATACTTTCATAGAGACATAAATTTGTATAGACAGTTGTATATCCCATCCCAGAAGTGCTGATATCACAGCATCCTCGCCTCCGACTCGTTATTCTGTTTTCATCCAAGTTTTTTCAATTCAGTTCTTATCCAATTCTCGCCAAGTTCATGTCTCTTCTAATCCAATTCTCAGTCTATTTGTTCTTCTTCTTGCCCTTATGCCAAACTATGTGGCGTCGGCACAACATGTTCTCTCCTTCCACTCTCCTCTTTGTTGTCATCTGAACAGTCACACCTTTTTTTGCCATATCATCTTTTACGCAATCCATTCATCTTTTCTTTAGTCTACCTCTCCTTTTTTATCCATTTATATTCAGTGTTAAGTCTATTTAATTACACTAAATACAATTAGTGCTAACATTAATTGTAATTAGTGTAATAAATAAGTTCGTAATTAAACTATTTTTTTAAAGATACACCCAAAGTGGCCTGTAACTCGTACGTACGTATGTAAATATTCAAATACTACTCAAGTATGTAGTATCATTCTTATATATTGTCTTATACATTTCCCATTGTATGTAATTCATTTTATTATTTAACTATATTTAATTTTGTATGTAACTCGTCCGTACAGCGACCGAACTATTCCAGTACATTTTAAATAATACGATTGTCTACTAGTGTAGTGTCTAAATAATACTGACCTCTACAACCGGGGTCAGCCTGTCGTAAAAGGCGACAAAATAACCCTAGCTACGTGGTAGGGCCCCAAGCCCGTCTGGATGGCGACCACCTTTGGTCTTAAGTATGGCGCCATAATAATATTGTGTATATAACCCCTAGTCTCTAAGGAGAATAGAGGTGGTAGCTATCCAGGAGGCCAAAAATCCCTACTTAGCTTTAGGTTTTTTTAGGGCTCAGTATTCTTACTGCGCCCCTGCACGGAGAATAACGAGAAATGGCTATCTTTATGCAGCTAATTAATCATGTCTTTATATTATATTGTCAGATATAAATATACAAATACACAGACAAATAATATCCACAAAATGATAATTTACTTAATTAGAAATCAAATGATTTGGTATGAATGGAATGATAAACAATTGTTTTACTTTATTAAAAACAAATCTTGTTTTGTTGTATTATTTATATTATTCAGTAAATAGATAATATTCGCTATATAGCCCCGACCAGAAATAATAAAATAGTCACACCCATTTTCCCAGATGATCGTAAACGGTAGTAAGTAGATTTAAAGTTCATTCACGAACAATCTACCAGTTCAGGGCATTTAATCAAGTTGTAATTAATTACAAATAATGTGGTGTAGCTCTAATTAAAAAAGCACGGGATGTATGGGGAAAACTTGGGAAGACCTACGACAAAAGTATATATAAGTACGAAGTTGTGTTTTTACAACTTCCAATGCTCCCATCTAGAATTTTAAAATTAAACTTGATATGTATTATTTAGATGTAAAACGCTTATAGAAGGAGCAGGAAATAGATGATTCATCGTTTTTTGCGAGCACGGTGATTATATTTTCCTATGTGTCATTTTTTTAATTTCCATTTTTCAACTCAGCTTGTGTTTGGAGTTAATCCGCCGGACGAAGCGACGGTGCGGACATTGATTTGACGCTTTATAAAGGAAATTAAATTGCGCTGAAACATGCTGAAATTTAGCAATTATCAGCGAAATAATTAAGCCAAGTTATCCTATATGACGTAGACATGAATGGACAGTCTTTATTAAAATTTGGTACCTTTGGGTATTAACGCAAAATAACGAAAATCTGTTATTTGTGAATGATTTATTGATGCTAGATTGTGCTAAAAAAACTTTTCTGCGATCATCACATAGAAAGAACAAATATAAGTTAGTCTCAAGCTAGAAATCATACTTAATATTATAAATGTGAAAGTAAGTTTGTTTATTACGCTTTCACGCGAAAACTACTTAGCCGATCATCATGAAACTTTGTAAACATATTCTTGGAGGTATTAGAAGTAACATAGGATACTTTTTATTGAAAAAAATATATTTTACGAAGATATTATTACCCTTTCATTTAATTTTGCCTGTTAATCTCCCAGAGGAGCGGGCGTGATCGGCTAGTAAAATATAAATGTAATGTAACACAGCGTCATCTGTGTGTAGTCTCAAAGTAAACAGCAAGAGTGCTTGCTACGGGCACAAGGCAACTGATAAATACTTTTATACTTTGCTTTCGTAAATATATGTATATTATACATAAACATTCAGACTTAGGACACCCTATATACACCCATGCGTATTGTTTCGCCACGTAGGAACGTACGGCAGGATAGTGTGAGACTCCTCGTGCATACTGATCGTGTGCCCCAATTGCTTGGCTAAGGGTCACACATCGCTAGTATACCCACTTGAAACGCACAAGTGTTCTTTCTTCCGTCATTAACGCCGGGGTCACGGAACTTGGGGCTTATCTGGCCACGAACCCAATAGCGGCAGCCCGCTATCGCGTGCCTATTTAAGGCTGGGGAGTTAATGGGACCTCAAAATTTTTTCCTCACACAGGGGCGAGTTAGTAGCCCTGGGTGTTGAGAAGGGAAATCTAGCGCGCTTACAAAGGCTTTTACTATAGTCATACGATACAATAGAAAAAAGGAGTTTCACATAAGTGCATCCACGCGAAAGTACTAGCACCCTATGAAAGTTCTCAACGTTCTCAACGGAACCCTCCACTTAAAAACTTTATGATACACTCGGAATCACTTGTACGTAGACCTTGGCATAAAAATAAAGACGCAAGCATAAAGTAAATTAACATCACACCTTTTAAGTGCATACAATAAATACATACGTATTAAGCAACTGATAAAAATTCGTAGCGTCGTTTATTGCTGATCCGTCCGCTCCATTTGTGACGGCATTCATTTAAAACGCCACCCTTATAATATACTCCAAGCCGGTACGCGGTGTTATGAATAGAAACAAAAATGTCCTAACTAAGACCGTTTTGTACGACATCATATCACAGTATAGTAATAATAACAGTATGATCAGAATTCTAGTGAAATGTTTGTTACTTACAGGTTTAATGCAAACGATAATCATTATAATAATAATAATAATATACGAGTAAATTAACTATCTTGTAAAAAGTACCAAGGGGGAATATGTTACACAAATTCATATTTATAAGTAATAAATAACTTAGAAAAAGTAACCTAAGTAATTTAAAAATATATATAAAAGCCCAAATTTATGTCGCTTGATGGCTGCTGCATCCTTGTTTTGGTCTCACTTGAAAACATTTTTCAGAGATCCTTCCTTTTTTGAAGATATATTAGCGCCACCCACTAAAAACCATATTACTGGCGAATCATAATCTACAACAGACTGGCTCTGGATTATTTTTTTTTTTCATGTCAAATTTCTTTTATTTTATTTATTTGTAATCAACATTTGTAAAAAAAAGATCATAGTTTTCTAAACGAACACAATTACTCTCAACATTGACAATACGTTTCGATGAAAAAAAATCCATAATTTGAATAGAGTTTGCTAGCTAGTTCATCACTGTAGAACATATCCGTTTTCTTTTTTTCTAAAAACTGTAACAATCTTAAGTTTATGTCGACCTCATTGTTCTAATCCTACAGCGGCCACTTTTGTGCTGCTGATCCAGATGTGATGGCCAGCAATAGTCATAATTACATACGGACTAAATCTCCGTTCGCCATCTTTAGCCTTATGCTAGGGTTCGTTAAATCAACTTTTGGTCATTGCTCTACGAATGATCTGTATTCTTTAAGTGTAAGAAACTCTTTTTTTAACGACCTAAATCTTGAAAAAACAATTGAATATAATTAAAATAAAACTAATTTTATATATTAAACTGTTAGTGTTTTAATCACACTTCCTTATTGGTGGCTTGTCATACAGTTAGATCGGGGGTAACTGTCATTCTATATGACAGTTGACATTAGTGTAGAGCACAGATTATTAAACATTTAAATCACGATTGTCAACCTACTATACGCGATAGTACTGTGGCGAGGCATATTAATGAACAGTGTTTCTTTGCTGCTCGTTTCCGCCCTTTTGTGCTCGCTCCCGTCAGTCGCGCGCGGCGTTTCAATAGCACATCGCATACGTGAACGGGTGAGCGAGCATTCAAACTGTCACAGATACGAAATTTCTGCATGTCTTTTGTTTACGTTTGTAATGACATAGTCGGATATGTATTATTAACTCATCATTATCCTAACATTAAATCCAGGTTGGTACCAGGGATCCGCTTTCTTACCTTTTCTTCTCCACTTAACACGGTCTTCGGCATCGATTTTAGTGAGTCTATTGGCATATATGTATATCGCCTTTTACGACGTCAAACCAGTTTGGGTCTTCCTCTTTTGCTGGGACCTAACAGAGGCGACATACCTTGACTTTTGATCCCCACGTAAGTAACGTGTTGCCGTAAAACGAAGCCATACCAGCGAAGTCGACACTCCTGCAATTTATCTACAATGTCACGAACATGATAATTTATTTTTTACTGAAATATACCTGTACTTAGGAAACATATTTTGTTATTTCTGTGGACTACTAGTTACGCATTTGCCTTTTGAACAGATCGTTTCGAATCCTGGCCAATGGACCGCAAAAGGACTTATCGAATAATGGCCATTTGTCAACTTTAACAATACCGGAAAACGAGTTGGAAGTTGCTCTATTTTTCTCATTGGTCGAAGCGAAGAGTGGTAAGTGACTATTATTATGTAGAATCCCAACGCAAGCGCTCTGTTACTTACTTTGGAACTAGATGGCGGTGAGCGAATTGTCACAATATAATATTTTATCAAGGAAAATGCTAGAAATACGAGTGGATGGATATAAAAGGAGGGGTAGATCATAGAAAAGATGAATGGATTGCGTAAAATATGATATGACGAAGTAAAAAGTGAGATCACGACGACGATATTGAGGTGACGACTAATAGAAGAGAGTGGATGGATTCCCTCCTTCCATGTTGTGCCAACCCGAAGAATATGATTTTATCAATTTATCTAAACTGCACAAAGTCCAAATTTGCTTTTGTCAAGAATACTAATAATAATAACTCACAGTACCCCATATCTTAGTTCGAGCGTCCCTATAGAAGAAACGGGCTCAAAAGAACGAGTTGCCCTATCCAAAGCAGATTGGTTGATCACAACACTGGGTATATAGATGTGTAGATAACCTTACGATGTATTCCTCCGTCATCAGCATATAGCTACTCTGATTTAATATGTACAAACGAGTGAAAAATTTCATTAAAATGTATAACATAAAGTTTATTTCAAGAACAAATGAATTTCGAATTTTCAAAGAATACTGTTTACATCTTATATTGAATTTGTATAAAGATTAAAGTTTAATCAGTAACGTTTGAAGTACGCGGCGACGGTAATAAAGTCACGACTCCGTCAAAGTCCATCCTTTGCTTAAATCCGGCCCAAATTTATTTATTTAATAAATATTTTATTATTTTATTTACATATAAAACTGTTTATTTGCATAGTAAATGTCAGCATGTTTTTATTTTCAGTCATACCTAAGGTGACTTCCGAATCCAGGGTTCTGATGAGTTATAGGGTGATACAGCTGAAGCGGACTGATGCTAGTAGGTAGTAAATATACTGGGACAAATCCCACAGTGCCATCTAGTCCCAAACTAAGTAACTGCACTTGTGTTATGAGTTATAGATAACTAATATACTACATATTATATACTTTTCTTTTGTAATTAAATACATATTATAGACAAACCTCCAGTCGCGAGAGGGGAATCAACCCATGACCTCCACAAGCGTACCGAAGTGTGTTTGCCGCTATGCCACGGAGGTCGTCAACTCAGGTCGTATTAGGTAGGTCCCTATCTATTATCAAACATCAATTGAAGGGCTTTATTAGATTTTTCTTTGAGGTATAAGGGAGTCATCAGTTGCACCTATAAAATTAAAAACTAAAAGTACAAATGTGTTTTAAAATATATTAAAATCTAAGTTCTGACCTCAGGAAGTAAGGCAATGAAACGCCCGAAAAATAGTGCTTTATCCGTTACGTGAAACCCTAAAAGCGAGTTGGCCGGCTGAAGTTTTCTCAGCGCAGTACGGTATCGATGTCGGCAACGCGTTTGTAATGCCTTTGGTGCTGCAAACGTCCACCACCAGGTGACCACCTGCCAGGGTGGGCCATCTGCCTATCTTCCGAACTCTAGCTATAAAAAAAGCGAACGAAGAAACATACTTGTGAGTGGTGGTATGCCAGTAACAAATATTTTTGTCAAGAGTAAGAGCGTACCAACATTGCATGAGAGTCCATCAAAATCGGCACGCGAAATGCATTTCCACTGAAAAAAAAGTTAATACAATATCACGCCTTTAGCTAAATAAAAAACAAATAATTAAGCCAAATATGATTTTCACTGTAGCGCCTGCTAAGTCAGGCCGCACACCGGCGCCACACGCTACACGCAACATACATTTACGTCGCTACAATTACTACGCTATAATTCAGCTTACAGCAAATGTATCGTGTATGCTCACTCAGAAGCACAGTTGTGGCGTGGCACCAGCAACAGAATGTCGACATCATCGTCGGACGACGACGATTTTTTGATGTGGCGATAATGAGAATAAAGACGTTGGGTTCATCCATTTAATAAAAATTGTAGTTTACGGAAATTTCAAAATTTCGCAAGAATTACGATCCAATGAAGAAAAGTTTCATTTACATTATAGAATGTCTGAAAAGACTTATCAATTATTATTAAATTTAGTTCAATCAAGTGATTGTATAAAATAGGGATTTTTTCAACCTCTGCAATAAAGTTAATGTAAAATTCAATGTTGTCTGTCATTTTTCTAGAGCGCGGCGCCACATAAAACGAACGTGTTCGATCCTGAATTCGTGTGGCGCGACAAGGATTTCGACACAAACTGCACCTACTACAAATGTATCCTTGGAGTGCGTATTTACACACATAAATACGGGGGCGATAAATGGGTCGCGTTTCAAATGTGGCGCCACAATTATTTTAATACAAATGTATCTCTGGTGTGCGGCCTCCCTAACTGTCTCCTTATTCAAAATTTCACGCATATGGATTCTAGATTGCGTGACAAGGCTCCGTCTTTTACAGCTTTTAAGGTGTAAACTACGAACAGAGACTATCAAAAGTACCGTCAGGCCTGAGTTCAAATTCAAATCAGATTCGCGAAAATTTTGTTATGGTCTGGGTGCTTGACATGTCCCCAAAAATAAAGCTTTTAACTAAAGAATGGATTTATCCTTAAAATATGCTAAGGAAATATTTCATTTCTGAAGAATTTATTCATTAGGACTAAAAAAGGTCAAAATCTGTCTGTCTATTTTGGCAGTTTGCCAGTTTACTCATAATTTTGAGTAAATCACTATTCTGCAGCCTTTATTCAGACGTTTATATCACAACAAATTATTTACCTTTGCAATATTTAATGTTACCTCATAGCAATCGATTTATCTTGTATTAATTCTCATGATATCAATTAATTATAATATTATGATTAAGCGGACCCCGGGCGCCGAAGCGAGAGTTTGGGCTGCAACCGGGAATTAACGCAGAGATGATGATGAATTCTTATGATATCAATTTATTATCCGTCATATAATATTTGTGAGTTGAAGTAACAATGAGTATGACAATTATTTCTAACGATGAATAATAAGATAGAGTAAAAGTGACAATTCACACAGCTTCATCTTATACCAATGTAAGTAGCAGAGTGCTTGTGTTATGTGTACTGATAGGTATACTATTAAACTTATATTCTACTAGCTATGCCCGCGACTCCGTCCGCGTGGAATAGTGACTTTGGGCAGCATTTTTTGGATATGTGAGGTCAACTTAAATTGGATTAAACATTTCCGAAACTGATAATTTTTAACTTAAACTATTTTTTTTTTCTAAAATAAAAGTAGCCAGTTAGTGAAAGTCTCGTCAAAATCGGTCCATCCATTTCAGAGATCAGCCAGAACAAACAGACAGACAGACAGACAGACAAAAATTGTAAAAATGTTGTTTTGGTATATGTACCGTGTATACATCCGAATGTACTTAGTAAAAAACGGTTATTTTAATATTACAAACAGACACTGCAATTTTATTTATTTGTATAGATTGTATATAAATAACATATTAAACATGTTATACACCAGCTGACAACTGCGACTTCGTCCGCATCACTTCTCCGCGGCAAGAAAACACACAATACTGAACACGTAGTGCTTATAAAAGTCGTTTTATCTTAAAACTTTAATAACTTTGTATTAAGTGAAGATATCTCAATATATATTTTTTTTTTGAATAAGGGCCAAATGTCTTGCAAATAAAACTTAAAAATTTTTATTGAAATCTATCCAGTAGTTTTGCCGTGATAGGCGTACAGCTACAGACCTCTATCAATTTATTTATATAGATAAACTCATAAAATAAGTCCGGAAATAGAATCAATCACCTCCGTAGGCGTTCCGAAGTGCGAAAGTGGTTGTAATTCGTTAAACGTAGGCGATTAAACAAGGAAACGTAAGACTTTCTTTCAGGTTTAATTAATTAAAAAAGGAAAGTGTCAAATATGAGGTATTTTATAATAAATGTTAATTGTATTGAATACGAAGGCGAAACATACTGACAATGAGGCTGGTTTACAAATTTCAAGTCTCTCAGCGGGCTATGTATATACTCATAGATAAAATTCGTAATGAAAAATCCGTAAGTAATACCACAGTTACCGGCATAACTTGCAAAATGTGCATGCTGAGGTGGCAGTGGGCCGGTCACGTCTGTCGTAGGACCGACGGACGCTGGAGTAAACAAGCCTTAGAGTGGAGACCGCGTCTCGGCAGACGTAGTGTAGGATGCCGGATAGTGAATGATCACCTCGCAAGGCTAAGTCGAGGCTAGATTGAAAAAGCAGGGGAGCAGGATTTGTGGCACAAACTTGGGGAGGCCTACATCCAGCTGTGGTCAATGAACGGCAGACAACGCGTCCTTAAACATATTCTTCCATCCTCTTCCGTATGACAACTAATGCAAGAAAAAATTAAAGTATACGCATATTTTCCAATAATATCTCATAAATACTTAAGTACTCGTATGTGAGAGCAGTTAAGAATGATTATTTATAGCGTGTTGGCGAGATTTTCTCCTCACATAGGTTATTCGGCCAATGCGAGGCTCCGAGCGCCGCATAAAAATGAGAAGATGACATGAAACTCGATAAATTTGGTCAATAGCCATTATAAGACGATGTAGGGTGCGAAATATGGTAGATTGGGGGCGACTTCACGCCACTTTGATTTAGAGCCCAGATAAGTCTGTGTTAAACCGGAAAATCCGGGCGTTATTTTTTGTTTTTTATTTTGAATAAAGACTCTACTAGGCTTAACCCATATGTTAAAGATATTTATGTAAGCATTCTTAAGCTAAATTTTAGTTACGTATGGAACTTACGGTTTGGAGCTAATCTTTAAATTTATAATTTACTAAACTTGAAAAAATATTGTCACGTGATTAACTCTTTGAAAATAACTGAAAGCTATTAATGCCGTTGCTTCTTCTATATATTATAAATCAAATTTTAATAACTATATAAATAAATAAATAATCAAAATTATAGTTTTGATAGTTGCTCTCAATAATTGGGGATTTTAATCGTTAAATTTCAAAATACTTTTCTATTATGTATTGATATAAAATTAATTTGATTTCACGTGATTAGCTACTATAGCGGAAGCTTAAATTTTGGATCCCTTCTTCACGCTTCAAGTAACTTTATTAACTTTGTTTATTGATTCACCAACTATTGGGTTCTCATTCATAAATAAATAAGTATACTGGGGCAATTTGCACAGTGCCATATCATCTTAAATAAATAGTAATAGCATAGCACTTATATACTAGATAAATAATAATCTTCATCATCTTAGCGTTAAATCTCGGTAGCAACCCAAACTTTCGCTTCAGTGCCCGGATCCTCTTTGCGACTTTTTCTTCTTCACTTCGCTCGATTTTCTACTAGTTAATTAATATACTACATATCTTATAATTACACATTTTAAACCATTCCTATACCCGACTTTACAACTTTATCACGAGTGTCAAGTACTCACTGTCCGTCAATTATATATTTTGTGCACTGTTCTTCGAAAACACTCAGAATTACCCAGCCACTTACCCAAACGAGATTCATAGAAAAGAAGACTAAAACCATACACAGAAATCGTTTCAAGAACCTCATTTGCTAGCAAAAATTATGTTGTCACAAGTTCGTATTTGTATAATAAAATTGATAATAACCTTCATATCGTAAACCTAAACAAATTTGAAATAAAACAGAAATTAAAATATTGGTTATCAAAAATGGACTACCATGAAACAGAAAAATTAATATACATAGGAGAATAAACCAATAAATACAGGGTGACTTTACCTCACCCGTCCAAATTTTTTTTACGCACTAAGCATCATTTATGGAACCCATTTTTGCAAAAAAAATTGTATGTAAAATTTTCAAAATAAAATATTTCATCCCAAGGAAAATGTTTAGTAACTTGGTTGCTCATTCAATCGTGCAAATAATCATATGTTCCAAGGTTCGTCCATTGACCTTTATTACCTAACTCCTCCTCGGTATTGTAAACGAGAAGAAATGTACCTTAAGTACGCGTACAAAGAGTCGAGACTGTGTTGCCCGCCGTGCGGGACACGTGTCAACACGTCTTCGTAAGAATGCGCTAGGGTTGTACCTATGATGATTATTGTAATAAAACGAATGTTGCGATTCAACCATATTTTTTATTATTCAATCAAATGTTTAAGTTTTATCCGTGCAGGGGCGCGGAAAGAATACTAACCTCTGTGGCCGGGGGCGGCCTGTCGTAAAAGGCGACAAAACAACCCACCCTAGCTACGTGGTAGGGTCTCAAGCCCATCTGGATGGCGACCACCTTTGGTCTTAAGTATGCCGCCATAATAACCTTGTGTTGTGTTCCGGCATTAGTGACCCAAGTTTTTTAGTGGGTACATCTTTCCCGGAGTCCCACATATCCCTCGGTCACCCCGGGCCGGGGAACCCGTCAAGAGAGGTTTTTCCCTGAGACCAAAAAAAAAAGAAAATGGTGCTACCAGGCCGATTCATTAAAACGTTGCCAAAATTATTTAAAATACTTTTTCTAAACGTTTCAGGTGGGACTTTTAGCCCACCATAAAAAGATGAATCTTTATTATAGGCTTTAAAATGAGTGTACAGTGTAGTTTCGTCAACATTCGGTTTCTACTGTAACAAATCATTGAAGCTAGTGAAGTTATGTTTTTTACTATGTACATTTATAAATAAATACCCTGATTTATTTTTTAGTTTGGCAGCCCTATGTCGGTTGCAGCGTAGCGGTGTGTGTGTGCGGGGAATTACGGCGTGCGAAATACGGCTGCCGCCGCTGCCGTAAATAATTAATTAATAATCAGTCGGCCGCGTGTTGCCGCGTTGGTGCATTGTGTTTACAGTTCGTTCTCTCGTGACGTCGACAGTGCAAAAATACGGAATACGGTAATCGTTGGGTCGGTCGTGGTGGTCCCGTCCCATGGCCGCCTCGATCACCGGATTTAACACCATTGGACTTTTATTTGTGGGGTGAAATTAAAAGACACGTGTATGTGGAAGAGGTCCAAAGCCTCGCGAACTTAAAAACTAAAATAGTGCGAGCGTTTGAAGATGTGCGTAATGACACTCTAGTGCTTAGAAAGGTAAAGGAAAATGTTCAAAAACGAGCTAGACTTTGCTTAGAGACAAACGGACTGCATTTTGAACATTTATTAAAATACGTGTAAAGCAGTAATGGTAAGTTAACCTCTAATTGATTTTTTACTAATTATTGTACATATCACTAAAGATTTACGTAATTTTTTACTTATTACAAACACGCCCTTTAACTGAATTTTTTGTATTTCGTATTTTTTGTATTTTTGTACCGATGGAGAGGTCATTGACACTTGTCGACTGTAGGTGTCAAGTATAAATTGCGAGTTCTTGTGATAACTTTGTGATGCTGATTACTCAACATTTTTGTACTATGTGATACTAAACTAAAATACATGTTTCTCATAACTTTTAATAAAGATTCTTCTGTGTGAATTTGGACGGGTGAGGCAAAGTCACCCTGTATATTTATATCTGATACACATGTATAACACGCGCGCACACTCACTCACTCACACCACACATATACATACGCACGCACACACACACACACACGCGCGCGCACACAGTCATTTATTCTACTACGCTTCGCTAATTTCTAAATCGTATCCCCATCACATACATTACAGAGAGGGAAAACTAGTTCCAGAGATACAGTTATAACTAGTTCTGGGACTAGTGGAATCAATCATGATATTATACAAAGAATAATGTTATAATTCGAATCATCTTGGTTTATGTTTTAAAAATTGGTAATAGTACCTATCGAAAAAAAATCCTAAACTGTATACATTAGATAAATATCTGTAATATAAAAGGAATGGGTGACAGCATACTCTTGGGAGATACTTCGGTTTAATTATTGCTTTCAAACAGCAGATAAACTGACTTAATAGTGAGCGGTTGCTGAGGCTTGTGTATGTTTGCAACGCCAGTGGCGCCGATGACACTGCCGCCCGCGTGGGAGAACTGGACCGCGTGTGCCAGAGCACAGCACAGGGTTATTATGGCGGCATATTTGGAAGCCGGGGGTAGCTGTCATTTATTTAATTATTTGTATACTTTGTATTTGGAAATTGATTTGTATCTGTGTTCACTAATAATAGTTTTATTAAGTTAACCTATGCTTAGTAGCATAGGTTAACCTTGGGTTAGTACCCACTATGGTCATAATGTCTATTATTATAATTGTCTGATTAATTTAATAAATTTAATTTAATTAAATTTAACTGGACCGATCTTGATGAAAATTTTCATGTGGGTCCAATAATAGCTTAGATTGATAATTCAGTGTAGTACAAAATGTTTTTTGTTAAATTTATATGGCAGAACAACATTTTTGAAGTAATAATTTCTTATGGGAGGGTAAACCGCTTCGTTACGTAACGCGTTACGGCGCCAGTCTGTCTGGCATCCCTTTCTCTCACGCATACGGCAGCGGTAGGCAGGTTCCTCCTCTCTCACTCTAACCCACAGCGCTAGATCTATTCAAATTGCTACTTTATTACAATAAAATACAGTCGAGTTTTTTTTTTCTGTATAAAGAATCTACATTAGGGAATAATTAAATTTAATATAAATTTTAAACAGTTTTAGAAAAAATTGGAAATTCGTAAACTTTAATTATTTTTGAATTATTTTTGGTTTATTAATAAACATTTCCTTACATTATCATATTCATTGTAGTGTTTTGTTGTCATTCAACAAACTTCCTATGAATGTACGGTAGGAATAAATAAATTGTAGGTACTTTACTAAAGTTAGGATGCGAATGAATAATATATATTTAGAATTGTAATTACTTTAAGATGTGAATGTGACATCCAAGACAAACCCTCTCGGGTTTATTAGGTGTAGTTGAATATTTTGTAAAATTATTCTTTTTAATAAATGAATTTAAAAAAATATATTAATGTACATAAAATTTTAATAATAACCTAAGCTTTAATCGATTTAAACAATTTCAATATTAAATAGTTTAACTTAGATTAGTTTAAGTTATTACTTCTGTCGGGCGTCCCGAGACTCACACTTTTTTTTATATTGCTACAAACAGCAGACAAACTGACGGCCCACTTAATAGTAAGCAGTTATCAAGCTAACTGCTGCTGTCCCCCTTACAGGAGCTTGAATCACCAATGCCAGAAAACAACACTAGGTTTTTACCGTGGTATACTTATAGACCTAGGGTCTTGAGGCCTAATACGTAGCTTGGGTTGTTTTGTCACCTTTTACGACCCCGGCCGTAGAGGTTGGTATTCTTAAGATATTTGCCGAATCGGCTAGTATTATTATAAAAGTATTAAAACTGACAACGGGTGACAGTGACAGTGACATTACCTAGTGACGTACACACAACATTCGATTACACTAATAAAATATAAATTAGTTATATGCTATTTAAAGAATAAATAGCTTTGTATCACAGACGGAATTGTTTTCAAATCGTCCAAGCTTACGACGTTTAAACAGCTATTCCTGCGTGAAATATTGACGTAGTACGTGTAGCGACACAGCTGGCAGCCTTCCGAGTAACAGACGCAAATACAAAGAGCAATCTAACTAAATAGAAAATACTATTATTCTCTCTCCAAGATAAGGAGGCGTTCAACCAACATTATTTAGTGCCCGTTTTGTTTATTGCCAACGTGCGAAAATATATTTAAGATTGCACTGTTTGTTTGTGCACTGGCCAACAATTCCTAGTTGGACAGTAAAATATTTTTCGCTTATTTATTTTATTATTCGCATAAAAATGAAACGCGATCACAAGCTATGATGTAACTGTGAACTAAATACTTAAAAGATGAAAGCAGATGCAGAATACACCGCTTTTTCATCTGGTGGTGGACGCCAGACCGTCTATTCTACAACACTAAAACTTTTAATACTTTTTGTTAGATATTTAAGAAGTGTTAACGAATCAGTATCACATTTTTATTATATTTAAAAATTTATTACAACAACGCCAAAACATATAACACATCATTCTCTATATAATCATCATTCCTTCCTTCCTTCCTTCTGCCCTTATCCCACATTATATGGGGTCGGCACAACATGTTACATGTTTTAATAGTTGTGGCTTAGTTTTTACAACCGGCCGCCTGCCTGACGTTCCTCTTAGAACCATTTTTTGGGGAAAAATATGTCATCCTTTTTATTTAAATTATTTTTCTTGTTTCACATTGAAAGTAGGACACGAAATTTCGTTGTCAATTATCTAATATGTCCTCAAGCGACACTTTTATTTGTTGGTTTGGATGTGCAGAGTGGCACTTTTACCGGGTCTCCGACTTTTAAGGAGTCCGTGCACAATTCACATTCGACAATTACGACACGAGGGCTTCAAAATGGAAATTCGCAGTGCCGAACGTCTTTGAATGCTCTTGGTCCTGTATACCGTCGCGCTTGAATGCAGACACAGGCAACTTACGCATAATGCGTCCATCTTCATATGTTTTGGTAATGGCTCACAGCAATCTTCCTCTTGACAAGTTAGAGGCTTTGAAACTCGCGGCTTCTTTTCACAACAATACATAACCTTCGGCGAAATGATGAATGATGATGACATAACCTTCGGAAAAGGACATCATGGTAAGCAGGGATGGCACATAGATGGATCTTCACAACACGTTGTTGGACAAGGGGCCACTAACATCGAACATACTGCAAATTGCTCGCAGTCTTCAGGATAAAAGTGCGCCATTTTTATTTAGATTTCACTTCTTTTTCGTTTTTAAATTTGATATCATAATAAATAAACTTCCACTAGAATTTTGATAATTTTGACGGATTTATATAATCATTATTATCTTAGCGATGAAACCCTGTTGAAACTTAGTCACTTTGGCTCCCGGGGTCCGCTTTCCAAATTTTCCTTCTTACAATCGTACAATCTTTGGCATCCCTGATAGTGAGTCCATTGTCACGCATATTACCCCTTACAATGTTAAGCTATTACTTTTGGGTTTACCTTTCCTGCCAGGACCCAGCGGAGGTGGCATGGACACATATGTACCCCACGTAAGTAACCAATTGCCGCAACGAAGGCGAAACTCCTGCAATATGTCTGCTATGTCACGGGCATGAATCCTGCCGCTGGTGCGGAAGTTCCTAACGTGGTCTTTCCGCGTCACTCCACACAATCACCGCAGCATATTAACTCCCCAACTTACCTACCTACCACCTTTTACAACCGTATAAATGGACAAAACAAATAACACACATAGCTATTAAAACTTTACTTTTATATTTATACCCTTTCAAATAAACAAGATTAAAATGAAAGAGGATTTACTCTGGTTAATTTTGTTCCAAATATAACAATTTAATGGTAACATTCATCACTCACAAACAAAACTTTATGACTATTCAGAAATAGTAACACATTCATTAATATAAAGTACAAAAATGGTCAAATTGTACCGAAATTCAACTGTCATCATCTGTAATCATTATTTACTCGTTATTATTACAGTTGACTACAAAATCAAGTATTATTATGTACTATATATATATATATATATACCTAGTCAGGTCATAAGTATTGTCACACAGTAAAAACTTTTCTTTTAGAATGCTGGCCACAAAAAAGTTTATTGAATTAGAATTTCGAATTGTTCATGAAAATAAAAATGTATAACTTTTAGAATTTTACTCATTTTTAAATGTGGAGTGGACGCTTAAAGAAGACCGTGTTGCAGTTATTGCGTTGCATCGTTGCGGTTACGCGCCAATTCAAATTTTTAACATACTGAAAAATTTGAATATTACCAAAAGATTCGTTTTATCGTACCATCAAACGATACAACGAAGACTCTAGTGTAGATGACAGGTCAAGAAGTGGTCGCCCTCGGTCTGTTAGGACTCCAGCAGTGATAAAAGCTGTGAAGGCACGAATTCAAAGAAATCCCAAACGTAAGCAGAAACTGTTGGCCCTTCAGATGGGGTTAAGCAGAACCACGGTGAAAATGGTGTTAAATGAAGACTTAGGGCTTCGGGCATATCGAAGAAAAACAGGACATCGTTTGAATGCTCGTCTAATGGACCTGAGACTGAAGAGATGCCGCGCTTTGTTGAAGCGGTACGCGGGAAAAAAATATCGGGAAATTCTTTTTTCGGATGAAAAAATGTTTACCGTAAAAGAGAGCTACAACAAACAAAATGATAAGGTGTACGCACACAGTAGTGAAGAAGCGAGCAACCGTATTCCGCGTGTCCAACGAGGTCATTTTCCATCCTCGCTCATGGTATGGTTGGGAGTTTCTTATTGGGGCTTAACAGAGGTACATTTTTGTGTGTCCTTCGAAGCGGCCTCCCTGCTGGCCGGATCCCCACCATGGGACCTCGAGGCCCGGGTCCTGGCGCTGTTGTACCAGTGGCGCCGGGACGCGGCCGAGCGTGGCTCTCGCCCCGCGCCTCGCGAAGTTGAGGCAAAGCGGGTGGAGCTGCGCGACGTGGTGCTCATGGTGGAGTGGAAGGAGCGCCTCGCGCACCCCAGCGCGGGCCTCGCCACCATCGAAGCGGTGAGGCCCGTCCTGGCCGAATGGTTGGAAAGGCGCCACGGCGCCCTGACCTTCCGCCTGACGCAGGTCCTCTCGGGGCACGGTTGCTTCGGGAGGTACCTGTGTCGCATAGGGCGGGAGATGACGTCAGGGTGCCACCACTGTGGCGTGGGCGACGAGGAGGACACGGTGAACCACACTGTCGCCGTGTGCCCTGCGTGGCGCGAGGAGCGCCGCGCCCTCGTCGCCCAAATCGGCGTGGACCTGTCGCTCCCGGCCCTGGTTCTGTCCATGGTCGGGGGCGATCCTGGATGGACGGCCGTCGCCTCCTTCTGCGAGGCAGTCATGTCCGCAAAGGAGGCGGCGGAGCGGGAGCGGGAGTCGACCACCACACTCCCCTCCCGCCAACGCAGGCCACGCCGGCGGCGCCGGAGGGCCAGTAATGACCTCCGGCCGCCGTAAAAAGCGGCCGCGGGCGGCCCCTCGGGGGAGGACCCGCCGCCCGCACTATTACCGCGAGGGTGAGGGCTGCGTGCTGTTCCGCGGCCCCCCTCAACTCCTAGAGTTGTTAGGAGAGCGCCGGGGGGACGAAACCCTGACCCCCTGGCGCCAACACTTTAGAAGGGGCCCGCCTCAAGACAAAGGGCGGGCCGGCGCCGGCCCGGGCCACGAGATCGGCAGGCCATATATCCGTGGGCCCGGGCGTAGGCGATAGGAGAACAGCGGGGTTTTTTAGTGGGTAGTCGGATGGCCAATCATCTTTCCCGGAGTCCCACATATCCCTCGGTCCCCCCGGGCCGGGGGAACCCGTCAAGAGAGGTTTTTCCCCGAGACCAAAAAAAAAAAAAAAAAAAGGTACATTTTTGTGAGAAAGGTGTAAAAATGAATGCTGTTGTGTATCAAAATACAGTCCTGACGAACCTTGTGGAACCTGTTTCTCATACCATGTTCAATAACAGGCACTGGGTATTCCAACAAGATTCGGCGCCAGCTCATAGAGCGAAGAGCACACAAGACTGGCTGGCGGCGCGTGAAATCGACTTCATCCGGCACGAAGACTGGCCCTCCTCCAGTCCAGATTTGAATCCGTTAGATTACAAGATATGGCAACACTTGGAGGAAAAGGCGTGCTCAAAGCCTCATCCCAATTTGGAGTCACTCAAGACATCCTTGATTAAGGCAGCCGCCGATATTGACATGGACCTCGTTCGTGCTGCGATAGACAACTGGCCGCGCAGATTGAAGGCTTGTATTCAAAATCACGGAGGTCATTTTGAATAAACTTTAATGTCATAAGAATCTATGTTTTGTTAAGTTCATTTTGGTATATGAATGGTTACATAATTAATAAACTTGTTACAATTATTTTACATTAAACATGTGACAGAATTTATGACCTGACTAGGTATATATATATATATATACTATACATATATACATACTATATATATATACTATATATATATACTATATATATATATACTATATACCTAGTCAGGTCATAAATTCTGTCACATGTTTAATGTAAAATAATTGTAACAAGTTTATTAATTATGTAACCATTCATATACCAAAATGAACTTAACAAAACATAGATTCTTATGACATTAAAGTTTATTCAAAATGACCTCCGTGATTTTGAATACAAGCCTTCAATCTGCGTGGCCAGTTGTCTATCGCAGCACGAACGAGGTCCATGTCAATATCGGCGGCTGCCTTAATCAAGGATGTCTTGAGTGACTCCAAATTGGGATGAGGCTTTGAGCACGCCTTTTCCTCCAAGTGTTGCCATATCTTGTAATCTAACGGATTCAAATCTGGACTGGAGGAGGGCCAGTCTTCGTGCCGGATGAAGTCGATTTCACGCGCCGCCAGCCAGTCTTGTGTGCTCTTCGCTCTATGAGCTGGCGCCGAATCTTGTTGGAATACCCAGTGCCTGTTATTGAACATGGTATGAGAAACAGGTTCCACAAGGTTCATCAGGACTGTATTTTGATACACAACAGCATTCGTTTTTACACCTTTCTCACAAAAATGTACCTCTGTTAAGCTCCAATAAGAAACTCCCAACCATACCATGAGCGAGGATGGAAAATGACCTCGTTGGACACGCGGAATACGGTTGCTCGCTTCTTCACTACTGTGTGCGTACACCTTATCATTTTGTTTGTTGTAGCTCTCTTCTACGGTAAACATTTTTTCATTCGAAAAAAGAATTTCCCGATATTTTTTTCCCGCGTACCGCTTCAACAAAGCGCGGCATCTCTTCAGTCTCAGGTCCATTAGACGAGCATTCAAACGATGTCCTGTTTTTCTTCGATATGCCCGAAGCCCTAAGTCTTCATTTAACACCATTTTCACCGTGGTTCTGCTTAACCCCATCTGAAGGGCCAACAGTTTCTGCTTACGTTTGGGATTTCTTTGAATTCGTGCCTTCACAGCTTTTATTACTGCTGGAGTCCTAACAGACCGAGGGCGACCACTTCTTGACCTGTCATCTACACTAGAGTCTTCATTGTATCGTTTGATGGTACGATAAATGAATCTTTTGGTTATATTCAAATTTTTCAGTATGTTAAAAATTTGAATTGGCGCGTAACCACAACGATGCAACGCAATAACTGCAACACGGTCTTCTTTAAGCGTCCACTCCATATTTAAAAAATGAGTAAAATTCTAAAAGTATACATTTTTATTTTCATGAACAATTCGAGATTCGAATTCAATAAACTTTTTTGTGGCCAGCATTCTAAAAGAAAAGTTTTTACTGTGTGACAATACTTATGACCTGACTAGGTATATATATATATATATATATATATATATATATATATATATATATATATATATATACATATAATATAATCACATACATACATATAATCACGCTTCTTTCCCGTAGGGGTAGGCAGAGACCACTTCTTTCCACTTGCTACAATCCTTGCATACTTGTTTCGCTTCGTCCACTTTCATTATTCCCTTCATGCATGCCCTTCGGTTTAGGGTACTCTTGACCTGGCCTTTTTTCAAGACATCCCTGATCTGGTCTCGAAACGTCCGCCTAGGTCTACCCCTTCCGACACTTCCATTCACACTCGCCTTATACACTTTTTTCGTCAATCGTTCTTCATTCATTCTCTCGACATGGCCAAACCATCTCAGCACACCTTTCTCAATTTTTGTAACTACATCTTCTTTTAGACCACAACGTTTCCTTATCTCACTATTTCTTATCCTGTCACTCAGTTTGACTCCTATCATACTTCTTAACGCTCTCATCTCAACTGCATTTATTCTGTGTTTCTTCTGTCATACCCAACTTTCACTTCCGTACATGAGTGTCGGAACCAACACCCCCTCATGTACAGCCAGACGAGCCTTGTTAGACATCTTCTGACTGTTCATAAAGGAGTGCAAAGCTCCATACACCATGTTTCCTGCATTCACTCTTCTTTCAATATCACTCTCACACTTTCCATCTCTTGTAAACTTTGAACCCAGGTACACAAACTCATTCACCTGTTCAATTTATTCATCTCCAATCACAATATTGCAGTCTGTCACTGTTTCATCTCTTTCAAACACCATCAATTTCTTCTTCTTTACATTCATCTTCATTCCCTTTCTAATAAAAGCTCCACTCATAACAGTTACCATCTCCTGCAACTCCTCAGCCGAAGACGCAAGTAAAACTAGATGATCATCAGCATAGAGAAAACATTTGACGAGTAACTCATTCATTCTCAACCCACTTTCATTCTCTTTTAAATCTGTCAAGCAATTGTTCATGAACAGATTAAACAGCCACGGTGACGCTACACATCCCTATCTAACACCTTTGTCGATATTAAACCATTCAGTGTATGCTCCGTTTATATATATAAAGAGATTGCAATGCTCGTATGAGGATACTGCTCACACCATTCACCGATAATGCTTACCACAATTCATTCCTCACCACTCTATCATAGGCCCTTTCTAGATCCACGAACGCGTAAAAGACCTTCTTGTGTATAGCCAAACACTTTTCGGCTATGCACCGCAAGGAAAAGACCTGATCCGTACATCCCATTCCCTTCCAAAATCCCGCTTGTGCATCCCATACTTTTTCGTCTGTTTCATTCACAACCCTTTCAATCAACACTTTCGCATACAATTTACCGACGACGCTGAGAAGGCTTATACCGCGGTAATTTACGCAGTCCTACCGTAACCCTTTTCCCTTATATAATGGCACGATTACGGCTTAGCACCAGTCTCCCGGTACTTGCCCATTTCGCAAGCACAAACTGAAAATGCGGTACAGCTGACTAAAGATTAGCTCTGACAAGAACTGTTTGGTTACATCAATGGCAGCCACGTCGCACGAATGTACTAAAAGCTGTCGCTTTTGTGGTCTCAGACGACGCAACAGCGACATCGGTCGGAAATGGTGCGAGCATGCCTTGCACCTGCGTATTTACATCGCATGCGGAAGGAGGTGGCTGCGCGGGACGAGGCCACAAGCAATTTCTTGGAACTAGTCTCGTGTACCAATACAAACATTCCGAAGCCTTCTGATTGGTCAACGAATCCTAGCCAAACCATATAAAAAGAATTCGAATTTTGAAATAAATATTCAGTATTTATTATTTAGTAACCATCTGCTGGTGTTTCACTTATAACCCAAAATGGTGACTCAGACACTAAAGTACTGAGCCCTTGTCACCAAAGATATAATAATTTTAAAGATTTTCCAATAGAAACATATTCCATAAACTCTTCTGTCCAAGACTATAACGGTTTGGGGCGGCCATTCATTATAAAACTGAAAGCTGTTAAAGCCAGAGGACGAAATTGTATACAAAACAATCAAGAAAAAAATATTCCCGCAGGAACTCTGTTTTGTATAATGAGACATGAAAGAAAGTTCATTTTTATTCTCGTATACAATAACTTAATCAGTCTGCTCAAAGAATATCACAATCAGCTTTTGACGTTATAACATACATAGGTATAAATATTTTATTTACACTTGAATATATTTTTAAAATAGAATATATCAAACAAATAGTTGAAGTTTAAGCTCACAATTATAAAAAGCGGTTGTAAATGCACATGATCATCATCAAGTCACATCATCGTTATACACCCATCACCTCGCAAGGGTTAATTAACTTCTACGAGGTAGGGCCCAAGCCCGTCTGGATGGCGATCACCTTTGGTCTTAAGTATGCCGCCATAATAACCTTGTGTTGTGTTCCGGCATTAGTGACCCAAGTTCCTGTACCCTTTAGCGACAGCAGCGTGTTCGCGTTGCCACTGGTGTTACAAACACCCATAGGCGACGGTAACTGCTAAATTCTAAGCGGGCCGTCAGCTTGTCTGCTGTCCTAGGGCAATAAAAAACTTATCAAGGATTTACAAAGCTTCACTTTTGTAAAAAAATGTCAAATCATAATCATGTTTTGGAAATATTCTATTAAAATGTATCATAAACATTTAAAGTCCATATATCTTAGAACGGCTGCAGTATACCAAAGAAGACTGCGCTCATTATAAAGCACGAACTACCCACACGAAGTTTAAAACCAACCTTTCATTCTAGATTAAATATCTGAACTTTCGGACTATTTCTGTGTATTTTATAGTCCAAACTTAAACGATACGAGACACTTGCTCTTCTAATATTCCTAAAGCAGGCAATGAGTATATTTTTAATTAATATAGTTAGTAAATTAAATAGCCAGGCTAATTAAATTTCAATCAACGGTAGCTATTTCGGGCAGACATGTACAATTGGCGGCCTTATCGGTAAAAGCAATATTTCAGGCTAATAATTGTAGATGTAGATAGAAAATGTAGATATACGATATTAAATTATTTCTTCATTAGAAGTTCTTCTTCATTTGTTAAAATATTTATCAGAGCCATCTCTGTTAGGCTATCTGATCAACACAATTGAAACATAAATTATATAATTTAATATTAGTTTCGTAATTAGTTTTCGCTTCGGAGACTGGGATTAACAATTGAGTATTGTCAGAAAGTTCTAGATATAATACTTATATTAAATCTGACTATCACTGCTGCTATGCAGTAAGAGTATGCTATACTCTTACTTAAGTAATACTTTACTAACAATGAGTAAAATTAAATTCTCATTTTCAAATAATATACATATCTTACATAAAACCGTGTATTAGAAATTAATGTCAGAACCTCGATAATCGATAGTAACTCGATTTGTAAACTTCGTATAAATTTAATAAAATATTCGAACGCTATTATTTTAACGTCCACGCCACGCTCGTTACTCTTGCGAACGGCAATCTTAGGCCACTGGCTGGCATTCAAATTGATGGCAAGGGTACGTTCTACCATTAGAGGGGACTTATTAATTTCCCTTTCGACAGCCCGACCGAGTACGCAATAAATTCACCTCAACCAAAGGGATGACCAATTTCAGAACATTTACGAGCCACAAATTACGCAACCGATGAAATATACTGGCTGAGAAAGGACACAGTGCGGCCGAGCGGGACAAGAAAAAGCCCAAATGGACTGCGCTAATTTGAAACACGGTATAAGCGTTGAAGTATATAACAGTATCAACTGCCGAGGTATTTATACTTGATTACTTCCCCGTGCTCGCAGTAATGCATCTGAATGTCTAATATCCACCGGGAGTTATTACCCCTATGAGACCTTAAGAGCCTGTTTTGAAGATTCTCAAACGACTTGCATGCTTGTTTGAAGATTATAATGAATAGTTTTTTTTATTGCTATGGGACAGCAGACAGGCTGACGGCCCGCTTAGAATTTAGCAGTTACCGTCGCCTATGGGTGCTTGCAACGCCAGTGGCATCGTGCACACGCTGCTGTCCCATAAGGGTACGGGAAATTGGGTCACTAATGCCGGAACACAACACAAGGTTATTATGGCGGCATACTTAAGACCAAAGGTGGTCGCCTGGATGGCGACCACATCCAGACTGGCTTGGGGTCCTACCGGCTAAAGTGTTTTGTTACGAAAATTACTTGGACCAGTAAGAAAAAATCAAAGACGATTTGTCAGGTACTTTTTTATGGTTTCGTTGTAAGTAATAATTACCTTAGTAATATATGTTGACGTTCATAAATAATAAAATACTGAGTTTTTATTAATTTTCTATCATATACAACTTTCATATTGAATTACGACTGAAGTTTGGTTATTGCGTTGTTTCTCATCTTCATCTATTTTCTTTCTGTCTAAGCTCCATCGGTTATCTTAAATAAAAACATCACTAGGTTTTGAAATACGCCGCTAATCGAATTCAATCTTGTTGTTGATTTCTACCTTTTATCAGGAACTGGCTCCTAACAAAACTCGAAAATAAATATAGCTAAGAAATATATAAATAAACTTTCCGAGGGTATTTATTATGGACATTTACCGAGTTCCAAAGTTCCGCAGTGCAAATGTTAATTTAATGTAGAAAGCTAGAGAAAATTGCTCGAGTCCTCCAGATGGCAGAATTATAGGGCGCTGTCCGCGAAAAGGTCCAGAGACTAATTTTATGCAGGGTAAATGAGCCGGGCCACGGCCGGAATCGATATTCATTTGGTTAAGCGTACCGTTAATTTTTCGACGAAAGCGATATCATGAATATTACTTGCCTACTTACAAGGCGGTAATTTTTGAACGAAACTGAATGAACGCTTTAGACTTTTTAATTCGTTCTATTATAAAATGTCCAATCGTTTTATTTAAAGTACCTCTTTTATATATGTAATATTAGGTTTAAAACATAACAAAAAAGAGCGTAGGTGCATGCCCTTCTAGACAATATTGTTTTCAAAACACTGATAATTCAAATTAAATTACTAGATTGAATTATTTTTCTTAACATCAACTGGTGCTAGTAATGCACAAAACTATGCAAATAGCAATTTTTTAAACTCTAATCTCAACGTTGTAAGACAATATTTTCTGTGAAAAAAGGTATTTCTTATACTTTGAGACTATTATATATTTAATAAAACAACATAAAAATAATAATAGTGTCCAGTACTCACGTAAACAAAGATCAAGTATCAACGCCGAATTTACACGGTATCACGATTTATATCGCATTGAGTTATATTGGATTAATTTCTCTGAGAGTGCATTTAGTTTGTTGCCTGCGAAACCATCATCCATGCTAATATTACAAATGTGAAAGTGAGTTTGTTTGTCTGTTACAATTTCACGCCTAAACCCCTGAACCAATTTGATGAATTTCAGTGTAGACATTTAGACCACGGAGAAGGACATAGGCTATTTTCAATTCATATGGCAGAATAATGTTTGCCGGGTCAGCTAGTTATTATTAAAAGTTACCAACAAACAATAAGTCATTTCATTATATACACTAAGCAAAATGAAATATTCTCTTATTACCTCGTAGTTATTGCTATTTAAATTTATTTACGAGCATCTCGTCAACGTTGACCCAATTAGCGGCACGAACAATATTGCTTACAAACTGTTCTACCAAGCTAATTAAATTAATTGTTTATTCAAATTAATAGTTGAAACATAATTCCGAAAAAGCATATGTCTGTTTACACATGAATTTTTGATGATAGATGTTAACTACTAATTTCTACTTACTGCTTCAATTAGGCATAATGACGATTTATCACGCATACAAGTATGATGGAAAAGTTGACGTATTTATATATTTTATTTGTCAAGTACGTGTTACATATGGACGTCCTTCCTTTTAGGAAGATTAGTCAAGCAATTTAGCCTCTCTAAATATATTGCCTCATGCCACCGCTGCTAAACTTAATGGATAAGTTGTTTATATTTTTATGTTGTAAAATAGAAATAAGTGCTATGAAAAATGTGAAAGATAATAGAATTATGAATATAGAATAATTTAAAAATAAAATACATAAAAGATTTGCTATATTAGCAAACGTTTTATATTGAACAGGTGTATAGGTTTTGGTAGATAAAAATAGAAAAGAGGATATTTATAAAAGACATGTGATGCCATACTCGGACAAACCTTTATGGGTTCTAGAGTCTGCATTTTTACTTGTTTCGCCAGTTCTACAACGATGCTGTTAATGATTTTATTCAAGAAGCAAAAGTAAGAAACTTATAAAGCATACTAGAGTTGGACTACAAACAATTTAAGATCAATATCATTTCAAAATGACGTAATATTTATATGATTGAAATAGTTTTTCCTGCTCTGCGCGTATTTGTCCGTCAATGGTTATGTGGCAAAAGTCTTACAATACAGATTTTAAAGCAGTGCACTAATTTAAAATTAACTAACTTTCATTAAAAAAAATTTATAGTGATAAAAAACTTGAAAACAAATAAAAACAAAATTAATTATAATATAAAGTATTCAGATTGCTCAAAAAATAAATTAATCTCGTTCTATGAACCGTTTATTAATTACAAACAATTATTTATTTATTAAAAATATTTATAATAATTTTATGAGATTTTTTATAGATTTCATACATGATTGCGCATCTTTAAGAAAAACGTCTTCCCTTAAAAGTTTTAGATAATATACTTATATGAATATTTAAGTATTAATAACTTCTAATAAGTCACCAACATCAGATTGAAATAAAATCTTTTTAAATTTAAATTTTCCTCCGTGCAGGGGCGGTATTAGAATACCAACCCCTGCGGCCAGGGTTGGCCTACCGTGGTACTAGGTACAGCTTTACGTGGTAGGGCCCTAAGGCCTGCTGGATGACAACCATCCCAGGTGTATAAGTATGCAGCTATAATAAACTTGTGTTGTCTTCTGGCATTAGTGACCCAGGTACATGTACTCTTATAGCTTAGCAGCCTGTTCGCGTTGCCCCTAGTGTTGCAAACATCCATAGGTGACGGTAATTGCTTACTATGAAGTGGGCTGTCAGCCTGTCTGTTGATCTTCAGCAATAAAAAAAAACAAAAAAGTTAACATATCATCCACACACTCACGATTTGTATTATTAAACTCGGTGTAACCTTTGAGATGTGTTGTTTTATTGGTTGTTAGGATAGACGGACACTTTCCAATACTAATTTTTTATTAGGTTTGATTAGCCGCCTTTTAATTAGCCTAGTTAGTATTACTTGGCCCCTGCACAGATAATATGTCTAAAACTTCCAAGATAATACTATCTCTCCAGCTCAAGATCCCATTGATATAATCTTCCATGTCGTAAATAACGTGTGTTGTAACGCGTTAGTGAACTTTTTTATCGCGAATATTAGCCTCGAAACGCGCAAGAAACAAGATAACGCGGCTCACGTATAACTTATGATATTATAAAAAGGGAAAACAAAACATTCACTAAGTTTTTGCTTTTAATGGCTCTTTTATTATTCACATGTTTAGAGCAATTATGCAATGGAGTAGTCATAGAGATTTATTAAAAATTACTTTAACTAGTTACTTTAAATTAAATTGAGCAAAATTTAGAAATTTAAAAAATCTTTTTCGTTATCTTCAATCATGAAGCCCGGTTCTTTTCTTCAACTTTCACTTGGGATCTAATGCATTTTAGACGCTCATATGACTGACATATGACAAGCAGTTAGCTCATAGTCAAGAGTCAAGTACAGGCGTGTCTGTGGATTTTATACGAAAAACGAATTATATGTGTTATAAATAGTTTGTGAGAAACGCCCTGCAATACAGGATTTATCCAGAGAAGGGCATTTAAAAAAATTGTATGGTCTAAATTAAGATATGTTATGATACCATTTTTAGCCTATGGAAATGCTAGAAGCACACCCCGCCGTGTGAGACACCCCGTGCAATGCACGCGTACATTTCTTTCTCGAGGTTAGAAGATGCACGTCGCTGGTACACCCACAAAAACCATCCCGGTGTTCCTTTGAGTTCCGATATCGCGTGACGCGATAA
Organism: Malacosoma neustria; assembly: GCA_963693495.1. Lineage (NCBI taxonomy): Eukaryota > Metazoa > Arthropoda > Insecta > Lepidoptera > Lasiocampidae > Malacosoma > Malacosoma neustria. The sequence continues at coordinate 3,892,889 of OY856384.1, forward strand.
CTGGTTAGGCCGATACCACGACTGGCGCTGGCTCGTTTTCGCAGGCCTTGTCAAATAAACATTAATACATAATTTGCTCAAAAATTTCAATCATATCTAACTTGTCGGATCACATTACAAATGTATACACTTAGGGTTCCGCAGGCACACACATACACACTAAAGTAAATTACGATCCCATTGAATATACTCCATGGTAAAGTGTTGGGGGCATAAGCTAAATATATTTCTTGTATATGTAAAAAAATATAAATATTTTCTTAAATATATTTCTTACCAAATAGGTTACTCCAAATAACAAGATACTCTAAATACACTCTATACATCGGAGGCAGTTTGGACTGTGCTTGCTTTAACTGTTTTATCACTTTATTGCATGGAATCGCATAAACTTGGAGGCGTTAGTCATAAAATGTTATTGTTCCACGTCAACCGTCACTTCTATACTCGGCACTTGCCCGAGAACTTGATCAGATGTTTAAATTGATTTTCTAACGGCCTATCGTGTATTGGCTGGTCATTGGCCAAGTTGTGGGTTTGATTCCTTAGTGTTATCGACGTGAACACATTCCTAATACAAGCTTTTAAATTTCTATGGGGGAAGGGAGATTAGTTTCAAATAAACCAGGTTTATGAAAAGCAGTTACTCTTATCTAAAGACAGGTGGAAGAAGAAGAAGGGCATTCGAAAATCAAATAAGGAAGAATTCAAATAAAGTAAGTAAGTATAAAACAATAAAAACGACGATAAAAACTGCATGTATAAGTAGAGTTAGCTCCCATGCAAAATATCGGTTACCCATGGAGCGGCTAATCACGTAGTTGATCGTTTTTTTCCTTTTTACAAACAACAGCATAAGCTGTAACTCTATAAACGTAGGTAAGACAAGGTTTTTCTCCTTGCAAGGGCGAAGTAAGAATACTAACCCCTGTGGCCAGGGTTTATCTGTCGTAAGAGGCGCCCCAAGTTCCTTCTTATGGGACAGCAGCGTGTTCGCGATGCCAATGGTGTTGCAAACACCCATACGCGACGGTAACTGCTAAATTCTAAGCGGGCCGTCAGCCTGTCTGCTGTCCTACAGCAATAAAAAAAAGTATGAACACCTATTTTTAAGGTAGACTTTTATTAATATTGAATTTTTAATAATTTACTAATACATATCCTTTAAAACTAGTCAGTAAGTCACCAGTCATGATATTATCAAATATTTACGCCCAATTTATACTGCTTAAGTTAATTTATCCATTCTAAATAAAGCCAATTTCCAGCTGTCATTCGTTATTAAGTATTCTAAATAATTAATTGTGCCAGGTGAATAAGTGCGAGTGGATTTTCGGGTAATAAGTATCCTAATTTTTTTTCAATTCTATTCATTCATGCTTATATATGTATAATACATTATGCATAGACCCTTTTGAGATATATATAGCATATAGTTTTATTGTATATTTAATTTTGTATATTTAAAAGAAAAATATCTTACACTACTCCTTACAAAACAGTTATCAATTAGTGAAATTTCTATCAAAATCGACACTATGTATGTATATACTTATATAAACACTTAGTGAATAAATCCGATGGTGAACTAATTTTTTTTATTTACATAGCAATATATATCTTAAATTAGGTACACTAATCACTAAAAGTCCATAATATAACTGCGTTAATTTTGATTTTTTTGTATCTGTCAAGCTGTCAAATTTAGCTGTCTTACGTCATTGTTGTATTGTCACTAGTGTGTAAAAATAAAGTTATAATCATCAATTAATCGCACTATTTAAATGCTCAGAATAAATAATTTAATAACATTTAACAAACCTTTAAAGCTAACTTATCAACCGTTAGTAAAAATATCATAAACTTAATTAATTAATCTGATTAACGTGTTGAAATAAATGAAAATCAGTTGAGTAATAATTCGTGTCTCAATTACTACTCCAACGATTGAAGCTATCAGATTTTCTGATCACGACTTGGAAACAATCAAGACGTCAAAGATACGGATCGGATTAACCAAGCTTCAAGTTTGGAACTTATAAACCTAAAGTAATCAGTACAGCCCAACCGTAACTGCTAATATTTTGCCTTTACTTCCTTCAGGCTAAGCGTTATGTTTCTTGACTAATTTCAGTGACAAAAAGCCTTGGAGATAATCAAAGACGATTATCAAAGCATTCAGAATTTGTAATAATTGAAACTGATATTTAGAAGCTTGTTATAACTACCCGTCACTTGATTAATGATTTTAAAAAGCCTCAATTGCGCAATTTCTCGAGAGATACCCGGTATCATATAACACAGCCGTATTAAATGCATTCAAAATGTGATAAATCTTAAATAACATGTTGAAATGTCAGTAACTCACCCTTAAGTATGTTATGTTGTAGTGCGATCCCTTGAGTAGATCGTAAACGATGCATAACGGAAGCACCATTATTCCGGGCTCCTTACACAACGTGGCAGCAATCGCAAAAATAAATGTTCCGAACAACGCTAACCACTGTAATAGTTTCCCGGCATCCTCGAACACACACGCACTTAACGGAGACACAATTAATTTAGGTTTCCCCGTTTTAACATCTGTTGTAATTACAGTCACTGGCTCATAGTTTCTGATCTTCAAGAGATTCAAAGCGCTAAAACACACGTGTTTAGCCACGCCTAGCAGTCTTGTACGATAGCACGGTTTAATTCCACCATGCCCATTCCTCCCAGATTTAAATATCCCGAAATTTTCACACTGCCATCTAAATGTTTCTTCTCTAAGTCTTATGTGCTCTGTATAACATAAGAAACTGACGAGAAATAAATTACAGGCGATGAGATCCGCTCTACCAACGACTCCAGCAACCGCTTCTGTGTGTATCGGATGTGCTGCGAAAGTTAATCCAGCCACAGTTGCGCCCACTTTCACACTATTCCGTGGTAAAAGACGTCGGGCAGTTATTACCACGAGCACCGTTGATAAGCAGTGGAGAATAACATTCACAAAGTGGTATCCCCATGGTTTGAAGCCGCTTATCGAATAGTTTAGTCGATAAGTGGCAATACAAAGAGGTCTGAAGGAGCCATGCGAACCGGCGTCGGTAAGTGGAGTTCCCCAAAAGTCGTGGCTGAATAATGTTTTAAATGGGGTGTGACTGGCTACGTCTGGGTTGGATAGAATCGCCCTCCTGCAAAAGAATAAAGTATTTTAAAACATCAATTCCAAATCTTATTAATATGTAAATTTGTAAGCGTTTGACTTCGTATCAAAGGCTTATTGAGAATCATTTTATCGAGCATTTATGAATTATACTTAATATAAATTTTTAACATAATGTAGTTCAGAAATATTCAGATTTTCAGACAAGTTATCGATGGTATTATTATTATTAAAAAAAGTTATAATTTGTTTGGTTATCAATGTCGAGATTAGTTTTGATATTATCTTTATTGATAATTATAATGAAAATTACAAATTGCTATGTAGCAAGGAAAATGCTAAGAAGGAAAATGGAGGGATTAAAAAAGGGTAAACTAAAGGATAGATGAATGGTTGCGTAAAAAATGATTTAGCTAGAATTATTGACAGTTAGGGGACATAGTTGAAGAAGAGGAAGAGTGATTCCACTTGATAGAGAGTTAGAATAAGCGTCAGCAAAAGAGTATTTAAGTTGGGTATAAATCGTGTCTTTTAGAAAAGCAAAAGCTTTTGGCCGTAGATCGCAAAAATATTTTTCCTACACTATGTAAGCCTAGACTTGTCTACTGTCAGGATTCGTTTGCTCCTAAACCCTGCGGTTGTGCAACTTACGACACCAGAACAATTATTTGGTTTAAACAAGGTTTTCTAACGAATATCCTCATTTCAAATCATATAAATTATATAATTATGATCACAGCAGAAAATTAGATTGACTTAAGGAAAAGCTATTGCTTTAGAACTTTTTTTTTTTTTTTTTTTTTGCGTAGGACAGCAGACAGGCTGACAGCCCGCTTAGAATTTAGCAGTTACCGTCGCCTATAGGTGTTTGCAACGCCAGTCGCATCGCGAACACGCTGCTGTCCCATAAGGGTACAGGAACTTGGGTCATTAATGCCGGAACACAACACAAGGTTATTATGGCGGCATACTTAAGACCAAAGGTGGTCGCCATCCAGACGGGCTTGAGGCCCTACCACGTAGCTAGGGTGGGTTGTTTTGTCGCCTTTTACGACAGGCCGACCCCGGCCACAGAGGTTAGTATTCTTTCTCCGCCCCTGCACGGATAGAACTTTTACAATGTCGCTACGCAAATACATACATATAACTTAAATGTGTTAATAGGTATATTTGGTTATAGGTTAAACATTAAAAACCTATTAAGCTAATATTGCTTACATAAACAAGAACTTTTGCTTTAAAGCTTACAAAGGTATGATACCAGGACTCTAAAATAGATATAATATTTTTGATATTTTAAGACATTTAATTTATATCTTTTGCTTGTTTTTTTTTAATTTCTTTTTCTCCTGACACAGGCGAGACAAAGCTTTTTTCAACATATTTTTTTTTTTGTACTTAATAGAGACAATTTGAGTACTTATATGACGACCTCGTGGGTTCGATTGCCACAGAGGACATACTTATCTGCAAATGTTTTTGACGCCTAGTATGTGTCCGTCGATAGAATGTTTATAAAAATATGCTGCGATACAGGGCTAAACGCTATGTCGATCACTGGATATCAAATTAATTACTTTCGAGGACCACGTGAAAAAATAGCTTGTAAGCCATCAAACTAATAAATACCAAATATAATTAATTGACTGTGTACTGAACTTACGACTGCCAAATCGGTACAAACTTGACAAAATGCTTGACAATTAACATATTAAGATAAATCGTATGTTTATGATCTTAACCTTCCAAGTGTTTGTCAATATTTTATTAATAAACTTTTATTTATATAACATTGCAGATAAATTGCAGGAATGTCGCCTTCGCTGCTATAGTCACGTTTTACAGAAACGTCTAGCCATGCCACCTCCGCAGGGATACGGCAGCAGGGGTGGACATAAAAAATGCTGGCTTGACGTTGTAAAAGGTGATATGCATGCCAATAGACTCACAACCAGAGATGCTGAAGACCATGCCAAGTGGAGAAAAAAATCGGAAAGTGGACCCCGGGCATCGAAGTTAAAGTTTGGATTGCAATCGAGATTTTTTATTGCTGTAGGACAGCAGACAGACTGACGGCTCACTTAGAATTTAGCAGTTACCGTCACCTATGCGTGTTTGCAACGCCAGTGGCATCAACTTGGGTGACTAATTCCGAAACACAACACAAAGTTATCATGGCGGCATACTTAAGACCAAAGATGGTCGCCGTCCAGACGGGGTTAGGGCTCTACCACGTAACTAGGGTAGGTTGTTTTGTCGCCTTTTACGACAGGCCGACCCCGGCCGCTGAGGTCAGTATTCTTTCTCCGCCCATTTACGGATAAAATTTATTCGTATATATTAAATAAAATCAAAGAGTGCTAATTTTTTTAAACCACCCCATCAGCGCTGAGGTTTAGTTATATACAAGGTTTAAACTGTGAAGCACTGTCACAGAGCAAATTTTTGTTTATCCAGGATTAAATTTGTGTACAATTTATTACGTTAGTGCCATTATATATTCCTTTCTTTACTTATACAATGAGATATAGATGTGGCTAGATTTGATTTCTACAATATTCCCAGATCGCAGCCCAGCTTAAATCTAGAAATTCATGTTTTCTTGTACGATTTGCTAGAAAAAGTAATACTGATGCCATGCAACCTTCCCAAATTTACAGACACGCTTATGTTTAATATAATATTTTATGCAAAACAAAAGGTTATAAAGTAAATGCTACAGTAGTGACAGTATCCTTTATTCCCCCCTGCACGGATAATGGTAGCGGGATTTACCACTAGGATGATAATAATGACATTTCTATAACATATAAATAAGGAGAAGAAACTTACGAAGCCACTTCTTCTCGTTATAACTATCATATATACTGTAATAGTAATAGCTAACTCACCAACTCACTTACACATACATTTTTCATAAGCTTGATTAAAAAACTTTTTCCGTGAAACTTAATCTTTGTTATTTTTTTCTAACAAGATAAGTAAGATGCCTATATGATTAGTTTGCTGAACTATTTAATAAATAAACAACTCGTTAGTGAGGTTACTTTGTCGGCTTGTTTTTCTGAGAATAATTAAATAAGACTTTTCAATGAGATACTACTAAGAGTTCAATGAGTTGACTTACTATTTATGAGCTTTCAAGAGTCTAGATTTATAAAATACACTAATAATATTTGACCCAGCAAACGCTGTTTTGCCATATGAATTTTAAAAAAAGTAGCTTATGTGCTTTCAATCAATGACTATAAAAAATATATTAAAGGTTCAATCTATGACTATACCGAAATTTGTCAAAATTGGTTCAGCGGTTTAGGCGTGAAAGCGTAACAAACAAACTCACTTTTGCAATTATAATATTAGTTGGGATATGATATCGTACAATAATAATAGTATACTATATACTATGGAAAACAGTTCGCCTGATCTTAGTATTAATTTTTTTTATATTCCGGACGAATGTACGATTATACGAGGCAACTGTTTTTCCTGTATAAAGACAAGTGGCGTTTAAGAGCCTAACAATATTACTCAATGATGCTATTCTAGATTTAGAATGAATAAATATCCAGTTAAAGTTCACACAACGCCATCTAGTCCTAAAATAAGCAGCAGTTGTGTTATGGGTATGTCGGTACAGTCGACAGACCGATTACTATTGTAAATAGATGCATCTTATACATAAACACTTAAACATATAAACACATCTATCCGTGCAGGGGCGGAGAAAGAATACTAACCTCTGCGGCTTGGGTTGACCTGTCGTAAAAGGCGACAAAACAACCCATCCTATCTACGTGATAGGGCCTCAAGCCCGTCTGGATGGCGACCACCTTTGGGCTTAAGTGTGCCGCGATAATAACCTTGTGTTGTGTTCCGGCCTTAGTGACCCAAGTTCCTGTACACTTATGGGACAGCAGCGTGTTCGCGATGCCGCTAGCGTTGCAAACCCATGAGTGACGGTAACTGCTAAATTATAAGCGGGCAGTCAGCCTGTCTGCTGTCCTAGAGCAATAAAAAAAGAAACATACAGACTCAGAATTGGAATGAAATCTGAGATCCCTATAGACGTACCACTGAAATCAAAATTGAGACGTAGCCGACTAGTAACCTTATACCCCTAGTATTAGAATCTTAATTCATTTCAAATCACATTGTGAAATTGAGTTTACACAAAATCAGATAGCTTCTTACTTTAAATAACTTATTACTCGATCGCTCGTAATAAAGGAGTAGATTTCATATCGATATTTCTCATCTGGATTGATTCTGTCCCGATTCCTTCAATATCTTCATAATAAAATTTCATCACAATTTTATTACTAATATTATGTTAGATGAAATATATATGTATGAAATAAATTACAATCTACACGAGAAAGGTATATTTTTGAAGAAATTCATTCATTCGTTTATATATTAATTTTAAATACTGAATCACTTTTTCACTCCCAATCAGAAGAAAGAAAAGCAGAGTAACCGGTATCCGGCGGTGGAGTACGTAAGGCTTTTATTTACGCCCTAGTAGGATAACAACTTATGCTTAACAAACTGCTGGTCTAACCAAAACGCACAAACTAATTTCTGAGTCGCTGTTAATAAAATGTCCGTCATAAGATGCAAAGGCTATTTTGAATTTCAAACTATTAGGCAAATATATTTTATATAAAGTTTAGCGTTGTACTCGCTGGAGCTTTAAATTAAAAACTATAAGTCAGTGTCTGCAAATACATCTTTTTCAAATATTAAGTGTATTATAGTTGTGATCGGTCTTAACGATGTATATGAAGGCTCTTGAGGCCCTTCAGGCCCTTCATCAGAGTGGTCCATTTCAGGTAACCTTTGTATAACTTTAGGTTAGTATGCGGGCGTGGTATTTCAGAAATAAAGGCACTTGTTTCACAGTCACAGTGTTTAATTTCGATAACGAAGCTAATTAACAAAAACTATAACCCTTTTCGCACGATTAAATTAGATAACAGTCACAGGACGTGAGCGATCCGTCGTTGTCGGCCGTTCCGCCATGCACCGTAATGATCGTAAGATGGCTGCCCGGTCACAATGACGTTTCACCAGAGTGTTGCCACTCTTGTCCGCGCAAAACTACTGACTTGTAATAAAAGAATGACAGGTTCTTAATAATTAAACTAGATGGCGCTTTGAGGCGCCGTCACGGCCGGACTGACATTCGTTCGTCCTCGGACGATCAGAGTTTTCTGTAACAAATGTGCACACACATTAATACACACAATGCAAATGCTTTTGTGCTCCCACTCGTCCACCCTGACAAGTACTTGAGAAATCTATTGATTTTCATAAATCCATGAACCCACTTCCCACAAAACACTGTAAAATCGATTCATATCCTGCAACTTTTCCCATCAAAGACCGGACAAATGCGTAGTTTCGATCACCCAGCTAAGTTGGGCTGAATCGACAAGCACCGTCCCCTCGACTTTGAAGTACATTAGACAACCGAACAAATGCGTCCTTACGACTAAGCACGCATGCATAGACCGGACAACATCTGCTCAACATTGGACAACCGAAACCGAACAAATGCGTCCTTACGACTAAGCACGCATGCATAGACCGGACAACATCTGCTCAACATTGGACAACCGAAATCGAACAAATGCGTCCTTACGACTAAGCACGCATGCATAGACCGGACAACATCTGCTCACTGCAAACCGGACCGGACAAATGCGTCCCTTCGACCATGTAACTGAACATGGACCGGACAACACCGTCCTTTCGACCGTTTTCACTAATTGGACCGGACAAGTGCGTCCTTTCGACCACGCAGGCAGGCATGGACCGGACAACACCGTCCTTTCGACCGTTTTCACTAATTGGACCGGACAAGTGCGTCCTTTCGACCACGCAGGCAGGCATGGACCGGACAACACCGTCCTTTCGACCAATATCAGAAGTACATTCTATGCGTCCTTTCGAATCGCCAATCTGCGAAACCGGACAACACGATAATGATGATATTACCTTTTATGAGCGATGAATCTCCACATCCACCATCTCAACACGATGGGATTCATCCTCGGAGTCATCGCTCAATGTCTTAGAACCTGCCGTCAGAGTGGTGGAACCTGTAGTTTGAGTATCATCACTACGAGCTGACAATGTATCTGAATTGTCGTCCTGGTACCCCTCTAACTGTTCATCTGGCGCCGTCATGGCCTCATCATCATTTAAAATACTTGTGGCCAACTCAGTTAACCCTTCGTGACCTCGTGGCACTAAACGTAAGCTTTCATGTGAATACTTTAACGTCCTGCAGGAACCATCGACACTTTTTAGCTCGTAACGATCATTTTCAAGCACGTTTGTAATTACAAATGGTCCCCTAAATTTACGGTCTAGTTTAGTTTGAGTTCTTTCGGAACTTTTTATAAATACGAAGTCCCCTTTTGAAAACGGTTTGATAGTGGCTCGACCCCGGTTAAAACGTAAGGTGTCAGCTTTAGCTGCCTTTTCTATATTTTTAGAGGCATCTTCGCGGATAGATTCGAGATCTAACCTTTCAGTTTGCTCGTTCCCTTGAGTTAATTTGGCGATTCCTAATGATTGTGCTCGAATTCCGGCTTAAGTTCAGTTGGTGTATATTTAGTAACAGATGACCTAGTACTATTTAATGCTAACTGAACATTGCCCAGCTCATCTCGCCAGTTTTTATGCGGATCATTTTCAATAATTGTGAGCAAACATTTTAGTGTTCGCATCACACGCTCCACCTGACCATTGGCTCGACTGGAGCTTGTGGCAATAAAGTGAAGTTCGATGTTGTTCTCTGTACAGAACGCTTTGAACTCGTTGCTAATGTAGCAGCGACCTTGGTCGGCTATAACGCGTTTAGGGGCTCCAAGTAGATAAACTGCATTTTTAAGGGCGTTAACAGCGCTAGCCGCGTCAAGGGAAGTTGTGTGTTCGAGTAGAACATACTTTGTGAATGAGTCAATGATCACTGAGCAGTATTCTTTTTGGTCACTTTTGCCACTCAGTTTTCCGGTAAAATCTATATGTAGTGTGTGCCATGGCACAGCGACTTTGGGGATAGGATGAAGACGAACCGGTTGTGCACCTGATGGTCCCTTTGACGCTTTACACACGATACATGAATTTACAAATCGTCGAACGCATTTTGACATTTCGGGAAACCAGTATAGCTCGTAAATTTTGTCTAAGGTTTTATCTGGGCCTAAGTGTTGAATTTCCGAATGAATATGATTGATGAGTGTCCATATCAAAGAACGTGGGACAATTGGAAGCCAAGAGACAACTTTGTTTCGACATATTTTACGATAAAGGATTCCGTTTCTAACATCGTAGGTTTCCGCGATGGTTGGAGGTAATTCCCTATTAGAAAATTTAGATATAAGATCCTGAATTTCACTATCTCGCTTTTGCTCGACAGATAGCCAACCTTCGTGTAGTTCAACAAATCTGACAGGTTTTGAAGTTACGTTTCGGCTCGAACTCGGTTCAGGAGCATCTACATCCGTTGCCGCGGTACTTAATTTGGGTTCCGGACCCGGTTGTAAATTACGTGATAAGTAGTCTGCATGTTCCATGTTCTTGCCTTCGCGGTAGACAATGTCAAAATCGTAGGCCTGTAAGATGGCCCACCAGCGATGTACACGAGGCGTAAGGTCCACTTTCGACTTAGAAGCTTTAAGTGAATTACAGTCAGTAAAAACAGTAAATTTACGGCCATATAGGTAATGACGGAAGTGTTCAATTGCTCGTACGACCGCCAGAGTCTCAAGCTCGTACGAGTGATACCGAGACTCGACTTCGGTCGTACGGCGGCTGAAGTAGGCTATGACGTGTGGCATATTGTTCTTTCTCTGAATTACGATTGCGCCATAACCCTCACTGCTCGCATCACAGTGAAGCTCAACAGGAAGGTTCTGATCAAAGATGGTCAAAACGGGCTCTGATGTAAGAATTCGGATAATAGTTTGCCGAATTTCCTCATAATTTTGTGTCCATTTGATTCCGCCCTTTAGTCTAGTCAAGGGGTATAGTGGACCTACTATCCGTGAGAAGTTTGGTATGAACTTTCTAAAATATGAAGCCAAACCTAAAAATTGTCGTACATGAGTGGCGGTCTTTGGGGAGGGTGCATCTACTAATGCCTGTACTTTCAGAGAATTTGGCCTGATCTCCCCGGACTGAATAGCGTATCCCAAGTAATTAACTTTCTTTTTCATGAACTTGCATTTATGTAAGTTTAGTGAAAACCCAGCCTGCGCTAAAGCACCTAAAACCTGGTCGAGGCGACGGAGTCCTTCTGTTATATCTGAAGAGTAACAGAGTACGTCATCCACGTACACAAGCGGTTTATCTTTTAAATCTCTGAACGCGTTATTTATACACCTTTGGTAGACGGAAGGCGCATTGCGCAGCCCGAAAGGCATAGCGAGGTATTCGTATTGCCCCTCGGGCGTCACAAATGCAGTCTTTTCTACAGACTCGGGATGGATTAAGATCTGGTGGAAACCAGCCGCCATATCCAAAGACGAAAAGAAGTGTGCTCCCGTGAGCTGGTCTATCTGGTCATCGATAAGTGGTAAAGGATAATGTTCAGGACGCGTATTAGAGTTTAGCTCTCGATAATCGACACACATTCTGTCAGTATTGTCCTTTTTTTTAACTAGGATTATCGGACTGGCAAAGGGAGAGGAACTCTCCCGAATGATTCCCGCATCTAACAGCTCCTGAACTTTCCCCCTTACCACTTGTTTTTCAGGGGGTGATAATCTGTAAGGACTTCGTTGTACTATCTTATTAGGGTCGATAAGGTTTATCTCCATTTGACCAGTAGTAACGCGTTTGGTAGGGGTACCCTCAACAAAATTGTCAGTGTATTTTCGAAGGATACAAAGGAGCGCTTCTTTTTCTTCCCCTCCCAAATCAGTATCAATAGACTCAATATTAATGCCCGCCTTATGCTCACAAACGTTGGCCTTTTCATTTTGCACGATTGAGAGGTTATTACGATCAATCTCGACACGCACGTTATGATCGAAAATGTCCCTACCTATTATTACAGGCTCTGTGATATAGGCGTCCGGGACGACATGAAACAGAAGCGTCAGTGACAAACCGCTTATTTGGACCACACTTAAAATTTGTGTTGTGCATGCAATATCGCTATTCCCTAGACCGTTCAAGTACACTAAACTGTTACGTTCAGTACCACAAAACTGTGCGGAAACACTTTCTTTTAGTAACGAGCAAGATGAACCGCTGTCGAATAGAAAACAAAATTGCTCACCAGATGACACAGCAAGGGTACCTCTAGATGCTCTGTGCTCGCAAAGGTTGACCTCCTTCACTGCAGTTCCACCGCTCCTATTTTCTGGGCACCCAGTTGACACGTGGCCTGGTTTTCCACACGAGAAGCACGTCAATAATGCTGGCTTTTCTTTTGTACGATCTGAAGAGTTTTCTGCTGACTTGGAGGAGCCTGGTTCTGGACGAGGTCTTTTACAGTCTGCCATTCTATGACCAGGGACTCCACATCTATGACAATTTCCATTGAACTTAACATCATTTAGGCGAGGTTTCTTCGAATCGGCTGGATATGTTACGTCATTGGATTCGGAACGTCTCTTCAGGGATACACAACCAAGTGCGCGAAACAGTTGAGCTCGGGTTGTAATAGCGTGAGAGTTCAGCTCACGACGAATCAGGTAGTCTTTCAAACTCAACACGGATATGACAAATCCGGTTATAACTTCCTCTGCCATTTCAACCTTAGGGATATTTTCTATAATGTTCCACAAACGCATAGCTGCCTCACTTGCCGTTTCCCTTACTCCGATTTGGAAGCGCATTATGTCATCGAAATAATCCTGGATTAGCTTGGGTTTTGAAAACTTTGCAAGGAGTATTTATTTTATAGTATCCCATGTCAAATCTTCCAATCGTACCTTGGTTAAACAGGTAGCAGCTCGGCCTTTTAAAGCATTGGTCAATGACACCAAAAGGTCAACTCCACTTAAGTTCTTTGCTTTGACGATGATCTCCGAGACACGACACCAGCCCTCAACGTCTGCATCACCATCATCAGGGTTGAATTGAACCAAATGCACCGTATTCGTCGTGCCTGTAGCTGCCGTAGGTGTTTGAGGCACTGGTGGCGTAGCTAATAATCGAGTCAATAAAGCCTCCATGTTGATCAAAAGTCTACTGCCGTTGCTTTCATCACTTGCCTTATTTCTGCCCTTCGATCCCACTTCTGATGAAGGCTCTTGAGGCCCTTCAGGCCCTTCATCAGAGTGGTCCATTTCAGGTAACCTTTGTATAACTTTAGGTTAGTATGCGGGCGTGGTATTTCAGAAATAAAGGCACTTGTTTCACAGTCACAGTGTTTAATTTCGATAACGAAGCTAATTAACAAAAACTATAACCCTTTTCGCACGATTAAATTAGATAACAGTCACAGGACGTGAGCGATCCGTCGTTGTCGGCCGTTCCGCCATGCACCGTAATGATCGTAAGATGGCTGCCCGGTCACAATGACGTTTCACCAGAGTGTTGCCACTCTTGTCCGCGCAAAACTACTGACTTGTAATAAAAGAATGACAGGTTCTTAATAATTAAACTAGATGGCGCTTTGAGGCGCCGTCATATATAATTGCTAATCAACAATTTTTAAGCTACTTTCTTATTTTAGCAAGTTACTATATGGTATTGTGTCGTAGCAATTTTATTTTTGTAGTTTTTTTATTGCTGTAGTACAGCAGACAGGCTGACAGCCCACTTAGAATTGAGCACAGTTACCGTCGCCTATAGGTGTTTGCAACGCCAGTGGCATTGCGAACACGCTGCTGTCCCATAAGGGTACAGGAACTTGGGTCACTAACGCCGGAACACAACACAAAGTTATCATGGTGGCATAATTAAGACCAAAGGCAGTTGCCATCCAGACGGGCTTAGGGCCCTGCCACGTAGCTAGGGTGGATTGTTTTGTCGCCTTTTACGACAGGCCGACCCCGGCCACTGAGGTCAGTATTCTTTCTCCGCCCATTCACGGATAAAATTTATGCGTATATATTAAATAAAACCAAACAGTGTTAGTTTTTTTAAACCACCCCATCAGGGCTGAGGTTTAGTTATATTCAAGGTCTTAACTGTGAAGCACTGTCACAGAACCAACTTTTGTTTATTCAGGATTAAATTTGTGCACACTTTATTACGTTAGTGCCATTATATATTCCTTTCTTTACTTGTACAATGAGACATAGATGTGGCTAGATTTGATTTCTACAATATTCCCAGATCGCAGCTCAGGCAGGAAAGGAAATTTTTATATTACTCTAAACCTTAGATCTAGAAATTCATGTTTTCTTTTACGACTCGCTAGAAAAAGTAATACTGATGCCGTGCAACCTTCCCAAATTTACAAACACGCTTATGTTTAATATAATATTTTATGCAAAACAAAAGGTTATAAAGAAAATGCTATAAATACAGATTTGGGATTCATTTTACGTGTACTTCGATATCCACTTGACCTTTCAGCCATTTACAACGAGATAATAAAATCAAGTAAATACATTGCCAATCGGCTGACCTCACAGAATGGTCGGCGCTAACTTCCACTCATATAACTGGTATCCCTTTATCTATTGATCCCTCGTATATTTCATCCCTTCCTTTTACATTTCGAGGGGCGAAAAGCGATTGAATAATTTATATTTATAGGTTTAGGAACCATATACCGGTATACGGATTTAGGCACTAATAGTTATCATGGTTCGGATTGGATAGAAGGCAATAAATGGAACACAGCGCAAATAATCTATTTAATATACACTGAAAATTTTGTTTTGTAATTAGCAAAGATCATAAGCACTGTCACTGTCACTAACAAACTTCAAATCGTATATATATATTCGAAGTTACCAGCAAAGTTACTAAGTTACACTACACTCATTTCTATAACTGACTCCATAGTATGGCGTGGTGCTTATAGTAGGTTATAAATAAAACAATACTGTACAATTCTAAACAAAGTGACGATCGCGTTAATGCGACTGATGGTGTTCACACATCCTCTCTGGACGACCCCACAGCGCATACGCGGGCGCTGCACGCGGTGTGTGCGGGGACCGTCTGAGGCTCAGGCACGGAGCGCGGGAAGTGTTTGAGGCGGTACTAGCTAGAGCCTCCCCCTCCAAGGAACAAGAACGAAACGTTTGTGACTTGGGTTTAGGTCGTCGGCTATGTCGGCGCAGATAAACGATTGCGGAAGACATGTAACGGTAGATACTCGCGGTTCACTCTCTGAGGCACCATTTTTGCCACCCTTCTGTTTGACTAGTCGCTGACAAGCCTCTTTCAAATAACCGTACTGCTTACAATAGTTACGTTGCGGTCGTGACCACGATTTTGTTACTGAACTCAATTCAGACCGGTCCATCACTGAGCGTGCCACCATAGCAGAAGTGATGACGGTTCAGTATCCACGGATACCCGCGAGCGTTGTTCCTCCAAAATATCCTCAACGCGGCGCGTTTGTACCAGCAGCTCCGCAAACGTGTCAAAAGCGGAACGTGGAACCTTTTCACAAATACGACGGTGTCACAACCTATAGGTCATATCTACTTGTACCCACTCCGTAAGAGTAAATGATGGAAGTTGTGCTATTAAACATCGAATGTGACATATAAATAAATATTTTGTTTCGTCCAACCTTTGTTCTCTATCAAACATTAACTTAAAAATTTTGTGTGGCGGCAGCCGCGGTCGTCAGTCGTAAACACGACTTGCTGAGCGGCAACATTGCTATTAGGTTACTACTATTACTATTAGGTTAGCACTCAGGACTGCATTACGTACCTTATCCCTATAAAGTAGTTTTAATGATAAATTACAAAAAAACTTAAATATTACGAAGATCTCATAAACTGATAAGCTATCATATCCTTACTAATATTATAAACGCGAAAGTTTGTATGGATGTTTGTTACTCTTTCACGCAAAACTACTGAATGGATTTTAATGAAACTTTACAATAATATAGCTTATACATCAGAATAACACATAAGCTATAATTTATAAAGATATTGTGTGAATTTTCATGATAAGTATCAGGTAAGTAGGAAAAAATTCTGCCATTTGTGAGCTATTCTGGCGTGCGCTGCAAAAACCGTTAAAGTTACACGTATAATGTAAATGTTTATCTTAAATAGTCCTATGAAAAAACTCGCGATAGTATATATCTATATTTTATTTATAAGTCATTATCGCCAAAATAGTGAACCATAAATACAATAGAAATTGATAATTTATTTCTAATGCACATTTGGTAGTAACAAATTGATCCTTATATCGAAATAAATACTTATATCGGTTCTGGTAATATTATAAATGCGAAAATGAGTTTGTTTGTTTGTTACACTTTCACGCCTAAACCGCTGAACTAACATATAATCGGTTGTCCATAAAAATGTATCATTGTCACCATACTACATCTAGAATATTTGAGTTATTTTATGCAATATTCACTGTTTTGAATATGTTCTAAGTTTTACATTCAAAACGGTAAAAGCGTAAAGGTACGAAAAGTATATTCAGATATACTTTTTATTTGCCCGGATATATTCGCTGGCGACATGTCATGACAACCTGAAATACGCTTAACCTGAATTCAAACGAGAGTTGGGAGAATATTTCGTATTATTTAAATCGATTGATACATGGACAATACTGGAATACTAAAAATTTTATTTTTAAAATCAGTCACCTAGAACAATATTGCGTTATTCCGACTACCTTGAAAAATATAGCCACATCATCACGTTTCAAAGTGCAGTTGTTTTCTACATCTACATGTATGTATATGTGGTGTACCACATTACTAAGGGACCACCGCTAGCTATCATTTGTTAGCCAACTTAGTGGTCTTTGTAAGAGAGAGTCCCATGTACCGGCATCAACTTTTCACCTGAAGTTCCGATGCGGTACTGCTAAAGCTGAGCTTGTAAATAAAAATGGTGTACCTAACTCCTACTTACTCCCCTTTGCCTCCGCCTCCATCCAGGGACAATACAACTCTACGTGGTAGGACCCCCAAGCCCGTCTGGATGATGACCAGCTTTGGTGTATAAGTATGCCTTATGTATATAATTTGGTGTTGTGTTCCGGAATTAGTGACCCAGGTTGCTGTACCCCTATGGGTCAGCAACGCGTTCGCGGTGCCCCTAGTATCGCAAACATCCATAAGCGACGGTAACTACTTACTATTAAGTGGACCGTCAGCCTGTCTGCTGTTCGTATGTATGTGTTGTGTGTGTGTGTGTGTTTGTGTGTGTGTGTGTGTGTGTGTGTTTGTAGTTCATATTAAGTAAAGAAAAGACGTTTAAAAGTGTCATCCCATTCATCTTGGTTGTAATCGGAGCTTTTACTTAGAAAACCTAAATAAGCTACTGAGTATTGTCAAAGAGATAAATTTCGATATCTTCTCACCCTCTCTTTCGCTTTCGATTCTCTTCGGTTGTCTTCTTTTTTTAAAACCAAGATCTATTATAAATTATAAGGTACAGGTTTTCCTGATCTAAATTTAAAAAAAGTGAATAGTTCCCTTCTTCTTCTAACTAGAAAAGAAATAATTTGTGGCTTCTTATGTGTTAAAGAAGTGGAGCGCTTTATATCTCTGGTCAAGGCTCCATTGTCTTAATTATAGATGTAGTATGTGCCAGATACAAAATGTAGGAGTTTCGAGATATGTTAGTAGTGATTCCAAAAATATTCATTCTCACTGCATAGTACAATAAGACACCATATTAACAGCGTAAATAATTCTCTAAAACTATACACTTAATTGGCTTGAAACTTAGCAGCATAGTTACTTATTTCGCGATTTAAATGGAATTTATGGAAATACTATTCAAAATTGAATACAGAAAAACGTTTGCTGGGTCAACTAGAAATATAGAATAGTTATTATACCTTAGTGAAAAACTCTTTTTAAACGATGAAATAGATTTGACTACTCTATCAGTAATTTACTCTATGGTGCTATGAGAAGGAAAATCAGCTTAATGCCCGCCATTGTATTGTAAATTGTGAGTAACACGCTTCTCCCTTTTCTTATTTACATAAAAAGTTCGCAGAGTATTTTGTTCGCAAATGACTTTCGTTTTGGAGTTTCTTTTTCGGGGATGGATTCAATGACTTAAATAATTATCATGACTTTACATATTTTTGGAAAAAGCTGTTTTAATGGAAAGATTAATATTTATCTTTATCAAAATAAGATTGCAACAAATATATTTTTAACGCTACATAACATTAAAAACCCTCCAGTATCTTTGCAAGTTTTGTGTTTGTGTCATAGTTAAATAATTTTTTACATAATTTTGCTTAATTCCTAATGAAAGGCAAACAGGCTGACGGCCCACTTAATAATAAGCAGTTACCATCGCAAACACGATATTGTCCCATAGGGGTATAAGAACTTGGCTCACTAATACCGTAACACAAGGTTATTATGGCGGCATACTTATAGACCAGAAGGGCTTTTGACTCTACCACGGTTGTTTTGTCTTTTACTATATACCAACCCCTGCCGTTGCGGTTAATATTCTTACCCCGCTTCTGCACTAAGGAAAATGCGTATAATATAAAAGTCATGCTGATATAAGCACTTATAGTTCTTAATAGCTTTAGTTTTTTGAGGAAAAACTGCATTTATACATCCAAGGACGAATATTCCAATTGACTGATGGTGTTTTCGCTTCGTATCGGTTACGTATCCGATGGTACCTCGTTTTCACGTCACTGCCAACGTATCACAATTTTATTTCCGCTTTTATCACTACTTTCGTTTTACCGTTGAATATGTTGTGTTGGCATATATTTGATATCGATATGTGCACGGCAGAATATTTCTCATGTTGTTGTTACTAGTATAGCATTTATTTTAGGTATTATAAGCAATTCATAATCAAAATAATATCTTTCTGCTTTAATGTCTGTGAGACTATGGATAAATTGCATTTGTCGCCTTTACTGTTTTGGCCACGTTGGACGGCGACTGGAAACTTATTTTGAAAACATTGGTTCTGAATGGCGCCTCCACCAGACACAAATAGAATGGGGGAATCTAAAAAGTATGGGCATTACAAGGAATGCTGAAGACCATGCAAAGTGGAGAAATATAAGGGCACCCGGGCATCAACGCGGAAATTTGGGTTTTAACCTTGATTTAACACTAGGATAATGCTGTTGCACAATAGTCTCATTTGTGAGATGATGGATGGAAAATAGGGTCTATTTTATAATGATTTATACAATGAGTAACTTTTAAACGATTCGTCGAATAGTATACACTAAATACTTCAATACATGGCCTACTTGAATAGTAATTAAAGTAGAATATTATATACACTTTTATATACACAATATTTTTATAAAAAACACACTTATAGTGTGTAAAACATAACTATCCTGCACAAATATTTCTTTCGTTCCGTTAGATATTGCGAATTTCGTTATAAATGAACTTCAATAAGAACAAGTGTCCCCCTAGTACTTCGTCCGGGACGAGCGCTAAATTTCCACGATTTATATCCAAGGCTGCGCGAAACGACATTGCCCCATATTGGTTTTCATATGAGTATCTATAAAAACGTACTTGTCCTGAATCAAAACTCTGAGTGAGATAAAGTTGACGGTAGTTTGAAAGTTTTTGTTGGTCAGCTTGTGGCCAGCTGCGGCACGGCACGTAAGACCTCAATTACGAAACTGTAAGTTGTCCTATTTGTATGAACACACGGTGTACACATATTATAGGAAAAGGCGGACGAATCAGCTATTATATCGTTGAACTGGTTTTGCCTAGATAAAACCAGTTGCTGGGTCAATTTTTTCGACTACCCTCAAGTTTGGAGAAGGAGATGGTTGACTCCATGAGGGGGAAGTCATTATTATAAGTGTCAACGTTTGACCAAGTGGACGTACATTAAAATTGCACCGTCTGCCTCAGTGTTGGTATAATTCAATTATTATTGTTCGTGCTAAGGACTTACATTCCCATATGGAATGTAAAGTTAAGTTACATTACAATACGAAATTTACCGACCGATACGAAATGAACCGATACAGACCGGGGATTCGTAAGCTTAGTAGAGCTTCTGTCTTTCTAATGTTAGTACTAATTTTATAACTAAACTAGCTGTGCCCGCGGCTCCGTCCGCGTGGAATAGTGACTATGGGCAGCATTTTTTGGACATATCTTATGGTTTATTTTGGATTACAAACCCTATAAACCTTAAAATATAAATAAATGAAATATACAAACTGCGTCCGAACCTATAAAGCCCAGCCTAAGCTGAACCCTATTTTATATGATTGATAATATAAATCTTATATTATCAATCATATCTATTTTTAACAAAACTATTTTATTTTTCTAAAATAAAAATAGCCTTAGTTACTCCCTGATACATCAGCTATCTGCCAGTGAAAGTCCCGTCAGAATCGGTCCAGCCGTTTCAGAGATTAGCCGAAACAAACAAACAGACAGACAGACAAACAAAAATTGTAAAAAATGTTGTTTTGGTATATGTACCGTGTATGCATCCGAATGCACTTAGGAAAAGGCGGTTATTTTAATATTACAAACAGACCTTCCAATTTTATTTATTTGTATAGATTAACACAGACCACTGCTCTTGCTATCGGCGCATTCACACGCGCCTTTCTTTACTTAATTGGACTTTGTCTATCGTCCTACAATATTGGTTGATACCAAAATAGAAGAAGCGAAATCAGTAGATTTAGAAAGTACATGTAATAAGTTATTTTACGAATATATAGAGCCAAAACGCTTAGTGACTTGAGCTGCCATATAACATCTAGTGAAGCTTCTTAACTAAAACATTTTCGCAGAGCCGTTCTGGCTGTACTTTCAGTTACGTTCAACACGTGTACTTTGGAGCCTGGGGTAGGCTGTATCGAGGTACCGTATAACAGAAAATATCTGTGCGTATTTTCGTCGGTACTTTTCAGTAACTTTACTATTTCTTGCGCAGGGAGTCATAAGAAAACGTGAAAGTAAACTGTCGCAGAAATCAAAAAGCGATTTTGAGTCCTGTAGCCGTACTCAAAAATGAACCCCTGGATGGAAAATGAAAACTAAACGCAATCGGGAATTTATGACTAGAAAAAAAGAATGCATTTGTTATATTTTAATATTTTCAATCATTAGAAAAGGCATGAATAAAATATGTCCTTACAACTCATTTAAACAAACACTTTTATCGCTCAACGCTAACATTGTGGTGGTACCTTAATATTCGATGCCCACTCCGAACAAACTTTATCGATTCTATCTCTATTATCGGATTGCATCGAATCCACAAAGCGAGAAAACTAGAACTTTTGCGTTAGTAGTTAATTCTCATATTAATTTCAAAGTACGAACTTTAGATTATTCTTCGCATATTAGATAAGTATTTTCTACATCAGGAAAACTCATGAAAATTCGTTCTTTATCCGTACAGAGGCGGAGAAAGCATACTCTACACCTCTGCGGCCAGAGTCAGCTTGTAAAAGGCGACAAAACAACCCACCATAGCTACGTAGTAGTGCCCCAAGCCCGTCTGTAAGTATTAAGTATGCCGCCATAATAACGTTGTGTTGTGTTCCGGTATTAGTGACCCAAGTTCCTGTACTTTTACGGGACAACAGCGTGTTCACGATGCCACTGGTGTTGCAAACAGCCATAGCCGACGGTACCTACTAAATTCTAAGTGGGCCGTAAGCCTGTCTGCTGTCCTAGAGCAAAAAAAATTATAAAATTCATTCAAATCTCAAGAAGAAGAATATATTTTCATGTTTTGAAAGTATGTATGATAAATCAATTATATTCTACTGCTATGTGTTACTGTATGTATAACTGGACTATGTATAAATTAACTGTATTCAAAACAGAATTGGACAGAAAATAAGTTAAGTTATAAGATCCACATTCTGATTTATGATGGGAATATTTAAGCTATTTGACACGCAAAATCCACGTCAGGAACTCACGGAGACTGACTTCATATCTGTAACTTCTTTAACATGAGAAGCAGCTGTTATGATTATGATGGTTAATTTTGTGGGAGGTAAATCAAAAAAATTTACCTTACGTGGTATATGTCTGTAAATTTTTAAAACCCCAAAAAATGACAAATAGTGCTAGAAAAATATTGTTGCTCAAAAATAGTAATTTTGATCAGGATTTTTCATCATCATCATTTCAGCCGGAAGACGCCCACTGCTGGACAAAAGCCTCCCCCAAAGATCTCTACGACGATCAGTCCTGAGCTGCCCTCATCCAACGTATTTCGGCGATCTTGACCAGATCATCGGTCCATCTTGTGGGGGGCCTACCAACATTGCGTCTTCCAATACGCGGTCGCCATTCGAGAACTTTTCTGCCCCAACGGCCATCTGTCCTTCGCGCTATGTGCCCAGCCCACTGACACTTCAGTTTTACAATCATCCGGATTTTTCATAGCTATACCAAATTTAATCATATCTGTGTAACTATAGTTATTATAATAACTACCCAGAACGTCCCACTGCTGGACTGGGGCTTCCTCTGAAAGTGAACGGATAGTAAACCCGTCAAGAGTCCAAGGCGGATTAGTGGGTTACATATACCGGTGATCGTTTCCTCGCGATGTTTTTCTTCACCGTCGGTACATGGCAGCTATGCACATTAGGTGAGAAAAACTACTTAAGTGGTACATGTTATCGTAGAATTTGAAACCGGTACCTCTAGATTGGGCTCAGAGTATAAATACCACTGAGCTACCAGGTACCTACAGTTAGTTGTAGTCTGACGATCTCTTGGCGTAGCGGATAACGCACATCGATATGCTCGCGGACGTCATGGGTTCGATTTCCGTCCAGCGTCTGGGTGTTAATGTATAATATGTATTTATTTACAAAAGAAAAGTATATATGTAGTATATCTGTTCCCATATCACAAGTGCTATGCAACTTAGTTTGGGACTAGATGGCGTTGTGTGAAATGTCCCAACATATTTATTTATTTAGTTAGTTACAGTAATGAAATTAGCATATTAGGACTCATTATACTACTCATGGTTGCTCAGAGGGCAATGGAGAGGGCTATGCTCGGAGTTTCCCTGCGAGATCGAATCAGAAATGAGGAGATTCGCAGGAGAACCAAAGTAATCGACATAGCCCGGATGATTGCAAAACTGAAGTGGCAGTGGGCTGGGCACATAGCTCGAAGGACTGATGGCCGTTGGGGCAGAAAAGTCCTCAAATGGCGACCGCGTACCGGAAGACGCAATGTTGGTAGGCCCCCCCACAAGATGGACCGATGATCTGGTCAAGATCGCCGGAATAGGTTGGATGAGGGCAGCGTAGGACCGATCATCGTGGAGATCTTTGGGGGAGGCCTTTGTCCAGCAGTGGGCGTCTTCCGGCTGAAATGATGATACTACAGAAGATAATAAAAATAAAATTTGTGAAGATTCCATTTCAGATTTAAGAATGAGAATCGGTGGAAGAGAATCGATTAAATCTAATAAGTTTTTTAATGCATTGTCTCTGTCACTCGAAGCATTAATCAATCAAATTAAGATAGGAGTGTTAGATATAACGTTTTACAAAGTCGAACTTGCTGATTATGCCATATTCTGACGTTCATTATTTATTATAGTAACTGTACGGGTAAATATAGGTTTACTTTCATTATCTATTCACAAGCCAAATGTGAAAATACATTTAGACAGTTATTATACCTTAGTGATAAAGCTCTGTGAACTAGGATCGAGCTCGTTTATCTGACAGCAATCTACATATAATATTGAGAATATCGAAATTCTAATATTCAATACACATCTAATAAATCGTTCCAGATTAATGAATCTATATGTATGCTGGTATAATACTATATAATGGGATAATAATATTTCAGACTAGTTAGTTGTAGCAGAAAAGGGGATGGTAGAACATAACTCGAATCTCTTTTGTACTTTCTACATCACAAAGCGTATAACTATGAACAGAACTTACCGATCATCGTAAACGAAGCCAGCGTCCAGAGTGTTATAGTACAGCAAAAAAGCAAGAAGACCACAGCCCGCTGTTATTAAGGACCCCATTTTGCACTTCTCACACCTCTGCCAAGCCCATGTCGAACCTTTAAAGAAAATTTGATTTAATATAATCGACATACATTCAATAAAATGGCAATCTTTTCGACGTGATATTTTATTAAAATTTTAAGACTTGGTTGTATTATCCCTGCTAGAAATAATATTAGAGTCAACCCATCACTTCTTTAGGGATTTGCAATCAAAATAAAACATAACATATTATTTATGTTTGTGAGTCCAAACCAAATTGTAAAATGTGTCATTGACACATGCAGTAGTAGAGAACTAAGTCTGCTACTAAATAAAACTATTTCCCTTTTGAGAATACAGTAGAACCTCTGAAGGCTTTGATAAAGAAGCAGGAAGGACTGATATACTATACTGATGTAAATTTAGTCTGTAATATAAAAATGGAAAATGGGTGAAAGAAAAAAGAACTGCTTGTCATGTCAACAAATAAACTGCGTTGGATAAATTCATAACGAAGATTATTCAACCTTCGTAACTGAAGCAGCTTCCAGAGCTGTAACATCGCAAACTAGTCGCTACATATTGCGGTAAGCTAAATAAAATATCTTGCGATATCAAACCCAAAGAATATTTCATAAATATGATGTCGGTCTTGTAATTGAAGATGATTCAGACCGTACGATATGAGAAAGTAGGACAGGGGTCCCCAAAATCCGAAACTAAAATCAACATGTAACGGTACAGCGATAATAATAACTGCACAGGGACCCACTGCTAGACTCGGACCTCCTCTTAGAGAGGACAGTACGAGCTAAAATGGCTGAAACTTTGGTGAGTAACTGTCGACAGATGAACAATGAAATTCACTAGCTTTTATTTCCGAGTGCTTATCTTCATGTTGAGGTCAGAAACTTTTCAGACCACCCTCGTATACCCACCATGCTTTTCGAAGGCATATCAATTGGGTATACAGATCTCTTCACGATGCTTTTTCTACATGGTAGGACCTCAAGCCCGTCTGGATGGAGACCACCTTTGGTCTTAAGTATGCCGCCATAATAACCTTGTGTTGTGTTCCGGCATTAGTGACCCAAGTTCCTGTACCCTTATGGGACAGCAGCGTATTCGTGATGCCACTGGCGTTGCAAACACCTATAGGCGACGGTAACTGCTAAATTCTAAGCGGGCTGTCAGCCTGTCTGCTGTCCTACGCAATAAAAAAAAATGCTTGCCTTCACTGTTGGCAAATGGCAATTATGCTATAATATTAGATAATATTATTCCTGAGGTGTCCCCGTTTAAATTCAAGGCAAGTGTCACTTTTTTCATTACCTTCAACAAAGTCAAATCTTACAAGAAACACTCTTTTACACAGATCTTGTCTTGAATATAATAAATTTTACACCAGTATAGACATTTTTCGCTCTAACATTGTAAATTATAAATAAAAAATAATCGACTTATGCAAATGACTAAAGTATTAAGTTTAGATTTCTCAATTCTTTTTAATGTACCTATTTCATAATTTTAATTTATGACAGACTATTACTCTATTGGATGATGCAATTATGTGTATTACCTTTAAGTGGAAACTTTACTGATTAGTTAATTTTTTATGTTATCTTTATATTGTGATTTATTGTAATTGTATGTTTCCCTAATAAATAAAAAATAAAATATGCACACTAGGTGCGAAAAACTGCTTAATGGTGCACGCCACCGTGTGATTCAATGTCGGGATAAACCAGATAAACAGTACCAGGAAAATGATACAGCGATATACTAAGAATTAAATAACCAACCGCTGTTGGTTATTTAATTTACCTTGCGCGACTTTACCTTGGCCTTAGGCTTGACCCTTTTCAAATAAGACATGAATGGACATTAATACAAGACGTGCATATTATTTACCTCACACTACACAAGATTGCACTGAGCTAAGCTGCTTTAAACGCAAGTGCGAATAGATAACATGGCCAGCTCAGTGGCTGAAAGTCAGATCATATCTATGCCTTAATTTTCTACGGAGGGCATATAATTGTAAAACCCTCCGTTAAAATTGTTCGGATAGTTCAAAGAAATATCTTTAAAAGTACATTAATGAAAAAAGTAAAAAACAAACATTAATAAAAAAATATGACTTCAAAGCAATTGCGTTGATTACAAAAAATCAATATTAGTCAATTTTCATCATGTTGAGGTAAGAAAGTTATTTTATATTTACACGTAAATTCTATTTACACATATTACGGTTATTGTTACGTCTGTTACACGTACCTTTCGAGTAAAATCATTTTTAGAACGATGTCTGCCTCGATCCGCCCACGCCAGTCTGGAATGATGTAAAAACATTTTACTAACTTTTATTGCACACTACAAACTCAATGTTATTGTATGAACTTTGAAGAAGCTGCCAGAAATAAGAATAATCTTGTTGAAATAAATCTCTGAAGAATGAGTTCCTCTATTAGATATTGTAAACTTAGAACAAACTAATGCGGGTCATGTTGCGACGTTTTACGCACTTGTTTGATAGTTTCTTCTATACTTTTTAAAACTACAAGACAAAAATAGACAAAATAGCTTTAATTAGTTTAAAAATTAGTACAAATTTATCCGTAGTGGAGAGTGATAAGCTTAAGGGGGCGATACATTAGAAATTTAAAATAAAATCATAATTTGAATAAATAATATGTTAAAAATAAACTACATATTAAAAGGAAAATTGAAATATTGAATATAAATGGAGTTATTGTCAAAAACGTCAGAGTCCGCATCCCGCCATTAACTCAGGTAGTCGGAGAGCTTGGGTCGGAGCAATGTTACTTTCACAGTACGTTTGTATATTCTTTTGTTTCATAACTTTTAGGTAGGCTCATTTCTATGGGACTTGATTTCCATGAATATTTATTTATATGTATATGTATTTATATATCTACATAGTATATAACTGCAGGTATACGATAGAAGTCGTATGTAGCTATTTATAGGTTTATTATAAACAAAAATGTGTCACATATGTGGATATTAAGAGCTATGAACCACTTGATGGTTGGTTTGCTCGGTCTGAGGTATTAGTTCATTTTGGAAAAGGGGTCTCTTGCCCAAAATAATTTGGGAATTCTTGGTCGTCGTGCCTGTATGTTCGATTTCCATGGAGGACAAAATAGTTGTACGCTGCATCAAAGTATGGCTGATGAACATAGTTCTTTATATAGCCGTATACAGAAAGAAAGCTAGTAATCGGCGCCGATTACCAGCGCTTATCGGCGCCGGTCCATTCTACATAAAGCAAGCAGATTGAAGCAGAGCACCACTTGGTTAAAGATCCCAGAACGCGACGGGCCGCCGTCGTATTCAATGAAACCGCTCTCTAGTATAAATAAAAAATAAACACCACCGCTTGTTGTATTTCAACACCGTATCGCGTTCACATATATGTAATCAGAATCTAAAAGTTAAACAGGCCAATTCTTTATTTTAAATGTTATCGTAATGAATTAAGATTATTTTTAAAGTATTATACATTTGTTTAGAGACAGAGATATTTCGTAATGCGAATAGTAAAGCACAATAAAGTGCAATCCGATTTATCGGTTGTGGCACTTTTCGCAAGTGCACCGCGGGCCGAAATATCGGCTCCCGGCACTAGAAGGGTTAAGTTTTCGAAGAAACATTAATAGTGTGGAAGATATGAAATAAGAAATTATGGCTACTTATTACCATATTTTTTCAACGAAAATAATCCGCAACACAACAACTATCCGACTGGAGCCGAGAGTTGGTGCAAATGGCAGAAAGCTATCGCTTTAGGTAAAGATCCTGAACTTGAAGATCTTACTATTACTTGATGACGATATAAAACAACATATTCTACCGATGTACGAAGATTCGTCCAGGGATGATTTACTAGAAAGATGCTTGGGTGGCCATACCCAGAATGCTAACGAGTTTCAATACGATAATTTGGCGAATATGTCCGAAGCACCTACCAGTATATTTAATGAAGTATACACCTCAATTCTCAAACTTATGAACGAGCTGGGTATAATTGTTGGCACCTATTGTAAAGTTTTCTCCGAAAATACCGATGAGGCACGAATAGTAAAACAGAACCGGATGAGTCTTTCCGAAACAAAAGCAGCTCGTACAGCTCGAAAACAGCACCAGCTTGATGATAATCAGCTTTTTGAAAAGGTCGAAGGTTTATTTTACCGTATAGAAACTTTGAACGCGATTATCTCGAAACTGTATTTTCAAAAACTGGTCGTGCTGTAACTCCAAAAGTTATTGACCGATTAGGCTGAAATTTTCTGAGGTTTCTCTTTATAGTGATATCACTATAAAGAGAAACCTCAGAAAATTTCAGCCGGATTTCGGAAGGATTTACCTAAAATTTTAAAGATATCGGGTTAATAAATAATTTTTTTTGGTCATAACTGTTGTAATATATATATATATATATATATATATATATATATATATATATATATATATATATATATATATATATATATATATATAATATTATTAACTTTAATTTCTTGTTGTATATGTAATTATATATATTTTAGTGCGTGTGTGTGTTTATACATTATTATATTTACATTATTATTATATATTATATTTAAATTTGATTTTATAGTTTCGTCAGAGTTTATGTGCACAACCCTGCCTCTTTATTCTTTCCAATCTCCAACATTAGGTTTGCTGGAAGAAAACTCTTTTAGGGTTAAGCACGCCTATGTACATGTCTCATATCTTAAATTTTATGTGTGTAATCAGTGTTGTGTACAAAGAATAAATAAATATATATATAATATTAATTAGATGTTGAAAATCTGGATGGTCCGAATAAATCAACCAAATTAGTTTCTCTGTAAATGAGAGACTTATATTATTATTTATATTAACATTTACAATGCATATTCATATAAAAGTTACACGTTACCTGTAAATGAGAAACGACAATTAAAGTTAACTATTCGTCTCTCTTTCACAACTCTTGCTTTTATATTTATTAGTATCTCGGAAATCAAATCTTTGTAACGTAAATTATTTTTTTGTACGCGAATGTCATGTGTCATACTTCTATGACACATGACAGTGCGCAGCCTTCAGTGAATATCAATAAGCGCGTTAAATCTAAAGAGATGATATTCTCGTTACATAAACAAACCATATTACAAGAACACTAAATCTAAAGACTTACGACTAATATTAACATTTAATAAAAATAAATAAAGAGAAAGTCTTTTACAAGTCTCCACATATGATAGTAAATTCGTCCGTTATTATGCAGGGTGCGCCAACTTAGTGCCCGTAAGATATTGTTGGTAGGGCCCCTTACAGCCCAATTTCTGAATTAGATAAGTGGTCTTTAATTTGTCCTCAAAATCTTTAAATCATTTCCTAAACACAATTACGTCACGAGCCGCATACGAACAAATCTTAGAATATAAATCGTTACGTCATAATAACAAATCCCAAAGTCAATACGTCGATTTATTCTTCAGAATGAACCAATGGCGCAAATAAAATAAACTGGAGTTTCTGAAGCGAAAACACACAAAGAATCAGGCACAAGTAAATAACTACGCATGAGTTGGGCAGAGGAAGCACATTCACTATTACCTGTAGGGGCACCTCCGGTGAAGGTATCAGGGTAAACATAATACAGGTTGCTGCTTGCAGGGATAACGGACGACGTACAAATGTACGTCGAATTTATTAAATGTTCTCTTATATAATCCAAACATAGATTGGATTGCCTTTTCATACACTTTATAAAAATTAGCGACATTTAATTTATTTTAGTACTGCATTATTTTCTTTTTATTTCCTTGCTGAAGATCAGCAGACACGCTCACTTAACCGCAAGCACTTACCGTCGTCTATGGATGTTTGCGATACTAGGGGCACCGCGAACACGCTGCTGTTCCATAGGGGTACAGGAATCTAGTTCACTAATGCCGGAACACAACACAAGGTTATTATGGCAGCATACTCATTGACCAAGGTTGGTTACCATCCAGACGGGCTTGGGGCCCTACTACTTAGCTAGGATGGGTTGTCTTGTCGCTTTTCACGACAGGCCGACCCCAGTCGCAGGGGTTAGTATTCTTACTCTGCTCTTGCACGCAGAAAAATCTCTCTAAAATAGTACATAATATGCTAACACGCTTCTATAGGTATTATGTAATTTAATTAACTATTTTTATCTTGACCAGTTAAGTATTTAGTACAAGTATTAGACTTCGTGCACGAATTCTGGTTTTTATAGTATAATTACAAAATATTCTATAATTACATTAATATTTTTCACAGGATATTATTTAAAACTTTTACAACCGTATTTTTAACAGAGTTAATATTTTGTTTCAAGCTCTTCCTAAATGTATGGCGCGCGAGATGCTTTTATTTTATTCAGTAGTTCGACTTTTA
The DNA here is from genome assembly GCA_963693495.1 of Malacosoma neustria. Classification (NCBI taxonomy): domain Eukaryota; kingdom Metazoa; phylum Arthropoda; class Insecta; order Lepidoptera; family Lasiocampidae; genus Malacosoma; species Malacosoma neustria. Next base: position 3,923,609 of record OY856384.1, read on the forward strand.
CTTGTGACTTCTCTTTCTAGAACTTTAATGATACCCTCGTATTTTTCTTTTAACAAGCTTTTCTTTGTCTTGTATTAAATTAGTATACTACTAGTATAATAGTATACTTGTATTAACTTAAATATTATTTTATAACTTTATTCCAAAACGTTGTTACACTATGCTCATATATTAATAATATTATTTAATAAATTTGGATTTTAAGTAGTTTTTATTATTTGATGAATAATAAAGAGTTTTCTATCTATTCATATTAAATTCTTAAGAATCAGGGAAAATTCTGGAATGTTTGTCTCAAATGCTAACCCTGTCAACAAACAAATCTAGGATTTTAAGATTAACACTACCACCTCGGCAAAGAACTATCTTTAGAGAATTATCTCTGATTACCTGCAAGATGATCAGAAAACTAAGAAAATTCTTAAATCGAAATATGTTGAAGCATTATTAAACCCTGATGATGAAGTAGTGAATTTGGGAGAAACTTTAATAGTTTCATAAAACCCCAAAAATAGTCAACAACGCACCACAGGCTCTTGTAGAGTAAATTTAATTTTCAATCGAAATTAAACCTTATAAAGGTATAAGAAAACATACTCAAACGAAATATAGCATCTAAGAAAAAAAGCAACTAATTTAATGTAAACTATATCATTGAAAACTTAGCCGCAATTCCAATATACATCACTAACAAATTATGGAAATACTCTTATCTTTGTAAAGAACACGTAGCAGACTAAAAGTCAACGATCTTTAACGAAATAAAGGTAAAGAACATCGTTGAATAAATATCCCCATATAAATAATATTCAAAGTAAATAGCATGTACAATAACAACAACAGTGGCGAGATCGCAAGCAATCGTATCTGTACATTACCTACGTCTTTCACAGAAGATTAACGCTCTATTCTAAAGGTAAACGCCGTTTCAAAAGCCATAAATTCCACCGCTCTGCTCGTTCCATTCGCGAGAACGCACTTTATCGGAAATTAGTAGGTAGGCAGTGAACAACCCACATGAATGGATGTTACATTTGTGGAATCTCTGCTCAATAATTTGTTGTCGATTTGATTACGCGACCGATGTTGCTAGAGTTAAAGATTATAGTCTCCGATATATTGAATGAAATTTGTTAGTTGTTATAATCAACAGCAGTTGTAAGGAGTTGACTCATTGAGCTAGTCTTCCAGCTAGTGGTGGCGTACCTTGCTAAAAAGTGGACAACGCTGTGACACGAGGTTTTCATTTCAAGGTCGGGAGATCAACAACCAAATATATTCCATCTATTTTCTTGATCCTGATTAGTATGGATACGCAAACGCCAGACACTTGATTCAGCCTGTGATTACTCTCAACAGTAAAACTGGCATATGCTACCTGGACAAACAACTTGGATGAGAAAGTGTTGAAAATAAGTCTGTGTGCGTGTGTGTGTGTGTGTGTTTTGTAAGGAGTGTTATAAATTTGTGCTTTTTAATTTCTTAAGTTTCTGTTTTTCAGATCATTCATTACTTGTATTAATTTTTCATTGACCATCAAACCTCTTGGCAAATCATTCATCCTCACATCATAAATACTTGATTTAAAATAATAACATATAATGCTCTTTTATTTGTAAATTATACTGTTATTTACTTTATTCATTTGTTTCGGTAAATAAAAGTCAATCAATACAATTAACTTTAAAAAATATTCCGTGTCATTATAGAATACTTTTAAATGTAAGGTGGTGAATTTTCATTTAATATATGTACCTAATATGCAAAATCCTAAATTAGAACCAAACGAAGCATCCTTATCCATTAATTTTACTAATTGGTATTCTTGTCCAAAATAGAAATCAGCTCAGATATTCTTGAATATCGCATAAAAATCATCAATATATAAAAGGTAAGAACCTCAAATCATTTAATTAGGTCATTTCGAAAATCAGAACTCGTAAGATGTCTTTCATTTCAAGCATGACATAACAAAGTACAATAAAGTAATCAAAGAGAATGTTCTCGACTAGCAACACTGTTGGCAAATGCGAAGATCGTTCACGTGAGGAATGGCGACTATCAACCTTCGCCTCGGGCGTATAGTTAATGAACTACAATGTTGAAAGCTATATTAAATTCAGAACCGCTTTTCTTATCCCCACTTAAATCCAGCTACAGTTTAATTTCTAAATGCTTACGACGTATCTCTTAGATTTTGCTTTTGGTGCGTTAAGATTGTTTGATATATACTTATGTATGACGGCCCACTGAAGGGCTCGAGACTCTTTCTTACGCATAGTAAGAGTGTAACTCAATGATATCGGAATTCAAATTTCCTCATAATGCTTTCCTTTAACATTGGTATGTGGTAAAATTATTCCAATACATTAGGCAAGAAAAAAATTGCGGATAAATTACAAGAGTGTCGGCTCCGCTGGTACAGCCACGTTTTACGGCAACCGGGTGCTTACGTGGGAAACAAATGCCTGGCCATGCTGCCTCCGCCGGGCGCTGGCAGGAGGGGTAGACCCAAAAAGTGCTGGCTTGACGTCGTAGAAGGTGATATGCGTGCCAATGGGCTCACTACCATGGATGCTGAAGACCGTGCGAAGTGGAGAAGAAAAAGTCGGAAATCGGATCCCGGGCGTCGAAGCGAGAGTTTGGGCTGCAACTGGGATTCAACGCTAAGATGATGATGATTAGGTAAGAAAAACTGACTAACTAGTGTGTGATAGGCATACGATTTGAACCCATGATATTTAGGTTAATTTCTATGTCCAATATCAATTAGCTATCATGTATTTACCATTCTTTATAATAACATAAAATTAATTTAGACTTCTTCTTGCCGTTGTCCCACGTTGTGTGAGGTCAGCACAAAATATCTTCTCCTTCCACTATGTTAATCGTCATCCCAAATTTCACACCTTTATAACATGTTAGCTTTTTTTTTCATTTATTGGACAAACAAAAAGTATTTATATAAGGATTAGTAAATTGTCTTATCTAATATGTTAGTACTAATATAAACCCAACAACATTTGTCACAGATAACACATAAAAAAAAGTTTAACATGACTAAGAACTAGCAACAAAAAATATAATTATTTAGATAGAAATAGAATACTATATATTACACATTACATTTACACATTGATTTAGAGTGAGACACTCAGTGCGCCGTAGCTATGAAAGGTTCAGTTATTTGTCTTGGAGGCATTTCAACACACTTTTTTTTGCTTTTATTGCTGAAAGACATCAGACAGGCTGACGGCCCGCTTAGAATTTAATAGTTACTGTTGCTTATAGGTCTTTGCAATGCCAGTGGCATCGCGAACACGCTGCTGTCCCGTAAGGGTACAGGAACTTGGGTCACTAATGCCGGAACACAATACAGGGTTATTATGGCGGCATACTGAAGACCAAAGGTGGTCGCTATCCAGACGGGCTTGGAGCCCTACCACGTAGCCATCTCTTTTAGAATGCCTTTTCTTTTCTATATCCTTTCACTTTTAAGCACTTACCTTGTAACATGAAATTCTATAATACTTTTAGCGTGTTTTAATTTAATGTACAGAAAAATCTTGGAAAAATTATATCTAGTAAAAACGTATGAAAAACCTTATACTATGTAACAATTCTATTAACTCAGAGTAAGCAATGTAATCGGATTTTATTGATATACTTCATAATAGCAGAGGTCTCTTGACCAATGTATTGTGAGAAATAATAACAAAAATGAATAGAATGTATTTTGGGATATGGTTGCCGCAAAATAGAGCTTTTGTTATTTTCAGTTATAATATAAGTGATACGATTTTATATTCCTGGTCATAGAAACTTATATATAATACATGTGGGATGTGGGCTTTCACAGAGTAAAACAAGTTTTTGAGTTGCAGCGGACGTGTGCGTTTAATTCTGTATACTTTAGAATATATTAAACACTACACTATATATTTAAATTATTAAACTTAGCAGAGCGTGCGTCGTCTCGCTCGTCGTCGTCCATTCGTCGTCTTCTACTAACTTCGTTGACATGTCATCCCTTTCACTCTATGGCTTCGTTCACAAACATCATCTTATATTCAAATTCATCTGTTCAAGAATTATCATCATTCCCACATACATATATATGATTGTATATATGGGTTACCTAGAAGAAATCGGTCAAAGCGATAAGGTCCATGTTTCCAACATTAAGAATTGTTCACAACTTGTATTATATTATTAAGTATAATAACATAATACATAAGTTGGTGACAATAAAGTATTATCTCTTTTTTTATGATCGGATGACATTAAACGTTTATCAGTTCTGTACCAAGAGTGTTAACAAGAACTTATAGATTTTAACATCTGTAATTTTAATAAAACAATAAATTTTATCTTTAACTTGGTAACTCAGTGGTATTTTCCACATGAAGACTAATTTCCGGGTTGAAATCTCACAACGGCATCCCACTTTGGCAGTTTTTCTCGCCAAATATGCATATCCATACTTCCATACTAATATTATAAATGCGAAAGTAACTCTGTCTGTGTGTTACGCAATCACGCCTAACCTACTGAACCGATTTAAATAAAATTTGGTACAAAGATATTCTAGAGCCTGAAAAAGGACATAGGCTACTTTTTAACGCGAAAAAAAGGACTGTAAGGGGTTGAAATAAGTGATGAAGTTTGTATGAAAATTACGTAATTTTTAAAGCTAGAAGCTTGAAAGTAGTTTTTAAGGCTTTTGACTAGATATAAATACGATATGCAAAGTTTGTAAAAAAATACCCTAAATGGAGTAAAAATTTAGAAGCGGTGGGCCTGTCCCTCACTCGTCTCCACTCCACACTCCGGAGGCGACTCTCATTGGCTACGTATATTCCAGAAGTGATTCTCATTGGTTGTCCAAACATTAGATTCTCATTGGTCGTTTATACTTCGGAAGTGTTACACTCCGGAAGAGATGGAAACTCTCTTTGGTTGTTTTAAATATTAGCTAGTGTTGCCAATAAGATAATTTTGAGTTTGATATTCCTAACAGAATAGTATAGAGTGCATAATTAAAAATATTTTGGTTTGCCAACCCTAATTTTGGCTTCTGGGATGTGAACGAGCGAACACTGTCCATTGTAATATCCCAAACACAACTCCATTGAAAGAATAGCTTTTGTTTGTTTAGGGCAGAACCCGAAAAATTAATCAATTCATTCATTCATCCCTAAGCCTATATTTTTGTCCCAAATAATAACAGGCGGTAGCTTTTAGCTGCCATGAAGGTATATTAACTAAATAGTTTACGGGTACCGCAGTATAAGGTCCATAAGTCAGCCTACTCCGATTATATATACCTACTATCAGATACGCTACTAAATAAAAAATATACACTCTGGTGCAGGCTTCGTTCAGGGTTCTCAGATAGTCGACTTCTGGAAGACGAAAATTTTAACAATTATCCACTATAAAAATTAATAAAATGATTTACTACTGTAAAAAATGTTAAATATGGTAACATTATGGTATTTAAGTCATAACTATTGTACTAATGTACTTTTATATATAGTATTTGAAGTCTTCTTGATGACTGTGCTAGATGTATAAGCAGCTTTTTTTAAAAACCTTTAGTAAAGAAGTCAATAAGGTACAAGTTTTCCTCTCGCAAGTTTTCATTTCTGGTTACACGCAAACCCTTTTTTTATTTCTGAGTAACAGTAAGTAACAGTAGGCAACAGTAAGTAATTACTGTTGCCTACGGGTGTACGTGACGCTAGGGGCACCACAAACACGCTGCTGTCCCACAGGGATACTATCTCGGCTCTGACCTTTGCGCGCTATTTTACTTCAATGTCCTGCTGGGTTTTTTTTTCTTGTAAGAAGATCCACTAGAAAAGAGAATAAATAATTTACATTTCAAAAGTGACGGCCATCTGCCTTTCCAATCCTAAAAAATCGAATACTCTTCTTCTTCTGCATATTGCCAACAAAAATTCTTCATTTCATTTGAAAACCAATCCTGTGTAAAAATTATTTCGATAAAGTAAAATTCTGATTTGCCAACCTTCATTTTCCAGATAACATACCTTTTAATTTGTTCGTATAATTAATATTTTCTTTGACAATAAGTAGTTTTGTTTTATTTTGATAAACTATTTTTCAAGATCTATATCATTCACATCGTTAGCTATTAAGTATAGTTTAGTTGCCGTATCTTTGCAGACGGCAGCGTGTTGGCAGTGCCCCTGGAATTGAAAAAATCTATAGGCACAGGTAAATTATTAAATGAGCCGACAGCTTGTTCCATAGCATACAAATATTTAATATTTAATGATTAAATAAATATAATGGACCATTAAAACGATGTCTTTTAGTTTCAAAGTAGCATGGCCCTTGTTTTACGGATGTTAGATAACTAATTTACTACATATATCTTTTTGTTAAGGACATAAATACATATTAAACATATACACCCAGATGTGAACGGAAATCAAATCCTCCACCTCCGTAAGCGTACCAAATTGTGTTAGCCGTTACGTCATCTCAATGACGTCAACTATTTTACTATTTTAAACTAACAATGCGTGCCATTTTCCTCATACCTGTGCGTCCTATGAGACATTTCTTCAACCCTCTTTAGACAAGAGGCGACATCGTAACCACGGCGTAGTTAATATGTGTTCAATTATTAAATCAACTTTTGTGTGTTCTACCTAAATATTCTAAATAGTCCCGTAGTGTTAGAATTATAAGACTAAATATAAAGTAAATGAATAAAGCCTCAAATTTGATTAATCACTTTTAATTTGGTCTTTTCTTAACAATGTTTATTAACTGTAAAATAGGGGAATACCGAAAATTTCTCACAACTCCTTTACCAGTGTATTAAGAGTTAATTAAGCTTATACTAATGTATAATTAAATATATGTCATAATATTTTCTCTAATTTTCATATAATTTCTTTGTTTACTAAGAGTGTATTAAATCAACAAATGTATTACCTATTCCTTTTACGCCAATGCGCGTAGTACCTTAACATCTAATTTGCGAGAAAATGTCGTGAGTTTAATTTAAATTTTTAATCCTATTGAATGAACAGCCGTAGTGAACTCATTTAAACCACTTATTTGGTATTAAATCAATTTATCGAATTTTAAGTGTACGTTCATTTCGATAATTTTTGACATTCTGACTGATGAAAATTTAATTCGTTAATATATTTCAATTGTCTGGTTAACTTGACAGTTAGTCGCTATGTTTTGCAACTACTTAGACTATACAGACTAAAAATAATTTAACATCAAAATACAAAAAGTCCACATAGGCTACTTTCAGACTTAACTTCTAATGCGATGGGAGCTGAACTCATGAACTTTACACTTTTTACGTCGTAGCAATAAAACAAATGGTTTGATTAACAAGTTATAACTGTTGAATGACCCGGTAGAAGTAAAGTCTTATTTCTAAACAAGACATATGAAACAAAACCCACAATATGGTGTCGTAAACGGTGAAACAAAAATACATATTTTGCCCTAGAGACAAAAAATTAAATTAGTCGGCCATTTTGATTTTATTTTCGAAATGAGGGCAAAGAATGGTGTTAAAACTAAAATTAGTTATAATTTTCTGTGACTATTTTCTCAGGAAAACTTGTCACAATAGCTCTCTAACAAAACTGACCATTGTGCTTGTCTTTGATGTTAAAACTTTGGTAGCAAATGGTTTGTAATTAAAAGATGAACCGGATCATAGAAAGAATGAAATTTGTTACTCACATAAAATAAACCAAGTATACAGTTTTAAATAATAAAATCTTAGTATATATAGTCTATATGTTTTATTTATTATTTTAGTATATATAATTTTATACATTATTTATTACGTAAATTACGTAACTTTATGAAATTTTAAGAATATTTTTTTAGTCACTGGTGCATCCATTATGCAACGGATGAAGATTTTTTATCAGTTTGTAGAGCCAGACAAACCATCAATGACCAATGACTTGTTGGCAAACAGAAAAGATGCAAGGAGAATTCTTCAATGATTATTATTATAGACATAACCTACCGAGATCTATTCATCAAATTGCTATAATAACCAATTATTTAGGAAAATGTCATCCACAGAATTGTATAAATACTTATTACAATAACCTGTAACGTGTGAAATTTTTTTATAGCTAGAGTTCAGCAGACAAGCAAACGGTCACCGCCGCCTATGGATCTTTGCAACACTAGAGGCATTACCAACGCACTGCTGGCCTCGAAGACATTTATAACGCCTTTTTTAAGAACCCCATACCGTACCGCGCTGAGAAAACCTCAGTCGGAAGCTAATTCGAAATCCTAAGAGTTCTCAACATGAACTTTCTTGAGAACCGCTTCGTACAAGAAAAAAGAGTCTCCAATAAATGAGGATGAACACCCAGCCGATGGCAGGCGGTGATGATAAAAAGAAGATGAGGACATCATTCTTTTTTTTATCTGTGCAGGGGCGGAGAAAGAATACCTCTGCGGCCGGGGTCGGCCTGTCGTAAAAGGCGACTAAACAACCCTAGCTACGTGGTAGGGCCCCAAGCCCGTCTGGATGGCAACCAACTTTAGTCTTAAGTATGTCGCCATATTAACCTTGTGTTGTGTTCCGGCATTACTGACCCAAGTTCCTGTACCCTTATGGGACAGCAGCATGTTCGCGATGTACTGGCGTTGCAAACACCCATAGGTGATGGTAACTGCTAAATTCTAAACCTGTCTGCTGCATTAATAAAATCTAAATATCTCCTCAGAACACTCCTGCTGCTCCTCCAGTCCAGCTCCAACTGTGACTGCCGAAATAAGACTACCTCCTAAACAAAACTAACAGTAAGTAGTGGTTTTTATTTTTTTAAGTGGATTGTTGAAGTACATACGCCAATAATCTAAAAGGTATGTTTTCTCATGATGTTGTTTTCTGTTAATATGTGGAAATTACGAGTATGCTAAAAAAATAAAGATAAAGTGTCTAAGATTAAATCGTGGAAATTGAACGCTAGGTTGAGCTGTACGGAAAAGTTCAAATGCGATACAATTTTGTTACCACGGCCTTAAAATAAGAATGTATCTTTAATAAAAACCATTATTTATCATTATTTGAACTTATAAATAGATTATAAAAAATAAAACGAATGTTCTTAAAATATAGTTTTACAATAAATTATAGCACAGATCTGACAATTTTCGTACGTTGATAATAAAATTTTACAGATTATAACATAACTTTATTTCCAAACCCAACACGTGAAGAAGCCCTTAAATTTCAGTACCTTCAGTCATAAAGTGGTTATGAGGCTAGATGGTGTGACAACGGTGCTCAGAAAACCAGAAGGCTTCGAATATGTGTAGATTGAAATTGGCTAAGTATATTTCACTTAGTTAATACAAATGTAGAGCTGCGAGTACCATTTTTTTATTAAACAAATTTATAGTAGATGAACTAAAATAAATAATTACAAATATGTGTAAAACTGTTTTATCCTTAAGGAGGACGTGTTTTTTTTTTTTATTTAAGTAGATTAAAATCAAACTGTTTTTTTTTTTATTTATGAATATGAACTTAGGGCGTTATGTGCACAATAAAATAAAAACAAAGCTTAAAAAATTTAATAATTGCATCTTGGAAACTTCATCTTCACACAAAAGTAATTAAAATAAAAAAATGAGGAAGGATTTATTCTAATCTGAAATTAAAATATTTATTTAAATCTAACTTCCAAGTCTCTAATTGTTTAATCATCGAAATTGATATCAAGCTGAAAATATCCGAAACGATATACAGTAAAATATACAGTATATACATATATAAAAACAAAATTATTTGTACCTTTACTTTTGTATATAAGTTGACATCACAAATATGTCAGTATCATATGGTTATACGAGCTCCGTACATTCCAAACACTGTCAATAAGCCAAGAATGTCGATTCCATATCTCAAACGATTATGTTATCAAGCTACGGGCGCCTACGAAAGTGCTACGTCTCGCCTACGAGAATATCCCGTAGATATTCCGCGTAGCAATCTCATGATTTATTTATTACCTACTAAACTCCCTAATATTAAATTTAAATGTTGGATATTTAAAGGTACAAATTATTTCTAAGTTTGTTTCCGATGAAAGGAGTGGTTTGTTGATTTAATAATAATACAATAATATTTAACTATTCGTATATTACGGCTAATTTTTATATATTAGCTACTTAATAATTCTACCACGGAAAAGTAAATTATAAGTACATATTATAGAAAAGCAAAAAAATAAGCCTTAGTGTAAAAGGCATTTTTTATATTAAAATAATGTAACATATCATTGAATATATAAATAAAACAACGAGGAATATATAAGATGAGTTCTTATTTAATACAACATTTAATTCTAAAGCTAAATTTTTTTCTGATGTACATACATGTTTAATAATATTTTTAATGGATGAAAGGAAAATAAATTCCGTTTTCTATCTGTAGAGACATACATCTTCAGAAATAACATCGTAATCATATTTACAATATATAGAATTGTATTTGTATTAGAAAAGATTTTTGTTTCATGTGAGATCTCTGTTTTTATAATGGTAAATATCATTTTTAATCATCCTATATTTTTTATTATAAAGATTAAATGATAAAGCAGGTGAAAAAGTAAAGCAATTTTGGACATTCTCCTTACCTTTCCAAATACAATCCTTTCTTTGTTCACTTGAAATAAATTCTACCACTTAAATGTCTGTGTCATTGACTAAACAAATTAAGTTAAATTCATTAAAAACTACTTGAAAGAACTTTCTACATGATTATAAAGTCAATGCTCAAATAATATCCATTCACGATTTACCGCGAGAATATTTAATTATTTGATAATACAAAGCCAGCGTGTGTTTACCGATACGCTGGCTTAAACCCGTCTGTTCCCGTCAGCAGCCGTTGGACGACTGACGGCGGTACACATGACACATCTGCATTTAAGAAGTCGCTATCGTTATGCGACTAATCGATTGGTTGAAGCGGGAGAGAATCTCTTCTGTCTCACTCATAAATTCCTCTCCCTCAACTCGCGCGTGCGCTCTCAAGATAATTCTTTTTAAGAAAAGCGCGGGAAACCTTCGAACTTGGCGGACGCGGTTTTTAAATTTTTGCAAATATAATTGTAGATTTATTGTAATTAGTAATCAGAATAGTTATAAGTTGTGTATAAATTTAGATTAGTGTTATTCCTATATATATTATTTGTTTTTTCTGCGTAGGGTAAGTCTTTCAAAATACTTTTATGAACGAGCCGCCAAACCCAGGGGGCACAGTGCCCCCTGCGGGAGCATTTGTTACAATTTCCAACGAATCTGGAATGGATTCCGACTGTTCGTCGGTATCCAAGCGTAAATTAAAACGGAGTTATCTCCATAGGGTATGCAAGCATTGTAACAAGAGGAAAAGAAAACATAATAATGATGCATTAAAAAATACTGATTGTCATTGTAATGATGAGTTTATAGAATCCCCCATGAATAATTTACCTTCTTCTACTCCCGCTAACGTTAATTCTCCTTCCCAAGCTCCCACACAAATAGGCAGGACTAGTTATGATTGCAATGATCATGGCCCTTACATTGTGCATGTCCATAAAATACAGTCTGCGGAAGACGACGGCACCAATCTGCATCCTATTGTATTCGGTAGGTTTTTAAAAAAAAATGCTTTTAAAAATATTGTAAATGGCAGTTTGAAAAGGATAGGAAGAAACAAAATGTCTCTTTCTTTTAATAATTATTTAGATGCCAACAGCTTTGTCCAGTCAAATTGTTTATCTGAAAATAAGTTGAAAGCATATATACCCACCTTTAATATTACCAGAATGGGATTAGTAAGGGGAGTTCCAACTGAGTGGTCTCCCGAAGATATAAAGGAAAATACTAATGTGCCCATGGGATGTGGTGATATAATTAAAGTCAGACGTTTAAATTATAAGGTAATTGTAAATGGTGAACCAACTTGGAAACCCTCCCAAACAGTTGTATTGACATTTGATGGCCAAGTATTACCTAAACGTGTTTTTATGTGTTTTAACTCTTTGCCTGTACAACTATATACTTACCCAACTATACAGTGTTATAACTGTTGTCGTTTTGGCCACACAAAAACAAAATGCAGGTCCAAACCAAGATGCTATAAGTGTGGGCAAGGTCACACTGGTGACAGCTGTAATGTTGAGGAAGATCAGGGCTCTTGCTGCTTATGTTCTGGGCTACATTTTGCGTTAAGCAAAAGATGCCCAGAATATTCTAGGCAAAAAGAAATAAAAATTACCATGGCTGAAAACAGCATATCGTACATGGAAGCATCAAAACTACACCCATTAATAACTAAATCATATGCTGATGTCTTAACATCCATACCAAATAAAACGTTTCAAGCAGGCAATACTATTGTACCCGGCTCACCCCCATCACGCATTTTATCATACAAAAAAACAGTTTTTACTAAACCACGAACCCCACCTAAACCTAATAAAGGTTATGACCGTGAAGCTCATGATTCTCTTGTAAAGGATTACAACATACCCACACCCTCTAATGGTTGTGCATTACAAATCTCATCCAATGCTGACAAAGAGAGTGAACAGAACTTAACAGACTTAATTACAACTTTAATTAAATTGCTATCTCAATCAAATTTAACCATACCGACCAACGCTGCTACTTTATTCAACCCTAACATTAATAATAATAGTCATAATGGACAGGATAGTTCAATGGAACTGCAGAAGTATCATAAGCAAAAAAACATGAACTTGTACATATTGTAAATACTTTTAACCCTTTTATTCTTTCTTTATCTGAAACTTGGCTTAAGCCGAATTATACATTTAAAATCCCTGGCTATTCCTGTTTAAGGAATGACAGGGCTGATGGGTATGGCGGTGTGTGCCTACTTGTCAGAAACTCTCATCTTATATATCCTCTTCCTCTTCCTTCACACAGTGATGATTTTTCTATCATTGCTGCTACTGTTGATAATATTTGTTATGTTTCCGTCTATATTCCACATCCTTCTTTACAAATCCTTAGTGAAATTAGAAATATAATTTCACTTCTTCCTCATCCTTTCATGATCTTGGGTGATTTTAACTCTCATCACACAACCTGGGGTAGCTCCTTTTCTAATTGTTATGGACATGAATTGTTGGATATTTTGGACTCATATGATCTGTGTATCTTAAATACGGGCTCCCCTACCCGGCTCACTAGGCCTGATGAAGCAATCAGTGCTATAGACCTGTCTATTTGTACTTCTAATTTAGCGTCTTTATTATCTTGGTCTACTTTGTCTTCCACATTCAATAGTGATCACTATCCCATTGTTATTTCCTTTCCCTATAATAAACAAAATCAAACATTAATATCAAAGCCGCGTTTAAAACATAAAATCATTGATTCTCAATGGGACAAATATACTACATTAGTAGAAGAAACATTTCTTCAAGACACAAATATTTGTGATACTGACTATTTTAAGTCTGTTTTATTACAAGCTGCTGATACTGTTTTTCCTAAGCGAAAGCCACGTAATAATAAGTTATCATCACCACCATGGTGGGATGAAGAATGCACCAATGCTATATCTAGGCGGAAACTTGCTGAGAGGAACTATCGCATTAACATGTCATTAGAGAATTATGACGCGCTGTTGGAGATAATGAAAGAGACACGGAAGTTGTTTAAGAAAAAGAAGTTCGAGGGTTGGAGGAATTTTTGCAGTTCCTTGTCACCCGAAACACATTCGTCAGTTCTTTGGCGAAACATTAAGAGATTTAGAACAGCTATAAATCCTTCCAGTGCGCCTCTCCTTCCTATTGTATTAGCCGATCAATTCCTTGACCGTTTGGCCCCTGCTTCTGTACCACACCAAGATTTAATTATCCGTTCCCTATCCGTTAAAACCAATAGCTCTTCCTCTTTAAATCTTCCTATTACTATGGTCGAGTTAAAAGGAGTGCTAAACCACGTCAAGGACAGTGCTCCTGGGGAAGACGGGATACCATATTCCTTTTTATCACACATTGGTGAAAATGGCTTAAATCGCTTTTTAAATTTAATAAACAAAGTTGTTTTGTCGGGTGACATTCCTTTATCTTGGCGAAAGCAAATAGTGTTGCCCTTTTTAAAACCAAATAAAACACAGTCTAATGTTGAATCTTATCGCCCAATAGTTTTATCATCGGTTATTACTAAAGTAGTTGAACATCTAATTAAAAACCGTCTTGAATGGTTCATTGAGAATAATGAGCATCTCTCTCAGACACAGTTTGGTTTTAGAAAGGGGAAAAGCGTGGCCGATAACTTGGGGATTTTTACTACTGATATTCGTTACGCCTTTTTAGACAAAAAATCCACAGTTGCTGCTTTCTTGGATATTAATTCTGCATACGATAACGTTTTACTTCCCGTTCTTAAACAAAAGCTGAATAATTTAAACGTCCCACACCTTTTAACCAACTTTATTTTTAATCTTCTTTCCGAGAGACAAATTATTCTGGACCTCGGAGACCCGTATACACCTAGTAGATTGGTCTGGAAGGGGTTGCCGCAAGGTTCCGTACTAAGCCCTTTACTGTACAACATATATACACACGACTTAGAAAGGTCTGTTGGTGATAATGTTAGTATTCTACAGTATGCGGATGACTTGGTCATATACGCCTCTGATAAATCTGTAGCAATTGCGTGTGAGCACATTTCCTCATCTTTATCTTCTTTAAAAACTTGGATGGATAATAATGGCCTAGATCTATCTCCGTCAAAGAGTAGCTCCGTTATTTTTACCAAATCTCGAATTTCTCACACACCTACTATTTCTTATGATAATACACCTTTACCAAGCAAAAATCAAGTAAAGTTTTTAGGGGTTGTACTTGATGCTAAACTAACAGGTCTAGCCCATTGTGAGTTTGTAGTTTCAAAATGTGAACGGAATTTGAATATGCTCAGATGTCTACGCGGTGTCTGGTGGGGTGCTCATCCAGCTACTATGAAGTTGGTTTACAACGCCGCTATTAGAAGTATTTTAGATTTTGGTACTTTCTTTTTAGATCCTGGTAATGTGGCAGGTTTTAAGAAATTGGACCTGATTCATTCTAAAGCATTAAGACTGGTTACAGGTGCAATGAAATCCACTCCCGTTAATGCACTTCAAATAGAATGTTGCGACCCCCCTTTAAGCTTTAGGCGCCAGTATCTCTCTGACAGATTTATTTTTCGGCTTGTTCAATTTTCTAATCATCCTTTAACTTCCAAACTTGAATTATTGTCAGAGAAATTGTCTTCCAGTAATAAGTCTTTTCCATGCCTAATAAAAAGTTTTCAGAAATATAAATCGTTACAAGCTCCTATTCATTCCTTTAGAGTCCTTCCTTTATTTAAAACTTCATATGATTCTCTTCTTTTCTCTCCTAGTATTTGTTTTTCTCTCAACATAGATAGGTCCGATTATAATGCAAACACTACTTTTAACCATATTGTAAATACTAAATGGCCAAATTGGCATCACATATATACTGATGCATCCAAACATCCCATAGGGTGTGTTGGAGTAGGTGTATTTCATAAGCAATATAATATAGTCCAAAAAATAAAATTACCACCAGAAACATCTATATTTACGGGAGAATGCTTCGGTCTTCTGAAAGCAATAGAATATGTTATAAGTTTTAAACTTAACCAATGTGTTATATTTACAGACTCACTCAGTTCTTTACAAAGCTTAGAAAATTTTTCCTTAAAACTGAATCCTTTTTTTCACATAACATTTGAATGTAAGAGAAAGTTGTTGCATTGCCAATTAAATAACTACACAGTCACTTTCTGCTGGATACCTAGCCACTGTGGCATCATAGGAAATGCGAGAGCTGACAGTTTGGCAAACGAGGCAACTGTGAGTGGTGATATATACCCATACACGATTTTCGGACACGACCTGAATGCTTTACCTAGCACATATCTCCGTGATACATGGAATTTGAGCTGGAGAGAGAGCGGTCAGGTCAAGGGTCGCTTCCTCTACGCTATACAGCCTTTAGTCCCAAGAAAACCATGGTTTGCCAAACTGTGTTTTAATAAAACTGCCACTTCGTCTTTAATCCGCATGCGTCTTGGACATATTTGCCTTCCGGTACATCTGCATAAACTTGGCATAGTATCTAGTACTGCCTGTGAATGTGGTGAGAGTTATTGCGATATGAATCATGTTTTCTTTTCCTGTCCTTTATATGACCACTCTTCCCTATACAAATCTCTAATATCTCTCTCTATTCCTCTTCCTTCTAATATTTACTTACTTCTTAAAGATAATAGACCCTGTGTATATAGTATATTAAATAAATTTATTGTAAATAATAAGATTAGATTGTAGTCTATATTTATATATATTACTTGTTTTCTTTTATTATATATTTTCAATGATTTCTCTTTTGCTGATTCTCTTTTTATTTATAAAATATCATTGTTTATAATTATATATTTTTGTAGATATGAAATTATTCTGATTTGTTTTGTTTAATTCCCGGTACGGTTTAATTATAATTCGCGATATTAGTTTCCCTAGCTTTGTTGACAAATTAAAAATACTTGACACTGGCCCAATGCACGAATGGTGCCGAGCCATAATTAAGAAGAAGAAGAAGAATTCTTTTTAAAGTGGTCAAGAGTAAATAAACTTATGAAATGTTTATAAATACTAGAAATCATTATCATTTGAACTAATAATTATTTTTTATTATATAATTTTATGTTAACTTTGTTTCCATTATTTTATTTGGTATTTTGTTTTTATATTCTTATGCTAGTTAAAAGTTTTTCCGGTAAAGCAATAAGGTCACTTGTTGCGCTGCTCTTTTGAAATATAAGCACGCATGTTTATGCAATCTCAATGTTTTATAATGATTAAGATAATGTTTTTTTATTGCTCTAGGACAGCAGACAGGCTGACGGCCCGCTTAGAATTTAGCAGTTACCGTCGCCTATGGGTGTTTGCAACCCCAGTGGCATCGGGAACACACTGCTGTTCCATAACAAACACAAGGTTATTATGGCGGCATACTTAAGACCAAAGGTGGTCGCCATCCAGACGGTCTTGAGGCCCTACCACGTAGCTAGTGTGTTGTTTTGTCGCTCTTACGACAGGCCGACCCCAGCAGCAGAGGTTAGTATTCTTTCTCCGCCCCTGCACGGATAAAAATAATGTTTTATATGTATGTTACCCCAAGACCTTTACGGGGATATGTTAACTTTATCTATGGTAGATCTTGCTAAACAGCAGATGAAGCTTACAGTGCTTCTTAGCCTTTGGGGTTAGCGGTCGGAAGGATATTGTTTAATATTAAATATAGCTATGTATTAAACATTTCTTTTTAATTTAATTGAATACTTTCCGTGAGCGGATTGTATCCTGAATGTAAAATTTCGTTAAATAGAATCGATTTGTAACAAAACTCAACGGACCCGGTCGTTATAGTAAGATTTTGATACCGTTGAAATTAAGCTCTTGAATATAATGGCTGTCAAACAATATGTATACAATATTTATTTATTCGGAACTTCTCGTTTTCATAAATTTATCTCAAAATGAAGTTGATACGATAGTTGTAAATCAATATCGTAAATTTTGAAGTAAATTCGAAATAGAATGAAAACGGGGATTAAAAGAAGTAGAGAAGATTATTGGAACTCTTACTGTTATAAAGATCTATGCTGTGTAAAGCCTAGTTATGGTATGTGAACAATCGAATGTTTGTTAATAATCTAAATAAATGTCTGGATAGCGACCACCTTTGGTCTTAAGTATGCAGTATGCCGCCATAGTAACTTTGTGTTGTGTTCCGGCATTAGTGACCCAAGTTTCTGTACCCTTATGGGACAGCAGCATGTTCGCGATGCCACTGGTGTTGCAAACACCCATAGGCGACGGTAACGGTAGATTTTAAGTGGGCCGTCTGCCTATCCGCTGTCTTACAGCAACAAAAAAGTAATAGGTTTTTTTTTCTTTTTATTGTGATTTTATTATCTGTTTTTTATGTTACTGCTGTTATGACCAACTAGCAAGATTCCATTTTACTTTTAAAGTCGTTTTGTATATGTATGTGTATATTTATATATATATATATATATATATATATATATATATATATATATATATATATATATATATATATATATATATATATATATATATATATATGTATATATATATTTTTTTCTTTGTCTAGTTAATTCTTACCGGCTTTCTCTGAGAGAGTAGTTGCCATTAGATAGCACTAAAATGAAGACAAACAAGAGTTATAATCCTGATCAGTGGGCTATAATGAGTAGATTCTCATTTAAAAATGGATTGGTTTGGTTTTAAATCTACTTTACATAAAATTAATTTTACAAGCACATTGTAATTATTTTTCGTTCGTTGTTACTGTTTTTTATTCTTACTTATTTTTCATCTTTTATCTATGACATCAATGTAGTTGCCATTAATTCATTTCCTTTCATTTTTCTCTATGCAAGAGTGAAGTAAGATTACTTACCATACCGGCCTATTAAAAAGGCGACAAAATGAACTTAGCTAGGTGGTACGGCTACAAGCCTGTCTGGATGAAAACCACCACTGCTCTCTGAAATATTTCCATAATAACCTTATGTTGTGTTCCGGCACAAGTGACCAAGGTTCTAGATCTCCTTTTTTTATCTGAGGAAATCCTTTAGGAGTACTTTAAGATGTGGGCAACACTTCTTAGCGTTACTCAGTAAAATCCCAGATCTCTTAAACTATGCTATCTAACTGGGGGCTGCAGTATCAGTCTTTCGACTATTAACTGTAGGTTCCCAACAACGCTAGTCGTAGTTTTCTCGGGTAGATTCCAGTTATCCTATGCGAAAGGCAGTATGGCGCCCCTAGCGTCGCAAACATCCATAGGCGACGGTAACTGCTAATGTTAAATGGGTCGTCAGGTTGTCTGCTGCCCCATAGCATTAAAAAATCTCTTGAAATTGAATTACTTTTACATATTTATAAATTATGCAATGTGAGTTTGCTATTTGATCCCGACCAACGACTATAAAATACCTCACCATATCGTTACTAAGGCTTCATATATCCGCGAAATGAATTATTTACTTAAGATGAAATTAGGATTTATAGATGTAGTAATGCTGATCTATCAAAAATGCACAATTATGTTATAATTAATAATATTTGTTCGAATTCGTGAAGAAATGTAAGTTAAATTTTAATCTGTTAATTCCCAAAAAGTTATATTGTTCGAACTACATTAAATTCAAAGGAAGTACGGCTCTAATTACTTAAAAACTTTTTTATTTGATGTAATTAGTAGACTTTGCATCGTCATTAAGGCGGCGCCAGTCCTTTTTAATTAGCATGATAATTTTAACACGTTGGAACTGAATACACGTGGTATATTACAACTACAAAGGACATTGATGTAATAAAAATAACATTTGAGGTAATTTTTTTTTATAAATTTAGTAATCTGAACTTACGACTATTATGTGGGTGTACTTTAATCATCATCATCCTAGCGTTAGTCCCGGTTGCCACCCAAACTTTCGTTTCGGTGCCCGGGGTCCGCTTTCCGACTTTTTCTACTCCACTTCGCGCGATCTTCAGCATCCCTGGTAGTGAGCCCATTGGCACGCATATCACCCTTTACGACGTCAAGCCAGCACTTTTTGGGTCTACCCCTCCTGCCGGGGGTACTTTAATGTCTAAAGAAAATTGGACAATACACCAAGCATTGCCTACGTAGATCAAATAGTATTATCATAAACTATTTGTTACAAATCTGAGAAAAATCCCAGACTTTTCATTAGGTTTAACATGGAACACAAAATTATAAATTACTAAAAATAACACACATTTGCATGGAATAATATATTAATAAATAAAAACAAAACAAACAATTATTTAAGACAAATTAATAAATGTTCTGATACAAAAATAAATAATCAAAAAAGTATTGTTGTCCTAAACTGGATCCTGACTCAGCATGGTATTAGCCAACTAAGGCTAGCGCTGTTCATTCGCTTGGACCATTTGAGTGAACTCACGGACGAATAAACTATCCTAATCACAAAAATAAACAAACGATTGGACACTGTGTTGGCGTGTGAATGAATTCGAAAAGTTTACTACTACTAATTACATAAGGATGTTCTAAATGTAACGGATGTAACTAAGTGCTTGGCCAGACTGCACACGCGGGCGCGGGGCGGTCGCGGCACGGCTACTTAAACATATGAAACCGCCCGCGTGCCCACTACGGACACTCAAATAAGGTTTCATAATATTATGTTTAAGTATGCCGCGCCGCGACCGCCCCGCGCCCGCGTTTGCAGTCTGGCCAAGCACTAAGACTTCTTTCCGTCAATTTGGCCATAACCACAAACAATCAGAGAGCCCAAAGTTAAGTTTGTGTGTACATTTTATTTTTATACCTACTTTATTAACTACGACTTACGAGTTTATACGGCACTACAAACGTTAATATATTTTTATTATTCTTCTGCGCGTGACTGAATGCCTCCTTAACACCTGGACTGATTTTGATGACAGTTTTTGTGTGTTCAAATGAACTCGAGAATGGTTTACATTCGCAATTCGGTTCAATACAAAATGTTTAATTTTAATTTTTTTCCTGTTTAAGACTGTGAACAGACATCTGTCGGGTCTGCTAGTTTTTTTTTTAAACAAGCAGTGCCAACCAAATAGTCTATTTACTTTCAAATTACGAAGGTCAAAATCTTTACCTAAACCAAGGGTCGTGGCAGACATACACGATATCAATATTAATATTATAAATGTGAAAATAACTCTGTCTGTCTGTCTGTTACATTTTCACACCTTGTGAATCAATTGTGATGAATTTCAGTATATAGAGAGATTCAACCTTAAAAAAGGACAGAGGCTTTTTAATTTATATAGCAGAACAACGTTTGCCGTATTAGCTAATATTCCTTTAAGTCAGAATTGATGCTTATTTGTAGAAAATATTCGTTACTTTAAAATACAGTAGCAAATATATTTTTAATATTGCATAAGATTTATAATTGCACATTATAAATATTAAAAAAGTTGGCAAGTATTCCTCAAATCTTTTAATTTAAATTTAAATATAAGAAATGTGTATAAAACACATTATCACAAATGAGTGAGTGTTATTTAAATGTAAGCTGCTTCAAGCACTGACTATAAAATTTGATTTGTGTTTTTTGTGGTTTGACCAGAGCTTAACTATAGATACGTTCCTATCTCTTAACATTTAGGAAGGGGAGATGTATCAAACGATGCGGAAATTTCCACTTACTCTCTGATTGCCACACTAGAGGGGTTTATTTCATTGTTTATTTGAACTCCACGACGTGCTGTTACACGATTTTGCTACTTATCGCTTTATGTTTATTCAATGAAAACTGTATATGTTTTTTACAGTTGTAGACAGTATCGGAAATAAATAATAAAATAACTATGTCATATTTCTGAAAGTTAGTTAAAATATGTTTTTTTTTTCTATTTCACAGACCAAGGCAAGTAGCAAAGTGCCTCTGTTATAGTTATAGGTACTACAACTAATGTATTACTTATATACTTTCCTTTTTTTATATAAATACGTATTAAACAAAAACATCAAGACCATAGATAGAAATTGAATCTGTGATTCGCATAGACATTTCAAAGTGTAAAAGTTTTTGCGCCGCGGAGGTCGTCAATCTTACAAGAGTTACATCTTCTTGGCATCCACAGCGTATAGTTTTTAAATACATAAGGCCAGCTAATAAGAAATCGATTTGTGTAGGTAATATTTTTCAAATGTCTAATTAAGTAGTGGGGTAGTAAGACAGGTGACATTTACTATCTTTTTATTGCTGCAGGACAACAGACAGGTTAACGGCCCGCTTAGAATTTAGCCGTTACCATCACCTATGCGTGTTTGCAACGCCAGTGGCATCGTGAACACGCTGCTGTCCCATAAGGATACAGGAACTTGGGTTACTAATGCTGGAACATAACACAAAGTTATTATTATGGCGGCATACATAAGACCAAAGGTGGTCGCCATCCAGACGGGCTTGGGGCCCTACCACGTGGTGGGTTGTTTAGTCACCGTTTATAACAGGCCGACCCCGGCCACAGAGGTCAGTATTTTTTCTCCACCCCTGCACGGATAAAAGTCGTCTACCTACAAGATATATTTTACCTACAAGAACTATCTTATTTCTCAAAAGGATTACACAAATAAGAAGCTACGCTTATAAGAACTTTCTCATTAAATCTCATCAAAAAATATAACTTAAATATATTTTTCTTTATAATAATAGTACAGAAGATAATCAATATTGTCGTATGTTCTTTGTTTGATCTTGATTAAGATGTTAATGATTTCTAATAGAAGCCTCCCCCGTATTTAATCAGAGCGTTCCCAAATCGTCTATTAATCAAGTTAAAGCATCTGGATGACAACAGGCTGTCAGCTAAAGTAGTGTTTAGTTTACGACACAGCAAACAATAGTTGGATTGTTTCTCTGAAATATTATTATTATCAATACTTATGTTCACGTTATACATTTATCCTATTTATTAGACATTTATATGTACTAGTTAGCTACGCTTTTGCGCGCTTAATTGGTTTTTATGAACCTTTGTCTAAGCTTGCCTCTAAGTTTTTAATATTAAAAGTATTTTTTGTAAAAGTTATCTTTTTATCACTGTGAAACGGCAGATAGTCAGATGACTCGCTTAATAGTGAGTAGTTACCATTGTCTATGGATGTTTACGATTCCACCACTAATACGCTGCCGTCCATGTAGGGGACTGGGCTGAAACATGGCTCACTATACTTGAACACAACATAATTTTATAATAATGGCATATTTGTCAGAGACCAGAGAGAGATGGTAGAGACCAGGGGTGGTTGCTATCCAGACTTGCTTGGGAGTCCTACCATCTAGCTAGGGTTTTGTCACCTTTAATGACGGGCCGCCTTAGGCCGCAGAGGGTAGTATTCTTACTCTGGCCGCCCCTGTACGAAGAAAACTGTATGTTCCTGATAAATGGCAAAATAATTTTTAATTCTTACTCGTGTACTGTACTTTTTCTCTGAATCGTTATCTTATATATGACCAAACGAAATCGTATGAATGTTAGATACATCCTACGGTACATTGACCTAAAATAATATTTCCCGCTGAAACAAGGATTTTCAATAAACCTTGCGTTTTTTGCCAATTTTGACCTTGAAACTATTACAGATCTGCCCCAGCTATATCCTTCCAGGAATACTGAAGTCAACAATTAGGTAACTCATCGACTCATCGACTTAGGAATGCTTTTCAGGACTAAACGGGTACTTTACCATCACTAATTACAGAATACTCAATTAGTGATCTTTGTTAATAAATTATTGATTAATTATTGTTATTATCATATACGACTTGTTATTGGTATACAATCAATCCATACTAATATTATAAATGTAAAAATAGCTCTGTCTGTTTTCACGCCAAAATCGATGAACCAATTTTGATGAATTTCGATACAGAGATAGATTGGACCTTGGAAAAGGACAAAGGCTAGTTTTTGTCATGAAAATGAAACTTGAAGGGGGTGAATATAATTAAATTCTGTTTTTTATTTATTTATAGGGCAGAACAAAGTTTAGCGGGTCAGCTATTATTACATAATTTTGACAAATTTAACATGTACAAACTTACATCGTAAGAATATGTATCGTAAGAATAATCTTATTTCAGATAGAGTATTTACACACTTAGGCTATATGCTATATTTATCCGTGCAGGGGCGGAGAAAGAATACTAACCTCTGTGGCCGGGGTCGGCCTGTCGTAAAAGGCGACAAAACAACCCACCCTAGCTACGTGGTAGGGCCTCAAGCCCGTCTGGATGGCGACCACCTTTGGTCTTAAGTATGCCGCCATAATAACCTTGAGTTGTGTTCCGGCATTAGTGACCCAAGTTCCTGTACCCTTATGGGACAGCAGCGTGTTCGCGATGCCACTGGCGTTGCAAACACCTATAGGCGACGGTAACTGCTAAATTCTAAGCGGGCTGTCAGCCTGTCTGCTGTCCTACGCAATAAAAAAAAAAAAAAATATGACGAGAACACAATTTTATTATAACATCATGTGTACTGTTATTTGTAAATAAAGAACATTTGAATTCGAGTTTTAATAATGAATCAAAAATACAAATTGTAGACTGTCTTTATGGTCGTTTAGCAATGGCGCAAGAGCAAAATGGTTGCAGTATAATAAAATATTTGATTATGAACAGAGAAATACTATTAACAGGGATGTATAACACTGTAATTTATACTGATAATTTCATATGAAATATTGAGTTCCCTAAGAGAATTCTTTTTTGTAGGTAACTCTAAAAAGTTACATAAACTAAACCTGAGTCTCTATTCAAGAAAGGTTTTTATGCGGTATCGTTTGCTTCTTAAATAATAAATATTTCACACAATGCCATCTAGTCCCAAACTAAGTAGCATGGCACTTATGTTAAGGGTACTAGACAACTGATATACTATTTATATACTAACAAATAATTTTAAATATATTAGCACGTATCCTGTGCAACTTTCCAAAAGTCTGTTTTCATAGAGGAGTTGAGAAAAAGGTATGTAAATAAGTACTCAAGGTTTCATCCTTTCATTTTCTTTTTCTCATTTCATTCTTCTCATCTTCAAGAAACAATAAGCCTCGGTTAGTAAGTAGTATTTCGTTCTATAATAAATTCTGTCGCGAATATCTTCTTTCTTTTATTTTCTATCTATTTTATGATCCAATTTCTTAGTCTCTTTTGAAACAGGACTTTTAAACAAGTTGCTAATGAAATTTTTGACAAAAATAATAATATGGCTAGCTCCTGATTTTGCCTTGGAGTCCTAAAAAGCGACTGTTATGTATATATGTATAAGCGCAGTAGGGCCTTTACCATAACTCATTATAGATAGCGTGGGCGCATATAGGATCGGAAGTGTGGGTAGTAATAATTATAGCCAAGTTAGCACTAAACACAATGTATTACTGATAATTAAAAAGCAGTTCGCCGCAGTCCCGGTGTGCTCGCGGTTCCCGCTCAAAGAGAGTGAGAAAACCAGTTAGCCACGCCGTTACCATAGACGCGACGCTTCGCTAGAGTGAATTTAAAAACAAAGTCGAGTTTGACAATATTTCAACGACAAGCAGACGCTTGCCGTCATATATATAAATATCTATAGTCAGTGTAATAGCGTGCGGATGCGCCCGCGTAATAAATCTGTTTGACATTGAGCCGCTTGCTTAATTGAATTATCTGTAATGCTCTCATATATAACAGCGATAAATAGATCAATCTTACCACAAACCGTAGAAAATGACACGATTCAGTTTTTACTTTTAGAAATAATGAGGTCACATATAAGTCGACCTGTAGAAATCATACTTATCGATCTCATTCATCTTTTAATAAAAAATTACTGTACATAAAATGTATTAAACAACCTAACTGAAACAAATAATCCATAAGTTTATAATAATAATATAATTAAAGTGTATAACAATATATATATATATATACTACTTATCTAGTTTAATCTGCTAATTCATATGGTAAACACCTAGACGCGAGGCGGGAACCTATGACCTACGTAAGCGTACTTAAGCGCGTTAGCCATTACACCACAGAGGTCGTTAATTTAAAAAAAAATGTACTACATATATATACAAATTAGTGGCTGACAAGTAATAATCAAATTAATATAAAACAAAAGATTTGGAATCCCCAAAAGGGCACTGTTGCAAAAGGCGCACAGAAGTTTTACTCTTAGTAGCTTAGAAAAATAAGACGTTTAAAGAACACATTAGCAATACCTGATGTTCACGTCCACAAGCCAGACCGCTCCCAACTAATTAATGAAACTACACGTAACGTGGAGCAAGTCACGTAATTCCCGGTATTGGTATTATTGCTTTTATTGTGCGAAGACAAAATAGAGGCTGATTGTTGTTTATTAGTTCCTGTCTTGATAGAATTGGACGGAATATTGTTTCTATTATCATATGCGATATATCAAATACTAGTTATCTGTTTCCTTTTCTATTTAACTCTACATAAATGAAATATTTATTTGTTTATCGTATGTTTGCATTTTAGTCGTGGACAGATTTTTGCATTTTTTGTTTATAAGCTCACGGCGTGTGTGCTCTCTCGGTGGCTTGGTTAAAACAGAAAGCCATCATGGCGTCCTATCCGGGTGTGCGTCTCGCTCCCCGTGTGTCACAGTGACAATGACATTTTAGTTTGACGTTGATATTTTGGGTAAATACAATTAAAAAATCAATATTTAAATAAAAATAATATTTACTTGTATCAAAATAATTATGAACAATGAAACCGCAATTATAATTGTTTTAAAGTACCTATTAGGAAATAACAAATTTAAAGAAAAAATATTCCTTTAATTTTTAGACTTTTGAATAAATACCAGGAGTATTTGACATCTAAACGCGCTTGGAACCCTACCACATAATCAGGGTTGCTTCGTCGCATTTTACAATAGGCCACCCCTGGCCGCTGGGGTTAGTATTATTACTCCGCCCCTGCATTGAAAAACTTTAATAAAACATATCCAAATTAATTATTACTATCCTAGCTATTAAAGTAAAATAAATAGAATGAAAGTGAAAAAACAATAGCTCTCTGGTCTTGGAAAATGTAGTACAAGACGCATTCCGACCATCAGGAAGAAGTAGATACAACAAGAGATACTCGTAATTTACCTTGAGACAAGACACTTAGCTCGACGATGACCTTTTTCAAAATACCCAATAACATCTCAAAACTAGTAATTACCAAATATCTTTGTTCGCTTCAGTCACAACCTGATAGCCTACAAGAGGAAATTCAGCTTACTGATTTGTTTATTTAAAAAAAGTGAATTTTTTTATTGCTGTAGGACAGCAGACAGGCTGACGGTCCGCTTAGAATTTTGCAGTTACCGTCGCCTATGGATGTTTGCAACGGCAGGGGCATCGCGAAAACGCTGTTGTCTCATATGGGTACAGGAACTTGGGTCCCTAATGCTGGAACACAACACAAGGATATTATGGCGGCATACTTAAGACCAAAGGCGGTCGACATCCAGACGGGCTTGAGGCCCTACCAAGTAGCTAGAGTGGGTTGTTTTGTCGCCTTTTACGACAGGCCGACCCCGGCCGCAGAGGTTAGTATGCTTTCTCAGCCCCTGGACGGATGATGATTTTTATTAGATTAGCTCAATACTTAAAATATCCTATGGGATATTTTAAGAATACTTATGATAATAAGTATACTTCTGCTGTGGTTTGTAATTTGGTAATAAATAAAGTGTTATCTATCCATCTACCCTTTTTTATTACTAAAAGACAGCAGATAGGCTGACGGCCTTTAACAGTTGCGATAACTGTTACGCATAAGGAGGTTTGCGACGCTAGCGAACACGCTAACGTCGCAAACCTCCGTCAACGCAAGGGTACTGAAACTGGAATCACTTATGCCGAAACACAACACAAGACTATTTTGATTTGCCTATTAAGCGACCAACCCCGGTCGCAGTAGTCAGTATTCTTGCTCCGCCCTCGCACGGAGAATTATTATTCCATTACTCCAAATTTCAAATATATCTGCAGAATGAATTCAACTCATGAATAAAATTAATTAACTACGTAATTAAACTGAAGTAGAACCACGCTTGCGTATAAATACAACTCGTCAGTGTATACTATTATAACAAAACGGATGCTGAACAATATTGAAATGTAGGAAACATTAATGAAACCAAGCGAAATGCAAACTAAACTACACAAACTTTCATCTCGCCTCAAACGGCATACCTATAGTCATCATTATAAATTTAATTAATACGTATGTTTGCTTTGCAAATGTAGTTTTTTGTTTGACTATTGTATACACATAAAACTATACATCGCTGCTTACATTTGATTAATATGACATCATTGAATCAGAAATATTAGGTCTTTACCTATGAAATTGCCGTTTTGTATGAAAATTTTAAACGAATTTTTTTCATGTATTTTTTATTTGTATTAATCGAAGTAATCACCCATGCAATCAATGCATCTTTGCCAATGCAGTGGCAGTTTATTGATGCCCTTCTTAAAGAAATCAGCTGGACGGAAGGCAACAAATTCTTCAAAGGCATTTTGTACTGCCTTTCGGGTATTGAATTTTTTCCCGCCAAGAAGTTATCCAAATTCTGGAAAAAGTAGTAGTCTGTAGGCGCAAGGTCTGATGAGTAGGGCGGATGACGGAGAACTTCCAACCCCAGTTCTTGCAACTTGGAGACCGTCTGCTGTGCAGTATGAGGTCGCGCGTTGTCGTGCAGGAGCAGCGGAGACGAGCGATTGACCAATGCTGGTTGGAGATGTGCCAGCTTCTCCATAATTGTGTTCAGTTCTTCAGAGAACACATCTGCAGTAATGCTCACCCCGTTTGGTAATAAGCTGTGATGAATCACACCGGCGCTAGACCACCAAACAGTGACCATCACTTTTCTAGGGGTAAGTTTTCGTTTAGGGCATTGTTTAGGTGCTGAACCAGGATCCAACCAACTTGCTGAGCGCTTGCGGGTATCAAACAGAATGCATTTTTCATCGCAGGTAACAATGCAGTTCAAAATTATTTCATTTGTGTGTCTGTTGAGCAGTGCAAGGCACGTCTCGACGCGTACTTCGCGCTGGCGATCATTGAGTTCGTGGGGCACCCATTTTTCAAGCTTTTTTACCTTGCCAATTTGACGCAAATGGACCATTATTGTTTTGACGCTAACGTCAGAAGAAAAGTCTAAAGAACTTATATTTTAAAGACAACAGCGTCTAATAGAACTTATAAAGACAACAGCTGTTGTCTTTATAAGTTCTTTTAATAACTACATAGGACCTTAAAATCATAGGACCCTAAAAATATTATTTTAAAAATAAAATACAACGTTTATAATGTGAAAAATTATCCCAAAATTTAAATTAGTACATGTTGCTTAGACTTTTTTGATGTGTGTATTTGCACACAACCAAGATTAAATGTTATAGTAATAATAACATATTTCTCAATAAATATTAAATAGTTTGTCAAAACATCATTAAAATAAATCTCATAAGCCAATTATTTTAGTTAGTCACTTGCTTGTTCAGTACCAGGAAAATTACGGAAAATACACGAACTACTACTCAATAATAATCAGTAATCATAACTGTTTATTACTTAGAACTCTTTGATCGTTTGAAGGCGCTTATTTGGGAGAATTTTAAGGATCCTCCTACATCGAGGACTCACCGAAATCAAGGGTTTCTTCTTCCACCTACTGTCGTTGTCCACTATTGCTTCTTGCGTCACTCGCGTGTGATACACGACTCAAATGTAATTAAAAATATAACAATAAAATACGGGAAAATGTTCTAAATTATTCCGAGAATTCACGTGTATGCTACGCGCCAATCCAATTTCATCAGTTTCTTTGTTTTAGTTTAGCAGGAGACGAGCCCAGCTATTGGTTGTTTTTTAATTAATATATTATTACGTACAAAATGATAACATTTTGCTAATCAATATAAAATTCCATATTTTTACATAAAAATTGTATATTTTACTTATTCAAATATACGAATAAATTAAAACTAATTTTATTTCTACGGATTTTATTAGCCATTCTATTTCGACCGTCAACAGCAAGTCGTCTTTTATATTCCCACGTTTTCTTTACGAGGCTTCTTTTTCATTAATTTACTGGTAACCGTTTTCTCTTCAAATTATACCAACTTGATTTTTTAACTATCAATAGAGGATACGGCTTCTGTTCATTAATATTTAATATTTTTATTGCTGGATAGGAAATGATTTAGCCGGTATTGTTATAACCCACTGTTTCGTAACAGAATTACTTCTAATCCGCCGCTTCCTCAAATTAAATTCACAAAAAGAGAAACAAGTTATTATATTATATTTAAAAAAAGCACATAATTCGATGCAAAATAAACTTTATGTGTTTAAAAGTTAATTTTGAATATTTTTAAGTGCTGTGGAAGTTTTTGTTTTGTAATCTGTTTTTTTAATTCCAAAAGACAGAACTTTCCAACCAAAAACACAATCTCGATTCTTCACTAACTAATATAAGTATATATGTTATTATTTCTATATAATAATTTTCGAGCTCAGTTCTACCCTTAAGTTTCAACATTTCTTAGGAAAATTCTAATTACAAATGAGTTACATTTTTTTCATAAAATGGCCATTTTAATTTTTGTCTCCCTGTATCCTATTTGGGTACAGTTTGGGCTTACGTTAAACAATTATACGTCAAGAAAAGTAAAAAGCGATTATAAATTACAATGAACAAAAAATTATGTCTTAACACTTAAGTCGTCGTAGAGGTCACCGGTGACAGCCGTTTAATTTTTCAATTTGGTCGTACAGTGCCTGTAAAGTCTACCAATCTTTTTTAAATGTCAATTTGGAATCGCCAACCACCTCATCAGTATTTTATTATGCTTGTGACCGAGGTGGCTCCTGCCTTTATTAGTTACTAGTTGACCCGGCAAACGTTGTTCTCCCATATAATAAAAAAAAAGTAGCTTATGTCCTTTTCCAAGGTCCAATCTATGACTATACCGACATTCATCAAAATTGATTCAGCGATTTAGGTGTGAAAGTGTAACAAACAAACAAAATCACTTTCGCATTTATAATATTAGTTAGGATTGCTTGATGTGGTGGTTATTTTTTAATTAGGTAAGAAATATGATACTTTAGATATTTTCTGTGGGTGCGTAAAAACTATAATTTGCAAACTATCAACCTAATTAATAAATCTTTACATAATATTTTTATATCTACTACAACAGCGCTATTAGCACATACTGGTAAGAATGGCTTGGCAGTTGATTTGTTAAGTTTATAATAGCAGCCCACAGATGTCCCCCTAGAGTGACGGATGTTATTACCGTCACGCTTGTCCAAGGCGAATGGTGCGTTACAGATACCGGTGATCGCGGTATATAAGTTTCCTCGCGACGTTTTCCTGTCGGTACATGGCAATTATACTATAATATGTACACTAGGCGAGAAAAACTACCTTAGCGGTGCATGCTGGTGCTACTGGGTATCAAACTAAGTTTGTTTAAAAACTACCTGTACCCGCGACTCCCTCCACGTGGAATAGTGACTTTGGGCACAATTTTTGGATATATCTTAAGGTTTATTTTGGATTACAAACCCTATAAACCCTAAAATATAAATGAAATTTGCAAACAGTCAGTATTATCGAATGCAACTGTTACGCCATGCGCCTCCGGAATACGTACGTTTGAACCTACAAAGTCCAGCCTGAGCTGAACCCTATTTCATATGATTGATGATATAAATCTGAGGTCAACTTAAATTAAAATATAAAATTTCTGAAACTTATCATTTTCAACAAAAACTATTTTTTTTTTCTAAAATAAAAGTAGCCTAAGTTACTCCTTGATACATCAGCTATCTGCCAGTGAAAGTCCCGTCAAAATCGGTGCAGCCGTTTCAGAGATTATCCGGAACTAACAGACAGATAGACAGACAAAAATTTAAAAAAATGTTGTTTTGGTATATGTACTGTGTATACGTCCGAATGCACTTAGTAAAAAGCGGTTATTTTAATATTACAAACAGACCCTCCAATTTTATTTATTTGTATAGATAATTAATTTTACAAAAGACAACGTAACAAATTTGGAAGCAGAGTAGGAATAACACCCGCGCCTCCATTACCCAACTTTCGCCTTGACGAGCAGCCGCGGAGCGTACTTTGCCAAAAGGAATTGCGCACACTTGCTGCGCTCAAACTTTCCATTGTAACATCCAAACTTATGCAATATAGCGTCTGCTTCTTTAATACTTTTCCTGACGCTCGATTACATTTAACGGCACAATTCGAATGAATTTTCCTATTTACTCCGACTTTTGCGTCGTGTACGGTTTTGCATGCCTCCATTTTCACAGTAGATATGTTTTATTGAGTAAGTTTCATTTTGAAGGAAACTTTGTATCTTATTCTTCAGAGAATATATGTATATACGTTGTGAGTATGCATTTGAATTTACAATGTGCATGGGTCCTTTTTTTATTGCTGTAGGACAGCAGACAGGCTGACAGCTCGCTTAGATTTTATCAGTTATCATCGCCTGTGGCAGCACGAACACGCTGCTGCCCCATAAGGGTACAGGAACTTGGGTCACTAATGGCGGAACACAACACAAGGTTATTATGGCGGCATACTTAAGACCAAAGGTGGCCATCCAGACGGGCTTGAGGGCCTACCACGTAGAAACGGTCCTACCAAGATCTTAAGTATACATCGCAATCTCACAGACCAATATCAAAGTTATTGAAGAGAACGTGATAAAACTCGGTCTTATATCCGGGAATAATGCTCAAAAGTGGACCATAGGACCTAAAGCAATTATAAATAAATATACTATGATAATTCACACAGTGCCATTTAACCTCAAAGTACCAAGTAGCATTTGTGTTATGGGTACTAGACAACTGATACACAATGTATATATTTCCTGTTATACATAAACACCACAAAAACATATCGAAACGCCTGCGGAGTCACGAGTTCGATTTGCGTCTCGAGTTTGAATTTTTATTTATTTATTTACAAAAGAAAAATATATCTCATACTGTTATTATACACGTGACAGTAAAGGTGGATTTATATTTGTCTGACGTGTCGTGTCGTGACGCGTCAGAAGCATATCGGTTTCATACATGTAATATGGTTAGGGACACATTTTTATGTCGTGACGCGTTCTGTCGTCTGTCTTAAATTTATAAAACCGATATGCTTCTCACGACACGACACGTCAGACAAATATAAATCCACCTTAACTCTGTCTGTCTGTTACATTTTCACACCTAAACCGCTGAACCAATTTTGATGAGCGCTTGTGTTATCAGTACTAGAAAACTGATATATTACTTACAAGCTGACCTTGCAAACGTTGTTCTGCTATATAATTTTAAAATAAAAGTATTTGTCCTTCTCCAAGATTCAATCTGTATCTATACCGAAATTCATCAAAATTGGTTCAGCAGGTTAGGCGTGAAAACGTAACAGAGAGATAGACGGAGTTACGTTCACATTTATAATATTAGTATGGGTCATGATAATCGTAACTACCCACATGTTTAAAATCCCTAAATTTGGTTAAAACAAAATAAATATTCTGAAAATGATCTCTTATTATTTTATGGCTGAGGAACAGCAGGTAGGCTAACGACCTACTTAATACTAAAGGCACCACGAACACGCTGCTGTTCCAGTGTGTTCCCAGTGTTATTATGGCGGCATAATTATAGAACAAGAGTGGTTGCCATCCAGACATCCATCGCCTTTTACAACAGGCCGACTCGCACAGGAGTTAGTATTTTTACTGTGTTCCTGCAAGTAGAAAATTATTCTATGTTTATATTTATCCACTCCTGCACGAATACTTTTTTTATTGCTTTGGGACAGCAGACAGGCTGACGGCCCGCTTAGAAATACTGTTATATGTACTGTGTGTAACATGTTTCATTCACAGTTATTTGATACCCTCCGTGGCGTAACGTGGCGTCTAGGTGTTTATGTATATAATATGTATTTATTTACGAAAGAAAAGTATATCAGTTGTCTAGTACCCATAACATAACTGCTATGCTACTTACTTTGGAACTAAATGGCGCTGTGTTAACTGTCCCAGTATATTGGTCCTGTCGTAAAAGGCAACAAAACAACCCACCCCAGCTACGTGGCAGAGCCTCAAGCCCGTCTGGTTGGCGACCACTTTTGGTCTTAAATATGCCGCCATAATAACCTTGTGTTGTGTTCCGGCATTAGTGACCCAAGTTCCTGTTCCCTTATGGGACAGCAGCGTGTTCACAATGCTACTAGCATTGCAAACACCCATAGGCGACGGTAACTGCTAAATTCTAAGCGAGCCGTCAGCCTGCCTGCTGTCCTACAGCAATAAAAAAATATTATTTATTTATTTATTGTTCATGAAATGTAACAATACACCCACGGATATAAGCATTGTCCAGATTTCAGCGCTGGCACGCGTTTATGGACGATTGATGACGCATATCGGCGCACCCTCATCCGTTAATATCAATAACCTAACAAAAAGCCTCTCCTCTATAAGCGGTTTTAATTTCATCAAAAATGTTTCGGAGGTGCGGCCTAACTCGTACGTTTACCTTATTATGGCTCGTCTTTTGCTATCAGTTATCTGTTGCTATCATTACATAGCAAATGTGTTAGCTAAAACGGGTAAAAACGGCGACGTCAATCATAGTGGGTTTAGGTAAATATATACATTCAATACAATGTTGGTAGAAGAATTTGTAGTTCCATAACAGTTTACCCACACGAAAAACCTAGATGACTACCAGCTCCAAAATGTAAAGCTTTCGATGTAACCTGTAGTGAATTAAAAAAATACGTTTACATATTTTCGTTAATGGGAAATTAACTTCATTAAATTAATACGTGAAACATTGTTGTACCCCTTTTTAAAAAAAATCTGACTTTTGTTTATGGTCAAACTAGAGTCAAACCATAGATGGTTAAAAAGAGAAGAGATATTGTTAATAAAGGAAATTAAAAGATAAAGTCATTATATAAGAAATAATAAAATATAACTTAGTCAACAGTCTGAATTACGGTCGAGTTTCGACTCCTAAGTGACCACTAGTAACCTTCTTCCTGCCCTTATCACACATTATATGGAATCGTCACAACACGTTCTCTCCTTTCACTCTCCTCTGTTAGCCGTCATCTCAATATTCACACCCTTTTTCGCCACATCATCTCTTACGCAACCCATCCATCTTTTCTTTGTACCTCTGTATCCATTCACTTGATTTATTAAGTGACCACAACTATACTTCTCTCTCTCTTCAATCGGTCCCTCATTGGGGAGGATCGTGACTCCGTTTGATTCCGTCAACTAGCTGTCTCCGTCGATCCCGTTCCGCAGCTTGGTGGAGTGCGTCGCTGACAGGTATTTTCAGTTCCTCCACTATTTGGTCCGACCATCGTTTGGGACTTCTACCCCTAGGCCTTTTCCCTTCGATTTTACAGGTCACCACAAGGCGTTACAAATTGCTGGTATCCCTGCGTGCAACATGACCAAAATACCGCAATATGCTTTGTAGGCAGGTTGTGGATAGACGTTGAGTCTTTTCTACTTTTAACCGCTTGAGAATAGAGATGATGGTGCGGCGGGCCGTCTATGGTATGCGTAGCATACGTCGCCAGCACCACATCTCAAAAGCGTCAATTCTCTGCCTATCTGCGGCTTTGTATGTCCGCGTCTCTGCACTGTATAGAGCAAGAGAGAAGACAAGGGCGCGGACCAAATGTATTTTAGTCCGGTGGGTAATATTACGGTAAATTTTGCTCAGTTGGGTCATCACAACTATACTTAAATATATTAAAAAAATTAAAAGTAATAGATTAGCGTGGTTAAGCCATTTAGTGTGCAAGAAAGAATGCCATATAACTAAGAAAATGATAGAAATGAGAGTGGATGGATACAGGAGGAAAGGTGAGAAAAAAAATATTGATGGATTACGTAAAAGATGATATGGCAAAAAAGGGTGTGAATTTTGGGATGACGCTAACAAGAAGATTGGAATTAGAGAACATGTTATGCCGATCGCATATAATGTGGGATAAGGGCAAGAGGAAGAACTATACTTAAATATATAGATCGTAGATTCCTATCTTAAGAGAAAAAATAAAAGTTAATTCGGCAGAGAAACCCCTGTTCATGTAAAGCGAAAATACGTTTATTATAGTAACAATAGGTCATCAAACAGCAATATAATAGGAATACTAATAAATCGTATTAATCAGCCGCTTTCTATACACGTAATTGGGTCCTGAACACTTCAAGTAGGCCACGCCACTAAGGCTAGATTGTTCGTGGTCAGATAATTATTATTAATGATATCATGGACCCTAATCTATTTTTAGTGTTGAAAATTTGGGAAATAATAACCTTCTTTCAACCGCCGTTCAATTATACAGGGTGAGGTGAAAAGGTTACGTTCCAATCAGCAAA
The DNA here is from genome assembly GCA_963693495.1 of Malacosoma neustria. Taxonomy (NCBI): domain Eukaryota; kingdom Metazoa; phylum Arthropoda; class Insecta; order Lepidoptera; family Lasiocampidae; genus Malacosoma; species Malacosoma neustria. Next base: position 3,959,815 of record OY856384.1, read on the forward strand.
AATTTATTATTACTGCCTGGGTGCTAGGAGACATAGTTCGTATGACAAGTTTCAACTTATTATTTTAAGTAAGTTTCTTTACACGAATTTCTGCAGTAGACGTTTTGCTTGTTTTTCGTAAAAATGGATAAACTTTAATATCGTGCGGTCACAAAATTCTTCGTTTTCGATGGATTAACCCCTAAAGAAATTCATCCGAATTTGACAAAATTTACGGAGACTCTGTTCCTTCAATGTCAACTGTTAAAAAGTGGGCAGCTGAATTAAACGCGGTCGCACGTCCCTCGAAGATGACCCGCGTGAAGGACGGCCAAAATCCGCAATCACACCGGAAACCGTGTTAAGGTGAGTGAGATAGCTGAGGCCATGGGAATACCGTAAGAAAGAGTGCGACACATCTTGCACAAAGAATCAGGGATGCGAAACGATCTGCGCAAGGTGGGTGCCGCATTTGCTGAATGCCGATCAAAAGCAAATAGCAAACGATATTCGCAGCAATTTTGGGACCGATTCAATAGGGATCCAACCGATTTTGTGCGGTAATTTGTTGTCATGGATGAGACATGGGTCCACCGCTACATGCCAGAAACGAAACAGCAGTCGAAGCAGTGGGTAGAACCGGTGGTTCAGCGCCAAAGAAAGTGAAATCGATCGCATCTGCTGGAAAGGTCATGGCCAGTGTGTTTTGCAATACGAAAGGGATCCTGTTAATTGATTATCTTGAAAAAAGCAAAACATTTAGATGCGAATATTACTCTAATCTTTTACCCTTATGGGACAGCAGCATGTTCGCGATGTCACTGGGGATGCAAACACCCTTAGACGATGGTAATTGCTAAATTTAAAGCGGGCTGTCAGCCTGTCTGCTCTCCTACAGCAATATAAAAAAAACAGCTGGGTGCCAAAATTCGCGAGAAGAGGGCTTGATGAAGAAAAAAATCATTTTTCACCAAGACAACGCACCTGCTCACAAAGGTGCGTTGGCAATGTGAAAACAGCGGGATTTGGGATATGATTTGCTCGGCCATCCCCCTTATTCTCCTGCTTTGGTACCCTCAGACTTCTATCTGTTTCCAAATTAGAAGAAATTTGTTTCTGGGCAGCGCTTCGCGTCCAATGACGAAGTTGAAAGGACCGTAGATGAATATTTTCACAGCCTTCCAGACTCTCACGTCCGGGAAGGAATACTGATGCAGAAAAATGAAATCATTTTTAACTGAAAATTGCAATCTTTCATCGTTAGGCCGAGAACTTTTCACCTTACCCTAGTAAGCTACTTAAGATTGCTTGCTGAATGTTAAAAATTATGTACATGTATAACTAGTTGACTCGGCAAACGTTGTTCTACCATATAATTTTAAAAAAGTAGCCTATGTCCTTCTCCAGGGTCCAATCTATGACTATAGCTAAAATCATCAAAATTGGTTCAGCGAGTTAAGCATGAAAGCGTAACAAACAAACTCACTTTCGCATTTATAATATTAGTTAAGATAGTATTTTCTTTTAGGGACACATTGGTAATGTATTTTAGATTTCAAACTATTATAAATTTTAAATTATCTATTATTTTAAGAAAAATACAGGAAATCTTATTCAATTTAAATAAAAAATGAATATCAATGTAAAGATGGAAAAAGGTAGTTAAGAAAAAAGTTTATTTTATTTAAGGCAAACTCTTTTCACTAACATTAGTATTACAACGTCGCTACAATCATGGATTTAAATTAATGATATTTTTTTATTGCTGAGGAACAGCAAACAGGCTCATAGCCTACTTATTAGTGAGCAGTTACCGTCGCCTATAGATGTTTGCGACGCTGGGGGCACTGAGAACACCCTGTTGTCCCATAGGGTACAGGAACCTAGGTCAGTAATGCCGAAGCACACGGTTATTATGGCGGCATACTTATAGACAAAAGGTGGTTGCCATCCAGACAGGCTTGTGGCCCTACCAAGTAGCGAGGTAGGGTTATTTTGTCGCCTTTTACGATGGATCGACCCCGTGCGCAGGGGTAAGTATACTCTTACTTACTCCGCCCCTGCACGAAGAAGATGACAATTATGGCAATAATAATTATGACAAACAAATTTTATCTTAAACCTATGTTATCTTTTTTTGAAAGCTGATACCCTGTGATAACTAATAAACAAGACTCTGCAGTCACATTTGTTAAAGCCAAAAATCCTCAACTCACCGAGGAGAGCTCTTCTGCTCTATACAGCTTGGCGTTCCACTTGACTCAGTAACTCTTATAAATTACAGTATACAGAAATGAAGTTGAGAAACCTTATTATGTACCAGAATGCCATTTATACCCTTATACTCAAATTAATTTCGACCGTAGCGAATTTCACACGTCTGGATGGCTTGCGGGGGTCAGGGAGTTTTTTTTTTATTGCTGTAGGACAGCAGACAGGCTGACGGCCCGCTTAGGATTTAGCAGTTACCGTCGCCTATAGGTGTTTGCAACGCTAATGGCATCGCGAACACGCTACTGTCCCATAAGGGTACAGGAACTTGGGTCACTAATGCCGGAACACAACACAAGGTTATTATGACGGCATACTTAAGACCAAAGGTGGTCGCCATCCAGACGCGCTTGAGGCCCTACCACGTAGCTAGGGTAGGTTGTTTTGTCGCCTTTTACGACAGGCCGACCCCGGCCACAGAGGTCAGTATTCTTTCTCCGCCCCTGCACGGATACGAGTTTATGAATTTATTTACAAAAGAAAAGTTAGTATATAAGTAAAATACTCATAAGACAATCGCTGTCCTGGTTATTTTGAGCCGACATTTTTTTTACCTACTTAATAGTAAGCAGCTATGTCGCCTATAAACGTTTAGGACGCTAGAGGCACCGCGTTGGGAACTGAAATCTCAATCGCTTATTTTTTCTTTTGAAGAAAATCTCTTATAACTGACAAGTCCCCTAGTTCCTGGAAGATTGAGGGATATGTGGGACTCCATAAAAAATGGTCGTCATCCGTACTAAAAACCCCACTCTTCTCCCGTCGCCTACCACCTACCACCTCGGATCGCGTGGCCCAGGCCGGTGCCGACTCACCCCTTGTGTCACGTTGAGCCTCTTCCACGGTTTTTGCGTGCGAGTATTTCGTCCCCCTGTGCTCTCCTGCATCAATTCAAGATTGTACCCCACACAGAACAGTATTCGTGTCCTCATTCTCATAGGAATGGGTCGCTTGTGCAGGAATACAATACAATATGATATGGCGACATGCTTAGATGATGCCGTGTGAATTGTTATAATAATATATTTATTTATTATTTATTTCATAAGATAATATGTGATTGTAATAAGCTGTAACACTCAATTAAGTATGCTTATAAGCTTCAGTGTCCGCAAAATATGAGCTGGGCGTACATTGGACAACTGGGCCCATTGCCAACTCTATTCGTTGCAAAGTTGGCCATAAAAGTGATTTTAACGGACGGGAAAAATTGGAGATCTCGTAAATAACACTGAAAATACTATCCAATCTCTTTCCAATTGACGTTTTATAGTTACAAGTTATCTATTACATTACTTTTTTACAATTTTATATGTTCTTGACATTAAAACGTTATCATGTAGAAGTAGGTGGAACACATAAAATAGAAAAGATCGAACAGGAATAATAATAATGTAAAAAACGTGTGCGTCTCGGGATGCCCGACAGAAGTGATAACTTAAACTAATCTAAATTGAACTATTTTATGTATATTAATATGATAATGTAAGGAAAAGTTATTTATTAATAAAACCAAAAATAATTAAAAAATAATTAAATTTTACAAATTTCCAATTTTTCTGTGGCGGCTAGCGACAGCTGCAAGTCAGCACAAATTGTAATACGCGTTTATTCGCTGCACTGTCGCCAGTCGCCTTCCGTCTATTCCCGGAGTTGGTTCTCGACATTACGCGGCGTTCTGTGTAGTGGTATTAAATAATTAAAGAACGTTTGACACTTAAGAAATATATTTTATTTATCTCCATCTGCCCGACACGTTTGCTGAATTGGAGTCAGAGACATACATAAGGGTAACTCATACAAATACCTAAATTTTCCAAAAACTGTTTCAAAATTATATTAAATTATTCCCTAATGTAGATTCTTTATAAAGAAAAAAAACAACTGTATTTCATTGTAATAAAGTCGCAATTCGAATAGATCTAGTGCTATGGGTTAGAGTGAGAGAGGAGGAGCCAGCACTTACCGCTGCCGTATGCGTGAGAGAAAGGGAAGCCAGACGGACTGGCGCCGTAATGCGTTACGTAACGAAGCGGTTTACCCTCCCATAAGAAGTTATCACTTCAATAAATACGATGAAATACAGCCTCTGGTAAAGCATTCCAGCTGTTAGTATATTATACTATCCAGTCTTTTTATAGCTAGAGTTCAGAAAACAGGCAAGCAGCCCAGCCTGTAGCTGGTCACCGTCACTTATGGACTTTAGACACCAAAGGCATAACCAACACGATTTATAACCATTTCTTGACAAACCCCACAACGTATTCTACAAAAAAAGATGTAAATAAAGGTTTAGTGCGTTAGTTATTTAAATTATAGTACAATATACCGATGCTATAAGCATAATATGTGTTTTAGACCAATGATGGAGAAGAGATTGTAATACAGCCAAAAAGCTCCGACGCTTAATAAAAAAAGACATCAAATGAAAATAATGCAGGCTGGTTCTATGATAAAATTTTGTAATACAATCATTCGACTTTAATATATGAGCTGCTAAAAAATCTCCAGTTTGAAAGTTTTATATACTTAGTTAGACATCATTTTCCTTCCTTTTCTGTTCTAAAAATCTCACTTCGATGAACCTGTATTCAGTGGTAAAGAAAGTTGGTTTTAAAACAATAATTGTTTTGCGTAACATGTACCATGTATTTTCCAGTAAACACTGAAAAGTCTGTTTCGAACAAATTTTCTTAGAACATAAATAATACCCATTTAGCTGAAATGAAAGAAGCCAAAGCGTGAAAATATGTCGTAAAACATGTGATTCACGTGTACTATGTTGGTACTTATTACCGGCGGTGATATTATGTTGTATTTTACGAGGCGTAAAATGAACTGTTACTGGAATATGCGTAATATGAATATGCTTGTCGTTTCATATCCTATTCCAATGGAGGTTTGTGAAAACGTTAATCATTTCGAGGAACGTGATTTATTAATGTTATGATAAAGCTTTGATGAAATAGAAATGTACACAAAATAGACAAATTCAATAAAAACTCGTTTGGTTCGCTAGCGCATGAAACCTAGATTTCTCTGGAAATTGTGAATAGGGATGTCACTAGCTGTACTGCATGATGATCTGTGAAGCGTAATAATAATGTCAGCTGTTTTAGCTTTGAAAAAATTAGAAACCCACCTATTAGAAGAGTTATTTTTTCTCCGTGCAAGGGCGGAGTAAGAATACTAACCTCTGAGGTTGGCGGCGGCCTCTCTTAAAAGCTAAAACAACCCCTAAAGGTTATCATTGGACTTACCAAGCTCCAAGCCTCCAACCTCTCCTGGCCTCTAAATATGTCGACATAATAACCTTGTGTTATGTTCCGGCACAAGTGTGGATCACTTCTGCCGGTTCTAGATCACCTACGCGGAAGACAACGTATTATCGTTGCCACTAGTGTCGCAAATATAAAAAGGCGACGATAACTACTTAGTCTTAAGTGGACCGTCAGCCTGTATGCTATTCCGTAGAATAAATATCAGTAATAATAATTTTTCTTTCTTGTTTATTATGTGGATTATTATAAACTGCCCGTCTATCAAGCTTTATCAACAATTTTAAAGAATATGTATAGATGTTTAAATAAGGTTAGTACAGAACATTATAACTTTACAGAAATTATACTAAGGCTATACATAAGCAGTCGTAATAACGTAGGTCTCGGGACAAGAGTGCATCGTACAACTAGTGAAAGGAGATAGATAGAGAACAATGGATAGTATGAAAATTAAGAGAATCGGAGGATGGTCGGTGAGGGATATCGCAATACTTTACAGTGGGCAAAGAAATTTGCACTTACATAGATTCAACCCCTTCCCAGTTACAAATCTGAATATTACACAATGTTTTGACAAGGCTTATAACAGAAAAATCAATTAAACACGGCACAGAGTGTAGTCCTTAGGGAGGTCGAACGTCGACACGTCCGACGTGTTACAGAGACACACGCAATACTACCGCTTGTCTCAAGCTCGCTTTCACCATTGACCTCACGCCACAGTGAAGGTAGTTTAAAAAATTAGGAAGCGAGATCTCATCTACCTTTTATGTAATGATCGAACACATAACAACTTTTTTCAAATACGGGATTAGGACATTGCTTTACATATTTTCAAACAGCAGGATGGACATCGTTTCGTCAAAGCCATTCTTTGATAATTTTTCTTTCTTTGCATAAATTTATAAATAGATATGTCTAAATAATTTTTTTAAGTATATAACACCTAACTACTCAACCAGGAAGACTGAACGGTGTATTTAACTATTTGAAATGAAATCTATTGTTTATCTTTCCAGTCTTGTAGGGTACATACATAGGTGTTTACATTAAACAAAACTAAAAATCATTTGCTACAACAATGCAGCCCATGAGACGTACCAAAGGCAATCTCTGTTCTCTGAACAAGGTCTTATAAAAGCCTCTGAGACGGGTGCCAGTGGAGGTTTTACCATTTATATGAATTTTGAGGCGAGTGATGTGGGACTACATGTCCGATAAAATGAGATATAAAAATGATGACTTCATTATTAAAACACAACGACACTCCTAAATGTGAGGTAAACGACTTTTACTCCACGCATAACAGTTGTTAATATCTGCGATTATTGGCACTAGGGAACGCGCGACATTTTCAACCAAAATAGCCTCGCTAACAAAGGGTTAATGTAGTCAATTAGCTATCGAATACACCACGGCGTGACATTTAGAGGCGTCGTCGGGTGGGACTCCATTTGTCATAAATTTCGGGAATGAGGTGACAGAAACAGAGGCGTGACTGGCGAACAAATTAATAGTTAGGCCTATATTACGACACGAGTTTGATAACACTTATACATTGTTGAATGCGGGCTTTTATTAATTTACGGGGGTTGTCAGTAAGACTGTACACCTATTATATATCGTACATACTAAATGAGAAATTGATTGCCAGGGCAGGCCTGCCTGTACTCATTACAAGGTTTTTCCGTCCTAGGGTATTAAACACGATTAATGATTTTTTCCTTCATTAGAAGGAAAGTGAACTATTAAGCTCACATGGAGAAAAAAAAACAGAAGAAGTTTATTATGTTTTGGTTGATCTACTAGTTATTATTATTCTGTCGTCTTTTATGACTTACTTTATAAATGATGGGCTACACCTACAAGGGTAAGATCCGAGCCTAGAAGTTAGAGCTGTTATCATTCTACAGCTACATTTTGACAAACATAACTTATCAAATAACTAAACGTGTTTTTAAAATTACCCGTGTAATTTTCGCGTTCTTTAAGCCCTAAATAAAATCATCTCACCAAATTTTGGGTCAACCAAAAATTTATTAAAACTTATTTATTTAATCTCAAAAGTTATATTTTTTGTGGAAAACTTCGTAAAATGTTGAGACAAAAGTAACAAAACAGCGGAAACCTTTCTTACACAGTTATCAAAGACATTATCTGTTGACCTGAAAAGCGGAATTATATTTTGTTTATTCTTGTAAAGAGTAAATAAGTTAGCGGAGGAAACGCAATTTAAAAGTTAAAAGTGGGAATTTCCTTCTTTTTGGTTATTAACGGGCCACCCAAACAAGATTCCTCGAAAAGCATTTATTTTATTGCGATGTAGGCTTCAAATTAGATAGTACAAAATGCAATATTATTTAAAATTGAAAATTTGAAAATTGAGGAACAAAATATATACTCGAGTAATTATGTAAAATATACATGGATGGATACAGGAGTAGAGGTAGACCAAAAAAATATGGATAGATTGCGTAAAAGATGATATGGTAAAAAAGGGTGTAAATGTTGGGATGCTAACAGAGGAGAGTGGAAGGAGGGAACATATTGTGCCGACCCTATATAATGTGGGTTAAAGGGCAGGAAGAAGATGTAAATAAATATAGATAGATATAAAATATAGAATATAAAATTAAATATAGATGTAAATAAATCAATTTTGTTTTTATACCCCAACTTGGAAAGAAAACCATCCAACAACTTGTTGTTGGGTTTTGATACTTGGTACTCGAAGATCTCAATAGGTCCCTTTACATCCAACTCACATTTGATGTGATAAACATATCTCTCATGCCACTTGCTTGTTTCTTGATCTGCGGGAGACTGTTTGAAATAGTGTTTAGAATATCATCAATTCCTGTAAAATTTTATACCTTTGATTTAAAAAAAATTTTTAAACTCCAAGTTATTTTATAGTATAAATGGCGGCTGAGCTTCATTGTTAAAACTCATTTTACGACGAAATAACAGAACAGTATGCATAATTGTAGATGAAAACAAAATATATATTATATCTATACCTAAGAAGCCACAAAATCGTGCATATTAGTAGAAAATGCATAAAAAATAACTATGGAAACATTATTTTACAGTTTTTTTTAATAAATTGATAAATATTTTGTAAGAAATACATCATAATGTTAAATAGTCAAGTGCATTATTAATAATGATGACAAGTGCATTATTAATAATAATGAAATCTAAAATATCTGCTATCATTTATTATCAATCATAACGATCAATCACCATAATATAATTAATGCCATCAATCAATTGAATATTGAGCATTGTAAATACAAAGTGTCTGTTACTAGTTATTGAAGAGTTAGGAATATTTTCATACAGTGTGTAACGTCCATAACCCCCTCCCCCCCCCCTTCCCCCCCTCCCCCCTCCCCCCCTCCCTCCCCCCCCAAGCCGCGACGCTTATTACAATAATAAATCCATTATATGTGTACCGATGTGCATATATGTACGAGGAGATTGGACCAATAATGACAAATCGAAATAATAATTTTAAATTAGAATTACTTATTTAAGTAGTTTGAGTGATAAAATGAGCAGTCACAGATACGTAATCCTGTTTGATGAAAAAAAATTACACACTTTCGTGCAAAATAGAAATAATAAATTAATAAAATTCTATCACTCACCGGACAAGACGAACGACGGTTTCTGGTGATGCTCTGGGCGCATATCGCTTTTACGGTTAGGACACCTACATTGTGTATTCCCAAAGTAGTAAACCTAGATTCTTTTTTAACCGGCGATTTGAGATATCGGAAGCTGTATATGTTACAATTCATCTACATATTTCTATTAAGAAGATGACTAGAAGACTAGATGGAAGATGAGATAATACTAAACATACTTATAATTCATATAGGTAAATAAATATTAAAGAAAATATAACGTGAGTAAAAATGTAATGACTGTAAAGTGTTTTGTAATGTGTACAGTGCGAGTAAGTTAATAGTTAGTTACTTATAGTAAACCTTAGCCTAAAATAATTCTAGTAGCTTTATTACTACAAATAACGCTAGCCTAACCACAATCGCGAATCGGGAATATTTTATAGTAAAACCGAAGCTCTACAACAGAATGTATTGCCCGGTGAAGTCACCCACCGCCTCAAAACCCCGGGAAAATGCGATCCTAGCCTTCTACATTTAATGTACTGTGTACCACAATACAACTTCTTAGTATAATTTCTTGGGAAAGAGAGGAATGAGTGAATTATATAACGCAACGCGAGAAATTGCCCAAGCTGTGAACAGTGCTTGTACGTTGGATATTGAAGATGCCATTTACCATTGGTGATTCGCCTATTCCTATCGAATGGCGAGCAAAGGGACTCTGGCCATCTTATTAATGTATGGCAAGGAAATAGCATCTTGCGTCATGTCGAAAAAGAAGACTCAAGTCAGGCTCAAGCACTTATATCGAATCAGAACATTAATGGCATAGTGAATAATATGTGTATATTCGGCCTTATAGGCCACGCACTCACACCTGTCACAGATCTAGCAATCCCTTTTTATCGAAGTAATAAATTAAAGTTATAGATATATAGTTATATAACAGGCAAAACCACCTTATTCATAATAGAGATCGTTAATGCAATCTCGCTATGCTGAACTCTTAATTATAAGAGTCGAGTGATAAATTGGAAATCCTCTATTCTCTTTTTATATACTTATACTATATTATTACGCCTTAATGCCCATAATGCTTCAGTGTATATTACGCCTTAGTGATTATTTGTTTTAATTTCTATCATTATTTACTTATTACGCCTATCGTGCTTTAACTAACGTGCGATGTACGAGACTAAAGACAAAAATAACCTTAATTTTATAAACCAGGGCCGAGTAAATGCAGTATTAATTAAATGAGTTGAAGAATATCGCGTACGAAGTGATTTTACATTATTACACATGCCTATCGGTATATAGTTTGCAACTTCGAATTAGAATGTAGCCAAGTATGCAGATGACAAACATTGAGATTGCAGATCCATCACCGTACTCGTCCGTTCATCATCAGCATATTAATACTCTAACACTAAGACGAACTATTAACTCGAGATATACCTAGTCAGGTCATAAATTCTGTCACATGTTTAATGTAAAATAATTGTAACAAGTTTATTCATTATGTAACCATTCATATACCAAAATGAACTTAACAAAACATAGATTCTTATGACATTAAAGTTTATTCAAAATGACCTCCGTGATTTTGAATACAAGCCTTCAATCTGCGCGGCCAGTCGTCTATCGCAGCACGAACGAGGTCCATGTCAATATCGGCGGCTGCCTTAATCAAGGATGTCTTGAGTGACTCCAAATTGGGATGAGGCTTTGAGCACGCCTTTTCCTCCAAGTGTTGCCATATCTTGTAATCTAACGGATTCAAATCTGGACTGGAGGAGGGCCAGTCTTCGTGCCGGATGAAGTCGATTTCACACGCCGCCAGCCAGTCTTGTGTGCTCTTCGCTCTATGAGCTGGCGCCGAATCTTGTTGGAATACCCAGTGCCTGCTGCCTGGTGCTTCAGTCTCTCCAGAGGTGCCACATTGATTATCGATACATCAAAGCGTTGAAGTGTTTGTATGAAAACGCCACCATGTCAGTCCGTCTCCAGGATCAGAACTCGAAGCCTATCCGACTGCAGCGGGGAGTCAGACAAGGCGATGTCATATCGCCGATGCTGTTCACTGCTGCGTTGGAAGATGTCTTCAAGCTTCTGGACTGGAACGGACTGGGCATCAACATTAACGGTGAGTACATCACTCACCTTAGATTCGCAGATGATATCGTAATCATGGCTGAAACCATGGAAGACTTAAGCCATATGCTTGATGGCCTCAATACAGCTTCCCAAGGAGTAGGTCTCAAAATGAACATGGACAAGACGAAAATCATGTCTAATGTCCATGTCGCACCTACCCCCGTAACAGTTGGGAACTGTACTTTCGAAATTGTTGACGAATACGTCTACTTGGGTCAAACGATCCAGTTAGGCAGGTCCAATTTCGCGAAAGAGGTCACTCGTCGAATCCAACTCGGATGGGCAGCGTTCGGGAAGCTCCGTAAAATCTTTTCGTCCCAAATACCGCAGTGTCTCAAGACGAAGGTTTTTAACCAATGTGTGTTGCCAGTGATGACATACGGAACGCAGACGTGGTCGCTAACTATGGGCCTTATGAGAAAGCTCATGGTCGCTCAGAGAGCAATGGAGAGGGCTATGCTCGGAGTTTCCCTGCGAGATCGAATCAGAAATGAGGAGATTCGCAGGAGAACCAAAGTAACCGACATAGCCCGGATGATTGCAATACTGAAGTGGCAGTGGGCTGGGCACATAGCTCGAAGGACTGATGGCCGTTGGGGCAGAAAAGTCCTCGAATGGCGACCGCGTACCGGAAGACGCAGTGTTGGTAGGCCCCCCACAAGATGGACCGATGATCTGGTCAAGATCGCCGGGATAGGTTGGATGAGGGCAGCGCAGGACCGATCATCGTGGAGATCTTTGGGGGAGGCCTTTGTCCAGCAGTGGGCGTCTTCCGGCTGAAATGATGATGATGACCCAGTGCCTGTTATTGAACATGGTATGAGAAACAGGTTCCACAAGGTTCGTCAGGACTGTATTTTGATACACAACAGCATTCGTTTTTACACCTTTCTCACAAAAATGTACCTCTGTTAAGCCCCAATAAGAAACTCCCAAACATACCATGAGCGAGGATGGAAAATGACCTCGTTGGACACGCGGAATACGGTTGCTCGCTTCTTCACTACTGTGTGCGTACACCTTATCATTTTGTTTGTTGTAGCTCTCTTCTACGGTAAACATTTTTACATCCGAAAAAAGAATTTCCCGATATTTTTTTCCCGCATACCACTTCAACAAAGCGCGGCATCTCTTCAGTCTCAGGTCCATTAGACGAGCATTCAAACGATGTCCTGTTTTTCTTCGATATGCCCGAAGTCCTAAGTCTTCATTTAACACCCTTTTCACCGTGGTTCTGCTTAACCCCATCTGAAGGGTCAACAGTTTCTGCTTACGTTTGGGATTTCTTTGAATTCGTGCCTTCACAGCTTTTATCACTGCTGGAGTCCTAACAGACCGAGGGCGACCACTTCTTGACCTGTCATCTACACTAGAGTCTTCATTGTATCGTTTGATGGTACGATAAACGAATCTTTTGGTTATATTAAAATTTTACAGTATGTTAAAAATTTGAATTGGCGCGTAACCGCAACGATGTAACGCAATAACTGCAACACGGTCTTCTTTAAGCGTCCACTCCATATTTAAAAATGAGTAAAATTCTAAAAGTATACATTTTTATTTTCATGAACAATTCGAAATTCGAATTCAATAAACTTTTTTGTGGCCAGCATTCTAAAAGAAAAGTTATTACTGTGTGACAATACTTATGACCTGACTAGGTACTATTCGGACCTGAGCTTGGTACAACACACTGTTTAAATCTGATTCAACCAGAAGTGTTCAAGGAACCTTACAAGAATCTAAATCCCATGAATAACATCATCAGCATTCTCAATCTGAGCGTCAAATCCCGGTTACAACCTAAACTTTCGTTTTGGTGCCCAGGGTCTATTTTCCGACCTTTATTCTCCACTTCGCATGATCTTCGACATCCCTGATAGTAATTCCATAAGCACGCACGTCAACCTTTATGACTACTAAGATACTAAGATTAGCATTTACTCGACATCTAAGCCTGGACTCTCATGTATCAATATAATGAAGCCAATCAGAAAGCGTAACCTCATGCAAATAGAGTTAGGTCAGTTGGTTTTCCTTATGTTCTAAATTATCTTAAAACATCGACGTTTTCCTTAATTTTATAGTACCTTAAGTATAAAATAGTTGTATTAACTTGGTACCGTCACCAGTGTACATACAGTCATTACTGTATATAGTCGTATACTAAGATTGGACTTAATCAAATGTAATTTCAACCCTGTATTGAAAGTGAATTCAATCCCACTCAGGATGCTAAATGCTAATCTCGTTGATTCCACTAACCCTCCTGTAATTTCCCACGATTGATTTTGTCCGGAGAAAACCAAATCTGATTAGTGCTGCGACGGAACTCTAGGAGGAAGTTGACACAGGCATGTAGGATTCACCGCCCTGATACTGCAACCACTGAACTAGATAGCAAAAGATAGACTGGGTAGTCGCGGTGGCGTCCTCACTAAAAACCCCGTTCGCCACCTAAAGCCTTTTGGTCATTGCTCTGATCCGAGTGAAGCTTGTTCCTAACATCTACAGTCTAAAGGTTGCTGAATATTATGGAATTACATTAGTGTGAACAGTCCACATGATCTATATCGCCTGATAATTATTCTTAGCTCCTAAAAGTAATAGGTTGTCTGAACGTGTGTTCGCGATGCCACCCATAGGCAACGGTAATTGCTGAATTCTAAGCGGACTGTCAGCCTATCTGCTGTCCCACAGCAATAAAAAGAACAAAATAACTTTAAGCGATAAGGTCGCCTATTGTTTAGCATAGTATATTTAGTTTTAGTTTCTCTAGATGATAATTAGTTGTTATCCATATGTCAACTTCTAAACAAAGAAACAAACGTCAATATCATCATTAACAGGTGACCCAATTAACGATAGCGAGGGTTATTTATCCTTTTTGCGCTCTGTGATCCTAACTGCGAACACACACGTTTTCAAAAACCTGGTAATAATCGAAAAATAAACAAAATTTTAAAGGGTGAAATATACGATTCATTGAAATACTCCGAGACCTACATATTTATTGTTCTTAACTGCTTGGAAAGTCTTACATACCTACTACAATCTATCCACCATAGACTAGCGGAATATAACGTAAAATTATCGTTTTACATTGTATTAAGTGGGCGTTACGTTACGACTCATTTTCCTTTCATAATAACGCCACCTAGTGGTTTATCTATAAAACTTCATTCGCTTTTGTTGAGTACCAGGTATAATTTAGTAGAGCAATTTAATTAACTAACGTTACACGCAGTGACATTTCATATTATGAAGTATATTAATCTAAAGATACTTTCCGTTGGTTGCTTTTAGTGCGATGAAAGTTGCGCGAAAGTCCCCGGAGTCGTATAAATAAGTCCATTAGGCAAATGGGCGGAATGGGAACGGATGCCCGTTTTTAATTTCGATGACATGTACTACATGATATTAATTTGTTTAATGTAATTATGTCTATATTTACTTACTCATTTCTGTACAAAGTATTGGCGCGTAATTATTATAATAATTTTACAGTTTTATTTTAATACTCAATTTATTTGCTTTATAACAAAAAAACCAGACAAGAATACAGAACATGCCACAAGTTTTTGATTTATGACAATATTATTTACAATTTACACTGAACACAACCAGGATAGAACGCTTGAAAGCTACTAATCATAATGTTCCGCCGCACCGCAGTTCCCAGTGCATTGCTTCACTTCTGGCAACCACGAATAAATCGTCAGACCATCCGGCTAGGGCTTTCGTGAACTACATATTATTATATTTGCTGAGAAGGTTCAAAGTATGTTTACTCCATCTCCCATCAGTCCCGAGATAAAATGACTAGGCCATTACTAATTCAGTTGGTTGTCTGGAAGAAATTGCTCATAGCAATAAAACTACCTATTGTACTATTTTTAGTGTAATTTTCTAATTGTAAAATCATTTTGAGTGCAATAAAATATATTTTATTCTACTTCAGTTTGTATATGTACTTTTGACAAAATAATGTTAGTAATTTTCAAGTTAATGTTTATTCAAAGTTCCCGAACATAAGTCAATATATTGTACAGAATACATAATTGTTTGATTTCTAAGAACTTAACTCCTGACTGCGTGAGCGTAGCGTTCGAATCCAGGCCAGTGAACAAGCTACTAGTACGTGAAGCCACATTAAGCCTTTGAAATTATTTGAAAGGCACAATCTTTGTTATAACTTTTCCAACATAATGTCAACATGACGCTTGATTGCATTCTACGTTTGGCCCACTGGCCAAGTGTTCAGGGTCCATAGTTTTTGAGTAAATTATTAATACGATTTTTCAGCTTTTACTTAAAAGACTGCCCTGTGACTCCTGAACCTCGTCTTATAGTCATAATATGTATTAAAGAAACAGTGTATTTAGTTTTAGTTTATTTCAAACTCATATCATGTAACCAATTACGCTATTTTCTATTTGCTAGCGTTTTTGTGACTCTGAATAATGTTAAATTTTTGATAGTAATTGTAATCATTACGCTATTAATCTGATTGTTTTTGGAGCCTAAGCTCCTCTTTAAAATTACAAATAGACTATTTTTTGTGATGAATGTAATGAAAGCATCAACGCAAATATGTGCGTAAACTATTGGTCCTGCAATAATACTCATGTACCTGGCTCAAAAGCTTCGGATCTAATAAAGACGATAAAGATAACAAGTAGGTTATTTCCTTTTTGAATAGGGAATAGATGGAATGGCAAGAAATCAGTTCCTCAGTCTTGTTTCGCTGTCTTAATAGCGACCATCTATCTATCGTAACCGTCAACATGAAATTCAATATTCTAAATGCTACGATAACTACGTGCAGCGAAATACGATGTACACGAAAGCGTAGCAAAAGAGATCTTTTAGCGTAGCAATTAAAATGTAATTATTGCTACGAGTAACAGTATCTATGAGACTATGAATGTACGTTGTATGTAGGTATAATAGAAATATAGAAAAATTAAATACAATATATCATTCAAAGTTAGGTTCTGGGTAATTTAAAAAAATGTGAAGTACAACTTCCTTCAGCTGACTTTAGAAAATGGATTGCATTTACCAAAGTTCATATGTTTCTCCTTCATCATCATTATATAATGTTTATTTGTATTAAACCTCGATTACAGTATGTGTGGTATCACTAGACTGAAACTCCAAATATCAAATTTCCCAATATACGTGAAACATGTGTATGACATTATCAAGATACATAACAGAATTGTTATCGTTGAATCACTTGAATCGTGAATAACGAATGGCAGTAGACCTTAGACATCATCCTGTTTACGCCAAAATTCTTAGGTGAGCAATATTTTGAATATGGGAGAAAATGTTTATTGGAATATTTTTATATAAAGTTAAAAAGTTCACGAACTCAATAAATTATATATAGAAAACATTTTTCTTCCAGCAGGGGCGGAGTAAGAATACCAACCCCAGCGGCCGGTGTCGGCCTGTCGTAAAAGGCGATGAATCTGGAATGAGCTTCCGCCTATTTTCCTCAGGGCGGTACGACATGGGGTTCTTCAAAAAAGGCGGTATAAAATTTTTTCGAGGCCAGCAGCGCGTTGGTAATGCCTCTGGTGTTGCAAACGTCCATAGGTGATGGTGACCACCTACCAGGGTGGGCCTGTCTACTGAACTCTAGCTATAAAAAAACCTTAGCTAGGTGATAGGACCCTGAGCCCATCTGGATCTTAGCCACCCTTGGTCTATATATATTCTGTCAAAATAACCTTATATCCAGCATTAGTGACCCAGGTTCCAGTACCAGCGTGTTCGTGGTATCCCCCCGCGCAAACATCCATAGGCGACGGTAACAACTTAATATTAAGTGGGCCGTCAGTCTGCCTACTGTTCCTTGACATAAAAAAAACTGAGTTTTGAAGACTATACAGATTACAAAAAATTTATTGTATTAAAAAATGTTTTTTATTTTATTCTATTTACTTTTATTCTACTTTTTCAGGCGTTATATTTCTTTTTTAATTTTTTTCTTGATAAAGAACTTTAGCGTACAAATATCTAGTATAGTAGTCTACAGACTAAAAAGTTATGTTTTTAAAGGGACATGTTTATAGACAAATTAAAGTATAATCACCTAACATGCCGAAAAATTGGATATCCATTTTTTTAAGGTACACATGTTTATGTTTTATTTTATGATTTATGTTCTTAATACGTGCACGCACACAGAATTGGAAACAATTTTGCGGGTCCCAATAAAAATATTAAGTAAATAAAAATATTGAGTAAATACAAATAGACCGACTGTTTATGATGCACACACATATTACTGCACGATGCTGCAAGATAAAAACCTATAAATCTATTTGTAATTTTATTAGAGTTATTAATTCAAATAGGATTCTATTACTGGTAATAAGTAAAAAGGAGGAGACTGATCAATAATAAGATTCCTTTTACGCAATCATCCACGCAGAGGCGATGTTCGTGCAAGGGCGGAGAAAGAATACTGACCTCTGCGGCTGAGGTCGGACAGCCGTAAAAGGTGAATAAATAACCCAAGCTAGATGGTAAGGTTGCGATCCCGTTTGGATGGCAATCACCCCTGATTTTTTAATATACTCCCATGATAACCTTGTGTTGGTGCTGTGTTCCGGCATAAGTGACCAGGTGGCTGTAGGACAGCAGACAGGCTGACGGTCCGCTTAGAATTTAGCAGTTACCGTCGCCTATGGGATGTTTGCAACGCCAATGGCATCGCGAACACGCTGCTGTCCCATAAGGGTGCAGGAACTTGGGTCACTAATGCCGGAACACAACACAAGGTTATTATGGCGGCATACTTAAAACAAAAGGTGGTCGCCATCCAGACGGGCTTGAAGCCCAGCCATGTAGCTAGGGTTGTTTTGTCGCCTTTTATGACAGGCCGACCCTGGCTGCAGAGGTTAGTATTCTTTCTCCGCCCCTGCATGGATAAAGTTTCTTAACATATAGAGATAAATCTTTATTGTTGAATATACATTTTTATAATTCTTATTTTACTGGTGTTTTTATATTATTCAAATAGATAACTGATCTTATTTAACAATACTCCTTGTATTAGTAAATAAGGATACAGTAGGGAAGGGTTGGAATGTGAATAGTTGAGAGGCTTCAAGGGTGCTCTGGTTTCAATGAAGCTTGTCCTGTGTAACGCTACGCGAAGTGGAAATCGGCTCTACCTATACATTTACTAGTCTTTATCTAGTAGTATATGCCACTAATATAAGTATAAATGAAACAAAAAGTAATGAAAAAGTAATGAATATCTTTTTACACGCTTTATATTAGCTTCACTTGTATGTATATTTGTAACCGACTCCTTTGGGGGCGATTTTAACCCACTTTAATTATAATATATTATGTCAGTATTAAGTATACTTAGTCATAAGAAAAATGTTCATAAAATAAAAAACAAAGGTCGTGTTACAAAAATTGTTGTATTTATTGTATAACAAATAAATTAGGATAACTGACTATAACATAAAATCTTATCTATATGTCCGCCTTCACTTTTTATATACTTAGTTTTTTTAATCTTAGTTTTCTCAATCTATTTTTTTTTCATAGTGGAGATCGGCTGACAGGCAAACTGCCCACCCGATAGTAAGTTATCACCGTCACCTGTAAAAGTTTGCAATACCAGAGGCATTGCCAACGCACTGTCGGTAGACGAAATAAGAGAAACTAGAACCAGGTTTCTTTGTGCCATAACATAATACTAGGTAATTATGGTGGCATGTTTTTTTAAAACCAGGCGTGGTTGCCATTCAACTACCACCTTGCTACGGTTATTATGCCGCTTTTTACAACAGGCCACCCCAGGCCGCAACGGTCATTTTATTACTCCGCCCCTGCACGGAGAATATCTGCCTCTGTAGTCAAAGATAAGGCTCTTCAGATTTTATGCGGTATACCCTATTATTCTGTTTCTTCAATTTCAATTTGTTTTTGTCCAACGCCCATCTGTTGTACCGCTTTTGTAACGTCGCCTGAAGATGATCCCTTTTTCTTATGAAGATCGCAATCCAAAGACTACGTGAAATACTATTTTAATAGGCTTTCTGCTCAACCTATTTGAAAATGATCCCCATTTGATCTCTGTTTGTAAACGGGATTTTTGACTATTCGCAGCTTGAACATTTGATTTATTGTCATACCTTTTAAAGATACGGTAAATCTATACGCAGGGGTGGAGAAAGGATACTGACCTCTGCGGCTGTGATTGGTTTGTCTTTTGTATCTTTTGTGTCTTAAGCATGCTCCATAATAACTTTGTGTTGTGTTCCGGCATTAGTGACCCAAGTTCCTGTACCCTTATGTGACAGCAGCCTGTTCGCGATGCCACTAGCGTTGCAAACACCCATAGGCAATGGTAACTGCTAAATTCTAAGTGAGCTGTCAGCCTGTCTGCTGTACTACAGCAATAAAAAATGAAATGAAATCAAAAAAATGGACCTTAGCGTGATATTTAGGTTTCGCAGCAACTTTAAAATCATCATTGGTTACCCACAACCATATATTGCAATTATTGCGATGTGATCCTATTTAAATATACATAGCATTTTTGAAAGTGGGTAAAAAAAATCTCAACCTATTTGAATTATCTTTGAAAGTCGAACATGTTACAAATATATATAAAAATTGCTTTATATTAAGTTACGTGTCAATGACATCATTTGGTGATAGTCAGTCAGACATATTGACATCTTATTTGTAAAAGAACCAATATATTTTTTAGTTTAACATACTGGTTGTGCTTAAGTTGCTGCATTTTTTAAAGACTGTTCCTTGCACTATGTAAAACCTGTATTGCAGTGAATTTCGTTCTAACCAGAACTTCATATTAATATTTTTCACAGAATCGTACTAGACTTGCGTAGCCGCTCAGCCAGTTTTTATTAAAATATTTAACTCATTTGTATTTTTTTATCTATTAAGACCAATTTTACTTGGCAGACTGAACTGGGCATATGTTTAGCGATATTGAGGGGCAAGTACTATCATTGATGTTATATTCTCGCCATTATTCCCTAATTATTTAAATTTAGAAAGCAGTTTTCGAATTCAAAAGTGAAGTAAGTCTCATATATAACTTTCATTTCATTGTACTGTCACACGTAACGTGGCTTACATATTCGTTTTTGTTTATTTGTACTGCAAAATTGCCGTGGAAATTCCAAGACATCCCTACACAAACAAGTTTGTGTCGAGAGCACTTGAGAGAGTTCCTTAAATTTTCATATTTACCTTTGCTTATTATGGCAGTTAGTTGTATAGTGATTTGGTGTCTCTTTCTATTTCATGAAATATATAATGCTGTTTCATTTACCTTCAATAGTAAATAACATTTTAGGTAAGCGTTGCTTACTTAGCAAAATTATTATAGTACTTAGTCAGTGCTATTTTTTTAATCTTACAGTTAGAAAGTTCACGTGTAAAGAATCTTGGAATTAAGAAGGATAATATGAAAAGCGGACCCCGGCTAAAGCGGAAATTTTGATTGCAACCAGGATTAGGCGCTAAGTTGTTGATGATGAAAATTAACATCAAGAAAATTGATCTTTTTAAGTCATTTTTTAAATTAATATTTCATAAATTTATCATCAATTTATAATTCAACTACTAATTAATTGAAATGAATTATTATCACTTTGATTTTCTTAAAAAAAATTGGTGTGAAACACCTATTATCGCGCCTTGGCAGTAAAATTGGTTCATCAAACGGCATGACGCTCTGATGCCATCATGCCTCTCCCCCTCCCTCCACGCCACCGCTCAAGACTCCCTTGTGTGTGTGCCCGCATATACTACACGCTTCATGACTTCTCTGTGTAAGCTGCGTACAATTTTACTTCATTAACTAAATTCTACTCTCCAATAAAAAATTTAGTCCCTATTTTCTCTATTAATATTTATTAATTTTGTTTTATAACATTATAGTGTAATAAAAACACGCAGTGGTAGCAGCCGGATCTGTACCATCAAATAAGCATTCCTTTGACGCATATCACGATCGTGTTCCTGACTTAATGTTCACAATATTTATGTGTTTTGGATATAATGAACGTAGATACACACTAATCAAAAAATTGTTTAACAGTTTTGTTTATAAAACTAACACTTCTTCGATATCAATAAAATTTGTACTTCTATTCATTTATTATTAACTAACCGATCACGCCCGCTCCGCTGGGCGATTAACAGGCAAAATTAAATCGAAACAAAATGAGAAAGGGTATCTTCATAAAAAATAAATTATTTTTTCAATAAAATAAGTAAAAGTATCCTATGTTACTTCTAATACATCTAAGAATATGTGTACAAAGCTTCATGATGATCAGTTAAGTAGTTTTCGCGTGAAAGCCTAACAAACAAACTTACTTTCACATTTATAATATTAAAGTATGATTATAAGTTTTTATATTAAATGTTTCACATCTGCCGTGAGTCACGTGACAGCCTATTTTTTTAATAAATAAAAAAAATATTGAGACAATGCACAAAGCGCCACCTAGCCCCAAAAAATGTTTGTGTCCTGTCCTATACAACTCTTAAACTACTTAAATATTTTTCTTTTCCAAAGAAACACATATTATACCTACTTAAACACCCATATGCGAGACGGTTCGTGAACATGTTTAAAATAATTCTTAACCCAACAACGACGGTGTTCTGAATAGTGTTTTGGTGTTCGGCCACAGAGGAGCTTACGCTCAATGATGATATATACTGAGACGCGAAGACAGTAGCAGGAATTTCTGTAAATAACATATAAGAAACTTATTTAACTTGTCAATCAATCCTTTATCGAGTGGTGACACGCTAACTGCTTTAATCTTAGTTTTCTCTGTTTTTACAAAATTCAATTAAGTTAAATCATCAGGAACCCAACATCTGTTTAGCATTGTTACAGTAGACATTTTTACCTAAGTGATAAAAAACATTTTCATATAAAAGTAAACAAATATTCAGACATAATAAAAAATACAAAATTTATCAAAAACTCATCTTTCTAAATGACGCCATAGTTAGCTCAGTGGCTGCGCAAATGTAGTTGTAATAAGTTTATTCTGATTTCAGTGTCCGTGTCGTCAATTGTACGAGTACGTTCGTGAAAATACTTTGCGATACGGGTCGATAGTGTGGTATACCTAAATGGATACCTAGTACGCAAAAATATCATTAACTATATATGAAAAGGCATCTGCCTAATTTAAACAATTTAATTTTATATACTTGTAATTTGTTAATTTGTATGGAAGGTTGTAAATATAAAAAGAATATAAAAACATGTTTCGAGAAACTGTAAGGACTACAATTAATTAAAGATTACAATTTACGATTATTATAATTGAGGAAAACGATAATAAGGAAAAATAAAACGATGTTTTTGTTAACGTTAAGTAGTTATTTAAGGCAGCCATTGTGATCTGGGCTATCAGCCTAATGATGGTCGGGAGCCAAGCTCTGTCTTCAAAACAGTCAAATCCACGAAGGAAGCGCTAGAGAGGGAGAGGGAGTTCGCATGGTTTCCCTCCCGCTGACGGTAGGCCCACCCGCTGCCAAAGGTTAGCGACTGACCTCCGGCCGCCGTGGTGATGTGTGCATAGGTCTCCCGCGCGTACATCTCACACTTGCGTGAGAAACAAGATGCCAGTGGCTCAGACAAACTTTGAAGACGCCCAAAAAGTTGTAGCTGTGAAGTGTTATCTTTGATTCAGTTTTACGTAGTCGAGTGTAATGGTTAAGTTTCATCCAATATCTACATAATCATCAAAATACTCACGCGCCTAAAGAAGTTGTCTCTTCAGAAATTTGAGACAAGGGTTACTCTAATACACAAAATAAAGGATACTATAGAAGTTTAGTGTCACAAAACATACTGTGGATAGCTGAGCTGGGAATAGCGCCTACAAATAATCGCGTGAGTTGTAAGCTGGCCCTCCTAACAACCAACGCAAGCTCTGAAAGCAATAAAGAAATTATTTATCTTAGATTTAAAAAACACGGCTAATCTCTTCTCTCGTCAAAATTAAGTCGGGATGGTACACAAAAGTTATCTTGTCTATGAAAGTGTAGCAAAACCACCCTTTTCAAGGTTCCTCAGTTTTCGCAATTGTATACAAATGACGCACATTAGCACATCTCTAGTCGGGCTCGGATATCTTTTGTTCCATAACAATTTTTATCTAATTTTGTTAGCATCTTTGTACACACCATTTTTGTAAATATAATAAGAACATTTTGTTTGAATAAAACACTGGATACTGGAATCTGGATCTGTATTTAATTGCAAAAATACCTAACACGAAGTCCTCCTAGGGACAACTGCTGGAAACGGAATGTAAATCTTGAAAAGCCTCCACATATACTACTATTGAAAAAATCTCCTGGATTTGACGAACTTCTCAGTCTTATTTTTTTTTTTTTTGAAGTGATAACTTATGAGAGGGTAAACCGCTTCGTTACGTAACACATTACGGTGCCAGTCTGTATGGCTTCCCTTTCTCTCACGATTACGGCAGCGGTAGGCAGGCTCCTCCTCTCTCACTCTTACCTACAGCGCTAGATCTATTCGAATTGCGACTTTATTACAATATAATACAGTTGTTTTTTTAGGGAATAATTTAATTCAATAATTTTGGATTATTTTTGGTTTTATTAATAAATAACCTTTCTTTACATTATCATATTACATTATCAGCTTTTTTCAAGTTAAACAATTTCAAAGATTCAAAGATTAGTTTAAGCTATCACTTCTATCGGGTGTCCCGAGACGCACACGTTTTTTTTAGTCTCAAAGCATTTTCGATGCTGTCATTAGTTCATTTATACCCACGTATTTTTGTGAGTTTAGTTACTTTTATAAAATTTAAGACGTTTCGCGATTCGTCTTTCAGATTTGTGTGATGCCCTTTTTTGTTGTACGTTAAGTGTCAAAATAAATTCCTGTAGTATTTCTAACTATCTATTGTAAAAAGTTGTCAATCTAGATTTTCGAACTGTAGCAACTATGTTAATTCAGTATGGTTGGTCCGTAGCTTCTCCTTGCAGGGAAGAGTAAGAATACTAACCCCTGCGGCTGCAGCTGTCATAAAAGGCGATAAAACAACACTAGCTACGTGATAGGGCCCCAAAGCTGTTTGGATGACAACCATCCTTGGTCTATAAGTATGAACTTTCTCGCAATGAACTATTTGTGAAAATGCTAGCATTCTACGTAATGTACAGGATTTATCTATTATAGTTAACGCGTGATCCCATCCTCGTCGCCACTGAAAGATATAGGACTTGCTTGTAAAGGTCACTATTAAAATAAAACAAGTCTAGTTGCGTACTTTTATAATGGCAGAAAAGATCACAGCTACCCACAGTTACAATTGTGTCAAAATGAATTTATTCTGTGGGTATCTACATACATTACAGTATCCTCTATAATTATTTTCTTTTCTAATTTTTACATATCTTAATATACAGGTTTATAATGACATATATTTTTATAAAATATGAATATTGAAATTACATTATTTTATAAAAGAACGTTTACAAATAAATTAAATCAAAAAATTTAAAAAATTGCGTATATTATTATTGTAGTAAAATTTTATTCAGATTAAATATAATACCAATGATTACTGTTTGTGCTGTGACAAATGTAGCCTGTAAAAAGTGATCGTATTATCATATTTTTTTTTTTAATTATTAGGGCTGCTTTTTCTACTGGCGTAACCAGTAACTTTCGCCAACTTTCTTTTGGGGACTGTGATTTTTTCGGCATTCTCAATTTTTTGCGTATTATCATATTATACGTATATTACATATTTACATTAGAAATGATATAATTTTAAATTTCCCTGCTGTAATTATGGTCTAAGAGCCGACGACACTAAACCTAGTTCGATAAGACTACCGGATGACATATATATATTTAGTCACGTCGTTAATAGGGGAACACGAAATGGCCATGCTGCAATGCAAAAAACCTGGCGAAGCCAGTAAAAAAAATTTTTGAAAAAAATTGAAAAATCCGGTTTCTAGTACGATAAGACTCCCAAGTTTTGTTTGTTCCTCGAAACAGGGGAGGGATAGAAGTATAAGATAATGCAGTGCTGCAAGCCCCCCTGATTGGCCTAATCAGTGGCAGCAGCATGATAAGCGACGCCTCATACCTAGGTATCTAGTATGATCGATCTCCTCAAAAAACCTAAGCTCATCCGAAAGATCATCAATTTCTGTGTAAGAAAAACCACTGCTGCATTTTCGAAACAGTGGAGAAAGTGGTTGCTGCAGCGATTGAAGGTCGCCCTCCGCGCAGCTGCATTCGGCGTTTCAATTTAGTTTTGTCAGCAATCATTATAGATTCCTTTCGATTTGTACTGATTAAATACGCGTGCTACAATCAGTAACGAATAATTTTCGTGTTCTTGATTACTTAAAAAAAATTAAACCGGCATATTGTATGTGATATTGTTCGATTTTTCAGCCATTTTCCTTGCGTTGTTTTTAATTTTTTCTCAAGTCTTCCGTAATATTTTGAAGTAAATATTTTTTTTTAAATAGGACTATATATCATTGTTTCAACGAATAAATTTCTATTAATTATTCCAAAGTTCCAGATTTTAAGCCGTTTTTTGGATATTTATTATTTTGCGTGGCACGTACGAATCCTTTCCGCTTTATTTTTTAATCAAACCATGATATGTATTTATCATCGCAGAGATAGTTTGAATGAATGGAAAGTTCTGTACCCGAAACATGAAGATTTCTTGGCTATTTGTAAGAGAAATTGAGTCATCGATAGTACATTATAATCCTTCTACTCCGGACGCCGAGCAGGAAGAATTTCGGCCATTGACCTGTTATTATCTGTCTCTGTCATTCCCGCGTAAATATAATGCCGCTTTGCTCGCATAGAGCAATGATCACCGTCGGTCGCGGAAATGACAGAGACAGATAATAACAGGTCAATGGCCGAAATTCTTCCTGCTCGGCGTCCGGAGTATATTATATTCGAAGAAAAAAAACATATCTATACAAAGGGTCTAGAGTTTATACCTGCTCAGTGCTCAGTATTGTTGAATTGTTGTGGACATGTGGCTGAATTCAACTTCACCACATTGCGTAACGCAGTAACGCTCCATTTCGAGGAGTACGGCTGGGAGATGCGGGAAAAACTGCAACCTCTCTGGTATACAGGTCAACCGACGCCACTATTCTTGGATGATATATTGGCTATGTCGGTTGAAACCGAAAAAAACCGTGAGGCTGAATTCGATTTCGTTACATTCGATTCGGATGACGAAAAGTAGCGTAAGAATAGTTATTAAAAAGAAATAAGTAGTTTACAGGAAGAAAAGAATTAGTTTATAAGAATAAGAATTACTAATTAACATTAAATACTCAATTCAAGGCAAGCGAAAGAATAGCTCGAATAAGAATTTTTAATTAATGGTAATATTGTTATTTAGTAGTTTTTTCACACCTCATATTGTTGACACGTAATGTTGTCGTAGTTGTGAAATAAAAAATATGTATATTGATAAAATGATTAAATCATCGGAGAAACCAATCTTCTTTATTCATTGCCCGCATCGAAATTTCAATACCATTTCACGTCCATAATCATTCAGAATTATTTGTTTAAACAGTCAACGACAAGAAAATTATTCTTACGTGATTGTAGCACGAGTATTTAATCAGTACAAATCGAAAGGAACCTATAATGATTGCTGACAAAACTGAATTGAAACGCCGAATGCAGCTGCGCGGAGGGTGACCTTCAATCGCTGCAACAACCACTTTCTCCACTGTTTCGAAAATGCAGCAGTGGTTTTTCTTATACAGAAATCGATGATCTTTCGGATGAGCTTGGGTTTTTTGAGGAGATCGATCATACTAGATACCTAGGTATGAGGCGTCGCTTGTCATGCTGCTGCCACTGATTAGGCCAATCAGGGGGGCTTGCAGCACTGCATTATCTTATAGTTCTATCCCTCCCCTGTCTCGAGGAACAAACAAAACTTGGGAGTCTTATCGTACTAGAAACCGGATTTTTCAAACTATTTAAAAAATTTTTTTTACTGGCTTCGCCAGGTTTTTTGCATTGCAGCATGGCCATTTCGTGTTCCCCTATTAACGACGTGACTAAATATATATATGTCATCCGGTAGTCTTATCGAACTAGGTTTAGTGTCGTCGGCTCTCCTACTATTATGATATAATTTACAAGACTAAATTAATAAAAAATTCTGGTAATTTATTTATTTAAACATGAAATACAATTTTAAACATAAGAGACACAGCACAACAGTTCATGTAAAAACAACTTACTTGAGAAGATCACACTGGCCCCTGAACTAGTGAAGTTATCTCAGTGGGCCAGTATTCCTGACTCCAAGTGCGCATTATCATTATATTAATAACTTGAAACGCTAAATTGTTTAGTGTACCCTTTAGGATGATAAAAATTTAAAAAATTAAATGCAGTTACATGCGAATATTTTGAACATTTTTTGTTCATGAAACGTAGCTTACTTTACATTTCAGAAAATTCGATGTTGTACTTTAACTTTTGTATTCATTTCATTGTATTCATTTGAAGTATTTTATAGATATTTTTATAAATATTTTCTTATTTTTGGACTATTAGTTTAACTATCTTATTTGACTATTACAATAGTACAACTATTTATATCAAACATTAAATTAAAATTATAGAGCTTACATATTTTTGCAAGGATTTTTTAAATTTTAATATAAATATGTTTTTAAAGTGATTCTGTAGTCAAAAGAGCATTCCGGTTATAAATGGAAGCCCACGACATAACCTGGACCGCTCAATTCACTGAAGATCAAGAACAATGCTGAATATAACCAGATAGAAGATTAGATAGATAGAAGGAGGGAAAGAAAAATATTCATTAACTGAAACAATGATTACATCTAAATATATAAATGAATGTTAGTTATAATATATAAGTAAGATGTTTTTTTTTGGTCTCGGGGAAAAACCTCTCTTGACGGGTTCCCCCGGCCCGGGGGGACCGAGACTTTGTAATATATGTAATATTCCACCCCATTCCACTTCCCCACCTCAGATCGCCCGTAATTTATTTTTCCTTTCATTTTGTTATGTTCTCTTCCTTTTTCCAATGGGTTTCATTCTACTGTTTTTTCCCATTTTCTACTATTGATAGATCTATTAATAATATTATTAGACAATTAAACTTCCTTGCAGTAACTCTGTTCGACGACGTTTACATTATAATCATTATTTACATAGATAACTCCTCCATCATTTCGATTAAGCCGCTTGTTTGTATAATATACCTCATAACTGGACATAACTGGAATAGTGGTATTTTTAGGGAGCCAGCTTTCTGTTAGTATTATTATACTGAATTCAACATTAAGGCCGACTTGCACAACCAATCGCTAAACCGATTTAGCGCTAAACTTATTTAAATCGTCATTCTGTCCTTGTCACATTGACAACATTTGACAGGGACAGAATGACGATTTAAATAAGTTTAGCGCTAAATCAGTTTAGTGATTGGTTGTGCAAGTCGGCCTTAATCTTTTTAATAATACTAGCAGCGCATCGTAATTGCACTGCAAACTTCTAATATTTTAGCACAATAGATTAACTGAATTTTCAGATAGGTAAGTTAGATAAATTGCAAATACTTACTTAGTATTTTCAATTTTTATCCATGCAGGGGCGGAGATAGAATAATAATCTCTACGGCCGGGGTCGGCGTGTTTTAAAATGCGACAAAACAACCAACCCTATGTGGTAGGGCCTCAAGCCCGTCTGGATGGCGACCACCTTTGGTCTTAAGTATACCGCCATGACATCCCAGATTTTTTTTGCAGTAGGACAAGCAGACAGGCTGACGGCCCGCTTAGAATTGAGCAATTACCATCGCCTATGGATGTTTGCAACGCCAGTAGCATCGTGAACACGCTGCTGTCCCATAAGGGTACAGGAACTTGGGTCACTAATGCCGGAACACAACTGCATACTTAAGAACAAAGGTGGTCGCCATCCAGACGGGCTTGGGGCCCTACCACGTAGCTAGGGTGGGTTGTTTTGCCGGCTTTTACGACAGGCCGACCCCGGCCGCAGAGGTTAGTATTCTTTCTCCGCCACCGCACGGATAATTTGATAAAAGATGTTCTCTCCTTCCACTCTCCTTTGTTAGCTGCTATCCCATCATTCGCACCCTTTTTTTTCCATATCATCTTTTACGCAATCTATACATCTTTTTTTGGACTGCCTCTACTCCTGTATCCCACTCTCATTTCTATCATTTTCCTTGTCATATGGTATGCTTCCCTGCGCATTACATGACCGAACCACGCTAGTCTATTGCTGATAATTATAATAATTATCAAATTTGTGAAAGAGATTTTCAGAAACATTAACAAGAATTTACCAACTATATCCTGCAAAGTATGCGAGTATATTCGAATGAGCCATTACAACTCCGTCTCCGCGATAGCCTTGTGGCCAGATCTAACAGTAATCCTTTCAAGTATTAAACTTAGTGATGTGCTTAGTCGAGTTTTTAGTATAGTCTCTCTGACTATAAATTAATCTCCATTTATAGAGTCAGACTGCTTTTATACGATAACATTGGTCTACTAAATAATTTTATACACAAAATGTTGTTATGAAATATTCATGTTTAGTAAAAATTAATTTTACCGTAATTTTCAATATTTATAATTTGTATTCGAAAGTATACACACCACATTTCGCTGTAGTCAAACCAATATCTGTGCAAAAAATTAAACTTTGAAATGTGGAGTAAAAACAATCTCATGTAAATTTTTATACATACAATTTCCTTTAAAGTGATTTCTATTAAAATAATGTAATGATTGGAATCACATAGCGGTTTTAATATAACAAAGTTTGGGTGGCAAATTAGTCATAATAGTCAAAATGTTGAAATCTCAAAAAAGTGCTCTTAACATACATTGGTTTGACAACGACGATTTGTCATATTATCCTGACGGTGAAGTAGCAAATCTTGAGACAACAGCAAAATCATTGGTGGATGTAATCCAACTAACCGCCTTGGACAATCGTGGTAGTACTATCTATTCTTTTGGGCATAGAAGCGAGGCCAGGTGTGACAAACATAATTTAAAGATAGGTAAGGTAGGAAAGAATTTTAAACATGAACAAAACTCAAGTCACAATTACTCCATAGACTTATTAGATTAAAGATATGCATGTGAAGCAAAAATTAGTTTAATCAATATAATTCCTAAACTTTTTTACTTCATAGCATTTTTTTAAAGATGATCAGTTCAGTCTCATCTAATTTCCACATTTAAAGTACTCGAGATTTCCCAAAAACTTGGAGATCTTAAGCTCTAACCCGCATCCACAAACTCGAGCCTATTACTTCAACACATCACTGGCACCCAGTTTAATATAACTTGAACAATGCAGACCCGTGGCTCGGCAGTAACAATAGAGAAGTTTTGCTTCTAAGATTCCCTTTTATATCTCCAATGCTACTAACCCTTTGTTGTTTGCCGTGACACGACAGAACATGGCAGCTAACAACAGAACCCTTGTTATAATGACACACATTACTAATTTCAGTGGAATTCTGAGGTTTGTTCGAGGCATATTAAATTATGACGTACATACTAGTTGTTTGAGGCAGGGGTGAAGCGTGCCTTGGTTTCATTTTGTCTTTAATGAATATGCTCTGGCTTAGATTCAAATTTATTCAACTTAGACGTTAGTTTTTTTTTCTTAATCTTTTCTCACCTAATCCTAACAAAATTGTCATGTACCTGATGATAGTGGTCAGCATTGAGTTAATCAAGTATTGTATTCGGATATAGTTTTTAAATTATTTATTGCAAACATATAAGTATATGATATACACACTATGTCATGTATACTATAACTGAAAGAAATTAATTCAAAAATAACAAATATTAATATTAAATCATTCATAAAATATTGAATAATAAGAAAATGATACTTATAATAGTGTCACAAAATATTTTAATTGAGTATATCTATATATATATAAAAATCTTGTGTCGCGATGTACGTTGCTAATGAACTACAAAACTACTGAACCAATTTCAATAAATTTCACATGTACCCGTATTACTGGATAGGATAGTTATCATCTCAATTATTCGCTTATGTCGTGAATGTAAACGAATAAAATGTATCAATTAATTGTTTTTTTTTTATTGCTTGAGTTCAGCAGACAGGCAAACGGCCCACCCTGGCAGGTGGTCACCGTCGCCTATGGACGTTTGCAGCACCAGAGGCACCACCAACGCGCTGCCGGTCTCGAAGAAATTTTATAACGCCTTTTTTGAAGAACCCCATATCATAAGCAAGTGTTTATTTACTGTTTAGTTTTATGAAGTTCTCATAGATGGCGGTGTACGTTGATTCATCGATAAAATTATTCAATATTGTTTGACATCTAGGTTGCAAACACACCCAATAGATGGCGCTGTTCGATTTTACCGGAAGGGTTTTATTTCCTCAGTTGCGATTAGAGAAATAAAATATGGCGGTACGAAGTTCGCCGGGTCAGCTAGTTTATAAATAAAACATTATCTGACAGAGCTTTTTTTCATCACCAGTCCTTAATTTTATGGCAAGAATCCTCTCTTTCCACTTTTGTTTTGTCCTGTACTTTCTTCCTTTCCTAATTCATCAATCTGTGGCGGCATTGCCGTGACCACCGGTAAACAAGACAAGTGCAAGAGAATCAATGGATCCCTAGACGACCCGGACCACAGCTCGGGTTGCCCAACCATTATTCGCGTTCGTTACTTCGCCACACACTGGCGAGTCCGTAACTCTAGCGCGCATCGCATCCATAATCATTGAACAAAAACACGACAATAAATAGATAAAAAGAGTACACGTAGTTTCTCCCCTAAATCTCTTTAAAATTCATACTGCTTTTCTGGACCACATTGTTTCCATCCGCCATTGCAAAACTTATATGTAACAACTATTGAGTATAATCTATATCTTAATCGTACTTTATTCTTATTAACTCTATCATTAGATCCTGAATATTAATTTACTAAATTTTTTACAAAAACAGTTAATTATCCCAATAACTAATAAATCAATACCATTGTGATTTTCTATAAATGTTTCCTAAAGCACCTCCTGCTCCATTTCTCTTTTGGCAAGATGAACTAGCAAAAACTCAACATATTTGTTAGGTTTGATCACCATACTTTACTGTTGCAGCATCAGATAAGGTCCATACCTTAATCGTATAACATTGCCCTCGCATTTGATAACTGTTTTAACTTTAAATTTAATCATACATTTTAAATTGGATAAATCTTATGTTATTTAATTATTAAAGCAAGGATTGCGTGTCACGGAGATGAATATGCTACGGTGGATGTGTGGAGTGACGCGGAAGGACCGCGTTAGGAACTCCCGCATTCGCGGTAGTCTTCATGTCCGTGACATTGCAGATAAATTGCAGGAGTGTCGGCTCCGTTGGTATGGCCATGTTTTGCCGCAACCGGATGCTTACGTAGGAAACAAATGTCTGGCTATGCCGCCTCCGCCGGGCCCCGGCAGGAGGGGTTGACCCAAAAAGTGCTGGCTTAACGTCATAAAGGGTGATATGCGTGCCAATGGGCTCACTACCAGGGATGCTGAAGATCGCGCGAAGTGGAGTAGAAAAAGTCGGAAAGCGGACTCCGGGCACCGAAACGAAAGTTTGGGTGGCAACCGGGACTTAACGCTAGGATGATGATGATGATGCTGATTACGTTTATATCAGATTAGCCGTTCCCAGAATAACAAAAAAATCGATAATGAAAAAAGGGCAATGGAATCCAAAAAGTGAGTAAGTAGCCTATACCCGACCCATATATAAAAAAATTTCGCGTCGGGTAATTGCAGTCCCATAATTTTGAAGTTATGGTACGTAAAAGAAACCCTAGTTTCCTTATAAATAAATATAAGTAGAGCTATTCAAAAGAGTATTTTTAAAGGAATTTTATAGAAAACTAGGCTATCACACCCGCTCCACTGGACGACTAACAGGCAAAAGTAAATATAAAAAAATGAGAAAGGGTCGACGGAAAAAACAAATAGCTTATAACCATTTACGAAAACTTCCGCGACGAATACTAGTAGCGATATGTTTAATAACTTTGTTGTGGTGGTGCGTCAAAGGAACCCCATTTTCCTTATATATAGATAATAGAGATCAAATCCGTCAAAATTATCAAAATTCTAATGAAAATTTATTTATTACGATATAAAATTTAAGAAAGAAAAAGAAGTAAAATCTAAATAAAAATGGCGTGCTTTTATCCTGAAGACTGCGAGCAATTTGCAGTATGTCCGATGTTATTGTTTTTTATATTGTTGTAGGACCGCAGACAGGCTGACGGCCCGCTTAGAATTTAGCAGTAACCGTCGCCTATGGGTGTTTGCAACGCCAGTGGCATCGCGAACATGATGCTGTCCCATAAGGGTACAGGAACTTGGGTCACTAATGCCCACTAAACACAAGGTTATTATGGCGGCATACTTAAAACCAAGTTGTTAGTTGCCCCTTGTCCAACAACGTGCTATGAAGATACATCTATGTGGTATCCCTGCTTGCCACCATCTCTCGCCGAAGGTTATGTTTTGTTGTGAAAGAAGTCGCAAGTTTCAAGGCGTCTAAATTGCCAAGAAGAAGATTGCTGTGAGCCACCACCAAAATATATGAAGATGGCCTGTGTCTGCATTTAAGCACAACGAAATGCAGGACCAAGAGCATTCGAAGACGCTCGTTACTGCGACTTTCCTATTTAGAAGCCCTCGTGACGTAATTATCGCATGTTAATTGTGCACGGACCCCGTAAAAGTCGGCGACCCGGCAAAAGTGCCAACCCAAACACCCAAACCGATATTCGGATGTTGTTTACTAAAGAAGAAACCAATAAGTGTCGCTTAAGGATATATTAGATGATTGACAACGAAATTTCGTGTTCTACTTTCAATGTGAAACGAGAAAAACAATTTAAATTAAAAAGATGACATATTTTTCCCCAAAAACGGGTTAACGTCAGGCAGGCGGCCGGTAATAAAAACTAAGCCACAACTATTACAACATGTAAAATGTTGTGCTGACCCCATATAATGTGGGATAATGGCAGGAGGAAGAATATATATAGATAAGAGAGAAGCCTGTATATTAAAATTAATACCGTATAACATTATTAATTAAGTGATTTATGAAACTAATTATTGATCAATTGGTTCATATATAATCCGGATTACCGTGATTGTACATCGACCTCTGACAATAAACGAGATATTTCACATAAAGCTATAGCTATCCTGGAACGGCTCAACGTTTGCCCATTTGCCTGAGCATCGCCTCATTGTTAATTAATACTGAAGCCGCTCCAGCATAACTCGGCCCTTTATAGTTACGTAAAGCCAGCAACGTAGACTTATTCAATTCAAAGCCACTGTTATCTATTAACAGGTATACTGTGCCAAATAAACCAACGTAAACATTATGGCGCGTACAGACTACAAGCGTATCGTGATGCGATATTAAAAGATCAGATTACCATATTTGGAAAGTATTTCTTATTTTTTTATTGCTCTTGATGTTGCACACTAACACACTACCGTCCGTGTAAGGGAACATATCAGTTGTGCCAGAACACAACTCAAGGTTATTCTGTTAGCATACTTAGATAACAGGGGTTATTGCTATCCAGACGGCGAGACTTGAGACCCTACCAGTGGTAGGCTATCACCTAGCTAGGGTTGTTCTGCACGAAGAAAAGTTCCATAAGCTTATACAATATACGTGTGTCATCTTCATCTTAACCTAAAATTCCGTTCTATAAATATACTAAAAATCATCTTAGACAAACGCTTCTTCTTCCACCGGTGCGACTACTGCATAATATTCATTTAATTATAATTATTAGATAAGTAAAAATAAATAAAAATAATTCATATAATAAAATAATGAAATTATAGATTTATGAAATATATTCATGTCACATTAACTTCACACTAACATCCTTAATCCTTAGGAGTGTTCAAGCGAATGGTTGTCGAACATTACTTAAAGATGTAGACCATGTTAAATAGATGACTATTTCCTTAATTTGAATCATGTATTTTTTTTTCATTCATGTAGATTTTTTTTTTTTCTCTCTATACACCGCACGATATGTTAGTGCTAGTATTCTCCATAAGAAATGTATATGTGGGTTGCCTGGAAGAAATCGCTTAAAGCGATAAGGCCGCCCATTGTCTCCAATATTTACAATATTCTCTTTAACTTATATTATATCATTAGGTTAAGTTGGTGACAATAAAGTATTATCTATCTATCTAACATTTACTGTTGTCAGACAACGTTCTTTGACCAGCTTAGATCTACGTCCTGGTATGGATAGACATTTATTTCTTACTTAAATATGTATGTCTGTGTAAAATAATGCCATAAAAGGTAACCCTGTTGCACTTGACATACGTATTTTTGTAATTAATTTGTTATTTTCCAATTAACAAGTCCAATTGAGTTTTTGAGTTTACAAGTTACATTCAAGTAATTGCAAGACAATTATTCAAAAGCTTGATATAAAATAAAATTACAAATCATTTTGATAAATTAGTAAAATTAAACAAAGCTCTTAGTCACGTATGTGAAATATTAAAATTAAACAATTAAGTGTAAAATAATTTCGTGTTTTGTTTGTCAAGTTTGTATTCGTCATTATACACCATTGACTTTATAAGATTAATCTTAAGATGGTTGCGGACCAATCTTACGGACCATCTTAAGATGGTCCGTAACTGCAGGCCACTTGGCCGGAGCCTGCTATTCTCATAGAGAATTAAATGTCAAATTATTCTCTAGACAATGGAGATGCAAAACATTATTTTTTGAACCTTTATATTATAACTAACTGACCCGGCAAACATTGTTCTACCATATAAATAAAAAAAAACATGTTGGATAAGATTTCCGCTAAATCCATTCTAAGTGAGCGTCTACGTTGCAATACGTGATTTTCTCCGCAATTCTAATTAAAAACATATTTAAATGGCGGGAAATATATTGGGGTTGTATAATATTTATAGACCCTTAGGCAAATAGCAAGAAAACTAACGCGAGTGAGTTTATTAAATGAAGAAAATTTATTAAATGTTAATTCTAAATGATAACCTAATATTTGTTCACTAGGCGAGTTAAAACAAAAGGCGTCGACTAAAGTTTTCATCTCAGGTACTTCGGCTTTATCCGTACTAATAAATGTATTAATAGGCCACTTTTCAGAGTTATCTGATAGCCACATGGGGCCATGGATCCACTCTCTGGACTGATCTACTAATTGATCAGGGAGAAGACCACGAGAACATAATTATATCTGCATATATTATTTTGGCTTCTTAGATGGTGCCAACAGTTGGGTGACATCGATTCAATTATTTTACTAACACGATTAGCAACGAACCTTTTTAATTTGAAAGGCTATGTTTGAAGCCAGGATAAAACTATAGAAAAATTAAAGTTCTTGCAGTTTTGTACGACAAAACTAACAAGCTTCGAAAGTAACATTCCGCTCTGAGGGGTCAATGAGTACGGCTCGATACATCTTGGACACGTCAGCAGTGAAACAGACGTCATAAAGTCTATATTGTGAAATGATTTTTATGATGTCCTGATGTAACTTGCGACCCGTGTAGGAGTGCATTATTAAGTGATAGTCTTCTTTCTTGTCTTTGACCCGGCAAACTTTGTTCTGCCATATAAATTAAAAAAAAGAGAACTTGATTACGTTCACCCCTATCTCATCCCCTTCAGGTTTCATTTTCACGATAAAAGCAGCCCATGTCCATCCCCAAGGTTCAACCTATCTCTCTGCCGAAATCAAAATTGGTTCAGCGGTTTGTTGTGAACACGTAAGAGATAGTGGAACAGTCAGAATTACTTTCACATTTATAATATTAGTATGGATATCCGGGAGACACGCATGTGGTGCTAGACGTGGTGATACCACGCTGAAAAGTATTCTTAGTAACTTGCAGTATGTGTGTGCCTCAACATTCTGGGAGAGGTGAACCACCGGAGATAGCTAACCTCCTTAACTGACTCGATTTAAATGGAGAAATTCTCCACACTCTCATCTTTTTAATACTCGTATCAATAGTGTTAATTTAAATGTATTTTTATAATATCCTCCGCCTTTTTATTTAAAACTACAATTTAACATTTATTACGGAACTAAAGCGCATGTTATTGTTCACTGTTGGCATTTTGTACTGTTTTTCAATAACTGTGAGCGACCTTATTATTTTACACTAGCTGTGCCCGCGACTCCGTCCGCGTGGAATAGTGACTTTGGGCACAATTTTTTGGATATACCTATACTATGGTTTATTTTGGATTACAAACCCTATAAACCCTAAAATATAAATGAAATATGCAAACAGTCAGTATTATCGAATGCAACTGTTACGCCATGCAATCCGGAATACGTGCATTCGAACCTACAAAGTCCAGCCTAAGCTGGACCCTATTTCATATGATTGATTATATAAATCTGAGGTCAACTTAAATTGGAATATAAAATTTCCGAAACATATCATTTTTAACAAAAACTATTTATTTTTTCTAAAATAAAAATAGCCTAAGTTACTCCTTGATACATCAGCTATCTGCCAGTGAAAGTCCCGTCAATATCGGTGCAGCCATTTCAGAGATTAACCGGAACAAACAGACAGACAGACAGACAAATATTGTAAAAAATGTTGTTTTGGTATATGTATACGTCCGCATGCACTTAGTAAAAAGCGGCTATTTTAATGTTACAAACAGACCCTCCAATTTTATTTATTTGTATAGATATGGAATACGGAATGCTTGTTGGACTGTCGAAATAATCAAATATTTCAGTCTAAATTATATCTCAGCGTATATACCTACATAGAAGAAGGATTTAAGCTTTAAACTTAGGTAGTATTTATATACCTCTGTAATTAAATTTGATAAATATCAAAACGCTAAATGAAAACTAGCTTATATATTTAAGACCCCTACATTTAAACCAGAATAAACTATCTGTGCCATATAATTATTTTATACTGCATGGGGATCTACACAGACAACCACATAAAACCACTATTATAACTGCACCCCTTATCTTGTAATATCCTAAACATAAACCCACATATCGAAACTTTAGCATGAGTGCCGTCATATTAAATTCCAAGAGCAAGGAACAATAATTGAATTCGTATAAATGCCACAACATTATTCAATTTCTAGGGTTTCGACGAATGTATTACATTTTCCATTCAATTTTTCCACGACAGATACACAATAACTGTTCCAAATATAGATTTATTCCGTAAAATCGGTAGGATTTTATTAGTAGTGTACTTAAAATACGTAATTAAAAAATGAGCACAAATATTTAATAAGACTCATATAAAAGTCTTACGTGTAAATATTGATGATTTTTTTCAGAGAACATAATTTTAATTCGTACAATATTATTCTGGTTAAGTAGTCTTGGCAAAAATTGAAATATAGCCTTCAAGTTTTCTAAAGAGTTGTGGAAACCGTTAAATGTGTTATTACTTATGGTATTATAGTTGACAGATAACAAAGAATTGATACTATTAGGTTATGTTCGAGAAGTAGAAAATCAGTTATGTGTATTATCATAATTTATAACTTAGGAGCCATAAAATTGTAGAAAAGCGCGGTACTGCTATACTATAAACAAAATGTTAAGATACTATTAGAATAAAGTCTGTGTAAGTCATGAATATATTATATTTTAACTATTTTATTGTACTTAGTAGTTTCTTCTTTTTTTTTTTTTTATTGCGTAGGACAGCAGACAGGCTGACAGCCCGCTTAGAATTTAGCAGTTACCGTCGCCTATAGGTGTTTGCAACGCCAGTCGCATCGCGAACACGCTGCTGTCCCATAAGGGTACAGGAACTTGGGTCATTAATGCCGGAACACAACACAAGGTTATTATGGCGGCATACTTAAGACCAAAGGTGGTCGCCATCCAGACGGGCTTGAGGCCCTACCACGTAGCTAGGGTGGGTTGTTTTGTCGCCTTTTACGACAGGCCGACCCCGGCCACAGAGGTTAGTATTCTTTCTCCGCCCCTGCACGGATTTCTTTTCTTAATGCTCTTCATTCAGATCCACAATCTGGCCACTGCTAATAATATATTAAATTGTTGTATATTGGAGTGCTTTGTACGATATTTTTAAACTACTCTGCATTTCGGAATGAAACTAGTAAAGAAAATTTTAATGAGTGATATCAAGCACCCCACGCTTTTTAGAACAGTGACATTAATTTTCTCGTCAGTAATTTTATTCTTATGTTAAGAATTTATTTTTACTTTTTAGTTTGGTTAAATAAAAGCGTGTTTTTTAGTTTTATTAAACTACAATTTATGATTTATTGTAATTTAAGTCTTAAGGTTACATTTTTATTGCATTATGGATTTTTTATTTGAAATGGAAGCTATTTTATTGATAGCTAACCCGGCAAACGTTGTTCTGCTATATACCTAGTCAGGTCATAAGTATTGTCACACAGTAAAAACTTTTCTTTTAGAATGCTGGCCACAAAAAAGTTTATTGAATTCGAATTTCGTATTGTTCATGAAAATAAAAATGTTATACTTTTAGAATTTTACTCATTTTTAAATATGGAGCGGACGCTTAAAGAAGACCGTGTTGCAGTTATTGCGTTGCATCGTTGCGGTTACGCGCCAATTCAAATTTTTAACATACTGAAAAATTTGAATATAACCAAAAGATTCGTTTATCGTACCATCAAACGATACAATGAAGACTCTAGTGTAGATGACAGGTCAAAAAGTGGTCGCCCTCGGTCTGTTAGGACTCCAGCAGTGATAAAAGCTGTGAAGGCACGAATTCAAAGAAATCCCAAACGTAAGCAGAAACTGTTGGCCCTTCAGATGGGGTTAAGCAGAACCACGGTGAAAAGGGTGTTAAATGAAGACTTAGGGCTTCGGGCATATCGAAGAAAAACAGGACATCGTTTGAATGCTCGTCTAATGGACCTGAGACTGAAGAGATGCCGCGCTTTGTTGAAGCGGTACGCGGGAAAAAAATATCGGGAAATTCTTTTTTCAGATGAAAAAATGTTTACCGTAGAAGAGAGCTACAACAAACAAAATGATAAGGTGTACGCACATAGTAGTGAAGAAGCGAGCAACCGTATTCTGCGTGTCCAACGAGGTCATTTTCCATCCTAGCTCATGGTATGGTTGGGAGTTTCTTATTGGGGCTTAACAGAGGTACATTTTTGTGAGAAAGGTGTAAAAACGAATGCTGTTGTGTATCAAAATACAGTCCTGACGAACCTTGTGGAACCTGTTTCTCATACCATGTTCAATAACAGGCACTGGGTATTCCAACAAGATTCGGCGCCAGCTCATAGAGCGAAGAGCACACAAGACTGGCTGGCGGCGCGTGAAATCGACTACATCCGGCACGAAGACTGGCCCTCCTCCAGTCCAGATTTGAATCCGTTAGATTACAAGATATGGCAACACTTGGAGGAAAAGGCGTGCTCAAAGCCTCATCCCAATTTGGAGTCACTCAAGACATCCTTGATTAAGGCAGCCGCCGATATTGACATGGACCTCGTTCGTGCTGCGATAGACAACTGGCCGCGCAGATTGAAGGCTTGTATTCAAAATCACGGAGGTCATTTTGAATAAACTTTAATGTCATAAGAATCTATGTTTTGTTAAGTTCATTTTGGTATATGAATGGTTACATAATGAATAAACTTGTTACAATTATTTTACATTAAACATGTGACAGAATTTATGACTTGACTAGGTATATTTTAAAAAAGTAGTCCATGACCTTCTCCAAGATACCATTCATCAAAATTAGTTCAGCGGCTTTGCGACACTAACACGCTGCTGTCCCATAAGGGTACAGGAACTTGGGTCACTAGTGCCGGAACACAAGTTTATTATAGCGGCATACTTACAGATCAAGGGTGGTTGCCATGTTTGTCGTCTTTTTCGACAGACCAACTCCGGCCGCAGGGGATTCTTAATCCGTCCCTGCACAAAGAAAATGAATTACATTTTACTTTATTTTTATAATTATTCTCACGAGTTTTAATAGTAATGTCCCCCTCCCCCGTCTCATTACGAGATCCGCAGCCATCTATCTTATCTGTACTGTAATAACTTTGAAATGCAATTACAAATTATGTTTTATCTCTTTTCCCCACTTTACACAACTTTTGCCGCCAACGAGATTAAAATGAAAAGTTTAAATTAATTCTACGTTGCAGGAATTTATAAAGGTTGAATTATAAATAACTAGCGCCCGCCTTTATCTACTTTCGTTAAGTAATTCTTTTTGGGGATTAAAAGGATTTCCTGAAATATTTCTGGTTATATTAAGTTATGTGTAAAAGTATAAAGTAGTATTCCTTTTAATTAATTTTATTTTTATTTTACATCTCACAGACATGGTGCTTCAAAGCATGAAACTTTTATAGATGAACCGATGCTCCTCCTGAGACGGTTATGTGAGGCCAATGCACGGGGTCCTATTTTATCACGCCTTGCGTTCCCACGTACGTAGCGATATATGTGGCACCAAGTTCGCTCCCAATCCTTAAAGTACGACAGCTTGCTTCTGGGTTTCAGCTTCCACTAAGAGAGACCAAGCAACATTTTTTATTGTTTTGGAACAGCAGATTGGATAACGGCCCACTTAATGGTAAGCAGTTACGTCGCCTATGGATGTTTGTAACGACAGGGACACCGCTAACATGCTACCATCCGCTTAGGGGAAGTGGGTCACATAGACCGGTACACGACACGGGGTTATTGGGCGGCTTATTTAGAGAGCAGGTTCGTCTTCCAGACGAACTACCACCTAGTTAGGTTCATTTTGTCGCCTTTAACGACAGAACGCCACCGATCGTAGTTTCTTTTTTTATGCTGTAGAACAGCAGACAGGCCCGCTTAAAATTTAGCAGTTACCGCCGCCTATGGGTGTTTGCAACGCCAGTGGCATCGCGAACACGCTACTGTCCTATAAGGGTACAGGAACTTGGGTCACTAATGCCGGAACACAACACAAGATTATTATGGCGGCATACTTAAGACCAAAGGTGGTCGCTATCCAGACGGGCTTAAGGCCCTATCACGTAGCTAGGATGGGTTGTTTTGTCGCCTTTTACGACAGGCCGACCTCGGCCGCAGATGTTACTATACTTACTCCGCCCCTGCACGGAGTAAGCTTTAATTATACCAGTCAGTATTATAAAAAATAT
The DNA here is from genome assembly GCA_963693495.1 of Malacosoma neustria. Classification (NCBI taxonomy): domain Eukaryota; kingdom Metazoa; phylum Arthropoda; class Insecta; order Lepidoptera; family Lasiocampidae; genus Malacosoma; species Malacosoma neustria. The sequence goes on from OY856384.1 coordinate 4,002,523, forward strand.
AAAAAAATGAAGCAAGTACACTTAGTTTTATTTCTAGTTGTGTCATACATCATAGGTAGTAAGGAATTGTATTATTTGAATTTCTAATAAAGTGTATTGCAATGATAAGGATGTGAGAACAGCTGAATCGGCAAGCGGAGCCTGCGGCGTGCTGATAAACGATTTAGGGTGGCTTCGGTGCCGTTTCGCCATTCGGCGGTGAATTGTAATGTTCTGAATCAATATTAATACTAATTTCACTCAGTATTGCCTCATTTATATCTATTTTATTATTAAAATAAAACGTAAATCACGTTATTTCTTTCGTGTAGGGCGGAGTAAAAATACTGATCAAAAAGCCTATCGTAAAAGGCAATTAAACAACCCTAAGTATGTAGATGGATAGGTGGTAGAGCCAGGCCCGCCTGGATGTCATCCAGTCATGGTTTCAGAATATACCACCATAATAACCTTGTGTTGTGTTCGGGCATAAATGATTCACATTCCAGTTCCAATATGTGAATGACAGCATGTTAATGGTGCTCTTGGCGTCACCAACATGCATGGGTGATAGATAGAAATAAAAAATACGTAACAACAATAACCTAAAATACGTACGTAAAGAGCATGTATCAACGTAAAAGTGTCCCTTTTTGTTAACAAGCAATCTATCAATCACTTTTTTTCTTTCAGGGATCTTCATGGAAACCTGAACAAATCAAATCAAGAATTTAGTGAATGTTTGCATCCATTACAATATAACGTAAGCCCCATGTCGCTTAGCAAAGCCTGCAGATTCTGTAACGAGGCAGATGAAACGTCTCTGCACCTGCTGTGCCACTGCTGTTCCCTGATGCATATACGTAATCTCTTACTAGGAAAGCACATGCTGGAACCGGATGAGATACGAGCAGCTCCTGCCAAAAAACTGCTTCGTTACATCAACGAGGCAGGCTTTGCCAATGAGCTATAGTAAATGTGGCGATCACAATAGTTCATTGAATTGGACGCAGTGATACTAGGTTCGAAGAAAATAGCATAGCTACCTTTCGAAATAATAATAATAATAATGTCGCTTATTTATGGTAATAAGTACCCGATCCGTATGAAAGTTGGGAAACTGTACACGAAGACTTTATAAAGTATATCTTTCAGTTCAGTTCAGTTTTTGAAGGTGTGGCTCCAACGCCCTTGGCATTGATTTTGCCAATGTCTAAGTGGATTAAAGAAGTGACTGGTAAAGTATACAAAGTATATCTTTACAGACTCGTATTCCTAATTGTCCTAATTTGTGTCAAAGTTTCTTATTGGACCGTACTCTATGACAATGACATTTAGTTGCGTTATAAATGTCACTTTTAGTGAAATAGCGGAAAATTGTGGTTTTTCTTTTACACACTTTGACGTCCAAAAATTAGAATCCTGCAAAATCCACACTTAATACGACCGAGAAAGAAATTCCCGGTCGTTATCTTTCACAAAAACAGAAACACGAACACATCGTTAGCTGTGTGGACCCATCTCACTGGGAAATTATTTTGTCAGTTTCTACTTACTACTGTAGTACACAACTTCTTAAAATGCGAATCAACAATCTATATTTGCTGGTAATCTTTGCTAACGTTGATTACATATACTTACAGCAATTTCTCATTAATGTAAATGATAATTATTAGGCTAAAGTTGATACAATTATGTGTTAGCCCAAAAGAAAAATGCAAAAAATTGTTCACATATATTTTCGCACAGCAAAGAAAAGCTGTCAGGCATAGAAAAGATGCTATCGACTCTGTTGAAAGGTATGCATTTCTGTTGTGCTAGAATAAGAAAATATTATACATGTACTGTACTGTACTGACACTTTTTTTATTATTGCTGTTGGCCAGTAGACAGGAGCATCGCTAAACGCTGCTATCCATGTAATGGTTCTGGTCACTTATGCCGGAACATAGCACAAGCATTGTGGCGGCTTGTTTAAAAATCAGGAGTGGTTACCATCCAGACACGCTTGGAGCCCTACTACCTAGCTTGGGTTGGTTAGTCACCTTTTACGGCAGGCCGACTCCGGCCGCAGAGGTTAGTATTCTTTCTCCGACCCGTCACGGATAGATTTACTAGTAATTTATTCAGAGACCTTTCATTTATTCTGCTAAGAGACTTTATTTTATCTAAGCTCTTACTAAATTTAACATGATACGGCTTGTGTGCAGTTGTTTTTATTATGCCGCTTTTACATGTCATATGAACGGTGCAGCAATCGCTAAAACTAGCTTTACCGGAGGGAAATAATATTTGTTTGACGATTTGGTTGATTTTTTGGCTTAGTTGTAAAAATCGGTTCACAAATAATATAAACATATGTATTAAAACGCTTTGTATCACGTTTTCGTGCAAAGCTTTCAGTTTTGGTACTGTAGAAACGGGTGCACATTGTATGCGTTGGTTTCCATCTGTGTTACTTTATCTATGCCTGAACTTTAAAGAGGACCTTAAAGAGAACGCAAAGTATCTCCGTCGCTCTTGTCTACGACTTATTAGCAGAATATACCTAGTCAGGTCATAAGTACTGTCACACAGTAAAAACTTTTCTTTTAGAATGCTGGCCACAAAAAAGTTTATTGAATTAGAATTTCGAATTGTTCATGAAAATAAAAATGTATAACTTTTAGAATTTTACTCATTTTTAAATATGGAGTGGACGCTTAAAGAAGACCGTGTTGCAGTTATTGCGTTGCATCGTTGCGGTTACGCGCCAATTCAAATGTTTAACATACTGAAAAATTTGAATATTACCAAAAGATTCGTTTATCGTACCATCAAACGATACAATGAAGACTCTAGTGTAGATGACAGGTCAAGAAGTGGTCGCCCTCGGTCTGTTAGGACTCCAGCAGTGATAAAAGCTGTGAAGGCACGAATTCAAAGAAATCCCAAACGTAAGCAGAAACTGTTGGCCCTTCAGATGGGGTTAAGCAGAACCACGGTGAAAAGGGTGTTAAATGAAGACTTAGGGCTTCGGGCATATCGAAGAAAAACAGGACATCGTTTGAATGCTCGTCTAATGGACCTGAGACTGAAGAGATGCCGCGCTTTGTTGAAGCGGTACGCGGGAAAAAAATATCGGGAAATTCTTTTTTCGGATGAAAAAATGTTTACCGTAGAAGAGAGCTACAACAAACAAAATGATAAGGTGTACGCACACAGTAGTGAAGAAGCGAGCAACCGTATTCCGCGTGTCCAACGAGGTCATTTTCCATCCTCGCTCATGGTATGGTTGGGAGTTTCTTATTGGGGCTTAACAGAGGTACATTTTTGTGAGAAAGGTGTAAAAACGAATGCTGTTGTGTATCAAAATACAGTCCTGACGAACCTTGTGGAACCTGTTTCTCATACCATGTTTAATAACAGGCACTGGGTATTCCAACAAGATTCGGCGCCAGCTCATAGAGCGAAGAGCACACAAGACTGGCTGGCGGCGCGTGAAATCGACTTCATCCGGCACGAAGACTGGCCCTCCTCCAGTCCAGATTTGAATCCGTTAGATTACAAGATATGGCAACACTTGGAGGAAAAGGCGTGCTCAAAGCCTCATCCCAATTTGGAGTCACTCAAGACATCCTTGATTAAGGCAGCCGCCGATATTGACATGGACCTCGTTCGTGCTGCGATAGACAACTGGCCGCGCAGATTGAAGGCTTGTATTCAAAATCACGGAGGTCATTTTGAATAAACTTTAATGTCATAAGAATCTATGTTTTGTTAAGTTCATTTTGATATATGAATGGTTACATAATTAATAAACTTGTTACAATTATTTTACATTAAATATGTGACAGAATTTATGACCTGACTAGGTACAATTAATGCAATCTCGGCATGCAATTTTCTCACGATATTTTTCTTCATAATCTGTACATGGTATTTGTGCTTTAAGATACTCGTAATCTTTAAGCTGTTCTCTAAGTCTGGATCATCCCACATGGATATCACGTATTTAATATTTGAGATAGATTTACTAAATTAGATTTTACAGGAGCACTAGTACGTGACCTCTCAAGCTAAATGAAAAATCCCTTTTTAAAAAAGTAATTATACCTAGTCAGGTCATAAGTATTGTCACACAGTAAAAACTTTTCTTTTAGAATGCTGGCCACAAAAAAGTTTATTGAATTAGAATTTCGAATTGTTCATGAAAATAAAAATGTATAACTTTTAGAATTTTACTCATTTTTAAATATGGAGTGGACGCTTAAAGAAGACCGTGTTGCAGTTATTGCGTTGCATCGTTGCGGTTACGCGCCAATTCAAATGTTTAACATACTGAAAAATTTGAATATTACCAAAAGATTCGTTTATCGTACCATCAAACGATACAATGAAGACTCTAGTGTAGATGACAGGTCAAGAAGTGGTCGCCCTCGGTCTGTTAGGACTCCAGCAGTGATAAAAGCTGTGAAGGCACGAATTCAAAGAAATCCCAAACGTAAGCAGAAACTGTTGGCCCTTCAGATGGGGTTAAGCAGAACCACGGTGAAAAGGGTGTTAAATGAAGACTTAGGGCTTCGGGCATATCGAAGAAAAACAGGACATCGTTTGAATGCTCGTCTAATGGACCTGAGACTGAAGAGATGCCGCGCTTTGTTGAAGCGGTACGCGGGAAAAAAATATCGGGAAATTCTTTTTTCGGATGAAAATATGTTTACCGTAGAAGAGAGCTACAACAAACAAAATGATAAGGTGTACGCACACAGTAGTGAAGAAGCGAGCAACCGTATTCCGCGTGTCCAACGAGGTCATTTTCCATCCTCGCTCATGGTATGGTTGGGAGTTTCTTATTGGGGCTTAACAGAGGTACATTTTTGTGAGAAAGGTGTAAAAACGAATGCTGTTGTGTATCTAAATACAGTCCTGACGAACCTTGTGGAACCTGTTTCTCATACCATGTTCAATAACAGGCACTGGGTATTCCAACAAGATTCGGCGCCAGCTCATAGAGCGAAGAGCACACAAGACTGGCTGGCGGCGCGTGAAATCGACTTCATCCGGCACGAAGACTGGCCCTCCTCCAGTCCAGATTTGAATCCGTTAGATTACAAGATATGGCAACACTTGGAGGAAAAGGCGTGCTCAAAGCCTCATCCCAATTTGGAGTCACTCAAGACATCCTTGATTAAGGCAGCCGCCGATATTGACATGGACCTCGTTCGTGCTGCGATAGACGACTGGCCGCGCAGATTGAAGGCTTGTATTCAAAATCACGGAAGTCATTTTGAATAAACTTTAATGTCATAAGAATCTATGTTTTGTTAAGTTCATTTTGGTATATGAATGGTTACATAATGAATAAACTTGTTACAATTATTTTACATTAAACATGTGACAGAATTTATGACCTGACTAGGTATAATTAAACTGAAATTAGCACAGGTCTGATCTAAATTAACACAAGTCGGATCTTTTGGCAACCGTTATGAATGAAGGTCGAGAATAGACTGACTCATTAAAAGAAAAGAATTAAAAGGAGCATATGGACTGCTAAGCTAGTTCACTACCTTCAAAGAGTAATAATATTCAGCCTCCTGTGACCCGGGATTATACTGGTGAGGAGTGTTTGGTTATAATTTTCGGTTAAGGTTCCCATTGCTTTCCAGGGTTCGATGGGTACTTCATCAGCTTTCAGTATTCTTCATGCTACGAAGGCAATTTCGAACTTTTATCAATGAAAAACTAAGTATTAATAAAAATACGTTAAGAATACATACAAAGAACTTGAAATGTATTGTGTTATTTCACAACTGCGCACATAGTTGTGAAAAGTGATGTGCTTAATGGTAAATCAATACATTTTTTTTATTACTCGTATATATTAGTATTTATTTTATTGTGAAAAGTTTCAGTTTACACGTATCATTCGAGAAACTTCTTAATAATGAATATAAACGTTATATTTTTTTCTGGTAAGACTTTTCTATTCATATTTTTAATGCTATGGGACAGCACACAGGTTGATTTAATAATAAATAATTCCCGTCGCGTATAGATGTTTGCGACGCTAGGGGCACCGCTAACACACTGCCGTCCGTGTAAGGGAACTTGAACCTGGGTCAGTTGTGTTAGAATATAATAAAAATTTATTACAGTAGCATGTTTAAAAACCAAGGTGGTTGCCATCCAGATGGACTTGGAGCTCTATCACTTAGCTAGTGTTCTTTTAGCCTTTTACGACAGGCTAGCCTTGGCCGCATGGCTCAGTGTTCTTACTCCGCTTGTGCACGGAGAGATTTGTTTTTAGATGTCTTCAACAAAGTTTTGTTAATATATCACAACTGTATATTGATGTCATCAAAGTCCGATAAAGTCAGCCTGCCAGTTTTAATATTCGGCAACTTGCAGCTACTATTGCAGCAATTTTTAATTTTTACATAACTACCCACTTACTGCTAGATCTATCAACCTACATAGAGGTGATAGATCTAGCTAGCAGTAAGTGTGGAGTGATACAATGAATACAACCTTGTAAACGATCTTGTGATTTCACCGCATAAAGTAGAATTTTTATCAGTTCTAATGTAACCATACAATAATATCTCATTATTTTTTTTCACAGGCTACCTTTATCACAATTTTATTAGCATATAAAAAAGTAATTAATTATACAAGAACCGGTATGCAAAAATATAATTCCGATAATGATCTGCATTAGGACTTGATTACATTGCATTTTATATCGCAAGTCGAATACTTATGGAAGTCTCAAGTTCCATTTCCGTCTTTAATCTGGTTGACAGGCAAAGGCCCATCCGATAGTAGGTGGTCACCATCTTCTATAGACGATTGGAACACTAGAGGTATTGCCAACACACTACCGGCCTTGAAATGGAATCGGAACCCAGTGACCCAGGTTCCTGTACTCCTATGGGACAGCAGGGTGTTCGCGGTGCCACTAGCATCGCAAACATCTATAGGCGACGGTAACTGCTTACTGTATAGTGAGCCATCAGCCTGTTGTCTGTTCCTCAGCAATAGAAAAAATAATAATAATTCAATATAATAACAGCACAAAAAACAAGTAAGTTTTGTCAATGCTATTAAGCCTACTGACATTCAGATTACTTATCTTGAGATTAGATGACGCTGTGTCAATTTTCAAACTACTCGTATATTTATTAATTTATTTCACGTCCTGGTACCGTGAAGTAAAAGACTTAAAATCTGAATGGAGCTACATGAATATAAGACACGGTGGCTTGAAACCAGAATAAGGAGGCTAAGAACCCGGCAACTACATCGTTAATTTTCTACGTTAATGGTTGTCTGGAAGAGATTGCTTTAAGCAATAAGGTTGTATGTATTATATATGTCGGAGAAACATTGTTTGCGTCAACATTGTTATTAGTGGTTGTGAGCTTAGTGGGCGTCATCAGGGTAAAATGCAAGCACAAAACACATAATGACAAATGACGATAAGTCAATACTATTTATAACTTTTACACACACTACATTTCACATCAATATTGTGACAAAAATAATACCGAGCAGCGAGTTTAGGGCACCGATATTACTTTAATAAAACTCAACGATTCAACTCGATCAGCTATCACCACTTGAATATTCAGACTAGAAACTACCGACTCACTAAAGTAAAGATGGCGCCTCAACCCCGCTAGAGACACATCCTCTGCTCTGATTGGTCATTAAATGAATTACAATATTCATAACTTTTACATTATAGAAACGTGTAACAAACCAAATTAAATTAATATTTTTTTAAATAATTACAATAGCAAATAATATTTCGAGTTACGCATTAAAAGTAACAATGAACTTGACAGCAGCATGAGCTACTATCGAGTTATGAAAGTAGGAAGCGTGAAGAGGACTTCATAGCTTCTTTCGATAAACTAATAAGATTCCTTTTACAGTATAGAAACATGTAACAAATCAAATTAACTTAAGATTTTTAAAAGTATTTAAAATTTAGAGTTACGCATACTCATAACAATCAACTCAATATAGCTACCTCCGACATATCTATCTTTATTTGCATTTTATATTTGTAGATAAATAAAGTGTATAAAGAGTTAAATATATATTAGGATATTTCAATCTTAATCTTGTCTTATTTTATTTCTTTCAGTGCCTCCGTTGCTTAACAGGGGGAATGGTTTACCTGTTACAGACTGATGAACTACCACTTTCAGCTACTAACGGTAAGTTCTGTGAGATTGTTAAAAAGAGATGTGAGTTCGTTTTAGTATCTTTTTTGTATGTTAGATTCATTTTTGTCTCAGATTTGTTCAATATAAAACTTCATTCGTGGGTTTTGATTGGCACTTTTTCTCGTGGACAGACGAAGAATACTGACTCCTGAGGCCAGGGGCGGCCTATCATAAAAAGTGGAACACAGTTTTATTGCTATATTTGCCATGATAACCTTGTGTTATTTTCCGGCATAATTAATCCAGGTTCCGATTCCCTACGCGGACGTCTGCCAGTACCACTGGCGTCGCAAATTTTATTTTAATGCTATAGGACAGCAGACAGGCTAACGGTCCACTTAGAATTTAGCAGTTAACGTCGCCTATGGGTGTTTGCAACGCCAGTGGCATCGCCAACACGCTGCTGTCCCATAAGGGTACAGGTACTTGGGTCACTAATGCCGGAACACAACACAAGGTTATTATGGCGGCATACTTAAGACCAAAGGTGGTCGCCATCCAGACGGGCTTGGGACGCTACCAAGTAGCTAGGGTGAGTTGTTTTTTCGCCTTTTACGACAGGCCGACCCCGGCCGCAGAGATCAGTATTCTTTCTCCGCCCCTGCATGGATAAAAAATATCTATAGGTGATTCTTTATTATTAAGTAGGCCGTCTGCCTGCTTACTGTTCCACAGCAATTAATAGAGTCTTTAAAAGTTGTTGTCTCTTACTTTACTACTCTTAGAGTACTCTTCTTTTGATAAATACTCTGCTTTAATTACTTATAACACTTTAACGACACAACACTAAAGCTATTCCAGCAGATAGCGTTGTTAAGTAACAAGAAGTCAATGAGTGTTTGCTTTGAGGTTAGACTAAGAAAATCAATTGTTCATTTCCAAAAATCACAATTTATAAAAAAAAAATACCGAGCAAAGCTCGGTCATCCGGATATTAAATATATAAAACTACGTTTGAGATAATGAGCTCTCATCCTCGACAAGGAATGAACCTTGACAAGTTACGTTTATTTTATTTGTAGGAAGACCTGCTACAGAATATGTATCATCATTGGGCGCAGGGTCCTCCCTTGCAACATCGTTAAACTCTGTTGTGAATAGCGTGCTCTCATTTCAAACATGATATAAATATTGTACCCACTTTAATAAAAACAAAGAAAATTTGTATAAATTAAAATAGAATAAATAAAAATTATTCTTATTTAATAGTATCTTCTTCTTCTTTATTTTCTTCGTGGCTCTAATGATTTAGGCACTAATTTTGCCAATATCAGGACACAGGTGGTTCTTTTTACTTAAATAGACAAACTTTATGACCAGTAAATTAATTTTATAAAAACTTAAGGGCCTAGCAAAAATGTTAGACATTACAAGAAATTGTTATTTAGATATAAAAAATTTGAAAGTATATGTATATGTTTATTATAAATTAAGGTGAGGAGATAATTGATATTTACAGGTTGAGGGATAGATAGAGGCAGGATGTCATATAACTCACTCCCCTCTCCGTCCGAGGCGACAGAGTCCTACCTTTCTTCCCGTCTACCTCTTACATCCTCTCCCAACTTCACTCTCTGTTCATGGCGTGGTCTCCGGTGGGATGGTTGCGAATAGTGGTTGGGGTCCCGGGTTTTGGCCCGGGCCTTGATTTGGTAGTCGAAACCATGCTCATTTCGACTGCGCCTGCACAGAGAGTGTTCCCGGGGCGGGAATCGCATCCTCGCTGTCGGTTGGTCTTGCTGGGCCGGCTACGACGTTAGGCGACTCCCTGGTTTTTCTGGAGTGTCGTCTGGTAGTCGTACCCACGCCTGACTAGCACGCGACGGGGATGCGAGTCCCGTCCGGAATCCCCCAGCTTTGTGGGCTGGGGCTGGGGGACCTATAACAGCCCACCCGAAGCCTAAGGTTCCGTGGCGCGCCGATGGGCTGCATGGCCAGGGGGGAAAACCTGGTCTCGAGCGCCACACCATATAACAAGATGAAAATGCAGTCGCCGAATGGAAAAGAACTACCCCAGGGAGGTACCACCCAACAAGGTGGAGAATCCTCCCCTACGCCTTCGGGTGTAGGCACGGGCCCAGCGTATTCTGGGGGGGCCCACATTCCGCGAGATAGGTCACCTCTGGTGATTCTAGAGAGGTTGCCCGTGAAGAGCGGAGTCATTGTGGTGGGAGATGGAGACTCGGACGGTTCGGTCCGCTCGGAGGTGTCCTTCCGGACGATTCCGAGCGGCACGAGCCCTCGAGTGAACACTCCCTCTTGTGCTGGTCCGGAATCCGTCCTGGGCAAGCGCAAGAGGGGGTCTAGGTCTAGGGGGAGTTCCGTGAGGGAAAATGACCCCGGAACCTCAACATCAGAAGACGAGGCTTCTGTGGACGGGTCCGTTAGTAAAAGCGGACCGTCTAAACGTGGGCGAGGCCGCCCAACGTCTACAGGGCAATATGTCGGATTCGGGAGGGCTCGGAGAGAGCTGCAAGTGGCCCGGCAGGAGGAGAGAGAGCTCGCCAAGTATGAGAGTGAGCTCCGCCACCAACTCCGCAAGAAGGAGATAGAAAACCGGGTCCGCTCCGAGCTCTCCGATGAGTCTCGAAATTCCTCACGTCCACGTAGTACGGCACGAGAGGACGTTCGAACAAAAGAGGAGCAACTAGAGGTCGCTACAAAAACAGTAGTCGACCTCCAAGATTGCGTAGAGGGGGCCCTGGCCGCTGTCACAGAGGTGGCCAGGGTATCGAAAGGGCTTAAGGGCACCTGCCAGAAGGCCCTTAAGAATTCCGTTAAGACGGTGCGGGAGGTGCTCTCCGAGCTCGCGTGCCGCACCGAAACGGAAGAGGTGGGACGGCTGGCAGCCGCCAACCGCCGGATGAAGGCCGAGGTGGCCGATCTCCGGCAAGAGGTGGCTCGTCTCACGGCGTTAGTGGATAAGCCCAGCCGGCCTGCTCCCGTCGCCACTACATCCAAGAAGAAAATATCTCAGTCTTCTCCAGCAGCGCATGTTGAGTCGGACGAGTACCAGCTCTTCATGCGCGGCGTCATGGTCCAGGTGGGGACCATGATCGACGCCAAGTTGGAGGGGCTGAAGGACCGCCTGCTGCCAGCTCCTCGCTACCGGCCACCACTGGCCCATGAGGTGCGGCAGACAAGGGCGGTCACCCGGACTGATTTATCCGAAAAGGATTACCCGCCGCTCCCCACCCCGAAGAAGGGCAAGACAACGGCTGCAGCTACGCCCTCAAAGGGAGTGCAACCAGTGGCTTCCGGAAGGACAGCAGTGCCTCCGCCACCTCCTCTGGGGGATGGGTGGACGGTCGTCACAAAGAAGAAGAGGAGGGCGAAGACCGGTCCTAAGCCTCCCGTGGCCAGGCAGGTGGCATCGGCCATACCATCTGGGTCGAAGCAGCCGCCTCCGAATATTGAGAAGAAACGGAGGAGGAGGGGTCCCAAAAAATTCAGGGTCCCCAAAACCGCTGCGGTCACGCTGACCATCCGCCCCGAAGCAACGGAGAGGGGCGTCAATTACGGGGGCCTCCTGGCGGAGGCGAAAAGTAAAGTGGACATCGCTGCCCTTGGGATTAAGGGTGGCCTTAAAATGAAGACCACCCGGACGGGAGCCCGCATGATGTTAGTACCTGGCTCTGACCAGGGGGCGATGGCCGATGCCCTCGCCGCGCGGTTAAGGGATGCCCTCCCCGAGGAGGACGTAAAAATCGCAAGGCCCGAGAAGTGCGTCAAGGTGCGCATCTCGGGCCTCGACGACTGCACGACGGCGTGTGACGTGGCGGCTGCCATAGCTCGCGCCGCGGGTTGCCCCAAGGAAAAAGTCACATCTGGCGGGGTACGCGTGGGGCGCGATAGGACGGGCACAACAAACGTGCTTGTCCCAGTGGCAGCCGCCAACGAATTGAAGAAGCTTGGCCACATCCCGGTCGGCTGGGCCTCGGCTCTCGTCGAGGTCTTAGACAAGAGAGAGCCGAGGTGCTTTAGGTGCCTGGCGCCGGGCCACCTAGCGGTGAACTGCAAGTGTCCCGTGAGCCGCAGCGACGCGTGTTACCGCTGCGGCCAGCCGGGGCACTGGGCCGTCACGTGTAAGGCCACGCCACATTGCGTGGTCTGCGCGGCGGCCAGCAGACCGGCCAACCATAGGGTCGGGGGTGGTTCGCCTCTTTGTACCTGCCGCCGCACTGGCCGACCGGCGAGCGCGAAAGTGGCACAAAAGGAAGAAGAAAGGACCAGCCGCTTCGTGGCCAAAAGACAGGCCAAGAAGCGGCGGGAAAAGGAAAGAAGAAAGCGCCGTCGTGCCGAAGCTGCCGCGGGGGACATCGCCCCCCCTCAGGCGCAGGCACGGAGGACTGAGGAGATGGATATCTCAACCAAATAATGGATATCCATCTCCTCCAAGCGAATCTCAACCACTGCGCCAATGCTCAGAATCTCATGATTCAGAGCTTGGCGCAGTGGAATATCAACATCGCCGTAGCCGCTGAGCCGTACTACGTCCCCACCCAAGGCGATTGGGTCGGGGACCTGGACGGCACGGTGGCCTTGCATTCCAGGACCGCCGCGGGTACCCCGCTCCCCACGGAAATGGTGAGGGGCAGGGGTTTCGCCGCGGCCAGATTCGGGGAGATAGTGGTCGTGGGCGGCTACTTCTCCCCGAACAGGAGTCTCGCCGACTTTGAAGGGTACATGGAAGAGTTGGGCAACGTGGTCCAGCGGTTCCTCCCGCGCCACGTGCTCGTCCTCGGGGACCTCAACGCCAAATCTCAGGCTTGGGGTTCCCCGCGGACTGACGCGCGGGGTGAGCTGGTTGAGGACTGGGCCGTGGAAAGGGGTCTGGAGATCCTAAACCGGGGTAGCGTGCACACGTGCGTGAGGCAGTTGGGGGGGTCGATCGTCGACGTGTCGTTCACGTCGGCACTCCTGGCCCGCCGTGTGCGAGGCTGGAGGGTGCTCGCGGGTGTTGAGACGCTGTCGGATCATCGTTACATCCGGTTCAGCGTTTCCGCCCGTCAGCGGGAGCCTCCAGCCCAGATGACCCCATTTGGTGACTGTCCGCGTTGGACACTTGGGAAGATGAATCGGGAGGTTTTCCGCGAGGCCTTGACCGTTGCTACGTGGTCAGGGCCGGGCGACGTACCTCCCGCCAGTACAGTACAGGCTCCGAAGACGGAGTCGCCGTGACGCGGACAGAGTGGCCGCGGAGGCTCGGCTCTACGGGGAGTACCGGAGCGCTAGAAACGACCTCCACCTCGCTATCCGCGAGGCGAAAGCGGCGGCGTGGGGGGAACTCTTGGCCAGCTTAGATCAAGATCCCTGGGGGCGACCCTACAAAACGGTGCGGGGCAAGCTCCGCCCGTGGGCGCCCCCGCTGACCGAGAGTCTCCCCCCGCGCCAGGTGGATGGTTTTGTCGGCGCTCTGTTCCCCACGAGGGCTGAGCACTTGCCTCCTGCCATGGTCCCGCCTCATTGGGATGAGAGGGACCCCAGCGCGGACGACGACCCCGTGCCCGACGTGGACCGGGCGGAGCTGGGGGCAGCGATGTTGCGGCTGAAGGCCAAGAACACCGCCCCCGGCCTCGACGGCATACCGGGGCGTGCGTGGGTTCTGTCCCACGACGTCCTGGAGCCCCGACTACTGAGGCTCTTCGACGCGTGTCTGCGATCGGGCCGGTTTCCCCGCAGATGGAAGACGGGGAGGCTCGTCCTGATCGCGAAGGAGGGGCGCCCGGCGGACTCACCGTCCGCCTATCGGCCCATCGTGCTGCTGGACGAGGTGGGGAAGATCTTCGAAAGGATCCTCGCAGACCGCCTCGTCCGGCATCTAGAGACGGAGGGGCCGAACCTGGCGGACGAACAGTTCGGGTTCCGAAAGGGGCGCTCCACCATTGACGCGATCACGCGTCTGAGGAGCCAGGCGGAGGACGCGGTGGCTCGAGGCAGGGTGCTATTGGCGGTGTCACTCGACATCGCCAACGCCTTCAACACCCTGCCGTGGAGCTGCGTGCGGGAGGCGCTCAAGTACCATCGGGTGCCTCCCTACCTGCGTCGCATAGTCGGGGCATATTTGGACGATCGTGCCGTCGTCTACCCGGTCCAGGGTGGGCAAAGTCGGCGAGACGTCGTGTGCGGTGTTCCGCAGGGGTCAGTCCTGGGCCCCCTGCTGTGGAACATCGCATACGACTGGGTCCTGAGGGGGGCGCTCCTCCCGGGCGTCGGCGTCATATGCTACGCCGACGACACGCTCGTCATAGCGCGCGGGAGGAGCCCCCGCCAGGCGTGCCTTCTGGGCACGGCTGGGGTGGCACAAACGGTGGCTAGAATCCGGCTACTAGGCCTGGAGGTGGCCTTAAACAAGACGGAGGCCCTTATATTCTACGGGCCCCGCCAGAGGCCGCCACCAGGCCTGAGCATAACGGTGGGAGGCGTCCGCATCGCCGTCGGGCCGTCCATGAATTATCTCGGACTGGTGCTCGACGGGCGATGGGACTTTGCGGCGCACTTCGAGCGCCTGGCGCCGAGGTTAGTTCGGGCGGCGGCGGGACTCTCCCGTCTGCTGCCGAATATCGGCGGGCCGGGCGCAGTGTGCCGCAGGCTCTTTGAGGGAACCGTGCGGTCGATGGCCCTTTACGGGGCCCCGATATGGGCGGATTGCCTGACGGCCAAAACGACGGCGCTGCTTCGCAGGCCGCAGCGCGTCCTGGCCGTCAGGGCGATAAGGGGATACCGCACGGTGTCCTTCGAAGCGGCCTCCCTGCTGGCCGGATCCCCACCATGGGACCTCGAGGCTCGAGTCCTGGCGCTATTGTACCAGTGGCGCCGGGATGCGGCCGAGCGTGGCTCTCGCCCCGCGCCTCGCGAAGTGGAGGTAAAGCGGGCGGAGCTGCGCGATGAGGTACTCATGGTGGAGTGGAAGGAGCGCCTCGCGCACCCTAGCGCGGGCCTCGCCACCATCGAAGCGGTGAGGCCCGTCCTGGCCGAATGGGTGGAAAGGCGCCACGGCGCCCTGACCTTCCGCCTGACGCAGGTCCTCTCGGGGCACGGTTGCTTCGGGAGGTACCTGTGTCGCATAGGGCGGGAGATGACGTCAGGGTGCCACCACTGTGGCGCGGGCGACGAGGAGGACACGGTGAACCACACTGTCGCCGTGTGCCCTGCGTGGCGCGAGGAGCACCGCGCCATCGTCGCCCAAATCGGCGTGGACCTGTCGCTCCCGGCCCTGGTTCTGTCCATGGTCGGGGGCGATCCTGGATGGACGGCCGTCGCCTCCTTCTGCGAGGCAGTCATGTCCGCAAAGGAGGCGGCGGAGCGGGAGCGGGAGTCGACCACCACACTCCCCTCCCGCCAACGCAGGCCACGCCGGCGGCGCCGGAGGGCCAGTAACGACCTCCGGCCGCCGTAAAAAGCGGCCGCGGACGGCCCCTCGGGGGAGGACCCGCCGCCCGCACTATTGCCGCGAGGGTGAGGGCTGCGTGCTGTTCCGCGGCCCCCCTCAACTCCTAGAGTTGTTAGGAGAGCGCCGGGGGGACGAAACCCTGACCCCCTGGCGCCAACACTTTAGAAGGGGCCCGCCTCAAGACAAAGGGCGGGCCGACGCCGGCCCGGGCCACGAGATCGGCAGGCCATATATCCGTGGGCCCGGGCGTAGGCGATAGGAGAACAGCGGGGTTTTTTAGTGGGTAGTCGGATAGCCAATCATCTTTCCCGGAGTCCCACATATCCCTCGGTCCCCCCGGGCCGGGGGAACCCGTCAAGAGAGGTTTTTCCCCGAGACCACAAAAAAAAAAAAAAAAAAAAAAAAAAAAAAAAAAAAAAAAAAAAGGATGTCATATAAAGGAGTGGAAATATTTGGACAATGGAAAAAATGTTCGAGAGAACCCTCATTTAAGCATAAAGAATGATCATCATTAT
Source organism: Malacosoma neustria (assembly GCA_963693495.1). Classification (NCBI taxonomy): domain Eukaryota; kingdom Metazoa; phylum Arthropoda; class Insecta; order Lepidoptera; family Lasiocampidae; genus Malacosoma; species Malacosoma neustria. The sequence continues at coordinate 4,018,629 of OY856384.1, forward strand.
GATCTTAGCGATGTATCCCGGTTGCAGCCCAAACACTCGCTTCGACGCCCGGGGTCCGCTTTCCGACTTTTTCTTCTCCATTTCGCACGGTCTTCAGCATCCCTGGTAGTGAGCCCATTGGCACGGTTATTACCCCGTACGACGTCAAGCCAGCACTTTAAACATAAAGAATGATCGCGTATTCTAATTTTAACTAAAAAAACTGAGCAAATATGACCTAATCTAAAACCTACCTAATATACCTAGTCAGGTCATAAATTCTGTCACATGTTTAATGTAAAATAATTGTAACAAGTTTATTAATTATGTAACCATTCATATACCAAAATGAACTTAACAAAACATAGATTCTTATGACATTAAAGTTTATTCAAAATGACCTCGGTGATTTTGAATACAAGCCTTCAATCTGCGCGGCCAGTCGTCTATCGCAGCACGAACGAGGTCCATGTCAATATCGGCGGCTGCCTTAATCAAGGATGTCTTGAGTGACTCCAAATTGGGATGAGGCTTTGAGCACGCCTTTTCCTCCAAGTGTTGCCATATCTTGTAATCTAACGGATTCAAATCTGGACTGGAGGAGGGCCAGTCTTCGTGCCGGATGAAGTCGATTTCACGCGCCGCCAGCCAGTCTTGTGTGCTCTGCGCTCTATGAGCTGGCGCCGAATCTTGTTGGAATACCCAGTGCCTGTTATTGAACATGGTATGAGAAACAGGTTCCACAAGGTTCGTCAGGACTGTATTTTGATACACAACAGCATTCGTTTTTACACCTTTCTCACAAAAATGTACCTCTGTTAAGCCCCAATAAGAAACTCCCAATCATACCATGAGCGAGGATGGAAAATGACCTCGTTGGACACGCGGAATACGGTTGCTCGCTTCTTCACTACTGTGTGCGTACACCTTATCATTTTGTTTGTTGTAGCTCTCTTCTACGGTAAACATTTTTTCATCCGAAAAAAGAATTTCCCGATATTTTTTTCCCGCGTACCGCTTCAACAAAGCGCGGCATCTCTTCAGTCTCAGGTCCATTAGACGAGCATTCAAACGATGTCCTGTTTTTCTTCGATATGCCCGAAGCCCTAAGTCTTCATTTAACACCCTTTTCACCGTGGTTCTGCTTAACCCCATCTGAAGGGCCAACAGTTTCTGCTTACGTTTGGGATTTCTTTGAATTCGTGCCTTCACAGCTTTTATCACTGCTGGAGTCCTAACAGACCGAGGGCGACCACTTCTTGACCTGTCATCTACACTAGAGTCTTCATTGTATCGTTTGATGGTACGATAAACGAATCTTTTGGTAATATTCAAATTTTTCAGTATGTTAAAAATTTGAATTGGCGCGTAACCGCAACGATGTAACGCAATAACTGCAACACGGTCTTCTTTAAGCGTCCACTCCATATTTAAAAATGAGTAAAATTCTAAAAGTTATACATTTTTATTTTCATGAACAATTCGAAATTCTAATTCAATAAACTTTTTTGTGGCCAGCATTCTAAAAGAAAAGTTTTTACTGTGTGACAATACTTATGACCTGACTAGGTATTAACTTACTTAGATAATAATTAAATGAAATATATTATATTATTGACTAATATTTGATTAAAAAAAAGTACATTTTAATATTATAATATAAATAGCCACTTCTACACTTCTCATCAAAAAATTGAAACACCCTTGAAGTTTGGTTTTGAATGAGTTAATTTTTTTTTACATTTAACCAAAAATATAAATATCAGTTAATTGTGGATGTTGTAAAGTATCCTTTAACGAATATTAATGACTCAAATTAAAAATAAATTTCTTTAGCTATTGTGTTTTGTTCAACAGGTATGTTTTTACCCTTTAAAGAGAAATTGTTAAATGTTAGACACAAAAATGTAAAACGGAAGAATGTTAAAAAAGTTTATTCGGTATCTAGTATTTCCTCCCCGGGCTCTTACCATTGCTCCCATGCGGTTCCTCGTGGAATGGATAAGCGTCACAATCTTGTGTTGTGGAATGTTATCCCACTCTTCTTGTATAATTGTTTTAAGGCATTCAAGCGTCTCCGGAAAAGGATCTCTCGCTCTGACGCATCTCTTCAACTCATCCCATAGGTGTTCTATGAGATTAATATCGTAACTTGCAGGCCAGCCCATAACCACAATACCGACTTCGCTCAAGTATTCATTTACAATGCCTGCGGTATAAGCCCTGGCATTATCCTGCATAAAATTTAAGTATTCATCAGTAAAATGTGCATAGGGTATACCACATGAGGCTCCAGACACTCTTCATTTTAACGTTATCCATTTAATGATGGTAACTGAGTCCAAATATAAACGAAAGTTTTTCTATCGGTGGTCTTCCGTCAAGTTTGGGCCACTAGCTAGTTTATGAGGTTTCATGCCACGCTTCGCCAATCTTTTTCTTATGGTAGAATCGCTTATAGTCAATCCTCGAACCTCACGGAGCCGCTGCTGCAGTTGAATAGAGTTAAAGTGGCGATTTATTAGAGAAACTGCACAATATACTGGTCATCTTGCTCAGGCGTGACTCGATGTCTACCAGATCCTGGACGGTGATTAAACATGCTAGTTTCCCGGTAATACACTCTACTGACAGCAGAGGGGCTTAGATGCAATCGAGCAGCCACAACACGCTGACTATGCCTTGCATCCAGCAACGACATGACTTAGGCGGCTTCTGTGGGCGAGGTGTGCATATTTTTTAGCAAAAGATCTCTTTGGTAAAATGTCATAGAGCTTACTTTACAATCACGCTCAGCTCAACTTGATCTCAGTAAAAATGATAATTTGTAATGTATAAATCTAAGGAATGCAAAGAATGCAAAATAAATGTCTTTTAATAAGTAGTGAATTGTACGTTTTACAATATCAATATTTCTAAAATATATACTCGTGTTTACAGTTTAAAAACATCTTTATAGTAATTTTTAAATGCAATGTTTTTTAACTTATGTTTAGAATTTACATACGGAATTGCGTATATTGCGCTCTATGTTACGCTTACCAATCCTTTATCTGTCTCATCATGATTTAAATTAACGTAGTGATCACCCATTTGGTACAGAAAATGCAAAATAAATTCAAATATAATATTCCAGACTTCGCGGCTTACACACAATTTATGATGCCTTTCGAAAACTTGAACTCCCCTTCATTTTAGTGTACCTAACTAAATTATTCTGAAAATTACCCACCATCACAAAAATGCTCATACAATTAAAAATATAGGTTATTTATTATACATATTGATATATTTATTGAATTAGCATTAAATTAGGACTGTAAAATTTACTCCAAATACATACGCCTCCGTTATAGACCCTCTTAATATTCTCGGCCAGTCGTCATTGGCAGCACGCATCATATTCATGTCGATATCTGCCCTTGTTTTTGTCGAATATGCCTTACGGTTCTCCAGGTTCACTTAATACGGTTTAAAATACATTTTTTCCTCTAAAGTTTGCCATATTTTCTAATCGAAAGCGTTGCAGAATTTCTTGGAGGCCGACAACGCATTGGCAATACCTCTTAACTCCAGATATAAATAAGACAACTCTGACTAATGTCAATTTGTTCCATCAAAGTGAAAACTTCCCCGATAAAAACCCAACACAATGTATAGGGTCTTCTAACAGGGACTTTCGAACTTTGACAGTTGATAACGGCCATCTTGTTGAAGCTACATCTGTCAAATTAGTTGTCATTTATTCAGTCTGTTTTGCCAAATTATCATGGATGGATATAGCATTCAACAACACGTGCAAATAATAAAATTGTTTTATCAAAATGGGTGTTCTGTTCAGGCAACGTTTCGCGCGCTTTTCTCATTTTACGGTCGCCATAATTGTCCTACCGGGAGGACTATTCGCAATGTGGTGGATATTTATAAGAATTTTATAGCATATACTTTTTGACCAGTGTATAGTCACTAAATAAAACGTTTCTATACTCCAAAGAAATTTGAAATTAGAAAATTAGAATCGTGATAAACTCTCTCGCCTGATAGAGCACTGCAATGAGCAATGAGTTGAGCATTGTTTGTCACATTGAAGGGTAAATTAAAATAATAAAATTGGGTAAAAGTTTTCCGTTATTTTCTGTAGGCACCAAATTTTTTTGTTGTTTAAGACAAGAAGACACAATTGATGATAAACAAAGCATATAACTATATTCTGAGGCTGTCATTATAGGTAACAGAATTTCACAAATGTGAATTTCACGAATGTTTATGTTCTTTATTTAAGTAACTTATTTTACAAACAGTCCTTGAACATGCGCAATCTTTTTTACACTTGAAAATTTAACTGAAAGTAGAGAAAGAGGACAATAATGTAAGATTCAATAATAATTAAAAATCATCAGGGCTTAATAAGTGTAAAAAATAACACAAAATAGATGTAAGTAAACAGTTTGTTCTGGATGTATGTGGCCGGCAATTGTGCTATAAAAAATTCCTGCAATGCAGTTATGCACTGTTTAATACACGTAAGTTCTTTTTTTTAGGTGACCGAACACTTTAATCATTATATAATAGATAATAATATAGTAAATAAACTAAGAGTAAGTCGCCCTTTGACTAGTTGTACCTGCGTATACTATGACCATAGGTACTCTTTTAGCAATTTTTTTAGAGAAAATTCGCTAACTGGGTAAAAACCTATCATTCTTCTTAAAAAAATCCAAAGATACGAAAAAGATAGATATTTACGGAATCTTTAACAATGTTAATTAAACATCTCATTCCAAGAAAATTTTAATACCTCATTATTTTTGCAACTTCCTTTTATCCATGCAGGGGCGGAGAAAGAATACTAACCTCTACGGCCGGGGTCGGCCTATCGTAAAAGGCAACAAAACAACCCACCCTAGCTACGTGGTAAGGCCCGTCTGAATGGCGACCACCTTTGTTCTTAAGTATGCCGCCATAATAACATTGTGTAAACCATAATAACCCCCCATAATAACCCAAGTTCCTGTACCCTATAGGACAGCAACGTGTTCTCGATGCCACCGGCGTTGCAAACACCCATAGACGACGGTAGCTGCTAAATTCTAAGCGGGCCGTCAGCCTATCTGCTGTCCTACAGCAATAAAAATAAGATCAAGGATGGCGAAAAAGTGTGTTCATTAAACAACAATTCCATTTCATATAGATACCAGTATTCTCATGGGGATTTATAGTATTTTAAAGAAAAGAAGATACCCAATATGAACAATAAAGAGTTTGACCTTACTATTCAAACATACATTTCGACAACCGTAGTATAAATGTTTCTAAAAAAGATTCTTTATATTTTAAACCTTAGATTAAAGATAGACAAAGAATTACGTGAATAACAAAACACATCTAATGGAGTAGCCATGTTGTATTTTGTTGGTGCAAATAAAAATACCTAAACTGCACTTCGCCCTATTGTCGGGGCCAAATGGGTAATTTGGCCGCAGAGATTTAATTATGCAGACCGTCCGTAGGGGTGAGGGGATGAAAGGGGAGACTGGGGTGTCACAGCCAGTGTTGTTTGTAATATACGCTACACGGCACGCTGTATATTAACTTTTTATAACACTGAACGAACTTTTGCGGTCGACTGGGAGTAGAGAACAGCGTATTAAAATTATACGTACATTTATATAGCTAGATTGTTATTTTGTGATATAATGCAATTTATCTTGTTTTATAAATACTTGATTAAAAACTAGTACTTAACTTTTGGTTTAGTGAGTAGATTATTGTTTATTCCACTACGACTTACGCTCTAGAATTGAGTCCAAGTACAATCATTAATGATAAGGATCATTGAGGAAGAGATTTGTGATATAATGCAATTTATCTTGTTTTATAAATACTTGATTAAAAACTAGTACTTAACTTTTGGTTTAGTGAGTAGATTATTGTTTATTCCACTACGACTTACGCTCTAGAATTGAGTCCAAGTACAATCATTAATGATAAGGATCATTGAGGAAGAGATTTGTGATATAATGCAATTTATCTTGTTTTATAAATACTTGATTAAAAACTAGTACTTAACTTTTGGTTTAGTGAGTAGATTATTGTTTATTCCACTACGACTTACGCTCTAGAATTGAGTCCAAGTACAATCATTAATGATAAGGATCATTGAGGAAGAGATTTGTGATATAATGCAATTTATCTTGTTTTATAAATACTTGATTAAAAACTAGTACTTAACTTTTGGTTTAGTGAGTAGATTATTGTTTATTCCACTACGACTTACGCTCTAGAATTGAGTCCAAGTACAATCATTAATGATAAGGATCATTGAGGAAGAGATTTGTGATATAATGCAATTTATCTTGTTTTATAAATACTTGATTAAAAACTAGTACTTAACTTTTGGTTTAGTGAGTAGATTATTGTTTATTCCACTACGACTTACGCTCTAGAATTGAGTCCAAGTACAATAATTAATGATAAGGATCATTGAGGAAGAGATTTCCAAATTTTTTTATTGACAAACATAGAGATAAGAAGCATAGAGCATTTAAATAAGAATAGGGATTTTTTATTGCTATATGACAGGCTGACGGCCCGCTTAGATTTTAGCAGTTACCGTCGCCTATGGGTGTTTGTATTTTGTAACGTCTGTGGCAACGCGAACACACTAGTGTCCCATAAGGGTAGAGGAACTTGGGTCACCAATGCCGGAACACAACTCAAAGTTATTATGGCGGCATACTTAAAACCAAAGGTGTCGCCATACAGACTGGCTTGGGGCCCTTCCACGTAGCTAGGGTTGTTTTGTCACCTTTTACGAGAGGCCTACCCCGGCCGCAGACACCAGTACTCTTTCTCCGCCCCTGCACGGATAAAAAGGGCTTATATCAATTTGCAAAAGAGTACAAATTACACCATTTTCGATAGAGCAGGAATAAGACTGAGCTGCCTCCTCCGGAGACATTACTGCTTAGAAAGATAGAAATAATTCCCCATAAAAATAAACTGCAACATGTCTTGGATTTCCTTCTCGTTTGTGCCCATGGAGCAGGAGGGAAACAACTACATTATCCCCATGATATAGCAGTGCTTTCGCGCCTATGGGCACCCATAGTGTCGCAAAAATCCAAAGCCTGTCTGCTGTTCCTCAACAATAAAAAAAAATCGCTGTGACTTTGACTACACTCACGCCTGTTTCAAAGCAAAGAAAATATGATACAAATTCAAACAATTCATACTAATATTAAAAATGTGAGAGTAACTTTGTCTGTCTGTTACGTTTTACGGCTAAGCCACTGAATCAATTTTGATGAATTTCGGTATAGATAAATTGGACCTTGGAGGTGGACATAGGCTACTTTTTTTTATTTATATGGCAGAACAACGTTCGCCGGATCAGCTAGCCAGTTATAAGTAATGAATCATCGAAGGTGCCTGTATTTTAAAAACAAATGAAGAATAATAAATAAATAAATATTCTGTGATAATTCACACAGCGCCATCTAGTCCTAAACTAAGTAGCATAATACTTGTGTTATGGGTACTAGACAACTGATATAATATTTATATACTTCTTTTTGTAAATAAATACATATTATACATAAACACGAGGCGGGAATCGAACTCGTGACCCCCCGCAAGCACACCTAAAATGTGTTAGCCACTACATTACGGAGATCGTCATATAAAAAACTTTATAAACTTCGCCAATAATAAAAGAAAAACAGAATGTGCAATGTCGTATTGTGGTCATTAAAAATACATGACAATATTTGTCAATCAGATGTCAAATTTCGCCTCTGTTCCCAATTATTTTGTCCCCTTCAAGTGTCCAATAAAGCGGTAATGTCAAACAAGCTGCTAGAGCGGCCCGCACCGCTTTGTGACATCCATTTGTACTACATACTCAATGAAATAATTATTGTTTTAATTATATATAATTAAAATAATCCTAACTAATATTATAAGTGCGAAAGTGAGTTTGTTTATTTGTTTGTTACGCTTTCACGCTCAAATCGCTGAACCAATTTTGATTAATTTCGGAATAATCATAAATTGTATCTTAGAGAAGAACATAGGTTACTCTTTTTTTTTTAATTCATATGGGAGAACAACGTTTGCCGGGTCAACTAGTAGTAGTAATATACAGGCTATATGTATTACGTGAACACAAGCATGTGGTAACAAGTTTCATTGTGTCGCGGGTCAACCCAAAAGTCATGGCTTTGTTTCGCATGATAGCATGCGACTAGTTTTCCTCGCCTAATGTATTTATTATAATTGACACGTACTGCACGTACAAGGAAGGAAAACGTCGGTAAGCCTACAGAGACCCCCTAGACCGCTGATGAAAGTAGCATGCCAAGCCGTCTTGGTGAAGCGTGGCATAAATATACATATACTCAAAATACCCTCTTAAAGGAGGCGCCTGTCAGGGGGACGTTGTGGGTTGCTTATATAAAACAAGTAGCATCCTATTTTTGAATCTAAAAATAAAATTTCTTGAATGAAAACGGGTTACCGCAAACACGCTGCTGTCCCACAGGGGTACAGGAACCTGGGTCACTACTCACTAATGCCGGAACACAACAATGTTTTATTTCTTTAAGGGACTTTGTTCTTTTTTTGAACATGTCAGTCCTATTATATCTACTAATCATTTTCTATTTTCTTGTCAGAATGACACTTTATTTTAAAAACAATTGTTATGCGTCTACCGAGTTGGGTTTTGACAACACACAATGTAACATCCCTATGCCGATTTCACTTAATCTAAGACTGTTAATAAATGCTTCCTTATATCAGCAGTTCGGACACATTCTTCCAACAAGTGTACTATATCTTCAGTTACACCACATTTACTACAGTTAGGGGTTGGGCTTCGTCTGATGAGAAAATTAAATGAATAAAATTAATTAAATTAAATTAATTATTAATTAATTTAATTAAATTAAGGAATGTGTCTGTATCTGATCCTATGTGCTATATCACACTAAGGTTAGCCTATTTAGTTTACTACAATGAAACCAAGGTATCCAAGGGGGCTCACTTATTATGGTTTTGTACCAAATACCTTTATCAAAAGATTATATTATGTTAAAGTACTCTTTCCAAAAATTATATACACGTTGCTTAGCTTCTGTTAATCACTCGAAGTATTCCTGGATGTATCTAAATATCTTGTCATGCACTGTTTTGCAAGAAAGTCTGCCCTCTCGTTACCTCTTAAGCCTATGTGGGATGGAACCCATTGAACTTCAGAGTTGTTCCATTAGTTATCATATAATCTATTATATTGATGATTTCATATGCTACATAATAACTCTGCTATAACCAGAGACACATCGAGCTATATGAAACAGTTCACATTTGCTATCAACACAAATCACGATTTGATCGTACTTCCTTTTGTGTGCATACTTTAATGCTTCCGAGATCGCAATGAGCTCTAACGATATGATAGAAAATAATAAGATATAACAATAAATTTTAAAAGAGTTTAGTCTTTCTAATGGATTAAGTGGATCATAATAACCTGCTCCCTGACCCCTGACCCTCTGTACAGAACCATCTGTGAATATAAAATTCCATTTATTATATTTTTCATTCAGCTCTTCCTTTACTTCAAAAAGACATGTTGTAATTTTTCTTTGGTTGCTTTAAAGAAACTAAGACAAAAGCTATTGCATTCTCGATGTTGAAGTTAGTAGTCCACGATTCAAAGCTTAAGCATTTTTGGCATAGGTGATGTATAAATCGTTTTATACTGAATTTCAACAAAAATGTCAACCAAACTTTTGTTGAAATACCCCGGTAAATTTCCAAAATTACTGAGTTGCATCAACAAATCATTGTACCATGAGCGACATTTATAACTATACTTAAGAGCTAACCATCTTCTTCGTAAGAACAGTGGAGGCGCATACAATTCACACTCCAAAACATGTAGTATATTCTAATAGTATAGTCTAATCTACTTCTTAATAATGAAAAATATAATTCACGCAATTGCATCTGGTGGACGTCCCACGAAGAGCCAGCTAAAACATTAAGCACATTGAGATATTATTGTGTCTTTTTCTTCGTTTGTGTGTTTTCCCCATCTTAAAGATTTGTTCAACCAAAGTCCCAAATATTTATAAGTTTCGACATACTCAATATTTTCTTATTTACTTCAAGATCAATTGATATTTTTTGCAGCCCCTTTGGAAAATACAAAATATTCAGCAAGTTTCGTTCTTTTTTTAACTATTTTGGTTCACGAATATATGCAATATGCAAGAGTGTTTAATAAACCAAATGACCTGGCCTGCTTTGTTATTGCTGTGGAATAGCAGGCAGGCTGATGGCTCACTTGCATGAGCAGTTACTGCCGCCTATGGATGTTTGCGACGCCAGGGGCACCGCTTAAGTGCAGTGTAACTGTAGGGAAACTGAAACTTGGTCACTTGAGTCGGAACTCAACACAAGGTTATTATAGTGGCATATTTACAGACGGTTGCTATCCAGATAGACTTAGAACTTCTCCCCTTAGATCACCCCTGGCCGCAGGGTTCGATATTCTTTCGCCCGTGGAGGTAGAAATAATTACGCTTACGAACCATATTCAAATATTTACTAATAAAACATCAAGACACGGCTTCACTTAAACTAAGCCGATTCACCTAATATATGTACGTACTGCTTCAGTGTATTCCATATCACATTTTTCCACGACTTTTTCTCCTGCATATTCCATATTTATGAAACATACTATAATAAATTCCCTTTGTCAAAAAATATTCGCAAGATACTGATTTTACATATCAAAGGGATGAGTTTTATCATATTGTTTCTAGATACAAGGCAATTGAGAGTAAACCTCGATAGATATTCATCAAATCTTGTCTTTGCCCTGCATTTATTATGTTAAAAGGAGAATGTTTTTCTAGAATCTTAAATCCCTTATGGAAATATTTTATATTTTGAAAATACATCTTTTATACTTTAAATTTTTCAACTTAATTAAATAATAACAATGGCTTTCGTATGTCGGGACGCTTTTGAGGGTCACGGTTAATTTCCTTCCCTAATTACTTATGTAATATGTACTAATTTAGAAACTAAAAGTATATGCGTAATGCTCTGCTGTTTACTAGATAAAGGTACTAAAGGGTGATTTTTGAGTGTTTGGTTTTTAATTTTCAAACAAAACAGTAACATTGGAAAATAGTATATATTTTATTGGGGATTAAAATTTAATCTTGTCTTTATTTTTTAAAGATAATTTCATGTAAATGTTAGCTACGACTACGTTTTAGGTGAACCATACGAGAAATCCAATTTAGAGTTACTTTTTTGAGCATATCGACTGATATCTCACCAATAACATGTGTGATGTTGTTTTCTAGTGCTTGAACCGATGCTGGTTTATCAGCATAAATAAGAGATTTGACGTACCCCCACAAAAAGTAGTCCAACGGCGTCAAATTGCACGATCTAGGTGGCCAATTCACTGGTCCAAAACGAGATATGAATCGCTCACCAATTTCATTACCTACGCAATAGGTCCAACGTTTCGTGTACTGTGTGGCATATGGCACCGTCTTGTTGAAACCACATATAAACCAGATTCAACTTGTGTATTTTAGACAATAAAAAGTTGGAAATTATTGCACGATAGTGATCACCATTGACAGTAACGTTGTTCTCATCGTCATCATTGAAGAAGCACAGGTTCCTTCGAACCACAAACCGCACTAAACTGTGCATTTTTCGGGATATATTGGCAGCTCTTGTATTACTTGTGGCTCATTGGGTGAAATACGGCTACTTTACTTAATAACGTATCCGTTCAACCAAAAATGTACTTCATCACTGAAGACAATTTTTCGATAAAAGAGCAATTCAAAATTGGACTTCTCATATGGATCACCTAAAATGCGTAGCCAACATTTACATGAAATAATATTTAAAATTAAATGGCAAATATTGTTTTTTTAATCCTTAATAAAGTTTCTATACCATTTTCCAAATTTCCTGTTTTGTTTTTTAAATTAAAAACCAAACGCTTTAAAAATCTACGCTATCATTAAAATATTTCTCATTAAATTTATGATAGCTGTTTTCTTGATATAACCTTGCTCTAATCCTGATAAAATGATGCATTTATTGGTGATGAGAATGAATGGAAAAACGTCCACCGAACGCCTTTCAATTTTTCATACAGAATTTAACTGTTACGTTAATTATAGGATAGTGTCGAAATATTTGTAATAAGGTAGTGATAAATGAGAAACGACCCTGTCCTTTTCTAATTTTGAATGTCTGAATATGAAAACAGATGGTGTATAAATCCCTAAATTCAACCTGGATTCAATCATTTTTATTGAAGTGAATATTCTCAAAAATATAAATATTATAAAACAATATAACGTTAAAATTTTACAGTAATTTTCAAAATTTTAATAGTGTTCCAAAATGCTACTCCTCAAAGAAGTAATATCTAACATGACGTGATGCTGGATCGAAGTATTCATCGTGGGGTAAATCCAAAGACGACTGTACCGATCCAAAGTAATGTCTGGTGAAGTGTATTGTGTCTTGGGGCTTCAGTAGAAGAATCGCTTGAAGGTAGTCCCGTATCGTGGCGGTAAGTGCTTTGGACTCAGTCACGTATCTACCGCCCTCTGATGATCTTACGCTCTGGAACAGATTAAAGAAATAATGTTATCTTTACTTGTTACAAGTGTTTCATCCTGAATGCGTTTCAGCTTTCAGTTCCGAATCAGGGTACAGTACAATGCAAAATATATTCTGTGTTCATTAAAAAGGCACAAGAGAAGTGGAACAAATTTACCAAATTTTGTAATTATATGAGCAACTGCCACCATCACACACTAAAAACAAATGACATTCTCTCTTTGTTGCTCACTTCACTAGTATATGAGCTAGCAGTAGAAATAATCCCGTCTTTGACGACTCCATCAGTAAATAATGGCATAGTCTTATTCTCACATCACAGGCCATCTTAGTGTTACTTAATTGTGAAAAGACTGCTAAAGTTTAGTAACTTTAGGCGCTAGTGCGCCATTTATTATGCTAGTAACTGTAGGAATGCGTGTATTGATATATATAAAGCTTGACAAAATGAACACAATCAATACTGGTAAAATTATTACTTGATAATTTATGAAATTAATGTAGTTAGCACAGCGACATGCATACGGCGCGGGAGTTTGCGTGTACTGGCGCGCGCGGCGCGCCCGGCAACAGGTGACCGGTCGTATGCGGCGAGCGCGCAGTCCGCGCCATCTTTTAAGATATGCATGTAGGTTCGCCTTCGCCACATAACTATGTGATATTGAAAACGTATTGCAATTTGCTCTTAGGGAAGCTACGCTAACTTGAATCATAATTATCAAACAGTCGCTAAGTCCCTGTTGCATAGTTCCAATTGTATCCATGGATCTACAGTTCATTAACAAGTAATTGTAATGACGTTATCTAGCTTGACTGGCTTTCGACCCTCAAAGGGAAATTGCCAGTGGCCTTATCTGGTTCAGAGACGGTTAACTTAAGCCACCGTAGAGTCCCTAACTATATTAAAATTTCATTATCATTCAAAACAAAACTAATATTTTCCCAAACAAACACAATTCCACATTTTTCTAAAGTGATTTTCAATCTCTATAAAGAAGACTTACTGTTACTTCTTTACTTTCTCCAAAACTCGCCCGTATCTTAAAGTATACCAATTAGTGAGAACTTAAATGTTTTGTTTTTGGATTTATAACCCTTCGCGAATCTGTGTGTATAATTTGTATTTATTTACAAAATAAATGTATGTATATATATGTATATAATATATATCAGCTTATAGTACTCATAACTCAGGTGCTGCTTGCTTTGAGACTAAATTGCTTCGTGTAAATTGTAAATGTACATATTTTTATACATTCAAAAACCTCTTATGTGGTTCTATAAATCGAAAATATATAGATGTAATATTTTTTATTGCTGACGAACATAGTCAGGCTGCCGACCCACTTAACAGTAAGAAATTACCATCGCCTATGGATATTTGCGATGCTAGGGGCACCGCAAACACGCTGCTGTCCCATAGGAGTACAGGAACCTAGGTCACCTATACCAAAACACAAGGTTGTTATGACGGCATACTTATACACTAGGCGTGGGTTGCTTAGTTTACGACAGGCCGACCCCGGCCGCAGGGGTTAGTATTCTAACTCCGCCCCTGCACTATAATCAAATTAAAGCAAAGATATTTATATGAATATAAAATCAAAAATAGTAAATTACGTACCCAGGGAGTAAAGTAACTCATTAACTCGCGCCGGTTTCAAAAAGGCGCGGATTGAGATGAGCTTACTTTCGTCTCGTGGTGCCACTACTCAGCGCGTTGTTTTGAAACGGATCTTCTTAACCGAGTACAAAGTATTTTTATCATGCGAAAGTTCAATATTAATACAATCAATTGGGAAGAACGATTGCGACAGGTTATGAAAAGTTTAATCACCTGAAATATTTTATAAATTGAATCGTCTAAATTATATTATTGATTGACTGTTGCTAGGTTGCCTAAATAACGAGAATTCAATGGGAAGAAAGTTAAAACAAAGATGTATTTCGAATTCACCATTAATTTTGATTGGTTTGAAATGTGACGCTTTCTTCCCGCAAAATAGGCAAGAAATTTGAACTTTCGGCCTCGGAATGAAAAAAAATACTTTGTACTTGGTTAAGAAGATCCGTTTCAAAACAACGCGGAGTAGAAAATTTTTAAAACAGACTGAAACAATTTTTTTTTTTCGTAATTATTTTATATCGTGTTCATTTTTTAAGAGATTTTAACGGCCTACCTTGAAATCCAAATAATCAGAGAAGAGTTGCAAATCTTCCCGCCATTTATCTCGCAACGGTGGGTGTGGTTCAATCTTATCTTCCTCGGGAACGATATTGAGCAATGGGTTCAGATGTAATATGTAGCTGTTGTCAGCCCATTCGTGACTCACTATATACCCTATTTATTCAAAGATTATATTATCTACTAGCTGTGCCCGCGACTCCGTCCGCATGGAATAGTGACTTTGGGTAGCATTTTTTGGATATATAAGATTAACTTAAATTGAAAATTCAACCTACTAAGACCAGCCTAAGCTGAACCCTATTTCATATTATTGATGATATAAATCTGAGGTTAACTTAAATTGGACTGTACAATTTTCGAAACATAATTTTTAACAGAAACTATTTTATTTTTCTAAAATAAAAATAACCTATGTTACTCCTTGATACATCAGCTATCTGCCAGTGAAAGTCCCGTCAAAATCGGTGCAGCCGTTTCAGAGATTAGCCGGAACAGATAGACAGACAGACAAAAATTGTAAAAAATGTTGTTTTGGTATATGTACCGTGTATACGTCCGAATGAACTTAATAAAAAGCGGTTATTTGAATATTACAAACAGACTCTCCGATTTTATTTATTTGTATAGGTTACTAGTTGACCCGACAAACCTTGTTCTGCCATATGAATTTAAAGAATAATCTATGTCCTTCTCCATCTATGACTATACCGAAATTCATAAGAAATGGTTCAGCGGTTTAGGCGTGAAAGCGTAACAAGCAAACTCACTTTCGCATTTCTAATATTAGTTTTTTTTTCACATCGGAGAAGTAACATACGTTACTATCTGGTAACAAACATTAATTTGGCATTTATATCTATGGGTACAAGCTGAACTACTGTGGGCGCCTATTTGCGTTAGTACCTTCCCGTGACCTTTTCCTTAAAGTATTAAAAATAGATGAATTCTAAGTAAAAATAATTTATTTCAATATAAAATCTTACAGATCACTTATTGAATGTCAAGAAGCTACTACCGTTTACAACACAAAACGCCAAATGGAGAAGAAAATCTGTTTGGTGTTTAACGGGATATAATTGATATATAGAATAAATAAACGGAATATATATTGACTCATCACGATATCTCTGGAACCATAAGGCGTAGAGACTTAAAATTTGGTAGGAATATTCCTTTCGCCGAGTAGTTTCACTCAAATAAAGCTTACTTTTTATGAGTGTATTAATAACAAAATTAATTTATTCCCACTTTTATATTTACTTTTTTCTGTTATTCGACCAGCAAAGTGGGCGGGAACGGCTAGTATTTATATAATTGCGTGCCAAGTACTAAGAATATCAAGTGCAAGATAAAAGTTTTCTTGTTACGCTTTGCCATTTTAATCTATGGTACGTATGGTTTCCAGTGATAAAATCCGCCTGGTGTTGCAGACACTCCGTATGCAGGGGTTTATAGCTAAATGGGAAGTGGATCAATAAACAAATCCTTGATAGTGATGTGCAAATATTTCATTGAATATATTCAAACCGAATAGTTGAATTCTAATTAGGCAAGTCAGCATTAAAATTTAGACATACCTAGTTAAAATATTCAAACTCACTAAACGCAACGCTTTGCAAAGACTTGTTCCTCATTAATATAAATGTACAATTTCATCTTTGACCAAGACAGTCATAAATAATTCATAAATTTATTAAAATACGAGTTTTGTATTGGAAACGTTAGTAAATTTTTGACATTTAATAAGTAATCTATAAGATCTTATATTGAAATACATGATTTTGATTTGACTTGGTGTATTATTTGACACTAATATTTTAAATATGTGTCAGATGTTTTAGAATCCGCTAGGTTTTAATTATGATAAACGAAATTCGTATTTCGAATAAATAGATCAAAATTATTCGACTCTCTCTTATTCGAATTTAACTCTGTACATCACTATTCACTTTATCTCCTCCATGCACGGAGCGAATGAAAACTTAGAAATAATTTTCAACTCATTCAATTTAAACTTCACTGCTCATAAAACGAAAATTGAAATTATCCGTAGTATTTTGACTTCGCGAATCTATGTAGGTAAGTGCCCGTTAGGGATTTATGGAGAGCACAGACGTAATAAACTTCGTTGATGGCACAATGTTGTTTCTGCTTTTAAAGTGGCCAGCTTTTGCATGTAGTGCAATATAAAAAGATAGAAATTCTTGTTCTTAGAGTAATTAAAATAGGTTTTAAAATAAATATTTAAAAGTCAACTAACTCCTGACCTGACCCGGCAAAGATTGTTCTTCCATATAATTAAAAAAATAACATTTTGTACAGTCCTAAAATTGGACCCATTTCAGCGTAATGCTGGTTTTTATACAAGAACCAGCGCTGTTCTTCCAATAGGCCCGAAGAGAGATGTCACGGACTTTACATTACGATAACGCTGTGTGAATTTTCAGAGTATATTTATTTCCCTAATATTAAATAAGTAGTCCCTTAACAAACCTTTACATTACAAAATTAATTACCTCTCAGAGTAAGTACTGTCAATGTCTGATGAATATATCCAGAAGGTTCTATTATGTGCCTTTCAATCTTCACCACAAACAAAGGTTTATTGTTCACTATCGCTTGACTGACGCCGTGACAAACCTATTTAAAATAACAGTAGAAATTAAAATTACATTTATTACTAGGCGTAATTGAACGCTGAAAGGGGCTCCGAGGTATTCATCGTCCAAATCAATCTCGCCTAACAGCGATGCACCTTATCAAAGGGACAAGTTTGGCACTTTTTGGATGGCTTAGACGAGACCCCTGTGGTCGGGCTGAAGGACCGTAAATTATGCTTTTGGGTGGCGAACCCGTAAAAGGAATGGTGTGGCTTAGGCCTCGAAAGAAGGTAGCCGCGGTGCGGGAAACAAAGGTAGTGCGGGTCGATAATTATACGAGGAAAGGAAAGGAGACGAAAATACCCAGCAAGTCAGAAAGAGCGGCAACTCACCTGAGGTTCTGCGATCTGCTACCCTCCACGGCTGGTTCTGCGGTTTGTAGTCTAAGACTTAATTAGTCAGCGGTTCACAATATAATAATACAATAAACAATAACACACATATAAAAACTCGTGCTGGTTCAATTAAGACTCGACGGTACGTGTCGTCAGCGCGGGCGCTCGCCAAGCAGAGAGAGGGCGGCGTGGCGGTGGTCGAGTAGTTTTATCGAAAACCACCGTCAGGCGCCGCAGCATCTAAACTAACTTGCGGGTAGGCAGGGAAAAAGGATATGATGAGGCGTCTAACCACCCTGTAAAAATCAAACTGTGTCGAGGCCTAGAATGTGGAGCATTTATATAAGATAACTATTTGTTATAAGCAATCAGGGAGGTCAACACTGAAAACCAGCGCTGTGTAATGCTGAGTTGTCGACCTCGTTTGTCATAAATGTAGCATTGATTGTGCATGCTACAGAATGTACTGTTTATGCATAATTTTTAATGGATGTTGCTTTATTTACAATTTTTTTTCTTTCTTTCATTTGTTAATATAGATGTATTGAAATATACATAGCAGGTGTACTACATGATCATATTGCTGGAACAGTGTAGTTAAAACAAAAATATAACTCTGATTTTTTTTAATGCTGTAGGACAGCAGACAGGCTGACGGCCGCTTAGAATTCTGATTTGAATATATCGAACATATATTTGGCCAGATACCTCTAATAAACGCGAAGATCCCGTTTCTGGGCTCGAGTGTCCCCCTAGGGGGAACGGACAGTTACAATACCGATGATCTCAGTATGCGGGTTACCACGATGGTTTTCTTCACCGTCGATACATGGCAATTATGCTATAACTAGCTGTGCCCGCGACTCCGTCCGCGTGGAATAGTGACTTTGGGTAACATTTTTTGGATATATCTTATGGTTTATTTTGGATTACAAACCCTATAAACCCTAAAATATAAATAAATTAAATATACAAACTGCGTTGGAACCTAAAAGTCTAGCCTAAGCGGAACCCTATTTTATATGATTGATGGTATAAATCTGAGGTCAACTTAAATTGGTTAATAAAAATCCGAAACTGGTCACTTTTAACTAAAACCATTTTTTTTTTCTAAAATAAAAATAGCTTCAGTTACTCCCTGATATATCAGCTATCTGCCAGTGAAAGTGCCGTCAAAATCGGTGCTGCCATTTCAGAGATTAGCCGTAACAAACAGACAGACAGACAAAAATTGTAAAAAATGTTGTTTTGGTATATGTACCGTCTATACATCCAAATGCACTTAGTAAAAAGCGGTTATTTTAATATTACAAACAGACCCTCCAATTTTATTCATTTGTATAAATATGCAGATTAGGACCAGCTTTGCATTAAATTCAGGCTGTCAACAATCTGTTATCGGAAGATTCTTAGGTACTTTGGTCACATTGCCCGACGACAGCCGGGTGACTTGGATAAGCTGATCGTGACGGGCAAGGTGAAAGGAAAGCAACCCCGTGGCCGATCACCTACCTGCTGGTGTGACCTGATAACCGCCTTCACTAGACTCCCAATAGCAACCGCTATTCAAGAAGCTGAGGACAGGATGAAGTGGAACCAGCTTACGAGACAGGCCACGGTTGATTTTCAAGGACACGACCTTCAGCAAGGATGAATTCGACAAAGAACATGCACATTAGGCGTGAAAAACCGCCTAAACAGTGCATGCCACCACGGGATTCGGACCCGGGACCTCTAAATTAGTCTCCGGGTGCAGTATCACTAAGCTACCACCTATTAAAACCCCCTAAAAATATGGATTAAACCAAGCAGACATCATATTTCCTTTTTTATAGCTGGAGATCAGGAGACACGCAAACATCACCGTCGGCTACAGACGTTTGTAACACCAGTGACATTGATTGACAACGCATTGCCGACTGAAGAAATTTTATAATGCCTTTTTCCTTTTTTAAAGTTGTAAGTTTTTCTTACAAAAGTGGCTAAGCTTCACCTGCTTGAGTTTTGCACCCAAAAGCCGCTTTAAATTAGAATAAAACCTGATAGAATGCAACTATAGACGAAATATACTATCTATGATAGGTGTTCAGCTTAGGAGACGACACTTCCATTTATAAAAAAGATGTTTCCTACGAATCAAGATATTAGACTGTGGAAGTAAACTCACATAAATACTTTCACAAATAGTCCCATCCATCAAAACCGTTTCAGTTTGGACGTTCCCTCGATGTCGACGGAGTCCCAAGTAACGCAATAAAACAACATTGGCTCCCTCTAAAACGAAGTTATGAGCAACTTCGAATGAATGGTAAAGCCTCTTCGTTAGACGCCTTTCACCGCATGTACGGGTGATCTTGTTGTAATAACCGCTCTCGCATATAGCCATGTAGCTTTTTCTCTCTTTTACTATGTCTTTGTTAGAAATATGCCTAAAATTTTTTAATTTAGAACTGAGACTTTAATATTTAAATACTACTTTTAAATAAAGAACTAAGTTTTTATATGCTTGTTTTTTTTATAATTTGAATTAAATTTTTCGAACAATTACAAAACGTACTGCGTGTGTACACGATACATTTGACGACCTCCTGGCGTGACGGCTAACTCGCGTCAAGACACTTGTGGAGGTCACAGTGTCTGGATATTTATGTACAATATGTATTTATTTACAAAAGAAAAGTATATACTTATATAGTATATCAGTTGTCTAGTACCCAAAACATATGTGCATAATGCAACTTAATTTAGGCCTAGGTTGTGTTGTATAAAATATTACAATTATTATTATTATTATTTCTCTGGTATTGATATAATAATATAGTTTACTAGCTGACCCAGCAAACATTGTTCTGCTATGGAAAATTAAGAAAAAAGTAGCCTATATCCTTCTGCAAGATTCAATCTATCTATATATCAAAATTAATCAAAATTGATTCAGCAGTTTAGTCATGAAAACGTAACAGACACACAGACAGAGTTACTTTCACATTTGTAATATTAGTCTATATAGACCAGAGCTAACTATGGGTTACAAAATGCTTGACATAACAATATTCACATGACACCATATCCAGTAACATGGCATTAATTATGATATAAAAATACGTGATTAAGGTATTAAATAATGAATTTTTAATGCTGAAGATTAAGTAATAAATATTTGCACTTACTCAGTTCTGTTCTCTTCCATAGTATGCAGGTTACAATCCAGGATACTGACTAGTTTGGACCCGGTCTTAGCGCCCTCCTTAGAGAAATGCGATACGACCTGAACGAGGAATTTGTCTTTGTCTTCCCCGAGTGCCTCCACACAAATACTTATTCCTAAAACCAAATATTCAAGTGAAAAGGCACACTATTCCGAATAAATTTCTACCGGAGAATAAAATATCCTTCGAAGATTCCTTTGTACGTATTCAAATAGTATTTTCTAGCAATGTAACATTGATACTTTCGAGTTAAATGAAGAATTAATAGGTTACTAAAAAGGATTGATATATAGCAAATTCTAATCTTATGTATATAAACATACCTAGTCAGGTCATAAATTCTGTCACATGTTTAATGTAAAATAATTGTAACAAGTTTATTCATTATGTAACCATTCATATACCAAAATGAACTTAACAAAACATAGATTCTTATGACATTAAAGTTTATTCAAAATGACCTCCGTGATTTTAAATACAGGCCTTCAATATGCGCGGCCAGTCGTCTAACGCAGCACGAACGAGGTCCATGTCAATATCGGCGGCTGCCTTAATCAAGGATGTCTTGAGTGACTCCAAATTGGGATGAGGCTTTGAACACGCCTTTTCCTCCAAGTTTTGCCATATCTTGTAATCTAACGGATTCAAATCTGGATTGGAGGAGGGCCAGTCTTCGTGCCGGATGAAGTCGATTTCACGCGCCGCCAGCCAGTCTTGTGTGCTCTTCGCTCTATGAGCTGGCGCCGAATCTTCTTGGAATACCCAGTGCCTGTTATTGAACATGGTATGAGAAACAGGTTCCACAAGGTTCGTCAGGACTGTATTTTGATACACAACAGCATTCGTTTTTACACCTTTCTCACAAAAATGTACCTCTGTTAAGCCCCAATAAGAAACTCCCAACCATACCATGAGCGAGGATGGAAAATGACCTCGTTGGACCCGCGGAATACGGTTGCTCGCTTCTTCACTACTGTGTGCGTATACCTTATCATTTTGTTTGTTGTAGCTCTCTTCTACGGTAAACATTTTTTCATCCAAAAAAAGAATTTCCCGATATTTTTTTCCCGCGTACCGCTTCAACAAAGCGCGGCATCTCTTCAGTCTCAGGTCCATTAGACGAGCATTCAAACGATGTCCTGTTTTTCTTCGATATGCCCGAAGCCCTAAGTCTTCATTTAACACCCTTTTCACCGTGGTTCTGCTTAACCCCATCTGAAGGGCCAACAGTTTCTGCTTACGTTTGGGATTTCTTTGAATTCGTGCCTTCACAGCTTTTATCACTGCTGGAGTCCTAACAGACCGAGGGCGACCACTTCTTGACCTGTCATCTACACTAGAGTCTTCATTGTATCGTTTGATGGTACGATAAACGAATCTTTTGGTTATATTCAAATTTTTCAGTATGTTAAAAATTTGAATTGGCGCGTAACTGCAACGATGCAACGCAATAACTTCAACACGGTCTTCTTTAAGCGTCCACTCCATATTTAAAAAATGAGTAAAATTCTAAAAGTATACATTTTTATTTTCATGAACAATTCGAAATTCGAATTCAATAAACTTTTTTGTGGCCAGCATTCTAAAAGAAAAGTTTTTACTGTGTGACAATACTTATGACCTGACTAGGTATATTGATTAAATCGATATTGATTAAATTAACTATCTGTAATTTGGTAAACTAAAAAGCTAAGATTCTTTTTAACTCGATAAGTAACCTTAATATTTGTTATTGCAATTCATGTGTCTTTCTAGACTATTTTAAATTTATTGGAATTTCTTCCTTAACGAGTTTTTCATGATTTCGAACACAATTCTTCCATATGTTTTCCTAAATATTTGCCAGTCTACGTAAACACAATCCTAACACTAGCTCAAGCTGAGAGCTTATTTGATCGGTTAAGGGAATTCTCAATATTGGGTTACGTGTGTAACATAATGCGGGTAGACGTGAAAATAGATATTTCGGACATATTACTCACCACCAACAGCGCTACAGCAATCCAAAGATGGCTTTCTGATACGTTTCTTGTACGTTGGTGCTTTAACGTTATGTACAGTCGATTCTTCTTCTATTTTGTTCTCATCATATAATCCTAATATTTTAAACTTCTCTTGCTCTTGCACTTTGTGTGAAACTTTATCATGCCTGTCGTAACCATATTCGAAAAATGTATGTTTTGGATCAACATCGTGACACCAACGATAGCCGTGTTTTCCAGCTCGTACCTTCTTTAACTTTTTAACTTCTTCCTTTTTGCCAATACAAGTACACTTTACGCCAGTTATTCCTCTACGGGTGTTATCGAGACATACACACTCAGCATGTTTCCTCGATTGAGTATCACATATGCAGGGATCCATGCAATCACAAATTTTGTGACATTTGCAATTTTCAGGATCACCACATGTACAATTTGGATTTGGAAAACATTTACATCCAATAGATCCTGCATCACATGTACAGAACTTATCTACCGGGCAGCTGCATACAGACTTGGAGTCGTCATTTTTACATATCGGTTCTGCGCTATCAGTTGGCTCACAAACGCAGCTCTTCTGAACGCCACATAGACATGCAACTTTATCACAGGTGCATTCTTGTCCTATGCGACACAAACAATTTTCTTTAGTTTCTATTTTCTGACAGAGACAACTTTCTTGTTTTATACATTCCTGAGCTTCAATATCAACCGTTTGTTCAGTGGCTACACTTTCTATATCACTCATTGATTGATTTTTTTCCAAATCGAATTTAGGTTTATAAGCACAGGTGCAAAGTGGACTCGGAAACTTTTCTTTATAACAAACGCAAGGTTTATCTACAAGGTCACAAGTACATATTGGCTGTATTTTGCCTTCTGGGTGACATAAGCACACCTCGCTCTCCTTACACGTACATTCGACTTCAGGCAGATCATTGTGGCATATGCAAATTTCTTCTAAATTAGCACAAGTGCATTGCGCTTTTGTTTTTGCACCACAACGACATGGTAATTTTATAAAGCAATCACATTTACCCGTTTTATCAACAGCACATGTACAAAAATTTTCATTCTTTACAGCCGGATTAACTTTTGGTAATCCATCTACAATGATTACACTGGCCTTGCTATTTTTCTGTAACGGTTTAGAGCAATCCGGAAAAAAGAAAACATGAAAATCATCTTCCTCTTCTTCATTTTGTTCAAGTTCTGTTTCTTCATCAACTCTGTACTTTACTTCCAAGGGTTTATCTTCTTTAATTTCTTGGGACGTTTCACTTTTTGAACTTTCCTCACACGACCATTCTGGTTCTGAAGATTCCTCCCCAATTTCACCTTCATAATGCCCACAACTTACAATCAGAGTTTCTCCGAAACATAATTGTTGTTTTATATCATCATCTATAATTATAATGATATGTTGTTTATAAAAAAGAAATTGTTTTATGGGAACCCCCTTTTTCAAGATAATTCCCTGCCCTATGTATGGAATCAATTAGTAAAATCCTCTATAGCGAAGTTTTTAAAGAATATATAATTAACGAACACATGCACCCAAACCAAAGAAACTTATTATAGCAGTGATTTAGCCTGTATTTTATATAGGCAATAGGTAGTGCATTCCAAAGTTTGATAGCATGAACAATGAAGGATGTATTATAAAAAGAAGAAGTATTTACAGGAGTTTTGAGAGATAGTTCAGCAGATGTGCGCAAATTTTGGAGGCCAAACGAGTTAAGAAACTCGAATTGATTCCTCAGGTAAATAGGGGCGTTTGAAATAAAGATAAATTTGTAAACTAGTGAAAGGATGTGAGTTTTCCGGTGAAGGTGGATAGGTAACCACTTGAGTTTTGTGCGAAATTCTGAAACATGGTCATATTTACGCAAACCAAATATGAACTTGATACGAAGAATTTGGAGACGCTCAAGTTTATTAAGTTGTTCTTGAGTTATATCTAGATAGCTGGTATCGGTATAATCCAAAATGGGCATGACCAAAGATTCTGCGAGCCTAACTTTAGTGGCAATCAGTAGGAAATTCTTGAGTATACTAAGAGACTTAAAAGAGAAGTAAATTCATCGGCTTAATGTGTAGTAATAGTGATTTGAGGTCGTCAAGACAGCTCCTTGTCAATTACAATACCAAGATCCTTAACCTTATCGATCTCAATATACCTAGTCAGGTCATAAGTATTGTCACACAGTAAAAACTTTTCTTTTAGAATGCTGGCCACAAAAAAGTTTATTGAATTCGAATTTCGAATTGTTCATGAAAATAAAAATGTATAACTTTTAGAATTTTACTCATTTTTAAATATGGAGTGGACGCTTAAAGAAGACCGTGTTGCAGTTATTGCGTTGCATCGTTGCGGTTACGCGCCAATTCAAATTTTTAACATACTGAAAATTTTTAATATTACCAAAAGATTCGTTTATCGTACCATCAAACGATACAATGAAGACTCTAGTGTAGATGACAGGTCAAGAAGTGGTCGCCCTCGGTCTGTTAGGACCCCAGCAGTGATAAAAGCTGTGAAGGCACGAATTCAAAGAAATCTCAAACGTAAGCAGAAACTGTTGGCCCTTCAGATGGGGTTAAGCAGAACCACGGTGAAAAGGGTGTTAAATGAAGACTTAGGGCTTCGGGCATATCGAAGAAAAACAGGACATCGTTTGAATGCTCGTCTAATGGACCTGAGACTGAAGAGATGCCGCGCTTTGTTGAAGCGGTACGCGGGAAAAAAATATCGGGAAATTCTTTTTTCGGATGAAAAAATGTTTACCGTAGAAGAGAGCTACAACAAACAAAATGATAAGGTGTACGCACACAGTAGTGAAGAAGCGAGCAACCGTATTCCGCGTGTCCAACGAGGTCATTTTCCATCCTCGCTCATGGTATGGTTGGGAGTTTCTTATTGGGGCTTAACAGAGGTACATTTTTGTGAGAAAGGTGTAAAAACGAATGCTGTTGTGTATCAAAATACAGTCCTGACGAACCTTGTGGAACCTGTTTCTCATACCATGTTCAATAACAGGCACTGGGTATTCCAACAAGATTCGGCGCCAGCTCATAGAGCGAAGAGCACACAAGACTGGCTGGCGGCGCGTGAAATCGACTTCATCCGGCACGAAGACTGGCCCTCCTCCAGTCCAGATTTGAATCCATTAGATTACAAGATATGGCAACACTTGGAGGAAAAGGCGTGCTCAAAGCCTCATCCCAATTTGGAGTCACTCAAGACATCCTTGATTAAGGCAGCCGCCGATATTGACATGGACCTCGTTCGTGCTGCGATAGACAACTGGCCGCGCAGATTGAAGGCTTGTATTCAAAATCACGGAGGTCATTTTGAATAAACTTTAATGTCATAAGAATCTATGTTTTGTTAAGTTCATTTTGGTATATGAATGGTTACATAATTAATAAACTTGTTACAATTATTTTACATTAAACATGTGACAGAATTTATGACCTGACTAGGTACAATCTTATCATCTCAATATACAATCCATCAAAATTAATTTTCGGCAATTTTTCCCATTCAACTTTAGCTAGCATTCTGGAACTACCGATTATAAGCTGCGTTATTTGTGGATTGACTTTTAGCCCAAAAGAATCATTATTCTGTTTAAATCAAAGTTTATTCTGTAAAATGCTTTCAATAACTCAAACACAGAAGCTTGCATGTAGATATACTCGCAAGCTTCTGTGTATGTCGTCTGCATAGAGGTGAAAAGATGAAATTAACTGGTTAGAGATGGAGTTAATAAAAATTGAGAATAACAATGGAGACAAAACGCCGCCTTGAGCAACGCCAGCAATCAAGTTACGCCAAGATAAATAAGTTTCATCAAGCCGGACTTGCTGCCGACGACCATACAGGTAACTTTGAAACCAGTCAATCACATAAAGGAGATATGAGAATAGAAAGAATCCCTAATAATACATTGAAATCGACGTTATTAAACGCGGTGCTGAAGTCAAGTAACGAGAGTACTGTCAGCAGACCACTATCCATACCATACCGGATATCATCAGTTATTTTTATTAATACTGTAGTTGTGCTATACCTGGGCGAAAGCCTGATTGGAATAAAGAAATAGGGTTCGATTTTTTAGGTAGCGGGATTACTTGGGCGTCCTTCCAAACTGCAGGGAATGTACCAGAAGACACAGAGTAATATGTGAGTAAGAACAGGAGTAATAACGTCCAGTAAGGGAAGGGTCATATTACGACTAACACCATCAATACCAACAGCATTAGAAGCAATAGACTTGACTTCACTCTTAACATCACTACCTTACAAATATTACATAGCCCGTTCAGGGGGGGGATGAAGGACTTCTAAAAAACCATGCTTAATCACAGGGAGGAGGAAGGCTTAAATTTTCGTCTCGTGCTCAATATCTTCCAAAGGAATTAGTTAAATTATTACTTGTAACTTGGCGTCACGCGGCAGACGCTGTATTAATAAAGGCTAAGATGAGCCAAATTATATTTTTTTTAATTTTCTGTGGGATTGTGAATCTGGTGGTGCGAATAAAAGTTCGTATAGTATCCCATTTCTATATTATGCGTGTTACATTTTAAATAACTTATAAACTAAATTAACTTATCTACCAAACCAAATATAAATATTCGCGTGCCACGCGACACCATGGAGGCGTGCGCATCGTGTGAAGTGTGTGTGTACTGTTCCGTCAAAATTCAGAAGTCAAAAGTTTCGAGTTCAAACAGGTTGCCTACTAACAACATCCAGCTGAAGCCAAATAAGAGCAGCTTAGGATTTTCAGTTCTGCATTTGGAGACTAATCAAAATGAAGCGCCCTGTATAGCAGAGATTTACAAGTGTAACCTAGTAGTTGGAATGGGTTGAGACAACCATTTTGCTTTATCGTCCCAGCTGAATCTTAAGGCATCACTTAGGATTGGTTGTTAAGTATTGACAAAATGCATAATTTTTAAAAATATGTTTTCAGAAGTCCAAAAATAGTTTGGACTTTTATAATTGCACTTTCTATATTGAGAGCGAAAAGAGTGAAAAGCATTTCTCAAAAAAATGTAGACTTACACGTAAATATATTATTCATTAGCATTTAATTTGTTATACTCACCTATTTCAAACGGTAATTGCTTTTTTAAATCTATTAATGATATGTGATCATTAGGAGACATTTTATTTTACAAGATTACGTGTACATATATATTTTTCCTAAGTATTTTTATTCATTTTTACAGATGACTACAAATGTCAGTATGTCATGTTAGTTGTTACAACAAAATGATAAAAAGTTTTATATACAAGCTATTCTACATATAATAATAAAAAGAATTACAAAAAAAATTATTAAACTACACCTGTTAATTTCATTGTGTTTATATGGATATGAAAAAAGTATGTATTTCAGGGAAGCGCACTGACGCAATAAGATTAAATTGGAAAAATAATTATCATCAAGATTAAATTAATCATCATAATTTAACGACTCAAATGAATTTTCTCAAAATCAATGGTGATTAATTAAATTACTAGTCAGTAAGTTAAAACAAAATGGCTGTTCATATTTAAAGTTTCTGAATCTCATTTAAACAAATAAATAAAATTGGAGGGTCTGTTTGTAATATTAAAATAAGCGCTTTTTACTAAGTGCATTCGGACGTATACACGGTACATAATATACCAAAACAACATTTTTTACAATTTTTGTCTGTCTGTTTGTTCCGGCTAATCTCTGAAATGGCTGCTGGAAATAAATTTAGAAATGGTGGCCATAATAAAAAATATATTTTATAAGTTGTTGAAAAGAACTAAAGAAATATATTAACAAAATTTGATATATCATAAAAATATATACCGTCAATCAAAAACCATTTGTGCATAATTTAAATTGTTTAAATCGAGTTTTGCCAAATACAATTCCGTCTATGTATGTATTTCCATTTAATATTAATTGAAGAAAAGATGTTTGGATTGTGTAAAAGATGATACGGCGAAAAAAGATATGAATGTTCAAATGACGACTAGTAGAAGAGAGTGGAAGAAGAGGACATATTGTGCCGAGCCCACATGGCTGGGATAAGGGCACGAAGTAGAAGAAGCATCATAAAAAAGTATCACGGTCACGCATCAACGCGAAAATATGCGTTTATAGAGGCAGTAATAACACACTCTTCGACATGCTCTAGTAACGCCTTGTTACAATAATAAATTGGTTTACAGGTTTATAGTAATATTAAAAAAGAGAAAGTTTGGATGGATGAACTTGGCACAGAGATATATATAATATGCCTGGAATAGGGCATAGCTATATAGCTTAGAGTACACCAACCAACCAACAAAAATAGCGTCATCTACCTAAGTACCTCATCTTTAAAAAACTTGAAATAAAACATCTTTTTCTTTACGTATATTTTGTCAAGTTTGGACAAAATGTACGATGAAATATGACCGTGTGTACACTGACAAAATGTATAACAAAGTATCTAGGTGGAGCTACAGTCGGAATATATATATCGCTTAGCACTACAATCTAATTACGGTTATAGGTATTTTTTATTTCATGTATTGTAATTGTCATTTGTTTTAACTTCAAGAATATTTATAATATTCTTGAATTCTTGAATATAAAATTATAAATATTTATAATTTTCAATATAAAAAACTGCGTATCCGAACGAGTTTTACAAAGGAATTAAACGTTTCATTCTGCATAATATCATATACAGTTTCGTTGTATCAAGTATATTATTTTAATTAGTATTGGTATGTTATTGTACAAAATATCGGAAATGAGTTCCTCAAAAAGTCATCTTGTTATTATTTTCTTTATCTGTAAGTTAAGTGTTATTTTATTTATCGAAATAAGAATTTAAAAAATCAAACAACACTGTAAAGAGTTCTGCGTTTATCATTTCGAACGAACGACTGATGTGATTGACAGATGATGTGGCTCAGTCCGTGTCCGTGTATTTTACGAATATAATTTTGAAATTATAATAGAATGCCAAAATGTTTATTCCTAAATGTATATTATTCTTTGTATTTATCATAGCTTCACAATGCCGAATGCCGGACAAAGTGTTTTGTGTAGACGAAAAATGCGACGGTTAGTTCCATTCATAAGTGTCATGTAGTGTTTTGAATTTAATTAATTTATGCTTATTTTCTTAATTATAATTTTCAGAGCCCATATCTGAAGCGAGAACTTTATTAAATTACAATAGTGGTGACCGCGATCTCATATCTTTTCGTGCAAATGCTAAAACAGTTGTTTATATGAAGTCAGCTGGAACGAACCCTGACTTGTGGTATGTAGAGATTGGTGATAAGGCTGGATTTGTTAATAAGAAATTTCTGAAAGAAACTAAGATTTTATCTGGCAAACCAAAGTTTGAGGTCCCATTAGAGGAGGCTCTAGGAAAAGAGAGCTCAGTACAGCCTGATAAGGTTCAGCAACCACATGAAGTCATTGAAGGTACAACAATATATACTACTGAAGCTATTCCACAGACTGAACCCACTGTAGCGCCTCCTTTCTTGTCAACACCTGATCTTAATTTAGTTACTCCATCTTTAACTAACGAAAACGAGTTAAATCCTGAACAAAATGAAAAGCAATCTAGCTCTAAAGAATCCCAAGACAAAAGTGATCTACCAAAAAATGTACAAGAATCTTCAAAAATAGTTAATGAAGTTCTTCAAAATAATGTAAATGAAAACATTGAAAACCTTAATAATGAATCTTCAAAAGAAGATCTAGTTAATCAAAACCTCCCTGTTGAAAATGAAACCAAGGAGCCAGGGCAAAACGAAAACCCAACTGAAAATATTCCATTAAATGATATCACACATAGAACTACTGAAAAGAGATTAGAAAATATTCCAGATATTGCTCAGAATTATGAAGCTGAGACAAGACCTAATAATGTAGAAAATCAAAATGAGCCAATTGTAACTGATAGTGAAAAACTTATGAATGAAAGCAACCAAAGTGAGGAAAGTAAGAATTTAGAAGATGAATCTGAAATAGTTGTAGATGATTATGAATACTCTGATGTTGAAGAAGAAGAAAGTGATATTACTGATAAGCAACCTCATGATACTAAGATCAATAGTGAACAAGATAAATTTGTATCAGAAAATACTACTTCTAGTAAATTAGATGAAACAAAACCCCAAGAAGATAATAATATACAACCAAATTCTAAAGCAGAGACAGGTGAAAATTTAAAACTTATAGAAGAAGTAACAACTCAAATGCCTGTGGAAGAAGTAACAACTCAAATGCCTGTAGAAGAAGTAACAACCCAAAAACCTGTAGAAGCTGTACCTCAAAAAGCTGTTGAGGAACCTACACCTCTGAAAACTATAGATGTACGTCAAACACCTGTTGAACAAGTGAATAATGAAATTAAGAATAATAAAGAAGATACATTGAATTCAAAAGAATTTAAACAACCCGAAATACCAAAATCTGATATTAGTACAGAATCAGAAAGTCCTCATCTAATAGAAAAATCTATTAATGAAAACCGTATTCCTGAAAATGATGTGACAAGTGAATTGAATGATTTAGATAATTATGACATTGATGATTTGAACGATGTATCTTTGAATGAAAATCAAGAAAAACAGAAAACAGATAGTTGGGAATCGTCAACAGAAACATTGCCTCCCATATTCCATGAAGCTCCTCTTACAATACCAGCTAAATTTGACTCAGAACCTTTGACCTCAACACTAAACCCTAATAATGAACAGCAAGATATAACAAATAGTGTCTATGTGACTGAAGAAGTTGCAAGTGATGAGAGTTACACAACTGAGAATATTTTAAATACACTTGACGAAAGTGTTAATGAAGATACATCTACTACAGAAACACTGCCTTCAGAAAGTTTTCTATCTAATATGTATTCATCTATAGCAGATATGTGGCCATCATCTACAGAAGAACCAAAAAGTATATTTAACAAATATGACTTTCCGTATGAAAAAGTAGATGGTGAAGGCAGCTTTTCATTTATTAATTATTTTATAGCCAGCTTTAGTAGTATTTTTGGTGGTGGGGATCAAACTAAAGCTCTCTTCCCATCAGCTGGTAAGCTTACACTAATTGATTAAATAATTAATTTATTGCATGATTACTATGATTCTGATAATGCAATATTAAGTTCAAATGCTAAATAATTATATGAATATCAATGATAGCGAATTCTTCTCAGTTTGACTACAGACTTAAACCAAAAATTATTTTGCTAGCAGGGAGCAAAGATAATATTGATGAATAAATATGCCAGACTATGACTGTTTATAGAAATAAATGATCTAATGTAGGGACAAAACCTTCAGACACAACTGTGTTAGTTGCCCTCTAATTATGTTAAGAAATTATTCAAATGCCAATCCGTGCAGGAACAGAGAAAGAATACTGATCTCTGCGGCCAAGGTCGCTTGTCGTAATAGGCGACAAAGCAACCCACCCTAGCTATGTGGTAGGGCCCCAAACACGTCTCAAAGGCGACCACCTTTGGTCTTAAGTAAGTTAGTATGCCGCCATAATAACTTTGTGTTGTGTTCCGGCATTTGTGACCCAAGTACAACTGTACCTTGTACCTTACCCTGTACCTTTATGGGACAGCAGCGTGTTCGCAATGCCACTGGCGTTGCAAACACCCATAGGCGACGGTAACTGCTAAATTCTAAGTAGGCCTTTAGCCTGTCTGCTGTCCGAAAACAATAAAAAATTCAGTAATAATTTTAGTGATTACATTAAAACACAGCTTATCTTGATGAGATTATCTATTACATGAATATCACTTTTGAAATAGCTGATAGTGAACACTGCTGCTGACAAGATTCACTAAGCTACTTAAACTAACTACTATGTATTTTGCTTCTTGTGTTAGTTCTGGAAAACATTTAGTTAATTTATTGATAATAGTTGATTGAATATATTGTTTGTTTGTGACAGACAAATTGGTACCCCAATGCTTGAGTAATAAAATTTCATGCAATTTTTGATGATAGAAGAATATGCATCTATTTTCTCCCAACTAATCTCAGCTGTTTCTGAGTCTGCATTTTAAACTAAGTTTCCTCTATATTACTAAAACCTTATTCTATGAAATGGAGACTATTTTAGATGTGTTGCTGGGGAGTTTCTCGTCGCTTCTTCCCTTTGTCACATATGTGTGAAGTTAGTGCTAATTTTTGTATATATTATAAGCAGTCACAACATGCATATGACTCCCAAAAATTTACTAGCTATATATGCA
Source organism: Malacosoma neustria (assembly GCA_963693495.1). NCBI lineage: Eukaryota > Metazoa > Arthropoda > Insecta > Lepidoptera > Lasiocampidae > Malacosoma > Malacosoma neustria. The sequence goes on from OY856384.1 coordinate 4,051,944, forward strand.
CTTATTTTGTATAAAAATTTGAATTTGTGGATGGTTTTTTGCTATAAGAATAGATCTTTTAAAATGAGTTGTAATTGCTCTAACTAACATTTAGGGTATTATAACTTATATATATATATATATATATATATATATATATATATATATATATATATATATATATATATATATATATATATATATATATATATATATATATATATATATATATATATATATATAACAGGTTTACTAATATGTAAACCACTGTTAACCCAAAAGCTGTAGTAAAACCATTTGGTTTCTCATTTCAGTTGGCGTTTGCCATTGTAGAAACCAAATTTTGCCAAATATATTGTAATATTTATGTTGACACTAAAAAAAACACCTACTTAATGGTGCGCGTGCACCAAAAGAAATGCATGATAATATGTGTGTAACTAAGCTCAACAGCTTAGGCTCAGAAGTGAAAATGAGGAAACACCCAGAATTGATACTTGACAGTGATTATTATGTAAATGTCAAATAATTTTATCAAAATATGATTTATATAAAACTTGTTGTAATAAGAATGTTCCACATAATATGGACTGTGAAACTAAGTTCATTCTTGAGCAACTGAACATTAAGACTAAGCTCTCCACAATTTGTTATGAACGAATCCTAGCTTATTTTTGTCCCATCGCCCGTAGACAACCAAATAATTTTGAAAAACTGGTTGTAGTTGGGAAAGTAGATGGCAAAAAACCATGTGGGCGAACACCTATCTGTGATGTAACACCTGTCTGATCAAATCAAATTGATAACCGGGCTTGCTCTTTCCACTGCCCCGAAGAAAGCCGAAGACAGAGTGGTGTGGAAGCAGCTCATCACAGATTCTGTCAAAACATTTCAAGATGCGTACGACCTTCTGTAATGAAGACCATGAATATGAAGAAGTATTAAGGATTGATCCTTTCCTACTCTTAAAGCCAATGAGAATAATAGGAATGAAATTCAAATATATGGGCCATACATTATTTTTAAATTTTTTCTATATTTTCTCGGATCTTTACATTAATATAAATTCTTCAATGGTGTTCAGTTTTCTCTGTGCAAGGGCGGAATAAGAATACCAAACCCTGCGGTCGGCCTGTCGTTAAGGCAACAAAATCCCACCCTAGCTACGTGGTAGGGCCCCAAGCCTGTCTGGATGTCGACCACCCTTGGTCTTAAGTTTGCCGCCATAATAATCTTGTGTTGTGTTCCGGCATTAATGACCAGAGTTCCTGTACCCCTATGGGACAAAAGCGTGTTCGCGGTGCCCCTAGCGTCGCAAACATCCATAGGCGACGGTAACTGCTTACCGTTATTTGGGCCTTCTCCTCCTTTTTAAAAAGCTCATGTTTATTAGATTTATGTTGGTAACTATTAAAACTAGATTAGCATCATACAAGCCACTTGACTTGTTTTCAGGTGGTTCCTGTTATACGGATGACTATTGCGATGGAGCGTCAACTGAACACAACAATCGTTTACTTACTTTTCTTCTCACAACAGCAAGTTCAGTTCTCCTCTTTACATTGGGATATTATTATTTGGACAACAGGAGACAGGATGGTAGACTTATTGGCAAGATCAACTCGTTGCAACGAAACTTGTTATTCGCCACTAAGGTATGTCCTATTAAAAAAAATCAACTATTTTAAGAATTCTGTAAGAAATACTCTCTAAACTTGGACTAGGTTAATGTTACATCTTAGCAGAGCAATCCCAAAACGGCGATCATGCGGATCTCCCACTAAGGCCGAGAGGTAATCCCACACTCCCCATCGACCTTCTCTAACCCCGGAGATTGGTGGAAGCTGCAACACAGTTTTCGTGTTACATGGTGGTTTTGAACCCACAATCTCAGTAATCAATAGGCATGTCACTAGACAAACTCTGTTGTGATCAGAACATCTTTCGTTTAAAGTAATTGATAAGATTTTTTAATAATTCATATTATGTTCTCAAAGTATGTTGGGCGAAAGCGAGTCCTAGGCGCTATAACCTAATACAGCTAGGGGAGACAACCCTGAAACAAAAACCAGCGTGCAACCTGAAAAGGCTGCCCCAGACCGTAACCCTATGGTCATGTCTCATAGGAACGGGGGTCTGAGCTTCGCCACTTGGACTGCGAGGTAAGCAACCTCTATAAAAAATCTCCTAATCCTACGGTGTGGTACGTGCCTAAGGGACTCCTTGGCTGGAAGGCGGTTTCCAGTCACTAGCGGCCAAACTCGACGCAACAGGCGAACGTCGTTTTATATAGCCTTCTTCTGGGAATAGGCGTCACCCCAGTTGTGACCAAACATCGTCCTCACTCGTGGGAATACAGAATGAGCAACTATAACCCTGAAAACGAACAAAAATTAGATAAGAGTAACCCAAAAATTACGACCCAACAACTTTTCCACAAAGGAATGTTCATAAATCGACCAAGATCAAGTTCTTTTACTGGAACAACTAATCAAGGGAACATTGAACTGGAAGATAAAACAGCTGAAGAATCTGAAGAACAACGGTTCACAGAAGTGCATTATGGCAAAAGGCAAAGATCCAGTCCAGAAGCAGTAATGCGCAACCAAAAACAGGCAAAATTGTATTACTGGCTTGCATCACCAGCAGTACCAACATCCAATAGCTTTAAAGAGCTTGAGGATATAGCGCAGGCAGACAAACCTGATATACAATTACCGAAGCCCGCAAGACCCCCCCCACTATTTATTGATGGAGTCAAGAATATACAACCTTTACTGAAATTATTAGAAGAAGTAGTAAAAGGAGAATATGAAATCAAAGTATTACGAGGCGACAGAGTTAAAATACAATCGAAATCAGCTGAATCATACTCCATTATTTATAAAGAACTAAAGGCTAAACATACAGAATTTTATAGTTACCAGCCAAAAGAAGATCGCAGTTTCAGAGTTGTGCTAAAAAATCTACACCCATCTACAGACAAAGAGGATATAAAAATAGCTATTGAGGAGCTTAACCATAAAGTAATAAATATCTGGAACATCCAAAACTCAAGAACAAAACAGGCGTTATCAATGTGGAACATCGAACTAGAGCCTCGTGAAAATAATAAAGACATATATAGCGTTAGACATTTACTACACTGTCGCATATCATTTGAAGCACCCAGACCAAGGCGAGTAATCCCTCAATGCACTAATTGCCAAGATTACAACCACACGCAAAAGTTCTGCAATAGAAAGCCCAGATGCGTCAAATGTGCAGGTTCGCATCACACTTCAGCTTGCTTACGGAAAGACAGATCAAAAGAAGTTAAATGTGTCCTTTGCGAGGGAAACCACCCAGCGAACTACAAAGGCTGCACAGTCTACAAGGAGCTTTTGAAAGTCCGATATCCCCCTCCAATCACCAAAGTCAGGAAAAACCCTGGATACACTAGAAAGGAACAAGAACCTACACATAAATTAACAAATAATGGAAAATCGTATGCCCAAGCCACAAAAGAAGTCCTTGAACAACCTATGACACAAAAAACGAACACAAAGGATGAAAATCAACAAACCAATGAACTTAAAACCATTATGGAAACACTTCTTGCCCTGATGAATCAAATGTTAATTATGACCCAAACGTTAACCGATTTAATTTCAAAAATGCCATCACATTCACAACATTAAAATTGTGTGTATGGAATGCTAATGGCTTGTCAAACCACTCGGAAGAGTTAAAAATATTCGTTAAAATACACCACATAGATGTTTTACTAATTTCAGAAACCCACTTCACATCCAAAAGCCACTTTAGACTACCAGGATACAACATGTATCATACTGACCATCCAGACAACAAAGCACACGGAGGATCGGCCGTTCTTATCAGGTCAAACATCAAGCACCATGTACTGCAACATTACTGTAAAAACTACATCCAGGCAACAAGCGTGGTGATAACAGACTGGACTAGTGACATTACAATATCGGCCCTCTATTGTCCACCTAGATTTACTATCAAGGAAACGGAGTTCAGTAACTTCTTTCAATCACTTGGAGTCAGGTTTATTGCAGGAGGTGATTTCAATGCCAAGCATTCGTTTTGGGGTTCCAGGCTTGTCCTACCCAGAGGACGAGAACTCTTTAAATGTATACAAAAAAGAAATATGAACGTGGTATCGCCTGGTCAACCGACTTACTGGCCAACAGACAAAAGAAAAACCCCAGATGTTATAGATTTTTGTGTCAGCAAAGGAATCGCAAAGAACATCATATCGTGCCAGAGTTGCTGGGATCTATCCTCAGACCACTCTCCAATCATAGTAGTACTACACACTACCCCCCAAGAATGCGTCAGAAAATGCGTTCTACATAACAAAAGAACTAACTGGTTCCTATTTCGTGAGCTCACAGACAAAGCATTCCAAGAATCAGTTAGTCTAAAATCGGAAGACGAAATAACAGAAGCGGTACTATATTTCAACAAGAGTGTGCAAGATGCAGCCTGGTCATCAACCCCACCACTACCGTCTAGAAACCTGGATACCCACGTAGCGAAACACATATTCGATGAAATAATCAAGAAAAGGAGAATACGGAAACGCTGGCAAACAACCAGAGACCCTGTAGTGAAAAAACAACTCAATCATGCCAACAGACAGCTAAAGCGAACTCTGGAGAAAGATCGAAATGACGGGTTTCATAATTACCTTACCGGCCTGGATGCTACTGCTTCCTCGGATTATTCTTTATGGAAAGCCACCAGAAGACTAAAACGGCCCATCAATGTCTCTCCTCCTATAAGAAAGTCTGATGGTACCTGGGCACGGACGGACCATGAGAAAGCCGGTATCTTCTCAGAATATCTCTCAAACGTCTTCACTCCTCATCCATACGACGGCTCACCAGAAGATGCAGCAGAAATCACTAGCCACTTAAATAGTCCAAAAAATACGCAGGAAATGACTCTTAAATTTACAAAAACAGAAGTTGTTCGAATTATAAAAAAATCGGATCCAAAAAAGGCTCCGGGATACGACCTTATTACGAACCGTATATTAAAAGAACTACCTGAATCTGGCATAACTTTCCTTACGTCACTATTTAATGCCATGACCAGACTGCAGTTCTTTCCCCTGGAGTGGAAGGTCGCACAAATAGTAATGCTGTTGAAGCCAGAGAAACAACCTGAGGAGGCAAAATCGTACAGGCCCATAAGTCTCTTACCTATTCCATCCAAAATATACGAATCGTTACTGCTACAACGAATCTTGCCTATACTCAAAGAGAAGGAGCTTATCCCTGATCACCAGTTTGGTTTTCGTAGCGGGCATGCCACTGTCGACCAGGTGCACAGACTAACAAAACATATCATGGAATCACTAGAGGATAAATCGTACTGCGCCAGTGCATTCCTAGATATATCCCAAGCATTTGACCGCGTGTGGCACGAGGGATTATTATTCAAATTGAAAAATGGGCTACCAGATCAACTTTATGGAATACTAAAATCATTTCTTCAGCAGCGCCATTTCATAGTACGACAGGGGGAGGCACTGTCTGATCTCTGCCCTATAAAAGCAGGAGTTCCACAGGGCAGCGTATTGGGTCCCATACTCTACTTACTCTTCACTGCAGACCTGCCGACATCTGAAGCCTTAATTACTGGAACCTTTGCTGATGATACCGCTATTCTAGCTACACATAGCGATCCAATAATAGCCTCACAAATACTTCAGAAAGGGCTAAATGACATATCCCACTGGCTCAAAAAGTGGCGGATAAAAGCAAATGAAACCAAATCAGTTAACGTAACATTCACCTTAAGAAGAGACTCTTGTCCTCCAGTCACACTTAACAACATTGCGGTTCCACAGGCAGATCATGTGAGATATCTTGGATTGCACTTGGACAAAAGACTTACCTGGCAAAAACATATCTTCACTAAAAGAAAGCAACTTGGTATTCAAACGCGAAAGCTATACTGGCTCATTGGACGAAAGTCTCAACTGTCCCTTGATAACAAAATACTCCTGTACAAAGCAATACTGAAGCCCATCTGGACGTATGGAATCCAACTGTGGGGTACTGCATCCCATTCAAACATTGAAATCATACAGAGGTTTCAAAATAAAGCACTCCGCATGATAACCAATGCCCCTTGGTTCGTACCCAACGAACTATTACACCATGATCTACGCCTGCCCACTGTGAAACAGGAAATTATACGTCATGCCAGAACATATAAGGAGCGCATCGAACGTCACTCTAATAATTTGGCCCGGCCACTCATGGCAAATCACAATAAAGCGCGACGATTAAAGCGTAAAATACCTCAAGATCTAATACAACCACAGTAAACACAGTTACTGTTTTAACAATGAGGATGTGACGCAGGCCACATACCGAGCGTGTCAGCAATAGCACCAACCAACATACTGCTGAATGTCCCATAAAGGAGACAGATTGTAGTAAAAAAAGGAAAAAAAAAAAAAAAAAAAAAAAAATATTATGTTCTGGTTTATACACACAAGCTTTATTGTTTGTACAAGTTTTATTCCATCTTTAGCCACTACTTTTTCCAAACTTTCCGCGCAGAGGCTGGGAACTCGCTGGACGACAAATATAAAGAAGCGAATTTTTTCTATTAATGCAAATTTCTAATATAATATTATACATATATAATTTCTAATGTCGTAATAGGCGACAAAACAACCCACCTTACTTGAACGGGCCCCAAGCCCGTCTGGAAGGCAACCACCTTTAGTCTTAAGTAAGTTAGTATGCCGCCATAATAACTTTGTGTTGTGTTCCGGCATTAGTGACCCAGGCTCCTGTACTCTTATGAGACAGCAGCGTATGTGTGTCGCTGCCCTACAGTAATAAAAAAAATCAGTAAAGTACTAAATTTTATTATTATTATTAGTTATAAATTTCATCAATGCAATAATAATACGATTAACATTGTGATACTAGAACGCATTTTGCATGCGCAAATATATTCGTCGTATTTTAGTTTAGACGTAAACTGTAATGCAACTATTTATAACCGGTATTTGTATCAACAATCGCCTATTTCACAACAAGGTCAACCAACTGGTCTGTGTGGTGGTCATTCATTGCATATCGTAAATATTATATTACGAAGAATATTTTCTCTTTAGAATATTAGGTTATTTTTAACATTAAATATCATTCAAAACGCTTTCGGTACCCGAGATCCCGTTTTCGCCTGTCTCTGTATAACTCGCACCATAATCAGCATATTACGGTCCTCTGATAGACATCCGTGCAGGGGCGGAGAAAGAATACTAAGCCTGTCTGCTGTCCCACAGCAATAAAAAAAAACAGAACTGGTCGAAAACATGCTATTTAGTCTAATTTTTGTCTTTTTACATCCACTCCCTCGCTTTTCCCTGATCACCGGAAACGTCCTACATTATGTTTCCCAAGATATTGTCTAACAAGTGGTAAACGTCCAGATAGCGACGCATACAAAGCTACCGCACCACTAAGAGAGCTGTAGCCAGAGCCAGACAAAACCACTTACAGCCACTGTACGATAACTTGGCATCGTCTAAGGGGCAGAAGCTCTTCTATAAGTTGGCACGCTCCAAGATAAAAGCGGTACAAGATATTTCCCAGTGCCACTGTGTAAAAGACACTGGGGGAAACCTGTTATGCGAAAACCTCGCGGTGAACAAGATATGGCGCTCGTATTTCCACGAGCTGCTGAATAAGCTTTAGCAAGAATTGGAAAGTTGTTGGATCCTATGGAGTCCCCATCGAAGCCTGGACGGCGATAGGCTCTCGTGGTATGGGTATCTTAACCGACGGTAAAATCCCGAGCTAATGGAGGCTGAGCATTATTACTCCAGTCTTCAAAGGCAAGAGGTCGGTGCAAGATATTGCCTGTTAGTGGACATGCAGAAGGCCATACAGAACACTGTATTCCTCGCGTGGTGAGGTGATCTGATGGGCACTGCGGTCCATTATAATAATATGTAACTATAGTAATAAAAATATAATAAATAATTAAATAAGTAAAGTGCTATAAGAACAAGAATAAAATTAGTGATTATGAACTTGTATAAGAATATTAGTTTAAAAAGTGATTGTGTCAGCTATCTTCGGGGAAAGGCATGTCATGTACAAAACTGTAGGTAATTGACCAAACACCACTCTGGAAAAAGCAACTGTCAAGACTGTTTCATGTTCGATGTATTTGTGAGTATTTAACAAACATCATCCGCGATATATACCGCGATTCCGTAACTTGGACTGCTGTTGGCGACACAAAAACTTTCCCAATCATCCATAAATTTTACCAAATGGTGGCATGAAATGGCTTGGATTATGGTTCGCTGACATTACAAACAAACATATGTGACCAAAGTGTTAATAGTATTCACTGTCCAGTCTTTCTTGAATCAACTCCGATGTATATAGGCGGTTTTTTTATTAATATATGTTTTTCCAGGAGTGCGAGATCCTCAAAGAAGAACTCGCGTCCACTAAAACTAAGTTAGCGGGCATCGAAGACAGTTCATTTGGAATGGACGATATGGTACAATCTCTCAAAGAAGAAATCAACGAGATGAAAGCACAAAATGAAAGACTGCGTAACTCTTTGGATGATAACGAGAAGTTGTTGCGAGTTTCGGAAAATACTGCCGGAGAGTTGCAGAATACGCTGAGTGAAGTAGAAAATACTCTTAGTGAGCTCTTGGCTGAGAGAGCAGGTGCTGAAGAGCAGATAGCTGAACTGAATGGTGAGATTATTAATTATATTACCATACTAGCTGACCCGGCAAATGTTGTTCTGCCATATAAATTAAATTACTATTTTGATAGGATTGAAGTACAATGCATTCTTAACGAGCGAGCGTCTACATCGCGAACACGGTTTATTTTCTTGCTAAATGTATAATTGTTACTATTTTAATTATAACACAAAGATATTGGAAATAATGAACCAGATAAAAAAACCTAGGTGTAAATGTGGGGTTTAAAAGAGCACTCGACGAAATACAAATAGCTCAAGATGGTATGTGAGAAAGTGGTATCGGCTGTCAGCAACGCTAATATGCTGGATCAACTAAACTAGTTTATCGTGGCATAATTTAAAGACTAATAATTTCATAGTTTAAATTTGTAGTTGTGGTGTACGATCTACAGGTTACTTACTTAATAAAACATCTTGGTAATGACTGTATTTCTAATGTGGAATCCCCTGTAAATTTTCATTGATTGAACAGCATATGTACAACTTTAGTTAATAACTATCTGTTCCTGATATGGAATATTTTACAATAAAAAAAAAACAAAACCTTTTCTTGAATTATACAATCTGTCATTGAGATAAAAATTATTTGCAGTACTGATGCGAAAATCAAACACATTTTATTGGGGACTGATCATAGGTACTCGACTTTTGGTCGGCTATTGGCTCTATTTACTGGTAGTGATATGCAAAAAATTTATTAAATATGTTTTGTACTGTTTTTTTCCAAGCTGGTTCACTTAATAGTAAGCAATTCCCGTTGTCTATTGATGTTTGTGACGCCAGACGCACCGCAAGCACGCATTTATGCCGGATAACAACACAAGATTACTATAATATATTTAGAGACCTGGCTAGAGTTGGTTTGTCGCCTTTTATGACAGGCCATCCCCGGCTACAGGGGTTGTCAGTATTCTTACTCCGCCCCTGCACACAGAAATATGTTTGCACTTGTGCAGCGAATACAAACTTATTTTGAAATATCAAATAGTTGTTCAATAAGATAGATATATTTCAAATCTAAAGCATTATTTTTAGGCAAAGTCCAAGCATTCGAGGAAGAACTAATATCAGTTAGTCGTGATAGAGACAATTTCCAATTGAAGTATGTGTCCGCTGAAACAGCATTGGAGGAGGCCAAAAAGCAAATGAAACAACTAGATGATATTAATAAAAAGTTGGCAGAAGCTAACAACACCATTGCATTGCAGAAACATGAAATCAATGCGCTTAAAGTAAGTCTATCTTATTTTTCTTCCTGCCCCTGTTCCACGTTATATTGGGTCAGTTGGGTCAGCGCATGTTTTCTCCATTAATTCTCGTCTGTTAGCCATCATTTTAACATTGCCATATCATCTTTTACGCAATCCACTCATCTTCGATCACCCAAGGAGGGGCCTTCTGTACCCACCAACTCTCATTTTAGCATTTTCCAAGTCACATGGCATTGATATTATTTGGAAATATGTCTGTTACTTTTTAGTTACTTAATCACTGGTAAGTAAGCATTTATTTAAACTAAAATTACAGCTTAGAATTTTTGTTCCTTCCTTTATTATTATTGTTCTGAAGTACCATTAAATAATTTTTAGTTAAAAATATTTTCGTTTGACTGAATAAATTAAATAATTAAGTTTAAGCAGTCAGTTTTCATTAAACTATTTAATAATTAAACAAAGTTTATTCATTTTTCGAAAAGATGTATATAATTTACGCCAATATTTGACTCTTAAGTACTTTTAAACTCTAGCATTTTACTTTTAAATTTTGAGATTTACTGTTAAAAAGTAGATTTATGTTATAATCGGAATGTGATGTTTTATACCATATCTACATAATAATACATGTGGATTTATTTATTACGTTTAGTCTTATATACATCTAAATATTATATATTTTTGTAACATTTTTTGTATATTTTAAGTTAGTTTTAAGTATCTGTATTCAAAAAAGAGGTTTCCATACGTTCATTTTATTGAATAAATAAATTATTATTTCAGGATGCAATAAAAGAATTAAAATCAGGTTCTACGTCTAATGTTGAGGCAAGTTCTTTGATCGATCACACAGAAATCAAGGCAAAACTATCTAAAGCGTTGGAGGAAAAAAATTTACTGGCAAGCAAATATGAGGTAACTTTAATTCGTTTTGACAAATATAGTTAAAGAAAAGAATTACGACGATAATAAATATATGTTTTTCACAACAAAAGGCGTTGCGAGCCGCGGACTCGCATACTCATATGTAGGGCTAAACTGCAGCTCTACGTCGGCTCATCTTGGCAAGGTGTTATTGTTTTCATCGGCAGCTTCTGTTGATCTGTCTGTGACTGTGAAAATTATGCAACCTTTTCTGCTATTTCTAAGGACCAATTATAATTAATTAATATATATTAGATTCCTGGAGGTCGGAAATCAAAATTATTTATTTTAATTTATTTGCTAAAAATATAGTCTTATAAGTTTGTATACAATTATAACAGAAATGCCGTAGAGTTGTGCAAAAGTTGGTCGCTCTTTGTTTTTCCGGAGTTTTATCAGACCGTTTACCATTTAAAAACTAAAATTACCCATATGTTTTCCTTCTTTTTTCATAAAAACGATTCAAAATATATCAGCTATACGAAAAGACGTGCAACTAGTTTCGTTCCTATACAATAATCAAGCAATTGAAAAAGTTGAAAAAACGTGTGCGTCTCGGGACGCCCGACAGAAGTGATAACTTAAACTAATCTTAAGTTGAACTATTTAATATTGAAATGGTTTAACTTGAGAAAATATGTCATTGTAATAAAGTCGCAATTCGAATAGATTAGCGCTGTCATGTCGGTTAGAGTGAGAGAGGAGGAGCCTGCCTATTGCTGCCGTATGCGTGAGAGAAAGACAAGCCAGACAGGCTGGCGCCGTAACGCATTACGTAACGAAGCGGTTTACCCTCCCATAAGAAGTTATCACTTAAAAAACACTAAACTTTAGATTGAATAATATTATTATCTAGATTGAACACAACGAGAGGAAACGCCTCGCAGAAGAATTGCAACAAACACAAGAGACTTTACGTACTAGCAGTCAGCAAGCAACAGAATCCATGACCCGGCTTGAAGTTTTGGGCAAATACTTCCAAGAACGGGAAGGTGAACTTCTCAAGTAAGTCAATATTAGACTTTTTTATTTTTTAGTTTGTTCCCCGTACTCGCTGAGAATATGTACGAGGGTGGTCCGATAAGTACTTAGCCTACAAAAAAAAACAATTTTTTTGGAAAAATGGCGATTAATATCTCAACATAATCTTTGAATTTGATACACTTGACCTAGCGATGCTCCAACTTTTTAACCCGTCTGAAAAATACGTTTTCTGAAGATCTGCAAGTAGGCCTCCGTGGCGGCGATAATCTCATTCGACAAAATTCTGCCCGGCGAATGACTTTTTCAAATTTGGAAACAAAAAGAAGTCGCACGGGGCCAAATTCTAAGAATACGGTGGATGGGGCAGCAGTCCGTAGCCTAATTCTACCAATTTGGCCGTGGCGACGGTGGAGGTGTGAGCCGGTTGGTTGTTAATTTGAATAAATAAATATTATTATTATACATAAAATTGACATATACAAAGACTGCATTTAAATTTGCGTACTCTGTAACAACTAAATCCACAGGCTGTATAAGGCCTAGGTACTGAACTGACCGTATTATGAATATATGAATGAACTGCTTTTACCAATAATAAGTGTGCAATTTTTTTTACTACCTATATATATAAATACGTAAAGGTTCTCCGTGCAGGGGTGGAGTATGAATAACGGGATACCCTGCGGCCGGAATCGGCCTTTGTCGTAAAAGGCGACAAAACAACTCTAACTACGTAGTAGCCCGTTTGGATGGCAAACACCCTTGATTTATAAGTATGCCGCCATTATAACCAGGTTTCAGTACCCCTGTGCGGACAGCAGCGTGTTCGCATAGCAAACATTCATAGACTCGGTAACTGCTTATTATATTAAGTGGGTCGCCAGCCTATCTTATGTTCTTCAGCTATTAAAAATGGTGGTCTGGTCTCATAGCACTTTGCACCAATTCTGCCTAGTATTGATTGCCTCATTTAAAAAAGTTCCTTGGCCGATTGTGTTCCTTTCGATGCGTGGAATCTGAACAGCCAACGATGATGAAGTTAGCAACTAAACAAGCAATAACAACTTTTTTTCAGGGAACTAAGCACCAAAGAAGCCTTGTGGCTAAGCAAACAAGGTGAATCTGCCAGCACGGTTGAGAAGATTGAGCTGTTGCAACAAGAGATTCAGCGATATAAGTAAGGAATGTTAAATTACTAAAGTATAAGACCCTACTAAGATTATACGCCAGGACAAAGAATTTATCGACTATTTCTGGCGACCTCCGTGACGTAACAGCTTTTCGATACGCTTGCAGAGGTCATGGGTTCGATTCCCGTGCAGCATTTGCGTGTTTATGTATAATATATTTTTGGGCACAGTAGTACTAATTAAATATATTTTTTTAATTTACCACTTGATTCACTGACATACGAACTACGGCAAGTATTTTACTCGTTTAACACTTAGAAATTAATATAAATACGAATTACTCGGCATAGAACTTTGGTAGAGGGGGGGTCGTCTAATAACATATTTGTTAACAAAAGTTTATATGTTGTATATTACTTATCTAGTACCCATAACATAAGTGCTATACTTTTACTTACTTTGGGATATGATACTAGATGACGCTGTGTAAATTGTCCTAGTTTATATTTATTATTTGAATAATTCCTACACAATTTTTATTTTCAATTTTTATATTCCTAGACAAAGTTTTTATCCGTGCAGGGGCGGAGAAAGAACCTCTGCAGCCGGGGTCGGCCTGTTGTAAAAGGCGACAAAACAACCCACCTAACTACGTGGTAGGGCCTCAAGCCCGTCTGGATGGCGACCACCTTTGGTCTTAAGTATGCCACCATAATAACCTTGTGCTGTGTTTCGGCATTAGTAACCCAAGTTCCTGTACTCTTATATGACAGTAGCGTGTTCTCAATGCCATTGGCGTTGCAAACACCCATAGGCGACGGTAACTGCTAAATTCTAAGCGGACTGTCAGCCTGTCTGCTGTCCTACAGCAATAAAAAAAAAACAATACATAAATTTTAATTAAAGTAGTCTAGGTATACAAGTTTCTATATGTTTCCGTTTACTGACACTTAGCGGTAACTATATTATATTAGTTGAAAAGAATTGATTGATATCCTTTACAGTGCAACTCTGGTACAAAAAATATCTCCACAATATTATTCAAGTAAAACTTCTTTAGCGCCGTTGTGATTTGAAAATTCGATAAAACGAATAAGCGATACCAAAAAGAGACAAACATATCCATAAAAAGGATTTAGCCTGCGAGTGAATGAGATAGAATACAATTATAGTGTTCTCTTGTATTCTACCTTTCTGAAGTGTCACTTTTATTGTGTGTGAATTGCACAGAGACACTTTTTAACACTTTCAGTGCGTAACAATCACATATCAGCCCGCCGCGGTGCTTACGGTTGATGCGCACGACGGAAACTATATATCTCTTTCATTGACTTTTTAGTGCAGTTCAGGTCGTTATCGTTGATTTCCCATTTCCTATTTGGCAGATCCAGGGGCGAAACGTACCTAAAGAAATTGGGTTCAAGGTCATTCTAACGGTACAAAAAATGTATACACCATGATTTCGCAAAGTTATAGCATTTTAGTTTAACCTAGTATTGGTGGGTCGAAAAAGACCTTCCACACACCGGCAGAAAGTTCGTTGGGGGTGCATTTAGACCCGCCAGATGAAAGTTTGTGATTCATTTGCCGCAGGTGAAGTGTTAAGAAATATTTTTTTTTTACTTTAGGGAAAAATGCGACGCCCTAACATTGGAGCTGGCAGAACAGGAGTCGAGTAGAAGAAGCGCCTTGGGAGAGGTGGAGACGCGTGCGCACAACGCGTGGCTTGAGGCGCGCGCCGCCAAGAGGGAGGTGGACGCGGCGCGGGACGAGGCGGCTGCGCTCAGGAGGAAGCTGGCGTCACTGAGCACACATCCGTCAGCCGATGGGGCTGCTTCGCCACACCACAGTCAGTGTTGCATTTTTTTTTAACTTACGCACTCACTGTGTTTGTACAAATTGGATAACTTGTGGAGGTCACGTTTTCGATTCCCGTCTAGCGTCTGAATTTGTAATATGTATTTTTTTACAAAAGAAAAGTATATATGTAGTATATCAGTTGTCTATTATCCATAACACAAATGATATGCAACTTACTTTGGGTACTAGATGAGGCTGTGTAATTTGTGTCAGTATTTATTTATTAAATTAGTTGTTATTAAGTCCACAATGTATGAAACTTAACAATTTCTGAATGTTTACTGGTTAACAAGGTTAGCAAAAATTTTATTGTATGTAAAATATATGTCAAAGTTGTTTTTTTTTATCAAACTGGTTCACACAAAGTAAGTAGAAAAGTACTTGTTATGCGTAATAGAAAACTGATAAATTACTTTTATATATTTTTCGTTATAATAATAACCCGGATATTAGCGTGTTAGCGGTGCCCCTGGCGTCGCAAACATCCATAGGCGACGGTAATTACTGTTTACTATTGAAACGGCCGTCAACTTATCTATAAAAAAGAAGCTCTTCAGAATTGGAACTTGGAAAACTAAAATTATACATTTAGAACTCTTATAGTGGGACCCTCTATAAACAGAAAAACTGTCATGTTAATCTGTCTATTTGGGATACTGGGTAAATGAAAGCCCACTGCGAGTGTTTTTTTTTAATAGCTAGATTTCAGCTGCCAGGCAAACGGCCCATCTTAGAGCGTGATCACCGTTCCCTATGGACATTAGCAACACCAGGTCATTGATAATGTGCTGCCGGCCTCCAAGAAATTATGTGAAGCTTTTTTAAAAATATCATTTATTTTATTGCTGAAGAACAGCTGACAGGCTGACGGCCCACTTAATAGTAAGCAGTTACCGTAGCTTATAGATGTTTGCGACGCTAGTGGCACTGCGAACACGCTGCTGTCCCATAGGGATGGTACAGGAACCTGGGTCACTAATGCCAAAACACAACACAAGGTTATTATGGCGGCATACTTAAGACCAAGGCTGGTTGCCATTCAGACGGACTTGGGTCCCTACCACGTAGCTAGGGTGGGTTGTTTTGTCGCCTTTTACGACAGGCTGACCCCGGCCGCAGGACAAAACCACAGTCGGAAGCCCATGCCAAATACGAAGAGTTCGTAACATAAACGTTCTTGAGAACCGTCTATTATATTTCTTGTATAAAATAGAAGCTCTTTAGATCCCAATTACAAAGGTTGCAAAATTTATTTTATATGTAATAATTTTTATATACATATTCAAATTTACTTAATTTAAAATATAAATGTATTGCCCTTCCAGAAGTGTCGTCTCCGTTAGAAAGCGTTGAGAATTCGTTACCAGGGGCCGGTCTGCCACCGCTGGCGTTCCTGCCACCTCTGTTGCCGCCCTTGCCCCGCCCCCCACCGCTAGGAAGGCTGCCTTCGCCACATCCACCAAGGTTTGAACACATGTTTACCTTCTAGGGAATTTATTTTCCTTCAACTGAGTTAATTGACGACCTCCTGGCGTAACGGCTAACGCACGACGACACGACACGCTTGTGGGGTTATAGGTTCGATTCCCGTCTAGCGTCTGGGTGTTTATGTATAGTATGTATTTATTAGGATATAGGATTAAGGATAGTAGATAAGATTTTGAGCTATAGCCGCTAAAAATTTTATAAATTCATCTGGATTTTCTTTAAAAAAAATTAAATTTTGAATGTTAATTATTTTTAAATTTTTCGATCAATAGAATCGGTGCACGTGACTACTCGCCGGATAGTCGTTATTCGCCAGAAAGCCGATACTCCCCCGTGAGCAGATACTCCCCGGAAACGGTGCGGTACTCACCGAATAGTAGATACTCTCCAAGGTCTCGTCGCTCCCCCTATTCACCAAGGTCCAGGAGACGATCCAGGGATAGGTGAGTTTTTTAAATTTTGTTTATTTTTTATAAATCTTATGAAGTACTTAGGCACATGGTATCGCAGTTAGAGACCAATATAGAGGGGTCACAAGTTCGAACCCGTATTAACATTATCCAGTTCTTCTATTTTAACACATACAGACGGTGAAGTGAAACATTGTGAGGCCTTCTGCCTATTCGCCATAGACAAGCAGTCGGACGTTGTGAGCTATATTATAAAATACACTATATTGCGAAATTTTCAAACACAATTAACAGACAACAGAAGTAAAAAAAAAACTAAAAAAAACACGCTATTATAATTAATCAAACTAAAAAGTAAAAAATAATTTTTAACATAAGAATAATGTCATTGTTTTAAGAAGCGTGGGATGCTCGATATCAATCGTTATAATTTTTTTATATTTTTACAAATAACATTCCGAAATGCAAAGTTAGTTTAAAAATATTGTACAAAGCACCCAATACTTGACTGATGATTTTGCTCATGTATTGCTACTAAATAAATCCATTCAAGAAATCGGATCTATTCTCACAATAACGCGCGAGCACGGTTGTGTATGTGTGACAGAGAGAGAGAGAGAGTGTGTGTGTGTGTATTACTTAAATTGCATATTTCATAAATGTCTCATAACAGAAGAACCTAGGGCCTCAGTAATGATTTGCATACAACCTGGAATTGCCACTTAAAATATGAATACTATGTCTTAAATAACTTAAAATCATCAAACGTCTCATAATTCCTGTTAACAGTCATTATTGTCATTATTAATATTACACTAGATACGACGAAGGACGCGGCTCAAGAACTAGAAACGGCCCTCCGGACACCGAAACTGAATACAACTCCGACAGTCCTTTAAGGAAACCGCGTCATAGGAGAAGATATTCGAGACACTCCGGTCAGTTATTTGTATTATTTTAGTTGCAATTATGTGATATATTTTTTTAAGATTTAACTTAACCAAATATTGTGTCACACTTAATCATTATAGGGAGTCTTTGGAAGTGGCATTACATTGAATATAATATATTATCCTCACAATCTTAGACTTTATTTTATGGTGGAAATCCCTTGGGGTGGTTTTAGTGGGTACACCAGTGACATACGTGCCCCTTGTCCATTGTGGGGTGGTACGGGCGCATTGCACAGGACTCCGACACCACCTCGTCGCCAATCCCCAGGCGGCAAGATGTGTATTAAGCATTTTCCACCCCACAACAAAAAAGGGTCGAAAGCGTAACTCACACTGGCTAGATATGGATCCTAAATCTGATTTTTCAGGATATCAGACGTTGTCTTGTAAATAACAAGAGCTACAGAAAAAATTTAAATGACTGACTAATAGGGAATTTTATTAAGGAACTTTTGTAGAGCATTCAATTCTGAGGAAAACCTATCTTTCGGTAGCATGATACCATGAAATGCCGTTGAGCTATAAAATTAAAAAAAATTAACTTTAGGTGGGTAATCTTCAAAATTGAAAAACAAAGTATTTTAAATTAAAATTAAGAGCTTTGCTTTGGACAGGATCTTTTTTCAGCATATAGAATGATATTTTGATGCGAGACAAAAAAATTGTCGGTCAAAACGAATTACCCTGTTTGTGGACGCTTTATAAGTATCTACCCAACATTATAACTAAAGAGGATAGACACAGAAGTTAAACAAAGAAGTTACTATAAGATGCACTGTATTGTCAAGTATTGATAATAGAAAAGAGAAACATATATACGGATAGAACGTATGTCACAAAATGCAATACGAATTATAATAAAACTAATAGCGTGGTATTCTATATGGTAGGGCCTCAAGCCAGTTTGGATGGCGACCACCTTTGGTCTTAAGTATGCCGCCATAATAACTTTGTGTTGTGTTCCGGCATTGGTGACCCAAGTTCCTGTACCCTTATGGAACAGCAGCCAGCAGCGCGCGCAGCCTTTCGTCTTGGCACTCGGTAAACGACTGCTGTGGCGAACGATTCCGAGTGAGCTCCGCCGCAGAGCAGGTGGTGCCTGCGCCTAATGTTATTATTTTCTGACCAATCATAATGACGGGCGGTGTGAACGCAGACCACATGTTCTGTTCATGTATAATATGTATTTTTTTTACAAAATAAAAGTATATGAGTAGTACATTCGTTGTATAGTACTCATAAGCGCTTTGCTGCTTTGGGTTTAGATTTCGCTGTGTGAATCGCGGCCGTATAATTATTATTTTAGGGCCTTTTGGCACTAACTACGTTAACGTCAGTCAGTTCGCGTCGTAACGCTGATCCGAATCCACGTACGCAGTAATATATAAAACTACCCTCAAATGGCAAAGTGTAAACATTGTAATAAATTAGTGAATAAAAAATCTCCAGGTTTGGAATGTCAAAAGTGTGGTGTTATAGTACACGCTCATACTCTTTGTACAAATCTATCTAACAAACAAATCAACCTATTAAAATCCGCTGATAATCTAGAATGGACCTGTAACGACTGTAAACAATCGCCGTTCAGGAAGAGATCATTTATTGTTCCCGAAGAAGAGATGGAGGATGATGAAGAAACAAACTCGAATAAGACCGAAAACATTCCTACAAATATGTCCAAATTTATGTGTAATATATCGTCTGAAATTGAGAAAGCTATTAAAAGAGAACTACGCGAAACGAATCAGTGCTTACAATATTTAAGTGACAAAGTAGACGACTATCTAGAGCTAATGGAAACTTTCAAGGAAAAGATCAAAGATTTAGAAAATAAAAACTTAGATTTAACAAATAAAAATAAAAATCTTAATATGAAGATAGAAGCATTAGAGCAACGTATGAATGAAGTACAACAAAAACAACTTTCAAAAATTGTTGAAGTCGCGGGAATTCCAGCTTGTGAAGAAGAAAATCTGAAGGAGATATCGAAAACTATAGCTTTGAAACTAAATACAAACATTGCAGACGTCAAAATAGCTCAACGTATCTATACCAAACAAGGAAAGACAGAAATTATACAGATAAAGATGAAAGATGAACTAGCAAGAGAAAAATGGATAAACGCTGCTCGCGCAAAAAACCTTATAGTTTCTGATATTGTCCCTGGGATAGAATCTTCAAAGTCCAAATACAAGATCTTCATACGACAAGCCCTCACACAACACTCAAAGAATATTTTGTGGAAAGCCAAGCAAACTCTGAAAGACTCCTACAAGTATATCTGGTGCAAAAATGGGAAGGTGCTTATTCGCAAGAAGGAAGATAGTAAAATTATAATCATACGTAATGAAATCGATATCTTGAACTTGTCACAGATTAAAATCTAAAACGTGTTAATTACATTTTTTTCCTTCTTTCTAAACAAAGAACTAGTAGTATTAAGATAATGGATATAAACTTGGATAATATAGTTGAAATACGAAATTGTCAAAATTTGAATACTTTCTTAAAACAAATACCTAAATATTATAGCAATAAACTGACTTGTGTTCATATTAATATTCGTTCAATAATTAAAAACTTTTCAAAACTAGAATTTATAATTAATGAATCAAGACATAAAATTGATGTTATTGTGTTGAGTGAAGTAGGTATATCAGATAAGGTAAGCTCCCTTTTTAACTTACAACAATATAATATGTCTTCGAAGCTTCGTTTAAAACGAAAGGGAGGTGGTATAATAATATACACACATAATAGTCATAAATTTAGCATTGTAAACACACACACAACCCAATTTGAATGTATTTTAGGCACACTACAGACTAGACACAATACCTTATATCACCTAATATCTATATACAGACCACCAAATAACAATAAAACATTATTCATTGAAGAATTACAATCACTACTCAAAACAATACCTAACCAGAACCTAATTCTATTAGGGGACATAAACATAGATTTAAAAATTAAAAACAGTACACAAACACAGTATTTAAATATGCTATATGAACATGGACTGGAATGTGGCATTAAAGATTATACCAGGATAGAGCAAAGGAATGAATTAACATCCAAAAGCTGCATTGATCATATTTTTGTAAGATGCAAAACAAATGTTCACTGTGCAGCGATTGGCACCGTTCTAGCCGATCACCTACTAACAGCGATAACCTGTGAAGAGAACGCACATATACAGCATGTTCCAAATTTCGCAACTCGTATAAATAATAATCGATTTTTTGAGGAAATTAACAAGATTGATTGGACACGAGTAAGCGAGTATAACTGTCCTAATCTTATTTATAACTTTATTAAAAATGCGTGTGATAAATGCTATGAAAAATCTAAACAAATAACAAAAACAACACAACGAAATAACAAAGGATGGGTTACAGACAGGATACGAAAAAAGTGTATAGAGAAAGATAAAAAATTCATAGAATTTAAAAAGGATTGTACAAATAAAATACTAAAACAAGAATATATTAAACTTAGAAATGTATGTAATAAATTAATTGAAGAAGCCAAAAACCGGCATTTAAGGAAAACTATATGGGAAAATAAAGGAGATATGAGAAAACTATGGAACA
Source organism: Malacosoma neustria (assembly GCA_963693495.1). Lineage (NCBI taxonomy): Eukaryota > Metazoa > Arthropoda > Insecta > Lepidoptera > Lasiocampidae > Malacosoma > Malacosoma neustria. The sequence continues at coordinate 4,073,263 of OY856384.1, forward strand.
TTTTAAACAGCTTAACAGGGCGGATCAAATATTCTATTGATGAAGTTATTACGAAAGCATTCAAAATGTACCAACCTAAACAGATTGCGGACAAATTTGCAGATGAATTTCATCAAACAGTTAAAAACATAACTTCTAATTGTAAAACTAATCTTCTAAATAAAAATAACTACAATAAACATTGCAATGCATCTATATACCTAAAAAGAACAGATCCTGCAGAAATATATAAAATTTTAGGTAATATAAAAACCAATAAGTCTGCAGGTTATGATAAAATTAGACCCATTGATATAAAATTGGTTGCAAAGAACATATCGCTTGCAATTGCCAAACTCATCGACACAAGCATTCAAAAAGGTATTTACCCTGAAGAACTAAAAACTGGTGTAGTAAGACCAATCCACAAAAAGGGACCTAAAGACAACTGTAGCAATTATCGTCCTATAACAATATTGCCTATTATTGATAAAATTATTGAGAAACACATTTCAAACAAAATTCATGAATTCTACAAAAAACATGATGTTCTATCCACAAAACAATTCGGCTTTCAACCTGGCAAAAGTACGACACAACTACTTTCACATTTTACAAATTATGTCAACGAATGTCTTAATGCACGGAAACATGTCTTAATGGTTTTTATAGACTATAGTAGAGCTTTTGATACTTTAAAACATGACATACTTAAAGAAAAACTTGAACAAAGTGGTATAGCTGGACCAATACTCAATTGGTGTACTGATTATCTGAAAAACCGATCTTTTCGTGTTAAGGTAGAATCGGAATTTAGTCATAGTGTCACTGTATCTGAAGGAACGGCTCAAGGATCTGTCCTTGGCCCTTTGCACTACTTGGCGTACGTAAATGACGTCGAAAACATAATAAAACACTGTGAAATATATCAATACGCGGACGATACGTGCCTTGTCATATCAGATCGAGATATTTCAACAGCACAAAATATGCTACAAGAGGATTTTACCCAAATCACTAAGTGGTCTCACGACCATGGATTAGTTCTGAATTGTGCTAAAACAAAATTATTACACATATGTTCTTCTCAAAACAGATACCAAAATTTAGATAAAATTAAATTAATATCGCACAATCATAAATGCCTTCATCAAAACTTAACACAGTGCAACTGCCCTTTGATTGAACAAGTAAACGAAGTAAAATATCTGGGATTAGTCATTGATCATCGATTTAATTGGGAAAAACACATTGATCTTGTATGCGAAAAGTTAAGAGCCATTCTAGCAAAATTTTACGTACTAGAATATAAAATTCCCTATAATATAAAAATTAATATTTATAAAGCATTAGCAGAAAGTATAATATCATATGGAATCAGTAGTTATGGCCGCACTTTCAAAACTTATTTAGATCGCATACTAAATTTACAAATAAGAATCTTAAAAACTATTGTGCCTAAAAATATACGTAAAAAATACAAAACTAATGTCATTGGTTTATTTGAATATTGTAATGTAACTCCAATTCACAATAAGGTTAATATACAACTTTTACTCGAAAACTTTTTTGAATACAATTGCCAAATATTACATAATAAAGACACTAGACAATCTGAAAAGGGAAAATTTATCACTATAAGAGCTACAAATTTTTATGGAAGTAGAACAACAGATTATATAATTCCTAGATTAAAAAACCAAATTCCATTCGAAACAAGAAACAAAATAAATGCAAAAAACATGAAACATATTATACCCGCCGTTTTAAACGTCATACGAATCGGACGTGTTTTAAGTTGCTCCGTTGATAAATTGTTTACGTTTTTGTTCTAAGTCCTAAGTCTACCTAATTCATTAGAATCAATAATCTTAAATACTAATAAGTAAAATTATCAGTGTAATAGTGCAAAATGGAGTGAAATTTCGAGTTATAAACAATATTTCCACAACGAATACAAAATATATTTTCGTTAAATACCGCCGTATAATTCTATAGCTTGCGCCAGTACTCGTTAAACAACAAAGTGAACTATCTGTGCTTCGTATTTACTTTGAATGTGAGCCGTATAATCTACTGAGTAAGAATCAAAGTCGTGTGGGATATTGAGTAAAATCTAAATTAGCGTCACAATATTGTAACCATTTAACTTAGCCGTATTTGTTGCTATTGTTTTTATTTTATTTTTGTTCTCATCTCGATAGAACAAAAAAATATATAATAGATATGCCGTTAAAACGTAAATCCTTCACAAACAAATTTAAACGTCGACGACCTGACACCGCTAGCTAGATCCGATCCGAACATAAGCATGACTAGCGATACCGAAACTTTTTCACGCAATGTTACGCAACGATACGTGGTCAGGAGAAAACGCGAAGAATATTTGGAAAAGAGTGACTTGGATACTTTTAGGGAGGAAATAATAGGTATGTTTAAGGATCTCAAAAGCAGCATGGATATTATAAAAGAACAAAATTACAAATTACAAGAATCTGTGGAGTTTACGGCACATAAATATGATGAATTACTAGAAAAAATGGCTCAAGTAGAAGAAGAGAGGAACGAAGATAAAAAATACATTTATGAGCTAGAAGAGCGCATCGAACATCTAGAAAGACAAGCTAGAGTGACTAGTCTGGAAATTAGAAATATTCCCAAAAAGGATAGCGAGAATAAACAAGATCTGACCAATATTATTACAAAAATGGGTAAATTTCTTAATATTACAGTGCAGAACAGCGATATAAAGGATATCTTTAGAATAAAATCTAAAATAAATATCTCTCCTATTATTGTCGAATTTACAACTGCAAAACCTAAGGAAACTATTTTGATGGCCATGAAAAAGTTTAATAAAGATAATAAGGAACATAAATTGAATACCGGTCACCTCGAAATAGAAGGAAATCCCTTGCCAGTATACGTATCAGAAAATTTGACTCCTAAGTCAAAACGATTATTTTTTCTTGCACATGGAATAGCCTCGCAGTTGGGATATAAATACTGCTGGACATCTTTTGGAAAAATTTTTGTTCGTAAAACTCAAGGATCAGCGCATATCCGCATTGAATCGGAACGGGACTTAAATGTTCTAAAGAGCCAAATCTGACTACTAAATACTAATATTCTACCATTATGTCTTTATAATCTGTTTACTACAATACCATTTCTTAAACTTTTTCATTATTACACACAAATACTAACAAATTCAAGAACATCTTATAAACTGTCATACTACACATTATCATATACTAAGCAAAAAATTGTTATTTTATTAATATGCACTCATGTAGTCAATTATTATATAATACTTATAAATCCTACCAGCCCATTTCAATCAATACATCATATTAAGTCGGAATTCCTTGGTTATTTACAAAAATACCCTAAATTTATCTTAAACAATATATTGCAGATTATAGAGTATTTTTATCTATATAGTAGTAATGAACAAAATCATATAATAATTATTATTAAAATTTAATTCTATAAAAAACGTATTCTGCGAAATAGATTCGTGTGGTGAAATCAAATGTACGCGCTTATCTAATCCTTTGGCCTACAATTCATGGATAGGAGAACGTAAAATAGAAACAAATTTTTTAAGTATTCTTACGTTGAATATACGAAGTGTCAGCTGCAACCTGGACAGGCTGCTTGTATTTGTAACTCAATTAGAAATATCCGTAGACATTATTGTGCTCTGTGAATGCTGGATTAATAAAAATAGTTCTATACCTCAAATATGTAATTATACTAGTTTTAAAACAGAAATTAGTTTAAATCAAAATGATGGCATTATTATATATGTAAATAATAATATTAGAATCAAGTCGTTTTCAGAACCAAGCATAATAGAAGGTAATTGTCTAGTAGTTAACATAGATGATTTATATACAGTTATTTGCTCATATAGGCCACCCTGCTATCAGAATCCAATAAAGTATCTAAATTCTTTGGATACAGTCATAAATAGCTGCGAAACTCCCACAGTTATTTTGACGGGTGATATAAACATAGATATTATGGAACAGAGCCTTTCTACAAACGGTCTTATCTATTTAAACCTAATGGCTAGTTACAACTTAAGAACAGCTATAACCTGCCCAACACGAGTAAATTCTTGTCTAGATCATTTCATGATTAAAACTAAGCAAAAAATAGAAACAATAGTGTTTGACGAGCTTACAGATCATTCCCCGATTCTTCTACTTTTACAAGACGACAAATTAGAAAAAAACATATATGTACATCCTAAAGCATATCTAGATCATGGAAAAATCGGAGAGGATTTAGTAACATATAACTGGGATGAATTCTTTAATATTACAGATACGAGTATTGCAGTAAACGAGATTGTTTCTGTAATAAAAAATGCCATTATAAAAAATCAAATAATAAACAAACCACGTAAATTGCGCCCATTGAAACCGTGGATAACCACAGGTATTATTAATGCCATACGGAAAAGAGATAAAATACATTTAAAAGTTAAAAGTAATATTGAAGACACTCAGCTTAAACAACATTATATTAAATACAGAAATACATGTAACAAAATAATAAAAAACGCGAAGCAAAAATATTATCAATCAAAATTTAACATGAACAGAGGAAATATAAAAGAAACCTGGCACATAGTAAAAGAAATATGCAATCTAAATACTGCAAACTGTATATCAAATGATTTACTCCAGCTGAAAGATAATTCATTGGAATCCTTAAATACTGTGAATCAATACTTCACCTCAGTTGGCGAAACACTAGCGTCTGAAACCCTGCACAACCTTAACACTACAGATGTTCTTTTAGCGAAAAAATTAAATACAAATAAGCCACCCTGCCACTCTTTCTCATTTTTACCGACTGATTCCTATGAAATAAAAAGTATCATAACCACACTTAAAAATAGTAGCTCCACTGGTCATGACGACATTCCTGTGTCTGTCATTAAAATAAATAGTGATATTCTCAAGGCTCCAATAGCACATATATGCAACTTTTGTATGGCTAATGGTACATTCCCATCTTGTTTTAAATATGCTATAGTGATCCCAATTCATAAAGCGGGAGACAAAACAATACCCTCAAACTATAGACCTATTTCCTTGCTACCAGTCCTATCTAAAATTTTAGAAAAAGTTGTCAATATCAGGCTTATGAAATACCTCGAGACTAAAAGTTTTCTTGCGGGAAATCAATATGGCTTTAGAAAATCAAAATCAACAAATGACGCAACTTTAAAGCTGTCATCTCTAGTCACTTCTTATCTTGATACAGGACATAAATGCGTTGGGATTTTTCTTGATTTGAAGAAAGCATTTGATACTGTATCCATCCCCATATTGATTTCTCGATTAAATGATATAGGTATAAGGGGTTTAGCACTATCCTGGTTCCGGGAATATCTCCTAGAAAGAAAGCAGTCGGTTAAAGTGGGCCATCAGATAAGTAACACTATAAGCTGTACGTATGGTGTACCGCAGGGTAGTACATTGGGACCTAGCCTGTTTCTGATATATTTGAATGAATTGTGTAAACTACAACTCAAAGGGGCAGACTTATTAATGTTTGCTGACGATACATTGATTTTATTCCATGACATCTCATGGGAGGCTGTCGAGGAAACTGCAGAATCAGGGCTACGAAAAGTAACAGCTTGGCTTGAAGATAATTTGCTCACCATAAACAGAGATAAGACAAAATATATTTGCTTTAAAATGACAAATGCCAATAACCCCCCGTCACGTTTTAACCTCCGGATACATACGTTTCCCTGTAATAGAGCAGATAAACTTTCACCATGCTCTCGTATCGGATGTGTTGACCTTGAAAAAGTTCCACATGTAAAATATCTAGGCGTTATAGTCGATGAAAGGCTAAGTTGGAAAGAACATATAAAGTCCGTTGAAAAACGCACTAGGAAGTTAATATATATATTTAAAACTCTGCGTGAAGTGACAGATAGTACATTAATCATACAAATATATAAAGCATTGTGCGAATGTATTCTATCATACTGTATTGCTGTATGGGGAGGTGCAGCTAAAAGCCATCTTATAGACGTCGAAAGAGCACAGAGGGCGGTCCTTAAAGTAATACTCAAAGTACCCTTCAGGCATCCAACTGTAGATGTATATAAATCAACTCAAGTTTTAAGTGTGCGTAAGTTATTTGTATTGGAATGTGTAAAAAGGTATCATTGTCTAATGGTTCCCACATTACCCAAAACTATAAAAAGATATGTCTCGTTCCCTTTACCAAAAACCAACAGTATATTTGCTAAAAGAAATATCAACTTTCTAGGTCCCCTCATATACAATAAATTAAATAAAATTAAAAATATTACTGAGTACAACAGCAAAATGTTGAAATATGAATTGAAATCGTGGCTTTTAACCCTAAATTATGAAGAAACTGAGGAATTGCTGAGTATAATGAATTAGTTGAATTATAGATTTGGCTCTCATATGCTTAAAATCCACACACACACACACACATACACACGCGCGCGCGCGCGCACGCACGCACGCACGCACACACACACACACACACACACACACACACACACACACACACACACACACACACACACACACACACACACACACACACACACACACAAACCTTATATATATAAGATTTTGTATCCTTTTGTTTCTTGGTGTTTTTTTTCTTTTCTTTTTTGTTTGTATGATTTGAGAGGGCACTAGTTTCCAAGACACAGACTAATGTCTAGTTTGGAGACTAGGGTTCATTGACTTAATATAATAAGGTGTTACAATAAAGATTTATTATTATTATTTATTACTAAACCTAAAACAAGAGTTTATAATATAAACTACATAAATATAAAAATAAAATACACAATTTAACACTACAATATTATTTATTGTATATAGCAAAAATTAAACTATTATATTTGTTTTAAAACATAATATATTTATATTATATTAACGCGTTTAACTATAAATTAATAATTATTTAATATACCATATAATATACTGCACCGAAAACATCAACCTGTATGTAATATCTATGTGAAAAGAGATTTATGTTATTGCCATCCTACTCACTCCTGATATTATTATGCAGTGATCTCTGTTGGCGACACAATCTGTAATATTGTATAATCGCAATAGTTGTATTATTTTAAATAAATGGCAAGGGAAAATGGGCGGTGTCATGCGTAGGGGCAGCGGGTAGGGTAGATGCGGGGAACGGGGTAGCAGCCTCACGCCCGTGCGCTGTTGGTCAAAAAAGTAGTCGACTCAGGTCCGCGATATGAGCTGCCCCTGCGCACGCCCCTACGCCGTTTTCCCATTTAAAGTTTTATCGTGTTTTTAACCAGCTTCAACAAAAGTGCTGGTCTTCGTGCCGGATCTGTAATGATTAGAACGCCAAAGTGTGATAGGATGGTACGTACAAGGAACACAATTCGGAAAGCGGAACAAAGGGATACCGAACGCGATTCGGTAATTCTACCTTCAAGTAGTAAAAATTATCCGTGTCAATCTGAGACGCTTTTTGGAGAAAAAAAAATGCCCGTCTCACCAAGGTGTGTGACACGGTCTCATAAGTCTACTACTTCATCGGTGGAGGCTCGTAGGAAAAGGCTGGAGTATGAGGCGGCTCAGGCGAAAGCCAAAATAGAAATTGAGCTAATTGAAAAACGATTGGCCTCGGATTTGGCTGAGTTGGACGACGAAGTATACAGTCCAAGATCTGAAGGAGGAGAGGAACAAAATCCTCAAGTTGAGGTGGATAACTGGCTGGAACAGAACCAACATGTACTTCAAGAGGTTCCAGCTGCCCCACTAACTGGTATAAATCCGGGGCAGTTGGATCCGCCGTTGACAACGTCCGCGCCGCAGGTTGCTGACACCAGCAACACCGAAAATGGGACTATACAAATGTTGGCTTCTGCTATAAAGGACTTAGCAACCATTTCATTGTACTGTTTTGTTGTCATTCAACAAACTTTCTATGAATGTACGGTAGGAATAAATAAATTGTAGGTACTTTACTAAAGTTAGGATGCGAATGAATAATATATATTTAGAATTGTAATTACTTTGAGATGTGAATGTGACATCCAAGACAAACCCTCTCGGGTTTATTGGATGTAGTTGAATATTTTGTAAAATTATTATTTTTAATAAATAAAAAACAAAAAAAAAAAAAAACTATGTCGAACACAGTAAAAGTCTATATATTTTAGAACGGTATATTCACGTATAATTAACAGATTTAATATTTTGTGAGTAGCGAGAATTGCGCGATGGAGTGACGTGCTCTCTCTGTCGCAGACCGATCGGCACCACCGATCACGACCGAGTGAAAGCGAGTTTATTGAGACTCCGCCTATGGTCCATGCGGGTGAGGGGTGCGAGCGGCAGGGTCACGCCGCCGCCGCGCGCGCCGTCCGCGACGCGTCCCTACATTATTATTTTAAAAATGATTTTTTTTTCAGGTCCCAGTTCGGGCTCAGGTTGTTCTTCAGAATCGGACAAATGAAAGACTTAAAATAATGTTTAAATTATTATTAATAAAAAATAAATGAATAAATAGCAAGATCTTAGTCATTGAAATGAGGCCAAATTTGGTTATTATTAATTTAGTTTTTAAAGGTAATAGGGGAAAAACATAATTATACTTGAAATCCCATCTAAAAATGAAATACACTCTGTAACAATAATGTTGGTTATTCAACCGCGTCCGAATTATTTGGTATGCAAAAATAGTATAGTTCTGTTTAAAAAAAAGAGATTATACCTAGTCAGGTCATAAGTATTGTCACACAGTAAAAACTTTTCTTTTAGAATGCTGGCCACAAAAAAGTTTATTGAATTCGAATTTCGAATTGTTCATGAAAATAAAAATGTATAACTTTTAGAATTTTACTCATTTTTAAATATGGAGTGGACGCTTAAAGAAGACCGTGTTGCAGTTATTGCGTTGCATCGTTACAGTTACGCGCCAATTCAAATTTTTAACATACTGAAAAATTTGAATATAACCAAAAGATTCGTTTATCGTACCATCAAACGATACAATGAAGACTCTAGTGTAGATGACAGGTCAAGAAGTGGTCGCCCTCGGTCTGTTAGGACTCCAGCAGTGATAAAAGCTGTGAAGGCACGAATTCAAAGAAATCCCAAACGTAAGCAGAAACTGTTGGCCCTTCAGATGGGGTTAAGCAGAACCACGGTGAAAAGGGTGTTAAATGAAGACTTAGGGCTTCGGGCATATCGAAGAAAAACAGGACATCGTTTGAATGCTCGTCTAATGGACCTGAGACTGAAGAGATGCCGCGCTTTGTTGAAGCGGTACGCGGGAAAAAAATATCGGGAAATTCTTTTTTCGGATGAAAAAATGTTTACCGTAGAAGAGAGCTACAACAAACAAAATGATAAGGTGTACGCACACAGTAGTGAAGAAGCGAGCAACCGTATTCCGCGTGTCCAACGAGGTCATTTTCCATCCTCGCTCATGGTATGGTTGGGAGTTTCTTATTGGGGCTTAACAGAGGTACATTTTTGTGAGAAAGGTGTAAAAACGAATGCTGTTGTGTATCAAAATACAGTCCTGACGAACCTTGTGGAACCTGTTTCTCATACCATGTTCAATAACAGGCACTGGGTATTCCAACAAGATTCGGCGCCAGCTCATAGAGCGAAGAGCACACAAGACTGGCTGGCGGCGCGTGAAATCGACTTCATCCGGCACGAAGACTGGCCCTCCTCCAGTCCAGATTTGAATCCGTTAGATTACAAGATATGGCAACACTTGGAGGAAAAGGCGTGCTCAAAGCCTCATCCCAATTTGGAGTCACTCAAGACATCCTTGATTAAGGCAGCCGCCGATATTGACATGGACCTCGTTCGTGCTGCGATAGACAACTGGCCGCGCAGATTGAAGGCTTGTATTCAAAATCACGGAGGTCATTTTGAATAAACTTTAATGTCATAAGAATCTATGTTTTGTTAAGTTCATTTTGGTATATGAATGGTTACATAATTAATAAACTTGTTACAATTATTTTACATTAAACATGTGACAGAATTTATGACCTGACTAGGTATATATAATTTCTTTACAGTTAGGTTTAAGTTTTAATATTGAATACTTTTATTGTACAGCGTTCCTCTGTAATCATCAATTTTAGAATATTTATTGTTTTTGTTTAATATTTCCCTTTAAAATACTTGTATTATGGCTCTTTCATCCACTTTATATATTTATTCCTGATCATTATCATATTAGCGTTAAATCCCTGTCATAACCCAAGCTTCCGCTTCGGTGCCCGAGGTCCGCTATATTTTTTCTTGATACATTTATAAAATGTTAATTACATACAGTAACCGGTTACAAATATTGCAAATCGAGGATATCACTAGTTTCAGTGTTTCAGTTATTGTTTGAAACATTGATCAAATAATTATAATAGACCACGGATCGGTGACACATTTTTTTTATTCCTGTAAGACAACACAGGCTGACGACTCGCTTAGAATTTAGCAGTTACCGTCGCCTATGTATGATTCCAACGCCAGTGGCATCGCGGACACGCTGCTGTCACATAAAGGTACAGGAACTTGGGTCACTAACGCCGGAACACAACACAGAGTTATTATGGTGGCATACTTAAGACCAAAGGTGGTCGCCATCCAAACTGGCTTGAGGCCCTATCACGTAGCTAGGGTGGGTTGTTTTGTCGCTTTTGACGACAGGCCGACCCCGGCCGCAGAGGTCAGTTTTCTTTCTCCGCCCCTGCACGGATAAAAATTTGACGGAGTTAAAGCTATACGATACTCAACCAATTTCCTTCTATAACCCGGTGTGCATTAATTATAGCTGATTAGTACACAGATTTCCCTTGATTATAAGCAAAAATATACCCGGGAATTACTTAACCGGGAAGGGGTGGAACCAAGGTCAGTTCGAATTTCTTTGCCCACTGCAAGGTATCGCGTCTCTCTAACCACCGCTCCTATCCCCTCCTCATACAGTCCACTGCTCTCGAGCTATGATTCTCATTCCTGTACGGTGCAATTTCGGTCCGTGACTGGCATCGTACACCATTTATGAACTGACACCTGTATTAAATTTGTGGCCACGATGAGACATTTTCATGCAATTTAACAGTGATGAAGTATCAAACAATATGAAAGCCTTGACTTTACTATTAAAACAATTCACACATTAAGTGGAACAGATACAAAGCTTAATTAAAAATGAGAAGACTAGGGTTACCCTATTACTCTATAGTCGGTAAGAAACAAATGCAAAAAACCACCGATTTTGTTTACAAGATATCATAAATTTTCCGTGCCTCTTTGAGCGGGTGAAATAAGACGCGACTGAAAAGATAACGGTAACTACTACACAGAACAGCCAAATCGTGGGTAAATTGCCCTCTAATTGGCGGCTAAATTCCCCCGAGTACTTTCGGCTTCCCTAAACACTGATATAGTCGCTTACTTTGTGTGCGACGCACGCGGTCCTAGAGTGGAGTATTTAAGTAAATACCTATGTATGTATAAGCGTAATGACTATAACAAGAAATGCAAATAAATTCGTATCAAGAAACCGGTCTATACTCTATACTGGTTTACGCATTGGCGGATCTCAGCGGCGCCATTGTGTTTTGTCTCTGTTCCGCTTTACTCGTCTATGGTAAGTAGTTTTAAATGCCAATAATTTATTGAACTGTTAACTTTATGTCCAGCTGTATTATAAATAATAATAAATTAATTTACGTTTTAATTGTGCATGTTTTGAGTCATCCTCATTTTAACATGTTCACTGCATGGATGTCATCATAATCAAGTTTGTTTTTTTTTATTGCCGAGGAACAGTACATATGCTGACAGCCCTTGTAATAATAAGCAGTTACCGTCGCCTATGGAGGTTTGCGACACCCTAGTGTCCTAACATCGCGAACACGCTTCTGTTCCATAAGAGTACAGGAACCTGGGTCACTAATAACGGAACACAACACAAGGTTATTATGGCGGCATATTATACACCAGAGTTGGATGCCATCCAGACGGGCTTGGAATCCCATTACGTAGCTATGGTTGTTTTGTCGCCTTTTGTGACAGGCCGTTCCCGGTCGCAGAGGTTAGTATTCATTAGTTTACATTTTGGAACAATGATTTACAGGTTCAGCGCAAAATCAAAGCGTTTTTTGTCGATTCTTCAAATAAGCTAAAATACATGTCATTGTGGTCATTTGGATTTTTAACAAATACGACTGCTGGCTTAAACCTCGGAATCTCGAAAAGAGAAATCCAACGGCTTCCTTTACTCTTTACTAAATATTAAAACGTTGGAAGGAAGTGATGGGGAGTACACATCTGGAAAGCAAATATACTATATGTTTTTTTCTTAATTTTTTTGCTAACTGTATAGTAATTGTAATTGGTCAGTGCAGACTGAAGTCATAGATCGGGACATCATACTCACTTGTATATAAACGCTTGAACGATAATAATACGCAACGACACACTACCTTCATTCCATCATTTGTCGAATCTTATATTTGATTACACTAGTGACTTGCAACTAGTATTTAAAACATGAACTCATATAATAATAATATATTTTATTTAAAAAATAATTATAATATAGTTTCTCATTAAATATTTAAGGGGTAACATTCCAAGGCACGAAGGTCTTTGGATCAGGTTTATCCAGCTGAAAAGAAAAGCATATCAAGCAATTTAAGTTACACAAAAAAAGTTGTTTTACAGCTGAATGCTCATATTAGCAAAATGTAGTTGAGGGTAGAAGAAGAAAAATATTGAAATACTCTCAGCTATAGAATAAAAAATACAACATTATTACCTTTTTAGTTATGTGATCTTCGCATGCCATACGAATTCGTGCGGATGTTGCCGGTGCATCGAGTCTGAATTCCAGGGGCACGCCCGCGTCTGCCCTAGCTGCTTTTATTGCTTCTTTTATCGCGAAGAACGCTGCTGATGCCAAAAATAGTGGAGGCTCACCAACAGCCTACACAAAATAGGTTTTAAGTGTGTGATAAATAGTCAAACTGAAAGGCCTGAACGTAGCTAGTTATTTTCGACGAAAAGAAATCTGACTAGAACTTGAGTGAGGAATAGAAGATCACCAGTAATAAGATGAATAATTTATGCATAAATCTCCGAACTACCCGCAGGTTTTAACAGATCAGAAATTATCTACCTTCCATTTTATAGAGAACTATTTATATACATTTATATTCATACTGGCGACATGATGATCTCCGTGACGTAACGGCTGACGCACTTCAGAACGCTTATGAAGGTCACGGGTCCGATTCCCGTCCAGCTTCGGGGTGTTTATGTATTATATATATATATATATATATATATATATATATATATATATATATATATATATATATATATATATATATATATATATATATATATATATATATATTTTAATAGAAAAGTATATCAGTTGTCTAGTACGCTAACCACAAGTAATAAAATAAGCTATTGTACTTTGGGACTAGATTAGTTACACAAAACGTACAAATGTAAGTGACAAGTTACCTTTGATGAATAAACAGCTCTGGGATTAGGCGCACCTTTTAGCAAAGATACATTAAATTCTTGCGGAATATCTCCAAATCCTGGTATTTTATATGCACCAGGTCCTCTAGAATATAGTGTCCCGGTTGGTGAATAAATAAGCTCCTCCATGGTGAACAATCCATAACCCTGTATGAAACCTCCCTCGATCTGACCAATATCTATCGCTGGATTAATACTTTCACCTAAATCCATTACAATATCAGTTCTTATTACTTGGTGATCACCACTCAAGCAATCGATTTCCACCTCTGTGCAAGCAACTCCATATGTGAAGTAATTAAAAGGTTTCCCTTCGTTAGTTTTAAAATTGTAACCAATATCAGGAGTTGCGTGGAAACCAGTGGCAGATAAGCTTACTCTGTCAACGAAGGCCGCTGAAACCCAATCTTCCCATTTCCCATTAGGATTCTTCTTTTTGAATGGTTCCAGCCGTTTAACCAAGGTCTCACAAGCTTCTAACACTGCCATACCATTCAAATCAGACCCTGCGCTGGCCGCTGTAGCTGATGTATTTGGAACTTTATCCGTTGAAGTTTCACTTATGTGAATTTTAGACACGTCTATGCCTAATGCGCGGGAGGCTACTTGTATCATCTTGGTATGTAAACCTTGCCCCATTTCGGTGCCACCATGAGAAAGAAGTACAGATCCATCAACATAGATCAAAACTAAAGCTCCTGCTTGATTCAGTAATTTTTCCGTGAATGCTATACCGAATTTTGTTGGTATTATTGCTATACCACGTTTCCGCCATCTGTGCTGTCTGTAATAAAAAATATTTATAATATATAGTGAAAGCTACTCAAAACTATTAACTAATAATGTTAGTGGTTTCACCAACTCAAACCAATAATCACATGTTCTCGAGTACAAGCCTGGCATACACTTTTTGGACAGTTTTATTTTCTCATAAAGTACATATTTTAATGTAATTGCCACGTACTGACGGGAAGGAAAATATCGAAGAGAATCTTGCGTATACCAAGATCAGCAATGTATGTATGTTCGGCTGTTGAATAATCATGGCGAATAAATCGTCGTTCTCTAAATAGCCCGAGCTCAATAGGACGTTATATATCTATTACTATGTATTAAAATAATAGTTAAAAAAACACGTTTTTATAGAAAATCCAACTAAATAAACATCGAGAGCGAATTGATCTACCCAACGTAATCAAACCGTCTAGATCTGAGGATAATAACTGGTATGGATAATGATACAAACTATACAAATTAATGCATTGTCGTCGGTCCTTAACAAGTATGCCAAATTTCGCGTTAATCCGACGTTTTGAAGGGGGTCAAAATCATGTTCAAAGTTTCCATTACATACTAACATACGTATACAGCTAATAAAAGCGTAATAATAACAATATTTTGTACTTAGCGCGTTGTAAAAGGTGGCAAATGATTATTCTTACCAGCTAAGGACAACGAAGTAAAGCGATCATTGGAATTTTTCTTTTTGAATAGACAAAAAGGGGGATCAGCAGTCGCCCCTTGGACTAACTAGAAATCTACTCCATCTATTAACTTCTCTACACGTGATATTGAATGAAACCAGTTTTACCTATACTCTTTATCGGTACCACGGATTCTGAAGTGAAGAAATCTAAGAAGGAGATTAATGGCTTTGGAAAATAAGTCTGTTAAGTTCAATATGTTCTTCTGAGTAATATAAAACTCACTTGTTAAATATCTCAATATTGCGTTTCCTTTCAATCATATTACTTTTCTCGACGCATTCATCCCAACATCTCTGCAATGTACAGTGGGTGAGAACTTGGCCATAATGCGTTGTTAAGTTCTCTTGATAAAGGTTTAGTTTGCTAATTTCTTCAACACTCTTTCCTATTCTCTCCGCTAAATGTCGAATCATATTTTCTGCACCAAACATGCCTTGTGGACCACCGAATCCACGGAAAGCTGTATTTGAAGGTAAATTAGTTTTGCAGATATGGCCAGTGACTTCTGCATTGGGAATGTAATAGGCGTTTTCATAATGAAACATTGCTCTTTCCACCACCTGAAAATAAAATATAATGAGCCATAAGAAAATTAACCGGTAATGTATAATATTTGTTAGAATATCAATCTACATATGTATAAAGAAAAGACATGTATGGAAGTAAGATGTGTGCGGACTATAACGATTGTTGAAAATAAAGAAATGAAAAAAGGTATGGTGCACTTCCCGGCGATAGTAAATACAAGTAAAAGGTGATAGGGGGTGAGTATTTGCGGTAATTTTAACCCCCATATCCATTATGCAAAAGTGAACTATTTTTGAGTCATCATGTTTGCTTCATTCATTTTCTTTGAAATAAGTTCCTATTTTTTATGCTTTGTTGGAGAGCTAGAAAAATTGTTATGTTTTTTAAAA
Source organism: Malacosoma neustria (assembly GCA_963693495.1). Taxonomy (NCBI): domain Eukaryota; kingdom Metazoa; phylum Arthropoda; class Insecta; order Lepidoptera; family Lasiocampidae; genus Malacosoma; species Malacosoma neustria. The sequence continues at coordinate 4,089,238 of OY856384.1, forward strand.
TAATCTGCAAGCCAAGTTTCATAACTTTTTTTTTGTTTTTATGGCATTTTAGTGGAAAAAAATATTGAAACAATTTGCATAATGCATAAATGGGAGTTAAAATTATCACAAATAGTCAAGTCCCTATCAAGTCCTAACGGAAATACGTCGAATTACCATTAACCCTGTATAACAGTAGTTTCGTCAACATCGTCATACTAACCGATTCACCGTTTGAAACCTAATCTTTCAATTGAAAAGCAATTGTTCGGTATTGTCTTAATGTAAAAATAGCGCGAGCCGTTTGTGCCGCTTTAATTCTCTAAGAGATTATTTTATTGTACTATGGCGATCAAAGATAATTAATGTATACGCCTCAACATCCATATGAATACAAATCCTGAACAGAAACTTCTCAGGATTTTCAAAAACCCAGCGTATGCGCTATGGGGCATTCATTGATATTGGCTCTTCTCAAAGCCAGGCTATTAAAACCATATACATATTAACCATAATAAAAAAAGAAATACTTACAGGCCCCGACAAATCAATGGAATATCCTCCATTATTATAAATATTTACAATAGCTCCCATTAGTTTCCCTTCCTGCGTAGCTGCAACTTTGTATTTGATTAAGAAGGGATGTCTTGTTCCAGTCATTTGCATATCCTCGTCTCTGTCTAGCATGCATCTCACTGGTCTGTTAAGCTTATGCGCGGCTAAAGCCACTGGGAGTGCTACAAGCATACCACGAGACTCTTTCCCACCGAACCCACCTCCCATCCGTTTTACACGAGCCACAATTCTGTTCATTGGCACGTGTAGTATGTGACTGACCAGTTTCTGAAAAAGATATTTCGGGGTTATCAATATGTATCCATGCTTCAATTCAATAGAGGAATTAAATTATATAAAAATATATGTTCTAGGAGTATACGTACTGCTATTTCAGATGGATGCTGACTAGAACAAAATATTTCAAGCTCATCGTCTTCTTTTTTAGGTATTGCAAAAGCTGCATGAGTTTCCAAATAAAAGTGCTCTTGACCACCCATACGACATTCGCCCTCTATTATTATATTATTCTTATCTCCAAAAGCTGCCTTCACGTCTCCTCTTCGTATAGTTTTCGGATACTGTGGATAGAAAGATTTCTTTTCTATCGCATCCTCCATGGTAACTATGATGGGCTGTAACTCCTCATATTCAATTTTAACCATTCTAGCTGCAGCCTGGGCAGTAGCTTGATCCTGAGCTACAATTACTCCTATAGTCTGACCTTGACTTATAACTTTTTCACTGGCGAATAATTCTTCATCGTGGAATATTGGACCGATCTCGTTTTGTTCTTTAGTTAAATCTTTAGCTGAAAAGAAAGCCACTACTCCTGGTTGAGCTAGAGCCTTCGCTGGATCAATTGATAAGATCTTTGCATGTGCTTTTGTACTCAAAACAAATGCTAAATATAATTCACCTTCAGCACTTGGCATATCATCACAATATATAGCTTCACCAGTTGTTTGCTTAAATGCAGACAAGTGTTGTATGGGTCTGCCTACAGCATCGCTTTTTTGTTGTTTATCTCCAACTAACTCGAAATATTGAGAACTCTTTGGCAAACTTCCGTGAAATTGTTCTGCTCCACTACTATGATACGGCTGTATAAGATCTTCATGTATATAGTCTTTTGTCATTTCTTTAGCTATAGCCAAATAAGCTTTCAAAAATAGACTCATTGTTAAAGCTCGACGAAACTGAATATTTCCTCCAGGAGCTGACGGACTTAATGGAAACTCTTCAATCATTTGCGAGTATGCTTTTTCCAGCATATTTTCATCCCACTTTTGACCAATCAAAGATTTGCATGTATCGGTGGCTATTTTAGTAACTGGCGCCATACCACCAAAAGCTATACATATATTTTTAATTACATTTGTAAAATCTTCGAATTCAACATTGATTGCAGCAGTTACAATGGATATGTCATCTTCCCTTCGTTTTGCTTGCTTATAAGCTTTTGTGTACTGGAACCGTTTGGAAAAAGGAATTTCAATTGAAAGCAATATCTCATTTGGTTCAACGACGTTTCTTCTGTATCCAGTGAAGAATGTTTCATCCATCAAAACAGAGCGTGGGCCATTCTTTATACTTAATAGATTTAGTTTTACTCTAAGAGACATCAATATTGGGTTCAAATCAGATATGGGACTGCCGGTCATTATGTTTCCACCGACAGCCGCGACGTTTCTAATTTGCTTTCCAGCGAACCAATTTAACATGCTCACTATTGTATTAAAAGTTCTAGTTTTATATCGAGGGAAGGTCTTCATATAATTTCTCATAGTATGATCCATGTCCATGAGCGTTACAGCGGCACCGACTATTATTCCATCTTCAGTTTCAGTTATACTAGTCATTTCCGGAACACAATTTGGCATAATTATAACTGGATAAATACAATGTTTAAATTTGACCTCAACACCAACTTCACTGTTACCAACGACAATTTTTGCTTGCGGGTACTTCTCTTTCAATGCTAGAACAGTATTCAATTCTGTAGGCCGATACCAAGTGCTATTCTTTCCTCGATATATCAAACAGTGCTCATCATAAATTGATGATAATTTTAATTCAGGTGGGAATATAGGTTCTTGGCTAGGATCATAGGGTAGAAATGAAGATCTATCAAAAATATATTTAGTTTCACTATCATCCTGATTTTTATCAGTCTTATTTTTACAACAGTCTTTGCCCATTGCACATGTACCGTTAACACCATTAGCAGTGCCGTTTGAATGACCATTTGCAATTCCATTAGCAATTCGCTCAGTTTCCCAATCTTCTATAAAACTTTTATAGCCCTCAATAATTGCTCTGTAACCAGTACATCTGCACAAGTTTCCTTGGAAGGCTACTTCGATGTCTGAGTATTTAATTGAACTGCAGCTCCTGAGCAAAGTGTACATTGACATGACTATTCCAGGTGTGCAGAACCCACATTGTGAACCGTGTGCTTTTGCAATCCGTTCTTGTACGGGGTGTAGTCTTGTTTTGGTTGAACCTATGCCTTCTACTGTGGTGACAGCCAGACCGTGCATTGCACATACTGGTGCAAGACATGCATTAACTGCAAGATGACTTTAGAAACGAGTCAAAGAAAAAATACTAAAGCTTTATATTGCTTCTTATTATCATCACTTAGCATGATTAGGTATTTTCAATGCGTAAATAAAACACAAATAATTTTTTTGGACTGAAAACTAATTAAAAACTATATAAGCTATATACATATATACATATATATATATATATATATATATATATATATATATATATATATATATATATATATATATATATATATATATATATATATATATATATATATATATATATATATATATATATATATATATATATATATATACACATTTTTATAACTCTAAACATTTTTGTTACGAAAACGCAAGAGCATCAATATCTTGGCTCCCGCGCAGAGATACAGACTCGTACTGAAAATGACAGCGCGATAGCGCCGCTTAGATACTTCTAAATCTATACAAATAAATAAAATTGGAGGGTCTGTTTGTAATATTAAAATAAGCGCTTTTTACTAAGTGCATTTGGATGTATACACGGTACATATACCAAAACAACATTTTTTACAATTTTTGTCTGTCTGTCTGTCTGTTTGTTCCGGCTAATCTCTGAAACGGCTGGACTGATTTTGACGGGACTTTCACTGGCAGATAGCTGATGTAACAAGGAGTAGCTTAGGCTACTTTTATTTTAGAATAAAAATGGTTTTAGTTAAAAGTGATCAGTTTCAGATTTTTTTTACCGAATTTAAGTTGACCTCGGATTTATATCATCAGTCATATAAAATAGGGTTCAGCTTAGCCTGGACCTTTCTGGTTCGAACGCAATTTGTATATTACATTAATTTATTTTTTAGGGTTTATAGGGTTTGTAATCCAAAATAAACCATAAGATATATCCAAAAAAATGCTGCCGAAAGTCACTATTCCACGCGGACGGAGTCGCGGGCACAGCTAGTATTTTAATATAATGTTTATGTTTAGCCATTATATATTAAAAATTAATGAGTATTTCGTGGTCGAATTGATAACAGATAACCTTTTACAGGAACTATTAAATATAATTATACTATTCCAAGATTTTATCTATTATGAGGTTTAGCCAATATTTTATTTCAAGCGAATATATACCTAATTTGGAGGCAAAATCTCATTTAATTCTTAACATCTTTCTTTCTTTTTTCGAATTTTCACTCTTAACATTCGATTAATTTTTTAAACTATCAAAAGTAAGCATAGATCAAAACAATTAAAACTAAAGTCAACCAGAGCGAGCTGGTAAACCATCTGCGGTAACTCTTTTCCTAACTGCCTATCGGATGTAACCAATCGCTACTTTTTGATTCTGACACTAAAAAATGAAACGATTATGTTGGATTTACCATATTGGTAACCATTTGTCATATTGGAAGCCATTTAGTATTAAAGATCAATTGTCAAATATATATTTTTTTCTCATAGCGATGTTGGTCAATCGAGTATATTAAACTAGCTCGTTTGCGGCAGCTGCTCATTTATAAATTCAGCTTTATATGTTCCAACTTGATTCTTATACCTTATTGCTCAAGAAGGGAAGATGCCGAGAGTTGTCGACGCATAAAGGCGTAAAGAAGTTTTCGCTGTGACCGTACTCAATGGTAAATCAAAGGTCCCAAAGTCCAAGCTTGGTAAGCTTCAAGCTCGAGCAATATAGTAAATTATACTTAAAACAATTTAAAAAAATTATAATACTTTCTAAATAGTTGACAGCTGATGATTTTTTAATTATATTGATTTTTAAGTTAAACGTGTAGCTGGGGTGTTTAGCCGGGTCTTCTCTTTAAAGAGAGTAGTACTGTATTGATACTGTATAATAAATTAAGGTTGCACTGTCTGTTATAAAATCTCTTAGGCTGAATCTACGAACATCCAGATCTGAATAGAAAAAATCGTTTCTGAATATACTCTGAGAGAATCGGAGAAAGTAGTAGACAAGACCACTCAAAGAGTTAGTTTTTCAAAGGATACATAATTTTTTTCTCTTTTCGATTGTATTTGGAGACCATGACAGTGCAAGCGCCACATCCACCTTCCGCGCAACCTAGTTTCGTTCCAGTTAGGCGAAGCTTCTTCCGAAGATACCAAAGTAACGTCCATTCTGGATCTGGGTTTGGTTCCACTACCTGAAATGAAAAAATGAAACATGTTTAGTAAAATAAAAGAATATCATAATCGTCTTAGCGTTAAGGCCGACTTGCACAACCAATCACTAAACCGATTTAGCGCTAAACTTATTTAAATCGTCATTCTGTCCCTGTCACATTGACAACATTTGACAGGGACAGAATGACGATTTAAATAAGTTTAGCGCTAAATCGGTTTAGTGATTGGTTGTGCAAGTCGGCCTAAGTCTTATTTGTTAATCAAGCTTTCATTTAACAACGTGAAACCTTCTTTTTTTCTTCGGCAACTTCGGCTTTAGGGCATTAGTCAAACTGTGGAAAATAGAGCTTACAGCCGTGTCAATAACGCCTGAAAATTTTCTAAAAATTTCTGAAAACTATTAAGTACTTTGGGCATGTCTCTAGGCGAGATAGTGACTCCATAAAGCGGCTGGTAGTGCAGGGAAAGGTGGAAGGAGCCAGATCCCTCGGCAGGTCACCTATGCGCTGGACTGACCAAGTAAAGTCCGCAGTGGGAAACCGTGTGTCTGACTGACCACGACCGCTCTGTAAGAGCGAAACGAAGGAGAGGATGACGTTTTAATCTATACAAATAAATAAAATTGGAGGGTCTGTTTGTAATATTAAAATAACCGCTTTTTACAAAGTGCATTTGGATGTATACACGGTACATATACCAAAACAACATTTTTTACAATTTTTGTCTGTCTGTCTGTCTGTCTGTCCGTCTGTCTGTCTGTCTGTCTGTTTGTTCCGGCTAATCTCTGAAACGGCTGGACCGATTTTGACGGGACTTTCACTGGCAGATAGCTGATGTAACAAGGAGTAACTTAAGCTACTTTTATTTTAGAAGATAAAAATAGTTTTTTTTTAAATGATAAGTTTCGAAATTTTATTCCAATTTAAGTTGGCCTCAGATTTATATCAACAATCATATAAAATAGGGTTCAGCTTAGGCTGGACTTTGTAGGTTCGAACACAGTTTGTATGTATATTTCATTTATTTATATTATTTATATTTTAGGGTTTATAGGGTTTGTAATCCAAAATAAACCATAAGATATATCCAAAAAATGCTGCCCAGTTACTATTCCACGCGGACGGAGTCGCGGGCACAGCTAGTTAATTTATAAAATTTGTGTCGATGTAATCATAATTCGTTTGAAGAGGGCAGTAACTATTTATATATTCAAAACAAGATTTACATATTGACTTCTGTATGTTAAAAAATTACTCACTCCTCAAAAACTAAAGAAACTATTTCTAATAATCATAAGAAAGTATTTCTAATAAGAAACCAAACAGAACAATGATATAATTTAAGAATCTGATTCTAGAATCTGACTAGTTGCAGGCGCGTCGTTTGCCATTGGTGTCCATATGTAACGATTCATTTCTATGCCAAACTGACAAAAGAGTAATTACAATTGTTGGGAATTTTGTTTTGACAAGAATTACTAAACAATCTTGAAAAACGTTACGTCAGAGCCGGGTTCGTTTTTAATAGGGCACCCTAACTGGTAGGTATTTATTTGTGCGTTCAAGATTTTGCTGGGGCACACACACCCACTGTTGTAAACACTGCCAAAACATGTTTATTTTGTTGGTATTGTTTTGACTAATGCAGGGAATTATCACTATAAAACTATGGATCTCTGGTTCTATGAATTTAGTTGTGGATTTTCCTCTTTTTTTTATTAAAATACCTTCAACCTAAATGAATGTTTTTACAAAGAATATATTTATAATATGCATTTCTTTGTATTATTTGTAGTGGAGATAAATGTATTATTTCGCTTGAGATCATGGGTCAGTATAATCAGGGCCAGCGAGACGTCGACCCTCCGCGAACAAACAAGTCTCGTTTCACTTCATGACGCAATTAATCATCAGTATAGGATCTAATTGCATACGGAGACGTAACCAAGAGAACACAGATTCAATTACCACCAAAGGATGCATCTTTTATGACATTTTCGCAACTAAATATAATTGTCATGTAATGAAGTTACAGGAAATCTACACACCAATATCATTAGTATGTTACTAATGATAGTAAATACCTAATTAGATGGTTTGGCCATGTCGAGAGAATGAATGAAGAACGATTGACGAAAAAAGTGTTTAAGGCGAGTGTGAATGGAAGTGTTGGAAGGGACCTAGGCGGACGTTTCGAGACCAGATGTCTTGAAAAAAGGCCAGGTCAAGAGTACCCTAAACCGAAGAGCATGTATGAAGGGAATAATGAAAGTGGACGAAGCGAAACAAGTATGTAAGGATCGTAGCAAGTGGAAAGAAGTGGTCTCTGCCTACCCCTACGGGAAAGAGGCGTAATTATATGTATGTATGTATGTTACTCACTTATCCCCTTTGAACAAGCGTGGCAGATAATTTTTCGTTTTCTTTCTTACGGAAGGTCCGAAACAAAAGGTATTTAGGGCTATATTTTTATTGATCTAGAACGGTTTTTTTATTATTGGACAGCAGACAGGCTGACGGCCCGCTTGGAATTTAGCAGTTACCATCGCCTATGGATATTAGCGACACGCGATCACCGACAACACATTTCCGTTCGCGTAGGGGTGGACCAACATACAGTCGGAATATTATTACAAGGTTGATAAGACGGCATTAGACTTTACGAGATGCAATTCTTTGAACTGAATCACAGTTTGTGTTTATATTTTTTTCGTGATATCATTGGCGGTAATGCCTCATAATATTTCATATTGTTGGCTCGCCTGTAGAAAAGCAAAACATTGTATAGATTTTAATTACACTAACTAAGACTTGTAGAAGGAACAAAGACAAAAAAGGGCTAGTTTTTTTCTTACAATAGAAAACTATTCAATGTAAGTTAATATGACATTGTTAATGTTTTTTTTTTTTTTGGCTAATACTTAAAATGCTTATAATCAGAAGAAGTTTCAAATTACATTTACAACATAGAAATAACAGTACAATATTTACGTTTATAACATTAAAATTGTTTGCTGCAATGTACACGCGTCATTATTTGTGTAAAAAAAGTTACTGGAAGGAGAAGAAGGACTTGAGCAAAATCAAAATAAGATTGCATATGGCTAGATTTGGTATTTAAGAAAACGTCTACCATTTCCCTTGTCTTTTCCTATCTGTGAATCAGCAAAACGTCGGCTAAGAGTGTAAACCTGCTAACTCACTTTAACCCAAATTTACAGGAGGCAAATAAAAGTTAATAAATTAGAATTTTACAATTTTTAATTCAATCCAAAAATACAGTTGGTGTATTTTTGGATAGTCTACATTATTAGAAACTAATAAAATAGTAAAATTTGATCGTTAATAAGTTACAAGTGTTTCTATGAGTTAGCAGATTTTTTTAGTAGCAAAAGTTTTATTTCCCGGAGTTAGCAGGTTTTTCGAAAGATTTCAAAGAAAGAAAAAATAACTTTAATTGTTGCGTTAATCATTATTTCTTATTTATAATCACAGTTACATACTTGGCCAATACTTAAATTTAATCAGTCTTTTAATCATAAATCTGTGACTAAACAAAAAAAGGGCAAAAAACTTAAATATCTGAAACTCTCTTTTCTTAAAATTAAAATTAAATTAATAAAACTAAACGTTATTCTTGTTTCCCTTAATAATAATTATTAATACATTGTTTTCTGTTCAATCATGAGGTAAGGTATCATATTAAGAGCGTTAATCTTCAGGTAAGGTGTTTTTCAAGTATTGAAGATCTTCGAACTTTCTTGTGCTAATTTTTGGCCTGTTACTGTATAAATTTTGCAAACCAGTAAATCAACGATGAGGATTTTGTTTGTGGTAATAATTTCCACTCATCTGGGAATCTAAGTTTATAAATATCACCATTTGGAATGTAGCAAAGAGCTCTTATATCTGTAACCTTAGCATCTCCTTTAGATCGGCCAGGACGAATACTTTTATAAAATTGAACCTCATTGAACTTTTTAAAGAATTGGTAGTTATATTTTACTTCATATGGACGCGGTTTTTTCCTTTCAGATCTACAGATGGATATATACTCTGTGGTAAAGACAAGATTTTCTTTTTCCTTTTCTCCTCTCGCTTCTTCTTTTTTAGTTTAATGCTCTATGTAATCTACCTTAGTTAATTTTCCAACTTTATACAGAGCACACCTCTCACATTGATCTTTTTTAGGAAAGTACAGTCCTAAGTTTCTTTTATCAAATGCCTCATTGAAGACAGTGATAGATAGAGGCTTCACGTTATGTTGCTCGCGCCAATTTTTTATGTAAAAGTCATAAACAGCTTTGTTGATGTCCATTCAGGTAAAATGTATATTTTTTTTCAGTTGCTCGGCAGTAATGTGACTTCATGACGGGTAAAGAGTCCAAAAAACTGAATATTTCTTGACGCTCTTTTGCAAATGGCTTTGAAGTAGTTGGTTGCTCTTGATTTTTGTCATGATTTTTATCTTTGCATTATTTGAAAACATTGTTCTTCCAATTTATGACCGTCTGTCTTCCAATGCCATGAGTATGTAGAAACATTGTTCTACAAACTCTTAGTCGTTGATCTTGTAATTTTAGGTAATAAATCAAAGACTGAGCTCTACTAGACTCCTCAGCATTTTTTCTACCTAGTTGTCTTTTCACTGGAGCAGATATTACAAGACTGTCAACGTAAATCCGTTTTTCAGGTCAACTCATACTCCAGAAGGTTTTAAAAATATATTTTCTGTCCTCTTCTGTCAAATTGGTATACTTAAGTACACCTTCTGCAGTTGGTTTATTCCAACGAAAACTGATTTTTATTGTACGGAACGTGATAACGCCAAAGACTCAGTAGAAAATGGCGTCGATCATGGAGTTAGCAGCGCAATTTGAATAAAATGGATTTGGCTGTTTTACGCATCACACCTTTTTGCCGACTTACCAATTAAAGTTAGTATAGCTGGTTTTACAAGTCCATGTGCCCTATCTTTCTCTTTCAGATGGTATAAAAATGTCATTTGGACCAAAAAGGGAGTTAGCAGGTTTACACTCTTAGCCGACGAAAAGAATTCGTAAAAGTCCAAATGTCCTTTTAAGACTCTAGGAAAATCAAAGCGAAGAAGCCACCCATGCAAAGCCGGTCATAAAAAACGGGTGAAAGAAAAATATGAAATGGACCAGGAAAACAGCAGAAAAAGAGAGGAAATCATCATCATCATCCTAGCGTTGTATCCCGGTTGCAAACCAAACTTTCGTTTCGTTGCCCGGGGTCCGCTATCCGACTTTTTCTACTCCACTTATGGAAAATATTTCATACTATTGAAGTGTGGTGTCACGACAGCGGAGCAGGCCTGAGCTCAAGTCAGACACAGCTTTAGCCTCTACCGCCTTGATATGATTTAAATCTTAAAATACCATTTTGAATATACAGTCCACTACCACACTATTAAAAGGTAAATAAAATTGCCATATTGGTCCATACAACATTGATAAGTAATGTCTTTCCACCTAAAAATAAAATGTAAATTTTAAAACCAGTTCACTTAAAATAGACACGTTGTTCGATGATTCGAATCTAAGGGTCAATTTAGTTTACGAAATAGTACTTGACATGTAAATTAACCTTAGAGATAAACAAGATAATAATAAAGATTACGCAGTAAGCAACCAATAGTAGTAATAAACCAGTTCCAGACGTTTCAAAACTACTCAATTTAAGATCAATGTAAATTATAATATTGCAAAAGAGAAAACAATAAATGTTACATTTTACAGGTTTTCTTATATTGTTAATAATTATCAAAATATAAACATATTTCAAACAAATACTACCAAATCTAAAGATAAACGGCTTAAAGGTCTTTAGTTAACGAGATGCTTTTAAATGCAAAATGCTTACCTTCTTCCCGTTAACGTAAAAAACAAGTTCCGTACAAAAGTCACCAACTTCTTCTTCTAAATTCAAAATACCCATTTTCTCATAAATTTATTTGTAAATACGTTCAACTGTTGCCATTTATAAAACACGACTGAACACAGGAATGTCGCAAGTTCGCCTGCGCAAGAGACAACCAATAAACTTATTATCTCACAACTACGCATCACAAACGATATGTTATCTATAAGATTTTATTCAGTAAATATTAATTTACACAACAAGTCTTAGTCTTGTACAAATATATGTGATATAATTATTCTATATAACACGCAATAAATTGAAAACCGTTAGTTTTTCTTCAAGCTCTGGTGCTTGTGAGCACTTCATACTGCAAACAGATGTTCTTCTTATAATTAATCAGACAACTATAATTAGCTACGTGGTAGGGCCTCAAGCCCGTCTGGATGACGACCACCTTTGGTCTTAAGTATGCCGCCATAATAACCTCGCGTTGTGTTCCCGCATTAGTGACCCAAGTTCCTGTACCCTTATGGGACAGCAGCGTGTTTGCGATGCCACTAGCGTTGCAAACACCCATAGGCAACGGTAACTGCTAAATTCCAAGCGGGCCGTCAGACTGTCTGCTGTCCAATAAGAAAAAATTGCTACTCTAGTAATTTATATATATATATATATATATATATATATATATATATATATATATATATATATATATATATATATATAGCTTTAATGTAGTCACAAAGGGCGGCTTCGTACCAGACAGTAAGTAGTTCATGCTCTGCGTCGCAGTTTTATTAGGGTATACATATTATAATTGTTTAGAACCTGTATTGGTAAGAGGTCACAAAGTACGTCACATACCGCTTGATGTACTTTTAATTCTTCATTTTTTTTCTAATCCGTGATTGACGTAGGAGGTGTCGTGTTGCTCGCATAGAAGAGGAATAGGGTTAACTCATCTCGTTCGTAGAGAGTTGTAAAAGACTAGATATGGATTACTCCTTTTGATAATTCATAAGCAGCGAACGAAGTGCATCAATCGGTTTTCAAGTTCAGGGAGTTAGATGGTAGCAGTCCTTGTATAAACAAATTTAACATGTATTCTGTATATTTGTACCAATTTGATCAAGTGTTTTAAATGAGTGTCGACGCAATAAGATCAGCAGAAGTTTTTCCCGTGACATTGCTCAGTTGCGTACTTTGGGCTCCAAAATGAAAGCTTCGATTGCAACTAAGATGAAACTACAAAAACATTCATAGTATACACACGAGTATGTGTAGTGCATGATTTCTTTGGTAGAGGTGACCTAACTACAGCATCATCTTAAAATACAGCATCGTCCACTAACTCACACAACAACTATATCAGTCTCTTTCTCTTTACAGTTCTCCTACGGAGTCCTTGTTTCAGATCTTGTCCATAGGAGAAGCACTCATCAAACCTCGCTCCATGGACCACTAAGTGACTTTGAAATTTATGGTCCAATACCGCCGTCATTACTAGTAAGACACATTACTCAAAGACTTTCGTTTTCAAGCAATATGTAAATATGGCGAATCGGCGACGAAAAGGCCTACTCTTAAGGCTGTTCGCTTAACAGTACCAGGTCGGAAGCCGGCGTGGTTATGTCGGCTTTATGCTGTTAGCCAGTGAAGATATAGGCCAGCGGCGGCCATCAATGCATACCCACTAAAGCCACTCTGCGAAACCTCGACAGAGGTTCGACACAGAACCGACTTTTGATTGTTGCCTTGCAACGCCCACGACCCCGCACTGCTACCTTCGCGAGGTAGATAGCCAGCAACCGGCAAACAATTTAAAATATTTGAAATTTGGATCTTTAGGTCGATTTTACCATTTATTCTCCGTAACACCGATCTTTTGTTTATAACTCCGCGATCTAGCAAATTGGAAAAAAATAGTAATATTTAGAATATTCGTTCCTTAACTCGCTAGAATTATTATTAATCCAGCCCCTATCTAATCTGGCGCCTCCTTCCCGACATGCCTGTCACTGTTGAACTATTACATAGTTTTGGAAAAGTATGGTCAGATATAGCCACTTCTAGCAACGATTAATGTGACTTCAGAAGTAAAAGAGCAAGTTGCTGCTGAAACACAGTTAGAGAGAAAAATATTTTTCATGAAATGTTTGTATTTGTTTGAACTTACTAATAGTTATATACATTTAAACGAAAACCAGCTCTTGTTATACAAAATATGAAACTCAAATGCTTGACTACAACAATTTTAATAGATTATGAAAAATTATAACATACATACAATATGATTCTTTAATAATATTAAAGTTCATTAGTTATATCACGAGTAATTATAAATTAAGCAACCACGTTCCACGGTTTCCCGTTCTTCTTAATCGAAGGAACCACCTGAAAAGACATTTTGAATATTAAGTAATTAAATATAAATATTAAATAAAATACCTAGTCAGGTCATAAATTCTGTCACATGTTTAATGTAAAATAATTGTAACAAGTTTATTAATTATGTAACCATTCATATACCAAAATGAACTTAACAAAACATAGATTCTTATGACATTAAAGTTTATTCAAAATGACCTCCGTGATTTTGAATACAAGCCTTCAATCTGCGTGGCCAGTTGTCTATCGCAGCACGAACGAGGTCCATGTCAATATCGGCGGCTGCCTTAATCAAGGATGTCTTGAGTGACTCCAAATTGGGATGAGGCTTTGAGCACGCCTTTTCCTCCAAGTGTTGCCATATCTTGTAATCTAACGGATTCAAATCTGTACTTTAGGAGGGCCAGTCTTCGTGCCGGATGAAGTCGATTTCACGCGCCGCCAGCCAGTCTTGTGTGCTCTTCGCTCTATGAGCTGGCGCCGAATCTTGTTGGAATACCCAGTGCCTGTTATTGAACATGGTATGAGAAACAGGTTCCACAAGGTTCGTCAGGACTGTATTTTATTTATACACAACAGCATTCGTTTTTACACCTTTCTCACAAAAATGTACCTCTTCTAAGCCCCAATAAGAAACTCCCAACCATACCATGAGCGAGGATGGAAAATGACCTCGTTGGACACGCGGAATACGGTTGCTCGCTTCTTCACTACTGTGTGTGTACACCTTATCATTTTGTTTGTTGTAGCTCTCTTCTTCGGTAAACATTTTTTCATCCGAAAAAAGAATTTCCCGATATTTTTTTCCGCGTACCGCTTCAACAAAGCGCGGCATCTCTTCAGTCTCAGGTCCATTAGACGAGCATTCAAACGATGTCCTGTTTTTCTTCGATATGCCCGAAGCCCTAAGTCTTCATTTAACACCCTTTTCACCGTGGTTCTGCTTAACCCCATCTGAAGGGCCAACAGTTTCTGCTTACGTTTGGGATTTCTTTGAATTCGTGCCTTCACAGCTTTTATCACTGCTGGAGTCCTAACAGACCGAGGGCGACCACTTCTTGACCTGTCATCTACACTAGAGTCTTCATTGTATCGTTTGATGGTACGATAAACGAATCTTTTGGTAATATTCAAATTTTTCAGTATGTTAAAAATTTGAATTGGCACGTAACCGCAACGATACAACGCAATAACTGCAACACGGTCTTCTTTAAGCGTCCACTCCATATTTAAAAATGAGTAAAATTCTAAAAGTTATACATTTTTATTTTCATGAACAATTCGAAATTCTAATTCAATAAACTTTTTTGTGGCCAGCATTCTAAAAGAAAAGTTTTTACTGTGTGACAATACTTATGACCTGACTAGGTATATGTATTTTTATATAGTTATTTTAATCTATATATGCTTGTATAATAATGTATTAATTGTAATACATGTATACTCGTATTTCATACGTATTTAATATTTATGTCCTATTTCACACTGAAGGCGGTCCTGTTAAAAGAGTTTATTGTGTCATATCAATTATCACCAACGTATTTATATCTCTCTTCGTGGAGGAATATTTCTTATATATATATATACCTAGTCAGGTCATAAATTCTGTCACATGTTTAATGTAAAATAATTGTAACAAGTTTATTAATTATGTAACCATTCATATACCAAAATTAACTTAACAAAACATAGATTCTTATGACATTAAAGTTTATTCAAAATGACCTCCGTGATTTTGAATACAAGCCTTCAATCTGCGCGGCCAGTTGTCTATCGCAGCACGAACGAGGTCCATGTCAATATCGGCGGCTGCCTTAATCAAGGATGTCTTGAGTGACTCCAAATTGGGATGAGGCTTTGAGCACGCCTTTTCCTCCAAGTGTTGCCATATCTTGTAATCTAACGGATTCAAATCTGGACTGGAGGAGGGCCAGTCTTCGTGCCGGATGAAGTCGATTTCACGCGCCGCCAGCCAGTCTTGTGTGCTCTTCGCTCTATGAGCTGGCGCCGAATCTTGTTGGAATACCCAGTGCCTGTTATTGAACATGGTATGAGAAACAGGTTCCACAAGGTTCGTCAGGACTGTATTTTGATACACAACAGCATTCGTTTTTACACCTTTCTCACAAAAATGTACCTCTGTTAAGCCCCAATAAGAAACTCCCAACCATACCATGAGCGAGGATGGAAAATGACCTCGTTGGACACGCGGAATACGGTTGCTCGCTTCTTCACTACTGTGTGCGTACACCTTATCATTTTGTTTGTTGTAGCTCTCTTCTACGGTAAACATTTTTTCATCCGAAAAAAGAATTTCCCGATATTTTTTTCCCGCGTACCGCTTCAACAAAGCGCGGCATCTCTTCAGTCTCAGGTCCATTAGACGAGCATTCAAACGATGTCCTGTTTTTCTTCGATATGCCCGAAGCCCTAAGTCTTCATTTAACACCCTTTTCACCGTGGTTCTGCTTAACCCCATCTGAAGGGCCAACAGTTTCTGCTTACGTTTGGGATTTCTTTGAATTCGTGCCTTCACAGCTTTTATCACTGCTGGAGTCCTAACAGACCGAGGGCGACCACTTCTTGACCTGTCATCTACACTAGAGTCTTCATTGTATCGTTTGATGGTACGATAAACGAATCTTTTGGTAATATTCAAATTTTTCAGTATGTTAAAAATTTGAATTGGCGCGTAACCGCAACGATGCAATGCAATAACTGCAACACGGTCTTCTTTAAGCGTCCACTCCATATTTAAAAATGAGTAAAATTCTAAAAGTTATACATTTTTATTTTCATGAACCATTCGAAATTCTAATTCAATAAACTTTTTTGTGGCCAGCATTCTAAAAGAAAAGTTTTTACTTTGTGACAATACTTATGACCTGACTAGGTATATATATATATATATATATATATATATATATATATATATATATATATATATATATATATATATATATATATATATATATATATATATATATATATATATATATATATATTCCATAAGCACCACGTATCTACTGTGTCAAATGTCATAATCACAAACCTTTATTTTTTTAATGTAACATTATGTTAAATACAAAAAAAAATCCCAATGCATTTTTTCCCTTTATTAAGTATTTTAATTTGACACAAAATGCTTTACTTCCCCATTTCATATGTAGGGAGTTGTAAGGCTCAAAAATTATCCTTTTTGCTATACGCGACAGCTTCAGGTTTCATTCGGTTTTCCTTTCCTAATGCCGGTACAAAATTGAAATCATCGAAAATGTCACTTCATGCCCTGTCCACCAATACCTTTTTAGTAATGTCATCTTCACAGGCCATTCTTATCCGTTCGCACGTCGCTGGTGCATCCAATCTGAACTCTTCTTCCTCTCCGCTATCCAAACGAGCCGATTTAATGGCTTCCTTTATCGCAAAATACACGGAGGCTGCCAGGAACAATGGAGGTTCACCAACAGCCTGTAGAAATAATAACTATTAATGATTTAGAAATATAAGATACTCAAATAATAGATGACGGCCCTCCTAGCGTAAAGACTAACGTACGTCGGTACGCTTGCGGAGATCTCGGGTTCGATTCCCATCCAGCGTCTGGGTGTTCATGTATAATATATATTCATTTATAAAAGGAAAATATATATGTAGTACTTCGTCATTGTTAAACCAATATCTGTTATGTGCTCTTTTTGACTCACCGCTGTGTGATTTTAATCATTAAGTTATTTTTATATAAATCACTTTAAAAGAAATATTTTCTTATAACATTTTACATGGGGAATGTTTTACTCCATATTTCAAATTATATTTTTCACATAGCAGATATTGGTTTGACAAGGACAATTTTTTGTTAGCTTCCAAATATATCCCATATATCATATTATATTAATGGAAAAGATTGTAGTCGTTGATGACGATCTTTAAGACTTTGACGACGATCTTTTGATGCAGGGGTGGAGAAAGAATACTAACCTCTGCGGCCGGGGTTGGCTTGTCGTAGAAGGCGCCAAAACAACTCACCCTAGCTGGTGGATGGCGACGACCTTTGTTCTTAAGTATGCCGCCATAATAACTTTGTGTTATGTTCCGGCATTAGTGACCCAAGTTCCTGTACTCATTTGGGACAGCAGCGTGTGCGCGATGCCACTGGCGTTGCAAACACCCATAGGCGACGGTAACTGCTAAATTCTAAGTGGGCCGTCAGCCTGTCATAACATTTTATTTAAAAACTATTTTCAGTACTAAACTTACATCATGATGAATTATTAGGACGATGACGAAATTAAATACGTCTTACTTAAGAATGTAAAATAAGTGTCCAGAAAATACCTTGGAAGAGTAAACGGCACGTGGGTTTGGAGCACCTTTCAGTAATGAAACGTTAAATACTTTCGGTATATCAGTAAATCCTGGTATTTTGTAAGCACCTGGACCTTTCGAGAGCGTTTCTCCACGATCGGAAAATATCAATTCTTCCATCGTAAACATTCCATAACCTTGCATAAAAGCGCCTTCTATTTGACCTATATCTATCGCAGGGTTTAGACTTTCACCTAAATCCATCACAATATCAGTTCTAAGAACTTGATGATCACCAGTCAAGCAATCAATAATAACTTCAGAACACGCGACTCCATATGTAAAGTATTCAAACAGATTTCCACTATTTGTTTCTGGATTATATTCTATTTTTGGAGCTGCATAAAATCCTGTAGCAAACAAACTCGTCCTGTCAAAATATGCTGCAGAAATCCAATCTTCCCATTTGCCACTAGGATTCTTCGCTTTATACGGTTCCAATCGTTCTTTAATTATTTTGCAAGCATTTAGTACCGCCATTCCATACAAATCTGAACTAATACTTGCTGCGGTCGAAGAACTATTTGGAACTTTATCAGTAGCCATTTCACTAATATGAATCTTTTGATAATCAATATCCAGAACTTTGGACGCAACTTGTATCATTTTTGTAAAAAGTCCTTGACCCATTTCTATACCGCCAATAGATAGTAAAACTGAACCATCATTGTACACGAGAAGTAATGCACCTGCTTGCATTAAGAAATCTGTTTGAAACGATATACCGTATTTAGTAGGGACAATTGCGATTCCTTTTTTCTTCCATCTATTTTGCCTGTGTATATAAAAACATTATATCATCAAATATGAAATGGAAATAAGAATGTAAAGGAAAGTAAAAATTATATAAGTATATTGAATCACAGTAAATCAATATTCGAAAAGAGCAACTGTTCGAATATCGATTTACTGTAGTCCGAGTCGATTTACAACGGCATCACATCTCTCGTCATTTCTGACCTGTTTAGGACGCTGCGGCTTTAAAGAGAAAAGGTGCGCAATGAAGGTCGCGTATTTAATTTTTTATTTCATTTACAGATTAAGCAACGAACACCATCAACATTCACTAAGAACTAGTTTGATGTTCTTAGTGAATGTTGATGTTATAATAATTATTTATTTATTTCTTCCCACAAGTTATATTATTTACAATATTCAAAGAATATATATAATTATTTATTAGATAGAGTGTGAAGACATAATGTAGATATTTTCATTAAGAGGTTTTTTTTTCAAATCCCGAGCTTTGGGGAAATTTAACCCATAACCGAAACACATAAGAACTACGTTTACAATACGCGCTACGTTCAGCCCCGGTCGCATCTGAACATCCTATTTCTCATTTCTACTTTTTATTATCTATGCTATACATTACATTTTTTCATAATGACGTTTACAATATTTTTACTTCCATTGCATTATTTTGCAAACTGTTTCTGTAAGTAATAATATACCTTTCTTGGTATAAGGCGATAATTATAGGGTAAAAAATTCAACAAAAAAAACTATTGTAGGGCAAGCAAACTTTGCACTTACAAAGAGTAAAAATATAGCTTAAGTTGTGATAGCCACGCTAATCATCGGCCCGGGCCACGAGATCGGCAGGCCACATATCCGTAGGCCCGAGCGTAGGCGATAGGAGAAGAGCGGGGTTTTTAGTAGGTAGTCGGATGGTCGAACATCTTTCCCGGAGTCCCACATATCCCTCGGTCCCCCCGGGCTGGGGGAACCCGTCAAGAGAGGGTTTTTTCCCCGAGACCAAAAAAATGCCACGCTAATCATACTATTCATTGGGATTAATTAAAAATATAATATAGTATAGCTTAACAACGCCTACGGAAAGAACAATTTTAGCCTAAATTGACTTACCTGTTGAATTCTTCTACGTCCTTTTTTCGGTGCAAAAAATTAGATGTCTCAACACATTCATTCCAACACCTGTCTAAGGTGCAATATGTTAGTAACTGGTTAAAATGAGTCAAATGCCCTTCTTTGTACATATTTAACTTAGCAACTTCTTCATAATCCTTGTTTACTACTGACGCTATATGCCTTATCATAGTTTCGGCGGCGAACATCGCTTGTGGCGCGCCAAATCCTCTAAACGCTGTATTTGAAGGCATATTGGTTTTGCAAAGATATCCGTTAACTTGAATATTTGGTATCGAGTAACAATTATCCACATGTACTAATGCACGCTCCAGCATCTATAAAAGAAATAAAAACATATTATACATATAACAGGCTTCAACGTCCTATTTATGGCCACGCCTGAAATACTAATCAGCATGTGGTTGACGGGTGTGAAGATCACGTCGGGGTCTGCTGGAGGTGCAAGGATTCCTGGCCTCCAAAATTTTTGTAGTTGAAGGCAGATTTCTTCTTCGGAGGTCTTCTAGGGAGTTGAGCTTACAATAAAATTCGGTTCCAGGATTCCATATTCTTTTTTTGTGTTGTGTTAAGGCTATTGTCTCAGACGACTCGACAGCGACTACGGACACGCCTCCTATGAGGTGCGTACCTAGCTCGACCGCTGCACGGGGAACAATTGAGAAGCGCCACGAATGGCAAGAGTTTTTATTGACGTCATGTCGACTTCACCGGTGAGGCCGCTCCTATTCGAATCTACTACCGTTTCGGAATGTGTGTAGCTGGGAGAGAAGAAACGGCGAAAGATACTCCCCCGCAACACATCTATTCTACGTGTTATTTTGTATTGTGTGAATTGTTTGAGTCTATAGGCTATGATGGGCGGAAGGCATCCCTAAACCTATTTCATAGGGCTGCTGGAGAGAATTGCATCCGCAAGAACATTCGCTTTAGCGTCCTAGTGATGGGTTCGAGTTTATCTGTGAGCAAATTTCGCGGGCGACAACGTGTGGGAGCGGCTCGGCGGTTGGGCGTGTAATTGACTGTCTCCACCATCAGTAGATTGGGTGGTGGGGAGCGAGGCCGAAGAAAAATCGCGACAGGGAGACTATGTACTCCTTCACGAGAAGGAATTCCAGGTCACGGTCTAGGTCCGCGTTGCGCATGTAGAGTGGTGCTTGGACTGCTATGCACAAGAACTTATTTTGTAGTCTCTGCATCGAGTTGATGTAGCATTTGCCGGCATGGGCGAAGACCACACTTGCATAAGTCATGATGGGGAACGAGCGCAGAAACTCGCACCTACGCACATATCTTCTATCTCATTCACACATTTGCATTGCATCGTAGTAACATACATCTACACTTCTCATCAAAAAAATCGAAATACCCCTGAAGTTTGATTTTGAATGAGCTTAATTTTATTTTACATTTAACCAAAAATATAAATAATACCAGTTAATTGTGGATATTATAAGGTATCATTTAACGAATATTAATGTTTCAAATTAATATTAAATTTCTTTAGCTATTGTATTTTGTTCAACAGGTATGTTTTTACCCTTTAAGAAGAAAAATGTTTAAAAAAGTTTATTCAGTATCTTGTGTTTCCTCCCCGGTCTCTTATCACTGCTTCCATGCGGTTCGCCTTAGAACGAATAAGCGTCACAATCTTGTGTTGTGGAATGTTATCCCACTCTTCTTGTATATCTGTTTTAAGCTGGCCAAGCGTCTCCGGAGCAGGATCTCTCGCTCTGACTCGTCTCTTCAATTCATCACATAGGTGTTATATGGGTTTCATATCCGGGTCTCTAGCTGACCAGTCCATAACTGCAATACCGAGTTCGCTCAGGTATTCATTTACAATGCCTTAACAAATAGGGGAAAAAATCTGCACTCGCCGCCATTGTTGCGCGCGTCTTGAAGAGTGAAGAGCAAAGAAAAGCGCAGTGCTGCTGCAATATCTTTTGAAACTCGAGTCACTTTCTCTAGTGCTATGTATAATACTGAGTTAATAATAACTAGCTTAGTATTATCGTACTTGAACATAATATAGATATAATATAATAAGGTTAACATTTAAAAGCAGATCTGTACTTACAGGACAAGAAATATCCATAGAATATCCTGCATTGGCATAAATATCAAATACAGCGCTAATTATCTTTCCATTGTCATCATAAGCCACTTTATATTTAATCAGAACTGGATGTCTGTACCCGGTTATTTGTATATCTTCGTCTCTGTCCAAAACTGCACGAACAGGTTTCTTAAGCTTATAGGCTGCTACTGCAACAGGCACTGCTAATGTGGCTGCTCTAGTCTCTTTTCCTCCAAATCCACCACCTATTCTTTTCACTTTGGCTACTACTTTATGACTAGGTATACTTAAGGCATGCCCCACAAAGTGCTACAAAAATCATTCATTTATATTAATGTCATAATGTAACATACAGAATATGTTTAGGTATATTTATTGAGCCTTACCGCTATTTCTCCCGGTCCCTGTGTCGTAGCTATAACTTCGATCTCATCTTCTTTTCTAATAGCATAAGCTGAAATCGTTTCTAAGTAAAAATGTTCTTGCGCGCCTGTTCTAACACTACCAACAACAATATTTTTACTTTTCTGAAACACTTCTTTTACGTCCCCTTTCTGCAGAATTCGAGGACTACCATCAAAGAACGATTGTTTTTCAATCGCATCTTCTAAAGTCACTATTACTGGTTCTAACCGTTCATAAATGACAGATACTAAATCTTTTGCTGCTCGAGCAGCTTTCTCTGATTCTGCAACAATGGCCCCTATAACACAAGCTCTACTTGAAACTTTTTCTCTTGAAAATATTTCTTCATCATTGAATATTGGACCGAATTTATTACATTCGAATTCCAAATCTGCCGCTGATAAAAATCTTACTACCCCAGGTACAGACAAAGCTTTACTTGCATCTATAGATACAATTTTGGCATGTGCTTCAGAACTTAAAACGAGTGCTAGAAATAGTTCTCCCTGCATGTGCGGAATGTCGTCGCAATATATAGCTTCACCAGTGACCTGTTTAAAAGCAGATGCGTGCGGTATTGGTCGCCCCACGGCATCTGATATACTTCTATCATTATTTTTGATATCAAAATATTGTGAACTTGTTGGTTCTACGCTATTCATTTCTTCGGAACCAGATAATTGCAAGTTATCTATGATTTTATAACCGTTTAAGACATTATTTGATACATAAAGGTAAAACCTAAAAAATAAACTTAAGCATAATGATTTTCGGTACTGAGCCATTCCACCTGGCACTGATATATCTAACTGAAGCTCTTCATTCAAAGATTGAAATACCGCTGTTAGAGTGTTTTGATTCCATGAACATCCAATAAGCATTTTCGATGTTTTGACAGCACAAATAGTTGTGGGCCCCATACCACCGTAGCATAATTTTGCTTCGGATACAATATTGCTTCTTTCTTTAAAATTAACATTGAAACAAGCCGTTATTATAGATATATCATCTTCGCGCCTTCTAGCTTGTTTATAAGCTTTAAAGTATTGCATATATTCTGTAAAAGGAATTTCTACTGATACAACTACTTCATCGTTTTCTATAGCAGTCTTCCTGTAACCAGTAAAGAAATTCTCATCAATAAGTACCTTTCTTTGTCCTCTTAATAAACTGTGTACGTGAAGTTTTGCCTGGCATGCCATTAGTATGGGATTTAGATCTGATATCGGACTTGCAGTTATGATATTACCTACCAATGATGCAACATTTCGTATTTGATTACCCGCAAACCAATGGAGCATATTTTGAATAGCTGCAAAAACTTTACTTTTCGTAGGATCCTCTTCAATTTTTCTTTTCAAATAAACATCGAGCTGAGATAAAGTAACTGCCCCGCCTATTATAAAACCAGAACTTGTAGTTTCACAAACGTTCATTTCCCGTACAGTAGTTGGATAAATCAGTATTGTGTACATTTTTTTCTTAAATTTCGTTTCTACACCGATTTCTGTGTTGCCTACGATTATTTTGGCTTCTGGCAATTCACATTTCAAGTTTAGTAGTTCAGCCAATGTTTTTGGTCTAATCCAACTAACATTGTCACCTTTGAAATACACATAGTCTTCAATGTGTTGATTGTTTAATTTAAATTCCGGTGGGAATATCGGTTCCTGAGTTGGGTCGTATGGTCTAAATTTAGATTTATCATATAAATTATTTGACTGTCTTTGTTCCTTTTTATTCTTACAGCAATCTGCACCCATACTACAAACAATTTCTTTGCTTTCATTACAATACTGTTGTTCCCAACCTTCGATAAACGTTTTGAATCCTTCAATAATAGGTCTATATCCAGTACACCTACATAAATTTCCTTGTAAAGCTGTTTCTATGTCGTTATATTTAATGTTATTATTCGAACGAACTAGAGCATACATGGACATTATTATTCCTGGTGTACAAAAACCGCATTGTGAGCCGTGGGCTTTTGCTAATCTCTCTTGCACAGGGTGTAGGCGGTCTTGAGTTGAACCAATACCTTCCACAGTTGTTACTGCTACGCCATGCATTGCACATACTGGTGTCAAACAAGCATTGACAGCTATATGTCTGAAGATAAGAATGTAAGTTAAATTTAATTACAAATAATACCTACTACCTTAACTCTCGTAACAAGTAACGTAATAAAACATGAAATTATTAATTGTTATCATTAATTTAATTAGAGAATTTGGATGTGTATGTATTTATTTACAAAAGAAAAGATCGCTTTGCTACATGCTTTGGGAATAGTGAAGCTGTATGAATTGTCCCAGTATATTATTTTTTTAATAATGCTTCTCATGATTTTTTCTTCATCCAGATATCAACGAGACTTCATTTAGCTGACTATAGAAAAATATAGGTTATTACCACAAATATTTGTTTGTTTTAGGACGTATTTACAAAAGGATACTTGACTCGGTCTTCCTGTTTCAAATACTGAGACACCATAACAGTGCAAGCGCCACATCCGCCTTCTCCGCATCCATATTTTGTGCCAGTTAATTGAAGTTTGTTGCGCAGATACCAGAGCAAAGTCCATTCTGGATCTGGATTTTTATCTATAACCTGTAATATTAATTAAACTAGTAAGAAATTACATCCCAAGCTAAGGAAATTAAACCTAACTTCGAATAGTAAAAGAGAACCTCATGAAATATCCAAACAACTATTTATAAATTTAAACCACGAGATTTTAAAACTCGAAATAATTCTCTATTCACTAAAGCAAAGCGATTGTCAATGAAATCAATTGCCATTTTCTGGTCATTCTATACCAACTTAGGCAGTCAGATTCTAGCTCGGGGGAAACTAAACCTAATTAGTGCCGTGTAGGAATTCCGGGGGGATGCCGACGCGGATATGTGGGGTACACCGCCCTGATACTGCGACCACTCAACTGGCTAGCAAGAGACAGTCAGGGTGGTCGCGGTGGGATACCCAATAAAAACCCCGGTCGCCACCTAAAATCTTTTGGGAGGATCACATGTAGAGGCGGCTTTACCTATGGTGCAGGGTGTGCAACACACGGACGCAGCGGTGTTGGGGCGCCGGTCGCAACACTTTCAATGAATCTGCGCCCGTGTTATGATGCCAGATATTACAGATGTGGGAAGCTTGATCCGAGGCCCAGTGTACCTATTGTCTCCCGACATCATTTAAAATTGCACCATTTGCACTCGGATATCTGTTCACTGTTGTAAATATAAGGTGTTTGGTAAACACCGTAACAAGCGAAACGTTCGCATGTTAACATGTGTAAATGTTATGTCAATATAAAAAATGGAAATTGTAATAAGAACTGTTGTACTATGTCTCTCCATACAAAATGACCGATCAGCTGATCGAGTTAATATGAATCTCGATTTTTTTTACAATTTCCATTTTTTAACATTGACATAATATTTATGACACACGCATTTAGACATTACATATTAACATTTAATTTTGTACCTATTCCATTTCGACCGCGCGCTTACTAGAGGGCGCCAAAGTAATGATGCACACGGGTGCTACATCATTTGGTCATTGTTTTGGGACGCATCTGGCTCAGTCTAAGTAGATTTTTGTTGTCTTAGGGTACTTAACTTAAAAAATCACCTATTCTTAAATAACGTTTAAAATGTGACAAAATACTATCGCTATTAACATAAGCCGGAAGTGACAAGAACATTAACAGGTTTTTAATTAATTTACCAGTTTTATCCCATTAGTTGTATAATAATAACAGCCAAGTCCTAAGGGGCCCCAACTTCCCATTATTATACAAAGTGATAAGTAAAGACGTTTGGTACCAATCAGTAAAATATTTATAACAATTGACAACAAGTACTCCACTCTTTTTACAATAAAATTCATTTTTCTTTTTGTTAATTACACTAGCCTTAATTTAAATTTATTGAAAATTATATTTTACCTTTTAGTTTGATTTTTTATAAAAGTGTGTTTTTTAGTTGTATGTACAGATTTTTTGTATTTTGATATTGAAAAGAAAAAATTACTTATTAAGATACTGTGCTTTATTCAAATTACATAGATTAATTAAATAACCATTATTTTATTGTCATTATCATTAACTAAACTACTTCTTCTTCTTCCTGCCCTTATCCCAACTATGTGGGGTCGACACATGTTCTCTCCACTCTCCTCTGTTAGCTGACATCTCAACATTCACACCCTTTTTCATCATATCATCTTTTAAGCAATCCATCCATCTTTTCTTTGGTCTAGCTCTCCTCTTGTATCCGTTCACTCTTATTTCTAGCATCCTCCTTATTACATGACGCTCCTCTCTTGACATTATACCAGACTAAGCTATTACATTTCAGTTTCTCAATCACTGGCGCTTCTTTCAAACTACCCCTAATATAATCATTTCTAATTTTATCCATTTTTGTAACTCCGCTCATCCATCTCGACATTCGCATCTCTGCTGTATGCAGTAACCTTTCATCTTTTCCTTTTGTCGCCCAGCATTCGAATCCATACAATATGACAGGTCTTATTACGATTTTATAAATGTTATCTTTAAGTCTAAATGGCATTTGTGGATCGCAAATTGTTCCTGAGACCTGTCGCCATTTATTCCACCCTGCATTCACTCTGTTTTTCACATCTCGGCGTACCTCACCGTGGTTCTGGTGGTGGTACCGGAAATTGGAGCAAGTTGGCAGAGACACGCCTCCTAAGGTAATCGGGGAGAAGGCGGAATTTCCCCTTAAGTCACAAAATAGATGTATACTTTTGGTTCTACTTATCTTCAACCCAACACTTTCCAACCTCTCCTGCCACTTAACGAATCTGCCCTGAACATCGCGAGCATTTTTTCCAACCAGCACAATATCATCAGCAAAGAGCATATACCAAGGTGCCTCCTCCTGTATTCCTAATGTTACTCCATACCACCAGGAGGAACAGATAAGGGCTAAGAGCCGATCCCTGGTGTAAACCCACCGCAACACTGAACTTGTCTGTGATGCCAGCTAGAGACCGGACGTGTGTACTTGCCTTATCGTACATCACACGAATAAGATGCAAGTACTTCACAGGCACTCCTTTCGCTTTCATAGCCACAAAACCTTTCGGGGAACCCGGTCATATGCCTTTTCGAGATCAACGAATACCATGTGCAGGTTATGTGCACTTCTGTATTTCTCGCATAGTTGGCGAAATGCAAATATGGATCGTAGTCCCTCGCCCGGGCATGAAGCCAAATTGGTTCTCCCTTATTTCGCTCTCCTCTCGTAGTTGCCTTGCTATTACTTTCTCCCAAATCTTCATGCTATGCGACATAAGCTTTATTCCTCTATAATTGTGACAAACCTGTACATCCCCTTTATTCTTAAAATGGGCACTAGCGTACTATCGCACTATTCAACGGGGATCGCCTCGTCTTACAACATCTTTTTGAAGAACAAAGTTAGCCACTTCCATCTAACTGTTTTCAAGAACTTCTATACTTCCACGTGTATTTCATCCGGTCCTACAGACTTGCCATTTTGCATACTATCTGCCAATCTAACCGCAGCCGTACTCACTTCTTTTACAACACCCATGTTAATGGGTGCCTTTTCTAACATTCCACTCCAGCATTCTCTTCATTCATTAATTCATGGAAATAATTATTCTATCTGCTCTTTATTTCTTCATTGTCTATTAAGACCCTTCCACTATCATCTTTTATACATTTCATATTGGTTACTAGCTGTGCCCGCGACTCCGTCCGCGTGGAATAGTGTCTTTGGGCAGCAGCATTTTTTGGATATATGAGGTCAAATTAAATTGGAAATTCAATCTAATAAGTCCAGCCTAAGCTGAACCCTATTTCATATGATTGATTATATAAATCTGAGGTCAACTTAAATTGGATTATAAAATTCCTGAAACTTATCATTTTTAACAAAAAACTATTTTTTTTATAAAATAAAAATAGCCTAAGTTATTCCTTGTTACATCAGCTATCTGCCAGTGAAAGTTCCGTCAAAATCGGTGCAGCCATTTCAGAGATTAGCCGGAACAAACAGACAGACAGAAATTTAAAAAAATGTTGTTTTGATATATGTACATATACATCCATATGCATTTAGTAAAAAGCGGTTATTTTAATATTACAAACAGACCCTCCAATTTTATTT
This sequence comes from Malacosoma neustria, assembly GCA_963693495.1. NCBI lineage: Eukaryota > Metazoa > Arthropoda > Insecta > Lepidoptera > Lasiocampidae > Malacosoma > Malacosoma neustria. The sequence goes on from OY856384.1 coordinate 4,117,649, forward strand.
ATTTGTATAGATAATCCCTTGCATTCTTTTCTTTATCATTCACCATTCTATAAAGATGTTTCTGACCACCAGAGCTTCCCAAAAACTCATACAGCTTGGCATGTTCCCTGGCTTTGGAGACAGCAACAACCCTTTTTGTTCTCTTCTTATATTCTAAATATAATCCTCTTACTTTCCTTTAACAAAACATCCTCTTCGTACGCAATTTTCCATTCTTTAAAGGCATTTTTCTGTTCTCCATCCGTGCAGGGGCGGAGAAAGAATACTAACCTCTGTGGCCGGGGTCGGCCTGTCGTAAGAGCGACAAAACAACACACTAGCTACGTGGTAGGGCCTCAAGCCCGTCTGGATGGCGACCACCTTTGGTTTTAACCCAAGTTCCTGTACCCTTATGGAACAGCAGTGTGTTCGCGATGCCACTGGCGTTGCAAACACCTATAGGTGCCGGTAACTGCTATAACGGTAACTCCTATAGCAATAAAAAAAATCTCCTGTACTTCTTTATTCCACCACCAGGGTTCTCTCTCAATATTGCCTTTCCCTTTCTTTTCTTCAAAAACTTTTTTTGTCACACCTCTAATGCAATCCGCTATTTCATTCCAACATTCGTTTACAGATTTATAAATCCATACCAACCATATCATCCATCTCTACCATTTTGTCTACCACTCTCTGTTTAAATTTACTTGCATACTCTGCCTTTTCCAGAAAATGCCATTTAATTTTCATCAGTAACTAAACTACTATTGCTATTTAATATTATAATATAATTTTTTGTTTTGTACAATATTTTGCAACAGTTACTCCTCAGTTCAGTGCAGTCAGTATTGAAGAGGACAAATAAATCATACATGCTTGAACTGGAAAGAATAATGAAACCATTTTATGCTTTACATTTTTATTGGCATGGTTGTCAATTTTAAACATATCTTAATTCTCTGCATATACAAAAATTCACTGCACAATGAAGTCTCTCGTTCATAGACTAAATCAAAGCTATTTAACAAAGTTACGCGCATTTATTAAACATTGCAATTAAATTAAATAAATTGTTCTATAATTATATGGACTATTCTTTTTATGAACTTCTAGTTGACCCGGCAGACGTTATTCTGCCATATGAATTTAAAAAAAGTAGCCTATGTCCTCCAAGGTCCAATCTATGACTATACTATATTTTGTGAATTGTCACAAAATATTATCATTATTATTATACCGAAATTCATCAAAATTGGTCCAGCGGTTTAGGCGTGAAAGCGTAACAAACAAACTCACTTTCATATTTTTAATATTAGTTAGAATTACGTAACTTTGTTCATAAAAATTATTAGTTTATTCGATAAAATACATATGCATTGTATCCTCATTTTAATATATGTATTATACAATAGTTATCTTTAGAATATTAATTTAGCTGCATCTTGGTATTTTTTTGCTATGTTGCTACTTATTTTCAAAGTTCAAGAAGGTGATAAACTTGATGCCCTGTCGCTTAATCTGAGGGGCCAACGATGACTGATCCGTACTGCCATATCAAGTATTAATCAATTTGTTACTGGTTAAGTTATAAATATTTAACCTCCAGATGCTGAACATTTACATATTATATGTGAATTTTCAGCGCATAATGGGTGTTACCTATATTATATGTACAGGAACTTGGGTCACTAATGTTGGAACACAACACAAGGTTATTATGGCGGCATACTTAAAACCAAAGGTGGTCGCCATCCAGACGGGCTTGAGGCCCACCTATGTAGCTAGTTTATTTGGCACTTTTTACAACAGGCAGCCCCGGCCGCAGAGGTCAATAATCTTACCCCACCCTTTCACAGAGAAGAACTTATATACGACTAATTACTAGATATAAATAAATAATATAATATATATATATATATATATATATAATATATATATATATATATATATATATATATATATATATATATATATATATATATATATATATATATATATATATATATATATATATATACCTAGTCAGGTCGTAAATTCTGTCACATGTTTAATGTAAAATAATTGTAACAAGTTTATTCATTATGTAACCATTCATATACCAAAATGAACTTAACAAAACATAGATTCTTATGACATTAAAGTTTATTCAAAATGACCTCCGTGATTTTGAATACAGGCCTTCAATCTGCGCGGCCAGTCGTCTATCGCAGCACGAACGAGGTCCATGTCAATATCGGCGGCTGCCTTAATCAAGGATGTCTTGAGTGACTCCAAATTGGGATGAGGCTTTGAGCACGCCTTTTCCTCCAAGTGTTGCCATATCTTGTAATCTAACGGATTCAAATCTGGACTGGAGAAGGGCCAGTCTTCGTGCCGGATGAAGTCGATTTCACGCGCCGCCAGCCAGTCTTGTGCGCTCTTCGCTCTATGAGCTGGCGCCGAATCTTGTTGGAATACCCAGTGCCTGTTATTGAACATGGTATGAGAAACAGGTTCCACAAGGTTCGTCAGGACTGTATTTTGATACACAACAGCATTCGTTTTTACACCTTTCTCACAAAAATGTACCTCTGTTAAGCCCCAATAAGAAACTCCCAACCATACCATGAGCGAGGATGGAAAATGACATCGTTGGACACGCGGAATATGGATGCTCGCTTCTTCACTACTGTGTGCGTACACCTTATCATTTTGTTTGTTGTAGCTCTCTTCTACGGTAAACATTTTTTCATCCGAAAAAAGAATTTCCCGATATTTTTGTCCCGCGTACCGCTTCAACAAAGCGCGGCATCTCTTCAGTCTCAGGTCCATTAGACGAGCATTCAAACGATGTCCTGTTTTTCTTCGATATGCCCGAAGCCCTAAGTCTTCATTTAACACCCTTTTCACCGTGGTTCTGCTTAACCCCATCTGAAGGGCCAACAGTTTCTGCTTACGTTTGGGATTTCTTTGAATTCGTGCCTTCACAGCTTTTATCACTGCTGGAGTCCTAACAGACCGAGGGCGACCACTTCTTGACCTGTCATCTACACTAGAGTCTTCATTGTATCGTTTGATGGTACGATAAACGAATCTTTTGGTTATATTCAAATTTTTCAGTATGTTAAAAATTTTAATTGGCGCGTAACTGCAACTATGCAACGCAATAACTGCAACACGGTCTTCTTTAAGCGTCCACTCCATATTTAAAAATGAGTAAAATTCTAAAAGTTATACATTTTTATTTTCATGAACAATTCGAAATTCGAATTCAATAAACTTTTTTGTGGCCAGCATTCTAAAAGAAAAGTTTTTACTGTGTGACAATACTTATGACCTGACTAGGTATATATATATATATATATATATATATATATATATATATATATATATATATATATATATATATATATATATATATATATATATATATATAGGTATTCCTTTTTTTCCATCTATACATTTCTTCTCTTAACGATAGGCAATTTCGTTAGTCGAAAGGAAATGTCACCTGACCTTAACTTTTATAAGATGAGGCGTCAGTAGACAGCAAACACTGCCATAAAATCGGATCACAACAGAATAAAATTGTATAAAATATCAAAACACCGTACAAAATCAAAAAAGATTAAAATACAAAAGCATGTAGGTATTTTTTTAAATACATTCAACCTTGAATAGATATGACTTAAGTAGCACCGATATTATCTGGTCGTTTATGTTGCAACTAACCAACATTTGGTTATAAAGTAACCAGTAGATAGTGGCTTCGAATTACAAGCCATTGTTATATCTCATCTTATATCGTCGTGTTCGCGATGCCATTGGCGTTGCAAACACCCATAGGCGACGGTAACTGCTAAATTCTAAGCGGGCCGTCAGCCTGTCTGCTGTCCTACAGCATAAAAAAATCGTCTTATCCGTGTAGGGGGGGGAGAAAGAATTGAGAAAATATAAGAAGTTTTCGTACACATCGCCCCACTTCTACAAAAATAGTTGTTTCCTAAAACTGTTTTAACTTTATATTAAATGAAGATATCGCAGTATCTTTTGTAGATAAGGGCCAAGTATCTAAGAAATAAAACTTAAATTTTTTTATTGAAATCTATCCAGTAGTTTTGCCGGTATGCGCGCACTTACGTTCACCCCTTCAAGTTTCATTTTCGAGACCAAAATTAGCCTATGTCCTCCAAGGTGTAATCTATCTCTATACCGAAATTCATTAAAACTGGTTTAGCGGTGAAAACGTAACAGACAGGGTTAATTTCACAATTATAATATTTGTATGTAACTACTAATTCCAATGTGTTAATTCCATGAAAATGAAAGCATATGTGATTTTAAATAGTTAACACGCAAATCTGTATCAGTGTAGAGGTACTCATTAAATGAAGTTTATGTCAATAAAATAAAAAAAACGATAAATGTCGGGTTCTTCATATTTAAGTAAATACTCACAATTTTACACAAAGATGAAGTGAAAAAACAAGCATGTGTAGGTAAAGCTTATGTAAGTACTTTACTCACGAATAAAAAAACTCAATTTATTTCAATAACAATATGATACGTTTATTAAAATTCAATCCACGCGACCACCAAAAGGACAGGGGTACGCTGGTGCGACGTGTGAAGGCGTGGAAGGAGTCGCTTGAGAACGGTGGTCTGAAGCTCAATGTGGCGAAGACCAAGTACTTGGCCTGTAACTCCACAGATCCCACACCCGTACGCATAGGCGGCAACACGGTCGAGCGCACGGACCAAGTGAAATACCTGGGATCTGTGTTTCATGCGTCTGGTGACATCGATTGCGACGTCAAGGCACGCAATGCTGCCGCGTGGGCCAAATGGCGTGAGGTAACTGGTGTCATTTGTGACCCCAAGATGTCGGTAAAGTTGAAGGGACAGGTTTATAAGACCATCATTAGGCCTGTCCTTTTATATGGCTGTGAAACGTGGCCGGTGTTAGAGCGACACAAGCAGGAACTGCGTGTCACGGAGATGAACATGCTGCGGTGGATGTGTGGAGTGACGCGGAAGGACCGCGTTAGGAACTCCCACATTCGCGGTAGTCTTCATGTCCGTGACATTGCGGATAAACTGCAGGAGTGTCGGCTCCGTTGGTACGGCCACGTTTTACGGCAACCGGATGCTTACCTACGTGGGAAACAAATGTCTGGCCATGCCACCTCCGCCAGGCCCCGGCAGGAGAGGTAGACCCAAAAAGTGCTGGCTTGACGTCGTAAAAGGTGATATGCGTGCTAATGGGCTCACTACCAGGGATGCTGTAAACCGTGCGAAGTGGAGAAGAAAAAGTCGGAAAGCGGACCCCGGACGCCGAAGCGAGAGTTTGGGCTGCAACCAGGATTTAACGTAAGGATGATGATGATGATGACATTTCATAATATCAGTCAACCTCCTTTTTATTAATCATAATTCCTTTTTATTTCTTTTCATCACCTGATAACAATAATATTTTCTTTACTGAACGTATCCAAGTCAGCTTGATGATTTTACAATTATGTTACAGTCCTAATAACTCTGAGTATAGGTTTGACACGCATCATGATGTTCCCTCCGCCGGTAATACATGGCAATTATGCACCTCACATGCTACATGAGAGTCGAACTAAAGAAGACGAGCTTCCATATAAATGGAAGCTCGTCTTCTTTAGTTCGACTCACTACTCTCGTCTTCTCTAAGCCTTATTATGGCTTAGAGAACACGAGAGTAGATCTTAAAAAATCTTAAAAATCCGAGTAAAACCTACAATTTTTACCTACCTGCAATTAAGCGTAAGGAACTGAGTTTTAGAGACGGATAAAGTATGCAATTACCTGAGGTCACTTAATAGCATATCTCGGTATTTTTATTGAAAGCTTTAATTGCAACCGGAATGAACGATTAAGGTGAATGCACATTAGTTCATAAAAACTGTCTAAGAAATGCATACCACATGGATTGAACAGGGATATTTTATTATTACTCATACGTAATAGCACTAAGCCACTGCATTCTTTTCCAATAAAAAAAATCTAACACAAAACAAGTCAGTTCCAGGATCATCTTAATCTCGAAAAAATTACTAAAAACACGCCTTTAGTCATTAATAATAATTAAACAAATAACAAAATAGTTACCTTTTTCCCATTAACAAAAAACACCAACACCGTCTGTGCGTCTTTAGGCAATAAATTTTCTACCATGTTTACTGATAAGACGCAGCCAGTTTTGTACTAATATTAATCGTTTCGATAATTAACGTTGGAGACGTGTATCGATTAACAGAGTCCTAGTGAAACTAGAGAAGAGAGAACCGTCGCACTGTATGTATATAATGTATATGTTATATATCATTATATAAATAATCACGCTCGCCGCATACTGATCGATCAAAAAGCGCAGCGTTTTTAAGCGTGTCGCCTGTCAAGATGTGCACAATAAATTCTATCAATAAAACAGTAGTAGCGGGTTCTGGAAGCCATTCTGAATTTGAAATACATCGTCAAATCCATTATCGATCGAGATGTATATATTGGTCCGAGAGCTGATAGACATTTTTGGGTAGGTGTTTGAGGCAATCTGAAAAATCGTCAGATACTTCTTCCATAATATCGTAATACAGAAACGCAGATGTGACTGGAGGGTAACGGTTATTTAATAACCCCTATAATATGCATATAAAAAAATTTGTTGCAAAAAATATATTTGAGGCAATTTGTATTTTTTTAAGTAAACTTAAATATTGAAAAATGAAGAAAATAAACAAGCCAGGCCATTTGCGAGGGACTTTAACCCTGCAAGATGCTTTCAAAACTATTTTGCAAATAAATATTATACAACAAATATGTTTGAGGCAAGTTGAAATTTTTAGAGGTTATTGTTTATAATAAATAGTATTAAAAATAAATATACTAAAAAAGACAGGTCATTTTGGTGAGATTTTCTACCTCAGGCCAGGTAATCAAAAAAACACGCATGCGTGTGAGTAGTGCTACAGGTAAGATGCAGTGTGAGAGAGCGTATATCAACAGATGTTTGCGTCCTCGATCACTGTGATTCCATTGGCTTGGGCGAATTGCAACAAAAAAATTATATAATTGATAATATAGGGGTTAATGAATGACTGCTACCCTTAAACCAGGTCTGCATTTCTGTATTAGATATTATGGGAGAGGTATTTTACGAATTTTCAGAATGCCTCAAACACCTACCCAGAAATATCTACCAGCTCTCCTATATATGTTCTTAAGTATGTCGAGTATCAATCTTCTTCTTTGTAACGCTCTTGTCAGAGCGGTCATGGTCGACATAGTATTATTATTGAGGGGCTGCTGTGATTCGCCTTACGATATCACGTCATCTCTCTCTATTTCTGTTGTTTTTACTGCACTCGTACAAGGGACAAGATTTAATCTGCTCATCTATCGCATGGGCGATCTAGTGCACTCCACTCTACGCTGTATGACAAGACGCTCAATTGAGCCCGCCATCCATCCTTGAAACGTATCAAAAATATTTGAGAATGCGAGTCTGGACCAAGACAGACGCTGCTTGATTCTGAATTCTTGAATTGTATAGGCATTCGTCCGAAAATCAGTCCATGATAGTCCAAGTAGTCTTCTCCAGCACCACATCTCCAGAACGACTATTTTCTTTTTCTCTTCTAGTTAATTTTTCATTTTCTAATGTCAATAGACTCGAAAATATCAACACTAAAGCTCTAAACGCAAACGCCAGGTTTTTTAAAAGTAACCTAATTCACATGTGCTAGTGATTAGCAAGTTTGATGAAGACCTATGAACACGAAGATGTTTGACGAAGGATTTTCTGTTGTCTGGGAAAGTTCAAATTTGACAGATTACTGCGATGGGAGATCATCGTCCGGTTTTTATGTAATAAAAAGTTACATTAACATGTTAGGCTTTATTGAGACGTTCGGACCGCTACGCTGTACAAATTGTAACCACGCAGTATGTGCGCAGCCTAAACGTTAAAGGCGAGCAACATTTATTTTATACTAGCTTCGCCACTCAATGATACTCGTTCGTTATTATCGAATTTGTTTTAAGTTAATTTTAACATATATATTAAAAACGAAAAGCTGTAGAAACGCTTCAAACGGGAAGCTATATATACGGGAAGGCAAATAGTCCCAGCTATAGTGTGAATAGTTTCATTTATCATCTTTGGCAATTACGTTTAAGTGAAGTAACCTATTGCTCAACATCCAGAAATGAGACATACATAAAGCAGATGTAGAACCGATAACGGCCTACAAGAGTTAGCATAAGTAATCAGTTCGGTTTATTAATATTGATAAAATTATAAAGCTATTCCCAAGTAGTGTGTTAAATGATAAAATCTTGCATTAAGTTTATAATATTAATTTTACATATCGTTGGCTTAATTATTAGAATGCGTAACTCTACAAAATATCGAAATTAAGACTTCTAGTGAAATAAGAAATCGAATAATGACATCTAGTGGAGTATTTTGAAGTCTGTCTATGAATTCGTAATAGCTAATTTGTTAAGTGACAGTGTTATGAGTAAAATAGTTCCCGTGGATAGAAAAAGTTTTTACTTACTCCTGTATTACGTATTCTGATAATTAAGCCGACGATATTTTAGAGTGTATGACTTAATTATTAGAGTAAATAAATTGATAAGAAACGTCCATAGACAGGAACTATAGAAAAACACAGTGTAGCCTTCCAAACTGACAGACAGGCGTTTGAATATGGCATCCGTCCATCCGTCGAAACAAACGGTGTGGGAATACGAGACATTGCTCCGGAAAGTGCCGGAAGCAATCGGATATTATTTTACTTACCTATAAATCTAGTTTTTACAGCTGCCTGGTACTGACCTAAATCAAAAGAACTTTTGAAATAGTCGAGCATGCTTAATATACCGAAACTTTTAACACCTGTTGCAAATTAGACAAAAATATGAAACCAAATTGAAACTATGTGTTTTGTAACAATTCATTTATTCTAAAACTACAACAAACTACATTGTAAACTTTACAATTGATTTTTAAATCTTAACTCTATTTAAAAAATACATATAAGTCGTATTACATACATTAAAGTATTCACAACTGGTTAAAGTATTTTAAAAACCTTTTCAAGAGGCTACCCTAATAATATTCAACGAAGGATATGATAATCATGACAAGATAGGTGCACCTTAAACAAGGTCTCACTTTTAAATAAGTAATTAAAAGTTAATTGTTCTAGCTCCAAGGTTTTGTCATTTAAATACAATCTTATCGTGCCCCCGCAAAGTCGAGCAACAAAGCGGCACGGCCGTACTATCCTCTTCTCGAAGCAGTTCAGGCCATTTTCAACCCCCTATAACTTCGTCGTGGATAAAACTAGAAGCCTGAATATTTAGTAACCAAGCAGGCATTGTATAAACACGGTATATTTCAAATTTCATTCAATTTGAACCAGTTGTTTAAGAATTATAACTAGTAAAATTTCTCAATTTTGTTACTCACTCACTGACCGATCATCAAAACTCTAAGGCATTTCTAGCAGATATAGAAGCATCAAATTTAGAATACAATTAGTGTTTAGTGTATAAATCAAGGAAAAACGAAAATATTTTGTAATTTCGGTCTGTTTTCTAGATACACCGACTGCATAAATAACTTTGTAATCCCATATAAATGTATAGGATTACAAAGTTACATTTGCAGTTTCAGTGTACCTGTATCCCTTTACACCTGACGGTACACGATAGTGCGGGTAACTTTAAAAAAATCTTAAGACCGCACAGATTCATTTTTGCGAACGCAACCGACGTCGATCGATCATGTGAGATGTGTACTCGCGCGTAGCGCCCGAGTCGTGTGATGAGTTGTTAGTTTGTCTCAATCGTTCTATCTGTGCAGGGGCGGAGAAAGAATACTAACCTCTGCGGCCGGGGTCGGCCTGTCGTAAAAGGCGACAAAACAACCCACCCTAGCTACGTGGTAGGGCCCCAAGCCCGTCTGGATGGCGACCACCTTTGGGCTTAAGTATGCCGCCATAATAACCTTGTGTTGTGTTCCGGCATTAGTGACCCAAGTTCCTGAACCCTTATGGGACAGCAGCGTGTTTGCGATGCCACTGGCGTTGCAAACACCTATAGGCGAGGGCAACTGCTAAATTCTAAGCGGGCCGTCAGCCTGTCTGCTGACCTACAGCAATTAAAAAAAATCGTAGTTACAAGATGGCTGCGTTTTTTGATACAACCGGCGGCACGTGTAATGGTGGATTTATATTTGTCCGACATGTCGTGTCGCGTCAGAAACGATCCCGGTTAAGTCAGAGCAGAGGGGCGAGGGACAGCGTCGTCATGACACGTCAGAGCAAACAAATGTGCAAGCGCAAGCGCCAGTGTAGTGTCGTGTTGTGACGCGTCAGAGTCGCCTGTTTTCATCTTCGCTTTTAAGTATGGACGACTTAATTGAAATTGTACGACAATATAATGTGATTTATTATACAAAATGTAAACAATATAAAAATCAGTCTATTAGGACAGCTGTTTGGAAGGAGATAGGAGAAAAATTAAAACAACCTCGTAAGTATCTTCACTGCTATTTCTAACTTGTGTAATAGCCATGGAACTTGTCCTTCTGGACTTACAAAATGGTCTTTAAATGCCTCGCGAACTTGAATAGCTTCTTGAGTCGGATTTCTATTTAACGGTTCAATATCTGTTAAGCCGTTACTGTCGCCAATTTCGCTTTCATCTATAAAACTTTCTTCGCTTTCCTGTGTATTTTGGGTTAGAAGGTTATGGAGGCAGCAAGTACGATCATGTCCACCATGTTTGGTTGCACTTGTAAAGGGCCTTGAAACACTAAATCATGCTCGTAATATTCCAAATGCATTTTCTACAGTGCGGCGAGCACGTGATAAACGATAATTAAATATATTTGGATTATTGTTACACAACTAATTTAGCTTTACTGTACGGTTTTAACGAAAACGTTTTTAATGGGAATGCTGCATCTGCCACAATAATGTAGGGTAAAGGCTGTACTTTGATATAATGGTTTATTCGGTGGCACGTTTAATTGACTGTTTTCAACATTTTTCCTATTAATGACTCTTGGTATATGCCACCATCACTATTGCGACCATACGCTCTCTATCATAATAAATCTGTAATGAGCGTCAACAAGTGCAAGCAGTACAAATGAATGTTCGTTTTTATAATTATAAAAGATTGAGCCTGCATTTAAGGGACATATTATAGTTACATGTTTCCCATCCATTGCTTCAATACAATTCAGAAAATGCCCTATATTTTCGAATCTGTTCGGAATTTCTCTCCAAATTTGTTCTGTAGGTTGAGGCATTACAATAGGGGCTAATTTCGTCCAAATTGCGTTACATACTTCTTCTACTATTATCTTTACTGTAGCAAATCCCATGCGATAATTGATCCCCCAAAGACCGAAAAGAGTTGCCAGTTGCCAAAAATCTGTAAATATGAAAACGCATAATTTAATTTTGTTTCAGCGAAAAAAGCAAAGATGACTGGGATAAATTACGAAATGCCCATATTAACGCATTAAAGCGACGTAAAAATAAAAAATTGGGTAAGCCGCTGTACTTGTTACGCCGTGGAAATATGAAGAACAAATTAGTTTTTTACAACCATTTATAAAATCAAGACCAACAACGTCAAATCTTATGTCGCCTCCAGAGTCACCAGAATATTTCGAACCATCAACTTTGCCTCAAGAGTCACCAGAACCTGAAAGCCCTCAAAGTTATCAATCAGAACACCGTCCAGCAACACCACATTCTGATACGTCTTCACGTGCCCAAAGGTCTATTCGAAACAAAACAAACTTACAGGATCTACATAATTTAATGAAGTCTTCGCACAACTTAAGACTCCAAAAGCACCATTCCAAGCAGCAGGGCATGGATGAAACAGACTTGTTTTTTAAGCATGAGTAAAGCTCTTAAAAGTCTTCCTAAACTAGATCAGACCAAAATCAAGTTAGATTTGCACACTGCTATATAAACTTGAAAGACAAGAACAAATGATTACACCAATTAACGTGGCTCACCAGATTATTTCTCAGCCGCAACAAAAACTCCAGCCACCCGTTCAACCATCTACATCAACAATATTGCCACCCGCATCAACTATCACCATGCTTACATCCACATCACAAATGGATCAACCGGTCTCACTTTATAATTTTGACGAAGTAAATATCTGATCATATTATAGAAATGTAAACTTTACTGAAAATAATTGATTATAAATTATTTTTGCTTTCAAAATATTGTAATAAAGAGATAAAAAATAATAAATAAATAAATGCTTACCTTAAACAAGTGCACTGCAAGTCTTTCTCTTGTTCCTATAACAACACACACCACAACTTTTTACGGTAGAAGAACTGAGTTGCGAGACTTGGTTTTTTTATAAGTTTTGTTTTTGATGGCAGTTTTAAATGTATCCTTACATCAAAATATCCAGTACTGTCTACGTTATGATTGAACAAATTTATTTCTCAGGATTCAAATACAATTATTTTATTATTATTCTGATAAGAATAGAATAATTAATTTCTGAACATCATCAAACATAGCTAAAATTTATCTCTATCCATTGGCTTATAAATAAAAAATACTGTATCAAAATCGGTATATTACCAATAAGTGTCGCTTGAGGATATATTAAATGATTTACAACGAAATTTCTTGTCCTACTTTCAATGTGAAAAGAGAAAAATAATTTAAATAAAAAAGATAACAGATTTTTCCCCAAAAAGAGGTTAACATCAGGCAGGCAGCCGGTTGTAAAAACTAAGCCACAACTATTACAACATGTAACATGTTGTGCCGACCCCATATAATGTGGGATAAATGCAGGAGGAAGAAGATTGTATCAAAATAGGTCCATTCCTACAAGAATTATAATGTTACAGACAAGGATACACAACCAAATAGTAAACTGATTGTATAAGACAAAAAGGAAATTGCATGACTATATTGTCAAAATACTGTTGCTTAATTTTTACTACTTTCTCAATTTTTTTTATATAAGGCAATTGTCACAATGTCGTGTATAAAATTATAAAGTTATCCCTCATGCTGACTTCAAAATGCCTTTTTGCTCTAAATCTTTTTCTACAGCAGTACCTTCGTAAATCATTTTCTCTTTCAAAGCCTCTTGTAAGAGTTGTGCATCGAACCTCTGTTTTGACCACTGATATCTACAATATGACCAATATACTAAGGTAGTTATAGAAAACATGCCAAAGCCTATGTGCTGGGATAACATCGGCTTTGAAGTTTTGATGAAGGCAGCAATACCGCACCCAATCCCTGTTGCAATTCCATTAAGAAAACTCTCCCGAAAACATGGTATTTTAGATACATCTCGGCCAAATATAACTAGTCCCTGAAAAAAAATTATACTATTTAGTTATCCCTTTAAGAATTTCCTTATTAACATAATTCAACAAAACATAAGAAACTTTCTCTGTAGCTCTTGCTATTAAGCCTTTCCACTCCATTTCATTTTAGGGGACTCCTAAAGGGTGACTGATGGACTAGTCCTTCTGTTTGCATGCGGCAAAGGGTACCATTCAGTTTTTATTTAGGAGTTGGGAAGTTGGATGGAAATATTTTCCTTTAAAGCCAAAAACTAGAAAATTCTTATAAAGAAATAAAAGTCACTAAACACATAATTACACACATTAACATAAACTAATTGTTATGATTAAACATTGTCTTCTTAAACATGTGAAGTGTCTACCAAAGCAGCTACTCGGCTGGAGTTATTCAAATTGCCACAGATTAACAATATGAAAAGATTAGCTCATGACAAAATTTATCTTTGTATGAGTTAAAAATGTTTAGCAGCCTCCTAACTCTTCCCCTCTAACAAACTGAATTGGGAATTAATATTTTGTTACTTTATCTACATGTAAAGGAAGATAATCAACTGTCTATTATATATTTTGTGAGCTAACAAGATATTCCAAAGTAACGTAATCTCAAATTCGGATTTATCAACTCCCAAAGCTTATATCACTTTAGTAATAAATCCTAGTTGCTATAAGATATATATTTTTTTTTATTGCTGTAGGACAGCAGACAGGCTGACGGCCCGCTTAGAATTTAGCAGTTACCGTCGCCTATGGATGTTTGCAACGCCAGTGGCATCGCGAACACGCTGCTGACCCATAAGGGTACAGGAACATGGGTCATTAATGCCGGAACACAAGGTTATTATGGCGGCATACTTAAGACCAAAGGTGGTCACCATCCAGACGGGCTTGAGGCCCTACCACGTAGTGGTGGGTTGTTTTGTCGGCTTTTACGACAGGCCGACCCCGGCCGCAGAGGTTAGTATTCTTTCTCCGCCCTTGCACGGATATCTGAATACCTGCTTTTTTAACAACACAAAACCTAAACTGAAAAGTTGAACTACATCCTCGGTTATTTTCATAAGTTTGGTACACTAATAAACAAGTTAGAATGGCTAAAAATGTACTTTACTGGGATTATTCAATCTTCACAACAGAGGATAAATTGATATTTGAAGGATGGTTTCTGGTTTCAGTTACCTTCTTCTCTTCTTCGGGATCTTCTTCCAACAAGGTTTTTACCACAGTATCCATTTCGTAGTTTCGTAGAGCAATATCAATAAATAGCGAGATCACCCTTGAATTGAGACATTCTTCAAGTTCAAATGATACAGATACATTACATATAGTGTTACATACTCTTTACATAATAGGTATTACTGGTATTAGAGGTAGTGTTGATCGTGTTATTTTCTTATTTACAAGTTCCCTACATCTACGATTAGATCGACAGAATATCAACAAATTGTACTTCCAAATTATTCATAAAAATTCATTTAATAACGAAGTAATAAGTAGATATATGAATACCTAGTATATAGATATTAAATTCCAATCATTAGTTATTAGTTATTCAATCATAATCATATGGTCATGTTTACTCAACTTAATGACAATATCCAGTTTAGCGCCATCTTTTGAGAGAATCACAAATGTGCGTTTATCATATCAAACACGATCCACGTCTTCCGATCCTATCCGATTTGTCGGAAATTTTATATCGGATTGGTTCTCTCTATAAACTCACCTATCTATTCTTCCTAAAATCAAATCGTTTTCTAGTGGTGACTCAGTGCAGACGTGTTTCTTGACATAGCTCCTACGTGTCTAAACTACAGAAGATTGCAATAGAAGTAGTAAATTAATATCAAGTACCGTTGTGGATACACAAAAACGGAGGAAAAAGAGATGCGGGCTGAAAATTTTCGATCGGGGTCGAACTATGAACTAAGATGAAATGAGAGTTCATATAATAATTATTACCAGAAAATTTTCTAACTATTATTTTCGTGTTCTAAGAATTTCTTAAGAGTCTTGTGAAATCTAGTTCTGTTTTTCTTATAAAGTATGATTTTATAAGAATAACATAGTAATAAAGTATGTTAATTGATAATTATTTTCATGTACAAGACATAATAATTATGAGAATAATTTGTTCCTTAGACTGGCAGATATCACCCATAGATATTGCATATTTAGTAATAGGTAATATACTAGTTACTTTCCGCTGTCATTATTTATCAGTTCAGTTCAGTTCAGTTCTTAAGGTTATGGCTCCAATGCCTCTAGCATCGATTTTGCCAGTATCGGAGTTACAAAAGTGACAGGTTGTAATAAAATAAACTGTAATTTAAAACGCGGGAGTTTCGAAAGCTAACGTTATCTGGAATCCTGAGGACAACACAGTTTCTATTTGTTATAAATTGTATTAACATACTTATAAGTAAATACTATTTTTAATCAAAAACTTACATAAAACTAGAATATATTTAGTATGGACAAGAGTTAACATGTAATTTACATTAATAGGGCGAGGGATATCTGTAGGAAGAATTTCATAAATGGGAGTAGAGATTTTTGGGCAATGGAAAAAAATGTGATCAATAGTACCCTCGTCAAGTCCACACTCGCATAAAGAATGGTCCCGTACCCTTATTTTAGCCAGAAAAACTGGAGAACCAACATGACCTAAACGTAAACGAATAATGGAGGAAGTGACATTTTTAGGCAGAAACTTATGGCGGCAAAACCAAGGTTTCGAGAAATTAATATCAGGTTCCAGGGAACCAAAATGTTTTACACCAATGATTCTAATCCTATGCCAAATATCATTCCATGACCTATACATATCCAACACCACAAGAGATCTTAAGTCCCTACTGAAACACTTGTTATATGTTGTAAGACCCACCCTAGTTGCACTTCTGGCACACTGATCAGCCGTCTCATTTCCTTTTATTCCGCTATGACTAGGAATCCAGGCTAGAACAATTTCAGAGCCCGAGGTGTGACACTTTAGTAGAGCCTCCTTGATTTTTAGAGTAATTGGGAAGTTTTCTTTTGACCGAAAAGGAAGTTTATCTAGGTCTTGTAAACAACTAAGGGAATCCGAGAAAATGACAGCTTTACTGATGTGGTGGGATTCAATAAATAATACTGCCTCAAGAATTGCTATAGCTTCTCCTGTAAAGATTGAGCTTTGAGGGGGAAGTTTATAACTAAGAACAATACGATACTTAGGTATCCAAACTGCAGAGCCTACAGGAATATCCTTATTTAACTTGGAAGCATCTGTAAATATGGACAAGTAGTCTGGCCATCTTTCATATAAAATTTTATTGAAAGATGAGTTTGTGTCTATTGAGTACTTATCAAGGCCAAGGTTCAGATAAATTTTTGGTCTAAAAATTAAACTATCATAAGAAGATTCAAACAAAGGGTTGCAGAGAGTTTTGGAGATCTTATAAGGTAATGAAGCATATTTTTTAAAAGAATTTACTAATAGTGGAGGGAGTTTATGTTTCCAGTATGGTGAGGAGGTAGTAAGATCTGCAAGGGAATTTAAAGATTCTAAGAGAGGGTGACTGTAAGTGGCTATTACTTTACAGAAGAACCTATCTGCAAGGAACTGTCTGCGGAGATGAAGCGGTGATTCCAAACATTCCACCTGGAGCGCAGAGGTAGGAGATGACTTCATAGCCCCTGTTATTATTCTCAGGCATTTAGCCTGGATTCTATCTAACTTAGCTAGAGCAAGTTTATTACATGGTTCAAGCAGGAAGCAGCCATAGTCAAAGTGACTGCGCACAATAGCATTATACAATAGCCTTTGGTTATAGGGATGGGACCCCCACTTCACCCCAGACAGAGCCCGTAGGACATTAATGTTTTTCTCTGCTTTACCACATATATAATTTAAGTGATACACGCCAGATAATTTTGGATCTAATATTATACCTAAAAATTTAACACAATCTCTGAAGTGTATTGATTGATTATTAAGAGAAATGTTTAAGTTAGGGATGGACTTTTTCCTAGTGAAAGCTACAGCTGAACATTTTGGGATAGAAATGGAGAGGCCATGTTCAGACATCCAGATGTTCAAATAATGTAAAGCATGATTAAGACGGGAGCAAGAGTCAAGGAGGGAAGAAGAGGGGGCATATAATGCAATATCATCAGCATACTGTAAAATTCTGCAGAAGCAGTTAACTGATGTGTCCAAATCTGACGTATATATGTTGTATAGGAGGGGACTCAATACTGACCCCTGTGGGAGGCCCTTCCATATACGGCGGGGTGGGAGGGAGACACCAGAAGCACGGATTGTAATGGAGCGATCCATCAACAAATTACTGATGAAGTTTGTAATTCTCACAGGGATATCGAGTTGCAGCATTTTCTGTCTGAGTAGACCAAGGTCTACATTATCGTATGCAGCTGCGATGTCTAGGAATACACCAACCACATGCTCATTTTTAGAGAAAGCAACACGAATATCTGATATAAGGATGCTCAAACTATCCATAGTACCCATTCCTTTGCGGAATCCAAATTGAGTTTTAGGCAACAGATTGCGGTTCTCTATCAGCCATTCAAGCCTGTTCTTATTGAGATATTCCATGATTTTACACAATACGGATGACAGAGCAATGGGTCTGTAAGAATCCGAATCAGAAGGGCTTTTGCCTGGTTTCAAAATAGGGATTATTACTTGCATTTTCCATGGGTCTGGAATTAAGTTATTAGCAAAGAACATATTAACTAAACTAAGGAAGAATGATTTGACAGGCTGTGAGGATTTTTTAATAAAAGAATATAGGATTCCATCTGCCCCAGGAGTTGAATCCTGAAGGTGGTCAAGAGCACAGAGTAGCTCCGCATAAGAAAAGGAGCAGTTCATTTTATCCGTATTTATTATGGACTCTGGTGGGATAGGACTAAAGAGCTGGGCTGTAGGAACAAATGGAGGGGCTAATTTGGAGAAAAAATTTGGCAGCCAAAGAGATGTATCATTAGAAATAATATTGTTGTCAATCTGTGATTTTCTAAAGGATTTTATCTTTTTCCATATTAAGTGTACAGGAGATCTTGGTGAGAGGGACTCACAAAAGTTACGCCATCCTTTAGTTTTTTTATGGCGTAGGATCCTTTTGGCTTTAGCAGAAATTTTTTGATGGGCAAGATAATTTTCCATAGACAGATTTTTTGTGAATTCCTGTTCGGCCCGTTGTCTTTCCTTTACTATGGATGAACATTCGCAATCCCACCAGGCTGGCGAGGGGATTTTGCCAATTGATAAATTTTTTAGCGGGATGCAAGATTCCGCGGAGGTAGAGAGAATGGAACAAAAATCGTTGTACAAAGAAAGTGCATTATCGACAGAAATTTCAGGAAGTGAGTTTAGCTTAGTTTCAATCAAATCCGAGAACTGAGGCCAATCTGCATCTCTAATTCTGAATTTAAAAAGCGGATGGGGGGTAATAGGTGGGAGGGAAGAGTCAACAATTGTACATAGAATTGGTAGATGGTCACTCCCATAAGAATTGGGGAGGACTTCCCATGACATGGTACTAACAAGGGAGGGGGATGCTAGTGAGAGGTCAGGAATGCTGGGGTTTTGGGAGGGAGAAACTCTTCGAGTGGGTGAGCCATCATTTAAAATACATAAGTTTAATGAATCTAGGACATCAAGAAAGATATTAGAAATAGAGTCACAGGAATTACAGCCCCAAATGTAGTGATGAATATTAAAATCTCCTAATATGAGGAGGGGGGTAGGGAGTGATGACAAAATGTTAGATAGCTCAGAAATTAAATCATAGTTAGGGTAAGGTATATAAACAGAAACATAACAAATATTAAATGATCTGACAGCAACAATGTTAATGCCAGAGGAGTGAGTTGGAATGGGAAGGGAATTAAAAGTAAATTTTCTATTCACAAAGAGGGCACAGCCTGCCCATCCATCTTGTCTGTCATCCCTAATGCATGAATAACCAGGCAGCTTGTATAGGGAGCCAGGTTTAAGCCAAGTTTCAGATATAGCTAATATAGAAGGATTATACTTATTAATGAGGTATATTAATTCGTGTTTTTTATTCTTGATATTCCTAGTATTCCACTGTAGTACTTTTTGGATCATTATTGTTTTGAGAAGAAATGGCGGGAGGTAACTGGTGTCATTTGTGACCCCAAGATGCCGGTAAAGTTGAAGGGACAGGTCTATAAAACCATCATTAGGCCTGTCCTTTTATACGGCTGTGAAGCGTGGCCGGTGTTAGAGCGACACAAGCAAGAGCTGCGTGTCACGGAGATGAATATGCTGCGGTGGATGTGTGGAGTGACGCGAAAGGACCGCGTTAGGAACTCCCGCATTCGCGGCAGTCTTCATGTCCGTGACATTGCGGATAAATTACAAGAGTGTCGGCTCCGTTGGTACGGCCACGTTTTACGGCAACCGGATGCTTACGTGGGTAACAAATGTCTGGCCATGCCGCCTCCGCCGGGCCCCGGTAGGAGGGGTAGACCCAAAAAGTGCTGGCTTGACGTCGTAGGGGGTGATATGCGTGCCAATGGGCTCACTACCAGGGATGCTGAAGACCGTGCGAAGTGGAGAAGAAAAAGTCGGAAAGCGGACCCCGGGCGCCGAAGCGAGAGTTTGGGCTGCAACCGGGATACAACGCAAAGATGATGATGATGATGATTGTTTTGAGAAGAAGAAAGAAGATTTGTTATTAAGCTTTTAATTAGTTGAAGAGCATTGTTCGGTATATTGATGTTTAACTTAGATAGTATATTAATTACAGATGTTATAAGAAATTCCCCAACATCATCTAAGTTTGGAAGGGGGGATGAGCATAAATTTGGGTTTAACGCACTACCATTAGGGAGGGTAAAACATGGAGGCGAAGTAATTTTACTGTGTGCATATTTATCATAAGAGATGCCTGGTTCAGGCCTGGATTTTTGCTGAATGAACATAGTTTTTTTATATGAGGATCTAGGGTTAGCATCTAACATGGGGGAAGGAGTGATAGAAGAAGGACTAAAGTTAACAGTATTAAATCTTGGAGCAGATGTAGAAGCCGTTTCTGAATATAGTGAGCGCACTGGACGGAATTGTCTAGAAGCTTCTAGGTAGCCAATATTTTCCTCTGACATCATTAGTTTAATTGATTTCTGTCTGGAGAATTCGGGGCATTTGGGGTCTGTCGCTTGGTGGCGACCAGAGCAGAAAATGCAACTAACATTATCATCGGGAGTTTTACATGTTTGAGCATCGTGGGGTCCTGCACAACGGGAACAGCGTGGAGATGAACGACATTGATTACGCACATGTCCAAAACGACAGCAATTGTTACATTGAATTGTTGGAAGGTTGTATCTATCGACTGGTAATGACATATTGCAGCAGTATACATAGTCTGGTAGTATTTGTCCCAAAAAAGTTAACACTACAGTTCCTGTAGGCTCCCAGGTCGTTTTTCCATCAATTATTCGTTTCCTATTAAGCCGACGAGCCTTTATGACTTTAACAGATCTAGAGCGACAATCAGTCATCTCTACCAAATCCTCTAAAGACCAGTCTAAAGGAATTTTTCTAACTACCCCCATCCTTGTAATATGAAATCTTGGAATCACGGCAGTTAATTTGTTCCGAAGTAGAATAGGCGAGGAGAGAAAGTCATTGGCATCCGAATATGTTCTAAAATGTACTGAGATCTTATTTCTTCCTAAACTTTTTATATCCTGAATTCCCGAAACCTTGGCTTTATAAATAATTTGAGCTAATTTGAGAGCACTATTATGGGATGACGATATATCAGTTTCCGTACGAGCAACATGCACAAGGAAAGGACCACTGTCAAGCTCAGAGTACTTTAGCTCAGAGTTTGACTCGTATCCGGGTATTGTGAACGTGTGCTGCGAAGATGAATAAGGGGGTACTATTCTTTTTTCTGGTGGACCTGAAGAAGAATCTCTAATGCGTTTTAAATTTGTTTTATCTGAGAGATTTATACTTTCTGCCCTTTCCCCCATATTTATATTCCCATCTTTATCTGGCGGTACTTTTTCTCCAATCGAGATCGACATAATAATATAATAATATAACTAAACAAAATATCATCATCATCATTTCAGCCGGAAGACGCCCACTGCTGGACAAAGGCCTCCCCCAAAGATCTCCACGATGATCGGTCCTGCGCTGCCCTCATCCAACCTATCCCGGCGATCTTGACCAGATCATCGGTCCATCTTGTGGGGGGCCTACCAACACTGCGTCTTCCGGTACGCGGTCGCCATTCGAGGACTTTTCTGCCCCAACGGCCATCAGTCCTTCGAGCTATGTGCCCAGCCCACTGCCACTTCAGTTTTGCAATCATCCGGGCTATGTCGGTTACTTTGGTTCTCCTGCGAATCTCCTCATTTCTGATTCGATCTCGCAGGGAAACTCCGAGCATAGCCCTCTCCATTGCTCTCTGAGCGACCATGAGCTTTCTCATAAGGCCCATAGTTAGCGACCACGTCTGCGTTCCGTATGTCATCACTGGCAACACACATTGGTTAAAAACCTTCGTCTTGAGACACTGCGGTATTTGGGACGAAAAGATTTTACGGAGCTTCCCGAACGCTGCCCATCCGAGTTGGATTCGACGAGTGACCTCTTTCGCGAAATTGGACCTGCCTAACTGGATCGTTTGACCCAAGTAGACGTATTCGTCAACAATTTCGAAAGTACAGTTCCCAACTGTTACGGGGGTAGGTGCGACATGGACATTAGACATGATCTTCGTCTTGTTCATGTTCATTTTGAGACCTACTCCTTGGGAAGCTGTATTGAGGCCATCAAGCATATGGCTTAAGTCTTCCATGGTTTCAGCCATGATTACGATATCATCTGCGAATCTAAGGTGAGTGATGTACTCACCGTTAATGTTGATGCCCAGTCCGTTCCAGTCCAGAAGCTTGAAGACATCTTCCAACGCAGCAGTGAACAGCATCGGCGATATGACATCGCCTTGTCTGACTCCCCGCTGCAGTCGGATAGGCTTCGAGTTCTGATCCTGGAGACGGACTGACATGGTGGCGTTTTCATACAAATACTTCAACGCTTTGATGTATCGATAATCAATGTGGCACCTCTGGAGAGAAACAAAATATATTTACACGTAAATACGAACCACCACCAACACAAAAACAAACCCAAATTTGTCCTAGAATTGCAGAGTAACTAAAATATAAAATTAAATTTCGCGGATAAGTGAGAGCCGTTAAAAGACACCTGTCACCTTCCCATTATTTATCTTATAACAACCTTTGTTGTTGTTGTCAATGTCAAAATTGGCATTTTGAGTTATAGATCAAATCTTGAGAACTGGGTGGTCGATTTACTTTCTAAAATCAAGTCAAAAATTTATTTCATATTACAGTTTAAAAACAATATATACGTAAATGCATTTTTTTACATAATTGTTAGCATTTGAAAACTTATTTATTTTTTTAAATTATATTTCTGTAAAAAATCAGATCGCGAGTGATAACTGTTGCTACTGATAAGTAAAGGACTATTTAAATTTTTATTTATATTCACAAATGATGATTAAAACCGCTTCACATTTTGAGTAGAGCGTTTAAAGAATCGTTGAGAGTGCGACGATTGTCTTTGCAGTAAAAATTCTTACATAATGCCTCAATAACAAGATTTACGAACCACATTTAATAGGTAAGTATTATGTATATTATTATATCAGTTTCTCGCTATCTTATTTTATTAAGATATCAATTACAAGCTTAGTATTGCTTAAAGAAAATTACTCATACCGTATTATTAATGTACCAGATTCCAATAAGATTTTAAAGAGGATTTGTTATATCAGTCAAAAGCACATGTATGTGTATTTTTTTTATCTAAGCTACTGAAAAAAAAATTGTGTGTATGTCATATTATGTTTGTGAATTATTTAAGATTTTTTTGGAAATATTTTCTATTTTCTAGTATATAATGTGCTAAATAAGCAATACCTACTATATCAGCAGTATTTGGTTGCTAAGTGGTATTAGACTGTGCAACGCAGGTCATCAGTTTGACTCTCACTATGGGTTTTGCATGCTTATTAACTTAGCATATTATCATGTACAGAAATAATACATCAGTGTGTATCAGTATGTATTTTAGTATTCTGGGTTCAGTAACCCAGAATACTAAAATTATGATTGTATGAAACTCACTAATCTCCTTTAGACCAGTTCCTTAAAAGGGAATGTTATCTGTTATTTAAACATGATGACTCATTAACAATTCTGCAACATTTTTTGATAATTTAATTTTCTTAAAGGTATTTTCCAACCCTCTTCATTCCATTCAGCATAGTCCTTTTGTGCTCTGTGTTGTTGGTTTTCTCTCATAATATTCAAATTTGAATATTTATAACGCTTAAAACTTAGAGGGTCATCTTGTGACACTTCAAAATAGTGGTCACAATATTAATAATAAAAAGTATACACTTTTATTAGAAAGTAGACTATAATAAAAAGTAAATAAGAATACTCCTAACAAGGCTGTTGAAGTAATATTTTTTTATTCCTATGGAACAACTAATAGGCTGATGGCCATCTTAATAATAACCATTGCCTGTGAATGTTATCAGGCTAGAACCTGGTCACTCATGCTGCAACACAACACAAGGTTATTATAGTGACATATTTAGAAACCAGAGGTGGTTGCGCTCCTGATGGAATTGGATCCCTACCATCTAGCTAGGGTTGTTTTGTCGCCTTTTGCGATAGGTGGGCCCTGGCCGTAGAGGTCAGCATTTTTTCTCCCCCCTTGCATGGATAGATATGAAGCAAATCGAAACATATAATGCAACATTTTTACCCATTCATGAAATAATATCCATATTTCCTTTTTGCTTTACCTATATGATAATGTTATTGTTTTTGAAGTAAAATCCTCCTTTAAAATCTAGGTTTTTCCTTTACTTCAATGTTGATCCTATTATTCATTTGCCATATACATATATACATTATTACATAGGCAGCAAGAATTCCTTTAACCTTGTTATTGAATGAGGTTTTGTAGAAATGTTTCCATTATTGTAAAGTTTTTTTAACAAGTTTAACTAATGTAAACATTATGGCACCAAAATAAATGTTCTAATGAAAGAAAATAATCAAATTGTCTGCCTTATTTAATTATTTAATGGACAATTTGGGTTTAAGATAATTATTAAAGATTTTATTTTTACAAGCAGTATATACATAGATAGAAAGAAAATTCTTTATTGCACTAAAAAAACAGGTATAAAATATATAAAACTAGATAGCACAAAGGGCAGTCTTATCACTAAAGAGCAATCTCTTCCAGACAACAAGAGAGAGAATGTTATGGAGTAATAAATTAGATTTTAATTAGAACAAATATGTTCAAAGAGCTAGGATCCTAGGAGCTAGGCTTAAGGATCCCGTAATGAAGGAGGATTCAGTAATTCATATAATAGGTTCCATTTTTATACTACATAGATTATGTTGTCCCTTTTTTTGTTTAATAATTAATTTTTTTTTTTAGTATTTCTTACTATGTTGAGATATCTCTCCTTGGGCCTAAAAGACTGGTGCAAATTTTATATGAATCTAGTAATCTAGTATATGCTGGGCTAGGTTCCATTTTGGGCATAATTTATTCATATTGTACTTTTTGCATTATATTTATACTTTTACATTTCTTTAAAATTATGCCTTAAATAAACACTTTCTTTCTTAATGTATTGTCTGGTAGTGTTGATATGGTTTTCACTCATCAAATTGTGTTTGTTTTATTACTGAGGAACAGCAGGCAGGCGGACGGCCCACTTAACAGTAAGCAGTTACTATCGCCTACGGATGTTTACCACGCTAGAGACACGGGAAATACGCTGCTGTCTGCATAGCGGTACTGGAACCTGGGTCACTAATGCCAGAACACAAGGTTATTATTATGACGGCATACTTAAGACCCAAAGGTGGTTGCCATTCAGGCGGGCTTGGGGCCCTACCGCGTAGCTAAGGTGGGTTGTTTTGCCGCCTTTTACGACAGGTCGACCCCGGCCGCAGAGGTTAGTGTTCTTACTCCGCCCTTGCACGGAGTAAAAACACATGTTCAAAATAGTCACTTAAGGATTGTCAAGAACAAAAAGATTGCATTGCTTATTTCTGGATAAAGAGGAGATTGGTTCATCACCCGATAATCTGGTGGAGGATTGTTGATATGATTTTGATGTTTTGATTGAAAATTTGTCTAAAAATTGATTGATGAAAAATAACTCAATATTATAATAAACTATAGACCTCTGCCCATTATTGCGACTTCTACATTATTTAGTTCAAATTATAACCTTAATGTTCCAGTGTGTATGAAAATATCTGCAATATTTATAATAAGATTTGATGACTTAACTTATAATGACTGTCAAACTATGTTATCTACCACTGAGTTTTATGAGCTATGATATCCATGTCTTAAGTATAATAAATATATGTATAAGTCTAGTATATCATATTTTTTATAAACTAATCAAATACAGCATCATTATCATAATCCAAGTATTTTTAACTTTCACTTTGAAGCCTTTTAACTATTGTGTTTTTTTTATTTCTCCCTTTTTTTAAACCCTCTCTTGATAGGTTCCCCCAGCCCGGGGACTCCAGAAAGTTGTTCGACCATCCGACTACCCACTAAAAACCCCGCTGTTCATCTATCGCCTACGCCCGGACCCACGGATATATGGCCTGCCGATCTCGTGGCCCGTGCCGGCCTGTCCCTTCTAAAATATTGGCGCCAGGGGGTCAGGGTTTCGTCCCCCCCGGCGCTCTCTTGTGTTAAGGAGTTGAAGGGGGTCGCGGAACAGCACGCGGCCCTCTCCCTCGCGCCAATAGTGCGTGTGGCGGATCCTCCCTCGAGGGGCCGCCTGCGGCCGCTTTCTACGGCGGCCGGAGGTCGTTGCTTGCCCTCCTGCGCCGACGACGTGGCCTGCGTTAACGGGAGGGGAGTGTGGTGGTGGACTCCCGCTCCCGCTCCGCCCCCTCCTTTGCGGACATGACTGCTTCGCAAAAGGAGGCGACGGCCGTCCATCCAGGATCGCCCCCGACCATGGGCAGAACCAGGGCCGGGAGCGACAGGTCCGCGCCGATTTGGGCGACGAGGGCACACGGCGACAGTGTGGTCCACCGTGTTCTCCTCGTCGCCCGCGCCACAGTGGTGGCACCCCGACGTCATCTCCCGCCCTATTGCGACACAGGTACCTCCCGAAGCAACCGTGCCTCGAGAGGACCTGCGTCAGGACTGCGTCATTCGGCCAGGACGCTGGGACGCGTGAGCTGCTCCTTCCACTTCACCATGAGCACCTCGTCGCGCAGCTCCGCCCGCTTTACCTCCACTTCGCGAGGCGTGGGGCGAAAGCCACGCTCGGCCGCGTCCCGGCGCCACTGGTACAACAACGTTAGGACTCGGGCCTCGAGGTCCCATAGTGGGGATCCGGCCAGCAGGGTAGCCGCTTCGATGGACACCGTGCGGTATCCCCTTATCGCCCTGACGGCCAGGACGCGCTGCGGCCTGCGTAGCGACGCCGTCGTTTTGGCCGTCGTCAGGCGACCCGCCCAGATAATTTTATTTTATTTTTATTTCTCCCTTCTCTAACTTATCTATTGTTAGTTTTAAATTGAGATTTCAGGAGATAAAGAAGATAATATAAATATGAAGATAATAACAAGGAGGATTTATATTATCTCCTGAATATTTTCAGGAGATAATATAAATATGATAATTTCTATCATTTTTTTAATTTTTTTTTATTTGTGCTTGCATAATTTATTAAGTAGTATCTTATCACTATTTATTAAAATATAGCTTTTTTATTGCTGAGATCGGCAGACAGGCAAACGGGCCGACAGTAGGACATTTGGCTAGGTATGCGCTGTCGTCCTTGAAGAGGAACTGAAACCTGGTTTACTATGTCCGAAAACGACAAGGTCATTCATTATGGCGCCATGATTTAAGACCAAGGGTGTACAAAAGTGTACTATAATATTGATAATAGAACCATTAGTTTTAGTTGGTTGAAATTCATCATATAAATAAAAATGATTCGCAAAATATGTTGCTAAGCGCAAAAGTCGAAGACGGCTGGACCAATTCGAGTATTTTTTTAATCTTTTTATTATTTGAACTCTGAGGAAGGTTTTTATGGAGAGAGAAATTGGAAAAATTGCACGGAAAAACATAAAAACCAGTTTTCTTTTTCTGTAATTGTGAATGCAATTTCAAATTGTTATTAGGAACTTGAATGCATTCAAAGATTGAAAAATGTGTGACATCACATCAGCAGGGGTTTCAAAAATGTGACAATTTGTGATAAGGATGGCAGGAGGGGCTAAAAATTCCTATAATTTGTGTGACATAATTTATGGACATATGTTACTTTTTGTCGCGAAAATGAAACTTGAATGGGGTGAAATAGGGGTGAACGTAATTAAATTATATTTTTTCATTTAAATTTACCATATATAAATATATAGCAGAACAACGTTTGCCGGGTCAGCTAGTAATAAATAATAATAAATAAAATTACAGAACTGCTATGGATATACATACATATATATGTTACGCATATTACAATAGTTTATAAAAATAATTTATTTAAGGAAAAATGCTTCATAATACAAAAGAGGTTACTCATAAGTAGATATACTGAGTAACCTCTTTTTATCCGTGCGTGGTGCGGTTATACGAATCGTCTTCCGCCCCGGGAAGCGGAAAGAGCGGTTCGGATTTAACGCCAAAAAATCTCATCCCCCTCAATCTGGGAACAGGAAATGGTTTCTTCCATAGCCGTTGTTTTTCAAATAAATATTTTCTTTCTTTCTTTCTTTCTTGTTATTTTCGTTAACACGTAATGTAATTTTTTAAGTAATAATTTTCTAATAATTAATTTGAAATTGAGCCTGTTAATATATTACATGTTTCAACATTGCTAGGCGGTGGACACGTTGTTGGCCCCATTACTATTAAGCAGGCTGGTTATCATCATAAGTACCTTCTGTGTTCGTAAGTCTGATACAAAGTAAAAGTAAGATACAGTGTAAACTCTATTTTATATATACAGGGTGACTGACAAACCCGTCCAAATTTTTTTTACGCACTAAACATCATTTAAGGAACCCATTTTTGCAAAAAAAATTGTATGTCAAATTTTCACCATAAAATATTTCATATAGGATCATTAATTCAATCGTACAGAATAATCATATGGTGCAAACAGCGTACGTTAACCTGTTATTACCTATCTCTGTCACACCCGCGTAAATGAGTAGTGCGTATTCGCTCGCCCGGTTCAATGCCGCCGTCCTCGGCCTTTTACTAGGTCAGATGGAGAGGTCATTGACACTCTAGCGCCGTATTATGTAAATTGCGAGTTCTTTGAATGACTTTGTGATGCTGATTACTCAACATTTTTGTACTATGTGATACAAAACTAAAATACATGTTTCTCATAACTTTTACTAAAGATTCTTCTGTGTGAATTTGGACGGGTTTGTCAAAGTCACCCTGTATATATATACCGAATTTCCATTAAAAAACTGCTTAAAATGTGGTAATTACTGCCTCTACATATCCGACAAGCGAAATCACTTGCTGCTTTCAAGAATTTACTTCACTGTTACTATTTTGCATTAAATAACTATACTTAAAGTTAAATTTATAAAAATTGTTTTTTATGGGTTTTATTATAAATGTAATGAAGAGTTATCTATTTATTTAATTACTACAGTTTGTTTGGTTTATCTTGTTACCCTTGTATTGAAACACTTATTATAACGCAGCATCCACTCTTAATAGCGAACCAATACATCGTCATACCCCCAATAAACATTAATTTCACTGATCTTCAAACAATAAAATAAATACAGTATCGTAAATATTTCGTACGTAACCATAGAATTTTTATGTGTTCATTGTTGTAATTATTCAACGAAGATTATCCCATTATATCCCGAAATACGAATAAAATACAACGAAAGATACAATTAAAATACTGGCATAGTAAAAGACTACAAACAAAAATAACTGATTATAACATTGTTATGTAATATTATTTCACTTAATTTCGTCAAAAACTTACTATTTTACTTATTGGTAAAATTATATTGCTTTTTCCACTCTTTTTTTAACGAAAACTCTACTAGTATAACGCAATAAAATACCCGGTCCCTTTAATTTCGCTATATAGAGATTACACCATTCAATAGAACGGATACACTTGACTTCATTCTTAGAAGTCGTGTAGATCTCTGCATTATTTCGCGTTTGCAGACATTAATTACGAGTTTGCAATGCATCCTTACTAATATTATAAACGCGAAAGTTTGTATGGATATTTGTTATTCTTTCACGTTAAAACTACTGAATGGATTTTAATTAAACTTTACAGTAATATAGCTTATACATCAGAATAACACATAGGCTATAATTTATAAAGATAATTATTATAAAGACTGGGTTGTCTGGAAGAGATCGCTATTAGCGATAAGGCCGCCCTTTGTGCAATATTGTTAACCACAAAATTTCAATATAAATTACTTTTATACAATGTTAAATAAAGTGTTATCTATCTATCTATCTATCTAAAGATATTGCGTGAATTGTCCAAAATATAACGATAAGTGTCAAGTAAGTAGGAAAATATTCTGCCATTTGCGAGTTATTCTGGGGTGCGCTCCAAAAACCGTTAGAGTTAGTAGTTAAAATCTTAAGTAATTTTACAAAAAAGCCTGCGACAGCATATATCTATATTTTATGTGTAAGCCTTTATCGCCAAATTAGTGAACCATAAATACAATATAAATTTATATTTTTTTTTGTTATCTATTTTATTTAGGGGCTTTTTATACAAGTATAATGTCAGCCCCATTTTATCCTAATTACACATTACTAAAAAAATTCTGATTTCTAAATCTTAAAATTATTGTGAATGAAAACAGCGGCAGCAGAGAGCGGCCTCGAAAGGATGCTCTGGAAAGCACCATAATTTATTTCTAATGCACATTTGGTAGTACATAATACCGACCGAAGTTCCTGTACCCTTATGGAACAGCAGCGTGTTCGCGATACCACTGGCATTGCAAACACCCATAGACGACGGTAACTGCTAAATTCTAAGCGGGCCATCAGCCTGTCTGCTGTCCTACAGCATTAAAAAAAACCTACCCAATCTAGAGCAATCGTTACCCACCCGGACACCTCTAAATATACGTCATACACTCATTTACCTCCGCCACATCGTCATTTTGTTAATCGGGATCCACTCTTTCGTCTTGTCGAACCAAGGTCGAAGTGACCGCATTTGTCATTGGGTCTTAGATTTAGATCTACTACTATTTTACTATTACGAAATACAGTTGATGTAACAATATATTGTTGTTCTCAGTCGGCTATTTTTCACCATAAAATAATGATATTTGAGAATAAATGGGAAAACCTCAACAACTTTTATAGAATTTTTTTACTTATTTGTATTATGATCGAGATATAATCGAGATAAGTAAAACAAAATCTCATTAAACTACTAATCTTTATTTGTAAAGAACGCATGATGCTCTGCATCCCAAATTTGACAAAATAACGTAATTAAAAACCACATTTAATACACTGAAGCCTACAGTGCTTATTTTGCTAAGGAAAAAACCGATATATGTAAGTTTTTCTTTTGCACAATGTCGTGTGCCGTTTCCCATCCCCGCTTCGAAAGACACTGTCTCTTCTTCTCTTCGTCTGGTCTTTAGGGTGGATGAAAAGATGCACGCGTTAGCATATCCTTCTCCGAGCGCGGGTGTCGGGCAGTGGAAGAACACAGGGGTGGTTTTAGTGGGTGTTGCGTGGGAGTCCTACACTACCTCGCCGCAAGCCCCTAAGCGGTGCTGTGTGCATCAAACATTTCCACCTCATTAACAAAAAAAGGTGAGGTTAGTAGCCTATTAACCTCTTAGAGGTTTTAATTTTCTTCATAGTCTTAAATTCGTTTCTATGTGCTAAAGTGGGCTTTAAATTTTAATTTTATTTTCTTAAGTACATACAACATACAAACAATTGCGTATGTCGTTTATTTAAGAGATAATGTTATAATTATCTCTTCTCTAAATATTATTTAAGTATGTTTAAATAGCACGTTTTGAAACAAACTAAATTCTTAAACAACTAAATCTTATGGTACCTATATGATAAAAATACTAAATACTATTTGTGTGTATATATATATATATATATATATATATATATATATATATATATATATATATATATATATATATATATATTATAGACTGATATATTATGATAGATATACTGTATATATTATAGACTGATACATACTGCACGTAAAGGAAAGCATTAGGGGAACTTTGCTGAAACCACCATTAGACGTATTCTGCCCGTACGTGCGCTGTTATTATTTTATTTATTTACATACTAGCCGATCACGCCCGCTCCGCTAGGCGATTAACAGGCAAAATAAAATAAAAAAAAATGAGAAAGAGTATCTTCGTAAAACATTTTTTTCAATATTAAGTATCATATGTTACTTCTAATACCTCCAAGAATATGTGGTATAAAGTTTCATGATGATCGGTTAAGTAGTTTTCGCGTGAAAGCGTAACAAACAAACTTACTTTCACATTTATAAAATTAGTAAGTATGATGTATTCATTTCATAATAGCTTTTGCATTATTATCAACAGCATTCAATCTGGTTTTTATCTCGGCCATTTCCGAGATTTTTGATTTTGATAGCGCTCTTATACCATCAATAATGAGACTATTTCTGCGTGCAAGACATGATTATAAATTATTATAAACTTTTCAGAGCTTGGCATAGCATGGCTAGATCTGTATCGGCTCCCATTACATATATTCATTATCATCTTATATTCAAATTCCAGTTACACTACTAACTTGCGCTTCGGTGCTCGGATGACGTCGTTCCTAGTAAATTGAGCTTGGTATAGCTCCAAAATGAATGCCGAGTGGCTTGAAAAGAAGTCACCGCGCTGTACAACTGCTTTAGTAAGCTTACTTCAAACTAGTAAGAATGATGCCGATTGTTTTCGAATGCATTATTTTTTTGTTTTTCGATTACACATAACATCGATATCACTCTTATACCCCAGATCAGACTTTATTTCTTCTTCTACTCATTGTTATTCTCGCATAGTCTACTGATTTTAACACTTCGCTCGGTTCGATCTATTTTGTCGCAATATACTGTGTAGCTAATAAAAGAGTTTGCTATTGACAGAAATTTTTTCATTCGTTCCAGTGATTTGAGTTAACAGAAAGTACTAACGACATTTTCTTAGTAACATTTAACATACATATAAATAATGTATACTTTCAAACAAATCATATTATATGTATTTGTATAACATCCATCTCATAAGATATATAATATCTATGGTGTATGTCCTTGCTTACGTGAATAGCGCTGGGATGACGTCAAAACGTAACACGGCCCTTATTTGTTGTGTTAAGAGCAGAACGTGTCCGGAATACACTATTCCTGTTGGAATGAAAACGAAAGATATTATTAGAAAAGCCACGTTTCGCGGAAAATAACGCAATGGAATTGATTTCAATTATCTAACGAGTCGACAATTTTTTTTTACTGCTGAAGAACGGCAAACAAGTTGCCGGCCCACTTAACAGTAAGCAGCTACCCTCGTCTATGAATGTTTGCGAACCTGGATCACTAATACCGGAACACGCCACAAGGTTATTCTGACGGCATTCATAGAGACCAAGGTTGCCTGTCATCCAGGTGGGCTTGGGGCCTTACCACAAAATCTAGTATATTATAAAGACACAAAATTGTTATATAGACTGTTTTATGACGAATTTTTGGAGTTTATTCCTTAAGAATTGATTTTCATATATAAGGCGCCCGGTATGAGAAAAATGTGAGAGTAAAATCTATTAATGAATGACCTCGTTACGTTTTTGGTGCGCGTGCACCGGAACACACTAAACAAAACAAAACGATGTATCTCTCAAGGCAATAATTCCTTTTTTTTTACAACTTAAGGTTGATTTCACATTAAATGTTGTTTAACATATGTCTTTTCATTTGTAAGTGACAAGAGTAATTTATTGCTTTGCTAATTTTATATGACGAATGATCGTAAGTATTAGATAATGTTTTGGAGATTTGTGACTTTATTACTAGGTGCCATTGTTGTAATTAGGTTGAACTTAAAACTGTTTTAAAACTTTTTTATATATGTATATTATTTTCATTAATTTGTTAATTTACCCTTTCATATGGTATTAATCTTTTTTCAGTTAAATAAACTCTTTTTGCGTATGTTTAGACAATCGTACTTAAGTAGTAAACTCCAGTCGTGCGTCGGAGCTGACACACACAGTTTTTTATTTATTAGGAGAATTTATTCTGCAGGAAATTTTTATCACATCTAAATATAATGTTTCGCGTAAGGATTGAACACACAAGCTGGATCGTGCACAATTCTGACTTAGGAAATTTATCCATACTACGTGAACTATTTTTGATAATTTTTTACCCCCTCCCCCTCTAGTTTTCACGTAGTAATTAATAAATTAGACTTTCAATCATTTTTTGCAAATACTAGAAAGATAAAAAAAGTTGCTCATATTTGTCTGTATCAATACAACGCTAAACGCTGCGCGCTAAATTTGAAAGCTCGAAAAAGCGCGAGATATCCTTTAGAGGATATTGACTACGTAACGAAAACCTAAGCCCCACTGCCTCCCTTTCTCCCTCCCTGATCTTTCCGTACTTTGGGTAGGTACAATCTCTTACTGAATCGCCGTCTCGTCGTTCTGTTCTTAATTTGAGAAACATACAAAAAGAGAAATTCCCTTTATATTCACTGAAGTCGGCAGGTGCAATGAAATGGGCCTTAAAGATAAGGTCACGAAATGGCCATCATAACCATGAATGGTCGTATATGGTACGGTGAATAATGATTCACTGTACCATATACGACCTCAATAAAGTTAATAATTTCACGGTGTTATTGCGCGTGATATCACAGGACGAGCCGGCGCGTTATTTGATATCAAAGATACAGCTTCAGTGTTAATTTCTGGAAGAATTTATATCCGTGCAGGGGCGGAGAAAGAATACTAACCTCTGCGGCCGAGGTCGGCCTGTCGTAAAAGGCGACAAAACAATCCACCTAGCTACGTGGTAGGGCTCCAAGCCCGTCTGGATGGCGACCACTTTTGTTCTTAAGTATGCCGCCATAATAACCTTGTGTTGTGTTCCGGCATTAGTGACCCAAGTTCCTGTACCCTTATGGGACAGCAGCGTGTTCGCGATGCCACTAGCGTTGCAAACACCCATAAGCGAGGGTAACTGCTAAATTCTAAGCGGGCCGTCAGCCTGTCTGCTGTCCTACAGCAGTAAAAAAAGGACTAAATTGCGTTAAATCTTATGAAATAAGGATCCCTTATTAATTTACCTGATAGCGGAAGTGTAGCTCTTTGGGAATATTTAACGCGCTTCGTGGCGTAACGGTAATCGCACCTCGGTACGCTTGTGGAGTTCACGGGTTCGATTTTGGTCTCCTGGGTGTTCATGTATAATATGTATTTATTTACGAAAAATTGGTATATACGTAATGTAGTAGTATCAGTTGTCTAGTACCCATAACACAAGAGCTGTGATTGGGACTAGTCACAAAGTCCGCCATCTAGATGGCGCTGTATGAATTGTCCCAGTATATTTATTTATTATATTGCTTAATTATTACGTGTGATTGTACTCAATTAATTTTAGATCCCAGATTGAGGAAAATTAATAGAATTAACTAACTTTTATGTTAAAGCAACTTCCTTGAATGTAGATTCAGGGCAGATATTTTTATGTAAGTTACTTGTAAAATGTGTTTTCATGCATATTCCACTATTTCGTCGAAATGAAGGTATCCTCAGGAGTACCAATCACTGACAGCAAAATGTGGTCGGACTGGCGATGAAGTAAACGAGTTCCGGAGTGGTTGCTCCAACGTCAAACGTTGTATAGAACGTCCATCTTAAGAGACTGACGATCTGCTCAAGGTTACCGGTCGCGGCTGGACGATAAAGGCTAGGGAATGGGATGTGTGAAGCAAAACTCATTACTTATATATTCCGAATGGGTTTTAATAAATTTACAAAGAAAGCTAAATCTTTTTCGCAAATAAATATCCAAATTTTCGCAGCTTGAATAATGATAATTATGATGTGCTTAATTTTTTTTATATTTAAATCCATACTTATATTAAAAATGTGTAAGTAACTCTGTCTGTTAAGTTTTCACGCCTAAATCAATTTTGATGAATTTCGGCATAGAGATGGAGAAGGATAGATATAGGTTACTTTTTCATTTATATGGCAGAACAACATTTGCCGGTCAGCTAGTTTATTATAAAACGACAATTTGACAAAATATGACATAAAAAAATACATTTCTCCTATTATATTTGATTTATAACGGAGTTAAATTAAATCGTGTATTAAAACTTGAGAAAAAGATGTAAAAATAGATATAAAGATGTAATAAAAATGATATCACAAGTTATTAGCCTTTAAGACACGACTCTCACGGCCTTCGTCAAGAAGTGTTGAAACTTTCAAATCGGTACAACTGTATGAATCAGAAACCCATGTTTCACTCGCATACACGCTTAAAATAGTTAGTGCACCCGTGTAATTACTGTCGTATATACATGTGTACTTGGCAATTGTTCTTTAATAGAATTATCTGTCGAAATAAAACTGGTGTGTATAAAACGACTCAAAATAGAAATTAGTTGTGAAAATTTTAGCTTTCAGTTTACGTAAACTATAGTTACAGCAATTGTTACAGTGTGTATATTGTATTGTATACAATTTAATGGAATGAATTCTAGTGAGAAGCCTTAGCTTTGGACACGGGTGAGAAGTTTTATTGTTTTTTTTTATCGTATAAAGAAATCTCGCAAATAAATACGAATGTTTTTTATTGGTTATTATTACAAGGTAGATAGATATTAAGAAATGACTGTATTGTTTTATTTACCGAGTAAAGTCAAAGATACATTGACAATATATTTGAATATATCAGGGGAAAGTTAAGAGTGACGCCAATGATAGTTGTATGCACATAATGAAAAGCAAACAATGTTACATATTCAATAGGTCCCTTTTTTTAATGCTGTAGGACAGCAGACAGGCTGGCGGCCCGCTTAGAATTTAGCAGTTACCGTCGCCTATGGGTGTTTCCAACGCCAGTGACATCGCAAACACTAATGCCGAAACACAACACAAGGTTATTATGGCGGCATACTTAAGACTAAAGGTGATCGTCATCCAGACAGGCTTTAGGCCCTACCACGTAACTAGGGTGGGTTGTTTTGTCGCCTTTTACGACAGGCCGACCCCAGCTGCAAAGTTTAGTATTCTGTCTCCGCCCCTGCACGGATAAAAAGCCCCTAAGCTTGTCTGAATGGCAACCACCCCTAATCTATACGTATCCCACCATAATATCCTTGTGTTTTATTCCGGCATTAGTTGCCTAGGTGTCAGACTGCAGCGTGTTCGAGTTGCCACTAATCTCGCAAACATTCATAGGCGACGGTAACTGCTTACTATTTAAGTGGATCGTCAGCCTTTCTGCTGTTTCTCAGCAATGAAAAAGAAATGCTATGTGTATATGTAAATGCTAGGAATTAAAGAGCATAAATACGGGCACCAGAGAAAAAGTGGTTGGGATTAGTAAAAGCTGATATGGCGCAGAAACGGATGAGTATTAAAAGACTTGCATAACAGTGGGAGGGGAGTTCATGTTGTGTCCAACCTACATAATGTGAGACAAAGAAAAAAATGAGGGAGAAATGGAGACGGATTATCAGGCGTGTGACTGAAAAATGATGACCACGACCGCTCTGACAAGAGCGCAACGAAAGAGAAGAACAGC
Organism: Malacosoma neustria; assembly: GCA_963693495.1. NCBI lineage: Eukaryota > Metazoa > Arthropoda > Insecta > Lepidoptera > Lasiocampidae > Malacosoma > Malacosoma neustria. Next base: position 4,155,011 of record OY856384.1, read on the forward strand.
TAATCCAAAAAGTTCACTTTGTAGCCAATGTTTTTGAGAAACCAAGAACCTCAACAAAAGAAAATAAATAGCTTTGATTTCATAACCCCAAATTTTTTTTCGTGCAGGGGCGGATTAAGAATACTGACATCTGCGGCCGGGATCGGCCTGTCGTAAAAGGCGACAAAATAACCCTAGCTACGTGATAGGGCCCCAAGCCCGTCTGTATGGCGAACACCCTTGGTCTAAAAGTATGCCGCCATAATAACCTTGTGTTGTGTTCCGGCATTAGTGACCCATGTTCCAGAGTACCCTCCCATGGACACCCCGTAGCGTCGCAATCATCTATAGGCGAATAAAACATTCTTCAGAGAATCGTCTATTCTTTAGGATGCGGTGTCAGCTTCCAGATGGGTTTGAGCATCGAACGTGTTGACAACAATAATAAGGTTGATGCAAATGAAAAACAATGAACACGAGTACTAAGTTATTTAATTAATATTTACAATTCACTGATGTTTTGAGATCGCATTTAAAATAAAATTTTGAGAAGATACATACATAATTATTAATAAAGTGAACCTTATTTACAAAATTGTATAATACCGTTCAATAGATAACTAACGTATTACAATCCATACTATAATTATATTGTAAATGAAGTAACTCTGTCTGTTACGTTTTCACGCCTAAACAGCTGAACCAATTTTGATGAATTTTGGTATAGAGATAGATTGGACCTTGGAGAACTACTTTATGTCGCGAAAATGTTTTTTTTTTGGCAGAACAACGTTTGCCGGGACACCTAGTATATAAATAATTAAAACGATATATATAAATCTATTAAATTTAGATGGTTTCTTATAAGGCCATACATTATCGTTTATAATTAAGACGGTTTACAGAACCAGCGCGGCCAAGAACCAGTGTTAATTATACGCGATTACCTTCGCGTTTTGAGTCGATTGATGAAACGCAGGTTTAACCTATCCTTTCGCACATCGTATATGACGGACGACCTCCGTGGCTTAACGACGCTAATCATTACGCTTGCAGAGATCACGGGCTCAATTCACGTCCTGCGTTTGACTGTTTATCTGTTCAAATTTATTTAGAAAAGAAAAATATATGTGTAATATATAAATTGTCTAATATCCATAACAAGTGCTATATTTACTTACTTTTGAATAGATGGCGTTGTGTGAAATGTCTCAATATAAATATATTGGGACATTTTTATATGACTACCTAATTATTATTATTTATATGTGTACCTCATCAAATACGAATATTTCATCTCGATTGTATCTAAAATCTGAGGTAATTTTGCTGAGTGATAGAGGAATACATCTGCGACCCATTTTACCCTTTCGTGATATTTTGTGATTCAAAAAATATATGAAATAGGTGTGATTAAATTTTATAGGATGAATATTGTATAAGTGGATTTTAAAGATAAATAAATAAAATTTATAAGATCATACAGCTAAATGAAACCTTCATATTAGCTATAGTATATATTGTCTATTAAATAATTATTTTACGCAATTATAAAGAATACATATACCTAGTAAGGTCATAAGTATTGTCACACAGTAAAAACTTTTCTTTTAGAATGCTGGCCACAAAAAAGTTTATTGAATTCGAATTTCGAATTGTTCATGAAAATAAAAATGTATAACTTTTAGAATTTTACTCATTTTTAAATATGGAGTGGACGCTTAAAGAAGACCGTGTTGCAGTTATTGCGTTGCATCGTTGCGGTTACGCGCCAATTCAAATTTTTAACATACTGAAAAATTTGAATATTACCAAAAGATTCGTTTATCGTACCATCAAACGATACAATGAAGACTCTAGTGTAGATGACAGGTCAAGAAGTGGTCGCCCTCGGTCTGTTAGGACTCCAGCAGTGATAAAAGCTGTGAAGGCACGAATTCAAAGAAATCCCAAACGTAAGCAGAAACTGTTGGCCCTTCAGATGGGGTTAAGCAGAACCACGGTGAAAAGGGTGTTAAATGAAGACTTAGGGCTTCGGGCATATCGAAGAAAAACAGGACATCGTTTGAATGCTCGTCTAATGGACCTGAGACTGAAGAGATGCCGCGCTTTGTTGAAGCGGTACGCGGGAAAAAAATATCGGGAAATTCTTTTTTCGGATGAAAAAATGTTTACCGTAGAAGAGAGCTATAACAAACAAAATGATAAGGTGTACGCACACAGTAGTGAAGAAGCGAGCAACCGTATTCCGCGTGTCCAACGAGGTCATTTTCCATCCTCGCTCATGGTATGGTTGGGAGTTTCTTATTGGGGCTTAACAGAGGTACATTTTTGTGAGAAAGGTGTAAAAACGAATGCTGTTGTGTATCAAAATACAGTCCTGACGAACCTTGTGGAACCTGTTTCTCATACCATGTTCAATAACAGGCACTGGGTATTTCAACAAGATTCGGCGCCAGCTCATAGAGCGAAGAGCACACAAGACTGGCTGGCGGCGCGTGAAATCGACTTCATCCGGCACGAAGACTGGCCCTCCTCCAGTCCAGATTTGAATCCGTTAGATTACAAGATATGGCAACACTTGGAGGAAAAGGCGTGCTCAAAGCCTCATCCCAATTTGGAGTCACTCAAGACATCCTTGTTTAAGGCAGCCGCCGATATTGACATGGACCTCGTTCGTGCTGCGATAGACAACTGGCCGCGCAGATTGAAGGCTTGTATTCAAAATCACGGAGGTCATTTTGAATAAACTTTAATGTCATAAGAATCTATGTTTTGTTAAGTTCATTTTGGTATATGAATGGTTACATAATTAATAAACTTGTTACAATTATTTTACATTAAACATGTGACAGAATTTATGACCTGACTAGGTAATATATGTACTTATTTAATACTGTCACGACGCCCTAAGAAGGATATAGCCCTGGTCAGGATTTTTAAAAAATTAAAAGGGTTTAAGGTAAAATTTAAAACTACCTTTACATCCATAAAATTATCTATGATATATTTATTAGAGACAACTGCAATACATCGATAGACAAATATTTTAAAAAATCATATTAACTATTAGTATATAAACGTCTATACTTTGACATTGGCAAATCAGTGCCTAAAGCATTGGAGCCACATTAAAAGAAAAAAAAAACTATTAGTATTTCGTTTTGTATAGCCAAAAGTGAAATCACGACAAACATTATCTCACGATTGCGGGGGAGAGCTTCTTTCGTCATTTATGTAATCAAGTTTTTTATAGCTTCGCTAAATTATAACCAGATGAGCATTATTTACTGATCTCTCCATAAAGTTGTGTAATATGTGCATTGAAATATAGAATCGGACGATGTATGAGATGTAGTTTGGATATGTTCCAATATTATACAATTACATTTTTTGCTGCATCATGCATGTGAAGATCGTTATAGTACATATTTTTTTTATCATCAATAAAAGACCGATTCCTATTCGATTTAATCATAAAATTGTTGTTTATGACTAATTACTACTTTTATAGTAAAAACAAAAGAATGACCAGGAAAATATTTTCTACAAAATAATAATTACGAACATTTTATAAAAATTAAGTACTACGTTAAGATTTTTTTTATTATTAATAATGTAAAAAAATGTGTGAAATAAAATAATACAAATACATAAAGGGAAATAATCAAATATAAACCTTTGTATAGGAATAAATCCCTATACAAAATTATCTTGGCTGGAGAAACAGCTTGGGCCATGGCTGCCTATAAAAATGACGATTTTTCTAATTTTATTTTAGAATAGTTTATTATTAAATTCCCCAGCATACCTTATTACAACTGTTAATGAGCTATTAATAAAATTACTACAGCCTACATTCAATCGACGCCCTTCTAAACGGATCATGTCGCGTTGTCTTGTAATATTATGCTTAAATCCAATTACTTTACTCTCGATACTTGTCTCGTATGATGTCGGCGACGATGTCCCTGGGGAGCATTGTTGCGCTCGCCGTCTTGGACAGCGCGACCTTAGCGCTTCGCCCCGGTCTCCTGCTGAAGTACATGTAAACATTGTACACCAGCTGTCTCGTGTCTGCCGGTAATTCCACGCGGGAGTCCTCCCCCACGTCGCCCACTCGCCCCGTGTACAGCCTCCTCCAACTAAACATCGTCCACGCAGTCATTGGTTCGTCTCCGTATTGCGCCGTTTTGCTCACACTCAGTTCAACAATTTCTATAACAAAATCACTTAGGTTTTTTTTATTATATAACTTTTCAATGATTCGTGTAATATTTTTGATACTGTTTCTTACAAATCACAAAGGATTATTATGATTGTTTATTTGTTGCGATTTAACGAAGTCAGAATCCATTCGATTGTAACGACACCGAGCTACTGGTCTCGTCAATGCTATCGGACTCGGCATTTGCAAACTGGTCACATTTTCGATACATCCGTTGAACTAAACGTGATTGTAATGTTGAGGGCGTGAAGACTACAAGTAGATGAAAAGAGCTAATTTAGTATTCTTAGTATTGACAGTGTGAGACACATATGATATAAAATTGCACATCAAAGCGAGTACAGCGCCATTTACGGAACAACCGTTGTCTGTTACCAAAATCGTATTGAAAGCCTTTTTTATAGTTATTAAGATTCCCATATCGATCATTTACAGCTAGTCGACCGATGTCACCGTGATGAGGATTATTATGATATATGTTTGCATTAGTGGAATGTGTTAATTTACTAACCTAATTTGCCAAAGTGACTCATTGTGAGATGGGGCGAGATAGAGTTATAATAGATTTGTAATAATTTCAGTATTGTATTATAGTTTTACGTGTACGTTGTTTTGCGTAAACGTGACTCCTTTTGCTAGTTTACAGACAGAGAATTCTAGTTTCTTCTTTCGAGGTTCTGGGTCAGACGGCCTCTCTCCTATATTATTATCCTAATTTAGCAATATATATCCTAGATTTTGACGACCTCTGTGGCGTAACGGATAACGCACTTCGGTACGCTGCGGAGGTCACGGGTTCGATTCCCGTCTCGCGTCCGGGTGTTTATGTATATCTATGTATTTATTTACCAAAAATAGGTATATAAGTAGTATATCAGTGGTCTAGTACCTATAACACAAGCCTTAGTTTGGGACTAGATGGCGCTGTGTTAATTGTCACAAAATATTTATTTTTATTTCTTGAGACTTTTCAGTGAAGAAAATGAAATATCATTGGGACACACTGACGCAGTTTGTATGATTCTTTTTTGTATCTGTAGAACAGCAGATAGCCTGACGGCTCAATTAATAATATGCAGATATTGCCTATGTATGTATGTTTGCGACGCCAGGGGCACCGATAACGCACTGCCGTCCGCGAAGAAATTTTATGACGCCCTTCTTGAAATGCGTAGTGCGGTGGAAAATCTTCAGCTGGAAGCTCATTCAACATTCTCACTATGCGCAAAATAAACGTTCTGGTGAACCTTTGCGTGCATGACAGTGGTGGCTCCAGATAGCACGGATGAACGCCCAGCCGATGGCGAGCAGGTCGATGATAAAAAGTGCTGTCTTTCTATAATTGAATTCAAGACACTGTAGATCCCAAATCTGCTTTGGATGTCACCAAAATTAAACCACTTAGATGATGATAATTAGTAGTACAATCAAAATAGATGTCGCGCTGGTCGTTCACACGTCACTCATCAACACAAAATAAATACTAATGCAATTTTTAGACGGCGAATATTACTTTTTAAACGTAATGATATACAAAGAAGAAGTTGGTGCAATACTGGCTGTAAATAAAAAAATGATGCGGTCGCTGATCAAGATAAATAAGTAGTTTTCGTCTGTTTCAACAGAGTATATAAAAATAAATTTAATAGCAAAAAGTCGCGGAAGTCGAATAGTGGCAAAGTTCATAGAGCGCAGCGTTGTAACGGTATTTTGTTGAATAGGATGTAATTGCTGGCGGAAACTACGGAATAGACAATAATGGATGGAGGCATTCATTTTACGGTTGCTGCCTGCGGAACCATGTCACTGTCCTCGTTGTCGATATGGCACCGAATATTTATAGCCACCTATACTTTGTAGAGGCTTTGCTGTATCTCGTGAGCAAGCCTTCTTAAAATTTTACATATAAATGCATATTAAAAGTAATATTAAGTAAAACACATTGAGCAAGATTTCCTGTTTTGGATAATTCTTATTTATTTTAAATCTTTTCCTTTACTCGTGTGGGCGATACAATAATAAAGTATATTTAGTAGTTAATTTGTTTAATTAAATTATAATAATTATACTAAAATATGAAACACATTCTAATATAATTTACATCGAACTGACATTTTACAATATGGCGCATGTTCTTTGATTTTTATTTTTAAATATTTTAATGTCGAAGCCAGTTGGCCATGGTAAATGTGGGTTTCCTTTCCTAAGATTAATGCACTGTTTTTATATTACAAGTATTTTTAATAATAAATAGAAGAATTAACATTTTATTAATTAATTTATCCGTGACCGCGACAATAATTGGAACTGTTTCGTTTTAGTGCTGCATTGTCAATCTTGGTTGATTCTCTCCAATAAATGGATTGACCAAGTTGTACAACTGTCAATCCATTTGTCTTATTTTTAACTACCAATATTTATATATTCTAGTATAAATTAATATTTTGAATAATATATAGTGAAAATAATATTTAAAATTTATAGTAAAAAAATATTTCTTGTTTCTTGAAATTTGTATACTTACACGAGTAATATCGTACTTTATGTTTGTATATGTTTTGTATTTATTTTTTCTTTTGTCTTCACAATTAATGTTTTAAGCATGCAGTCGCCACCTATTGTAATATTTTGAATGTAACTATACCTGACTAATATGCGATTGTGTAATGTGTTAATATGTGATGGTGATTTATTTAAATAAATTGATATTTTCTTAAACTCTTATACCCTCAATGAAACCACATTTGCATAATCGATATAAAACAAGTAACCGTCACACTAAGCCTCTTTTTCTCCTTATTCATACTTACGTGGGTTATAGCTAGAGAATACAATCCCGGGATCCCGACCGTTTTCTGACCCCTAAAATCCCGGAACTGTACTTGCCTAATCTCGGGATTTTCGGGTTTGCCACAAACAGGTCTAGTTTGCATTCCGTTGTCCGTTGCGAGTTGACAATGACCTTGCCTAGATTATATTAATTGCATTTATTACATATCGACAAAAAAACAAACCTTTGATATGCGTACGATACGTACTACATAGGTACAGCTCTAATAATATGTTTGTCGTAGAACTTAGAAGGGATTTCCCAGCAGGCTTGGAAGTCAAACCTTGGATGCATTGAATTTCTACAACTGTATTTTCGAAATTCTAAATAAGTTTTTTGTCTCGTTATTTCTTACTTACAAAATATAGTGTCTTTGTTTTGTCTATTTTATTTTCTTACTATATTGTGATTTGTGTCGTGGACTCGTGGAATAAAATTAAAATCATTTTTCTAGAAATTACTCGTTTTTTTTTTTATTTGAGTCCAATTAGAAACCACATAGTCTAATCCCGAGTTGATCCCGGGGTTACGCATCAAAAATCCCGTAATCCCGAGATCGAAAAACATGCTCGGGGTTGTATTCTCTAGTTATAGCACAGCATGTCATCTTACACTATTTTTGTCAGTCTTCGTATCACAGTTTACACCTTTTTCGTCATATTATCTTTTACGAAATTTCTTCTTCGGTCTACGCCTCCTTCTGTATTTATTCTCGTCCATTCTTATAATTTCCTTGTCTTTCGTTATTCTTACTTCCGTGTATTAGTCGATACTACGCAGGTCTATTACTTTTTAGTTTCTTTGTCACGAGTAGAAAAAATACATTTAGAAAACACCATGCACGTAATATAAAATGTAACAAATCAATGTTGTTACGAACTATATTGAACATAGTCTCGAGTAATTGGGACGAATTGGAACAAATTGATCGATTCTTCAAATGTCCTTAACCTTTCAATGTTGTCATTCAACTATAATTGTTGAATAACAAGTACATTTAGACTAATTCTTATGTAATGTATCCCAACGAAATTATTGTTTGGTTTGCATTTCCTAAATGAGACGTATCCACCGTGGACGTGGTTGTTAAAAAATATTAGCTACATCAATTACTTAGAATGGCGTCAAAGGCGATAAATGCAACTCTTTTAGTTAATTCACTGGCAGCGAAAAAGGCTCCGTTCGTTTTCCAAACTCTGTTGCTATTGTCAAAAAAAATTACCATATAATTTTTTTTATAAGAACAGGAAATTTTCAGGAAGCTTTAACTACATGACAATAACAACGCGCCCCGGGTGCTGGAATATAATGTATGTTTCGAATGCAATCGGGATCAGTGTCGTAGCCAGGCGTGGGCAAAATGGGCTTAATGGGCCCTCGCCCCGTGGGCGAGGGCCCTCGCACTAAAAGGGGCTGCGCGAGGCCTTTTTAAATGCGATACGACCAGACTTAGTCCCCGTTTATTTTTAAATTAGATAAAATCCTAAAAAAATATTAGCCGCACTCATCATAGATTGGCACAGATTGCCAAATGTTTCTTTAATATACTACTTTTATTTCTATACTATATTGTATTTCATAGAACACCGTGAAGGTGGTAATAATCATTGTAGAAAAAATCGAGGTATTCAAAAATTCTAGTAGTAAGCGGTTCACGTTTTTTCACTATTATGAGTAGGTATGTCATGTGAAAGCATTTTTGGTAAAATAGATTTATTGGGTAGATCTTGGGAACCGCAGAAAAGAGACCTCGCTGATGGGACTTCGCTCACGTCTATATTAGTCCACGCTATGCGACTGACCGGGATGATACGCTTGTATAGAAAACAAAGCCTATCCAATTATGAAATTAAAAGCAGATAAAAATTATTTTATTTATTTACATACTTGATAATCATACATTATTATTACACTCAAAATGTCGGTCATTTTTCTGAACCATTTATTTTTCCCTATTTTTATGGTATAGTTTCTTAGTCCCCTTCAAATTCCTTATCCGTTGATTGTAACATTTAAAATGTGATAAACTACTAATTTATTATCATATAATATATTATCCTAAACGAGGTTAAAAATTTCATTCAACCTTTTCATATCATATATAATATTCTATAATTTTTTAGCTCTTAAAAAACAACTATCCACACCTATCTATAGATATTTTTCATGTTGATACTGGGAATCAACCAATGTGTATATTAGCGGACAAAACCCAGAGATTCTTCTCGGATTCGTGAAACTCGACACCTTGTTATCGTTCTTCTAACAACGTCAACGCATATTGGACTCTGTGTTTGGTTAATAGAGATCGAAATAATTCGTATTTATGAATCCGTGATAATGCAAGCTGAGACCTCCAGAACATGTAGTGATTGGCATTTGATGAGTCAAATAATGAGTCAGGGTTCAAAAGAAATTGACTTACGAAAACATGAACTTTGGAAAGACGACACGCTGCATTTGCTAAATATGTGACTGTTACATGTAAATAAATAATTTGTATTGTGAGGAATTGTGCTAATAAAGATAATGGATAGTGTAACGCAATATATGTAACAGGTGCTAATTATTAGGCATGGATGACATTATTTTGTACCGTTGTTGTTGCTTCAAAGTCAGCAGAGTTCGTGGCAGTCTTAAAATCGTCCCGTACCTGATGGGAACAGTGTAGACTGTCGCTGTTTATGTAATTTATTTGTACAAACATTTTCATTTTATTCATAAACATTTAATAACAAGAAATTGTATCAATCAATTTAATTATTACACTCGGATCGGTGATCGGTATATATACATACAAATAATGATAATGTGCATCATAGAATTTTAAATATATATATTAATTAATATAGAAGTAATTATTTTATCTTCCTTTCGTAATAAGCCTAAAGCGATTTAAACGAAAATAGGGTAATTTATAAAAAACAATTTAATAATACCTAGTACCTAGTCAATGGATAGCCGACATGAATCCAATCCTAAGTCTTTGAGTTTACTAGGACGGGTTTACTGGATTCATAGCATGGTACTATATATTTTGTGATCAATCTTTACTTTTACTCTATCGTTAAAAATACATTAAAAGTATTGTAAGTGATTTTTGTACTATCACTAAACAATTAAACACTTCTATTTTGGTTCAAGTCCCTTATTTGCTCTGAACAGATGTATTTATCCCATCCTCATAATTTCCATCGTCCATATGCTCTCCCGTCCAATAATAGGCCCTCTGAATTTGCACCTGCGTCCGTCCCGTTCGCACGTGCCTGTCGTAGTACGCTCTTCACATCTGCTTGAACTGCTCATCATTATGAAACATTTGGTTCCAAATGTTTAGAGATTGCAACGCAACATGGCCTACTTTTTATATCTTCCTTTTGTTTATCAAGATCGTAGACACATGTGGCTCTTTTAATATTCTTATTTCTAGTTCAAACTCTTTGTCTATTTGCGCACCTAAAATTTAAAGATAAATAGTTATTAGGTACATATTTATCTAAGAAAAAATATTTTTGTATTCATATGGTGATCTCATCGATTGTCAATCTTGACAATGCAAAGGACCGGTTGTTTGCGGGGCGAGGTGCGAGACGTAAAGGGGACCTCGCTGCAGGGCTTCGTGCGATTCATGCCGCACGCGGGCCAACTGCGCCGGCTCACAGTCTACGTTCTGGGTGTTCAGTGCGACAGTTGGCCGCGCAACGGGCGGCGCGCGCGCCTTCTCACAAAATCCAGCAGACATTCCACAGTTTAAACGACTAATTACAATGAAGTTTAGTGCCGTGGACATTAAGAAACAATACCAACGCGAATGTTTAGCAACTAGTGAATCTCATAATCGTTAACCGCTACGGTCCAAAGAACAATGCTGTGGGAAAAAATAACGTTCAGCTGGCATCGTCAGTCGTTCCCAGCTACCTACCCGACAACACTCCCCCCGCGGACCGGGTGCCGGGTTCAATGCGCCTCTCTGCGTTTATTCATCGTATGTGGGAAAAGTTGACCCCCTTTTTAAAAAAATAATTGTTAACAAATTCACACGATCCATGTCACATTTACTGCCGGTGTTAAGATTGTCGCGAAGCGCCATCCTGCCCGCATAGTGTTGATTAACTTTTGACTGTTTTTGTTTAATCGACGTTAAGTATTTAATGAGGCGCTTACAGGTACAATAACAAATTATATTCGCGTTGTCTCATGCGCCACCACTCAAGGTTTCAACATTCCGCAGTCCTAAATTACCTATTTGCTGTGAGCTTGGCCATGTTTACCGAGATTCACATCGTCGAAATTATCTTAAATGTGTAGTGGTTTTTATCAAAAGGCAATTCGTGTTGAACGTGGTTATAGTATAGTGAATGAAGTTTAGAAATAATTAAAACTTTGGTCAAGGTGGGAGGAAACGAACATGAATCATATTGACGTAATAAAGCTGCGAATTTGTGTAGTGATACGTGTTTAGTGAATACAAAAGGATTTCATTAATAAAATGGGGAACCAAGGATCTTCGCCGCACGAGCCCCTGGATAGGGCTCAAGCTGCACAGAATGCTGACCTCAAAATGGTACCTACATTTTAACGCCTCGTTTTTAAATTAATATTCAATGCCCACCTGCTTAAGAATGTGGCTCGTTTGAATACTATAGTCCTTATGTCATGTTCCTTGTTAACGCATGCTTAAGTATCTTTATTGTTTGTACTGAGGAGGCTTCGTAATGTCATTAAAAATATTATCTTGAGTACAAATATTGGTCTCGAAACTAGCGTGAACAAACTACACCCAAAATGCTTATCCAATGGGAGTTTGCGGGATGCGGTTTGCGGATTACATAGACATCATAAAAAGCTTTCGGATGTTTTTCTAAGCTGTCAGTTTATTGGCTATTATTTTATGCACATTTAGGAACACAGCCTATCCTAAGAAGAACACGCCTTAATCAGAATCGAATTCGTAATCTCTGGATTATTACTAGGCTTGCCCTTGGCCACCAGGTATACGTGATATTCATTATTTGTAATCATGTTTTCAAAATATTTTACGTATTAATTTAAATGATCTCTTGCTCATTTCGTATCATTAAGCAAATATTGAATGAGCTTCATAATTATTTATCCATACACCCTATTCATTAGTTGTTAAAGCTCATTTTTAAAGATATCATTTCGTATATAATTCCAATTCTTTTGTTTGGTACCTAACCCTCATCCACAAGTTATGATGTTTGAAGAACCTACTAATTATTCTACTTCCCAGCACGTGATCAAGCTTACAAAAAAATTTAAATAATGAATTTGTACACGGTTTACTAAAATTTGATTTGAATAGGTTGAATTAGACTTAAAAGATTTGAAATTATTTTAAATATACTCGTATTTAATCAATCCAGATTTATTTTATTTAAAGCCGTTTTGTTTTAAAGCCTAAGTTTGAATATAACCATCATTGGTGACTTTATTTAAGGAAAACTTGTTATAGACACGGACAACGTGTTTAGATGAGTTGCAATTTTTAATTATGGCATAGTTTTTCTTTCATCTTTTTTCGCTTCACACTCTTAATCTAATACGAACCTTTTAAAAATTGGTCATAGCCGTCATATGCGAGAAGAAAAAGGTCTACAATTCTACATATAAATAATATAATAATATGTCACGACTTGTAAGAATGAATAATTTAGAACATGTCTAGAAAAGTTTACAAATGTAGACGAGATAAATAAGTTATCATAAATAAATTGGTAAGAAGATTTGAATCTTATATATCCATCTTTTTTTATTGTTGTAGGACAGCAGACAGGCGGACGGCCCGTTTAGAATTTAGCAGTTACCGTCGCCTATGGGTGTTTGCAAAAACAGCGGTGGCGCAGAAATTGACCGATGCATGACCACGACCACTCTGTCAAGAGTGTACGAATAAGGAGAAGAAGATGGGTGTTTGCAACGTCAGTGGCATCGCGAACACGCTGCTGTCCCATAAGGGTACATGAACTGGCGGCATACTTAAGACCAAATGTGGTCGCCATCCAGACGAGCTTGAGGCCCTACCACGTAGCTAAGTGGGTTGTTTTGTCGCCTTTTACAACAGGCCGATCCCGGCCGCAGAGATTAGTATTCTTTCTCCGCCCCTGCACGGATAAAATCTTAATATGGTACAAAATTCCAAACGGTATTTGATCCACTAGCTTTTGGTCTATCATCGATTGCAATAGAATGCTCTTTATTGTATCAATTAAACAAAACATATATCCAACATAAAACAATAGAAAATAATAGGCGACCTCATTCATTGCTTAAAGCAATATCTGCCAGGCAATCTTAAGATAGATAATAAAGTTATTATGCAATAAACAAAATATTTAATTAACAAATAAAATACAAGCCTTAATATATATACACTAGCTGACCCGGCAAACGTTGTTCTGCCATATAAATAATAAAATGTCAAAAAATTAAAAAAAAATTTGGGGGTGGGTCACCCCTAACATTTAGGGGGATGAAAAATAGATGTTGGCCGATTCTCAGACCTACTCAATATGCTCACAAAATTTCATGAGAATCGGTCAAGCCGTTTCGGAGGAGTATGGCAACGAAAACTGTGACACGAGAATTTTATATATTAGATATAAACTAGCTGACCCGGCAAACGTTGTTCTGCCATATAAATAATAAAATGTCAAAAAATTAAAAAAAAAAAAAATTGGGGGTGGGTCACCCCTAACATTTAGGGGGATGAAAAATAGATGTTGGCCGATTCTCATAGATACCGGATAAGCACAAAAAATTTCATCAAAATCGGTCAAGCCGTTTCGGAGGAGTATGGCAACGAAAACTGTGACACGAGAATTTTATATATTAGATAAAAATACATAGTTGAAAATTACGAATCGGCATATTCTTTTTACGCAGTTCTCATAACTGAGCCACTTACTATTTTTGCCTTTACAACTTGATCATTGTGTTTTAGACAATTACTTGTTCGAAATTTTCGGTATTATTAAAGGGTTGTGTTCTTCGCTCATTGTTATTTTATACTCGTCACTGCAATCACGATTTATGCAATGACTTTAGAGTTAAATGTTGCGTCAACTATAATAACGGGGGTAGATGTAGTACTTAAGGGAAATCTTGCAGTTTTTTTATTGCTGAGGAACTGAAGAAAGGCTGACGGCCCATTTAATAGTTATAATCAGTTACCGTCGCTTATGGGTGTTTGCGACGCTAGGGATGGATGTTTGCGCATAGGTGAACTGAACCGGAGTCTCTAATGCCAGAACACAACACAAGGATATTATGGCGGCCTGATTACCTATAGACCAGGGATGGTAGCCATCCACACGGGGTCCAACCCTGCCACCTAGCTAGGTTGTTTTGTCGCCTTTTACGCAGCCGACCCCGGCCGCAAGGGTCAGTATTCTTACTCCTGCACGGAGAGTTATTTGCGGTAAAGACATATTTAAATTAAATATAAAAAAAATCTTCTCGATCTCTCATAAACCAAAATACGTTCTATAAACAGGGTAAATAAATATAAAAGATGATATTTTCGCCTCTAATATTCAGATATTTTGTTAGTGGTTACTAAATTAGTTTTATTATATCATAAAATCACGCATTGGAGTCGTGGTGAGAAAACCACTTTTTCTATATTATTGCCGTATTGATGGAATATTTTTTCAGTTACAATTTCAATAATTACCTACGAATCATAAATGTTTAATTCAATTTCTTGTACACTTCGCACCGTCATCGGCGTCCTTGATTTTTTTATTGCTGTGGGCTGCCGACAGGCTTACGGCCTATTGGCTAGCTGATGGATATTTGCAACGCCAAGGGCACCCTTAACGCGCTACCGGTCACGTAGGGGAACTGCAACCTGGCTGACTTATGTCCACAACGTAAGGTTATTATGGCGGTATTTTATAGACTAAAAGTGGTTGCTATCCAGACGGGCTTGAAGCCCTACCACCTAGAATGAATATTAGGCACGTATATAACTATTTTCAATATTAATCCAGCATTTATTAAGCCCTCTTCAATCGGACCTCTGCAGACTTTAGCTAGACATTCCCACCGAACTAACTAGTTTCCCTAAAACATGCATGTAACATACCCATCAAAGTAAACGTAGACTGCAATAACGCGAACGCGAAGACTGCCGCGGTCACAGGAGTTGCGTATTCGAATCGCATAATCCTTACGTCAGAGATACAGAGAGATTCCGAGAGAGCTAAAGATTAACTCATTCCTTTTATTAATAAATATTGAATGTAATAATTAAACAATCAGATAAATAATTGAAAGAAAAACTACACTACCTATAAATTAAAGTAAACCTTAAAAATATACTACACAAAAAAAATCAGGAATATTTATTATATAATTTATGTAAGATTCTAGATCGCTTTCGGCCGGAAACCTTACCAAAACGTTGGCTGTATTACTGCAATTGAACAACAAATTATACTTTAGTTTATGTGCCTTTGAAAAATACAGTTTGACAGTTGTTAAAATTTGTTTGCAAGTGGTAATTGACTTTACTATTGTCTTTATGTGGGTTCAAGCAACTTGGTTTGGTAATAATGTTAGTAAAAGTTGAGTGTGGGCGAGTGTATACTAGGTCGTCTCTATAGCCCGAGGCTTCACAAACAGCGACTTTATTTATTTAACATCATTTAAAACAATTAGAAAGTTTTTCGCTGTGTGAAGAAATTAAACTTACATGGAAATGTTGAAGATAGATGCACAGCTTTTGGTGTATAATTTTTATACACAGTTAAAAAGTTAACTGCCAAGTCTTTAGAGTCTAATAAGTAAAATACAAAAATAAAATAGTAATTTTAATAAAAAGTTATAACTTTACTATGTATACATAGTAAGATTTGATTTAGATTATACCTAGTCAGGTCATAAGTATTGTCACACAGTAAAAACTTTTCTTTTAGAATGCTGGCCACAAAAAAGTTTATTGAATTCGAATTTCGAATTGTTCATGAAAATAAAAATGTATAACTTTTAGAATTTTACTCATTTTTAAATATGGAGTGGACGCTTAAAGAAGACCGTGTTGCAGTTATTGCGTTGCATCGTTGCGGTTACGCGACAATTCAAATTTTTAACATACTGAAAAATTTGAATATTACCAAAAGATTCGTTTATCGTACCATCAAACGATACAATGAAGACTCTAGTGTAGATGACAGGTCAAGAAGTGGTCGCCCTCGGTCTGTTAGGACTCCAGCAGTGATAAAAGCTGTGAAGGCACGAATTCAAAGAAATCCCAAACGTAAACAGAAACTGTTGGCCCTTCAGATGGGGTTAAGCAGAACCACGGTGAAAAGGGTGTTAAATGAAGACTTAGGGCTTCGGGCATATCGAAGAAAAACAGGACATCGTTTGAATGCTCGTCTAATGGACCTGAGACTGAAGAGATGCCGCGCTTTGTTGAAGCGGTACGCGGGAAAAAAATATCGGGAAATTCTTTTTTCGGATGAAAAAATGTTTACCGTAGAAGAGAGCTACAACAAACAAAATGATAAGGTGTACGCACACAGTAGTGAAGAAGCGAGCAACCGTATTCCGCGTGTCCAACTAGGTCATTTTCCATCCTCGCTCATGGTATGGTTGGGAGTTTCTTATTGGGGCTTAACAGAGGTACATTTTTGTGAGAAAGGTGTAAAAACGAATGCTGTTGTGTATCAAAATACAGTCCTGACGAACCTTGTGGAACCAGTTTCTCATACCATGTTCAATAACAGGCACTGGGTATTCCAACAAGATTCGGCGCCAGCTCATAGAGCGAAGAGCACACACGACTGGCTGGCGGCGCGTGAAATCGACTTCATCCGGCACGAAGACTGGCCCTCCTCCAGTCTAGATTTGAATCCGTTAGATTACAAGATATGGCAACACTTGGAGGAAAAGGCCTGCTCAAAGCCTCATCCCAATTTGGAGTCACTCAAGACATCCTTGATTAAGGCAGCCGCCGATATTGACATGGACCTCGTTCGTGCTGCGATAGACAACTGGCCGCGCAGATTGAAGGCTTGTATTCAAAATCACGGAGGTCATTTTGAATAAACTTTAATGTCATAAGAATCTATGTTTTGTTAAGTTCATTTTGGTATATGAATGGTTACATAATTAATAAACTTGTTACAATTATTTTACATTAAACATGTGACAGAATTTATGACCTGACTAGGTATTTGTAAACAAGTTTGTAGAAAATAATATACATCTTTATGAAATAAAAAGAGGAACTCTAAATGTGTCAGAAGATGGGAATTTATAAATGAAAAAAAAATCATTAGACGCGCCTCTATCACTAATATACATATTTGTCGTTCAGTGATAGAATAGCTCATAGATAAAATCTAAACAATCGGAATCGTTTTAGAAACCGTTTTCCTGTTGCTTTGTTATCGTTTAAGAAGCTATTAGCTAGATAAAATCAATATCCTAAAATGATGTTTAGTCTATTCAGTATTAACGTCATGCTTGAATTAGAAATCTGATAAAGAAATATTGAACTCTTGGAGATACTTAAAGATCTTGCGTCATTTGTTTTTTGAGTTTCATATGCCTGTAACAGTGACGCTTAGGTTAATGGAAATTTGAGAAGGTTTTTATATTTTGGTGTCCTTTATAGCCCTGAAGAGTAAATAATAAAAGTTTCACCTGGTCACGTTATTAAAATTAAATTAAATAAACACTATCATTCATACCGCATATATTATGTGAAGATATAATGACACGTGGACAGTGCGTGATATTAAACAGGAAACTAGCAGAAGCCATGATATATTTGCAAAACGAAATAATCAAATTTGAAACTTTCTTTCACAGTTATTTCAATGTCGAATCGCATATTTTGTTTGACAAGTTTCAATAATGGGAGGAGAAATAAATCACGATGAAGTTATGCATCTTGTATCCTTAGATTCAATGAAGATCACCAAGTCATATATAGTCCAACGCAAGCTGATGGCTGCTGATAGTCAAGATCGATCAATCGAAGTCAAAGTGGGCCAACGTAGAGCTGCAGTGAAGCCTCGCCAACGTCGAGGCTAAATGTTAACTCGACCATCCAAAACCTCTCCAGTAACAGACGCCCCGGATAGATTTGATGATTGAAAAATTCAGTTGCAGTAGAGTACATTCACGTTGTTATGACAACTTTAAAATAGCGATGGACTTAGTGGAATGTCTAAATTTAATTTAAAGAGTTGCTGAAAGTACGAGGGCGGGTCAATTAATCCGTGACTTTTTGAATGAAACACAGGTTTTTAGATAAAAAGTTATTTTATTTTTCAACATAGTCTTCTTAGAGTTCTATAGGTACACTTAGTCCAACTTTTCTCCAATTTTTTTATCCCTTCCGAAAAATATGATTAGTCGAAGTCATCAAAATAGGCATTTGTTTGTGAGATGATTTCGTCGTTGGAGTCAAATCTATTTCCGCCGAGCCATTTCTTCAAGTTTGGGAATAAGAAATAGTCACTCGGGGCTAAGTCTGGAGAATAGGGTGAATGAGGGAGCAATTCGTAGCACAATTCATGGATTTTGCTGGCCACCGCTATCCTCGTCTGACTAGTGATGTTACGCGCTAACACTCTTTCATTCTACCTTAAATATTTACCATTTTTAACAGGCAGCAACAAGCCAGATTTAATTAAGCAACCGTATATCATAATAAACAGAAAAAATAGCTTTAATTTGATATGTAAATAATAAATGTACGTTACGAACGTATAAATGTATCAAAATCATATCTGTTTTACACCTGGCTGCGAAGAGATGCGGCCAAGTGCACAAGGGCAACTGTGATTTTTCAGTCGTTACATATATTGCCGTGAAGTGGACGATATTTTATTTCAAAACAAGTGAATGAAATTTTTCCGAAAAATCAATTAACAATAATTAAAATACTAGCGGCCACATTTTGATAGGCAACCAATCTGGTAGATTTAGGTATATTCTCCTAATCATAAATATGCAATAAAATTGGTTTTTAGCACACACTCGATGAGTGCACTAATTCTGCCGCCGGATCTCGTCCTATTTTCATACTTATACACACTTATACAAATACATTGTAATTCATTAATAATGCTTTATCTTTTTAGAATTGAATTAAACTGATGAGCTAGTTTATTTGTCATATTATTAAATAATAATTACCATAATTGAAGATTATTTTTAATCCTCTCTCTCCTCTTTTTTGATGTCACTTTTTTAGCTTGTATACAAAGTTCTTCAGACCCCAGAGATTGAGCTTTATATATTGTCCATAATTGGTTTAATTTGGTCAAACACGACATAGTTTTATTGCGTGCTGATGATTATTTCATCAATGTTACCTAAATTCTACCGACTTATCGAGAATAAAAATGTATAAACGTTAACATGGAAATGTCGGTCATTGCAAATCTATTGTAAATACTAACAATTTTGACATCATTATTTGAGTTAGGAAAGTAAATACGTAACTGATATAAATGTATTTTGAGATCACCTGGAAACATACATTTCCGGCAAATTACATCGTGTAAAATTAAATAAAAATTATCTCCAAGCATCAATCAAGATGACTAATGAGTTATACTTGTGAAATGTTTATTGACTTTTGTAACTTTTAACGTACTACTAAGGTTTGCTTTCCTTATTTTCAAACGACATGTTTCTCAGAAAAGAGGGAAAACCAAGCAGTATTTACTGTAGTACCAAATTTTAAAATGTTAAGCACTTTTGATTATTTCTGTGTAAATACGCTGTCTCTGTTTTATGATATCGTGCATCTGTTTGAATTTCGAATACCTCTTGTTAATTATCTTGTATAATGATGAGCGTTTTAACGAATATTGCTTAAAAGTTCGCAATTTAAACAGTTTATACTTGTTTCGTTTATACGTTGTTAGTTCTGTTATAGAATAACAGCCCACAGCGTCCCTCTGTTGGGTTCAGAGGTTCGGGCCTCCCCCTCAGGAACGGACAGTACATCCGCCACGCTTGCTCAAAGCGGATTGCCGGCTTTCACATACTGGTGAACTCGGTATGCAGGGTTCCTCGCGATGTCCGTTTTTGTCCGTGCAGGGGCGGGAAAAGAATACTGACCTCTGCGGCCGGGGTCGGCCTGTGGTAAAAGGCGACAAAACAACCCACCCTAGCTCCGTGGTAGGGCTCCAAGCGAGTCTGGATGGCGACCACCTTTGGTCTTAAGTATGCCGCCACAATAACTGTGTTGTGTTCCGGAATTAGTGATCCAAGTTCCTGTACCCTTATGGGACAGCAGCATGTTCGCGATGCCACTGGCGTTGCAAACACCCATAGACGACGGTAACTGCTAAATTCTAAGCGGGCCGTCAGCCTGTCTGCTGTCCTACAGCAATAAAAAGATTCAGAACCAAATGAATATGATCAAATTAATGATTATCATTTTATTAATTATAAATGTTATATTTCCTATTCGATTATATTAGTATAGTTCAATTTATTGTTGGACTTTGCGACGTGCTAATGAAGTTAATATCTTAATTTATAGTCAATCGTACTTGTTAAGTTTCCAAGAACGGGCATTGTATTGATTTAGCGTGTCGTGGGTCTTCAGATGCATTAGTAATGGGAACACGATCGACTTGATTGGATCGATATCCAACTGCTGACATATTACAACATTGTGATTTGATACAGAGTATAACCAGATAGTATATCTAATCTTCTTCGTCCTGCGCTTACCCCAAACTATGCGGGATCGGTACAACATACTTTACTTCTCCATCCTTCCACTCTCCTCTATTAGTTGTCATCTGAACATTCATATTATTTTTAATAAAATTTTAAAATACATTAAAACCCGTTTGAGACGATTTCACAGGGACCCAACCAAAAACGCGTATTATGCGGGCGGGAAAGGGAAAATAAAATGTACTATTATTATGTATTATGTTCTAATTTCGTATATGTAGATATTAAATTATACATTTATAAATTACATTAAATTTTTAGTGTAATTATAATTTTTTTTTAAATTTATTTATCAAATTCACAGTTATTACATTGGCTTAATAAAATAATAGCACAAAAAACCACTAAGGTTTGTACAATGCCATCGAAACTTAAGTCTACGCACGTTCAAATGACTGAGTAAATTTAGATTACAATTTCTCTAAAAAGTATTTTTTAAGTGAGGCTTTAATATTTTTTTGGGTTATATTATCTCTTATATTTGTTGGTAAATCGTTTAATAATCTTGGAACTAAGTAGGTAGTTGTGCGCTTGCCGTACATATTCTTCGCGCCGCTGGTAGCAAACCGGTTTTGAGCAGCGGCCCGAGTATATACAGCGTGCTTCATTTTAGTTTGTATTTTTTTATTAAAAAAGTTTTCCTTTTATTTCCAAAATTACATTATTTAAAGTACATAATCACTTATTTTGGTTTGACAGAAAGATTTTGATGCATTAACAATTACAAGATTTTCAACATAATTTAACGTTTGCAGTGCATCTCCGCTTTAATTCAAAGAAGCTGCTATCGTCTTAAATCATTAACAGCTGATAATGCCTGTGCGTTTAACAAAATCGGAGTTGACTTATCTTCGAATTCATCATTATCACTTAGGGCCTCCTTTTGTGTGTTATTCACAATCTGAATAAGATCTTCAATTGATTGAATTTCGTGCGGTGCCACATTGTCATCAATGGAAGAATATCCAGGAAAACCCTACAGTATCGCTGGTTGTTCTTCTTCTTCTTCCAACACAACGTCAACACCCTTATTTCTGAAACCTGCTTTCTTGATACAATTTTGAATAATTTCAGGCTTAATTGCTTCCCATGCCGCTGTAATGTTTAGAATCGCATCATGCACAGTCAAGGGTCGTTTACTATTAGGATCTTTTATTTCTTGAAGATAGCGATGTATTAATCTTGTCCTGTAATTTTGTTTAAGGACCTTTATGATTCCCTGATCCATCGGTTATAATTTGTTGTTGGCGTATTAGGCGTATTAAACGGGTTGACGAATCGTATTAAGCGTTAAGAAATAAATGTATTAAAACGTCTCAAGTTGCAGGGACTGGTGTAAAATGACGTATTATGCGAGAAATCGTATTAAGCGGGTTCTATACAATTAATTTCAAAAGTGAATTCAAATTCAAATATTTATTTGCACATCTAAGTGTTTACACAATAACATCTTACATTAACATATAGCAATTTATTGGGCACTCGTTTCATATCAAATATGCATATAAAAGTGTGGTACCTAAGTGCTGTCAGACTTGGAGATCAATCTATAGGTCACAGTTTCGAATCTGAAGACGGCATGCGCCGCGTTATAACATTGTTGGGACGTACTGACAAAAAAAACAGAAAAAAGAAAATGTTGTGAGGAGTATAAAGAAATCGCCAATATGTGTCCTGTCTTTTTCCTTTAGATGGAGACCCAGGTCCAGGTTATAAATGCAATCAAATATTTCACGTGAGGTAGGAACTTCAACCTACCTCATGGTTGTAATCGATTCAAATTACTTAAGGATAAAACCTGTTTTCAGAAGTCGTCAGTGCGCAGCTCGCTGAGGAGGGCGCGCGCAGGCGCAGCACTGTCGCCGCCGCGCGCAGGCATGGAGCGCCTGCGCCGGTCATTTCGGGAGTCCTTCCGGAGACGGAAAGGCTCGCCACCAGAGTCCGCCCGACCCCACCAATGGCACGCAGATGAAGCAGCAGTGCGAGCCGGCACCTGCACCTTTCCGGTCAAATACCTCGGCTGCGTCGAGGTCTTCGAGTCCAGGGGTATGCAGGTCTGCGAGGAGGCGCTCAAAGTGCTTAGGGTAAGATTTGGTCATTGCACTGTTCATTTTAAATACATTTAAACTAAAAAGTTAATGATGACTGACGTCTTCTAAACTGTACAATCCTTGTAAGTTTATTTGAGCGGTTAAATTACGTCATTTTCACTTGTCAGTTTATAAAGCAATGTTGTCATCTTATCCAATAACCAATAACAAAGACGTCTTCATGTAAGATTAAATTAAACTTTGTTACTCTGAACTTTAGACAAGGGTCGTCGCATGTCGAAGGCAGCCGTGTGTAGATCACCTTGAAGATACCGGCTTATTCTAGATTCTGTCATATAACCGGTATTTTGCTTGATATTTATCTATTTAAAATTAGAGAAAAAAAAAACTCGTATTTAATGTATTTCTTTGGTAATTTTGTAACCAAACCATCTCTTTATATGCAAACTAAATTTTTCAATTTTTACTACTTATTTAATCTTGTTATTTATTAATCTATTGAAATAGAAATTATAATTTAAGATATTTAATGTAATTTAAGATTATAATCTGTTTAGAGATAGATAATTCTTTTTTGTACATACAATTACAAACAAAAATACATACAGGATAGCTTTACTTATACTTTAAATATTGTTTATGTACATAGTTTCTAAGCTTTTGCATCCAAATATTATCCATTGATGAAACACGAGTCGCAAAAGTTTTCACAAAAGTCATCTGTAAGTTTACTTTGTCGGTCTTTCGACTGATATAATCCACCCACTTCCACTTCAGCTTGCGCAATTTGCGAGCAGAGTATAACTTATACATATACTTGGTAAACTTAGTTTAGTCGAAACTGAACAGGAAAGAGACAGAAATGTTTGACGTGAAGTTTCAGCAGTGAACGATAATATCACCATCTTGGTCTCTTGTAATGGATATGGCTTCTTTATCTGTGACCCATAATCGTGGAAGCTAAGAAGAAACTTAAAAGGGAACTATTCTGGCTGCTGTTATAAGTCTCGCGAAGAGATGCAACGACTTGAGAGAGATGTGGAAATCATCATCAACTCACTTATAAACAAGAAATATGTTTCATACACTCACCTTAGTATTATCTCTCTTGGGCTTATAACTAATTTGCCTTTTATTAGAAAATTCTTATTAATCATATCATCAAATGAGGGATGACACTAATTGCTGTCACACAGCTCTTTTGCACCTTGCTCAGTATTCAAGTACTTCAGATAAGTTTTTGTCAACGTTTTTATCATAAAATAAAGATTTCTTATTATAATGATTATTATAAAGAATGATAAAAATCAATATTTACAAATATATATTACAGAATTCTCGTCGAAGACCCGTCCGAGCTGTACTACACGTGAGCGGAGATGGCCTCCGCGTGGTCGAGGAGGAAACCAAAGGGTTGATAGTTGATCAAACCATCGAAAAAGTCTCATTTTGTGCACCGGACAGAAATCATGAACGAGGGTTTAGGTTGGTAAACTTATTCTTCTTCTTCAAAACGAATTACAGTTATATAAAGTCCGTTGATTGCGATTCCTAAGTTTAAATTCGTAATAATGTTAATTTTTTATTTTCTACAACTTTCATAGTGAATTGGTATTATTGATCGAGTCTGGGGCGAGATAAAGTTATATATTTGAGGTATTGTGTGTTTAGTTACATATGCCGCGACGGGACGACACGGCGGTGGATGTGCCACGGGTTCCTGGCGGCGCGTGACAGCGGCGAGCGGCTGTCGCATGCGGTGGGGTGCGCGTTTGCAGCGTGCCTAGAGCGCAAGCAGCGCCGCGACAAAGAGTGCGCCGTCTCCATGAGCATCGACGCCGCGTCCCATGCCTTCACGCGCCAGGGTTCTTTCCGCAAATCAGGTGGGTGTCACGTTGAGGTAATGAGTTTGAGTTACAATGGGGATTAATTATCAATTCTTGGAAAAACATATTGAGAATGGAGTGCTTATACTTGGGCCATTACAAACGTCCGAACTGAGTCATAAATCATTTTTATCAGACCTCTCGCTCACACTTTAGTCATATCGGATCTCTCGCTCACACTTCTAGTGTTGTGACATTATTTAACAAAGTTAAGCTATCGAATAATGCTTCCATGGTTCGCGTAGGATTGTCTAATGATAACTATTATAACAGATTATAACACAATTTTTAAAAACACCTGCAACCTACAATTTACATGTATCAGTCATCAACGACCACGTCATCTGACTACCAGAACCCGAGCGGCATCCCTTTATCGATATCGAGTTGAGCAGCATTGTCAATTTGTCACATTCCTTTGATGTAATGTTTTATGACTCAGTTCGCACGTTTGTAATGGCCCAAGTATAGTCATGTAATTAGGATATAAGCATGGGGTGAGTGCGTTGGGATCATTCTAACACACTCATCCCACACAGTTATCACGTAATCACGTAAATATGGTGTAAGAGGTGTAATGCATTTAAACTTAATTACATAATCGGTTGACCATTATGTAAATAAGATTTTAATTTTGATTACGGAAATTACAAGAGTTGATTTAAGAACAAAAAATGTGACATCCTATAAATCGAAACCAAGAAAAGTTATATGTGCGGTGCCCCATAGTCATCAGTCATGGGTCCTGTTTTATTATTATAACAAAATATTATACTGTTTGCTGACGATAGTACTATAATATTTGACGGAAATAATGTTGATGTCGAATTACATATAAATAAAGCATTTCATAGTATAATATTATGGTTGAATAAAGATAACTTACAAATTAACCTATCTAAAACAAAAATAATGCATTTTAAGCAAATAATTAATATAAATATTACAAGATCGTATTTGGACATTCAAAGAGACAATAATTTAAAATTTAATACCCACATTAATGAGTTATGTATTAGGGTTATCCGATTTTGTGAACCATAAAGCTGTAATCACACTTTATAATTGATATGTTCTTTCTCAATTAAGATATGGTTTGATATTCTGGGGAAATAGTACTGGAAAAAACGTGTTTTGTTCGCACACAAAATATGTATACGTACTATATGCCATCTTCAGAAAACTGATTCTTGTAAGAGTTATTTTAAAAAGATCACTATTGACAATTCCGTCTTTATATATATATATATTAGAAGTTGCTATATTTGTCTTCTTCATGAAGCCAGAACAACGCAAATGGACTTGGATTAGTCCCGATGGTGCCACCAAAAATGAGATTGACTTCATTATGTCGACCAAAAGACAGATATTCAATGATGTCTCTGTGATCAATTCGGTGAAAACTGGGAGTGATCACCGCTTAGTAAGAGGCACATTGAATATCAATCCAAAATTGGAGAGGTCTCGACTGGTGAAGTCTACGCTCCGACCTGCACCCATACAGATCCAAAACCCGGTAAACTTTCAACACGAATTGCAAAACCGCTTCGAATGCCTCGGTGACTGCGTTGACGTGGACGAGTATAATAACAGGTTCGTGGAAGCTGTTCAAACGGCCGGGTCTAAATTCTTCAAGGCCAGCCGTTCAAAAAGAACCGGAAAAATCTCAGATTCTACTCTCAAATTGATGGATGTGAGACGTCAAATGACCCTTCAGTCCCCGGACGATGCTTCCCAGTATAGGCAGCTAAATAGACAGATCTCCAAGTCCTTGACTCGCGATATCCGCCGCCATAACACAGACTGTGTAAAGGCGGCTATAAAGCGTAACAAGGGCTCTAAAGTATTCGCACGAGACTTGTCTATTGGGCAGAGCCAACTGACGAAGTTGAAGACCGACGACGGCAGGGTCGTTTCATCTAAACCCGAACTTTTGAGGGAAGTCGAGAAGTTCTACGGACAGCTATACACGACCACACGGGCACCTGCTAACAACAAGGCTAAAGACCCAAGAGCCAAATTAACCCGACACTACACCGTAGATATCCCAGACGTCAGTCTGTACGAGATTAGTGTGGCCCTTAAACAGCTTAAAAACAACAAGGCGCCGGGTGATGATGGAATTACAGCCGAGCTTCTGAGAGCTGGTGGTACTCCTGTGCTTAAAATCCTCCAGAAGCTATTTAATTCCGTCATCCTCGATGGCAAAACGCCGCAGGCCTGGCACGGAAGTATAGTGGTGCTGTTCTTCAAAAAGGGCGACAAAACCCTTTTGAAGAACTTTAGACCGATATCACTTCTGAGCCATGTTTACAAGCTGTTTTCAAGGGTCATCACGAATCGTCTCGCGCGCAGATTTGACGACTTCCAGCCTCCCGAACAAGCCGGATTCCGAAAAGGTTTTAGCACCATAGACCACATACATACGCTGCGGCAGGTTATACAGAAGACGGAGGAGTATAACCAGCCACTATGCTTGGCGTTCGTGGACTATGAGAAAGCCTTTGATTCGATCGAGACCTGGGCGGTGCTTCAGTCTCTCCAGAGGTGCCACATTGATTATCGATACATCAAAGCGTTGAAGTGTTTGTATGAAAACGCCACCATGTCAGTCCGTCTCCAGGATCAGAACTCGAAGCCTATCCGACTGCAGCGGGGAGTCAGACAAGGCGATGTCATATCGCCGATGCTGTTCACTGCTGCGTTGGAAGATGTCTTCAAGCTTCTGGACTGGAACGGACTGGGCATCAACATTAACGGTGAGTACATCACTCACCTTAGATTCGCAGATGATATCGTAATCATGGCTGAAACCATGGAAGACTTAAGCCATATGCTTGATGGCCTCAATACAGCTTCCCAAGGAGTAGGTCTCAAAATGAACATGGACAAGACGAAGATCATGTCTAATGTCCATGTCGCACCTACCCCCGTAACAGTTGGGAACTGTACTTTCGAAATTGTTGACGAATACGTCTACTTGGGTCAAACGATCCAGTTAGGCAGGTCCAATTTCGCGAAAGAGGTCACTCGTCGAATCCGACTCGGATGGGCAGCGTTCGGGAAGCTCCGTAAAATCTTTTCGTCCCAAATACCGCAGTGTCTCAAGACGAAGGTTTTTAACCAATGTGTGTTGCCAGTGATGACATACGGAACGCAGACGTGGTCGCTAACTATGGGCCTTATGAGAAAGCTCATGGTCGCTCAGAGAGCAATGGAGAGGGCTATGCTCGGAGTTTCCCTGCGAGATCGAATCAGAAATGAGGAGATTCGCAGGAGAACCAAAGTAACCGACATAGCCCGGATCATTGCAAAACTGAAGTGGCAGTGGGCTGGGCACATAGCTCGAAGGACTGATGGCCGTTGGGGCAGAAAAGTCCTCGAATGGCGACCGCGTACCGGAAGACGCAGTGTTGGTAGGCCCCCCACAAGATGGACCGATGATCTGGTCAAGATCGCCGGGATAGGTTGGATGAGGGCAGCGCAGGACCGATCATCGTGGAGATCTTTGGGGGAGGCCTTTGTCCAGCAGTGGGCGTCTTCCGGCTGAAATGATGATATTTGTCAAAAAGAGTTTACATTTGTACACGACATCGAACAGTAGACGGTACAATAAATCACATCTATGTTCGTCGTTCTGTAACACGACGCCATGGCATATTTGGAATGACCACACAAATATATACTGCCGTTGGATATAAAAAAAACCTCTGTCATTAATGAATTCAAAAGAAAATTACGAGATACATTATAGCATAAATTAATTTTTGAGTTGCGAATTGTAAATTTTTATATGTATAATATTATTTTATGATGTATAATAATTATAAATGATGATATTCGATTTTGTGACATTGGCATATCCAATTTCTATTTTTATATGTGTTTGGGTTTATTTTCTTTTTACCGCGATTGTCTTTGACCAATTCTTAAATAATATAATCGAGAATCGATTAAACAAAATTAAACAAAAAAAATTGTAAGCTACGCATGTGGCAAAATACAGAGATTCGAATATTGTTAAATTTTGACCTTTTGTTTGACCTCTTATTCGCAAAATAAATAAAACTGAACTTTGTTAAAACTAAAAGGTCTGTTGTTGTCCACCTACATTTCGGGTAGGTTTCTGAAAACTCTGACAACATTTACTACAAAGTGGAGTTCAAATGAGAATACAATTATACATAGGCTAAAATGCTTCATTCCTAGCGCTTTTGTAATTTTATTTGGCTTATAAATCGTCGGCTTATTGCAAGAAGTCATTATGTGACATTTCACTATTTTGGGAAAACAGCATTTTAGTTGGAATTAGTTAGTGGTTATGTTGATTAGCCAAAGACGTAACGGCTAAAATTGGCCAGCTAGAAATTAGTGTTATGCATTTTGTAGAATATGTAAAAATGAGCCCATTATAGATAAAAACGTATTTAGTGATTTTTGCAGTTAATGAGTTCTTGCAATAAGCCGACGATTATATTGTCACATGGAAAATTTGCATGGTATTTTATACCAACGAACATTTGTTTGCGAAAAGAGACATAAATATTTCTACAGTAAATGCAAATCAATTTAATTTTTTCCATAAAATCTGATTGCAGTCTGATGCCCAGAACCCGACGGGCAAACCAAACGGTGGTTTTCCTTTGATGTGTCCCCTAGATAAAGATGATCCATATCCATTTATCGTTTGTATGGCGGATTAGAGATGAAATGGGTTGCCCATAATCTTCTCATTGTATTGGTCTATACCGTCATAAATAAATGGCTAGTGTGAAATAATAAAAATAAATTGTTAATTTCAGGTGTGATGACCCGCCGAGTGTCAGAAGCGGACAGTGGCAGCGTAGGGGTAGCTTCTCCCCAGACGCCGTTGCCCACGCCTGCCCCTCGTCCTGCGCCCCCCAACCCATTTGCCGTGGAGCGCCCCCACGCGGCCCCCCATTTACTTGAGAGACAGGGCTCCTTTAGGGGATTCACACATCTAAATAACAGGTATATTGCATTGCCATTTAACATCAGAAGTGCCAAACCACTTACCTCCTTCAACTCACTGGTAAAAGAATAGTTAGTATCTTCATTTATAATTGATCTTATGTATGTGTATGTAATTTTATTTTATTTTTCTCTTATATATTTCCCATTTTATGTAGTTTATTTATTCAATTGTATATTATTTTATATGATACTGATGCGCAAAGTGACCGGCCTATTCCAATCATATTGATTGTTAATAAGACGGTAGTCTGGAAGAAATCACTATTAGTGATAAGACATTGTACATTTGCTTAGTTTAAGTCTATGTTTATTTTATTATTTTCTGTGTGCCATAAACAATATTCTATTTTATATTTATTATGCATGATTACTTTAAAAAAAAAGCTGATTTTAGCGTGACAAATTTTATGAACGGCCCTTTAAAACTTACCAACGGACCGAAAGTGACTGTGCCATTAAGTAATGTGAGTATAGGTTGGTTATTACTGGAGCAAAAATAGCTCGTGGAAATCGTTCAGTGACGATGACGCGATTTCCATGATTTTTGTTCACCCAAAAAGTGCTCAAGCGACTAAAGTAGTTTTCGCTTCAAAAACAATAGCTGTAAAAACAATTGATATATGATTTATAAATGGGTTCTACCTGTCAGAGGCTTATAAAACCCCTTTACTGGTACCAGGATATGTTCAAGAATTCCGTAGGACGTTTAATTTTTCTAAAACTAAGTGTAAATCTTTATGGATTGGATATTTTGTCCTCCGTGGCGATGTAAACATAGACGACCCTGCATAGCCACTTACGTAGTCGCAATCAGCCGCGTCATGGTACTTAATGAACTGTGTTATTGTTCCAGTTCGCCATTCAAACGTCAGATGTCGCTGCGTATCAGTGAACTGCCTTCGAACGTGGAGAGACAACGCGCCGGCCTGGGTTCACCGCCGCGGGCCTCGCCCCCTCCGCCAGCGGCCCCCGCGCCTGCCTCGCCGCCGGTCGCATCGCAATCGACGCAAAATGCAGAGGTATGTTCAAATTAAGAGAATGTTTAAAAATAGATTTTCGGTGGAATAAAATCTCTTTCAATGGCATCGGCTCCAGAATTCAACAGTGTGCTCAAATTAGCATGTGGAAATTACTTCTACTGCGAAGGCCTCGGTGGTACTCCTTACTCCCTATTCCAAATCAGTTATTATGTACATACAAAATTATAAAATGTTTTATTATTTTTTAATTACTGTAGGACAGCAGACAGGTTGACGGCCCACTTAGAATTCAGCAGTTACCGTCGCCTATGGGTGTTTGCAAGTTTGCTGTAAGGGTACAGGAACTTGGGTACCTAATGCCGGAACACAACACAAGTTTATTATGGCGGCATACTTAAGACCAAAGGTGGTAGCCATTGAGACGGGCTTGAGACCCCTACCACGTAGCTAGGGTGGATTGTTTTATCGCCTTTTACGACAGGCCGACACCGGCCGCAGAGGTAATGACCTCTAATCAAATAGAAATCATAGTGGATCAGAAATATTTGCAGCGCTTACAGTTGTATGCCCATTGAAAACAATTTAAAGCCTTAATTAATTAAATACAAACGTAAAAGAATTAGCAACATGAAAGGGTTCAAATGTGATAATTAAAAAAAAATTAAAAATGAAAGAGGCCCGAATACTTTAAGGCGACCCTAAACAGCAGTGCGACATCTTTACTGATATTATAAGTAATTGTATTGATTTTAGGAAACCGCCCTAACACCAGACCCGGTGGCAGCTATGTGCCAACAACTGTCTTTAGGATTACGGGCACTCGCCGAAGAGCCAGTAGTGGCCCCAGCACTCGCGCCAGTGGCCCCCGTTCAAGGCGTACCACCATCGTCTCTACCACACCCTGACGCCTGGCTGGGAAGAGTGGTACGAGCTCCTCCCTTAGGAGTGCAAGGACGCTCGGCCACTGTCGGAGCCCCGCCTCCTTTACGCTCGACTAACCCTTTCCTCCCCTCCCTTGACTACTTTCCTCGTGCTCTTGAAGGAGCAGCAGACCGGTAGGCTTTCCGATTTATGATGACTTGACCAATTGGTCTTCGACTTTCAAAGTCTTCGACTGATTGACCTAGCATGCAAGAAAGCCTCCGCATGAATATTGCATTTGCGGGCTGCCTACGCGCTTAGCAAAATTCGCAAAGAAATATAAGAAATTTTAATATTAGACATTTATTTAGAATAATACAAGAAATTACAACTAATATACAAATAGTTTGCCCTAAAATGGCGACGGATAAATATGTTGGTGGAAATTAGAAGTTACAGTTCTTCCGTTTTGGGCCTGGTTACCTCGGGGTCTACTGAACCCTATTAATTAATTATTATTAATGTTTCCTAATGTAGTACTTAAAAAAACTATTGGAGTTCAACTAATTTATCTAAATAGACCTTTTAAACGTTTAAAAATTATTCATTAAAGTTAAAATTTAACAATTTGAAAGTGAGCTACAGCTTAAAGTGTGCGCTATATACAACACTGAATAGATGTCATATAACGTCTGATTAACTCTGACCTGGACTGGCCTAATTTAGTATATGCATTTGTTTTCAATGAGTTTTCACGTTTTATTTGACTTCCTAATTAATCATCAAACACGGAAAACATTTTGCCAACCAGGATTAATCTTTTCACAGGAGCCGATAGCGCGATAAAAGCGTCTCTGGCCAAAAACCTAGTTGGAGAATTTTCTCGTGCAAATCCTCTTAACTCTGTCAGGTAATTGGTCGACCAATGACCTCCTGACGGACGTGATTACAGACTCATTGATTATTTTTTTAAATTAATTTTATACTATTTTATATGTCCTTTTACGAGCGAGTCTGGGTCAAATTTCGTAGTATTAACTTAATTTGAGATTACTGAAGTACTTAAAATGTTGTTGTGCTTATTACTTTTTAATTAATTGTTGTCAAAACGTTTCTTTACGTGTGACCTCTCGTAATAAAACACAAAATGATATATTTTTTAATTAACACAAACCATAGACTACAAGAAGACCTAAATTTGTCTTTTAATAATAAAAACCTGCAATTTCTCGCTACGTTATTTAAGACCGGAGACGCATTGGTAGTGCAACGCTGTAGTCTTTACGTGACAACTGCTGAGCTCAAGCTGTTAAAAAAACGCTCGATTAAGATTATCTTAGTTATTATTATGGACAGGAGATTATTATTTACAATGAAAGTTTTGTTACGTTTTCGGATCGAAATATTATGGGATCAGTGACAACGCCATCTTTAGCATAATCTGAACCGAGGTGCGGGGTGCTCAGCATGACGCCCCCGCTCTTGTCAATAAAAAAAAACGGAATGTAATTTTAATTTGTGCATACATTTGACGTAACAGTGTATAAAACGGTGCAATGACGTGTCCTTAGAACTGCGCCCGGATGCACCCGCGCCTCTTGAAGCCCCGGCAAAAGACGGCCCTGATCTTTACGACTAGATGGTGCTGTGTCAATTGTCATGTTAAATTATTTGTCTTAATAAAGCTTCGATTCAGAAACGTACCCCTATGGGACAGCAGCGTGTTCGCGATGTACCTAGCGTCGCAAACATCCGTAGGCGACGGTAACTGCTTACTATAAGTGGGCCGTCAGCCTGCCTGCTGTTCCTCAGTAATAAAAAAAAACGTAACGGATACAAACCTCCTTGAAATATTTTAGAGCAATCGAACAACTATTTTAATAAAACGAAGTGATTTTTTTTTTCCTAATAATATACTATTTTGAATGTATAGTAAATGTGACATGAATGTTATTTTTTGACTGTTTTATACATGTTTTCTGCTAATGTTAGGTTGAATATACTATTTTTCTGACATATACCATTTGTTGGTTCAATTGAAGAATTAAAAATACAAAAGGATTTGAATCCTCTTTGATATCAGTCATTTACATAGTAGCTAAAAATTTGAAGTATTTTTTAATATACGTATGTTTGAAGATGGCAATTTTTTTTAAATGATTAAATGAATGTACTTAAATAAGGAAACATATTTTACGTGCACGTGTCTGATAGTGTGGGACTTTAGATTTAACACATAGACAGCAACTGTTTTAAGTAATTCCTTCCATGTATCCATGAATCATTGATATAATACGGTAATTATTATTTTACAAAATAATACTTCTTTGCATCCGAGTGGTTGGCGCAAACATGCTTGGGAATCGAAATTAAGCTATGCTCGGATCCGAGTAAGCGGCATCGCTGCAATAGGTTCGATTTACTCGGATCCGATCATTCGGTAGTCGATGTGTTAACATATGTGTTATGTGTGTGGTTGTGGTTTTTACAATGCGATGGTTTAGAGATTCCTCACAATTCGATTACTATAGTATTCATCAAAATCGAAGAATTATTAAAATACTATATTACTAATAGAATTTGATGATGTGGTAGCACAGAGGTATCACTAGGGAAAGACAATAGAAGTAATTGAACCAAGCGAGCTTCCATTTCCATCAAATTATTTTCAACATAATATCTAAAGACATAACTCAAAGGAGTTATTCACAGAGTTTTAATTATGTTTGAAAGTGTATTTTATTGAGTTTAGGGATATTAAAGTTAGGGCTACGCTGAAAAGTATTTTACAGTTGTGTTCGCCAATAAACAAGATAATTAATACGATTCAAATTAATAAAAGTTAAAATTTTAATGGAACTTATCAAGTATAAAATCATTAACGGTTAATTTGTGTAGAAAACATAGTTCCTAACTTTGGAAGCTAAGATGCACTTCCTAGAATCAGCTTCCCATTTACCATATACGTAAAATGTAGATAAATCGTCTCTCATTCCCGTGCGAGGGAGAAGTGACAAAAAAAAAAACAAATGTTTACAAAATTGATGTTTATTTATATAATATCTATCGAATTTCGCTTAATAAGTACTTAGATTTCATTGTACTTAAGCACTGCACGCGCTTAGTGAAGTTAGTTTAATGCTCGTCGTGTTCACTTGTTCGTCCAGATATAATTTTTGAGCGCACTTTTTAAATCAATGTCTAAATATATTAAACCGGTATTTTAATATCAACAAACAGTTTTTTTTATATATTAAGACTTGTAAATATATGTAAATTTGTACGCTTTTTATTTTTAAATTAGCACATTGTTCTTTTTTACTTTTGTACAAATTTTAAATTCGATTTTTGTAAGTTTTATAAATAATTAGTTCATTTGTATTATTTGTTAGAGTTGTTTTTTTATTTTAGTGTTATTTTCGAGTCGTTTAAAGCTTGCACTCCATCAAAATACTACTGTTCTCGTTTTACGCTTGAATTAACGTTTATAAAATAATTAATTAAAATACATTGATGTATTGCGAGAGGATACATACGTATTTGTAGTGCCAAGCTTGAATTTGAATCGGAAGTATGGATCGTTTCAACCGTGAGTTGAACCGAATTAAGATTCCAAATTATACCTAAACAATGATTAGATATAATATGGAACGCATTGCAACGAAATTATGTTTAATATGTTCACGCCGGCCTATCACCGAAGGCTCACACAAGTGTACCTCATCCGGCGGCGTGTACCACATTCAATACTAAAATAGCGCTAAAATAATAAAGTATAAAAACCGCTACCTTTTGATAAACTTTCGTAAAAAGCCTTAGTTTAGGCCCGCCCGATAAGCGAAAGCGAAAAACCAAGGGCGAGAAACATGAATTACGCGCCGGTGTGAACGTGTTATAAACCTGTCCAATGCATTGTTTCGAATTAGTCGTAACTACTAAGCTTCAATTATTGCGATGCATTGCGGTGTTTGTTAGTGAATGGATTACTTCCATTAAGAAGAAATGAACATTGTATGTATAACAAATTCTAAATTGCGCACCCAGTAGAGGTTGTTGTGATGTTCTTTTACGTATAAAGTGCACCAATTTAATTGTAAGAATTAGATGTCGCATAAGATCTTGTCCACCTCTTTCTACATTCCAAAATATCTATTACTGAAGACCATATTCTAACTCACACTATACTACCGACACGTTATGATGGTCGTTTTGACGTTTGTCCACTCCATGAAGTTTCGTATTAATTAGTAATTACATTTGAAGGAGCAAATTGCTGTTGACAATAAAGAACAGCAATTTGCTCCTTCAAGTGTAATTACTAATCAAATACAGAAACTTCATGAGTGGACAAACGTCAAAACAGCCATCATAGCGTGCCGGTAGTTTATCACATATAATTTAATGAAAAAAAAAATGCTTATTTGAGTTTATGTATGTATGATTGGTCTATATAAAATTTGAAATTGCGATTTGAACCATTTTTAAAATACATTAACGCATGGATCCTCTTTACCACAAATGAATAAAAATCTAAATAAGAATGAAAAACAAATCTCTTTATAATTAATTACAAAAGTTCTAAAAGTGTCTAAAAAAATAAAATGTTTCGACAAGTAGTGTTGAATATTACGAAATATATTTGCTTGATTTTAATACCATGTTGGATACACACGCACATCTTTATTTGTATTGTGGTGATGGTCTTCAGAATATATGCTATATTATGTAACTTTTGCACCTGTACTTATAAAGAACTTTATAAAAATATATATGTATAAAAAAACGAACATTGTAATTTCGTCGTTTTGTATTGTTGAAAGGCATTCTATTATAACGCTATTCCTATTAAACTTTCGAGAAAGATTTTATAATTAATATGTAGCCAACATATCGCTGTTGTAAATTATTGATAAAAATATAACCATATAATGCTTCATAATAATATATTATATGGCATATATTAATGAATTCTCGAAAATGTATACAGAAAAATCTATATACCGCTTGAGTAAATAAAAAACGGTAAAATCATGTTAAGAATTTTCGATCGCTTAAACATTC
The DNA here is from genome assembly GCA_963693495.1 of Malacosoma neustria. Lineage (NCBI taxonomy): Eukaryota > Metazoa > Arthropoda > Insecta > Lepidoptera > Lasiocampidae > Malacosoma > Malacosoma neustria. The sequence goes on from OY856384.1 coordinate 4,191,625, forward strand.
ACTAGTTGTCTCGACATTCTATAGTTTGAGCAATGTTTACTTTGATTTTAAACAATTATTGGTGTACACCAAATTTTTTTATGTGTTATTTTTTTTATATATAGCTCCAATGCTTTTGTGCACTGATTTTGCCAACGTCGTAGTAATGTCAGTTGATGGTAGCAAAAACGGTATTTATTATACCAAATAAAAAAATTACCGTTATTATTTTTTGAAGCATCTATGATAACCAGTATATTCTTCATGCACAAGTTATAAAGAGTACAACTAATATTGTTAACGATAGTAAAATATATTTTCATGTGCTTTAAAAGTTGTATACAATTTGTACTTAAATATAACGTGAAAACGATGTTGTTTCTGATTATTTGTTGGGTGTTATTTGTATCATAACAGTGATTTATCTTTATCTAAAAGCATGTAAATATCATCGCATATTGTGTAGATATTTTAGATAAAGTTCAAATATTATACATATAATAAATATGTTTAGTTGAAGCAGTGTTTTCTTTTACATTCGAACGAAAGGCCTTATTTATGGATCTTACGGGACAGCGCAGCGAGTTCATTTACTCAAGAGAAACTTATGAGAATGAAAATGGAAGGAGTAAGAATAGTAACCACCCTGCAACCGGGGTCGGCATGTCGTAAAAGGTTACAAAACCCTAGCTACGTGGTAAGGCCCTAAGCCCGTTGGAATGGCGATCACCCTTGGTCTATAAGCATGCTGCCTTAACTCAGCACGAAGAATCGAAATCGAATAATTTTCATGTCATGATGGAACTTTTTTCGCCAAATGGGACTGTTTTTTCTGCAACTCGGCGTCGAATCGTTTCAATAATTTGGCATAGTAGAGCTCTGTGACCGTTTTGCCCTTCTCCAAGAAGTCGTCGATGTAGGGGTCACACCTTTTGAATCCCAGAAAACGGTGGCCATCTCCTTTCCGGCCGATAGGACAATCTTCGCCTTCGTCGGAGCACATTCGCCAAGTGAAGTCCACTGTTTCGACTTTCCCTTGGTATCTGGTGTGTACACAGTATATCCATATTTCGTCGACGGTCACGAAACGACGCAGAAACTCCTTCGGATTGCGCTTAAACATCGTCAAACACTGCACTGAAGTGGTCTCACCAATACTTCATGCAGGATATGACCCACGCGGTCTTTTGAGGCTACTGTCTCAGCTATCTCGCGCACCTTCAATCGGCTGTCTGCCAATACTAGATCGTGGATTTGTGTCAAGTTATCCTCCGTGGTAGCCGTTTTCGGGGCACCTGGACGTGGCTCATTAAAAAACCGACGTGCGACCACGTTGAAACTTGTTAAACCAATTTTTACAGTGTATGAAACCGATATGCTACTGACGCGTCACGACACGACACGTCAGACAAATATAAATCCACCTTGACTCGTTTGTGCGGCGTTCTGTCCAGGAGATTCTCAGCATACGGCGCCAGCATCACATTTCGAATGCTTTAATCGTCGATCGCACACGAGCTTTTAGAGTCCAGGTTTCAGACGCGTACATGAAGATCGAAAATATAAGCGTCACTAACTAAGATTACTCGCGAATACATTACATAACACAAAGTACCTTCAAAAGAACTCACGAATGAAAGTGAAGCGATCGACGGACGACTTTTGCACACACACACACACGCAACGCAAACAAAACACTAATTTAACCGTCATAGACCACACAGTTATTTTTTTCCATTTGTTCTTTCTTTTACGTTTCTGCTCGGCTTTTTAAAAAAATATCGTTTTTGATGCTTTTTTCGTTATTGCATACTTTGTATCGATAAATATTGAATTTAAAATATCGATACATTGGTATTTTTGGAAGCTTGCGCGTTACGTTCGTTGAAAGGGTCATGAAAAACATATCGTTAAATTCTCTATTAGATATTCGAATAGGGGTATAATAATAATAAAATAAAAACATTTGCTGCACTTTTTATTCATTAATACATGAATACATAGGTCAACGGCATAAACTTTATCCTCTACGTACTACCTATAAACAACATACAGTATTGTCTGTAAATTATCCATCTATACAATTTCAGGTTGCGTGGTTATAAACATCGATACACTCTAATTGTTAAGATTTAAAGCCAAATCCAGTATATTAGACAGATTAAACGCATTGGAAATAATTCATAATTGTATGTTCATACAAATTTAAATATGTACGCAAAAACGTTTGTGCGTGCGATATTTATTATTAAAGAAGGTTATTCGTCAGGTGGTCAGTTAGGTCAAGCCAGTGCAGCCAAATCGTGGACAAAATGAACCCCCATTAGAGGTACGCGTGCGTCGCAAACAACAGTAAGCAACCAACCATGTGACCAAGTTTCGACTTCTCTACACACATAGTTGGTCGCTTACATTGTGTGACGTGTAGAAATGCAAGATTTTTTTTAAATATCGGTTGTGATATATATCGAACTAGGTCGATGTTGATATATCGGTTTAGCAAGCCGATATATCATTGTACGCTTAGTGACGCGCACTCATCTAGCATGGGGGGTTGATTTTTTACCCACGATCTGACTGCATGGGTCAAGCCCCATAGTTACTTATTACGTTTCGAGTTTCGTGCGTATTTGAAAACGCGCGTTCCCTTACACTAGTGTAGACTTCGATAACAAAGAGTTCTTCGAAACTTTCTTCTAACCTATATAATATTGTTATGCTTTAATTAAAATTATTGCTCTTTGTGATGTTTAATACATAGAGAGTCCTTTAATGCGCATGTTCCTTTTAATTTATCATAAGTGAATTTATATGAACTTACAAAATATGATACATTTTTATTAAATTCCGGCAAATATTTAAATAGCTCAATAATTTGGTAGTGTCGTAGTGTAATCAATGCAACATTGGCATACTTTTTAACAAATTTATATTTCATTACACAGAGATTCAAGAATGTCCAATTACTAATTCATGTCATAAATATAACTTAAAAATATATTAATAATGAATGTAAATTTATAATTTAATATCAATAGTTTTAAAATGATTTTCGCTAATATTACAACGATTTTTGTTCTAACAAATATACTGAAACAGGCTACTTAACAAGTACTAACAGCAACACATTATAAATATTTGAAAAAAGGAAGCTTTGTTAATATCACACACGCAATCAGGAATGACGATAAATGCATTAATATATCTATATAAATATACGTAAATTTATTATATTTTGCATATAAGCTGTGAGTCAAAATAAAAATTAATAAATAAGCTTGATAAACATCTGTTGTGAGACCCAGCGATCTAGTTTACCACAAAACATCGCTTTCGAAAAACGACCTTGAACAAATCAGTTGTTTCCACCATTACTTAAAAGTAAAATATTATAGGTTTAGTTTGGTTATGACTCTTACTAGTTTTAATTGCAGATTTTTTCCTCAAATAACGGAAAAAATTTAAGAAAATAAATTTGGGCGTTAATGGGTTTAAATTATCTTGAAGGGTTTTATTTTGGTTATTTCGAATAAGCCAGTAGCCCTTAGATCCCTCACTACATACTATTTGCGTGGTAGCTGTATTTCATGACACTTTAAATTTATGAAAAACGTGTTAAAAAATTTACAGAACCGACTACCGTTTGAACTCCCTACCCTGGAAAAAAACGATAATCCTAAAAAAAACAATCAAAACGGTTCATCCTATGGATCATAATCATTAGCACAAGGATCATAATCCTTAAATCCTTATCCTTACTTCTGGTCATAAATTCATGGTTAAATATTCATTCTTCACAAATGAATGCTATTGGGTTTCGAAAAGAATTATTTTTATGCATAAATGGAAATATCATATTATATAAGTTTTATAGCAAAACTATTTTTCTTTTTTGTCTCTTTGGTATAATTAAAAAGTTATATTAATTTTTTGAATCCAGGACCGAAAACATGCCGAACAAACGCGAGTGTGTGTGACGTCACAATGTTAATGTCCTACTCATCGTACCACACAGCTGATATAGTGTTTTGACTTTTTATCGATTGAGTCTTCTTGTTATTGTCAATATATTGATAAAAATATAAAAAAATGTCGAACTTTAAAAGTTACCCTACTTGCTTTGTACTTATGTACGAATACTACAGAAACGATGCCCGAAAAAATGTTTATAAATGTTCTTCAAGATGTTTAACGTCGAAACAAATGGTTCCAAGCAGTGCGACGACCTAATCCCAAAACAAAATCAATTTTTTTTTTTGTTGTGAAGATCATTTTGTTGTAAGTATTTTATAATAATATAGTCATTAATAATTATTTATGTAATCAAATAAATTAAATTCAATAAATCATATATTCTTTTGGAGTCCAAGTCAAAATTCAATTGTCCAATTTGAGAATTGATTTTTTGCAAATTGAATCACTTCTTGTGAAAACATACTATTCATTCTCATTCATTCATTCATTTGAGACTGAAAAGACTTTTGTTGTCAGTTTTTCAGCTTCGATATATTTCATAATAGTGCCAACGCTTGATAAACGAGACTTTTTCCAATAGCACGCAACTTCAGTAGGTGTTGGATCTTCACTTCTCCGATGAGTCTACATAAGTAATGCTAATACATGTTTGCAACCACCTGTACATCAAATATTATATAATATAAAAGATTATTATTGTCTATAATATTAAACAACTTATGTTTTTATTAAAGTATTTGTTACCTGCTGAAGCTGCACAGTCATAACATTGGACGTCTTAAACTTTTCTTAAGCTTTCGTTAATAGTTAAAGTTACTGAATAAGCTTTACTCGGAAAGTAAATCAGAATTAGCCTTTAAAAATCCTTTATTACACATGACTAAATAAAAATTACCTGATATTATTTTCATTAAATTTCGGATATAGTTAGTCAATTTAGATGTAGAAGCTGTTGACACTGTACTGTCATAAAATTCCTTTACCATTATGACGTCACAAACATGGGGACCAATCGTGGCTCGTTCGTAGTCACGACGTTAATTTAAAAATAAAATAAAGAAAAATAGTTTTTTTAAACCCAATTTAGAGACAAGAGCAAAAAAATATGTTAAATTTTCATATTGCGTCAAATGATTTGATTTTCATTAAAAATAAAAATCTATAATACGAACAACGACTCAATAAGCATGACTAGTTCTACTTATTCACAAAAAAAGTTAAATAAAAAAATAACTTAATTATATCACAAATATAATATTAGCAAATATATTCGAATTAAACTTATTTACAAAAGGCATAAAATAGAAAATAAACCTTTTTGATTTCGAGAGATCGCTAATTACAATTTACTATATATAGTTAATACTGTTTGATATAATATTATGTTCTAGACAATTTTTTTCAGTTAGCATATATTTTTTTAAATTTAACTTTGTTCAATTTGTAGGTAACAAGCAACATTTTTTTTGGATATAATAATCACATTTTATTTACTTAATGTATTAAAAAAAAACTAAATAATTAACGCAGAAACGGTCGGACAGTTTATCATAAGCAGAATAATAAGCTTTCGTAAAGCAGAAGCTCTTGAAGACTTAGATTGTGGAGTTAGGATTAATGGGCGTATTATCAATAACATTAGATACGCAGATGATACAGTTCTTATTGCATCTACAGCAGCCGATTTGCAGGTGATCGTCGACAGAGTTAACGAGTGTAGTGAAAGGGCTGGCCTTCGGATGAATGTCGGCAAGACTAAGTTTATGGTGATTTCCAGGAATCTCAATATTGACCCGATTATCACAGTGTCAGGGCGATCTCTCGAGCGGGTGCATAAGTATAAATACTTAGGCACATGGCTCACGGAAAACTGGGATAGTGAGTTGGAAATAAGAGCCCGCGTGGAGATTGCTCGTAGTGCCTTCAATACCATGAGATCCGTACTGTGCTGCCGAAATTTAAAGATCGACTTGCGTACACGACTGTTGCACTGTCACATTTAGCCTATACTTCTGTACGGATGCGAGTTTTGGACTATTAAAGAAGACCTCAGGAAGCGTATTGAAGCTTTTGAAATGTGGGCTACAGGCGTATGTTGAGGATAAGTTAGACGCATAGAGTCACAAATGAGGAGGTTCTGCGGCGAGCTGGACGGAAAAGAGAACTTTTGTCTGTCATCAAGAGACGAAAAACTGCATATCTCGGTCACGTGCTCAGGCACGATAGATATAGCCTCTTGCAACTTATAATGATGGGCAAGGTTGCCGGTAAACGGCGAGTTGGTAGGAAAAAGAAGTCGTGGCTCCGTAACATCCGAGAGTGGACTGGAATAGCGAGCGTATCCGAATTGTTTCGACTCGCTAAGGACAGACAACAATTCCAGAAGTTGGTAGCCAACCTTCACTAGTTGGAGAGGCACTTGAAGAAGAAGAAGTTTATCATAATATATCACTTGTCACCTACTAAATTGATTTTTCTATATGAATATTAACTTTCATATGTAATTGTCTTTTTTATAATTCTTATACAGTTATATCATTTATCACAAAAATAAATATTTTCTCAATAATTAAGCATAAAAAATCCATTGATTTCTGGACAATAACTAAAAAGTCTTACAAGTATCTGAAGCGATTCTAAACATATAATTATTGTATTAGACATATTTTCTAAACTACTCATATATCTCTTAAATACTCTTAGTAGCCACCGATCAGCTGCGTTTTAGGATAGCATAGGAACAGCTATATTACCTCTCATTAATGAATATGTCGGTAAGAAGGAAGAATTTCAAACATCAAGCTACAAACTTTATTATTTTTATTACTCTTAGAGTAATACACTGAGTGTCTATCTCATCTAAGAAGGTGCATAATTATTATCTTTGGAAACCTTACAAATACATAAATGTGTTACATAAATAACAAAATATTAGGTCTCTTTTTTGTAAATTTAATATAAAACATTCCTTGTAGCGGTGCCGCCCACTAGTATGCGCGTGTAACGGTTATTAATAATGGCTAGGAGACTTTAAACGGATTACGAATTCAAAAAAATTAATGTTTTCAAAAAAGAAAAATTGCCTAAAAATACAGATTTTTTTAAATTTGGTATGACACTCAATGTGTTAATTTTTTTTATTAACAATAAAGTTTGTATAAACATAGGACCAACAGACAGTAAATGTTTTGCCATTCACCATAAATTAATTAGTTAACGAATTAAAAAATATTGAATAAAAATTACTTTTAAATTATCATAGTGCTTTAAAAAATATTTTATAAGATGTAGTAAATAATGTAAAAGGCGTTGTAGATGAACGAAATTCTACCCAGTTAGCAACTTTTTTTTACATATGTTAATTTGTACAATCATTTGTTTTAAGTTCATTTTTACTATGTTTAGTATCAATTAGAATTAAATTCTCGAATAAGTGAAATCTAAATACGATAAATAGGTATTTTTATTTTGCGTATTACTGTAAAATACAATTTTTACATTAGTAATGTCTTATCTCATCATTAGAAAATATTTAAATTAAATTTTGATTACTACATTTAATTAAAACAAACTTCTAAAACTGATTCAGTTTAGTAGATAGTATAAATAACATAAATATCAAAAACAAGTGTAAAATAGACTTTACATGGTTTTAGCTTATAAAACAATTATATTGTAAAACAATAATGATCACAATAATGATTTTATTATTGGAATATAGTAAAAATAATTGTTTGTTATAATTAATTTTTAACAGACTATTTTATGTAAACTGAAAATAGACAATAAAAAAATACGTAAATAATCATTTCATCTATCAAATAAAAGAAATTTGATGAATAAAGTAAATAGTTTTAAAATGCTTGTAACTTGTCTGAAGTTGTAAGCAATTTGCGGATATACACATGTTCTAGGATCCATAAAAACTAAATTAATACCAATAAGTGAACTAAGAACAGTCCAGGAGAAATATATAATACCTTAAGAGAAGAAATAAAAGGAACTAATAAAGTTCTAGAAAAAGACAATGCACTTAAAGATAGAATAGGATCCTAAGCAAGAGGATTAATAAAACAAAGTGCACTTTTTTTAGTACAATACAAAAAGGGAACATTTTGGCATCGAGATGTCAATACTGTCTTAACGGTTGGTGCTGATGTGGTCGTGGCACGCCTGGCACACGCGCACAGGCCTCAGTGCCCTCAGTCGTCGAACGGGCGCCTCGTATCGGGAGCACCGTCCGCAAAACACGGCGCCGCACTCGCGGCAATGGTGACGCCGCTCTAATGCCGTGAAGCGTACCTATGCGACCATATTTTCATCTCATTTTTCGATTTAAATAACATCTTGAGGGGACGGACAGGATGGAATGCGACTTTGGCGCTTAAATAATATGATGTTTATTTAACAATTCTTACATCAAAAAATTCGTTTCGGCGTTGACGGTATCAAATACCGTCGATATCAGTATCGTCGAATCGTCGTATTTTAATCACTTTCATGTGAACGATCATCGTGTTTATTAATTACACAGTCAACAAAAAAAACTTGTTTGTGAACCTTTTTATATTGAACAATTCACCTGAATCTTATTTCAATTACAGACTGTTTTTACATTTATATTTATAACAATCACCATCTTAGGCAAAACTTTGAAAAATTATTCATTAAGCCTAACTTAAAAAAAATTTACATATTAAATAACATTTTTTTAAATACTAAAATGTGAGCAACTGGTATGTGATTTTATATGATTAAATTGGGGATCAACAAGCAATACAATTAAATTAAAAAAATATTATTGTTGGTGGTAAAAAATTAACTTTTCAATAGGTAATTTATATGATTTTATATTCAAACAAGTGATTATGATTAAAAGCGATGAGTTTAATTCATTGTCGATCAATTGTATACAAAAAAAAATCTGCAACACTTTACTCGTTTTGTTTTCATGTAAATGAATTTGCAATATTAAGTAAATAAATCTGAATTTGTATAAGTTATTCAAACAAATTACCTGGCACTGTGTGCAGTAGGGGGCGTTGTCATCGCGAATCCAGTGATCCGCCGGACCACCCTTTGCTCCGGCAGCGCTGGACATGTCTGGCGCCGACCAACGGAATATCTAAAGTATAAATGATTATGTATCTTAATGTGAATTATGTATCTTAATGTGAATAAGATACGTTTTGTTACCTAAAATTATAGTTAATATTAAAATATTATTTATTGGAAACATTGATAAGAAAGTTTGCATTAGTTTTACATTTTCCTTCGATTTTGATGACTACCGTCAAATATCGCGCATCATAACGGCTGCGGGAATCACAAATATGATTACCGTCCCAAGGTTGGCTGTTTGTAAATAATTTTCACAAAAGAAAAACATATAAGTAGTATGATATACTACCAAGTATATCATACTACTTATATGTCAAAGCCTTAGTCCTTATATTTATTTATATGGGGTGATACATCATTGAAAAGAACGGAACGTTGCTCAGTGACCGAGCGAAAGGTATCAATGTATGTTTTCCAATTACAGCACTAGAGCGCATTATGCGACATAATGCTCATCAATGTTGAATGTTTCAACTACAGCAACGCTTCGCACAATCGAGCACTCTCAAAAGTGATGCGTGCAAACGATTAACCAACTCAGTGACAGAAAATTAACAAGAATTATTTCTTTGACATTGATCAAAATGTTATTTTATATATTTAGTATTATTGTTTATTGTTAAAAAAATTTAAAGCTTTCGTTTCGTCGTAGTTTTTTGGAAATAATCAAAGTTAATTCAAACTGTGTTAAAAAAATAAATATAAGTATGGATGAAGGTACAAAAATTGACTTTTTTTATTCCACATTTAAAATGTGAATACAATTTCATTTTTCAATTTTTCAATTCGAATCTAAATTCTATCTATTTTTTTTCAACACTGAACTTAGCGCACTCTGGTGGTGCATTTGAAAACTAATTCACGTTCCAATTAACCATAAGCATAATTCGGCATTGTGCGCCACTGAGTCGCATTTTGCTCTGTAATTGGAAAACTACCAAAGTGTAAGAGATACGAAGGATAACGTGAGACGAGGAGTGTTGAAAGATGGCGTCCGAGTAAACGATGCGCTCGGGCTTCAACATTTTTATATACAGTTAAATGAGGTCTAAATTAGTTTTTTTTAAAGTAAATATATGTCTTGGTGGCTTAACTGTTTAATTTGATACTCTCTCGGTATTTTGCTACATTCGGTACCAAGAGCGACTAAAGAAGTCTGATTTTCCAACACCGAATGGAAAACCTTGAGTAAGAGACTTATCTATTTTATAGCAGAATATATTTTCTACTAAGCGAGACTTCTTTGAGTCATTGCAGCAACTCCTTATACTTTATCAGTACCTCTGGCTCAGCGGTATTCAACCTTTTTTGCAAATGGGTCATAACACGTGTACACGTACACGTGTTAGTCATGTAGTCGCGTGCCACAAAAAAATTTTAAGGTAATGATTTTCTAGGTTTTAACTTTTGTCATTTCCTGACATTTCAAACATGTTGCAGTGTCCGTGGTCACACACAATTGTTTAATTAAAATTATTTAGGTGTTTATAAAAAACTAAGTAAAAATTAATGAACTATTTACTGTAATGAAAAACGTTTGGACTTGATCCATTTATTGGCCTGGTTTAGAATCAACTCCATTTATTATTTATTATTACGAACAGAAGGCAAGTGTTGTGTGTGTTATCTCTATTTTGCGTGTAAGGGGCTCCGTTCGGTTTTCCGACACAATTTGTTTACATGAGTGTCACGCGCGTGTGACGCTAGAGAGAGTAAAAAAATTGCACGATCTATCTGCACTGGCACATGGACCTATTTACTCAGCGCGCTCTCAATGTTTTTAATGAGCGCGAAATCAAAATAGTTTAATTAACAGCAGATGGGCCAACCATATAAGCCCGGCGGGCCTCAGGTTGAGTATAGCTGCTCTAGCTGTTTTAGCAAGCATTGTTACGACATATAAATTTTTTTTAACATAATTTCCATAAAATCTGTTCTTAGTGAGCGTCTACGCGCAAAATGAGTAACTATGCTAAATTTCAAGTCAATCGGATGGATAGTTTAAGAGATTACTTATAAATAGGAGTTAGATACATACCCGCCCCCTAGCGTCGCCGACAGCGAGGCCCCGCCCGCTCTTGGCAGCGGCGAGGGCGGTGACAGGCGCGGGGCACGCGTTGTCGCGTCGCTCGAACGCCGTGTGCATCGTCAGCTTGCCACGCAGCACCAGGCGGCGCAGCCACTTTGCGCTCACATCTGCTAATACAGTTTCTCATTACAACAACAAATACACTTGTGAGAGGAAAAATATTTTACACATAAATTTTTTTTAATATGTAATTTTAAAGCAACGACTTTTAAAAATACTAATAATAAGTCGCGTGGTTGGTATCCAAGCCACAAACTCTAGTTCCTGGCACTACCGGACATAACCTTTCAAATATTTTCTGTGGTCTGGGAATCGGTCTCACAGATATTCTGTTATGTATCATGCATAATGATGATGAGCATTAGCTATTCAGTTTGGTTATTTTGTGATGATTATTATTAACACGTTGAACGTCAGACTAACACTATGGGAGAACAGCGTGTTCGTGGTGCCCTTGGCGTCAGAAGATCCATAGGCGACGGTTACTGCTTACTATTAAGTGCGCTGCCATCCTGTATCATGTTTCCCAATAATAAAAAATCTTTACTCCATTGGACCGCAGCGGTCACCGTGTGACCGACAATACGTTGGGTTCAGGGGGTCGCGTCGGACACCGTGTATGCATACGCATGTCCTCACTCACTACAAAAGAGTTAAGGCGGCCGACGGATACAGTTTCCGACCCTTTACTATAATAAGGGACCCACGTGGCCCCACAGTAGAACTTGGCCATTAGGTACAAAAAATGTTTGCCTATTAAAAATGACAGGTCAGACTGTTTCCGTCAAAACCTGCTAGGGCTCCTATAAGAATCGATTTCTGTTTTTTCCTTCACATTTTTGGCTAAAAAATAGAAAAGTTACAGGCAACGGTGTTTTGGAGGTTATTGAGTAAGCTTCACATGTCCGGTTGCTTCTACTAATACTTGCTAATAAGATGAGAAAAGATTACCTGTTTGAGCAGCCGGAGGTGGTTGGCTCGCCCTAACCGGTTTGGCTGGCGAATCCGGAGCGGAGATGACTACAAACGAGTCTGTCAAACTGGTGTCCGATTTGCTCGGGCGAAGACCGCCCTCTACCATGTCCATGGAAGTCGATTCCGTTGATCCGGATTCTGCAGAATCTCCTATACTACCCCCGCCTGTGGGAAATGACGACTTTAAGGGCTTTTACTCTATTCATATGCAATGTAAAATCGACTTTATAGTAGTGTGAATAAGCTTACTAGTAACCACTTACTCTTTAGACAATTTTTACTTTTTTTAAATTTATTTAGTAAATTCACAGTTATTATATTGGCTTAATAAAAATAACAGCACAAAAAACTAAGATTTGTACAATGCCATCGAAACTTAAGTCTACACACGTTCAAAAGAATAATTAAAATTAGGTTACAAATTCTCTAAAAAGTATTTTTCTTTTGCATAATTATAACACACATACACCCAGACTCTGTACAAGAATCGAACCCCTGATCTCTATAGATATTAAAATGTGCAAAAGCCGTTGCACCACGGAGGTGCACTACTTTTTTATCGACACTGCAATCAAAATTGGAAGAAAATTGTAAAAGTTCTAACTTACTCTTACGATATAATGGATTCCCCTTCGATTTCCGTCTAAGCATCACATTTCCTTGCTTATGCAGCTTACTCCTATGCGTTATGTTCTCTTTCTCATCTTCCACATCCTTATCATTATCGAAACCCTTGGCTTCGTCACACGAATCTATTTGTTCACGAGTACTCGTTTCGGAATACTGCTGTTCTTCGATATCGCTGCAGATGTCCTTCTCGTCGTGTTTTCTAGAAGATTCTTTTGCGCTAGTCGTCTCACACGCGTCTGATAAGGAACTTTCCGAACCGGATTTGACTAGATTACCTACAATGAAAATACCGTTTTTTTTTTAAATAGTTGCCCATCCCTAGTTGAAATGTTGAATCACAGTTTTTTTTATACAAACATGCGGTTAATGTATACGTACGTGGAAATTGAGTTCACAGATAAAACCGTGAGAACTAAATATCGACAGTTTATGGGTCTTATCCAATAGAAACATTAGTCACAATAATGTAACTTGGCAGATTAACTACCGAATACTCGGATACGAATGGGCTGGGACCGGTTTCAGCGGTGCATCTCACTCGAATCCACATATAACGGTTACTCGATGACAACCAATCGGATTCAAAAACGGCTATTTTATTACCATTAAATAATCATTACCTATTTTTATAAGTCAGTCATCTATCAACCTAATTAATAATTATAGTACTAAAAAAATAAACAGATCTCTGGATTTTTTTATGTGTAATGGACAATGTGTTAAGTAAAAGGAAAAGCTTTCAACCAACCTTCAGTCTCCTGCGAAAGACTCATTTGTTTGACTAGCTCCTCCACTCTCTTAATAGCCACCTCGGTTTCACTCTGACCCGTTTCTTTGCTCTCACTCTCTCCAACTTGAGATTCTGATATCTCCTCACTACCATCTACAGGCAATTTCTGAGTATCGTCTTCCTTTTCTATATCGACACTGGACACCGGATCCACACTGCCCGGTTCTATACTCTCTATTTGATCATCGGCCGTATCGGCAACGTAGCCTATTGACCACATCTATAAAATGTACAATTATAAATATAAATACAAGTAGCATAGCACTTGTGTTATGGGTACTAGATAACTAATGCACTTCATATGTATATACTACCCGTGCGTAATAAGTTGAGACCTGGGGGCGGTGACGCCACAGACGTATGGTTGTACTGTACACAAAAAAATATCTATATCGTCGGTGCGTGACGTAAGCCAATACGAGACTAAGATGTTCAAAAAAATGGCATTACCTCAGTACAACACGGGAGCTTGAGGAGAAGTTACAGGGGTAGCGGGCGGAGGGTTGCATTCCAGGCGAGTCTCAACTTATCGCGCACGGGTTATTTTTTGTAAATAAATAAATATTATTCATAAACACTTAGACGTAGGATGGGAATTGATCCTTATTAAATGTTATTCGCTACACCATGGAGGTTGTCAAATGATATTAATACACAGTAATAGTAGATAGAAACAAAATAAGACGGCCCATAATTGCCTCGCTTGTCGTAATCGCCATCGTGTCTAAGGGGAGGCTCGTGCCTCCCCTTAGACACGGCAGAGCCGCCACGTGTCCAAGGCGAATTGGAAGATTGAACATACCGATGATCTTGGCATAAAGATTTTTCCTCGGGGTGCTTTCTTTGGATTTCATGTATGCACATTAGGCGAGAAGAACTGCTTAACCGCTTGAGTGCTTTGTGATTCTTCAGATATGTGCCTAAAGTACTAGGCATTTTGAATATTTATAATAATAAATCATTGTCCGAAATATTGTCTCGACGTAACATAGTTAAGTATTTCACTTCATTTTTAAAGTTTTTTATGTCAAAAATACTGAATAAAATATTTTCATATGTATAAAGACGAACTTTTATTGCAAATAATATGAACAAGTCAACTCAAGAGCAAAGTATAAAAGTCTTAACTGCAAATTTTTCAGTGCACTTGTAACTAATGCTAGGACAATAATTACTTGTTTTTATATAAAACAATTAATCAGAGATAATAAAATTAATCACATATTTGAAAATAACAAGAGATCATTAAACCGTAACCAAAATGACAGTTTACTAGACTATTAAAATGTCGGTTTTTCACTTATGAGTTAACGCAAGAACTATTAACAAACGAAATGAAAATGTGAATGAAAAAATTAAACGAGTGGAATGTAATAATATATAACTTATAAATAGTTTTCTATGAATCAAACAAATTTCTCAGAAACAACAAAAATAACTCACCCGTACAACACCATCCGAGGAGCCCGTGATCATGACATTCAAAGGATCCCATTCCCTCGTCTGGCTGAAAGCGACACACAGCACTTGCTGCGTTCTCTCTCGTCCTCCAGCCGTGTCCACGGACCCCAGCAACTCGCCATTTATCGACCATGCGTACAACCAACTACCGCTACAAGTAGCTATGTCACCCTGTAAACAAATTCGCCAATTAATCATGATGTACGATGACGGTCACGGACCGAGATTGCACCGTACGGTAATAAGAAGGATTGCTCGAGAGCAGTGGACTGTATGATAGATGGGATAGGAGCGGTGGCAAGAGAGACGCGATGTCTTGCAAACGGGCAAAGAAATTCGCACTGACCTTGATTCCACCCCTTCCCGGTTCGGTTCAGGTCGCTGAGGAACTGCTACACGGCATCAGCTATAGCACAACACTGAACACACAGATAGTATTGGCACGGCCAATTAAAGTTTAGAGTAACCAGGGAGGTCGAACGTCGACCGTCCCGTCCAGTTATTTCGTTAGTATATATATATCGCAGTCGGTGCAAAGGCGTCATCTTTTGTCAAACGTTGACTCAAGAACGAACAATTTTTCGTCCCACCCTCACTTTCACCATTATTACCTCACCGAGAGTGAGGATAGATAACAAAAATCAGGTGGCGGGATTTCAAATACTCCCATGCAAGCACCGAACACATGAAGTAGATTATTTTGGAGATTAAAACCAGTTCAAATTGCGCTTTAAGCAGTGTCGCAAATAAATAATTGCACAGTAAAACAAGTTTACTTTGTCTGCATTGCAGTATATTATGTAACCGATACAAATATGTGATCAAGGCGTGATTTCCTTTCATATTATTGATAGCTATTCTGGTAATTTTGAGTAAAAGTCTCGCGAATCGCTTGTCATTGTAACGAGAAATTTGAAAAATTAGACATATTATATACAAGGAACTAAATATATTTTTTCATGTAGTTATTTAAATAATACATTAAAGATAATTCTTTTATTTAAAGATGTACATAGTGGGTGTAGTATAACAAGGTTAAAGTTTGAGTAGCCTTTTTTAATAAACCGTTTGCTTTGGAAGCAAAAAATAAAATGATAATGATTATTGTTCAATCCTTGCATAAAGGGTATTTGAAATCCCGCCTCCTGATTTTTGTTACCTACCCTCACTCTCGGTGAGATAAATGGTGAAAGCGAGGGTGGCACGGAAATGATATAATAGTAACGCGCAAGCTTCTAAAAGGGTGGGACGGTCGATGTTAGACCTCCCTGACCACGTAGTAACGCGCAAGCTTCTAAACCCGCGGGACGATCGACCTCCCTGATAGTTACTCCAAACTGATAGGCCGTGCCATAAAATTGTGTGTAGAGGGCGTGACATTTAGCTGGTGTCGGGCAACAGTTTCTCCGCGACATGAACCAAACCGGGAAGGGGTAGAATCAAGGTCAGTGCGAATTTCTTTGCCCACTGCAAGGTAACGCGTCTCTCTAATCACCGCTCCTCTCCCCTCCTCTCATACAGTCCACTGCTCTCGAGCTATCCTCTCTCATCCCTTTACGGTGCAATATCGGTCCGTGACCGGCATCATACAATTATATAAGACCATACTTATATTAATAAATAAATCTTTTTGTATTACAAGATTGGATACGATAATGTGGTAATAGAAAATGTAATAAACACATAGAACCCTAAAAAAAACAATATACCATAGCAGTACTAATTTGTTTCCAAACAAATGACCTAACTCTGTGAAATTTTTATTAATTTTGGATTACTCATGCTAAATTATACGCGGATTTAAGAGTGACACAAACTTACCGTGAGATCATCTATAGCCAACGCGGAAACAGGTGGGATAGACGCCGACGGCGAATAGGATGGCGTCAGTTGCCTGATAAAGGCACCTCTTTCCACATCCCATAGGATGGCCATGCCATCACGACTGCCGCTTACAACCAGATTGTAGGCGGGGCTAGCTGCGAGACAGGTCACCGCCTCCTCGTGACCGTACAGGCACACTTTGACTGCTAAACGGCGTCGTCGTGCCCAATATTGCCACACGGTCACCACCTGACACAATTTGTATACAAATCATGAAGTGTAAATTTATAAATGGAATTCCAAACGAATGTCAAATAGTGTCTACTATATAACAATGTAAACGTAAAAATACAATAAAATAATAGCCGATAACGTCCGGCATGGACCTTCTGCCCAGATATCCTGCCACGCTTGTCCAATGCGGATTGGCGGATTACACATACACACATATGCATGGGTGCATGTTTTCCTTAATCGCTGGCATAATCGCTGGTGATAATTTACACCATAATGTGCAATTTAAGAGAAAAAAACTGCCTAAGCGGTGCCTGACATTATGGGAATCGTATACATATAGGTTAGTCTCTGTAATACCACTTTTAGTTGCCAATAATATAAAATATATATCATAATAAAGTTTTCTTAGTTAAAAGTTTGAGACGTTCGATTTTCAATTAGTAAACACTTCTACGATAAAACGCATGGGCGCGCGCAGTTCGCATTAAATTTAATGAGAAATCAACTCACCGTACTGGTCCCAGCAGTAACGATGGTCTTCGCCGAGGGACACACACAGGCCACAATCTCCCCACAAGCCTGCGCCACGGACTCGCAAACGAACAGCGCCTTGTCGTTGTCGTAATTCCCTATCCTAAGCGAGTGATCCGCGAACCCCCACGCCACGTACTTGTTGTAAGTGGGCGGCATTAACACCTTGTTCTGCTCTACTGCCAGTATGGCTTTTTCTGTGTACAGTATCTGACCGACTGGACCTTTCACCTCTGCGAGGGATGAAATTACATATCAATAATCGACTTTATCGAGTGGGTTTAAGTTATAAACTCAACTAATTTTAGTGTTCAATTTATACAGTATTACTATTTTTGAATTTTCGGTGTATTGTCTTCTCCGTGCAAGAACGGAGTAAGAATATTGACACTTGCAGTTGGAGGCAGCCTGTTGCAAGAGGCAGCAAAACAACTCTAGCTAGATAGTACAGCTTTAAGTCCGTCTTGATGATAAACACCCCTGGTGCCGCCTTAATAACTGACGAACTGAATTGACCCAGGTTCCACTTCCCCCAGGTGGATCTGTGTTAGCGGTGCCCCTGGCGTCACGAACTAAATAGTTAAGTAAATTTTTACTACTATGTCAGCCATCAGCCTGCCTGCTTATCAAGAGCAATAAAAAATATATTATCCGTGCAGGGGCGGAGAAAGAATACTAACCTCTGAGGCCGGGGTCGCCTTGTCGTAAAAGGCTGACAAAACAACCCACCCTACGTGGTAGGGCCTCAAGCCTATCTGGATGGCGACCACCTTCAGTCTTAAGTATGTCGCCATAATAACCTTGCGTTGTGTTCCGGCATTAGTGACCTAAGTTCCTGTACCCTTATGGGACAACAGCGTGTTCGCGATGCCACTGGCGTTGTAAACACCCATAGGCGACGGTAACTGCTAAATTCTAAGCGGGTCGTCAGCCTGTCTGCTGTTCTACAGCCACAAAAAAATAAAAAACATTTAATTTCAAATTCCTAAAATCGGTAACAAAAGCCATTAATCATCAGAACCTCGTCATCGAGCAGGGTCTATCAACTGCTAATCAGTTAGATTGGCTTACCTCTGTATTTACTATGGTTGTATTCTTATACTCAATTTTAACTGCAATAAAGTAATAATTACCTTTAACGGGCTGCAAGGAAGGTCTCAAATTCTCTAAATTGTGGAAAAATAATTTCTCAGGCGGCGTTATCCCTTGCGATGGGATTATGTTGTTGGGATCCAATATGGTGGAACTCCGCTGGGACATTTTCTTGCTCGGATGGGCCTTTTTGAATAATTGTTTTGGTATCTGCCCAAAGTTGTTTATGAATCCGATCGTGGCATTCTTTTTCAGAGGGTCATCAATGCTGCAAACAAATACAACGTATCGTATACAACCTTGTGTCCTTGTATCGTACGTAATACAACCTTAAATACGATTCTATGTATATGTATACTATTTATTTACAATCGTGCAAGAATGGACAAATACAGTCGAACCAAAATAAAATATTTGCACTTTGAACCGCCAAAAAGGAATGGACATAAAAATTTTTTTTTAATATTTAAGCAATATTCATCTCGAATCGAAATAAAAGGACATATTTAAATTAATTTGATTGCATATTTACTTTATTTGGAGGAAAGAGTCATTTCCCGAGACCTGACTACACGGAGTCGTGGGAATACGTAAGGTTTTTCGTGTCTACCCACTAATAAAACTCCACTTTTCTCCAATAGCTTGTTGCCTAGTTCGACAGCCAGATGCCATGGCCGAGGCTGATGCATCATTACTTAGGCTCATTACAATTACACATCACGTTGTTCGACACTCACTGATGTTATTTTTATAAGGACTGGTGTATACCTAGTCAGGTCATAAATTCTGTCACATGTTTAATGTAAAATAATTGTAACAAGTTTATTAATTATGTAACCATTCATATACCAAAATGAACTTAACAAAACATAGATTCTTATGACATTAAAGTTTATTCAAAATGACCTCCGTGATTTTGAATACAAGCCTTCAATCTGCGCGGCCAGTTGTCTATCGCAGCACGAACGATGTCCATGTCAATATCGGCGGCTGCCTTAATCAAGGATGTCTTAAGTGTCTTAAGTGAATTGGGATGAGGCTTTGAGCACGCCTTTTCCTCCAAGTGTTGCCATATCTTGTAATCTAACGGATTCAAATCTGGACTGGAGGAGGGCCAGTCTTCGTGCCGGATGAAGTCGATTTCACGCGCCGCCAGCCAGTCTTGTGTGCTCTTCGCTCTATGAGCTGGCGCCGAATCTTGTTGGAATACCCAGTGCCTGTTATTGAACATGGTATGAGAAACAGGTTCCACAAGGTTCGTCAGGACTGTATTTTGATACACAACAGCATTCGTTTTTACACCTTTCTCACAAAAATGTACCTCTGTTAAGCCCCAATAAGAAACTCCCAACCATACCATAAGCGAGGATGGAAAATGACCTCGTTGGACACGCGGAATACGGTTGCTCGCTTCTTCACTACTGTGTGCGTACACCTTATCATTTTGTTTGTTGTAGCTCTCTTCTACGGTAAACATTTTTTCATCCGAAAAAAGAATTTCCCGATATTTTTTTCCCGCGTACCGCTTCAACAAAGCGCGGCATCTCTTCAGTCTCAGGTCCATTAGACGAGCATTCAAACGATGTCCTGTTTTTCTTCGATATGCCCGAAGCCCTAAGTCTTCATTTAACACCCTTTTTACCGTGGTTCTGCTTAACCCCATCTGAAGGGCCAACAGTTTCTGCTTACGTTTGGGATTTCTTTGAATTCGTGCCTTCACAGCTTTTATCACAGCTGGAGTCCTAACAGTCCGAGGGCGACCACTTCTTGACCTGTCATCTACACTAGAGTCTTCATTGTATCGTTTGATGGTACGATAAACGAATCTTTTGGTAATATTCAAATTTTTCAGTATGTTAAAAATTTGAATTGGCGCGTAACCGCAACGATGCAACGCAATAACTGCAACACGGTCTTCTTTAAGCGTCCACTCTATATTTAAAAATGAATAAAATTCTAAAATTTATACATTTTTATTTTCATGAACAATTCGAAATTCGAATTCAATAAACTTTTTTGTGGCCAGCATTCTAAAAGAAAAGTTTTTACTGTGTGACAATACTTATGACCTGACTAGGTATTTTAGGTGAAGTAACTGGAAATTGAACCTTATTACGGGGTAGTGTAAGTAATAACCCAAAAAAGATCTTATCTATTTTAAATGAATGTGTCTGTTAATAAATTAATATTTTTAGTCCTTATTAAATTTTTTTTTAATCTCATATATTAAATTATAATACATTTTTTAAATAATTATTCAAACGTACTTGTAAATATCCACGTTGCCCTCGTAAAAGAGATGGTGGAACACGTTGAAGGCGTCTATGGCCGGTTGGCCTTGTTGCTTGTACCCAAACACAAGGTCGATCCAGTGATGTAGTCTATGGGAGACGTAGTCAGACTCGAGCGCGGCGCGGTGGAGGCGTATGAACTCGCGCGGGTCCCCTTTCGCCCAAGGGGGCAGCACTATGTCCCCGAGCGTCACTCCGGATTGTTGTGATCCTATATAAAATTTTGTTTCACTGCATGGTTTTGACGACTTGTCTGCATATCTGATTTTATAATTTATATCAATAAATAAACATATTTGAATGTCCATGTGACTTCTGAAACCATTACCGCCAGGCCGCTAAAACATTGGCGGGTAGCTGATACACGCAACTTAGTCAGCGTTGCTTTCATCATGTGGCAGAGGTAGAAAAAACTTCCTCTTTCTGACGCATACGCGCTACACCGCTTGCCCCACTTCTCCGCGACAAAACACATGTTTCTTAAAATTTTATATTACCATAAATGAAGATATCGCAATTATATTTTATTATTACCGTTTTTTATATTATATTTTAAATAAGGGCCAAGTGTCTAAGAAATAAAACTTAGAAAATTTAATTGAAATGTATCCAGTAGTTTTTCCACAATACGTAAGTTGTGCACAACTGCAGACCTCTATAATTTTATTTATATAGAAGATATTTTCTTAACATTACATTTTGTATTGGCAAATTTATTTAGAAACCTACAACTCCATCATAATATTACCGAATAACATTTTTAACGACAAGAAATAAATATAAAAATAATATTTTATTTCTAACACATATATTTAACTATATTTAATTAAAACATAATGGTGGATACAATATCACAAGGCGGCGTCATTGAGACTACACTCGACGGGACTGCACTTGAAATATTTTCACGGCTAACCGGTAGTTATCACGATCTGTAATTTCAAACTTACCTAAATCGAAGTTATTGGAGTTGACCAAGAACTCTGGCAAATAAAAGAATTCTGGTATCAACTCCTTAACATCGGACATGTTGTGTCGAGATGCAGAATTCCAAGCTTCTTTTATCGAATGGAACATTCTAGAAATAAACATTACAATAAATAACAAGAAAAGGAAAATAGTATAATATACGGCGCGATAATTATAAATAGAGAGAGATAAGAGAGGGAGGGCGAGTGACGAGTGAGATTAGAGAGAAAGTTTACATTAATTAAAATTTTACCATCAGCTATTATAGCACGTGTACTATTATTACTTGTGGGCACAACTGATTTTGTTGGAATTATGATATATCTTCATGAAGAAAAACTAAAGTGACTGCTTCATTTATGATAATATTTATTCTCAAATGGCTTAAACATAATTTTTACATCGTGTACGTAAAACAAAATAATATCAAGTAAGGTTAGGGCACTTTATCCTATCCTTTATTTCCCTGCCTACCCGCAAGTTAGTTTAGATTCTACGGCACCTGACGGTGATTTCCGAATAAAACTACTCGACCACCGCTGTGCCGCCCTCTGCATGGCTTGCGCCCGCGCCGACGTCACGTACCGTCGAGTCTTGAAACCCACACGAGTTTTTACATGTGTGTTATTATGTTGTGAACCGCTAATTATAAAGGCCTAGGCTACAAACCGCAGAACCAGCCGTTGAAGGTAGCAGATCGGAGAACCTAAAGGGTGAGTCGCCGTTCTTTATGAATTGCTGGGTATTTCTGTTTCTTTTCCAGTTAATTATCGAACCCGCAATACCTTCGTTTCCCGCACCGCAGTTACATGTTTCGAGACCTAAGCCGCACCATTCTTTATACGATCCTTCAGCCCCACCAACCGCCATGACAGATTTTGGGTGACATAAAACACTTTCCAATACTTGTTAATAGATGGCGCTATACGTAAATATATTTAAATCAAGGTTATAACATTTACACAAATTACTAGTTATAATCACTAATAAAATTTATGAGAGACGTAGCTTTAAAGTGAGACTTAAAACTGGGTGTTTATGAATAATATGTATTTATTTACTCAAGATAATAAGTAGTATCCGTTTATATTGTGCCCATAAAACAAGCTATGTTTACTTTGGGACCAGATAATGTTCTGTGAATTATATATTTATTATTTACTACTACTTGACCTGCCAAACGTTGTTCTGCCATAGGAATAAAAAAGTAGCCTATGTCCTTCTCCAAGGTCCAATCTATGACTATACCGAAATTCATCAAAATTGGTTCAGCGGTTTAGGCGTGAAAGCGTAACAAACAAACAAACTCACTTTCGCATTTATAATATTAGTTAGGATTTTACATAAAATTGCACACTTATAATATTACTATACTACGGACGCCGAGCAGGAAGAATTTCGTCCGTTGACCTGTTATTATCTGTTTCTGTCACTCCCGAGTAAATATAATGCCGCTTTGCTCGCACAGAGCAATGACCGACGGCGGTCATTGGGGACGGGGGAGTGACAGAAACATATACAGGTCAACGGACGAAATTCTTCCTGCTCGGCGTCCGGAGTTTAGAAATTATTACTAGGAATACTTCGGCATATGTATTTGGCATTCTATTTTTTCTTGTACCTCTTTGATTATGAAGGCCATCACTCCCTCGCGGGGAATTAAGGTTTCGAAGTAAATTCAGCAGACGAGCAGGAAAACACGTTTAAAAGAAGAGTCGAACATAATAAAACGATATCGGTGAGTGAATAACAGATACCTGTCAGCCAAATCGAAGTGTCCCCCTTGTAGCCTGAGGAAGTGTTGTGTGAAAGGCTCCATCCGGACGAGATACGAGCAAACGATCATAGCCGACGAGTAATGCGTGCCGTAGTGATAGGGCGGGGTCTCACCGTGGGGGTCGTCCCATTCCTTGAGGTTTAAAAAAAAATGTATGTAGGCATTTGGATTTTAGGAGTGACGACGTCCATAGGGCAACGGCTTTTGTGCGTCGGGACGCTGGCAAAAGTCACAGACTCGATCTCATCGAGTCTAAGTAGTATATCAGTTGCCTAGTACCCGTAACATAAGCGCAACCTATTTGCTTTGGAACCTAAAGGCATTGTGTGATTTGTCACGGTATATTATTATATTTATTTGATGACAAAATATGCTACATTTTAATCAAAATGTAGAAAGTATGCCTAAGAAGCCTTAAAAGGCGACATAAAAGACGACAACAGCTCCTCAACAAAATTCAGTCATCATCATCATCATCTTTGCGTTCTATCCCGGTTGCAGCCCAAACTCTCGCTTCGGCGCCCGGGGTCCGCTTTCCGACTTTTTCTTCTCCACTTCGCACGGTCTTCAGCATCCCTGGTAGTGAGCCCATTGGCACGCATATCACCCTTTACGACGTCAAGCCAGCACTTTTTGGGTCTACCCCTCCTGCCGGGGCCCGGCGGAGGCGGCATGGCCAGACATTTGTTACCCACGTAAGCATCTGGTTGCCGTAAAACGTGGCCGTACCAACGGAGCCGACACTCTTGTAATTTTTCCGCAATGTCACGGACATGAAGACTGCCGCGAATGCGGGAGTTCCTAACGCGGTCCTTCCGCGTCACTCCACACATCCACCGCAGCATATTCATCTCCGTGACACGCAGCTCTTGGTTGTGTCGCTCTAACACCGGCCACACAAAATGTAGAAAGTATGCCTAAGAAGCCTTAAAAGGCGACATAACAGACGACAACAGCTCCTCAACAAAATTCAGTTACATCTGTTATATTGTGGTTCGTAAAGCACAAAGAATTGTCACATAAAGATAGACGCACATAGGTGCGAATAAGTTTATCCCTGTGATGAAACTCAGAGATGTTTGGGCCCTTGTATTTATCAAATTTGAACCAAGAGCGAGCATTGGCGGTATTATAAAATTGTAATTCAATTTTACACTTGCATATATGAGGCATGTAGTTTCAAAAACCTGTTAAACATTTTTTTGACAAAATGACAATATATAATTTTTTATTATAATTGAAGATGGTGTATATTCCATCTTCACACTGACTACTCTGTCGTATATAGAGATGTTGGCACATCCTATTTTGATCATAATCAGCGGGTCTTAATTCTCTGTATGGCATAACGTGCCATTTCAGTACTGTACCGCTCCAGGTACGGTATGGCCTTATTGTTGGATATAAGCTCAGCAATACTAGTTTCAGTGAGCTGAATACCGGTAGTAGCATCCAGTTCATACATGAGGCGTTAGAAAACACACTAAACTATCTACATAGCCATCAACTTTTTATGCCTCTTGATTCTGTATGTTCCAATATTATTTTAACCTATTTTGCGTTTCAATTCAAATACCACAGAACCATCATGGGTTTAGTTCAATTTACGAGATTCCAATAAATATTGTTTTGTTATGTAGATGACTACACGCCTGTACACAATTACACGCCTCATATATTAGATATTGACATACCTTGTATCTCTTCCTGAACTGCTCCAACCTATCCGGACTCTGCGCTCCCATAGGCTTGGTGAGGTCCCGGAAAGTGTTGGGATCGTTCAGATCCAGTTCTGGGGAATTGTAATCGGCCAGAATCCATGGAAACACTGGATACTGCATCAGGTCGTTGTAGGAACGACCCGCGAGCGTGTTCAAGTGCATTAGATATTGGAAGTTTGATATTTCACCTCTCTGGAACGATATATATACATATATATGTAATGAAAGTATACTTTACTTAGGTTTGAATTTGCCGCGCTTCTCATGCGAGGCGCGCGGTCATTATTATTTTAATATAAGTAGGTAGGATTTAAGAATTGAACAATAGCTAACGTGCGAAATGTAAGATTTATAAGTTAATAACAAATAATTCAGAAATAAAAGTTTATATCTTAATCGTTTACATTATGTTACACTGTAGTAACTATAAAAAAGTGATAATAGTAAACTTTAATTATCGTTTCTTGTTTTTTACACGTAAGATTGTGACTAATGTTTATGGCAGTAAGCGAAGAGGTCAACCAGCATATAAAATGAAGATTACATAATGTTTAAATTTTTTAGATCTTATTGTAAAGTAGTTTATAATCTTTCATATTCAATTGACTAAATTTTAGTTTTAAATCCATTGATTTTCTTCTAAAATAAACTTAAACAATAGATATTGATTAAAACTTATTTAATTCTAAGCATTCTAAGCAGTGTGAAAACTTTATATGTAAAAGGGTACCGACCAGCCACCGCTGCGTTACAGAGGTGTCACCAATGAGCGAAGCGAGCAGACCCGCGGGCTGCTCGACGGCAACGCCGCGCCGCTGGCCCGCGACAGAGCCCGCCGCGCTGTCCGCCATGCCCGTTGCGAGCGCCGTGAACCGGCTGTACACCTGTCTCCCCCAACCACAGTTTACATGAATCGGATAAATGCAAAAATATAGATTTACTTCAGTATGCATGATTTTTTAACACGTTTAAAGTTTTCAAACCTGCACGGAAAAAGAAATCTTAAGTCTTAAAAAAAAAAATAATAATCAATATAACATATCGATTATATATAGATATACTTATAACATTAACAAATATTATGAAAAATTAATCAAATCATAATGACCCCGTTTTTTAAAGAATTTATGTTAGTCAAAAAGAGTTCAGGACTTCGATATATCTATCATAAAAAAGAGCATACTATCTCTTTCCAAGTAGTAAGAAAGACAGACAGGAAAGAACTTCGGATTATTCTTTTGAGGTCAGCGGTTTAGTAAGGAATCGCTTTAGCAAATATTAAATTTGGCAAAATGTATCTATTGGCGACGGATAATATAATTATAATATTATATTGATAGTTCCGACGCTACGCAACTGATAAGGTGCCGTTTTCAATGCAGTACATGGATAATTCTAAAAATATAAGCTTTTCAAACTTAATTGAAATAAAATAAAATAGAAATAATACCTACCTTATTCCTCACTTTTCTGGGGAATGCCAACAAATAATTTCTGCCATCGCTCGAAAACACTTCCAAAGCGATCGGTTGAAGTAAATATCTTCTTTTGTGAACTTCCCTGTGGAAAAGAAACAAATTATTTTTGAACAAAAGAGTAATGTAAAGTCTTGATTATACTAGTATTCAAGCCGAAAACGGTTTAAATCTACATGGCTGGACTTTAGTCTCCCAAAGTTGAGAACTGAATTATTATCCAATCCTCATCTATGGCAGATGCAACTATATCCACCAACTTTCGTCTATTGTTGCTTAGTTGAAAACACTACCATAATGAGTTTCGGACTACAATATTATAGTTTCCAACTTGATTGTAATATATTTATGTAAATACGACTTAAATGTTGTGTTGATATTTTAACCCTTTGCACTTGGGCGACGCCGAAACAGCGCCCTGCTCATTTGAAGTCTTATCTCGAGCGATGCTGCTAAGGCGATAGACCGCATTAAATAAACAGCCCCTACACTTATCTTATATACACTCCTATATCGCTTGAAATGTTATTATTTTTACATGTTTGTTTGTAAATTATTTTAAAATACTTATAAAACGTAATCCCAATTTGGAAGAAATTGTATACATGTTGATGATTCACGCAAACAAAAAAGGCTTCAAGTGCAAA
The DNA here is from genome assembly GCA_963693495.1 of Malacosoma neustria. Classification (NCBI taxonomy): domain Eukaryota; kingdom Metazoa; phylum Arthropoda; class Insecta; order Lepidoptera; family Lasiocampidae; genus Malacosoma; species Malacosoma neustria. Next base: position 4,219,209 of record OY856384.1, read on the forward strand.
GGGTTAATAACAACATGGCTGACTTAACGGCTACGCAAGTGGTCTGTTACGGTTTTGTCTATGGGCTCGTTTATCACGGAAGACAACGTATTGATGGTAGTTTGTACTGGAATGTTGGCAGCAATTGCATATTAGTAAAAAACGCGTGTAATGTTTCCACGTAGAACAGGAGAGATTAAAAAGAACAAGTTATCTGAAAAAGTTACCTGATATCTTCATATAGGAACTTGGAACATTGTCGCTGGTTACTCCTTTGTATTCCTTGACTTGGCAAAATGGGTTCATAGTCATCGGGACAACTATCCAAATCCCTTATTTCCCTGTTCTTTAACAGCGTGAATCCGTCAATGACATAACAGTGTTCTCTTCCGAAGAGTAGAAGCCCCTCTGTCGTGTCGAGACCTTGTATCCTCGCACAGCGGAACATATGAGTTATCTATGAAAGGAACAATTTCCTTTAGTAGTTTATGGTTGTATGCACTGAACAAATGTTATAAATATAACAATGCCATCTCCACTGGGCCCAGGCGGGAGACCCAGAAAATGCTGGCTTGACCACGTAACAAATTATATGCGTGCCAATGGACTCACTACCAATACAATTTGAGAGGAACAACAAACATCTGTTTAGATTTTTTAAAAGCACTAAAAATAAAAGTAACATATGCTGTCCAATAAATAACACAGCTTTCCTAAATAAAAGTATATTTTGTATGGTTCCACGAATTTATAAATAATCATCTACCTGGTGAACTTGTAGACCTACAATCGGATAATATTTTTAAATATCGTCTTAATAAGTTATTAATTGAGAATTCATATTACAAAATAAGTGACTACTTAGATGACAAATTGTAATAATTAATTGTGACATTACTATATAATAATTCTAACAAAGACATTAACCTTACAATTCATTATTATTTAGATTTAAAATGTATTCTGTTTGAAATCTTTTGACATTTAAATTCATGTATTACTTAATGTTTTAATTAATGACAACTAGCAATTTCTATGTTAATAAATAAAATAATATTGTACACCCTAAGGAGTAAACTGTTGAAACAAATTAATGTAAACCATCTTTGTATGTACACAGTTCTGGCAGTAAAATATGTTGTAAAGAGAAAAATAATATTAGCAGTTAAATCATAATCTTAATAAATTCTCTGGGTATAAGTTTAAAACAGGTTGAGACTACTTTGATCTAATTTACAATACGTTGTTCTCAATTACTATTATATTGTCTTAAATATATGCTTTTTACACCAATTACATTGTCCAATACTATCAGATCAGAAAATTTCGACACTCCTATTTATGTAGATACTTCTCCATAACCGTCAGAATTGTTGAATAGATAGAAGTATGACTATTCGAATTGTTGCACTCTACTTGTGTCATCAGCCAATCATTGTCCACTGCAGGACGTAGGCCTCCCCAAGTTTGCGCCACAAATTCCAGTCCCTTCTTTTCCCATCCAGACCCGTCCGCCAACCTTGCGCAAGACCGATGCCCACTGGCTAGGGGCGCCCTACATTACGTTTGCCTAGACACAGTCTCCACTCCAGGACACGTTTTTGCCAACAGCTTGCATATATTGCGAGCTATATCGGTTACTTTGGTTTTCCTAAGGATTTCCTCATTGCGGATTTCTTCCATAAGAGAAACACCCAACTCAACGTTCTCAACTTAACTGCATTTAAAGAATTGAGGGAATTGTTTACCTTTTCATGGTGTTCAAGCAATCTTAGCAATGTTTGATTATCAGGCGGAGGAGTCGGCTGCTCGTCTTCGTCTTCATTGTCGGGTCCGTCTTCATTTGCTACAATAAATTTTCGGTAATTTATTTAAAACTTCATAATTCAGTACGATGAGCTTTTTATCCATGCAGGGGCGGAGAAAGAACACTGACCTCTGCGGCCGGGGTGGGCCTGTCGTTAAAGGCGACAAAATAACCTATCTCTAGAGCCCCAAGACCGTCTGGATGGCGACCACCTTTGGTCTTAAGTATGCTGCCATAATAACTTTGTGTTGTGTTTCGGCATTAGTGACCCAAGTTCCTGCACCCTTATGGGACAGCAGCATGTTCGCGATGCCACTTGTGTTGCAAACACCCATAAGCAACGGTAACTGTTAAATTCTAAGCGGGCCGTCAGTCTGTCTGCTGTCCTACAGCAATAAAAATGAGTACTTCTTTTATTTTATAGCCGTATAACAGCAGACAGGCTGCTGGCCCACTTAATAGTAAGCAATTAACATCGCTAATGGATGTTTGCAACGCCAGGGTCACCACTGCCGTCCGCGTTGGGTCATTTTGGTCGGCACACAACACTAGATTATAAGTGCGGCATATATAAAATGAGAATGACATTGTACTTCGCAACGACAACTTGTTTCATAAGAATTTTATTACACGCATATTGGCGTGTAATAAAATTTCTTATAGCTTATTGAATTATATTGGAATAGCATAATTTGCTATTACAATAATTATTGAATTTACTAACTTATAACATTATTAATGACAATTTACGTTAAATTAATTCTTTCTACGATTACTGTGAACCTGCGTGGCGTCATCTTTTTGTGTCATTTTGATCAAGAAATAAAAAAGTACGCTTCGACGTAGAAAGTGCGCTGATGTCTATCTCAGTTACAGTACTCAATAGTATACCTCTGTAGGACCTCATCTCCGAATTGGAATCGATCACTTCTTCCTTTCTCCTGCACTTATCCCACATTATATGGGGTCGGCACAATATGTTCTCTCCTTCCAATCTCCTCTGTTAGCCGTCATCCCAACATTCACATCCTTTTTTGTCATATCATCTTTTACGCAATCCATCCATCTTTTTTTTTTGGTCGTTTATATGGTTATATGGCATTCTTCCCTGTGCATTACATGGCCAAACCACGCTAGTCTATTACTTTTAAGTATTTCAATATCTGGTGCTATTTTCACACTTCCTCTAATATACTCATTTCTAATTTTATTCATTTTCGTAACTCCACACATCCATCTCAGCATTCTCATTTCCGCAGCATGTAACAACACCCTTTCGTAAACTTCCTTTGTGACCCAGTATTCCGATCCATACAATATGACTGGCCTTATTAAGGATTTTTAAATTTTACCTTTGAGTTTAAGTGGTACTCTTAGCTCCCAAATTGTTCCTGGTATTGATCACTTAAATAATTATGTTATATAATATTTAAACTACACACCTTCTCCAGACAGTTGTTGCGTACCGCGACTCACAACTCCACTGCTAACGAGATCAGACGGAGATCCTTCTTCGTTCGTCACTTCTAGTGAAGATTCTCTATTTCTAAAACACGACATTGAACAAATTTGTTATTAATTTTTAGAAAGAACTACTAAACGTTCTAAGCTTCGTTGAACTACTAACGTATGTTAGCCAATATTTAAATCATAAATATTGAAGGTTATTATTATTACAACAAATAAAATATGTATATTAAAAAAATGCATTATCAATATATTAATACGTGAAGCGAAAACTTTGTACCCCTTTTCACGAAAATTGCGGGGACGGAGGCGTATGAAATTTGGCACAATTAAAGTTTATATAGAGGGGAACTGCAGAAAGCTATTTTTATTTTGCCTAAAATCCATTAAATAAATATGTCAAAATTGACAATGACAAGCAATAAAACTGGAATTGTTTTTATTTGTGTAGTTATTTATAATTTATGAAATACATTTTGCTCAAGCATACAGAAAATGGTGTATAAGTAATCTATGGTTAAATGGAATATATGGTTACGAAACGGATTTACAATGCAAAACGTTTTGAAGTTTTAAAGTGATGCTGTACAAACTGATGTAGAAAAATGGTAAATTAACTACTCAGCTACTTGAAAAAAAAAAAACTTTGGATTATAGATGTATAGACTTACAAAAGAGCCTTAATAAGTGAAATTATGGTCAAATTTCGACCTCCGGGCGACCACTAGTAAGAACAAAACAAAAACAAGCATCCTTTTTAAGAATTAATAAATAAATTCACTCACGCAGGCACTTGTTCTTCGAAACTTTGAACTTCAGTAGACTCCACTCCTTCAGTTTCCCCTAAAGCTCCAGGAGTCCGCCATTGCTGATAAACTCGGTAATATTCTTTACTGTCGTGACTTTGCGCAACTTTGTATTTCAGTTGTTTCTGTTGGAAATAAACTTACTTTTGTATAACATTCTTCTATGCCATGAATCATGTGTATGTCAGTGAAATGTGATATGTCAGTGAAATGTGATAGAATATTCACTATCGATCTACTGAAGTCCATTCCTGCCAAAGCCTGGTATTTGTTGTATAGCATCAGCCTGCTGGCTGTCGCTTTTCGCAGGTCACCCCACCCCCCCATCTAACTGGGTTTTTCTACGTTTGTTGACTTGCGTAAAAAATATTATAGGAATTTCTGCTTAAAATTTACAAGTTCCAAAATAAAAATAAAAAAACAATTCATATCATATAAAAAAATATGTTATACTATCTACCATTAATCGTAAGTATAAAATAGGAGCTTACAATATTTATTAGAATAGTATTAAAATACTGGAAATGAGCTTAAAGCGCCTTTAGCATTTAGAAGTGACAAATAATGTGAACTGATAATTTAACCGTTTGACAGTTATTCAACAAAATCCTCATATATTCCAAGTGCTATAGATAATTTGGATATTTCAAAATAAAAAAATGTGTTTTTTGGAATGAAATCCGTGCAGGGGCGGAGAAAGAATACTAACCTCTGCGGTCGGGGTCGGCCTGTCGTAAAAGGCGACAAAACAACCCACCCTAGCTACGTGGTAGGGCCTCAAGCCCGTCTGGATGGCGACCACCTTTGGTCTTAAGTATGCCGCCATAATAACCTTGTGTTCCGGCATTAGTGACCCAAGTTCCTGTACCCTTATGGGACAGCAGCGTGTTCGCGATGACACTGGCGTTGCAAACACCTATAGGCGACGGTAACTGCTAAATTCTAAGCGGGCCGTCAGCCTGTCTGCTGTTCTACAGCATTAAAAAAAATGAAACTAATTAACAACGCTATTTATGCTTTAAAAGACACACTTTCATTACGGAAACGCAAGAGCGGCAAAATATTGGCGCACGCGCAGAGATACAGACTCGTACTAGAAATGACAGCGCGATAGCGCCGCTTAGCTTGCTTGAAATCGGAATATTTTTTTTTATAAAAACAACCCATAAATGTTCCACTCGGCCTCTCAGGCTCGGGCCTCTTCCTAGAGGAAATGGACAGTATATTATCCATCACGGTTGTCGTAGGCGGGTTACACATACCGATTATCTCGATATGCAGGTTTCCTCACAATGTTTTTCATCACCGTCGATAAATGGCTACTATAATATAACATGCACATAAATGAGGAAAATTACCTAAGGGGTACATGCCATTGTGGGATTAAAGCCCGGGACTTCTAGGTCTCCGAGTTTAATACCACTGAGCTACCAGGACCTAGTAAATAAAATTTATGAAGAGTAAGTCTTACATTGTCCGGGTTTTGCAGATCTGGCCTATACGGATAGTGCTCATAAAACCGATGGTTTCGACGGAGCATCTTTCGCATACGACACGGACCCTCTGTACTGTCGAGGGCCCACTTATCCAATGGAGATCCCCTCGGAGGTCCCCATAATGCCCTCTCCCTGGTCAATTCCCTCCACGCCCCCTCCCATTCGGCTTGCACATATCGCGTAGTATGTGCAGTGGTATTTGCGGCAGACGCTAACTGACCCGCCCAGGCTTGCCTGATCGAATTATCATTTATTAAATAACTTAATTTTGTTCTACAAATTGCTTAAAAGTACAAGAATCATAGAGTAATGAATGTATTTATGGGTGTGAGTTGAAGTAATACACCTAGTGGTGTAATAATTATGTAGTGACATAAGAGAATTTATGGTCCTTCGAGCAGAACAAAGCAACTAATGATATAATTCTCTAACATTAATTAATTTATTACATTCCAGGTTATTAAAACAGTTTTTAACAAGTTGAACGCCAGACTAGATACTATGATTAGTCCAGAAGACCGCGATGAACATTATGTGTCCGCATAATCCCTGCATCGTTAACGAATCCTATGGGCGGGAAACATTTCTACTGATTTTACGAGTACTACGACAAGGGCCTTTTACTGACATTTATGCAAAAGATATCCCAACGATTTTCAGACACATTTTGATATACGGTACGGGAGGAACATACTGTCCGACACGCGGTGTCCGTCATGGCATTTAACGTGTTAAATATACACGAATCTACATGTAATCATTAACTACTAAAACACACCTGACTAGCTGCACGTGATCTTGCATGTATGCTAATGCGTGATCTCGAGGTGGATTAACACGTTGTTTTGCAGATTCCTCTTTCTTTACTTTTGTTCTCGAAGCAAGACGAGTTAATCCTCCGGTGACTTTTTGTATTTTCGATTGTATCTGATTATGGAGTTCCCATGGAACTCTATATACAGCCTATACAAGTAAAATAAAAAATATCAAAGTAAAATAACAAATGGTATACTCGTGATATAGCCTACATGTATGCAAATATTATTTAATGAACTTTTTCGATAGATTTGTCGGAAGTAACGTAAAACTCAATACTCCCACCAAAGCCTGTTTATGTATTATGCTGAGATTTTTTAAAACATAAATCAACCACATGAAAAAACACAAATCATACCTTTCTTTCAGTATCAATATAAGTTATCCACAATTTGTACGCGCTCTCGTTAAGCTGCTCCCTTACTGCAGTAAGGTCGGGAGCGCGCGCGTTGCCCACGGGCTGCACTAGCGTCACTTTGAACACTTCTTCTATGGCGGGCTTTTTGCACGCGTATAACTCCTCCCACACGCGGCGAGCAGCGCCAGCCATTAGATTTCGTCCTAACATAATGTAAAAACATTTCTTCTTACAAATATTTCCTTCAGATTACACGAAGATATGCTGAAATGTTTAGTCATGAATTCATGTTCTGACAAGTGACAAAACAACGTGAATTCACAATTTTCCCCCTTACTTTAAATAGTTCGGTATTTTTGTTAAGTAGGGTATTTGTGATAATGTGTTAATAAAAGTACAAAAACATCTTTCACATATTAAAATAAAACTAGTTTAAGATTTAATAAACAAAATACAGCCTATAATTACTGAACTTTGATTCTTAATCATACTGTTATTAATTGACTGTCGATTTTCCTATGATATTTTACACGCTTGTGTATAAAGAATTTTTCTATATATATTACCTTGATGCGTGGTGAGCCTGTCGTCCCTGGATTCCAAATCGCCGCTGGGATTGACGTGCCACGTGGTACGCATGTGCGTGTCTAGGGCTATTTTCATATTCGCGCTCAGTTGTAAGAGGCAGTACGTCAAACAACCTAGGAACTCGAGTTCGTGGTTGCCCGCGCCAAATATAAGCAATCTGATGAAATGGAAAAATTGCAAAATATCGTAGTCAGTACACACATTCTACAAATGCAAATTTGTCAGTATGTTAGCTTACACATAAACTCAACTATCCATAGGCAAGGAAGAAGCCATAAAAATAAATAGAACAAGATCATCGTTATCCACTGTCTTGCATATCCAAAATAAACCCTTTATGGTGTTAATAATTATCTATATGATTATGTATATTTATTAACTTACATATTCATAATGTGTAATTATTATTACATTTACTAGATATAAAATGATAATAAAAACTTTAGTAATAATAGAAATAAAATTAAGGTACTAAAACGTTATATTATACATAAAAGTCAGTTGTATTGGAAATATATTTCTCCGTACAGGAGTGGAGTGAAAATATTGACCCCTGCGGTCGGCTCGGCCTGTCGTAAAAGACGACAAAACAACCCCGGGTGGTAGGGTCCAAGCTCGTCTGGATTACAACTACCCATGGTCTCTATAATCTTGTGTTGAGTTCCGGCATTAGTGACCCAGGTTCAAGTTCCCCTACGTGCGCGGAAGCGTGTTAGCAATGCCTCTGGCGTTGCAAACATCGAGACGGTAACTATTAAGTGAGCCGTCAGCTGTGCCATAGCAGTAAAAAAGTTAGATATCTTATCTTAGTATTTAGCAAGAATAACACGTACACTGTCTCATAACTTAGCAAACATACCGATTAGTAGTAAGTTTGTGAAGTGCTTCCAAAACGGACATCTGGTCGGCAATCGAATCCGTAGATCTCGACAGGAGAAACAGGATTGTCCGATTCAAACAGTGATGTAGGCCTTCCAAAGATATCACTGACGACTTCTTCTTAGCTTGTGCTACAAGTTTCACTATGAAATCGAATACCTGTGGAAAATAAAAAATATGTAAAACTACACGGTTTTTTTTTTATTTCAATTAAGTAGATATTATCAGAGTAAAGGTTAATTAATAGTAGGTAGTAGAGTTGCCGAAGACCGTGAGAAGTGGCGAAGAAAAGTCGGCAAGCAGTACCCGGACAACGAAGAGAAAGTTTGGGTTGGAACCGGGTTTAACGTTTAGATGATTCTTTTGAACATGATCAGAGCCATGGTTAGCGCGTATCAGATTCAAGCTTCTTTATTTTTTTCTTTGACAGAAGAATGTATTTGGTTAAGTCTCATGCAGTCTGTGAGTAGAGCCTTTGTCGCTTTTACTAAACAGTTGGAACTGATTGCATGTACTATATAGAGGGTATATCAATAATATTCAAAATTTATACGTGATGGGGCGGAGAAAGAATACTAATCGCTGCGGTCGGGATCGGCCTTTTTTTTTTTTTTTTTTTTATTGCGTAGGACAGCAGACAGGCTGACAGCCCGCTTAGAATTTAGCAGTTACTGTCGCCTATAGGTGTTAGCAACACTAGTGGCATCGCGAACACGCTGCTATCCCATAAGGGTACAGGAACTTGGGTCACTAATGCCGGAACACAACACAAGGTTATTATGGCGGCATACTTAAGACCAAAGCTGTCGTAAAAGGCGTCAAAACATCCCACCCTAGCTAAGTGATAGGGCTCCAAACCCATCTGGATGGCAACCACCTTTGGTCTTACGTATGCCACCATAATAGCTTTGTGTTGTGTTCTGGCTTTTGTGACCCAAGTTCCTGTACCCTTATGGGACAGCAACGTGTTCGCGATACCACTGACGTTGCAAACACCCATAGGCGACGGTAACTGCTAAATTCTAAGTGGACCGTCATCCTGTCTGCAGAACTACAGAAATAAAAATTTGCTGTTTATGTACAATAAAAAATAATTTTAACAGAATGGGGTTCCATGTTATTAAAATACTATACAATTTCAAAGTCTCCAGCATTACAATCTCTTGTTTGACAAAGATAGTGTTATAAACGTCACATCTCCTCCTATATACATTATACAAATCTAGTGAAGTAAATATTTTTTTAGAAAGAGTCTCTCGCCAAAAACTAAATGTTTATAATCTTGAATTTTATTATATAAACATATTTTAAATATTTTTGATACATTGCTATTAGAGATAATTATTTTAAATATAACAATGTAATGTTTAATAGACCACATGTTCATTAAGTCTTATTATTTTTATACACAGTGTTGAAGTTATACTACTTTTGGCGCAGTTTGGGAAAAATTATGAGTTAAATTTTTACGATGAAGTTAACTGATCTGTCGAGTTTCCGTGAAAAGTCATATCCATGTTTATAGTAATTTCTCAAATATTCATAAATCTACAACACGTGTTTTATTATATCAGTGGAATGAAAAAAAAATTATTTGTTGTAAAATTCGTGATAAAAGCTACTTTTATCTTTAAAAAAGTTTTTAAGTGCATTTATTGATATAATATTATAGATTTGAGGTTAACTGACGGAATATATTCTATTTTTTTTTGTTTACATTATGAATTATTTCTTATTAATGTATAATTCCTTTTACAAGCAAAGAGTTGTAGCATACGGGATAAAATCTTTAGCTATTTTCATTTACTTACGCAAAAGAAGTATAACTTCTTACGTACGTAACATAAGTACACACACAAACGTTTTTTTATTAAACTAAAAGACTCACCTCATGAGGGTCTCTGGACAACTGTCCCTGCCACAGTTTATCTACTAATCTCGCTGCCAAATAGCACACATTCGATATATTCGATTCTGATCCAAACAATTCAGTGTTCAATAGATTTTCCATGAGCGTAGTTAGCACTTCCGTCTGATATTCAATTTGTTGTTGGCTTGTTGAATTTGGCGGAGACGCGTCTAACACCAGGTCGATGACCTAAAATGGGTGGAAATTAAATATAACAATAAACATATATGTGACGAATTAGTTATGGTATGGTTACTATGATTTTTGCATTTTAATTAAACTAGCTAAATCACAATTGGAAGTACAAAACAACAGGTTTTTAATATTGGATATAATAATAATATCACGCTAAGCTAGATCTGATATATATAAATACTTTTTGTAATCCAGTTTAATTTGGTGTATTTTTTTTTTGTAAATTAACGTGTGTGAATTGTTCTATATATAGCAAATACATTTCTTTCTTTCTCTTGGTAAAATGTAAAAATCACATGTAACCCGCATTGCCGATTACCCAACGAATATTGTGCTCAAGTGCGTGTGATTTCTTAACAGAACGAGTAATAAATACGTGACCATCCTTAATTTTAAAATTACAACTAGATTTTAACTGAAGCGTATTGATGTCGCAGATAATTGTGCAAGCATTAAGTTGATAAAGCGTTATAGCAATCGAATTTTTCAAAATCAGCCAGATAAATTTCATATTTTATATCGACATTTCATTAGCGTTTGAAGGGGTACGTTGTAATGTCTTACTGTGATTGTAATTTAGATAAACAGAAAACAACTCATTGTTTTTATTTACCAAATAAAAAAACGTGCGCGTCTCGCGACAGAAGTGATAACTTAAACTAATATAAGTTGAACTATTTAATATTGAAATTGTTTAACTTGAGAAAAGCTTAGGTTAATAGTTAAATTTTATGTATATTAATATGATAATGTAAGGAAAAGTTATTTATTAATAAAACCAAAAATAATTCAAAAATAACTAGTTTAAGAATTTTCAATTTTTCCAAAAACTTTCAAAATTATATTAAATTAAATGACTCCCTAATGTACTCTTTATAAAGAAAAAAACTCAACTGTATTTCATTGTAGTAAAGTCACAATTCGAATAGATCTAGCGCTGTGGGTTAGTGAGAGGGGAGGAGCCTGCCTACCGTTGCCGTATACGTGAGAAAGGGAAGCCAGACAGACTGGTGCCGTAACGCGTTACGTAACGAAGCGGTTTACCCTCCCATAAGAAGTTATCACTTCAAAAATGAATCCTTATAAGACTCGTGTAAAACGTATATACAGATGCCATTTTAATAGAAATAATAATGCCCCATTATTTTCTTTAATAGCCTCAAATACACTGTGGACGATAGTTACACGATAAAAAATAAAAAGTGTGTGTATGCAATTCACATAAGGCAGAAGTAGAAAAGTAGATTACATTTCATATACCATATATGTATTAGTACATATATAAAAGCTTTCATATATTTTTGAGACCATTTTCAATACCATACACGTGTGAGGTATGATAAAAGTTTGTATGTATAATATTTTATCTTCAATGGAATCAACCAGTATAAATAGTTTATCAATTGATTAAATTTTTTACGTTGAAATTAATACCGTTTTCTGGATAAAATTTTCAGAGAATACACACATTTTTCAATAAGGACGACATCCGGGGCGTAACGGCTGACGTATTTAGGTACGGTTGCAAAGGTCACGGGTGTGATTTCCGTCTCGCGTCTATGCGTTTATGTATAAAATGTATTTATTTACAAAAGAAAATCATATATGTAGTATATTAGTTATGTAATAATAAAATAAATAAGTCATAAATAAATATTTATTGTAAAACGTTATTATAATAACTCAATGAACCCTAGTCTCCAAACTAGACATTAGTCTGTGTCTTGGAAACTAGTGCCCTCTCAAATCATACAAACAAAAAAAAAAGAAAAGAAAAAACACCAAGATACAATTAATAGGTTTGTGTACGTGTGTGTGTCTACCTCTCTCTCTCTCTGCGTGTATGTGTGTGTGTGTGTCTACCTCTCTCTCTCTGCGTGTATGTGTGTGTGTCTGTGTGCGTGTGTGTCTGTGTGTGTCTGTGTGCGTGTGTGTGCGTGCGTGTGTGTGCGTGTGTGTGCGCGCTTGCGTGCGTGCGCGTGTGTGTGTGTGTGTGTGTGTGTGTGTGTGTGTGTGTGTGTGTGTGTGGGTGCGTGTGGGTTTTGTGTATATATGAGTCAAATCTATATTTCAACTATTACATTATACTTAGTAATTTACTTGTTTCTTTATAATTTAGGGTTAAAAGCCACGATTTCAATTCGGATTTTTAGCCATAACACATGTACTAAGCTACTTACTTTGAGACTAGATGGCGCTTGTCCTAGTATATTAAAAACGTATTCTTATCAAATAATAAAGATTGTTCTTAACACAATAGATATTTACAGAAATAGAGATGGCGGTCGGTACAAAGTACCTAAACATTTTGTTGCACGAATACTGATTAGTTAAGCGAAGAGAAAGTTAGTATAGGCAATAACTAAGAATAGTTAACTTATTTATTAGTAACGTCATTTGTAAGAAGTGGTATTAAGTAAAAAAATCCCCATATTTACGCAATAAAAGTAAGATCTGGCCGGTGTTGAGCATGGCGTACAAAACATTGACGGAGGCACCGAGTCTGACGGGCAATTGGAGTTCTAGAACCAACCGTCAACTTAGCTTGGTTAGTGTTATTAATTTATTTTTATATAAATATATTTAATACAGCTTACATCCATAATTAAATCATAAAATAGTCTAAGAATTCCTTGAAAAAAAAAATGTTTTAAATTATAAAACATGACAGCTGTCATTCAAAAAGAAAAAAGTTAGCTGTCATTCAAATGTAAGACGAACTGCGCAAACGCAGCTTAAAAATAGTAGTAAGGTAAAATTAATTTCAACCCGTTCTACCCATAATGTACCTACAATTAGCCAATAAGCCACCTTTTCTGGCGCGTAGTTAGGTTAAAAGTAAAATAGATTTAACTCGAGCAAATTAAATTGATTAATTCATCATATTTATTATCTTCTTACTTTATTTTCTATAATCGATAAAGCTTTTTGTTATATTTAGCAGTTTTTTTCAGTTCTGAATAAGGTTATCACCTAAATGTAAATCGTTTAATACTCATCATCATCATCATCCTAGCGTTAGTCCCGGTTGCCACCCAAACTTTCGTTTCGGTGCCCGGGGTCCGCTTTCCGACTTTTTCTACTCCACTTCACGCGATCTTCAGCATCCCTGGTAGTGAGCCCATTGGCACGCATATCACCCTTTATGACGTCAAGCCAGCACTTTTTGGGTCTACCCCTCCTGCCGGGGCCCGGCGGAGGAGGCATGGCCAGACATTTGTTTCCCACGTAAGCATCCGGTTGCCGTAAAACATGGCCATACCAACGGAGCCGACACTCCTGCAATTTATCTGCAATGTCACGGACACGAAGACTACCGCGAATGCGGGAGTTCCTAACGCGGTCCTTCCGCGTCACTCCACACATCCACCGCAGCATATTCATCTCCGTGACACGCAGTTCCTGCTTGTGTCGCTCTAACACCGGCCACGCTTCACAGCCGTATAAAAGGACAGGCCTAATGATGGTCTTATAGACCTGTCCCTTCAACTTTACCGGCATCTTGGGGTCACAAATTACACCAGTTACCTCACGCCATTTGGCCCACGCGGCAGCAATGCGTGCCTTGACGTCGCAATCGATGTCACCAGACGCATGAAACACAGATCCCAGGTATTTCACATGGTCCGTGCGCTCGACCGTGTTGCCGTCTATGCGTACGGGTGTGAGATCTGTGGAGTTACAGGCCAAGTACTCGGTCTTCGCCACATTGAGCTTCAGACCACCGTTCTCAAGCGATTCCTTCCACACCTTCACACGTCGCACCAGCCTACCCCTGTCCGAATCTGCCAGCGCGATATCATCAGCATACATGAGCAGCCACGGTGGCTGCTCATGTGAGTTTCTGATGCTGTCTGACAATACGTCTAATACCACGCTAAACAGAAACGGACTTAGGACGGATCCTTGGTGCACACCGACGGTGATGGGGAAAGGTTTTGTGTCGCCAACAGCGGTCCGAACTACGGAATCGGAATCACGGTACATGTCTCGGATGATCCCAATATAGGCCTCTGGAATCCCTTTGGACCGCAATGCCCACCAGATTATCGCGCGAGGAACACAGTCGAAGGCCTTCTGCAAGTCAAGAAACAGACAATGCAGAGGCGTATTCTTCGCCCTGTATTTCTCCGCGACAGTCCTTAGGGCGAAAATAGGGTCCATTGTCCCGTGACCAGGGCGAAACCCACATTGACATTCCGAGACAGTGCACTCCTGTCGAATCCGAGAGTCGATAACCCTCTCGAAGAGCTTCATGGTGTGGGACATGACCTTTATACCGCGGTAGCTACCGCACTCCTGCACCGATCCCTTGCCTTTGAAGACTGGAGTAATGATACTCAGCCTCCATTGGTTCGGGACCGTACCGGTGAGGAGTGTCCGGTTAAAAAGGTCGGTTAAAGTGCCCACACCACGAGAGCCCATCGCCTTCCAGGCTTCGATGGGGACTCCATCGGATCCAACAGCTTTCCGATTCTTCATGCGGCGAAGACAATTCTGGACCTCTGCAGGCGTTATCAGTGGCACTAGTCCTTGGTTCGGAGGAAGATCTGGCGGCTGCACCTCTTTATGCTGCTTGTTCAGCAGCTCGTGGAAATATGAGCGCCATCTCTTCTTCACCGCGAGGTCCTCGCATAACAAGTTGCCCCCGGGGTCTTTTACACAGCGGCACTTGGAGATATCCTGTGCCGCTTTGACCCTGGAGCGCGCCAACTTATATATGAGCTTCTGCCCCTCAGACGAGTCCAACTTATCGTAAAGTGGTTGTAAGTGGTCTCGTCTGGCTCTGGCTACAGCTTTCTTGGTGGCGCGTTTGGCATCTTTGTATGCGTCGCGATCTTCAGGAGATCTGGACGCTTGCCACTTCTTAAAGAGGGCTTTTTTCGCCCTGGTCTCCCTCTGGACTGAGTCGTTCCACCACCAAGTCTCCTTGTCACACTTGCGTCCGCCCTTAGACACGCCAAGCACCTCTCTCGCCGACCCAAGGATAGCCGCCTGAATCCTGTCCCAGTAAGCTTGAACCGGTTCGCCCTCACCACCAGCGCACTTGTCGCCGATGGCAGAGGCAAACTCCTGGGACTTGACTTCATCAAGCAGCCACCACCTGATTCGGCGTTGAAGGCGGTCGACACATTTGCCTTTGGGCTTTACGCAGAGGTCCATGACAAGAAGACGGTGTTGTGCAGTGTAAATCGTTTAATACTGTCATGTATTATATACACTGCTTCATAAATAGAGATCAAATATAGAAATGATACATTATTTTCGTGCAGCATAACAAAAACAAAACACTGGCAAATAATACGACAAACATCGAGAATACATAATTAGAATTCAAGATTTAACAAACTAGAAAAAGTCTATTGTTGATGGTCGTGAGCTGCAAATCAATTTTATAATATAGACAATACGAGGTTCAAATTCTCTCAATAATTTTAGAAGTATCATCCATTTATTGCTTATTAATTCTAATGAATCATTCATATACAAGTATAAATAAAACAACATAGTTAATACAAAATAAGATCGATCTATTATTTTTATCCAATAAATTTATAATAGTCCCCATATATAAAAAAATATAAATTTATAATTTATGATAATGTCCTTATAATATATATATATCTAGTCAGGTCATAAATTCTGTCACATGTTTAATGTAAAATAATTGTAACAAGTTTATTAACTAAGTAACCATTCATATACCAAAATGAACTTAACAAAACATAGATTCTTATGACATTAAAGTTTATTCAAAATGACCTCCGTGATTTTGAATACAGGCCTTCAATCTGCGCGGCCAGTCGTCTATCGCAGCACGAACGAGGTCCATGTCAATATCGGCGGCTGCCTTAATCAAGGATGTCTTGAGTGACTCCAAATTGGGATGAGGCTTTGAGCACGCCTTTTCCTCCAAGTGTTGCCATATCTTGTAATCTAACGGATTCAAATCTGGACTGGAGGAGGGCCAGTCTTCGTGCCGGATGGAGTCGATTTCACGCGCCGCCAGCCAGTCTTGTGTGCTCTTCGCTCTATGAGCTGGCGCCGAATCTTGTTGGAATACCCAGTGCCTGTTATTGAACATGGTATGAGAAACAGGATTCACAAGGTTCGTCAGGACTGTATTTTGATACACAACAGCATTCGTTTTTACACCTTTCTCACAAAAATGTACCTCTGTTAAGCCCCATAAGAAACTCCCAACCATACCATGAGCGAGGATGGAAAATGACCTCGTTGGACACGCGGAATACGGTTGCTCGCTTCTTCACTACTGTGTGCGTACACCTTATCATTTTGTTTGTTGTAGCTCTCTTCTACGGTAAACATTTTTTCATCCGAAAAAAGAATTTCCCGATATTTTTTTCCCGCGTACCGCTTCAACAAAGCGCGGCATCTCTCCAGTCTCAGGTCCATTAGACGAGCATTCAAACGATGTCCTGTTTTTCTTCGATATGCCCGAAGCCCTAAGTCTTCATTTAACACCCTTTTCACCGTGGTTCTGCTTAACCCCATCTGAAGGGCCAACAGTTTCTGCTTACGTTTGGGATTTCTTTGAATTCGTGCCTTCACAGCTTTTATCACTGCTGGAGTCCTAACAGACCAAGGGCGACCACTTCTTGACCTGTCATCTATATTAGAGTCTTCATTGTATCGTTTGATGGTACGATAAACGAATCTTTTGGTTATATTCAAATTTTTCAGTATGTTAAAAATTTGAATTGGCGCGTAACTGCAACGATGCAACGCAATAACTGTAACACGGTCTTCTTTAAGCGTCCACTCCATATTTAAAAATGAGTAAAATTCTAAAAGTATACATTTTTATTTTCATGAACAATTCGAAATTCGAATTCAATAAACTTTTTTGTGGCCAGCATTCTAAAAGAAAAGTTTTTACTGTGTGACAATACTTATGACCTGACTAAGTATATATATATATATATATATATATATATATATATATATATATATATATATATATATATATATATATATATATATATATATATATATATATATATTTTGGATAACATTCATGACCATTTACAATAGACTAAAAACAACATACCAAAATAACCATTTTTAGACTTTAAACACAACAAAACTTACAGGCGCAGTTTTCCCGGATACACTGAGAGGTAGGGAATCCAATACAATCGTCCTGAGGAAGTCCATGACGCCCTGCCGCGCAGCGTGCTGTGTTAGCGCAGCGGAGGAGTTCGTAATGACGATTTCCTTCTCGGAAGCCGGAGTTGACGCTCCAGAACTTTCACCACTTTCGCATATTGCTGTAATAGATTATTTTTTTATTATTGCTGTAACGCATCAGAAGAAAAGTTTACACAGTTAGAGCTCACAATGTACCTCCATGAGACGCAGAGCTTGAAAGTGAAACAAATAAACCAAGATATGGAGACAAACAAATGGACTACGGGAGCCTAATATCGCAAATAGCTAAATTTTTTGACGGATATAATAGGTAGTTAAAAAAACAGTTATGTCATTAGACATATTCGTGGGACGAAAATAACAACACCGTTCTAGATTATTATGGTAGCAAAGTATCAGCGTAAGATACACCTTCGAGGTCCAAGACGACTTCATCCGCAAGTACCGGCTATTTGTCAAACAAGGGACGGGACGCGTAGAATATTTGTATTATTTATGAATGGCATCTCTTTTCTTTACTTTATTATAGTAATAAATAACTTCATTTAAATAATGACACTACATTGTAGTAGCAATAATAAATGTTACTATTTTAGAAGTGTAAGCTTAAAATTAAAAGTTAAAAACGTGTATGTACTCACCCATGTGGATATCGTCGGAAGAATTGGGAGGAAATAAAGTCGAAGCCAGTGCTGTCAATACTTCGGCTGTCATCATAATAGGCACAAAGTCTGGCAGTGTATTGTACAATGAGAACAAAACCTGAAAAGAGTATGATAACAGTTGAAATTATTTCATAAAATAATGCTAATATTAAATTAATTTATTAAAATTCAAGAAATTTTCAGTATATCAGATATTAATATTATGGTATATTATAAACACAATATTGGAAAGTCATACAATATAAAAGTAGAAAGTAGTACATTATCACGAATTTACCTCATTAATTAACTTAGATAAATAAAATTGGAAATACTCACTTGGATAATGTTAACCGGATGATCCACAAGCCAATCTGGCGTGGAAGCTTTATCGGCGTGAATTAGTGCACGCACCGCCGCGAGTAATATCGCTACCGCTTCTGGGCACAACGATATCCTTGCAGCCACTGCGGCTGAGGATTGGCGAGAGGGGGCAGCGGCGCCCCACGCGGCTCCCCACACGCGTTCGACTGAAACCCCACGCTCAGCCCCCACTGATCCCACAGAGCCGACAGCACGCATCGGCTGACCCAACGTTAATCCAAACAATAAGTAGTACAACTCTGGTATTTGCAGGTGTCCCAGTACTAGCCTAAGTACAAAAAAGGAGTATAATATAAAATAAGACATTATGACTAATTCAAATGTTGTAATCCTAGCCTGAAGGTAAAGAATAACTTTAGAACAAACCTTGAGTTTATATGGGGAGTTTAATAAAGAAATATACAGTGACAATTCACACATATTACATTTTATAGCAAAGTAAGCCACAGAGCGCTAGTGTTATGGGTACTAGACAACTGATATACATATATATTTATTTTGTAAACAAATACAGAGAGTGATATTTGTGTGAGAGTGATATTGAAAGAAGAGTGAATGCAGGAAACATGGTGAATGGAGCTTTGCACTCCTTTATGAACAGTCGGAAGGTATCTAACAAGGCTCGTCTGGCTGTGCATGAGGGGGTGTTGGTTCCGACACTCATGTACGTAAGTGAAAGTTGGGTATGGCAGAAGAAACATGAAAGCAGAATAAATGCAGTTGAGATGAGAGCGTTAAGAAGTATGATAGGAGTCAAACTGAGTGACAGGATAAGAAATAGTGAGATAAGGAAACGTTGTGGTTTGAAAGGAGATGTAGTGACAAAAATTGAGAAAGGTATGCTGAGATGGTTTAGCTATGTCGAGAGAATGAATGAAGAACGATTGACGAAAAAAGTGTATAAGGCGAGTGTGAATGGAAGTGTTGGAAGGGGTAGACCTAGGCGGACGTTTCGAGACCAAATCAGAGAAGTCTTGAAAAAAGGCCAGGTCAAAAGTACCCTAAACCGAAGAGCATGTATGAAGGAAATAATGAAAGTGGACGAAGCGAAACAAGTATGTAAGGATCGTAGCTAGTGGAAAGAAGTTGTCTCTGCCTACCCCTACGGGAAAGAGGCGTGATTATATGTATGTATGTATGTAAACAAATACATATACATGCCGTTGCACCAGGGAATTCGTCAATAATAGTAATTATTTTAAACTTATGGCTTATTAAAAATATATATACACATCTTATATATCTTCTATCCATATATATCTTCGAAAAATTATTTAAAAGGTTCTTACGGTATTCATTAAACTCAGACTTTAATAAATTTAGCAGATATTTTAATAATCTAGTCTTGTAACTTTGATAAGAATGAATACTCGCCATGCCAGAAGAGTAAATCCAGAAGTATGTAATAAGGGCATGTGCAGATGGGAATGGGAGTGAACTGCAGCAGTGAGCACAACTCCAGCTTGCTGGGGTGTAGCTATCATCTCGGTGTGCCTGAGCCATCCGCCAGTGCCGACGCCTTCACGGAAGCTAAAAAATTTATCATTGGAGCTTCTACTAAAAACTTAATAAATAATTTAATAAGCTTATTGTAATCACCTATACCTTATCCGTTTTACCAAAAAATAAAATGTAAACAAATCGTAAAAAGAATTTTTTGGATGTCGATTTTACAATAATCAAAATGACATAAAAATTATCATAGCAACTTTTAATTATTTATTAGAAATATCTCCTATATACTTATTTTTTTATATTACTATTCCTTACTTTGAGAAAAAAAAACATAAAATAATTTTATTTTTACAATTATGCATGATAAATATAAGGCATATAAAATTTACATATTTACAACATTAATTGTAATAACTAACTTACATTATAAAGAACCTAAAAAGACGATGTTTCCAAATCTCTTACTGGTTTATATGCTGGTAATTAAGTGTACTGTTCAACGTACTATTGTCCATTGGAAGGAGTGTTTTATTATTACGGTCGGATTATACCCACCATGTTGTTTTTATTCTTGCTTTGTTTGAGAAACATTGGTTTGTTTGTTTACATTACATAATATAGTCTGGTAATATTATTACATAATCGAACTCATGAACAATAATTGTAAAACATAAAGCTATATAATATTATTGCTAACAAAATTAAATATTCATATAAAAAAGAAAAATGATACTCTCTACACATCTGAACTTTCTTATTTTTTTTTCTCTGTTATGCAGTATATCAGCCATATTTTTTTTTTACGTTCGATAATTCAGAAGTTTTATGTAATGTATATTAACCTAACAGTATGTAATGTAATTAATGCCAATTTCTTTATTTTTTAATGTCTTTAAAAAGAACGATACGGCAAAAGTTACAACTTACCGTTGCATTATAGCTGATTGCTGTCCTTGTCCCGAACACAATATAACTATAATCCTCAATGCCCATAAAGCAGTAGTTGCATGTACATTTTCTTGGAGAAAACTTAGCAGCCAATCCATACCGAGGACCCGAGATATTTCCTCACAAACAATCGTATTCACCAAGTTCCTCGCAGTGAACAACAGCCCGTGGAGTACATTGAAACATTTATTTCTTAATATAATTATATCGCCTTCAGACTCTTTTTCACAGTCACTCTCTTTGAGGTTGACCCCCTTTTCTGATTGTGAAGGTAGTGGGAGTGTGTACGCCATGAACTGTCCGAGGCACAGCAGATCGCTCGGTCGAGGTTGGCCTCCAAGCAAAGCCGCCAACAATTGTATAAGTACATTCCTAGTACTGACAACTTTAACATCGTTTATTATATACAAAAGTTTCGACACAAGTTGCAGTTCCCTCATTGTGCGTAAATTGTGCGTTCTGTGAGCAGTTTCTGTTGCTAATTCCAATAAATGTTCCAGGAGGGATTTTATTAAACCCCCTGGAGCACCTAGCCACACTTCCAGGTCACAAATGAGATCCTGCAAATGCAAAATATGAATGGAAATAACTGAATACGTAGAATGTAAATCTTCATTTTAGGAATGTCTTCGTGCATAGCTTTCACTTCCTATGCTTAAAGACCAATAAGTATAATATTATCATAAACGCTATATTTCATCGAACAAAGTATGAAGAACAAACGTAGCCAAATTATTTACAGAAGAGTGGTAGAATGTCAGTTGGTGTCTTCAAACCCGAGAGCCAAAATTTTTCATGGCTTAGGAACTCGTGAACTCAAATAGGCCCCATTTTTTCTCAGCAGAAATCATACGATCTCAATATTCCGAATATTAAAAATAATCTTAAAAGCACATTTGACACAGGTTGAAAACTCGATTCTGTCTTTCTTCCGCATTGATTCACAAAACTCTCAGTTCATAAATAAGGAATCATTTCTATTAGTATTCTTGAAATCATCAAAAAAAGTATTTGCTTAAGAATAAGTAATAAGCAACTTACTTCTTACTTAGTTATTACTAAAATCTAAAGACCACACGTCAATTTATAGTTGAAAATGTTACCTGGAATGCTGTCAAATTAGGTATAGATGACGTTTCCTTCTGGCTGTCTACTGTCCCCACCAATCCGAATATCAAATGCAGAATGTGCGAATTCAACAGTTGCTTTTTCCGCTTCAACAACATCGCGAGGGTCTGGTAGCCTTTCCTTCTATCCATTTCAGCCTGAGCGGCTTTGTTTGAGCGAACCACGCAGACGAGGGCTTTTACACCGGCGTAAAGGCATTCTACATCCTGTGCCATGGCTATTAGGCCTAGTAATACTGAACAACCTCCTACTGTGTCCACCTAAAATTTTTTTACTAATATACAATATGCTGCCCCAACTAAATTCAATTAAAATGATTTATATATTACAAGACAAAAAGGGGCGTACCCATACTACGTGACCCATATTTTTGTATTTTTAGCCCCCCTCCGTCCCTATAGTCTCTACTATAGTATTTTGTTTTATAGCTGTGGAACAGCAGACAGGTTGACGGCTCACTTAAAAGTAAGCAGTTGCCGTTGCCTATGGATGTTTGCGACGCTAGGGGACACCGCGAACACGCTGCTGTCCCATAGGTATACAGAAAGAAACCTGACTCACTAATGCCGAAACGCAACACAAGGTTATTATGGCGGCATACTTGTAGAACAAAGATGGTCGCCATTCACCCGGGCTTGGGGATCTACCACGTGGCCAGGGTTGTTTTGTCACCTTTTAAGACACGTTGACCCCGGCCACAGAGGTTTGTATTCTTAGTCCGCCCCGGCAAGGAGGGTATATGAGAAAACAAATCCTCCTCCCTGTGACCAAGCGTGATGTTTTGAAAACCCCCCCCCCCCCAACGGGTCACGTAGTATAAGTATGTTCCCCATTGAACAATAAAACTTGATAAATACTAAACTAAAAAAATCCTTAATAATATTAATAAAAAAAAAATATTGCATATTTGATGCCCATAGTGGAATCAAAATCGAGTCGCAATCTAGAGATCCCGAATTCAATCTCACAAGACTGTATTATAAAATATTTTTAGCATAATATGCTTATTACACAAATGGTCATGTAATGGCGATAAAGGAAAACATCGTGGTAGGAGCACTACACACTGCGACTGTTACTGTAACCCGTACTGTACGAGTAGAATCAGTTCCTTAGGTAAGGCCTGTATCCAGCAGTGTGATGTTAGGGACGACTATTATATACTTTATGATGATAAATTACTTTACATGTTACTTTAAAGGTAATTAGTTTAAATGAGGTCATAAAATTTCATTTATAGACAAAAGCTAGTATTGACTCACCATAATAGCTGCAGGTTTCGAACAAAACACCCTGACCCCCAAATATCCCACCACAGTTCCACCTAGACATCTCGCCGGACCCATCAAATGTCCCGCAGAGTTATGGAGTATCCTTATGGGGGTGGCATTCTCATGTGAAGACATCCCCAATTGTTTTGCTATCGCTTTGTTATCATTTTTACTGTACACTTTGCGTATTTTTGCTAACGTTAGCTGCGAGACTGCCCGTGCGTTTATGCCGAACACTACTTTCTCTTCGGCGACTAATGGTGGTAAGGGTTCCTGGTTGGCGGTAGGCGCTGGTGGGGCTTGCAGTGTACCCACGTAATGAGGACCCAGTTGGTAGATGATGGATACCGATTGGGCTGGTAATACCTAACAAAATAAATGCATGATCACTATTGCATTACATTTCCCAAACATACATTAGATATTTTTTTGAACATTTGGCGCCTTTAAAAAAAATATAAGGGTAAAATTTTTACGATGCGACACGGTGAAATGAAAAACTCGTAGCTATATTCAAAGTAGTTTCTCAAATATTCGTATATTTTATATTAGTTGAAATAAAAGATATTTATTCATAATTATACATGTGTGTATGTAATGTTAATGTGGTGAATGATAGGCCAGTTTGTAATAAAAGTGACTTTATCTTTTAAAAAAATTAGTGCTTTTATATATTTGAGGTTAATCGTCGGTGTGTATTCTTATTTTATTAATATATTATCTATTTTACAAACAAAGAATTGTGGCAAACGGGACGAAATCTTTAGCTATTACCACGCTTTTATTAACTTGACCTGTATGTAACTTGTTAACTATGTAACTTATGTAATTTTCGGACACGATTTTTACCTTACTTTGAATGAAAAAAATTCAAAATTTCGCACACTTATCAAGGCCTGCTGACAAAACACAAATTTAATAATTTTATTCCATAATCCTTATCAGGATTATCTGGATTAACGCTTTCTTTTCCTTCTACCGGAAGATGGCATTAAATGAATAAAAACATTTACCGATTGAGAATTGACAACAAAAAACTATAAAAGCGTGTTGCTTAGTTTTTTTTTTACTATAATTTTTTTGTATTCTGTTAATGAGGTTTAAGACGCGAAGTTCGGTGTTAAGGTGTTTCTATTGATATACTTACATCCTCAAGGAGAAGCACCGGCCCCTGTCGCCAGAGGAGGCGCGAGTAGCGGCGCCACTGCGGCGGCGTGCCCACCACGCAGTACACATTGGCGGCACCCGACAGAGTAGCCGCGCCTCCACCCGGGTTAGCGCTCACGTAATGCAGCTTGCCCGAGTGCATATGTTGACCTAAAGACCGTACGATTTATTTAAACTCTCCCGTGATTTTACAGATGTAAGCACAAAAGTATTACATGTATGTAAGATCAAAAACGATAATTTCAATAATGCTGTAGGACAGCAGACAAACTGACGGCCCGTTTATAATTTAGCAGTTACCGTCGCCTATGGGTGTTTGCAACGCTATTGGCATCGCGAACACGCTACTGTCCCATAAGGGTACCAGGAACTTGGGTCACTAATGCCGGAACACAACATAAGGTTATTTATGGCGGCATACTTAAGACCAAAGGTGGTCGCCATCCAGGCGGGCTTGAGGCCCTACCACGTAGCCAGGTTGGGTTGTTTTGTCGCCTTTTACGACAGGCCGACCCCGGCCACAGAAGTTAGTATTCTTTCTCCGCCACTGCACGGATTAAAATACGGATATTATAATGCTGTCTACTATATTAGATTTTGAATATATATAACATTACACACTCACGATACAAAACGTTTCAAAATATAAAACTGATTTCATCAACAAACAAGATCAGAAGTAGTGTTTAAAATATAAATATTGGCCTTTGTTCTAACACTTAGTCAATTATACATCGACTAATAAAATCGAATTTTCTAATAATTAAATTCCATCAACACCGACAGGGGCGCAATAAGAATACCACCTAAGGCCAGAAGGTCTGTCGTAAAAGGCGATAAAACAACCCCAAGCTGGTGGTGTGGCTATCAGCCTGTTTGGATGGCTTAAAACATGCCGCCATAATGATCTCGTGTCGTGTTATGGCATTATCAGACAAGATCCAGACTCTACGCGGACACTAGCGTGTTAATGGTACCCCTGGCATCGCAGACATCCATAGGCGACGTAAACTGCTTACATTGATTACTAACTGATAGCTGCTTACTTTGATTAAAGTGCGCCGTTAGCCTGTCTGCCGGTACACAGCAATAGAAAAACCTTTTCATTTTCTAATAATACTGTCCCTAAGGATCTTTTATTATTTTTCTTTTCCCAACACTCGTAAAAGTTAAGTACGAGCAGAGATGATAAAGTTACGTTAAAGTATTATGATTCATTGTAGGAAACAGAGCATAATAAATGAATATATCTAACCGTCCAAATATAAAGAGAATGAAGAATTTTTGAGTACAGCCCGATTGAGCACCAGGGCGAGATGGTGCCATTGGCCCTCGTGCTGCAGATCTGGGCACCACACACGAGCACCGCCATCACCAGAACCTTCGGGTTCCCATTCGCCCACATCTGAGTACAAAGTAAAGTTTTGTAAAAACACGACATTTAAGATATAATATACAAGAATGTTGGCTTATACCATGTTTGTGCTTTGTAAAGACTGTCATATAAAAATTGATACAAAATAAATGTACAGTAATTCATACAGAACCATCTAGTACATAACAACAAACACACACAAACGCTGTTTTATGGGTATTAGACGATAAAAAAAACCACAAAACAAAAAATTAAGTAAATGTTGCTTGTATTGTCGATAATTAACAATGGAATATTTTCATATAATTTGGGATAAAGAAGACGAGAATGGAATATTTCTCGAACCACATTGAACACTTGAACCAACGCGAAATTCCGTAAAGCAGTATATTTTACTTCATTTATTCCTCTATCCAATTTCCTTTGTATGCCAAACACTCGACCAAGAAAAAAATTAAAGGGGCTGTATAAAGTAATTAATTAACTTACTGTGAGGTACAAGTGTTTCTTGAGTGGACACAATGATAGCTTTATCCCTCGCCGACAACACCACAGTTAGACAAACAAGATGTTCGTCCCGGTTGTTGTTGTTCACATTTCTGACCAGAGTCAGTAATCTGACGCAGTGAGGGTCGGTCCGCGGGTCAGAGTACTTCTCAACGCATATCCACGTGGAATAGGTGAGGCCGGTTTGCGGTGGAAACACCCTATCGCCTGGAAAGAAAGTTTAAATTTAATCACATTTTAAAAGTGTTTCATTCTTATTGCAATTGAAAGTTTCACTTTGTCCAAGGGGTATGTCAAAATAATGAAGGCTAAATACAATAAATGTTTCTGAGCGCCTTTTTATAGGCACGTGTGAATTATTTTTTTTTTTTTACAAAGAAATACTGGGATAATAAATATAAGATTGAGATACTAGAGTAGTAATAAAAATAAATGTTTTCTTTATAGCGACAATTATTATCTGCAACCTTCAACTCACATAATAGAAAATAGATTCCGTTCGATTGTTATCTGTAAACTATAAAAAGTCTATTACAGATATTTAGTCACATTTCAGAACTATAAAAGAAAGTGATGAGGGTAGTGTTATTCTTATTTCTGGCGGGAAATCGAACAATATTATATTTTTACATTTAATAATAATAAACCACAAAAATATAAAATTGTATAGGTAGTTTTAAGATATTTATATGATTTGCATATATTTGTAGGTAGTTAAGAAATAAAGCAGTTGCTAACCAACTAGCGACTTTTTAATAGAAGACAAAAATGTCCATGAGCATTATTAGCATATAGTAGTGGTAGACACTACTATTAATAATTTCGCTTTCCTTCTTCTTCTCTTTGGTTCGCTCGTGACATTGCGGTCGTGGTCACGTTGAGGTATCCACATCGCTGGTAGAGGCGGACTCAGCTCTCCGCACCATCTCCCGCCATCTCTCCCTGTTGGCACTGTCTGGCGCAGTCAGACACACGGTTTCCCACTGCGGAGTTCACTTGGTCAGTACAGCGTATAGGTGACCTGTCGCGCGATCTGGCTCCTTCCAGTTTTCCCTGCACTACCAGCCGCTCTATCGAGTCGTTATCTAGAGACATGCCCAAAGTACTGTAGAATGCGCGATTGTACTACGGCCGACGGACGCTGCGTAATGCCGAGCTCCTGGAGTAGGACACGTTGGTGCGGAACTCCATCCACGATATTCCAAGCATCTTCCTCCAGCACCATATCTCCAGAGCATCTATCTTCCGCTTTTCTAATTCTCGT
Organism: Malacosoma neustria; assembly: GCA_963693495.1. Classification (NCBI taxonomy): domain Eukaryota; kingdom Metazoa; phylum Arthropoda; class Insecta; order Lepidoptera; family Lasiocampidae; genus Malacosoma; species Malacosoma neustria. The sequence continues at coordinate 4,246,825 of OY856384.1, forward strand.
ACTGTCCACGTCTCCGCCGCCCGCCGCGTAAACACGTCCACGTATCGCTTTCCAGTATACACAAAATACTTACCAGATCCGATACCTCCAAGTGTGGAGGCGTCCTGAGTTCCGAGAGGATTGAGGTTAGCCGACTGTGGCGCTATACTCGGCAGGTACAGACAGCCGAACCCCTCCACAGACATGTCGAACTCCACGAAGGGCGGCAACGTGCACGAATTTTGAGATCTACATTAAAAAAAACCTGAGATGTTTTATTTATAAATCATTTTGAGGATTCTACATATTGTTAAACTATATATGTAGTACATTATGTAAGAATTAAACTTGGGTAGCATGTCATATAAAAGATTCAATCTCAGATGTAAATAAATATGTCTCATTGTATTTGTAGAAGCAGCAAGTAAGCAGATGTTAACTTGCTTTATTAGTTAACGTACTTAAGACAAAATGAGTGAATACCATAAAGAGCGATTGATCAAACTGATAGATTTTTATTCACGTGAGTACGTACTAAAATGAGACAAGTCAGAATCTGAGATAGAAGTGATAATTTTTTAGGTAAAGGAGTTGATCACTCTTTTTCATTTCAAGGACTTATTTCTCTTATAATGACTACCCAGTAAACGAGACATTATACAACAGTGTTTCGTTATTAATTAAAAACATCATATTTACATGAACCAGTAACTTTTCAGAAAATATATTTTGTACACCAATAAGGAATACACACCTGTAATCCCTGGGCGTGGTCATGGAGACGAGGGTCTTGATCCTGGTGAGAGGCACCGGCCCACCTGGTTTGCAAACTTGCCCCGGTTCAGGGGCCACACAGTTCAAAGGGTTTCCCATTCGTAAAAATTCCCTGTTCACAATTAAATCTATTATTCAGAATTTATCATTCAATTTCATATGTCAACTCTGTAATGTACCATTATTTATTATAATTTAACTCATTTGAGACTGACTGCACACCATGTATGTATGCGCTATAATAATAATAATGAACAATTATCAGTTATTTATAGTAGTTAATAAATTAGTCATCGAGGTAAGTGAGGTAAATTAATAGAACTAGAAAGAATCTATAGAAAAACTAAATTTGTCATTGCATACAAAACATCACTCTTAGGAACCGTTTTCGAAAAAAAAATATAGTTTTGAAAGAATTTAAGAAAGATTTCATCAAACTTCGAGATGAAGCTTACAGTCCTGTTTGGTAACGAAATAAAAGCACTGCACACTGACCTGAGCTCAATCGGTCTGAGGGCGTGTGCGGCGAGGCGTTCGAGCATGTACATTGCGGGCGCGTGCAGCGGGTGCCGCTCTCCACGCAGCGCCGCCCCGCACACGCGCAGCACCACGCCCGCCAGCCCCGCCAAGCACATCACTTGCTGGTTGCGCTCGCTAACAACAACCGATGTACATATAGAAAGTGTGGTATATACTTATTGTCTATTGATGATTCTTAAAGCTAATAATAAAAACCTTCTACTGCAAGTTTTTTTATCATTTAACAGAAACGGTGCAAAAGTAATCCTACAATAATTGTAACAATCGGCACAATCGCGCCGCACCGTTTATTCTCAAATGAATCAAATTATAGAAAACAAATATAAAAATGACAGGCTAACCCAGACTAAGAAAAATATTAAGCACTCCACCCTTTTCCCAGTAAAAATGCATAATGCCATCTGTTCATCCCCCTATCACAAACATGAGCACGTCTTTTGATTAGAAATAGTTAGCAAACTCGTGTTTTTTTTTTACATTATAACTAATAAATAAGTGATAAAATTAATAGTAATTTTTAAATAAATAATTTTGAAAATTTTATTAATACTAAAATAGAATTGTCAATAAAATATATGTATTTTGTACTGGTTTGAAATAATTTTACTTTACCTTCTAACGAGACTTTTCAAAACATGCGCGAGGTAGTCTCGCATCGCTCTGGCATGGCTCTCGTATTCTTCCGGCCTAGGCAAGGCGGGCAACAGTTTCGCGAGCACTATCACCACACCCGCGTGCACTATCCACGCCTCGCCGGAACTGGAGTTCCCCGAAGACAGATTCAGGGGCGCCGTTCGACCAGCGGGCTTATTCTGTAAATATTTCGTTTTGCATATACAAATCATAAAGATATTTGAGAATTGGTTACAAGTTTAGAAGTCAAGGCTCTCTAGTCCCAAAGCATACAGCAGAGCGTTGTAGCATGAATATTAATTAATATACTACTTTTTTTTCGTCAATGTCTTTTCCTTCTGACACAGGTGAATCAGAATTTTTCTTTTCCCATATTTTTTATGTACATTGTATTACAAACCTTACTTAAATTTAAATACATATAATTATTTTAACAATAACATTATTGCCAGCTATATACGCACAATTAATTAAGGCTAATACTGGTTTAAATATATATGTATATGCTAAAATTATAGATGTTCAACATTACTTACGCAACTATGCCACCCCTGTACCATACATATATTTCGTAAATAAAAACATATTTTACATGAACAACCAGGACCATGAACTAGGTCGGAACGGGTTGCCTCGGTATGACTACTGCAGGCCTACCAATGTGTGAAAGCCGATGCACCACGGGTTGTCAAAAGATGAACTCAGAAGATGTAACATATTTAGTGTAATTATATTTATTTATCACATAAGTTAATTATTAGAGGGAAATTTGAAGGAAGTTTAATTTGAAGGGGCCATGTGACAAGAGCCATATGACTACCGTCGGTTATTGCTCTGTGCGAGCAAAGCGGCATTATATTTACGCGGGAGTGGCAGAGACAGATAATAACAGGTCAATGGACGAAATTCTTCCTGCTCGGCGTCCGGAGTATAGAAATGATAGTAGATGGATACATAAGAACAGGTAAAATATGGTGAATAAAGAAATGATTCCTGAAATAAGACCGAATTGTACCTTAATTTACTGGTTGTGAAATAGCAGAAGGTGTAATGAATTTTAAGTATTTTACAACTTTCTCAGTATGATTAATTTTTATTTCTATGAGAAAGATGTGACTAATTGTTTGAAATTGAAATAAATGAAATATAACCTTTTTACTCTTATACACTTATAAATGAACGTGAATTCGAACTAACCTCGTTAATAGCAGAGCTCTGCCTCGTCAGACTGGGCGACTTGACGTTGAGCGATCCGCAAAACGACGGCTTGTCAAAGGAGTCCAACGCGACGTCGTACAAGAGCCGCAGCACGATGCACGCGTGCACAAACACCACCGGAACAGAGTCGGGGAAACTGGACATGTGAATTAAACATGTTTGCTATTTTTTTTTAATCTTCATTTAAGAATGTATTCTTAAATAGTATATGTAGCTCTATAAAAACAAACTTATACCTAATTAATCAACTTTTCTTTTTTAAACCCCCTTTAACAATATTAATAAGCGACCGAGCTGACTCTGTCAGTGGTTGCGAGAGTATGACTATACATTCGCCTATATCTAATTTATTAGAATGATCAAACTTCTTTCTAGTAGCTTCGTTTCGAACACACTCCAGCATAATATGATATGCATTTCCACCATGCCACACTTCACAATTTGGAGACAGAGATTTACCCATTCAATATGCAAACCTATTAAGTGGAATATGTCCCGAACTAAGTCTTAATAATATAATCAAGTCTTGTCTATTTAAATTGTTGCTGTGCAATAACCATGGCGATTTAAATGTGTCACACTGAATTGTTCTATATCAAATGCACTTCTCTCTTGAGCATTCCAGTACTGATAGCAAATATCTTAATATGTGACAATAAGTCAAAAAAGGAAGGCATTTCGTGAGTATGAACCCCTTTTTATCCATGCAGAGGCGGAGAAAGAATACTAACCTCTGCGACCGGGGTCGGCCTGTCGTGAAAGGCGACAAAGCAACCCATCCTAGCTGCCTGGTAGGACCTCGTGCCCTTCTAGATGGCGACCACCTTTGGTCTTAAGTATGCTGCCATAATAAACTTGTGTTGTGTTCCTGCATTAGTGACCCAAGTTCCTGTACCCTATGGGACAGCAGCGTGTTTTCGATGCCACTGGCGTTGCAAACATCCATAGGCGACGGTAGCTGCTAAATTCTAAGCAGGCCGTCAGCCTATCTGCTGTCCTATAGCAATAAAAAAAACCTATGTTTACTATTAAAGTACACAAATATTTCTAGTATTAGTTGAAACTCTAAGGTTTAACATTTCGTTTGGTTTATTATAATTGTATATATATAATAAACATAAAACAATAAACGAAATATAATCAAAAGGTATGAAGATATACCGAAAAAAAAGATATAATGCTGAAAAATAATTAGTTAAATAAAAAACAGTTTTATTAGCGACGCTAATCAAAAGAAAATAAATACTACTAGTGTACTGTAGTGTAGTGTTATGAATTAGTTGCGTTAGACGCGGAATACTCCAGTATGCAACTAAAACTTATTCTTTTTTTATTGCTGAGAAATAACAGGCGAACGACCCACTTAATAGTGAGCAGTTACCATCGCCTATTAATGTTTGCAATACTAGGAGCACTTCAAACACCCTGCTGTCCACTTGGAGGTACTTGGAACCTGGGTCACCAATGCCAGTACACAACACAAGGTTATTATGGCGGCATCCTCATACACCAGAGGTGGTTGTCATCCAGATGGGCTTAAGGTCACCAAGTAGCTAGGATTGTTTTGGTGCCTATGACAGGCCAACCCCGGTCGCAGGTTAGTGTTCTTACATCCCCTGAACGGAGTAATTATTCGTACTTAAAAACTCAACTCACGTCATCTCCAATATATTCCCCGTGAATATCTCATGAAAGACCTCGTAGAGTTCCGTATCTCCAGTTTCCGTGTCGTTTTGTAAGTCCGTGTCACTCGTGAAACATCCTAACAGACGTATCGTGTCACAGAGTATCGTCGAACAAACCTGAAAATTAACAGTTTTCCGTATTACAAGTTATGTCACTAAACAAGCACTAAAACTAGCTTGTATGGTTCTCAAATGAATGAGGCATTCAGAAACATAGCTCAGTTGACCAGAAATAGTTGGTTTTAAACCAAACTAACACGTGGTCGCAACTGTCCCAATATTGAAGATTACATAATATGCTAAAAAGTTACATAATATGATATATTTCTATCCATGCAGAGGCGGAGAAAGAATATTAACCTCTGTGGTCGGGGTCGGCCCGTCGTAAAAGGAGACAAAACAATCCACCCTAGCTACGTGGTAGGGCCCCAAGCCCAAGTCTGGATGGTGACCAACTTTGGTTTTAAGTATGCCGCTGTAATAACTTTGTGTTGTATTCCGGCATTAATGACCCAAATTCATGTACCCTTATGAGACAGCAGCGTGTTCGCGATACCACTGGCGTTGCAAACACCCATAGGCGATGGTGACTGCTAAATACAAAGCGGGCCGTCAGCCTGTTCTACCCCACTAACAGATGTGGATTAGTACAGAAGTAGAACACTCATTTATACACATACCTCATGCTGAAAGAATTTCGCGTTTGCCGGCTCAAACCGCATCGCAGTGCTGATTGTGTAGAATACAATGTGTAACAATTGCAACATGTCATGGTCCATCATCTTATCTCCCTTGAGTTTCCCTTCCAAGGATACCAACACGCTTGTCACATACACAAAGCCGCTAACCTGTTAAAAATATTAATAGATGCATTAATTTAACCAGTTTTTACATATGGTTTAATGTTACAGTATAGTGGAGGGCGGTACTGGTTCCAACCAGTTTAAATAATAATAATTATACTGTTATTATACAGTAAGCAGCAGAGTGCTTCTGTTACGGGTGCTAGACAACTAATACACTAAACCACTGCGACAGACTTCCCTATCAAGGATAAAATTACACAATCCAATTCCTAGTGACTTGTAAACAACTACAAATGGATTACTACTTTTTTAAATTAATGGAAAACAAGGGCATTATCTTCCATTCCGAGTTGGAAGATCAAAAAGATCTTTATCATCTATTTTGTGATGCCGTTTTGAAGAAAAAGACCTGTCACAGAAGGACATTAATGTAAGAAGCGATGAAGTTTTTTTGTGTGACTTTAATGTGAATGTGTAGCATGCGTGGAAAATGAAAAGTGAAAACCTCTTGTTAAAAGGGAACTATAAAAGTAAGGGTACTGAATATCGCGCCACCTCCCTCTCATGTATACAACAGTGGACAGTTAAATCTTTGCATACTGGGATTAAACACCCCATTCAAACTGTCCGATATTTGCATAAGGGGTACATGAGATTCCGCCTTCTAATTTTGTAAACTACCCTCACTATAACGCAAGTTGATAGTGAAAGAGAAAGTGGAACAAGTAGCAGTCACAATAACGAGCGGGACATGTCGATGTTCAACTTCCCTGAAGACCACACTGCGATACTCGATTTACGTACTAAAATATTCCATATATTTTCAGGATTATGAAGTTAAAACAGTTCCTCTGCGAGCAGCGGACTTAGGGTCGAATTTCTTCACAAACTTCAAAGCATTTATCTCTTCATTCATCCATACAATAAAATTCCTATCTACATTCTTCTAGTTCTCATTGTTCTCTCTTTCGCACCAAAGTTGTATGGTATACATATATACTCTACTTAACCACCATCGTACATTTAAAACCTTATACATTTTTACTCTTAAAATACGAACCTTTCTAAATATAGTTCTTGTACGATGTGAATCCCTGAGGCAGGCGAGTAGTGCTTTGAGTATATGCAGTTTGAGCGTGAGAGCCTCGTTGGGCGCGGCGTGCATCCCGCACAGCAACTGGGACATGTCTTCCTCACCGGAACCACTCACTATCAATTCCCTTACTACGCCTGCAAACATTGGTTAGTTTTATTCTTATTGCTACGTAATAATACGTATGATAAAGTGAGATCCCTTAATCATAACATATTGGATTCATCAGTATAGTAAAGGTTTGGATGTATGAATAATAATTTTGAACAATACACCCAAAGAAATATTATCAAAAACTAAAGTTTACGAATTTCTAATTTTTTTAAAAACTGTTTCAAAATTATATTAAAATAAATTATTCCCTAATGTAGATTCTTTATATAGAAAAAAAAACTCAACTGTATTTATGTAACTCATTGTAATAAGTCGCAATTGGAATACATCTAGCGCTGTGGGTTAGAGTGAGAGAGGAGCAGCCTGCCTACCGCTACCGTATTCGTGAGAAAGGGAAGCCAGACAGACTGGCGACGTAACGCGTTACGTAATGAAGCAGTTTACCCTCCCATAAAAAGTTCATTTCAACAATCTTCTTTTCCTACTGAATCTGGCTTCCTCCTCTGGGGAAGACAGTATACCCCCGCCATTCTTGCTGGTTTCCTCGCGATGCTTTCACATTAGACAACAATAACTTCCTAAGAGGCGTATACGATAATAGGAATTGAAGCTATAATTTCTGGAGTGTGCCCCTTGACACAACTTACAACTTATTTTTACAAAAGCCAATATTTATATTCTTTTCAAGATTAATTATTTAATTAACCGTTAATAATAATTCTGATCAGTCAATCTCTCCGTGCAACGGCAGAGTAAGGGTACCGACTTCTGCGGCAGGTGTCTGCCTGTCATAAAAGGCGGCAAAACAACCCAAACTAGGCGCCAGGGCCCTAAGCTTGTCTGGATGGCAACCAGCCTTGGTTTATAAGTATGTTTTCATAATAACCTTGTGTTGTGTTCCGGCATTAATGACCAGGTATGACTCTTTATGCAGACATCAACATGTTCACAGTGCCCCTATTGTCGCAAACATCCATAAGCGATGGTAACTGTTTGCTAAGTGGACTGTCAGCATATCTGCTGTTGCTATCAATAAAACAAAATCGGCTTGTAACTAAAAAAATAACATACCCAATGCTTTATTCCTGCACGTCTCGTAAACAACCATGCCATGCACGCACTTCGCCCCACCGCATTCCCTAAACACGTTACAATTGCTCACGTTGCCATTCAACAACGCCGTGAGACCTTCCATCACCAGATTCCCCAACTCCTCTTCTTCAGTGTCTAAATTAGGATCATTTATCAAGGAATCGTGGCGAGAAGACATTCTTTTACGTCTATCAGGTGCCTTTGGTGACTCGACAGGATTCTCTGCGCTAGATGCAGCAACATTATTCTCCTCTTCTGAGATTTGTTTGTCTTTTAAGTACGCCGCATACCGGGAGAGACATGTTACGAACACCTCTAACATTCCCACTTCTCTGTATACATCTTTGAAGATGACATTATGTCTGTAAAAGTGTCCAACTTTAGTTTTCTTTTTCGAGTAGGCGTAAGTATAATTACGTTTTGTACTTAATTGTTTAGTATCATTAAGAGGTTGATTTTTATTACAGCTATGAATAAATTATAAATTAAGCTTATTTTGCATATAATTTCTTGCTGCTAGTCTTAGGCCCTCTAAAGGGCACCTACAAAACCAATGGGTGCACAAGTATAATGATACTTGTGCAATTTTCTGGAAGACAAACACCCCCAGGCTAGCCTGCCGCTATAATAAATTTGTATATGTTCAGCTTCAAAAGCCAGAAGCCTACTGAACACAAGTGAAAACGTATATCGCCTCAAAAGATGGCAGATACTAAACCTGGATCAGAGAACTTAAACCCAGTATTATACTATAATGGTGCCACTTACAGGAGTGCCACCTATGTGGACATGGAAACCATCTGATTATGGCTATGTAGCCGATTGCAGATAGCAAAATGGGAAAAAAAAGGTTCAAAATAGCAATTCGTAACATTCATAAATGACCAGGTTTCAGTTCCCCTACACGAACGGCAACGTCAGAGGCATCGCTAACATTCAAAAGCGAAGGGTAACTGCTTACTATTAAGTGGACCATCAACCTGTCTGCAGTTCCTCAGCAATAAAAAAAAACTATTCATTGTAGACTAGATTTAAACAGAAATGTTTAATTTTTTATTCCTGCTGAGTCGCCTATAGATGTTAGCGACCACAATACGGCACCATGAATATGCTGCTGATCCATAAAGGTATACAAACCTGGGTCACTAAAGTCGGAACACAACACAAGATTATTATGGTGGCATACTTATAGAACCAGTTTGGTTGCCATTCAGATAGTTTTGGGGCCCTACCACGTAGCTAGAGGTGTTTTGTCGCCTTTTACGACAGGCCGACCCCGGCCGTGGGGGTTAGTATTCTTACTCCGCCCCTGCACGGATAGATCCACAGTACTAAAGATTCACGCTAATAGCTTACAGTACATAACTTACTTCAAAATATTAAGCAGAGTCTTCATGCACAGTATACTGCAAGTCCGGGATTTGTTCGCTTTCAGCATCAACGACAGCGAAATCAATTCCTTGCAAGGGACGAAGTTCAATTGGAACACAATGAATTCCAACAACTCAAAGAACTTCTCTTGTATCTCTTTATTCTTCGTGTGTACCCTCTCAGAGAATTGGCTTAAGGTGTTTTGGTTCTCTAGTATGAAGTAGTTGGCGTTGTCCGCGTGGTACACGCTCGATATGGCGTCCAGTATTGTACAACAGAGCGCTGGCGAATTCGATTTCATAAACACTGATTGTAAAACCTGAAATCAATATTTTAACCTGTTCACCGGGGAATTTTTTTTCTTCATATAAGCAATATTATCACATCTCAAGTAATAAAAGGAACTTAACTTAGCTAGTCTTTAATGTTACGTTAACATTAAAGACTATAGGCAATAGGCATGACATAATGTACATTTATGTATGACAAAATATTTAGTCATATACAGTTAACAGGTTCATCACGTGATTGAATGTTTTTGTATGAACCATTGAAATGTGATTGAGATTAAAAAACCACAATTTTACATGATTTAACAAGACAAATGTTGACTTATTTTCCGTCAGATTCCAGTTCCCCTGTCTTCGCAAGCATTCATAGACGATGTTAACCGGTTAACACTTTAGCGACTGGTCGTTTTTGAGTCTGCCCCTTACCAAATACCGGCTTAGTCGCGAGCGCATTTACTCCCAGTACCGGTCATTATGTTCTCCTTTTTCCTTTTGTTTCAAAGGAATGTAATTTTATTGATATTTATTTCACACTAGTTGTGCCCGCGACTCCGTCCGCGTGGAATAGTGACTTTGGGCAGCATTTTTTGGATATATGAGGTCAACTTAAATCGGAAATTCAACCTACTAAGTCCAGCCTAAGCTGAACCCTATTTCATATGATTGATGATATAAATCTGAGGTCCACTTAAATTGGATTATAAAATTTCCGAAACTTATCATTTTTAACAAAAACTATTTTTTTTTTCTAAAATAAAAATAGCCTAAATTACTCCTTGTTACATCAGCTATCTGCCAGTGGAAGTCCCGTCAAAATCGGTGCAACCATTTCAGAGATTATCCGAAACAAACAGACAGACAGACAAAAATTTTAAAAATGTTTTATTTATTTATTATTTTAATATTACAAACAGACCCTCCAATTTTATTTATTTGTATTATATTAGTAACATAAATTCGAAGTAACAGTAAACCGTCGTTAGCTAAAAGCCAATTAATAGGCTAGCTAAAGTGTTAAGTGGTCCGTGGCCTGACTGCTGTTCCACAGCATTAAAACAATAGTCATCCACTTCTAGAAAATTATGTGAACATATCACACTTGTACAATTTACACCACACTTCACAATCCCTTGATACACTTGTCCTCAATCCACCGATCTCATAGGCAACCAGCACTATGTTTGCTGACACGTGGTCTCTATTCCACCAATTGTCAACTATTCGCAAGCAAATTGCGATTGCTATTTGAAATATATTTTTTGAAACTGACGGCCCACTTAACATGAACCAATTATTTTCACCTATAGCTGTTTACAACGCCACGGGTACCGCGAATACAGTATACTGCCCGCATAGGGGTACTTAGACCTCAATGTTGTTTTGTTGCCTTTTACGATAAGCAGACCCTGGCCTCAGAGGTAAGTATTCTTACTCCGCCTCTGCACGGAGAGAAATTTCACGGCTTTTTCTTTTTAAACTTACATTTATACCCGTACCAACACTTAGATCACAACAAACTGTCATCAGATAATACAATATATTTTTTCTCTATGAGGATCGAATCAGTACAAAGGGTATGTAATATAAATAAAATAAAAATTTATATATTGTTCAGTATTTCTAATAATTCACGTTTCTTACCTGGAAAGCTTGGACATTCCTAACAGCCTGCCCAGGCGTCGAAGGCTGTGGTAGCACGAAGCCTTGGAGTTGAAATATTTCAGTATTGCCACGTGTGGGCCGAAGTTCAGAGAAACCGCAAGCACATAGCGATGATATCATCAACACGAGGTTACGAAGAGCTGCGCGCGCCTCACTGCCGCTTACTCTTTCTTCTTCCAACCTGTCCAAGAATGTGCATTGTACAATAATGCAAATATTAATATATGCCCGGTTCTGGCCTACTAGATATCTTTTTTTACTATCCTAGCCGGTTGATTACTTCTATTAGCTCATAGAAAGCAAAAGCACTATTCGGTTTTTCCTCTCATGGTTAAGTGATCTGAAGAAATAATCCCTGTCTAAACATAATTTCATAATTTTGGTCTAATTTCATAAACTACTTTCTGTCTCAGAACAATTTTCAATTTGGACAAGAAAAGCATGAATCACAAAAAAACACAGATGCTAAAAGGCGAGCTAAAGTAAACATATCACTTTGTGACAATATTTGACAACAAATCGCAGACTTCTAATTGAATATATTGTATAGATTTGATAATTTCCAAGTATTGAAAATATTTCTTCAAGTACAGGTAACAAATCGACATTCATCGACTTTAAAAATAATACTGATACTAAGAATATGTTTAATTGAATCAGTAAAATTCTCATTAACCCAAAGATAATTTAGGATAATAAATTAGTAAACGTAAGCTGTAAACATTTTAAATAATAAAAAAACTTGCTTACCCTGATGTCAAATAATCGGGCACATCTTGAGTTTCGTGTCTGTGTTTAAAACAAAAACAAATAAAAAGAAACACAAAAACAAATAATAAAAGTGCAAACAGAAAATAATAAGTATTTATTGCTTCAAACATGACACATGAGTTGTTTAATATAAAATAGTATCATATTTGGCAAACAATATCTTCTGCCTCTGAGACCTTTAAAACAAAATTAAAAAAAAAATTATTTGTGAAAATGGGTGACACAGTGGAAAAAATATCTTAATAAGTGCTCCATTACCAACCTTTCGGTATGCAATATAGTTCTTTTCATACATAAAATTAACAATGTCACACACAATTAAAATCTTAAATAATGAAAAAAGAATAAAATCTCTAGTTATTTAAATAATTAAAGAATATTAAAAAGAAAGTGTGTGTGCGTGTGTGTGCAATTCACATACGGCAGAAGTGAAACTTCAGAAAAGTAGCCAATGATAGAACGAGATAAATATAGTTTATTATTTTTATAATATTTTTACCAAGCTCAAAAATATGAGATTTCATATATTAGTGCGTAAAAGCCATGAAAGCCGGAATCAAGAGGAGACAAAGATTCTTGTAATACTTGTATTCTATCTCACTCTCGCAGATTAAATCCAATTTATGAATAGGTTTCTCCTTTTAGTGTCGCTTTCTAATTTAATCGAATTTTCCAATAACAGCCACGTTAAAGAAATTTCACTTCAATTAGTGACTTGTACTGAATTATATACTTACTTCAGAAGAAACTCCGATAGAAACACGTATCCATGACACGATCTAAAGTCGTCTAACAGTAATTGACTAACATCACTTGAGTCTTTCAAAAAACAAAATACAGCAACAAACATCTCCACAACCTGAAAATAATGTTTTCATTAGCAAAAACATTTTATCAGTTCCACATAAGTACCTAGTTTCCTGGTTGAATGAACATGGTGATCATGTACAGGAAATTAGAGCCCGCATTGAGATGGTTCGATCGTCGTTCTTCAAAATGAGCAAAGTGCTGTGTGACAGAAACATGAGGTTCGAACTGAGAATGCGTATAGTACGATGCAATATATTCTCAGTGCTGTTATACGAAGTCGAATCATGGACCCTTACGCAGAACACCATGAAAAAGTTGGAGACCTTCGAAATGTGGATTTACCGCCGCATTGTAAAAATTTCCTGGCGTGACAAAGTAACCAACGTGGCAGTATTGCAAAGAATGGGCAAGCACCTTGAGTTTCTAAAAACCATCAAGCAAAGAAAGTTGTGTTACTTTGGGCATGTGATAAGAAATGCCATGTACAGAGTTCTCCAGGTTATTTATCCAGGGAAAGATTGCCAGAATGAGAAGCGTGGGCAAGAGAAGACATTCGCAGCTGAAGAATTCAAGGGACTGGTTCAACTGCAGTACCATTTTCTTGTTTAGAGCAGCGGCCTCCAAAATCAGAATCGCTATGATGTTGTCCAACCTCTAATAGGAGAGGAATGGTAAGAACAATAATATCCTAAACTAAGGGAACGTACCACGTGACCTATTTTTGTCAATTTTTCATCCTCCTCTAGTTTTCAGGTAGTAAAAATACTGGTCTTGAAAATTTGGCTCTCCTAATACAGCACTAAACACTGCGCACTATATTTTAATATAGCTTGAAAAAGCTAAATAAGTTATAAGAAAAATGGCTAAAAATAGCATAGAAATATTTCCTTAATAGGAGCCCCACTCCCTCCTCTCTATGACCAAGCGTGATATTATGATGATCTTCCCCTCCCCCCTGAACGAGCCACGTAGTATGGGTATGTTCCCTAAAAACTATGTGGTAGCCAAATGATAACGACCAGCAGACTCCAGAAGTCAGATCGATACTCACTTACAGCATGCACCTTTTAAACAGTTTTTTCTGATCTCATGTGCATATTAAACAAACTTGCTATAGAGGGTGACTTTGACAAACCCGTCCAAATACACACAGAAGAATCTTTAGTAAAAGTTATGAGAAACATGTATTTTAGTTTTGTATCACATAGTACAAAAATGTTGAGTAATCAGCATCACAGTCCGTCTGGATGGCGACCACCTTTGGTCTTAAGTATGCCGCCATAATAACCGGCATTAGTGACCCAAGTTCCTGTACCCTTATGGGACAGCAGCGTGTTTGCGATGCCACTGGCGTTGCAAACACCTATAAGCGACGGTAACTGCTAAATTCAAAGCGGGCTGTCAGCCTGTCTGCTGTCCTACGCAATAAAAAAAAATCACAAAGTCATTCAAAGAACTCGCAATTTACATAATACGGCGCTAGAGTGTCAATGACCTCTCCATCTGACCTAGTAAAAGGCCGAGGACGGCGGCATTGCACCGGGCGAGCGAATACGCACTACTCATTTACGCGGGAGAGACAGAGACAGGTAATAACAGATTAACGTACGAAGGTTGCACCATAGGACTGTTCTGTACGATTGAATTAATGATCATATATGAAATATTTTATTTTGAAAATTTTACATACAATTTTTTTTTTGCAAAAATGGGTTCCTTAAATGATGTTTAGTGTAAAAAAAATTTGGACAGGTTTGTCAAAGTCACCCTGTATACATTACTGTGTTACTCACCATACCTGTACCACTGATCATTAGTAAAGATTAAAGAATCTGGGCTCAGGCTTCCTCCTAAAGAGAACAGAGAGTATACTTGCCACGTTTGTCCAAGGTGCATCGGCAGGTCACATATACCGGTGATCTCAATATGTAGTTTCCTCACGATGTTTCGCCTTCCCCGTCACAGAAAAACCACCTAAGTGGTGCATGCCACCGTGGGATTTGAACGCAGGACCTCTAGTTTTGTTTAGATCCAGGTTTAATACCACAGGTGCTTAATGTATTCCAAAATGAATGCACTTACCTCCAATGGAGTTAGCTCTGGTATCTTTTGCATATTTTCTATGCATAAACCGACACAGCCCTTATCTGAAACAGCAATAATTGTTCACCTGAAAAGTGCTCAATGCGCCTAAAGAAGTTTTCACTTTAAAAAGCTTGTATCACATATTTTGAATGCCAAAAGACTGCACCACATTTGAGACAAAGAAATAAGAGAAATGATTTATCTGTTCCAGAAATAGACAAAAACTTACCCTGATTTAGGCTGCCGTAAAACTATCTGGATAGCAGCCATCTCTGCTTTTTAAATATACCGTCATAATAACCTTGTGTTTCAGCCAAAGTGACCTATACTAGGTTTGGGTACCACTATGTTGATGGCAGCACATTAGCGGTGTCTTTAAGGTCGTAAATATTCAAAAGCAACGGTAACTGCTTACTATTAAGTGGGCCGTTATCCTACTTGCTGTCGTAGAGATAAAACAAGTAAACCTTTCGGCAAACATAGTGCAGCACGCCTAGCAGGGAGGTGGGGTGATAGCTTGTATAAAATAGCTGGCAAGAAATGGATGCAATAGACCAAAATAGAACTCTAGCATACTTTGTTAGAGGCAGAGTAAGCTTCAAAAGGCTGATGATCATTAAAAAATTTATTGTCATATAAAAAAATTACAACCACTTACTGTGAATGTAATGAACCACAGATTGTGTCAATCCATGTCTTGATAGAGTCATTAATACTTCAGCTGCAGATTTCCTCCACATAATATTGTAAGGGGCACACCATGATGTAATAGCGGAAAACAATAGGCTTAAGTCATCCTTCCTCGCCAACTCCTCACAGGGGAACGGATGACTACACAATCTTACAAGCACCTGTAAAATGAGAAAAGGCAATTTTTGTACATACATATTTAAAAAAAAACGAATACACCTAAATGAAGAACACCTATAAAATGTTTGAATTGAGAAATTCAAACATTTCATAAAAATGAATTAAAATTTTACTGAAAAAATATAAAACACCATAGAGAAATATAATTTACATATTACCAAATGAATAATAATGTAGATTTAAAAAGTGGACTCAATGATTAGAATGCTTAAAAGATCTTTAAAGAGCAGCTAATATGGCGGATAATTTTAATAAAAAAATAATAATATGTTACTCTGTATGTTGTAAAGCAATGATAACATAATAAAATCTGTTTACTTAAAAATTTATAACTTTACCCAAATGTGTAAACCTAAGTATGAAATACTAATAAATATATCAACAAATCATTATTGTAGATAAACAAATAGGAGTGTTAAGTGAAAAAAATATGCAAAATACAAACAGATTTTTATATAGTTACCTGAACAAATATCTTTTGCAACAAAATCCGCCTCTCCCTTGGTGTAAAGTCACTGTTACCATCTTGAATATCAGCTTCCGACTCTGGTATTTCAGGTAAATCAAAAAATAAATATAAACATTTCACTAAAGTTGATGGTATAGCTGCTGTAGTCATGACCTGAAATTGAAATGAAATAAATCGACTACAGGCTTCTAACCTTGAACTGAATTTCTAAACAATATTGATAAACTAAAAAGAAGACTTGTTTATCTATCTGGTAGCTAGCAAGCAAAACATAAGGACCAATTTTTAATAAATCAACATCATTTGAGTAGTTAATCCTTGTTGTATCGAAAGTTTATACAAAGGGATCCAGAGTCCACTGTAGTTAGTGACCATCTGTAATACTTTCTTTTTATATGCCATGATTATCAAAATATGAAAAAATTTATGGAATAATTTTAGTTCCTATATGTTGACTATTTCTTGACCCCTTACTCTTAATACATTAAACACCAAGTTTTCCCATAATCTTATCTGGTTTATGTTATTGTACCATGGCCACTGGTGCTCCTAAGTAATTTTTCATAAAATTTACAGTCACTCATCACAGATCCTTATGACAAAACAGTTTAGGTACATATCTTGATAATATAAATTTTAAGAGAAAAATTCTTTAAAAATATTGTTTATCTATGATGACTTTTAACATGTTAAAGGAAAACTTTACATCAAGGTGCACCAGCTAACAGATAAGATAGATTTGGATCCTAATGATCTTGGCGGGAGCCCTTAAACCCCAAAATTGTTGCTATATGAATGGATAAAATAAATAATAAAAGGTCTCTTAACCTACCACAACAATTTATTCATGTATAATTCAGTTTTCTAAAGGCCAAGGTTCTCTTATTTATAATTTAAATTAAATGACTAGGTAAACAGTACAAGTCATGATAACAAATATTACCCTGTTTGCTTACATGAATCTTTTAATTTCTTAGTAATCACAGATTGTCATACATGTTATGAGGAAAATCACTCTGTACACAAACTCAAGCATAAAATTATAAATCCTAAATATACCTGAATAAGTGACTGGTCACCAGCTGCCAGAAGGTTCAATGTAGACAGCAACATCCAGCCATTGCTTGACTCCTCAGAATTTTCAATTTCCAAGAACTTGGCTATAGCACAGCTGGCTTCTTCTGTGCTCTGGTTACTTGCCCTTTTCCTTATTTCTGATACCATTAACTTCGACACTTGTTGGCAAAAGGACAGTATATCCCAGAACTTTTCGTTCATCTCACTTGATGCACTAGTCCCAAACACCTGATCATATTAGATCACATTAAGTATTTACTTAGATAATTAAGAATAGAACAGATAACTCTTTATTGCTTAATAACTTATAACTACTTATAATCTAGTGCTAGGGAAAATAAAACTAAGTAAGCTATGCTAAACAATAGGTGGCCTTATGGCTTAAAGTAATCTCTTCCAGACAACCTATTACTTTTAGGAGCCAAGAACAATTGATACCTGACAATATAGGTCATGTGGTCGTTATACATGTAATAATCAATATATAGTACACAGTATAACAAATATATAATAAAATATAAGAAAGAGGAAAAAATATATAGTTCCAAAAAATATAGGAAAATATAGGAATATATGTAAAATGATACACATCATAACCATTTAAAGAAAAATAGTGTCTCCGGAGTAAATTCCTAAAGAGAATAATGACTTTGTCTCTCTGACATCAAAAGGCAATGCATTCCAAAGCTAGACAGTCTGCACTGTAAAGAAATTTACATAAAAAGATGAAGTGTATGCAGGTGTATATGTACTAGTGTACAAATTGTCAGAAGAAAAAGCATAGGAAATCAAAATGTATAGTGAGGACTAATGGGTGAGTATATACCTAGTCAGGTCATAAATTCTGTCACATGTTTAATGTAAAATAATTGTAACAAGTTTATTCATTATGTAACCATTCATATACCAAAATGAACTTAACAAAACATAGATTCTTATGACATTAAAGTTTATTCAAAATGACCTCCGTGATTTTGAATACAGGCCTTCAATCTGCGCGGCCAGTCGTCTATCGCAGCACGAACGAGGTCCATGTCAATATCGGCGGCTGCCTTAATCAAGGATGTCTTGAGTGACTCCAAATTGGGATGAGGCTTTGAGCACGCCTTTTCCTCCAAGTGTTGCCATATCTTGTAATCTAACGGATTCAAATCTGGACTGGAGGAGGGCCAGTCTTCGTGCCGGATGAAGTCGATTTCACGCGCCGCCAGCCAGTCTTGTGTGCTCTTCGCTCTATGAGCTGGCGCCGAATCTTGTTGGAATACCCAGTGCCTGTTATTGAACATGGTATGAGAAACAGGTTCCACAAGGTTCGTCAGGACTGTATTTTGATACACAACAGCATTCGTTTTTACACCTTTCTCACAAAAATGTACCTCTGTTAAGCCCCAATAAGAAAGTCCCAACCATACCATGAGCGAGGATGGAAAATGACCTCGTTGGACACGCGGAATACGGTTGCTCGCTTCTTCACTACTGTGTGCGTACACCTTATCATTTTGTTTGTTGTAGCTCTCTTCTACGGTAAACATTTTTTCATCCGAAAAAAGAATTTCCCGATATTTTTTTCTCGCGTACCGCTTCAACAAAGCGCGGCATCTCTTCAGTCTCAGGTCCATTAGACGAGCATTCAAACGATGTCCTGTTTTTCTTCGATATGCCCGACGCCCTAAGTCTTCATTTAACACCCTTTTCACCGTGGTTCTGCTTAACCCCATCTGAAGGGCCAACAGTTTCTGCTTACGTTTGGGATTTCTTTGAATTCGTGCCTTCACAGCTTTTATCACTGCTGGAGTCCTAACAGACCGAGGGCGACCACTTCTTGACCTGTCATCTACACTAGAGTCTTCATTGTATCGTTTGATGGTACGATAAACGAATCTTTTGGTTATATTCAAATTTTTCAGTATGTTAAAAATTTGAATTGGCGCGTAACTGCAACGATGCAACGCAATAACTGCAACACGGTCTTTTTTAAGCGTCCACTCCATATTTAAAAATGAGTAAAATTCTAAAAGTATACCTTTTTTATTTTCATGAACAATTCGAAATTCGAATTCAATAAACTTTTTTGTGGCCTGCATTCTAAAAGAAAAGTTTTTACTGTGTGACAATACTTATGACCTGACTAGGTAGTTCCAGCTAAAACAAATGGGGTGCTATTTGAATTTTTTGCTGTAGGACATCAGATAGGCTGACAGCCCGCATTGAATTTAGCAGTTACAGACGCCTACGGGTGATTGCAATGCCAGTGGCATCATGAACAAACACACTGCTATCCCATAAGGGTACAGGAAATTGGGTCACTAATGCCGGAACACAACACAAAGTTACTATGGAGGCATAATTAAGACCAAAAGTGGTCGCCATCCAGACGGGCTTGGCGTCCTACCACATAGCTAGGATGGGTTTTGTCACCTTATACAACAGGCCGACCCTCGGGGCAGGGGCCAGTATTCTTTCTCTGCCCCTGCACGGATAAAATAATAAAATTATACTAAATTTTGAAACATGATCATATTTTCATAACCAGAATATGAACTTTATACAAAAATTCTGGAGTGTCTCAAGTTTATTTAGCTGTAGTCGAGTAGTATTTAAATAATTAAAAACTCAAATCTATAGTAATTACAAAGTAAACAACACTAAGATCTTGAATAAAAGGTGAATTACTAGTTTAGCATTTTCTCTTTTAAAATTTTTAGGATTTAATTGAGTAGAAATGGTCACCATTATAATTTCACTTAGTTGTTAGAGAGCTGTCAGACTCTTCCTCTACTTTATCTCTTTACTATTTTAAACCAATACAATTTTAAATGTAAAAAATTAAATTATTTTATTAAAATTTTAACATAGATCTCAGTCTACAGTTGAGTAAAATGGTGTACTTTAATAAGTTCTTGATCACAATACATGTGAGTGGTTTTTTTTTATGAAAGTGAAATATATATGCATATGTTTCATGATGAAAGGCAAAAGTAAATAATGCCTTTTCTTTGTTGTGATTAATAATCATTGAGTGACAGAACAGACCAAGAGTTCCTGTGCAGTCCCAGTCAAAAATAAAATTCACCCATACACTTTACAATGCTGGAAAAATTATGATGTAATAGAAAAGTATACCCTTGACCATTCTTTAACATTACATGTGAATAGATAGTCAAAATATCTTACCTTACAGAATAAGGGCAACATATTGTACAACTGTTTATCCTTTTCTTCTTCTGTGAGGGGCTGAGGCGGATGCGTGTATTCCGCAAACAGCTTTTTAAGGTGCATAAGACCCAGCTGGACATGGGATGTAGATCCAGCCGAATCCGTAGAGTCCGTGGAAGCC